>CM057459.1:382367500-383853750 GCA_016271365.2 Neoceratodus forsteri | reverse complement strand
ATATGTCCAATCAGGGTCAACATTTTGCTCCACTGAGATGGCCTCAGGTAAACTTAGCCATGGGTGGCTGGATCTCATTAAGGAAGCTGCCAAGGAGCTGAAGGCAGGACCCTGCTTTGGGGACAAACCAAGGGGCAATGCTGGTGTCTGATGGGGGTGCTCCGAGATCTAAGGGAAGATCTGTCAAGGATGAGCTTCAAGGCTGGGTTGGTGAAGATCCTGGCTGGTGGATCATGGTAGATAAAACAGAATTTAAGAAAGAATACTTCAAGTGTATTCTTATTGGGCCCTATGCATGAAGCACATGGAGTGGCGCTACATGTGTGCAACTGGGGCATACAACCACTCCATGCCCTATCGCCCCCACGTGAGACAAGCTGCTGGGGGGGAAGGGTACCAGTACCTATGTGCCTTGCACTAAGATGCAAAGTGCTGGCCACAGAGGTATGTAGGGGTCACCTGGTATGCCAGAGAGACCCAGCCATGAACCCCCTACATGCCCCATGCACACCCCACTGGACAGGGCAAACAGCCCACCTACCCCCCCAGGGTCACATGACCGGGATGCCAGACATCTCACACCCGCCCTGGCACACAGCAGTGCATTTGGCGACCCCCCCAACATCATGGTCACCCTGCACAGGGCAGGGGCACAGCCATGAGCACAGGGCTGCTACCCACTGCAACCCCCCGCATTCTCCCCCCTGCGGTTCTGGTTACCTCGACCCCCCTCTATCTAGCAGTATGCCCCCATCCATCCCACAGCATTGATCGGTGCTGGCGGAGGGCTAGTGGCATTGCCCTCCCTTACCTGCCACTGCCGCCGGCTGTCAGTTGTCCATGGGGTGCACTGCCAAAGTACTCCCCACCGCACAAGGGATCCAGTGTGGGTCCCAGTCTGGGCATCTGATTGGGTACCTGGCCAGACCTGCAGCCTCACCCCTGGCTGCCCTGCGGAGTCTTGCGTGCTGGGGGGGGTGCCGCAGACAGGTGGCCAGCAGTCGTGCATACCACCAGTGCACACCTGTCCATGGGTGCGCAGCTATGCGGGTGGTAATACGTGCAGATTCTGTGTACCTCTGTCGCTTTGTGCATAGGGCCCCATTGTTAGTTTTGGTTACATTTGGCAATTCTTGGTCAAAGTTTCTATAGAATTATTGAAGTAGCTCAGTGAGGCATGGCCTTTCCCAATATGTTTTTCTACATCTTTTGGACACACCATGCGTAACATAGATGAACCATGGTCAACCATACAGTACAAGTCTGATCTTGATTTGTTCATTGTCATAAAAGCATCAAATAGCAACCACATTTAAGGAATTTGTTTGCATAGCAAAAATGCAGAACTTGACCCTTTAAAGCAGCAGTATTTGTTAGTCAGTAAAAATTGTCATCATATACAGTATTTTTTTTTAGTATTAATATATTTTGACATAGTGTGACGTAATTAGAATCAGTATCAGCATATTTTTTTTATTTCTCCAAGATGTTTTTAAAGCAGCTTTTATTACTAATTTTCTAATTAATGACGCCTGCCATTAAAGAAGGTCACCACTAGCAACTCTTAAAATCCCTTCCCATGAAATTACTTTTTGAATTAAGTACTGGATTCATTATGTGGCTGTATTAGGAGGGTGCTAGCTAACATCTCTGATTGGTAGGATAACAGGGGGCTGTAATGGGAGTAATACAATGATTATTTTGTAAGATAAAAATGGGAAGAGATATTAATTGAAGGAAAGGAGATAATACTGTGAATGTGGTATACGGATATATGAATGTAAGATAAGGAATATTTAAAGGGATCGGATTTAAAAACTCCTTTTAAATAGACATTTATAGTTTGTGTATGAATATTTCATTCTTAAATGAATAATGTGTGTATTATTGTGAAATGATTATGCATTAAAATGTAGATTTTATTGTAATGACTTGGATAGAGCTGAACAAATAAAACATTGAATTGAATTGAACATCTCTCACGGCAAATAGCACAGAACCACACTGAAATGTTTAATTTATTCACACTGTATGTGGGCAGATAGCAGGGATTTTTGAAAACATCCCTTATCTTAGTTCAGGAGTGCAATACCATTAAAAGAAACATGAATATACTGATGTTCATTCCAGAAATTCACTATTACAAACAAATATTGCTGCTTTAACTTACATAAATAATCATAATAATAATAATATCAAGTGTGACAACAGATGAGGAAAAAGTAAGATAAAACAAGGAAATTTATTCTTACAGCATAAAAAATCTATGTGTGCACTCATCACATCTTAAGAAAGTTTAATTTTTATGGTGTTATAAATAGTAAATTAGATCATTCTGTCAATTATGTATGAGTAACGACTTCATTAAAAAGAGGAACCACAGCAGGGCAAGCAGCTTGTTTTTGTATAGCACCCATTCCAAAGGCTCAGGGTGCTAAACATGTAGAATAATACATGGGGGGAGTGTATAATGAAAATTTAATGCACTAAATTAGAGTTTTGCACTCCCACCCATGTGTTCTTTTATGTAATTGCTAGGGGCCATTTTTTTTCTCCAACATTTCATTAAATAAACAAGCATTTGTCAGTGCCGAAAGTTTGCTGTTGGTATTGCTGTTCTACATGCCTCCCATATTTTTCTGTGTATATTCCTCTGCCTTGCATTTTAAGGCATCACCGCAACACCCATTTTTAATGTTCTTCCAGCACTGATTTACTTCATTAGAAAAACAAGCATTTGTCAATGTCGAATGTTTGCTTGGTGGTATTGACATTTGCAGTGCAGCAGTTAGAGAGATTCATAATAGTAACGGCAGTGAAGTATTGAAGTAACACCAGCCCCCACCCTCACCCTGCAGAAACTGACAGGCATTGGTTGGTGTATTTGGGTCATCAGCCATAACACTCATGCCATTCTACCTCACCCCACCGTGCAGACACCGACTGGTGTCGCAGTGTGCCTTGAGATCTTCGGCCCTATAAGCTCACCCCATTCCATAAGGAAATAAGCTGGGATGGGTGCAGTATAAGAGAATGGGGTGAACGTTAGGGCCAAAGACTCCATGGTACACCTCAATGCTTGTCAATGACTGCAGGGTGGGGGTGGGGGTGGAATGGGGTGAGCATTATGGCCAATGACCCCAAGTCACACCCTCGATGCCTGTTAGTCTGTTCAGGGTGGGAGTTATGGTAGGAAACCCTAACACCCCAGGGGTTTGTTGGTATTTTTGCTCCAAATTTTCAACATGGGCTTTTTGGGGCCCTGCCTCATGAACAGTGGCAGTATCATTTCGTTACTCAATCCTAAAAGGTGATTTCAAACAAGTGTGCCATTCCGGCGCCACAGGTGTGAAAACATATTTTGGGCAGGATGTGAAAAATGACAGCTGTACTATTCATGAGGAGGTGTGAAGAAATGGCAATGTTGAAAATCTGGAGTGAAAATATGAAAAAGTGGCGAAGTTATGAGTGTGCATAGAAACTGTGCAATGCACATTCGTAACGTAGTCATTTTTTTGAATGTTTTCACCAAATTTTCAACATGGCCATTTGTGATCTCCACTCATGAACAGTGGCACTGGAATTTTATTAATCTGTCCCAAAAGTTGATTTTGCATAGCGACTGTGCCATTCTGCATCACAGGTGTAAAAACACATTTTGGGAAGGATGCAAATAATGATAGCTGTACTGTTCATAAGGGGGTGTGAAATAATGGCAGTACTGGAAATTTGGACTGAAAATCTTAAAACTTTATGATGTTACGAGCATGCCTAGAAACTGCACAATGGACGCTCATAACTCAGTCATGTTTGAGAGTTTTTTCACCAAATTTGCAACAGGGGCCTTTTGGGACCCCACCTCATATACAGTGGCACTGTCATGTCATTAATTGGTCCCGAAAGGTGATCCCATGCAGCGACCTCGAAATCACCTTTCGGGACTGAGAAACAAAATGTCAGTGACTGTGTTCATTAGGTGCGGTGCCAAGAACCCCATGTTGAAAAGTTGGGTCCAAAACTCAAAAAAGTGACTGGGATATCAACCTAAGCTGAAACCCCCTCATTGATTGCCATTACAGGGCTCACCGTGATTTTCTTCAGTTTGTGGTTGGCTTTTGAAGAGTGGAGATGTGTTCCCAGTCCACAGAAGATCACTGCTACTGACCCTTGGAGGTAAGTATGGGTGGGGGGGTGTGCAGAGGAAGGGTGCTGGTTGGGAAGGGGGGCTGGTGGGAACGACGAGGGACCATTTTCTTTTTTTTCAGGTTTAAAAAAAAGACATTGTGGGTCTGTTTTCTTTTTTACAGGTAAACTATTTATGGATTTTAGCAAACTGGGGTGGGCTCCCAGTGTGCCAGAGTACTGGGGGGATCAATGTCGACCCATGGATTGGTCACCCTGAGGTAGGAGAATATAGGGACATGGGGGCACATCTGATACCAGGAGTGGGCATCCCGGAGTTGGAAACATCACAGGTAGTTTTTGGCACACTGGGGTGGGCTTCCTGTGTGCCACATTAAAGGAGGGGGATACATGCTGACATGAATGAGCACTAGCGCGTGTTGACAGTGGGGGATCCGCTACAATCGATCAGCGCTTAGAGTAAAAGTGCCTTCGGTCACTGAATACTCCCAGCCCATATGGAGCTTAGGCTGTGGCCTGCTCTGCATGGGTGGGAGAAAATAAGGAAATGGAGACAATGGAACATGGAGGAGGCAGGCGAGCAAAGTGCATCCTCCCACCTTGTAGGAAGGGATCGGTGGGGTGGTGGTGGGGGTGAGACATCATGACGCAAACAGCTGCTTGCTCTGTGATGACCTGCAGATGAAAGGAAAAAGCTGCCACATGATAGGTGCTTCTTTTTCTTTTCAAGTGCAGACCACTTCAGGCAAAACAGCATCAGGACCAGCCTGGCTGATGATTGGTGTGATACTGTCGAGCCCCTTGCAAAGCACTCTGCATTGGACAGACAGTGTCACACCCCTCAAAAGTCACTATCCCAATGAGTTTGCAGTGTATGCACAAACTCAAAAAGAGTGTATTGTGTTAATTTTATTGGGCAGAACATGACAGAGCATTAAACAAGAAACTGGATACAGATTCAACATACAACAACATCCTATTTGTATTTCTGTGAATAAATCACTTTTTGGCATAAACAAGAATGGCTTGCCTTTGCACACGTTCTGTGGGAATGGTAAGAGCTTTGATCATGGTTTGAAAATGGTGGCTTGTGAAATCAGCAACTAAGAAAACAGTTATAGCATGGGAACAGTTGCAAATGGAAAGAAACACGTTTAAAAATGTGAACATGAGGCAAGATGTAAGTTTTTAGTTTGAGTTTGGTTTCAGTTGCTGCAGGTGGCTGTTGCCAAGGTGATATTATAATGAGCTGCAGAGGTCACAGTTCATGGCGGTTTCTGTGGAGACAAAAGAGAGAGAGAGAGTGAGTGTGAGTGTACACCTCAGAGCTAAGGATTGTCTGAAATATGCGAGCAGCATGTTTGGGAATACAGTTTTTAAGAACAATTTTAATGACAATCTTGGGCAAAAATAAAGAAAAGGTTATTGCAGTCGAATTGAATTTTGGGGTTTTTATTTACTTTTACTGTATCCATCTTCTGAGTCTGAAAATTGTAGTATTCATGGTGTTGCTTTTTGGCAGGGTGTCATGGTAGATATTGATAGTCATTCCCTTACTGAAAACACAGGGTGACCTGAAGATTGACTGCATCACAGAGGTCGTGGCTGTTTCTGAGATGGTGACATTAGGAGCAGTTGCAGGCTCATTTGTTTTTACTGCTGTGAATCTGGAGGGCTGGTCATTTTGTGCAGATCTGGTGAGAATCTCATTAATTTCTCTTTGTCTTGCCTCAGAAAGGGCAGAATAATTGTTGATCGAGTGAACATTTTTATGGCGAGATATTTATTACATTTCTGTGGGCAGCACATAGGCAATTGTCATTCTTTGTATACTGGTCTTTCATGTTGAATGATTTATGATTCTCTTTGATTCCGATAGACCACATTGCATTTTCATTTGCTTCATCATATTTCTGAGTTTGTTCATTCTTATAGTCATATTTCTAAACCAGAACCCATTTTGCTTATGGTTGATGTAGGGGGCTATGTAGAAAGGGGCTTTGTTAACTAATTGTGTGGTGGCCTGTGAGCCTTGTAAATGTCATAGGCTTATAGCGTCATGCTCTGGATTTTCTTTATTCTTGTAGATGCAAGGTTGTATAGGTCTCACATCTCGTGGATTGTCTCCAGGACATGTTTTGGTTTGGCATTCATTTTTTTCTATGAACTTATTTCTTTGGGATTCAATGCCTTCTCCTATGTTGCCCTAAGTTAAGTCGTAGTGTTCTTTGGTCCTGAGGGCAAATTGTGGGCCAGTATTGAAGAATAAGAAATTAAGCAATGCTGTGGGATTATCCATTCCCAGTGTGACAGATGAGTACAGCAAATTTATTTTGGCTGCCATGAGAGGCTCTGCCTTTTGGGATGGTTTCCACTTCCTAGCTTTTTTTTTTTTACTTTTTATTTTTCACATCATACAGCATCTGTTACTTTGCTACAAAATCCACAGGTAAAGTTTTTACAACAATACAGTTGGCTGCCCTGTCTGTAGATCTTTCTAGTAAGACTTTTCCAGTTCTTAGTTAAAGATTAAAATAACAGTTTTAAGTTACTATTCATTCCTTTTCAAACTGGAGAGCTGCCTGCAATAATTCCCTTTTATCCAATATATGAGAAAAGCAGGTTACTTGGGGTTTGGCCATAGGTGTTTGCTAGATCAATGAGGTGTCATGACATTCAGTTAGGCTGTTCTTAGATTTCCTTCTTATACTCCCTTTCTCCTTTTATCAGACTAAGATAGCTTATCCCATATCCTTTACCCCATCATGGAACAAAATCTGTCCTGTACCCCATGATATGAATAATCCATCCCGTCCATCTAGCATTAAATGCTTCCAGCCTATATCTTAATTTAGCCATTAGTTTTTTCAGTTGATATACCTGCAGAACTATGTCCCGCCACTGTTCTAAGTCTGGGGGCATCTAGGATAACCAATGCTGTGTTATGGCTTTTTTGGCCATAGTCAGTAGTATACTGAACAAATATTTCTGGTATTTATCTAACATTTCAGGAGGATAGTTTAGCAGTATAGCCATTTTTGCTATCAGAGGAGGGAATTCAGGTTTCAAAATATGTAACTCCTTATCTACATAAACCCAGAATTTAAGCACTTGTGGACAGTTCCAAAAAATATGTATATGAGAGACCTACTGGGTGCCACAGTTCTTCCAACAAGTTGATAGGGTTGAGTTTGAGAATAGCTGATTTGTCAGGTATATAGAAGTATAGAAGAATTCTTTCCAAGTGCTATGTCAGGAGGTTTAAACCTCACTTTCAGGTTCTTGGCAATAATGGGCATGCAAGGAATCACAGAAACATTGCATAAGAGTAATAAACTTGTTTATTATTACCAAAAGGATAATCACAGTTGCCCTAAGCAGTTCTTACAATACAAACTGGGAGCCAATGCTAAGCTTTCCCTATGCCTCGAGGATTCTCCATGTCTCTTGGGGTCTCTGAGGTAGAAGACGTAATGTCTTACATTATATACCTATGATAATTACCATGGTTACTGTAAGATAGAAACATTTCTAGTTACAGAGATGAGCCCTATAGGCTGAATTAGAGGTGGCTCCTCAGTCCAAGATAACATTACACAATTTTGTAGTAGTCATCACTTTGTAAAGACAAAGGAAGTACAGTTGTGCATAGCCATGTAATAATACAAATCATCAGAATATGTCAATGCTGACTTACATATCATAATCATCACAAGGATACAGATGTCCTAACATCTTGTCAGCAAGAAATACATATGTGTATTAGAAAGTAAAGTGTATAACAATAATAATATGCATACATATCCTGACATCTACTCTTATATGGTAGATCCTCTTAGCCCCATATGTTAGTATAACATATACCTAAATGCTAGCTGTCTATGGTGTACCTCTGGGGGTACCAGTAAGGTTGTAGGGACCTCGTGTAACATTCCCCCCCTTGTTGCCTCACAAGGGGCAACACAGCAAGAGTAAGGAAGTGGATAGGGAGCAGGGGTCATTTACAGACCCTACGTGTGAGCCTTGTAAAGGAACTCCAGCTGCTCACGTTGTTGACGCAGTGTGCGCTGTAGGCAGCAAAGCATAATAATGATGAAGAATATCAAAAATACTTGTATAATAACAAAACTTTTAAAAGTAATCTCTAACCAAGTGTTAGTAAGTGCACTGTTCATATCACCATCATTAATAAGTGCAAGGACCACTTCATTAGCTTTAGAAATATTATTGCTGATGTGGATGAGATGGGTGTCTTTCCTCTCTAAAAGTGATTTTAATGTCAAGGTGAGGGGGTCAATATGTACATTAAAGTAAGGTAAATACTCAGAAAGGGTGAGCAAATAATCAGGGTTACCATCAAAAATATCAGCGTCCATAAGAGGGATGGGTGTAATAACAGTATGCACAATAACTGACTTCTGGTGGGGAACGAAACAGAAATTGGGGCTATCTATAGCACATATCTGCATTCCATACATATAGGACTTTAAATTACTAACGATGCTGTACTCCCCGTCAGAATTATATTGCATTTTAACAGTGGGAAGTCTCCATTTTTGCAACTGTACTGGGCAGGTGTAGGCAGTCTTGGAAATCCGTGTTGACAGGCAATGAACCTCCTCTCGATAAGACTGGTAGAGCTTGTCTGGAGCTGATGTTGAGTCCTGGAAGTCTGTGCCATTAGTGCTGATGTCATCGTCCATGGAAAAGGACCAAGCAATACTGTCTGGGGAATAGCCACATACAGGTTTAATATAATCAAATACATCACATCAACACAAATAAATATAACCTTTCTTAGTACAGTAATCTGTGTGCGGAGAGACCCAGGTGTACAGAAGAGGATGGAAGACCAGTAGAGGAGGCAAGTTGAGGTGTTGTCTGTAGATATCTTCATCAAGGTGCCCAATGGAATGAACAGTTGAAAGTTTATCGAATAAAGCTGTAGCAAGATCAAAACATGGTAAAGAGACAGTAAAAGAAACAAACAAGTATCCTTAATGGAACATTTTTTAGAAGTAAAACCTGGACCAGTGTTAGGGTGTCTAGCCACAAAACCCAAATTCCTAGCTGTGAAAAGTGGAACAGTCAGAGTTTGTAGCATACACATTGCAATACAGCTGGAAGATTTGCACTGAGGACAATACCATTTAGAGATACGTCTATCATGTATAATATCAGGGATCCTTCCGGATACTAGATCTTGGAAAATATTATTGATGGTAGTGATAATGTATGAGCCATAGGCTGAACACAATATCTCATGGGCAATATATTGTTTATCTGCTTCTTTGTTATTCTGTGCAATGAGAGTGTTATTCTTATCTTTAGAATCTGTAAATGCCTTAGCAATGTCATGCATGTTGTATACAGTGTATCTTTCTTCCTAAGGCCATCCGCACCATGCAATAATGAGGGTAGAATATCATTTACCAAAACAGTTTGGAATTTCTGTGAATGTGATTTGATAGCAACGATGTCGGCCTTATTCCAAATAGACATGGCTGTACCAAAAAGACCTGTGATGGTGCCTGTGGAACCCGTGACATCAGAACTGTCAACTTCACGTGTGTTATGCTTATGACTTTGATCATCAGGGTTAGGCTTTCTCCTAAAATTGCCTCCATGCTTGGTGTTATGAACCCCGGCAATAGGGTCTTGAGTATGTATTTGAAAAGCTGCTAAGCTATCAAGCAGTACGGTACTATAAAAAGCTGAAGTGTTAGTAGTATGACACATACCAAATTCTTTCATATTCCAGTAAGTCAAATTAATCAAAACAGGTATATGCATAAATTGTAAATTGTTAATAAGTGTACCAGGTAAGGCCGTGGCTATTAGACCACTACGAGGACCAGGGGTATGTTTTTGACATTCCAAAAGCTGTTTATCTGTAGAGAGTAATACAGAAAGATACATGGCAGCAGAGGCCATGTTGTGAATAGCACAAAATTTCCTAGCAGAGTCCTTAGACAAGGAATTACAATATGAGGAATCAATTAAGGTAGTAATATTGTGTAAGCTAGAATGTTGAAGAGCAGTTTGGAGCAAGGACAGTGAACCATTGGGGGATAATTTTGCATTGGGCCAACCATGGAAAGTTCCCTTGGAAAGCTTGGCCACAGGGAGAATTTGTCCTTGCGACATGGTTTACCACTCAATTTGTAGGGTAGATTTATCAGGAGCAACAACCGAGGCAGTGAGGTAGGCATCTGAACCTTCCTGGACAGTAATCAAATTGTCAGGTATAGTGATGTAAACTCCCTCTGGGGTAGATGCTGGAGGATCAAGGTGAGGAAGGAGGTGCTTTACCATGCCTTGGGTGTAGGGAATAACTCCTGAGATGAGGAGAAATTGGAACAAAATAGCCATTTTGTCAGTGTATCTGAAAAGGAAAACCAAAAATTAGTAAGTTAGTACTATTCTGCCCAAATGGGGTAAGGAAAAGAAATTATACTCCTTTATACCATTTCAGCTAGTTTGCATGTAACCATTTGTCAGTTTGTTGTTTTGCATGAGTCTAACCTGATAGACTGCTGGACTGAGCTTGTTGACAATGGAGTAGGGGCCTTCCCACTTATTGAAGAAGGAGTGTGTGGGATGTGCAAATCTGAGAACCATTACCTGATCTCCAACTTGCCAATCCACTTCTTGTGTGTGTTTGTCAAACTGTATTTTGGGCTGTTGCTGGGCCTTGACCATGCAGTTGGCAGCATACAAATTAGTGTGTCTGAGGTCTTGTCTAAGTTTTTCCACAAATTGGTCTACAGACATACTGTCTTCCATGGGAGTGTGCAGGTCAAACAACAGGCGCTCAGGTAATCTCATCTGTCTACCAGTCATAACCTCAAAGGGTGTCAACTGGGTGCTGGCTGAGGGTGTACCTCTGATTGTCATAAGGGGTAATGGCAATAGGGAATCCCAAGTTTTGGGATTGTCCTCAATGAATTTGGAAAGCATTTGCTTAATCCGTCTGTTGGCTCTCTCTACTTGACCTGGCAATTGTGAGTGGTAAGGTATGTGAAACTTCTGATGAACTCCAAGGAGTTCAAGTGATTCTTTCATCAACTCATCTGTAAAACTGGTTCCTTTATCTGAGTCTACCTTAAGAGGAAGACCCTACTTGGAGAAAATCTGTTCCACCAGGATTTTGGCGGTGGTTTTAGCAGTACATGTCTTAGTGGGGAAAGCCTCAATCCACTTAGAGAAAAGGTCAGTAACCTCAAGGACTTATTTGTTGTTTCTGCTGGTATTGATCAGAGGGCCATTGAAGTCAATTTGTATGGCATGCCAAGGACCAGACTGCCTTTGTGGTAGCAGTTTGGCATTTCATTTGGTAGGGATGGGGTTGTTTTGAGCACAAACAAGGCAATTGTCTATGTATTGTTTGACATCTTTGGTGACACCAGGACACCAGGCAGTGGTCTTAAGCCTTTGGAAGGTGTTTTCTACTCCCTGGTGTCCACCAGTGAGGGTGTCATGCACTTGGTGCAGAAATTCAGACCTAAGATGAGGGGGAACCACCCACAACATGGTGGGGTTGTCATCTGGTTGATACCAAATGAGCTTGTCATTGGGGACAGATGTAACTTACATTCATGCCTTTGCTAGGGGTTATGGGTAGGAAGGTTCTTCCAATACACTTGTCAAGGAATCTAAACACATTTTTGAGTTCAGAGTCAGCGTGCTGGGCTACTGACAGGTCCAAGGGGGAAAAGGGTTCAGGTTTCTTCCTGACTGCTGCAATGTGTATGGCCACTCTGGCCTCTGGATGGTCCATCATTCAGGTGTCCCCCCCTTGGGCCCCTTCCTTTGCAAGGGTGTCAGCAGTGTCACTGAAGGCATGATAGGAGTCATGTATGGAGTGGGCTTTGACCTTATGTACACAGAGTTTGTGTGCAAACCTTTGTGCCAGTGAATGAATGTATATTACCAGTTCCGTATGTTTCACTGGGCTGCCATCAGAGGACAGGAAGGAGTTCTTCTGCCAGAAAGGAAGAAATTCTATAAGGGAACAACAAACCCAGTTAGAATCTGTGAAAATGATGGTGTCCTCAGTTCCAAGCTGAATGAACTTGAGGGCACAAGCCACCGCTGCCATCTCAGCATACTGTGATGATGCTACACTGCAAAGCTTAGAAATTTTAACAGTGTTACAATAAGGGTAAATGATGAATATGCCCATCCCTGCAATTTGTTCTCCTTGATAATAGGAAGCTGAGCCATCTGTAAAGATACAATACAGCAATGTATTTTTGAGCAGTTGTGGTGTAATGGGGAGGAAAGGACCTGGATCTGGAAGATCAGGTGGCTGCAGTGTACAGTCATGGGGTTCTCCTTGGAAAAGGAGGCCATACACCAGCATGGATGGCATTTTGGTTGGGTGGACCTGGATGTCTCTATCCTGGAGAAGGAGGGACCAGTGTGTCAGTCTGGTGTTGGAGACTGACCCATCCTTCACTCTGTCTGATAGCAAAAAGGTAGTTGGGGTGTGGTTTGTGTTGATGATCAGAGGATAGTACCCAATGATATACAGGAAGTGCTTGACAGCCCAGTAGGTAGCCAGAAGGTTCCTTTCACAAAGGCTGTATTTCTGTTCCACTGGGATCAAGAGCTGTGATGTATATGCAATGGGTCTCAGGGTGTCATGGACCTTCTGGGCCAGCACTGCTGACACAGCAATGTCAGAGGTGGCACACTCCAGATGGAATGGCAAGGTGGGATTGGGGTTGACCAGAGCTGGAGCTGAGGCTAAGGTCTGTTTTAACTCATTACCTCCTAGGTGGCCATTTTATGTCAGGTAAACAATGGATAGTTCAGACTTCATTTGGAGCTATTGGAGGTAATGAATTAATGACGTCACAGCTTGGGTGTGAATGAGGCCCCATTTCCAGGGAATGTCCTTTTTCAGTACTTCATTCAGAGGGGTGGCCTTCTGGGCAAAATCACAAATAAAATCTCTGGAATATTTTATCATACCTAGAAATCTCCTAAGAGTGGCCACACTGGTGGGCAATGGCAAGTCTTGCAATCCTTGTATCTTCTTCCAGGTAGGACTTCAGCCTTGGTCAGTTATTCTTAGGCCCAGAAAGAACACCTTTTTCTGACATAGTTGTGCCTTTGCTGGATTACATTTGAGGCCTGCCCTCTGAATGAGGGTCAGTAGTTCGTCCAAAAGATCCAGGTGTTGCTCCTGTGTGGATGTTGCCAACAGCAGGCCATCCATATACTGCAAGAGACACTGGGGTGCAGAGAAACCCTCAAGGGCATCCATCATGTGTAAATGGAACAAGGAGGGGCTGTTATGGAATCCCTGTGGAAAGCAGGTCCATGTGTAATGCCTACCCTCAAAGGTGAAGGCAAACTTATAGTGACTCTTGGGAGCCAATGGCAATGACCAGAAACCATTGGAGATGTCCAGGGCACTGAACCATTTCTTTGTAAGGGGTCAATAATTGCAGCACATCAGGTGCTTATACCGCAGTTAGGCACAACTGGGGGTGACCTGGTTCAGTCTCCTGTAGTCAATAGTAAGTCTCCAGGCACCTGTGGGTTTCTTCAGAGGCCACATTGGGGTATTGGCAGTAGAAACACATGTCCTGATCACACCTTGCTTGAGGAGTGATTTTATTGTTTCCCTAAGAGAAGGCAAGACCTCCAGTGGAAAGGGATATTGCCGTTGCCTTCCATGTGTTGGGCCTGCACTTCAATGACAGCATACATTCTGCCACAGTCATGCTTGTTGGTGGCAAATGCCTCCAGATGCCTTTGTAGAATGGGGAGAAGCTTTGGAAAAAGCTCATGATTCTTGAACAAATCTATGACATCATACTCTTTATTGTTTGCAGAAACTGTTGCCACCACGTGCGAATCAGGAATCATGATTGTGCGGTATTGTCCCTGAATCTGTATCAGTAACATGTTGGCTAGGTCTACCACACATCTGTGTAGTGCTAGGAAGTCAATTTCAATTATACTAGGGTGATCATGCAATACCATTAGCTGAAAGGTGTGATAGGCCTTCAGGTGTCCCAGTTCCACAGGTAGTGGCAGGCAATGGTATGCAGGCAACCTAGTTCTGTCTACCCCCGACATATTGGTCCTCCATCTGGTGGACCATGGGGATGTCTCTGGGTGATCATCATGTAATACAGACACAGCTGTGCCTGTATCCAGTAGTGCTGTCAGTAGTCAGCCCCTGCCCTCGGCCTCAGTATAGGGCCTTCCGTTTGTATCCAAGACCTGCTTGTTACCAATACAGACCAGGGCCTGTAATTGTCAATCTGTACCAGTGGAAGCATGGAGAGTTTGGGCCTGGTTCCTTTGAACCACTTCATCATGCTGCACTGATGCTATATAGGGAGCCGCTTCCGGGTTCAGGCCTGTACGGGCCTGAGGGCCTGTACTTCCAGTAACTTCATGGCCTGTTGAGGCCTGCTATCCTGGTTGTATGGCAGCAAAGGCCCAAGCGGGAACAGCATCTGCTAAGAAAGCGCACTTGCCCAAGAAGTTCTTGAGATCTTCGGTTCTCTTCAGCTATTTCCCTATATGCCTATTATCTCCTATAGTTATGTCCTTGTTTTCAAGGTTCTTGAACCTTTATGGAACTAGATCTCAATCTAAATTTATTTTTGAACTCCAACTGTTTCAAACTGTTCTTGGACAGAGATCTGTATTGTACAGGGCCCCGCTGTTTTTTAATTCCATACCTGTTGACAGTGTACAAAGTAAGACTTTATGGTCTTTTAAATCTAGATTAAAATACTGGTTGATGGATAATGATAATTGCACATGTTATACTGAGTAATTGTAATGCTATTTACGGTTTTGTATTTTGTATTTCATATGTTTCATGTTAGTATGTATTGATTTGTATGTTTGTGTCATTTGTAACTTGTCACTGGTGAAAACGGGCAGTTTTCTCATCCTGATAACAAGTCTAACAAATAAAAATGAAATGAAAATGAATATACGAAGGGCCTGATCTTTGTTGTTTGCCCTTATTGTTCTTATGGTGTTTCTTGTTTTTGTGATAGTTCTGGTTCCCACCCCAGGATTGTTGTTACTGTTGTTGTTGGGCCTGCTGGGGTTGGTTGTCTACAGGGAGGGGCTGTTTCTCTTTGGCCTGCCCTTTCACCAAGTAGTGCGTCGTGGCCTCTGGAGTAGTCTCCACGGCAGCTACTTTCTTGGAACCGGAGCCTAGATCACAGATGTAGAGTTGACAAACTCTCTCAGTTTTCTGAATTATGTTGGCAAACCTCTCCGTGGTGGGATTGGTGGTTGGCTCTACCTTCTCTGTTACTGCAGGGATCATGTTCCTAAGGAACAAGGTCTTATATTCAATAAGATTCACATCTGTGGCTTCTTGTGCAGGATGCTTCCCTGCTCAGTAGGCCGTCCATAGCCCCTGGTGGAAAGTCGCTGGACTTTCCTTCTCATTCTGTTTCACAGGATATGCAAGCATCCCTCCTACTACACCTGGGCTGTATGCAGAAATGAGTTCAGCTGCTTCTTCATCAAAGGTGGTGGTGCCGTTCTGGCGGATGGTATTGGGGAGTTTTGCCCACAGTCCAGGATCAATGGTCTGACGTAGGATTTGGACCTGGTAGTCTGCAGCGAGACGAAGCATTTCACATTTAGCATGCACCTTTTCCAAGTGGTAACTGAGGTTGTCAGATGGGCTTATCTGACCAATACTGTCAGCTATTTGCTGAACAATATAGGCCATTTTTAGGGGATTATTAGGATGATTAGGTGGAGGTGGATACCCTCAGGCACATCCAGGTCTGCCTGAGCTGCAGCTTCAGCTACGAAACAGACTATGCCCTCCTGAGTACCAGTTTCATGTATAAGCTGCCTTATTTGGTTTTTTAAAACCCGCCTATTTTTCTCTGGAATGGGCACGCTGTTTGCCACATTTTCAATCATTCTGTCTAACTCCTGCCTGTCTTCCACATTAATAACGGCTACCGGTGGTGCCGTCAGGACTAGGCCTGGGTCTGTTCTCCCCTATCATGGGGGTCACCATGTTTGCACATGTAGCTATTAAATCTACATAAAACAGCTGTACCATATATTTTCTGGCCCTCATTGATAAAATAACACAATTGTGACGTTAGTACAGTTCTTACTTTGAGTTCAGACTACAATGTCACCAGCACATCTGTTGTGAGGTCAGCTGTCAAAAGCCATATGGTTGTGAAATACATTGAGACTATTGTATGTGGGATGAGGTTTTTTTTTTAAAACCCAAGGTATGTGATACCACATAAACCACAAGACCAAAGGCCAAGTGATTTACTTAGGTATCACACCGAGGGTGTGTAACAAAAAGTAAGTATTGCCTACATTTTTTTTATATAATTACTTGTTTTCCATTTCCTTGTGCATTGAAGCATAAATGGCTTATCAAGTGCCTCAAAACAGCTGAGGTGGAGTACAAGGTAATCTCAGTTACATATGCACACATAAAGGATATTTACTCATACTAGGTTTAGGTTGTAATCATACTTTACCAGTAATTATATAGATAAATAAATACTTATGATGGTAGAATATTTAAGGAAGGGCTAGAACTTCTAGGAAAACTGAAACATAGAAACATAGACTCTAACAGCAGATAAGGGCCACTTGGCTCAACCAGTCTGCCCTTTTTTTTGATAACTTTAATTTTTGCTGCAGACGCTGCTTGATATATGTCACTTTCTCCACAGCCCATTTCCTTCCTCTACTATTACCATGGGCCTAGCCTAGGCATTTTTCAACCCCACCACTGTTTTTGTCCCCACTACTTCTGTTGGCTGTTCCAGGAATCCACCACTCTTTCTGTGAAGAAATACTTCCTCACATCTCTCCAGAATCAACCCGCTTCCACCTTCATAGCATGTCCCTTGACTAGATCACCTTTTTTCTGAAAAATACTCCCCTCCTGTACCTTATTTATCTCAGTGAGGTATTTAAATGTCACTATCATATCCCCTGTCTCCCTCCTCTCTTCTAGGGTGTACATATTGAGCTCCCTTAGCCTGTCCTCATAGGGCAGTTGATGCAGACTCTGCACCATTTTGGCTGCCCTTCTTTGGACTGCCTCCACTCTGTGTTCTTCCTGAGATGTGGTCTCCAGAACTCGACACATTACTCAAGGTGGGTCTTACCAGTGATCTATAAAGGGGCAATGCTTCCTCCCAATTTCTGTTGATGAATACCACTTCCTATGCACCCCAGCATCCCACTAGCCCTCCCAACTGCCTTGTTACACTGCCTGGCCACCTTTAGGTCATCTGACATGATCGCCCCCAGATTTCATTCCTGCTTGGTTGTTGTCAGGAGCACTCCACCCATTTTGTACTCTGCCCCCAGGTTCCTGTGACCCAAGTGCATTATTTTGCACTTCTTTGCATTAAAACCCAGCTGCCATACCATTGAGCTTGCCTCCATTTTTTTCAGATCTCTGCCCATCCATTCCAACCCCCCAGAGTGTCCACCCCTTACAGATCTTGGTGTCATCTACAAAGAAGCAGACCTTCCATTTCAGGTCCTCCACTATGTCACTTAAAAGACATTAAGGAGGACTGGTTCCAGCACTAAACTCTGAGGTACCCAATTGGTCACCGTCCCTTCTTCAGAATGAACTCTGCTTATCACTACCCTCTGTCTTCTTTCCCCTAACCAGTTTCTTACCCAGGCTACCAACTTGTTTCTCACCCCCAAGCTACCTAGCTTGCTTACCAGTTTCCTATATGGAAATGTGTCGAAAGCCTTACTGAAATCCAGATAGGCAATATCCACTGCTCTTTCCCTTTCTAATTCCTTGGTCACCCAGTCAAAGAAATCTATCAGATTTGTTTGACATGACCTCTTCCCTGTGAATCCATGCTGCCTCAGGTCCTGTAGCACATTTGAGTCAAGATATCCCACATTCCTTTCCTTTTGTAGTGTTTCCATTAACTTATCCACCACTGATGTCAGGCTGACAGGCCCATAATTGCCTGCCTGTACTCTGCTACCACTTTTGTGAAGCAGGACTACATCTGCCCTTTTCCAGTCCTCTGGGACCACTGCAGTCTCCAGTGATCTGTTAAATGGGACTGTCAACGGTGTAGCCAGTATCTCCCTGAGCTCCCTCAATACCCTTGGATGCATCCTGTCTGGCTCTGAAGCTTTGTTCACTCTTAGGTCACCAGGTAATCAGGCAAGATGGTGAGCACCTGGGAAGGTGGATGTACAGGGGAGTCCTGTTAGTCAGAGGAGGGGTGTACTATAGATAAGGGGGAGGTACAATTGTAGGTCTAATCAACTAAGGCATTGGGACATTATTAACCATCATCAGAATATAAGGCTGTGCTAACATAGGAGTAGATGATGGAGCAGTACAGGGAGGGATACACTAAAGGGTGGAACAGCTATAATTGGGGAAGGGGATGGAACAGGAGGAAGCAGGGATCAAAAGGGGCCACCATGGGTAGAATAGTGGGCCGCAATGGGTGTGGGCTGCTATTGGGATACACATATTATGGAGACTAGGAGGGTGTCCAATCTGCCACAGGCTAAAAAGGCTGGAGGAAAGGGTTCAGTGGCTTGCTGGACATCTGGAGAGGGTGTGGTTGGATGGGGCAGGTGGACCTCTCCCAGGGGGGTTGCAGGTGGGCACATCAGGAGAAGAATACCAGATTGGAGGAGGGGACAGGAAGGGGTGCAGATTCAAATCTGAATTGGGGTCAAGCGGGGTCAAGTGGTTGAAGCTGGTCAGGGAAAGGGGGAAGGAGACAGCACCAGGCAATACAGGGGTGGAAGGTAGCAGGTTTGCAGTGCTGGCAACAATGGTGGAGAAGGGGGAGCCAAGGGTGCACCAGAAGCAGGGGGAAGGGGGAATGCGAATAGAGTGCTCAAGAGATGGGCATTTGGAGGAGGGTAGCAGTGGGCAGGGGGCAGAGGGCAGGGAAGAGGGGTACAACCGAGAGGGAAGGTGTTGGCAGCAGAGGTGTAAGGGGGGGCAGTGCTGATGGGTCAGGCAAGGGGTGCATGGATAAAGGGAGGCAGGGGCCATGGGAGGAAGAGGGAAGTTGGAGGATAGCAGGAAACCAAGGAGGATGGGAGAATGCAGGTCGGTGGGAGGGTGGGGGGATCATAAGGGGGAAGCAAAGAGACTTAAATGAGCAAGGAAAGGCAGAAGTTAGTGATGGACAAAGAGGAAAATGTGGGAGGGGAAGCAGGACATGGAATGGGGTGTGTGTTAGTGTTGGGGGATTCCATACTCAAAGGGATCAGATGGGGCAGTAAAGGAGAAAGATGCAGTCTATTATGGGTTCAGTCTATTCTCAGGTTGACGGCAGGCAGGGCAGGCCATCTTCAAATGCACAGGGAAGGGACTGAAGGAACCGCATGTTGTGGTGCACATGGGTACAAATGACTTGTCGGGAGAGATGGTGGAGGACATAAAGGGAAGATTCGAGGAGCTGGGGTAGCTGTGCAAAGGGGTGGGAAAATCAGTGGCCTTCTCAGAGGTGCTCCCAGTACCCTGTGCAAGTACTGTGAGGAAGGGAAGGATAGGGGAGCTCAACACCTGGCTGTGGGAATGGTGCCATTCCAAGGGGTATGGGTTAGTACAGGACTGGGACAGAACCTGGGACAATAATGACCTATATGCAGGGGACAGGCTACACTTGAGTGGGGAAGGGAAGGGAGTACTGAAACAGGGGATAGAGGGGTACATAGTGACAAGGGTAGCTTTAAACTAGGTAAGGGGGTGGCAATTGGTCTGCTGGTAGGCAGGGTTCCCGGAGGGGGGAACCAGACAAGCCTACCCACCAAGCTACAGTGGAGGATATCAGGGTTGGAGCAAAATGGGTGGGTAAATCGGGGTGGGGGGAAGGAGCAAGGTGGAGTGTAGTGTCAATAAACACAAGGAGCCTGAGAAACAAAGCAGCAGAGTTACCGGCTCTCTTGACAGTGGGGCAGGTGGACATTGCAGCCATTACAGAAACTTGGGCCACCCAGTATCAGGACTGGGATATGATGATCCCTGGATACAGGCTGTTCAGAAAGGACAGGGCAAACAGGAAGGGTGGGGAGGGGTGGCAGTCTATGTAAGGGAAGGAATAAGTGCATAAGGGAAGAGGGGGGGGAGGAAGGCAGGACAGAGGCCCTGTGGATGCAGTTTCAGGTTTCAAACGGCAGGGTACTGAGGCTTAGGCACCAACTCAAGAAGAGGAACTGGAGAGTGAGTTAGCGGAACAGATTAGGAGGGTTTGCAGGAAGGGGAACACAGTGGTGGTAGGGGACTTCAACCTGCATGGGGTGGACTGGAGCACTCCAACCACCACAAGTGCTAGGGAGCAGGTTTTACTGGGGGCATTTCAGGATAGCTTCCTGATGCAGCTGGTGCGAGAGCCAACTAGGTTTGGAAGGACTCTGGACCTTGTATTATCAAATGGGGAAGCTGTAAGTGGCCTGGAGGTAGAGGACCCTCTAGCTGGGAATGATCACCACTCAGTGTGGTTCACACTCAGTATGGGGAAGCAAGTAGGAGGTTCGGGAACCAGGGTGATTAAGTTTGGGGCAGATTTCAACAAGATGGAGGGAATTCTGATTAATCATCTGGGAGGAATCCAACCAACCATGGATGCCAATCAAAAATGGGATATCTTTAAAGCAGGGCTGGCAGAGTCTACTGAGACATGTACTGGGGCACATAATAAGAAGGGAAGCCCAGTTGGCTGACCAGGGAGGTAATGGAGGGGGTGAGAGCCAAGAGAAGAGCTTTTCAGAGATTCAAGAGATCAGGGAGGGGGGAAGACGGGGAGGAGTACACAATGAAGTTCAGGAAGGTTACAAGAATAGACAGAGCTGCCAAGGCATCCAGGGAGCTGAGGCTGGCACAGGGCATTAAGGACAGAGAGAAGGACTTCTTTAGATACATAGGGCAGAGAAAAAAGAACAGGGACCAGATAGTGAGAATTAAGAAAGATGGGGTGAGTGTGCAGGGGAGCAGGAGAGACACTAAATGAATACTTCTGCTCTGTATTCACAGTAGAGAGGGATCAGATACCACAGGGAGGGGTGGGGGCAGGGGAGGAGGCGGGTGACAGATGGGGAAATTACAGAGGGCAGGGTACTGGAAGGACTGAGGGCACTGCGGGTGTATAAGGCACCAGGGCCTGATGGCTTTCACCCTTGGGTACTAAAGAAACTGGCAGGGTGTCTGGCAGGATCACTGGCTGATCTGTTCAACACCTCTCTGAACACAGGATGCATACCACAGGACTGGAGATTGGCCCATGTGGCACCCATTCACAAATGTCACCCAAGGGACGATCCAGGTAACTACAGACTGGTGAGTCTCACATCAGTAGAGGGGAAACTCATGGAGACAATCCTCAAAGAGAGATTGGTGACATTTTTAGAGGACAATGGTCTCCAAGACGGACAACAACACAGATTTGTCTCAGGCAGATCCTGTCAGACAAACCTGATTGAGTACTATGACTGGGTGACCAGGGAACTGGACAGGGGCCAAGCAGTGGATGTTCTGTACTTGGACTTCAGCAAGGCCTTCAATTCCATGCCACATGGGAGGCTAGGGGGGAAGCTAGAGGATGTAGAGGTGGGTACTAAGATATGCAATTGGATCAATAACTGGCTGAAGGGCAGGCAGAAAAGGGTAGTGGTGGAGGGGAAACTGTCATTGCCACGAGCAGTAACAAGCTGGGTGCCACAGTGTTCGGTGCTGGGACCAGTGCTGTTTGGGATATTCATAGCAAATATCTCACATGGGACCCAGAATAAGAGCAGTCTGTTTACAGATGATACCAAGATGGGAGCTGTGGTGGATGACATAGAGGGGTGGAGGGGACTGCAGGGAGACCTGACTAAACTGCAGGAGTGGTTGGACACATGGCAGTTGGGGTTCAATGCCAAGAAGTGCAAGGTGCTGCACTTCGGTGCTAAGAACCAGAGGAGGAGCTATCAGCTGGGAGGGGTACAGTTGGGGAGCACAGAGGAGGAAAAGGACCTGAGGGTGATTATAATGGGGAATATGAACAACTTGGCTCAGTGCAGGAAAGCAGCCAATGCTGGGCTGTTTAGTGAGGGGTATCTCCTCTAGAAGTAGTGAGGTGATCCTTCCCTTGTACTGGTCATTAGTCAGGCCACACCTGGAATACTGCATTCAGCACTGGCACCCATTCTTGAAGAAGGACATCAGACTGTTGGAGAGGGTGCAGTGCAGAGTGACTAAGATGATCTAGGGTTTGGAGGGGAATTCCTACAGGGAAAGGCTGAACAGGCTTAACATGTGTTCCCTGGAGGAGAGGAGGGATAAGGGTGTGATATGATTGAGATCTTAAAGTATCTGAAGGGAATAAACAAGGCTAATACAGAAGAGATATTCTGGATCAGAAGGGGGAGGGATACTAGAGGGCACCAACCAAGGTTGGAGGGGGAAAATTCAGGAGGGACATCAGGAGGCATTATTTTACAGAGAGGGTGGTAGACAAGTGGGACACTCTACCGGACGAGGTGGTTTCCTGTAGGATGGTGGGTTGCTTCAAGTGGGGATGGGACAGAGTGAGGGTGGAATGACTGTGAGGAGGGGAGGGAGGGTTGGAGCAGCTGCAAGTTGAAGGGCTAGCTACGAAATTGAGCAGACTTGATAGACCACGTGGTCTGTTTCTGCTGGCATTTTGTATGTTCATATGTTCGTAATGCTTTCAAGACTTTCTCCTCATTAAAAAAAACTAGTGTCCACTTCCCTCTCATTAAAGCTCCTGACGCTTTATTGTGGTCCCTCCCATTTCCCTTCCACTGTGAACACTGAGCAGAAGTAAGTGTTCAAGATGTCTACCTTTTCTTGGTCCCAATCTGTACAGTCTCCCACCTCCTATTTTAACCTTACAATCCCTCCCTTTGTTTTCCTTTTTTCGCTTACATATCTTAAAAATGTCTTGTTCCCTTTTGATACTGCCTGAGTTGTTCTTTTTTCAGTTTGTGCCTTTGCGCTCCTTACTGCTTTCCCTGCTTCCCTTTTGCTTCCCCTGATACACCTCCCTATCCCCCTTCCTAGGCGTCTTCTTATACCTTCTGAGTGCAACCCTTTTAGCCTTTACCTTTTCCACCACCTCTTTTGAGAACCGTAGCAGTCTCCTCTTCCTTTTGCTTTTGCTCACTTGCTTGATGCAGAGGTTTTTTGCCTTCACTATGCCCTCTTTTAGTTTGGCTCACTGTTCCTCTACCCACCAGCTAATTCCTCCTGCCAGATCATCCCAGATGCATTTACCCATCATTATAAAATCTGCCCTTCCGAAGTCCAAGACTCTTGCCATTGTGTGGTTTGTATAATGTAATATAATATTTAAACACAGTGGGGTAGAATTTCAGATGTTTGGACTTGGTGGCATGAATTTGCAACACAAGTCTTGTAACTTGTGTAAAAAATTGTAAGCTCCCACACATCGTAGTAACTGTCACTAAAACTTGGGAGCCTTTGAAAATAGGCTTCCCAGAGGCGGTGTTAGGCACAAGCAAACCAAGCAGCCACTTTGGGCACCATCACAGCGGGGGAACACTACAGTAGAAGGTATAAACAAAGGGCAGCTTAAACTACAAAAAATATCACCATAACAACCAAAATAGTCATTGTCACCTTTGTATTCATATTGATGTTTCCACCTTTTGGATGTGGGTTAAGCTAGAAGGGAGACGAGGGGTGGTGGAAGCAATGAAGGAGAGCACCACAAGTATTTCTGCTTGGGGTGTCATTAGATCTAAAACTGGTCCTGAGTGTTCCTGAGTTATTGTGCATTTGGGGAGATGCTTACAGAGGCCAAAATTACTTTTCTGTCAGCATGCAAGCTGTTTGAAAACCTGATTCTCGGTTTTATTTATTTATTTATTGGTGTATTTATTCACACTTTTACCAACATTTAAGGAAATTACAATCAACCCCAGAGCACAACATATAGTCACCGTACAAAAAAAACATGTTTTATATCTTTCTAAATCCAATAAATGTTGTGTCCCGATATCCTGGGGGAGTGAGTTCTATAAACTCAGAACAAAATGGCTGACTGCCTAAGTAATGAGAAAGGTTTGTCCCTTGGATGGAGTTCTGACTATGCAAACAAAGCTGATAAGATGGAACATGTGCACTAACCATGCCATACAGATAAGGCAAGGTTTGATTTTTGAAAGTTTTAATGCTCAGGACCAAAGTTTTAAATTCTAAGCCAGTGAAGGTTACAAAAAAATGGCAGCAAAAGGACACATTTCGGGTTCTGAAAAACTACCCTAACTGCCCAGTTTTGAACCAGCTGAGAGTTGTGCAGTGAAACCGGGAAGGCAATGAGCAGTAAGTTGCAGTCATATCATTATGGAGGAGTTCTTTAGCAGCAGGCATAGTAAGGTATTTACAAATATGTAGAACTCAGCTTATCAAGAATGCACCTATGTAGATCTGGCAGCACACACATCATTGGTCCTGTTGAGGACAAACACTCATAAATGCTTCCTTTGTGTTGAGCAAGCATCTCATTCATTGCAAAATCAAACAAGTTAAAAATCTATAAAATAGCAGCATTATACAGACCTCCCCAACCATTACCACTGATGTTTTACACTTCTCACGCTTTTTCGAGGTAAAGGGGATTTTGAACATGACTGATTTATAAACAGCACTCATAAAGTGGCAGTGCTTATTATGTTCATACTGAAATATACATTTATATATGTGTTACTAGAAAAGTGTTATAAAAAGGTTATTAAACACCACTGATTAGTAAGTGTGTCAATAATATATTGAAACCCAAACCAAGGAAGGGAAGGAGGGGAATTTTGGAACAAGAAAATAAATCTGAACATACACACTATGGTGGGGAAGACAAAACACATGAATGACCAATAAATGGACTACATTTTTTTAATCAGTGTGTTTTTTAACAACCATGTTATACTACTTTTCTAATAATACATATATACAGTTATATTTCAGTGTGAACATAATAAGCACTGTCACTTTAAGAGTAGAGTTTATAAATCAGTCATGTTTAAGATTCCACTTACTTTGAAAAAGCATGGGTGTGAAATGTTGGTGGTAATGGCTGCAGAAGTCTCTATAATGTTGCAGTTTTACAGATTTTTAACTTGTTTGATTCTACAACGAAGGAGAGGTTTCCTCAACACAAAGGAAGTGTTTATGAGCATTTGTCCTCAATAGGACCTATGGTGTGTATGCTGACAGATCTGCATAATTGTGTTGCTAGTTGGTTGTTGACCCAAGCACCATGTATTTTGGGAGCCACCTTTAAAGAGTGCCAGTTCAGACAGCTGTTTCAGGCATGCATTAAATCCTGCTTTCTGCATCTGTCGCTTTAAGTTAACTTTCACCTTTCTAACTTGTACCATTTTTGCATATCAGACAAGTGTAAAATCAGTTTCTTACTAGCTGTAACTGAATTCAAGTCTCTCTGAAGCTCTGCCAGGAAGTCATGTGACATGACTCTGTGACATCATTGTATGGAGGCTTTCTGTCTGTAATGAGTATACGGGTGCCACATCAATGCCCAGTATCTATGGGAAACATAAGAAAAAAATAAATATGGAAGTATATTATAGACTGCCTGAAATCACTGTGAGTACAGATGTTATCATTAGAGAGGAACTGAGGAATATGGTCAGGGGAGGCAACATATTTATCATGGGTGACTTTAACTTCCTTAATATCAACTGGGGCAATATGGAAACTAAATCTGGAGGTGACAAATGTTTTGTAGATTTATTGTTAGAATTAGGATTGGAACGAATGATTAAGAAACCAACTAGTGCTCAACATATACTTGATTTGGTTTTACCTGATGTTCCATATACTATTCATATAATACAGCCCTTAAGCAATTCAGATCACTGTATTATAGAATATGCACTAGGCTTCAGTACCAGGAATACTCAGGGAAAAACCACTATTAGAAATTATAATAAAGCACATTTTTCACAAATGAAGGAAGAACTGAAGAGGTGGGCTTTTAATTCCAAGACGACAGAGGAAATGTGGGTTATGTTAAAAACAAAGCTGCTGGATTTAGAGAATAAATATGGGATCCACGACAGGTGTTCGACAAAATATTTGTCGAATGCCCCGTCAGCGAAACCGGCAGGTCAACTGCATTCTGCAGTCGGCTGCCAGTTCCCACTGGCTGTCTATGTTTTCTTCTGGGGGCTGCGCCACCTGCACCCCCCCACTTTAGGATTATCAACTCCAAGTCGGAGCTGATTGGGGGGGTGCAGGACCCCTGACAGACAGCACCAGGTTCCAGTGGGTTCCCCACAGCGGCATGGTGCTGTAGTCGCTGCGGGGGACCTTGCTGGCGAAATGTCACTGTCAGGTGGGTAACCGATAAATATGTACCAACTAAACTTTTGTACAATAAAAAAGGTAAGATCCCAGTTTGGTGTGCTAAGAAAGTATTAAATCAGAATAAAAGAAAGAAGCAGGCTTACAGAAAATGAAAAAGAAACCAATTGCCCAAAATATATCTATTAAGCAGAACTTAAAAAAATTAAATCGCTTGTAAAATCAGAAAGAAAACAATTAGAATTCAGGATAGCCCATGTTAAGGATAATAATAAAACATTCCATTCATACATCAATAGTTTAAATTCAATTTTGGTCCTCTCAGAGGGAGCAGAAATAAAAGACGCACAAGATTTGGCAAATGCATTTAATAAATATTTCTGTGAGGTGTACAACACAGAACCTCAGATTAAACACAGAGAATCAAAAGAACTGGATACACCATTAGAGAATTTCTTTTCCAACACACATGTATTAAAACTATTAGATGAATCAAAACCTAATAAACCTTTTGGTCCAAATTTATTACATCCCAGAATGGTATGTGAGCTTAAAGCTCTTCTTGCAGATTCATTAACATAGAGCCATACTATCTGAAATGTGCCTACCATGTGCTTGCAGTGCCAATCACCCACCTATTCAACATGTCACTCTCCCAGGGTAGCCTCCCCCCTCAATGGAAAATAGCCCATGTCATCCCTCTATTAAAAGTAGGTGACCCCGTGATCTAAATAATTACAGACCGATCTCCCTCCTCCCCATCCTGTCTAAATTACTAGAAAAATTAGTGTGTGGCCAGCTAGGGGTATACTTAGAATCCAGAAGCCTATTAAACCTGGTTCAGTCTGGATTTAGAGCAAAGCACAGCACCATAACAGCCCTAGCTAAGGTGACCAATGATTGGCTCCTAGACCTTGACAAGAAGAAGCATGTCTGTGCTGTTTTCTTGGATCTTAGTAAGGCATTTGACACAGTCGATCACAGCCTGCTTCTTTCCACCCTAAGCACCTTAGGCCTGGACCATAAATCTATGTGCTAGTTTGCAGACTACCTCGGAGAATGGAAACAGCAGGTTAAAGCTGAAGGTGTTCTTTCTCCATTAAAACCTATGCCGAGGGGCGTGCCCCAGGGCTCTAGCCTTGGTCCCCTCCTCTTTGCAGTCTACATCAACAACATCAATGACCCCATCAAAAACGCCAACATCCACTTATTTGCGGCTGACACTCTACTGTACTTGAGTCATCCCACGCCAGAAGCAGTCTGTGAAGACCTCCAAGCTGAATTTAATCTTCTACAATACCAGCTCATAAACAAAAAGCTTTTGCTCAAAGTGAAAAAGACAAAAACCATGCTCTTCTCCCCCTCCTTGCATGTGGAAATTCCTGCTGGGGGGGCTGTCCCATAAATTACCACTGTTCTTGGAGAAACACTAGAGTATGTAGCTAAATTCAAATATCTAGGAGTTTGGCTCGATCATAAACTTTCCTTTCTCTGACCATCTCGAAGAACTACAGAAGAAACTAAGGCAAAGATTAGGACTGTTCTACAGAATTAACCACCTTCTCACAAAGGAGGCCAAGATTCAACTGGTTCAAGCTACCTTCCTATCTTTAATAGATTACGCGGACCTGCTCTACAGCCACAGCACTGCCTCTGCACTGGCTAAGTTGGACACCCTCTACCACAGAGCTATCAGGTTCATTACTGGCCTTCCACTTTCCACACACCACTGCTCCCTGTACTCATTGTTAGGCTGGACTTCCCTTCACTATAGAAGGATTAGAAAAGCTGCCCTATGTGCCTTCAGAGTGGTGACCAACAAGCTCCCCTCTTATGTCTCAGATTGTATTCCCCGGAGTGTGTTAGGCGCCTACGCTCTAAGGAGCTATTCCCTAATTGCCCTCCAAGTTCCAAGGGGCAAAACTCGTTTCAGCAAAGCTGCTTTAAGCTTCTCTTTAGTCACATTGAGGAACGGTTTACAAAGGAACTTGAAGCTGAGCTGCCCTGTTAGCCTGAATATCTTCAAGGCGCTCTACGATCTCTACATGAAAGCACCTTGCAAATGTTTTCCTCACTGCTAGCCCACGAATTCCACAGCTCCCCCTTTCCATCCTGATGCTCGCCATGTTTCTACCCCTGGCTCTCACTCTTTCCCTATTAACTCTTCTTGCTGCACCCACCCTTCCCTGTCCACTCCAGCCTGGCTAAAGTCCCACCCCATCCATAGTAGTGTCCCAATTATCTCCCCCTCCTCCGTCATTATCATAATAAACAAGTACACAACAGCCATCATCACTTTCTGTGGTTTTAGCTCAATTTTTCCCCCAGTCATCAGTAATATATCCCTCCTCTTCTTTACCTCTCTAACCTGCCACCCCATACATGGCCCCTTTCCCCTATATGTGTAGTTGCTGGCTGCCTCACTGAAAAGATCTCTGCTTATAACCCCTGTATGCCTATGGTTGATTGTACATCTGCTGACTTCTTCAATTGCAAAATAATGTTTTTTTTTTTTAATTTATTTCAACCTTGTACTGTACTGTATACACTGTATATACTTTTTCTTCCTTGTATATTATTGTTTTTTGTATACCTGCTTCTGTACTGTACTTTGATGTATTCATGCCCAGGTTCACCTTGCAAATGAGCCTTGCTTAATGGTGCCCGCCTGGATAAATAAAGATTTTGATTGATTAATTGATTGAACATGCATCTATAACAGATCTTTTGCTCGGGGAGAAATTCCAGCTGATTGGAAAAAGGTGTTAGTGATGCCACTATTTAGCAAATTCTGGTCAGAGCCAAAACGTCTGCAGGATCTGACGTGATAAGGAATAAATTTAGTGTGCATGGCCATGCTACTAGATGTGTTCAGACCTGCTGCTGGCTGCGACACCCTCTGAGGCTGCATCTGTAGTGCCATCAGGTTCATTTCAAGGTGCAAAGTAAACAGCAGTGTCTCCGAGCTGTTTGGCACACTGTGTTTGCAAGGCAGGCAAAGCAAGCAGTACTGACTACTACTGGGCCTCACCTTCCCATCACCCCCCCCTCCACCCACCTGCGGAGCAACAAAACTGAGACCTTGTCCAGCTGACCAGAGAAAATTCCCCATCAGTGACACACAAGTTGCCTGCTCAGACCAGGCTCTCTGCCACACCTACTCCGTCTGTCTCCCCAGAAACACAACCAGACAGCCAGCGAGTAAACCAGCTTATGCGGTGTACAGCAGCCAAGACATCGCGAGACCTAGGGAAAGAGGATGGACCAAGCCTAGTGAGCAGTTCCATGGGCAGTCCTATGGTGAAAGTAAGGTCCAGCATCATAGGCTGAGGCATAGGTAGAGATATGGGAGCATATATGTTCATAATTCAAATCTTTATTTTTTTGTAGCAAAAATGCCACATTTAGGAAGGACACGGGAAATTTGTAGTGCAAAATCAGGGAAAGTGGAGAGGTCTGTTTGAAACAGCACATATGGTCCAGTGAGCCACTTGAATGTCTTTAGCCAACACATGACAAGGAGATGCATGGGCTGCCATGGACGGTTCCAGTTGCTGCTTTCAGTGCATGTACCTCTGTGGGTGTGCACAGTGTGTTCAGACCTGCAGCTGGCACCGATGCCCTCTGGGCTGCAACTGTGGTGCCATCAGGTTTGTTTCAAGGTGAAAAGTAAACAGGAGCACATCCACACTGGCTGTGATGCCTTCTGGGCTGCAGCTCTGGTGCCGTCAGGTTCGTTTCACGGTGCAAAGTAAACAGCAGCACCTCTGAACTGTTCAGCACAGTGTTAGCAAGGTAGGCAAAACAAGCAGTACTGACTAGTACTGGGCCTCACCTTCCCACTGCCCCCTCTCCACTCACCTACAGAGCAACAAAACTGAGACCTCACCCAGCTGATGAGAGAAAATTCCCTGTCAGTGACACGCAAGTCACCTTCCCGGACCAGGTTCCTTCCCGCACCTACTCCATCTGTCTCCACAGAAACACAACCAGAAAGCCAGTGAGTAAACCAGCTTATGCGGTGCATGGCAGCCAAGACATCATGAGACCTGGGGAAACGGGACAGACTGAGCCTAGTGAGTGGTCCCATGGGTGGTCCTATGGTGAAAGTAAAGTCCAGCATCATAAGCTGAGGCTTAGGTTGTTTGAGCGGTTCCGGATCTGGTGAGTGCTTTTCTTCTGAAGCAAAATGTCTGCAGGCTCTGCCCCTGCAGACATAAAAAGGATGAGCATGGTGTTTTTGGGGCTTGGAGATAATTCAGTATCTTGGGTTTTCTGCTACCATCAATGCTCTGCATTTCACAAAATGTACACACTCAGGTTATAAAGCATATAACAGTTGTAATACTGTATTTAGGCACTAGTTTGAATGTGAATGTTAAAGCAATCATAGTTTAAAAATGCTGTGCAAGATCATAATGATATACCACAGCCATATGATGTGTTTTGACCAATGAAGTTACAGGATTTTCATACCCTATTGTATCATTTGCTAGAAGCACTATTTTGCTAGTTAAACTACATCAAACATTCCCACACAATCATTCAATGACAAAATATGGTAATAAACATAAACAAATCAGCTGTTTCATGAATGATGGAAATCAAAGACTGTTGTTATGGCTGTCAGAAAGCACACAGCATTAGTCACTCAACTGTGCTATATTAATTATAAGAATATCAGAACAGTGATCAGCATGCAGACTGCAATAATGATCAGCATTACGGTTCTGTAAAAATTAGTATTTTGTGGAGCAAACTAGTAACATAAGTGAGTACTGGAACAGGGGCTCTTTTTAAAACCTGAAAGGGGAGTAGAGGTCAAACCAACAATAGGATTCTGCAGCTCATAGGTGCAGCCAGCCCCAAGTAAAAATGTGACAAGGTGTACTCATGGATCGCAGAACAAAGGAGGAAATCTCATAAGATGATGATTAGGTACAATTTATTTGTGCTGTGGCACCAGAATGATTCAATCATACAACAGACACTGGATATCTATTGAAAGAGCATTGGTAGCTAGCAGTGTGACTCACAGTTCATTTCCATTACCAAGATGCAAAGGTGTTCTAGTGCTCTTAATATCTTGGTGAAAAGTGTACTTGGTTTTGCATGGTATCTACAGCTATGGTTTTGCCTTTGGATAAAGGCCTGTGTGACAGTCAAGCACTGGGGCATCTGTCAAGTGCACTGTGTCCAAAGATAAAACCTTAGCTGTAGATACCATGCAAAACCAAGTCGTAAGTTGCCTCATTGGGCTCTATCTTCCTGCTCAGCTATTTTGTTCTATAGAAGTTGAATTTGTTTTTCCAGCCGTGTTTGCTTGAGTGGAAGGGGATTAGTGAGGTCCTCCAGCATAGAAATTCTGTTTTTAGCTGCCTCCGTTCTTATTGCAAGCTGTTCCAACTTACAGTTTAATTCGCTAAGAGAGGAGGATAGACCTGATATATTGGATTTAATCTCCCCTAATGTTTGAAATAGTTCTATTTTCAGATTGTTCACTGCCTCAAGCATTATCCCTTTGATTGCCTGTATTTCTTGCATACACGACTGTAGTATGTATACTATCGGCTGATGGAAAATTTTTCTGAGTAGAATTTTCCTCTGTCGTACCTTGGGTAGCAGCCTAGTATTCCATTCCCCCTCCTATTTTACCCCCATCCATTTGTTTTACATTCTCTGACAGTTTTTATGTTTGCTTGCACGCATGTGCAAGAAACATAGTGCTATCATCCAAAATGCAGTGCCATACAGTCGAAAGGGAGAGAGCCGCTTCAGTGAGCATGATCAGATAACTGAAGTGTGCACTCTCTCTTTCAACTGTATGATCCCATCTGCTTCTGCAGGCGTTAAATAAGCTTTGTAAACAGGCTGTTCCAAACAGTCCTAGTTCAGTGGAATACACACAATGCAGACTCCATGCCCCCCAAAAGTTGTTTTATTCAAAACATGTGCACGTGCCCAGCTTCATATCATGGTACCTTTCTATGGACAGACATTTCAAGGATCGTTCCATTCTTTTTAAGTGTGCAACACTACCCTTTTCATTTGCACAGAAGATTGACAGTATGGAGTACGCGTGACACCTCCTCAGCAGCCTGAACAAGACATGCTGTTCCAGCAGAGTCTTGGCGCCGCTATATCCCCGTCCTCTGATTTGATAGCAGCTACATACTTTGGCACACTGGTTCGACAGCAGAGTTCCCAGTAACGGGAGGATGGAAGAAAGCGGCACTCTGGGCACTGAGATCATCCCTAGGACCCCGCTGGACGAGATTCACAGAAGTAGAAAAACAGACCTAGTGAAACAGGTATTTTCTGAAGTTAAAAGAGGTACGACGCCGGACACGTAACCTCGAGTGTAAAGCGCAGCTGTCCCGAGCCTGGAAGAGTATTAACTTTTGAGGATGGCGTCTGAACCTCCCAGTTGGAAGGCAGTTGTTTTGTAAATGTTGTGGTGAAAGAAGAATCAGCTCTAGATTTGTAGTAAGGGGGAACTGTCATCTTTAGGGGTGTGTTTGTTGGTATTCAAAAGAGAAAGGGGTCTTAAGAAATAAATAAGTCTTAACACAGTGTTGTAAGAGAACCGGAGTTCCTGTGAGTCCAAAACTGCTCTGCCCATTTCAGTTTCTGTTGGGATGGGGTTGTCCAGGGTGATTTGTTTAACACATCTGCCCATGAGCTGATGTCTCACACCACATTTAAGTAAAAATTCATAGTAATCTATGTTGCACAACGCAGGAGTGTAGCCAGGGATTTCAGATCTGCACAAGTGGACTCACTGCTACCCCCTCTTGTTAGGGTTAGCTACCCCCCTCAGGGTGTAGCCCGACAATATATAAATGTACACCAGAACTGTGTTTGTTGCCTCATTTGGCACAGTAAATACAGCTTTTGTATCTCATGACAGTGGTTGTTGCCATGCATGGGTAAATACAAATGCCATGCATTGTTCCCTAAGACACCCACATACCAGCCCAAAGCCTGTAAAGTTGTATTGTCCTTGGGATGCAAAGAGAGTATTAGTGAAAAGTCCTTCTAGTTTCAACTCCTATGAATAAAATTACAGAAAGGTTCAGTATTTTTATGTTTGCTTGCACGCATGTGCAAGAAACATAGTGCTATCATCCAAAATATAGTGCCGTACAGTTGAAAGGGAGAGAGCTGCTTCAGTGAGCACAATCAGATAACTGAAGCGTGCTCTCTCCATTTCAACTGTACAGCACTGCATTTCAGATTATCTGAAGTGCGCTCTCTTCCCACCACCCCAACAGCCTTCCAGGTGCCACGCTGAGGGCACTACCACAGCGTGTAAAAAGCTATTATGGACGACAGGTGCTCAATCCCCGTCGGCTCCACGCCCCAACAGCCTTCTAGTGTGGCAAAATTGTTATGGCCGATGGATGTGCTCAATCCCCATCGGCTCCATGCCCCCAAACAACCTTCCAGCTACCATGCTGGAGCCCACCAGCGTGGCAAACATCCCACATTGTCATGCTGTTAAAAAAACAACCTGAAAACAAAGAAGCGGTTCCTTGCGGTCTCCTTGCCCCCCCTCCCCCACCCGCGTACACCTCTGCACACCTGCCTCCCCACCACCCCCTCACCTCATACTTGCCTCCGAGTCTGGTGCGATGAACTTTGGTGGACTGGGAACACGTTTACACTCTTCAAAGCCGACCGCAAACTAAGGAAATGCCGGTAAGCTGTATAATGAGATAGATAGGGTTTTTTCAACTTTAATGCATATCTCAGGCATTTTTTGGAATTTTGGCACCAAATTTTCAACATAGGGTTTTTGGGACCCCTCTTCATGAACACTATCACTGTCATGGCTTTAATCGGCCCTGAAAGGTGATTTCGTGGTCACTGCAAGGAACCACCTTTCAGGACCAATTAATGGAATGACAGTGACAGTGTTCATGAGGTGGGCTCTCAAAAAGCCTATGTTGCAAAGTTGGTGAAAAAAGTCCTAACAAGCATTTGTCAATGCCGAACGTTCGCTTGCAGGTATTTGCAGTGGTATTTGGCACTTGGACATGGCTTAAAAAAATCAGTGACAAAGAAGTACAAGCATTTGTCAATGCCGAATGTTGCTTGCTTCTATGTGCTGTTTAGGTATTTGCAAGTCATTGGAGTGCAAATATTGAAAATTCGTGAACTTACGAGCGTACGTAGGAACTGCGCAACGCACGCTTGTAAAACAGTCATTTTTAGGAATTTTTTCACCAAATTTTCAACATAGCCATTTTAAGACCTCTGCTCATGAACAGTGTCACTGTAATTTTCTTAATGTGTCCCATACGTTGAGTTACTTTACCGACTTCATATTGTGCTACATGGTAGGCTCACGTTTTAGTAGGATGTGAAAATGACAGCTGTACTGCTCATGAGGAGGTGTGGTAAAATGGCAGTGTTGGAGGAGGTGTGGTAAAATGGCAATGTTGAAAATCTGGAGTGAAAATATTGAAAATTCACAAACCTACGAGCGTGCGTAGGAACTGCGCAACGCACGCTCGTAAAACAGTCATTTTTAGGAATGTTTTCACCAAATTTTCAACATAGCCATTTTAAGACCTCTGCTCATGAACAGTGTCACTGTGATTTTCTTAATGTGTCCCATACATTGATTTTGCACACTGACTGCGCCATTGTGCGCTACATGGGCGGAAACACGTTTTGGGTGAGATGTGAAAAATTACAGCTGTACTACTCATAAGAAGGTGTGGTAAAATGGCAATGTTGAAAATCTGGAGTGAAAATATTGAAAATTCGCCAACCTCGATACGTGCGTAGGAATGCAAGCGACGCGTTCTAAAATGCAGCATTTTAGGAATTTTTCACCAAATTTTCAACATAGCCATTTAAGACCTCTGCTAATGAACAGTGTCACTGTGATTTTCTTAATGTGTCCCATACATTGAGTTGAACACCAACTGCGCCATTGTGCGGTACATGGGCGGAAACACATTTTGGGCAAGATGTGAAAAATGACAGCTACACTGCTCATAAGAAGGTGTGGTAAAATGGCAATGTAGAAAATCTGGAGTCAAAATATTGAAAATTTGCAAACTTACGAGCGTGCATAGGAACTGCGCAACGCACACTTGTAAAACAGTCATTTTTAGGAATTTTTTCACCAAATTTTCAACACAGCCATTTTAAGACCTCTGCTCATGAACAGTATCACTGTGATGTTCTTAATGTGTCCCATACATTGATTTCACACACTGACTGCACCATAAATGCTACATGGGCGAAACACGTTTTGGGTGAGATGTGAAAATGATAGCTGTACTGCTCATAAGAAGGTATGGTAAAATGGCAATGTTGAAAATCTGGAGTGAAAATATTGAAAAGTTCGCGAACTTACAAGCCTGCGTAGGAACTGCGTAATGCACACTTTAATAAAGCGGTCATTTTAGGAATTTTTCACCAAATTTTCAAAATAGGCTTTTGAGACACCTTGTATATGCAGCTGGCACTGTCATTTCATTAATCAGGCCTAAAAGGGATTTTGCGAGTGACTGCTAAATCACCCTTTGGGCCCCAATAACGCCATGACAGTGACAGAATTCATGAGAAGGGGTCCCAAAAACCCCATATTGAAAATTTGGTGCAAAAATTCCAAAAAATGCCTGAGATATGCAACAAAGTTGAAAAAACACCATCTAGCCCATTACAGTCAGCACTCAGATATCCGTCTCCCTTGGTTCCCAGGCATGGTGACGGATATGTGAGAGAAACGGTTAAATGCATCTTTTTCTGTCTGATTGTCAGAACTCATGGAAACCATTTAGAAATGCAGGAAAAGAGTTTCTGGTGAGCCTGCAATAGTTTAATGACTCTAGATATTAAGTAAAACACTAATAAAATATGGCTTAAAATGTAAACTGGTCTTTATTTCTTATTTTTTCTTGTTTTAGCACTGTTTTTCACTGTGCAGTTCTGTACCTGTAGTGCTACAGTACAGTATATTTTTTTACAGTACAGTACTGTACATTTTCCACTTTTTAAAACAATTAACCTTGTTACAGTACAGTAATCAAAACAGTGCCCTGTACTTCATCACAAGAAATCATGGCATTTTTCAGTTTCATGAAAAACATTCCACCACACCATCACAAAGAATGGCACCCCCCTTCCCCAATACAGTACCTATACTGTACAGTACAAAAAACATGACAATTTTTTTTCAGCCTCATGGAAAACAGTTCTCCACGTCACCATGAAACAAGGCACTTGCAATGAAAACAGTCCCTGACAAGCCGAGAATAAAGCATGGCATTTGTTTAACTTTCAATACCTCACCATCACAAAACCATGGCATTTCCCCCCTCTCACCCATAACATGGCATTCTGTTTTTAATTCAAGAGACAACAGTCCTCCATATACTGTACTGTACAGTACATACTGTACCCAGAGTAAAGCATGGCACCTTTTTAACTTTCAGGGACAACATTCCACCGCACTATCACAAACCATGGCATTTTCCCCCATCCCACCAATACTGTAGCATGGCATTTTTTTTGTCACTTAAGAAACCACAGTCCCCACATGCCCAGAGTAAAACATGACACCTTTTTAACTTTCAGGAAAACATTCCACCATGCACCATCACAAATCATGGCACCCCACACACACACACACACAGCTTGGCATTCTTTTGTAATTTAAGAAACCACAGTCCCCACATGCCCAGAATAAAGCACGGCATTTGTATAACTTTGAGGAAAACATTCCACCACACATCACAAAACCATGGCATCCCCCATACCCACAGCATGGCATTCTTTCTTTTCATTTAAGAGACAACAGTCCCCATATGCCCAGAGTAAAACATGACACCTTTTAACTTTCAGGAAAACATTCCACCATTCACCATCACAAATCATGGCATCCCCCACAGCATGGCATTCTTTTGTAATTTAGAAACCACAGTCCCACATGCCCAGAATAAAGCATGGCATCTGTATAACTTTGAGGAAAACATTCCACCACCATCACAAAACCATGGCATCCCCATACCCATAGCATGGCATTCTTTCTTTTCATTTAAGAGACAACAGTCCCCATATGCCCAGAGTAAACATGACACCTTTTTAACTTTCAGGAAAACATTCCACCATTCACCATCACAAATCATGGCATCCCCCCACAGCATGGCATTCTTTTGTAATTTAAGAAACCACAGTCCACACATGCCCAGAATAAAGCATGCATCTGTATAACTTTGAGGAAAAACATTCCACCACACCATCACAAAACCATGGCATCCCCACACTCATAGCATAGCATTTTTTTCATTTAAGAGACAACAGTCCCCACATGCCCAGAGTAAAACATGGCACATTTTTAACTTTCAGGAAAACATTTCGCCACACCATCACAAGCCATGTGCCCCCCACAGAATTGCATTCATTTTGTCACTTAAGAAACCACAGTCCCACATGCCCAGAATAAGCATGGCATATGTGTAACCTCATCATCACGAAACCATAGCATCCCCCACCCATAGCATTCTTTTTTTTCCATTTAAGAGACAACAGTCCCCCACATGCCCAGAGTAAAACATGGCACCTTCTTAACTTTCAGGAAAACATTCCACCACACCATTACAAAACCATGGCATCCCCCCACACCCATAGCATGGCATTTTTTTTCCATTTAAGAGACAACAGTCCCCCACATGCCCAGAGTAAAACATGGCACCTTCTTAACTTTCAGGAAAACATTCCACCACACCATTACAAAACCATGGCATCCCCCCACACCCATAGCATGGCATTATTTTTTTTAATTTAAGAGACAACAGTCCCCCACATGCCCAGAGTAAAACATGGCACATTTTTAACTTTCAGAAAAACATTTCACCACACCATCACAAACCATGCCCGCCCACAGCATTGCATTCTTTTTGTGACTTAAGAAACCACTGTCCCCCACATGCTCAGAATAAGCATGGCATATGTGTAACCACACCATCACAAAACCATAGCATTCCCCCCTCCCACCCATAGTATGGCATTCTTTTTTTTAATTTAAGAGACAACAGTCCCCCACATGCCCAGAGTAAAACATGGCACATTTTTAACTTTCAGAAAAACATTCCACCACACCATCACAAAACCATGGCATTTCCTCCCTCCCACCCATAGCATGGCATTCTTTTTTTTTTCATTTAAGAGATGACAATCCCCCGCATGCCCAGAGTAAAACATGGTACCTTTTTAACTTTCAAGAAAACATTCTGCCACACCATCACAAATCATGGTATCCCCCCTTCCACCTAGAAGCCATGGCCTCCCCCACAGCATTGCATTATTTTTGTCGCTTAAGAAACCACAGTCCACCACATGCCCAGAATAAGTATGGCATATGTGTAACTTTGAGGAAAAAATTCCACCACACTATCACAAAACCATGGCATCCCCCCACTCCCCCCACCCATAGCATGGCATTCTTTTTCATTTAAGAGATGACATTCCCCCACACGTTCTTGGACTTACCAACAGTGCCATAACATCACAATTGAAAATGAAATGCACTGACTCACAGTTTGAAGTCCCTCACAGTTCACTGCCTTCATGATCTTTTTTAAAGAATTGCTCGATCACAGTCTGACGTGACTTTTTCTGACCCACCACAAAAGTCTTTGCAATCAGGGCCTGGATGCAGTCAATATCCTTTATGTCAAAGAAATTAATATTCTGTTCGGCATATCCAAGGCAACTTCAATCCGACGAGCATCCACTGCTGTCCGGGTGACAGGTGCTTCTGTGTCATCGATGCTGTCAGTGTCTTCATCTGAATTTTCTGCTTCATTGGATGGTTTCAGCATCTGAACAATTTCCTCTTCATCTAGTGCTGCACAGGTTTCAACATTCTCATCAGCCCGCAGGATATCTACCACATTGACATTTGTGGTGTCAGACAGTTGGTCAAGAATGGAGGAGATGGATTGCACCACAGAGTCAGTGGAGTTGTTAGGTTGTTCTTGGGTGGCACTGTTGTCAGTAGACAGCTAAGCAACAGGGTACAGAATTTCCGTATGTTTCCAGTAATTGATGACTGCTGTTGTGCTCACATCGTGCCAACTGTCCCGTATGAAATACAGAGCCTCCTTGATGTTAACATCTGCTGGTTTGCCATCATCCAGGCAGTTGACATAGTGCTGCAGTTGCTGTCGTCGGTACAGAGCCTTAAAGTTCTGGATTATGCCAGCATTCAATGGCTTGATTTTAGAGGTAGTGTTTGGAGGGAGGAAATGAAGGGTGACATTACGGTGGCGAACTGTGTTGGAGTGCGAGGAAGCATTGTCAAGCAGCAAAATCACACAACGTCTCTGCAGCCTCATAGATCAGTCAACTCCTTTAGCCATTCTTCAGAAATTGCAGCTGTCATCCAGGCTTTTCTGTTAGTGTACCAGTAGCAGAAACTGTTAGGATCAAAGTCCTTTCCAAAGCACCGAGGGCAGTTAAATTTCCAGATGACCACTGGCTTACGTTTGTCTGTGCCACTTGCATTAACACATAGTGCCACTGTCAATCTATCTTTATTTTTCTTTTTTCCAGACACTGGCCCTGTTGAAAGTGTAGCATTGGGTTCCATCCGAAAGAATAGACCAGATTCATCCATGTTGTAAATGTCATTAGGGTCATACTCTTTCAAAACAAGTTTCAACTGCAGATGCCCATCAGACACAACTCCTTCATCCACACTTGCAGCCTCACCATGCAGTTTGTAATGCCTAATGTTGTGACGCTGTTCAAATCTTTGCAGCCACCCCACTGAATAGGAAAAGGAGTATGGCACACCCAGACGCTGGCCAAGTGATTTTGCTTTGGTTAACAGGACATCATCACTTATGGTTACTTTTGCATCCTGGCATCTGTGAACCATAAAACAGGGCATCCTCTAGTTGTTTATGCTGAGGCTTTCTTACTTTAGTTGAGGCATCAGAGGACGAACAGGCTAACCACTTGTCCTTCTCTCTCAAAATGTCTGAAACTGTGGATTTTCCTATTGACAGTTTATGCTCCATTAAAACATAGGCAACTATGTCAGACCTTGAGCATTTTGGATTCTGGGTAGGGAAAACACAAATGCTACATTTCACATTTGCAGCAACGGCTGTCCTGGCCCTTTTGTTTGCAGGCTCCATCTTACAGTACTGTATGTACTGTGCTGTGCAGATTACAGTCTACGGTAAGCACCTTCAATCTGTAAAAAAAAGGTTGCTGTTTACTGTACTGCACAGCTGTACCCACCTCCTTTGCCTTCTTCCCCCCCCATGAAACAACAGGTGGTACAGTATTCCAACATTTAGTTTATGGCTGCTTGACTGGTGGCAGAAAAAGTCACTGTACCCCTCTCCTCTGCCTCCTGCCCCCCCCAAGAAACAGCAAGTGGTGCTCCAACATTTAGTTTATGGCTGCTTGACTGATGGCAGAAAAAGTCACTGTACCCCCCCACCTTCTGTCCCCCTCACTGAATGAAACAGCAGGTGGTGCTCCAACATTTAGTTTATGGCTGCTTGACTGGTGGCAGAAAAAGTCACTGTACCCCCCTCCTCCACCTTCTGTCCCCCTCACGCCCATGAAACAGCAGGTGGTGCTCCAACATTTAGTTTATGGCTGCTTGACTGGTGGCAAGAAAAAGTCACTGTACCCACCTCCTCTGCTTTCTGCCCCCCCATGAAACAGCAGGTGGTGCTCCAACATTTAGTTTATGGCTGCTTGACTGGTGGCACAAAAAGTCACTGCACCCCCCCTCCGCCTTCTGTCCCCCTCACCCCCATGAAACAGCAGGTGGTGCTCCAACATTTAGTTTATGGCTGCTTGACTGGTGGCAGAAAAGTCACTGTACCCCTCTCCTCCACCTTCTGTCCCCTTACCCCCATGAAACAGCAGGTGGTGCTCCAACATTTAGTTTATGGCTGCTTGACTGGTGGCAGAAAAGTCACTGTACCCCCTCCTCCGCCTTCTGTCCCCCTCACCCCCATGAAACAGCAGGTGGTGCTCCAACATTTAGTTTATGGCTGCTTGACTGGTGGCAGAAAAAGTCACTGTACCCCCTCCTCCGCCTTCTGTCCCCCTCACCCCCATGAAACAGCAGGTGGTGCTCCAACATTTAGTTTATGGCTGCTTGACTGGTGGCAAAAAAAATTGCTGTACCCCCTCCTCTGCCTTCTGTCCCCCACCCCCATGAAACAGCAGGTGGTGCTCCAACATTTAGTTTATGGCTGCTTGACTGGTGGCAGAAAAAGTCACTACCCCCTTCTTCTGCCTTCTGCCCCTCCCCATGAAACAACATGGATGCTCCAACATTTAGTTCATGGCTGCTTGACTTAATGGCAAAAAAATTGCTGTACCCCCTCCTCTGCCTTCTGTCCCCCACCCACATTTAACAAGAAGTGGTGCTATAACACTTACTTTATGGCTGCTTGATTGGTGGCTGCTTTGCCTGCTTCAGTTTGTCTGCACAAAAAGTTTGAGGTGCAAATTACATTACACAGGTTCTGTACTGTACAGGTTTTACTGTACAGTAGTACTGTACCTGTACTGTTTTCTATTTTATTTAGGTACTGTACAATACTGTAATGTACACTACAGTGCAGTAGTGATGGCACATTTACAGAGCTCTCCCGATGTGGCTGGATCCTCCTTAATGTACTGCTTCTTCCTATTGGTCTGCTTGGGTGCCTAGAAGTCATGCTAAAAAACCGTGATGTTTCCACAGCATAGTCTCACGGAAGGTCAGTTATCTGAGAGTGGAGACTGTGAGCTGCATAGGAGACAACATGCAGGATCAGTGATGGAAACGGATAACATGAGTGACGGTTATGTGGTTGATAACACAATGGGGTGGAAAAAAATAACCGGTTGATGACGTATATGTGCATGCGCCGGTAAAATGCGAGTGGGATAAACGAGTGCTGACTGTATACAGCTTACCGGCATTTCCTCAGTTCGTGGTCGGCTTTGAAGAGTGCAGACATGTTCCCGGTCCAGCGTTGATCATCGCGCCAAGCTCCAGAGGTAAGTATGGGGTGAGGGGGTGTGGGCAGGCAGGGTGCGCAGTGGGTGGGTGCGGGTTGTGGGAGGAGGCAGGGAGACTGCGTGGGACCGTTTTTAATTTACAGGTTTTTTTTTTTCTAAATTGACAGCGGGATGTTTGCCATGCTGGGGTGGGCTCTAGCGTGGCAGAAGGATGGCTGGGGGCCGTGGACCGGCATTGGGCACCCCATCGGCAGATGACGTGGGACGCTTTGCCACGCTGGGTGGCCCCAGTGTGGCAGCAGGGAAAGCTGTTTGAGGGGAGGTGGAGCTGACGGGGGATTGGGCACCCCCATCGGCAGACAATGCAGGACGTTTGCCATGCTGGGGTGGGCTCCCAGCATGGCACCAAAGATTTGTGGGGGGCGTGACGTGCTGCCAGCACACAGCGGTGGTTTTCTTTGAAGAGAAGACCACCACTGTCATACACAGCACCACATCGATTGGTGCAGGACCACCACGCCTGCTCAATGGAGCAGGGGATTGCACAGGACAGGCACACCTCCAAAGTGTCCCATTCTCCCAAGACGTTCCTTGTGCATGTGCGCAAGCGAACATAAAAATGACTGTTTTACAAGCATGCTTTGTGCAGTTCCTATGCACGCTCGTAAGTTCGCAAATTTTTAATATTTGCACTCCAGATTTGCAACACTGCCATTTTACCACACCTCCTTATGAGCAGTACAGCTGTCATTTTTCACATGTTGGCCAAAATGTGTTTTTGCGCATGTAGTGCACAATGGCGCAGTCGGTGTGCAAAATCAATGTTTGGGACAGATTAAAAAAATCACAGTGACACTGTTCATGTGCAGAGGTCTTAAAATGGCCATGTTGAACATTTGGTGGAAAAATTCCTAAAAATGACTGTTTTACGAACGTGTGTTGAGCAGTTCCTATGCACGTTCATAAGTTCACAAATTTTTAATATTTGCACACCAGATTTTCAACATTGCCATTTTACCACACCTCCTTATGAGCAGTACAGCTGTCATGTTTCACATCTCGCCCAAAATGTGTTTCCACACATGTAGCGCACAATGGCGAAGTCATTGTGCAAAATTGATGTTTGGGACAGATTAAAAAATGACAGTGACACTGTTCATGAGCAAAGATCTTAAAATGGCTATGTTGAAAATTTGGTGGAAAAATTCCTCAAAACAACTGTTTTATGACAGCGCATTGTGCAGTTCCTACGCACGCTCGCAAGTTTGCAAATTTTTAATATTTGCACTCCAGAATTTCAACATTGCTATTTTATCATACCTCCTTATGAGCAATACAGCTGTCATTTTTCACATCTCGTCCAAAATGTGTTTCCGCGCATGTAGCACACAATGGCGCAGTCGGTGTGCGAAATCAATGTTTTGGACAGATTAAGAAAATCACAGTGACACTGTTCATGAGCAGAGGTCTTAAAATGGTTATGTTGAAAATTTGGTGAATAAATTCCTATAAATGACTGTGTTATGAGGTCGGATTGCGAAATGTCCACGCACCCTTGTAAGTTCACAAATTTGTATTATTTTCAGTCCAGATTTTCAACACTGGCATTTTTCCACACCTCCTTATGAACAGTACAGCTGTCATTTTTCACACCCTGCCTAAAATGTGTTTTTGCACTTCTGTCGAAGAAATGCGTGGTCACTGTGGGACATCAGTGTTCGGGACAGATTAAGGAAATGATAGTGACAAGCGACACTGTTCATGAGCAGAGGTGTCAGAATGCCTGTGTTGACAAACTGCTGTAAAAAAATTCCCAAACTAATTACATTACAGGTGTGCGTTGCACAGTTTCTATGCACGCTCGTGACTTTGTTTTTTTTTTATATTTTCACTGCACAATTTCAACATTGACATTTTTTACACCTCCCCATGAACAGTACAGCTGTCATTTTTCACATCCTGTTCGAAATATGTTTTTGCACCTGTGGTGTCAAATGGCATAGTCACTGTGCAGAATCAGCTTTCTGCTAACAAGCTGATATTGCCACTGCTCATGATGTGGGGGTCACAAAAAAAACATGTTGAAAATTTGGAATGAAAATACCTACGAACGCCTGGGGCATTAAGGTTTACGACCATAACGCCCCACCCTGTAGAGACTGACAGGCATCAGATATGTCACTTGGGATTGCTGCCAGTAATGCTCATGCCATTCCACCCCCACCCACACCCTGCAGCCAGTGACAGGCATCTAGGTGTGCCCTGGACTCTTTGGCCCAAAGATTCACCACGTTCTCCTATACAGTGCCCATCTCACTGTATTTCCTTATGGAATGGGCTGCGCATAAGGCCCAAAGACCCCAAGGCACACTGTGATACTTGTCGGTGTCTGCAGGATAGGGTGTGGTGAAATGGCATGGCCGTTATGCTTGATGACCCAACGGTATACCCCAATGTCTGTCAGTCTCTGCAGGGTGGTGGTGGGGTTGGCTTCAGTTCAATACTTCACTGCCATTCCTATTATGCATCTCCCTAACTCCTACACTACCAATGCCAATGCCAGCAAGCAAACATTCGGCATTAACAAATGCTTGTTTAGACTCACCAGCCAGTAGAGTTATGTACGGATGCCATTTCCCATCATTCCTTTACTTATAGCTGGTTAGTGCTTAAATTTTTGTGGTAAGAAAAAATATTACACGGGGGCTGCTTTTTCTCTTTACCGGATGGCATGTGGCTAAGAGCAGAGAGGTCAGTGGATCTTGCAGTGCACGCATGTCCGGCAAGCAGGGAGACAAGGTAATCGGGCAATGTGTCAGGATAGGGTTTAGATTTGCTGCTGCTTCCTGACTTCTAGTAGGTTATTTGTCTGCAAAATATGCACTGGCAAGTTCATGGGTATGGTGTACTTTTTTCGACATGCCAGTGCTGCCAAACCTTAAAAAACAAAACCTGCTTTCTGCATTTTATGGCCGCATAAATCTAGCACTACAGTATTGTGAGGCATAGCAGAGAAAACCAAATGAAGCACGCCATGCGAGGACCCTATAAAACCAAGCATACTTTTTACTGAGATATTAAGGGCACTAGAACACCTTTGCATATTTTGTGTTGTAAAAGAAAGTTAACTGTGAGTCACGATGCTAGCTATCGACAATGTTTTAGCAGATATCCAGTGTCTGTTGTATGACTGAATCACTGTATCATTCTAGCTTCGCAGCACCAATAAATAAACCTGAACAGAATCTTTGGAGATTTTTCTTCTTCTTTGTTCTGGGATCCATCAGTTTGCCTTGTCACATTGCTTTCTGTTGTCTTTTTGAAACCAGCTGTTATACTTTGCATTGTATAGCTGAGCTGAGGAGATTACTTGTGCTACAGTATGAACAGGGGCTGTGACATGTTCATGATGTGAACAGCTCACTGCCAAATGCTCGGTTCGCTCTTTCAGCCACTCCTCTCACAGATTTGACACATGGTTATGAATAAAAAGACATTAACAGATTCGTATTTAATTTGTTTACTTAAATGGAACTCACCTAACACTGGAAAGCTGTCATCATCTCTAATCAGTACAAGTTCGCTGGTTTTCTATGGTATCCTTCTAAAATGCAGGCAGAGTGCCTTGAAATTCAAAAGTACACATTTTACAAGGTTAACCCTTGGGATGGTTGCCAAATTTGTATCTGTATCTCTCAGAACTGTATTATCATACTGTGACTGTTCCTGTATTCCACATCCTATGCCCCTTCCTTCTCTAAAGTCAGACCCAGAATCTAGCAACAGCCTGGTGGGCTTCTCTTGGCTAACATTTCTAAATTAATATATACAAATGCCCATAGAGTGGGGAAGTGGAAAGGTACCCACAAATTCCCAGCCAATTCATGCTCTTTAGACCAGAGGAAGGGCTGTAGACCTATAGCTGTATGCCTTCTCTTGATAAATGTGTAATGGTACACCCCTCCAAAAAATAAAGTAGCTTGGTATGAGGTTCCGTGTGTCACGCATTTGGTATAGTGTACTGTTCACTGTTGAACTTTGGTATGCTCTTGGAATTATCTATTAGTTAATCCACATAGAAACAACAGTTTGCATCCGTGCAACAAGAATACTTTGACTGGAGCTGCTTTACTACCTTAACCACCCAGCTCGCCCTTACTGTGAAAACATAAGTTCTGCCTCCCTCACACTGCATTCCTGCTGCCTCCCTCAAATGCTGCTCAACTCAGCACAGCTCATACACCTTGTGCTGCACTAGTTTGGGATTTGAGCAAAGGATGATCACTGAAACATACACAACCCCAATAGGTAGCAGGTAGGCAGCACTGCGTGGACTGGGGTCGATGCTCTCTTACTCAGCGGCTGGTGGTAGTTAGTTTTTCCTTGGCACCTTACCACCACTGTATTGGTCGGCACCTGAGGCTGTGATGTTTCATGCAAAGAGCACTAGTACAGGTAGATATTATAATTAACAACAACCAAAAAAAAAAAAAAGCAAAACTTTCGGCATAACCTCCCTGCCCTCTGGTGGTCATGCAGTTACTGTTCATCGTTGAGTTGTACCTGTAACTGGCTCTATTTTGGTTGTTCCTGACTTTATGTGACTGGCATTATTTTTTTGTTATTCAATTTTGGTTCACAATAGCAAACTAGGGGGTGGGGGCATGCAGCGCACAGTGGGAGACTGTAGAAGGGTTTGTTTACAGCTGCAGTAAACTCCATGTGGGGTGGAGTTGGGGCAGGTTAAACATTCTCTCCAGGGGAGGGGACCTCTGGAGACATGAAGCAACAAGAAATATAGGTCTCTTTAACTAGTATGCCTTATACAGTCAGCGTAGTAATTGGGCTTTCTGTGAAATAAACTATTAACACTTTTATCATGTTGTGCGGATGGAAAACATGATGTAGGCCCTTTTCTGATGCAAAATGTCTGCAGGCTCTGCCAACTGCAGATGTAAAAAGGGGGACAGGAAAGCAATGGCCAACTATAGACCTATCAGCTAGACAGCTATACTTTGCAAAATTGGGGCAATATTAATTAAAAACAAACTCAAACAGAATGTGTTCAAATTAAACTTCTAAGATGCATCACAGCATAGATTTAACAAAAAAGGCAATAAATGTATTAATGAAGATAGCCCAGTCAACATCATACACCTTGACTTTCAAAAAGCATTTGATAAGGTCTCACATTCAGTATTAATACACAAAATGGAAATGATGAGAGTAGATATAAGAATAATAACATAGGTTAACCTTTGCAAGACTGAGGACTGATATATTAGTCCAAATTTCCTATACATTCTAATTTTGTCGGCAGCCTAAGGGTTAATAATTGGTTGAGTTGTAGATCACAAGTGGTAGGTATAAAGGATGCTGTGTTGGATGAGGGTGCAGTGACAAGTGAGGTTCCCCAAGGGGTCAATTTTGGGCCCTGTTCTGTTTTCACTTTTTATTAGTGACATAAATGATAATATTAACAGTTACATAATGAGATTTGCAGATGATATTAAAATAGGGTGACCAGTTGCAATCATCAAAGACAGATGTAACCTAGTTCATGACCTTCATAAAATTCAACAATGGGCACTGGAAAATAAAATGGTGTTCAACATCGAAAAATGCTCAGTGGTTCATTTGGGGAAAAACAACTCAAACCAAACATATTATTTAAATAACATTCAAATCAAACAGGTAGACAGAAAGGGATCTGGGAATAATTATAGACAAAGATTTAAAGATTAGCACACATTGTGCTAACTTAGTTCGTAAAAACAATTATTTAATATACTGTTTTAAAAAATCCTTCCTGTCCAGTAGCAGGAATTGCATTATATCAAGTTTACCAAACTTATATAAGACCTCACCTGGATTATTTCATGCAGCTGTGGAATCCATATTTGAGGGATGATGTTGTTAGAGTGGAAAGGGTGCAGAGACAGATCACAAAGATTGCCTCCGGTCCACAGCACTTGCCTTACAAGAATAGAATTAAGACATTGGGGCTATTCTCATCGGAGCAAAGGCATATACTAGGTGATCTCCTAATGATATACGAAATCCTGCATGACAGTGAATTAATGAATAAATTGAGGATTGTGATGTAGGCTAAACCTGCAGGACTAAGAATACATACGATGCAGATTCTATTAGAGAATACTAAAAAGAACGGGAGGCTATTTTCCTTTGTACAGAGGACAGGTAGAATTGTGGAATCCATTACCTAAAGCTACAGTTTATAGAAATGATATGGAGTTGTTCAAAAAGAGACTCGATGACCAGCTACTCAAGAAGGTGAGGAATTGAGCCCACTTTTGTAGGTGGACAGTCTCGAATGGCACTACTGACCTTCTGTCCTGTAATCCTAGTAGGAATCAATCACTCCTGATAACATTGCTCCTACTTTCTCTGTTGCACTGTCCTTACAAATGGAGCGGTAAGATCATACTGATTCTATGAACGACAGTGATAGGGAAGGAAAGGGAAGCATTTTGGAATTCAACCTTACTGATCTGAGATTGAAACAAGTACTCCTGCAAGCATTTAGTTTGATGTTTGACAGTCTCAGCCTGCTACTAATTGTCACCTAGAAGATGAAACCATGTCATAGTATAATGCTTGCTGCTTAATTTGTGTACCTGCATATGTGCTGCTAATGATGTTTTTATGCAAGTATTTTTTTACTGGTTTCTAATTCCTGTGGCCATTTTTTTTCCTTTTAGTTGTGTTGCAATATAGGTTGGCTTTCATACGTTATAGTGTTATAGAAGTTTTAAAATTGTAGAAAGTATTCCAAACGATGCCTGTGTAATGGCAGTCAGCAGTCTTCAGGGAGGCGCGTGTAGATTATGAAGCTGTACTGACTATTTTATAGGATGCTAGTGTGTTAGTGTTTAGTAACAGTTCATAGTGTGACTTTTTGACAACCAGTGTGGTGGTTGTCAGCAACAGTACACTTAGTAGGTTATAAATGTTATGATGCTGTACTCAGTATTTTGACATAGGACGCTAGTGTGCTACTTGTCAGCAACAGTTCATGTGGTTACACTTTTCAGTCATATAGGTGGGTAACCAGTCATATTGTCAGGCATATCTTGCATCAGGAATGTTATGATACTGGCAAAACAGCCAATGTGTGATGTCTGCAGCCACAGTGTGCAGACCTCTGCTATGGCACTGTCCTCATGATTTCCTGAAAGTAATCTATGTAAAAGCACTGTCTGGGAGGAGCTGGCTACTTCGTGCCATGAGCCCGGGATGTCAGCAGCAGATGCTAGCATGGATTTGCTCCCAGTTATGGCTATGTTGGGATTCAAACCTATGATTCAGCTAGTTTCACTGTTTCTGTTGTTGGTTGTGTTGTGACTCAAACCTGTGATTCAGTCTAGTTCACTGTTCTGTGCAGTTGGTTCTTGTGGTATTCTAACCTGGGATATAGAAGTAGCTGGGTCGGGGGGCTCTAAGGTACCACCCCATCATGCTTCCTGTATGCTTTCATAAAAACTGTTTTTGTACACTGGGACTAATAACGAAATTACTTCGGTGGAACCCCCACTTCTGAACTCCGGGGTATGCCCCTGTTGGATTCTTTCAATTTGGCAGTTCTGTGCTCTTGTCTTTGATGAGATTATAACCTAACATCCAACTGTTTCAATTTTGTACTTGTGACTGTATTGGGTTTTTAATAGAAATATAGTGAGAGAAACCAGTTTAGAAACATGTGTTTCTTTTGGTCCATTTCTTTAGGCCCTGGACTTATATCAGGATAAGCAGCTCTCCTGGACTGTCATATCCTGACTGGACATCTGAGCTAATGGAAACAAAACTGGTTGGTGCTGTTGATTCACCCAATCTGCTGCAGAGGCTCCTGGGGCTGAGGCTGTAGGTGGGCGAGCTGCTTATGCTCACTGACTGGTCTTGAGTCTGGGTGGAGGGAAGTGTCTATCTGCTACTGCTGCTCCTAGTCTGGTGATTCTTCAGCCCCCAGAACCTGACCAGTCCTACCCACCCTTGTAGCAAGACATGCAGGCACAAAGCCAAGGAAGCTTGTTTCCACCACAGGATGTCGCTACATGCAGCCAAGTTCACAGACATGGAGTACACACAGCATGGGAGGAGTAAGAAAGTAAGGGTGAAACAGACAAGCATTTGTAAATGCCGAATGTTGGCTTGCTGGCATTGGCATTGGTAGTGCAGGAGTTAGAGAGAGAGAGAGATGCATAATAGAAATGGCGGTGAAGTATTGAACTGACGCCAACCCCATCACCACCCTGCAGAGAGTGACAGGCATTGGGGATGTGGCTTTATGTCGTCGGCCATAAAGCTCACTCCATTTCACCTCACCCTACCCTGCAGACACTGACAGGTGTTGCAGTATGCCTTGGGGTCTTCAGGCCGTATACTCACCCCATTCCATAAGGAAATACATTGAGATAGTTGCGATATATTGGACCTTATACTCACCTCATTCGATAAGAAAATGCATGGTGACTGTTGGGGCCAAAGACCCCAAGGTACACCTTGATGCCTGTCATTGGCTGCCAGGTGGGGGGTGGAATGGTGTGAGCATTACGGTCGACGATCCCAAGTCACACTCCGATGCCAGTCAGTCTCTACAGAGTAGGTGTTATGTTTGGAAACCCTAACGCCCCAGCTGTTTGTTGGCATTTTTGCTCCAAATTTTCAAAATGGGCTTTTTGCAACCCCAACTCATGAACAGTGGCACTATCATTTCATTACTCAATCCTGAAAGATGGTTTTGCACAGTGACTGTGCCATTTGGTGCCACAGGTGTGAAAATACATTTCTGACAGGATGTGAAAAATGCTGCTGTACTGTTCATGAGGTGATGTGAAAAAATGGCAATTTTGAAAATCTGTAGTGAAAATATGAAAAACTGGTGAAGTTACGAACGTGCATAGAAACTGTGCAGTACATGCCTGTAATGCAATCATTTGTTGATTTTTTTCATCAAATTTTCAACATGGGCATTTTTGAAACTCTCCTCATGAATAGTGGCATTGTGATTTTGTTAATCTGTCCCGAAAGTTGATTTCCAACTGCGACCATGACATTCTGTGCCGCAGGTGTGAAAACATGTTTCACGAAGGATGTAAAAAATGACAGTTAACACTATTGATAAGGAGATGTGAAAAAATAGCAATGTTGAAAATCTGGAAAAAAAATATTAAAAATTGGCAAAGTTACAAGCATGCATAGAAACTGAGCAATGCACGCTTGTAACATAGTCATTTTTTGGAATTTTTATACCAGATTTGCAACATGGACTTTTTGGGATCTCACCTCATGAACAGTGGCACTGTCATTTCATTAATCAGTTCCAAGACTTGATTTTGCACAGGGACCACAAAATCACCTTTTAGAACTGAGAAACTAAATGACAGTGACATGTTTATGAGGTGGGGTCCCAAGAACCCCATGTTGAAAATTTTGGGCCAAAATTCCTAAAAATGGTTGCGATATCAACCTAAGTTGAAAACTCCCATTATAAAGCTTATTCATCATTTCTTCAGTTTGCAGTTCGGCTTTGAAGAGTGCAGATGTGTCCCAGTTCAGAGAAGACTGCAGCTCCTGACTTCCGGAGGGTAAGTATGGCTATGGGGGATGGTGCGGGGAGGTGGGTGTGCACAGGGAGGGTGGGGATGGGGAAATGGGATGAGGGAGACAATGGTGGACCATTTTCTTGTTTGCGGGGGGGGTGGAATAAAGACCACAAGGGAAGGTTTTCTTTATTTATTCAAGTTACACAAAATAAAAGGCACACTGGGGTGGGCTGCCAGTATGCCACAATTCGGGGGAAGGGATGCCGACACGGGGATTGGGCACCCTGATGTCAGCAAGCTGTATAGACAGATTGGGGGGGTGCATCCAACCCCGGGAGTGGGCATCTCAGTGTCAGAAAGGAAAGGGGAAACTGTTTAACCAGGAAAGACACACTAAGAGGGGGGATGCCGACATGGTGATTGGGCACCCTCATGTTGTCTTTTCGGGAGTGTGTGGCGGGCTGCAGGAGCCACTATGTTATGGTGTGCCACATAAAATGTGGGGGGGAGAATGTCGACACAGGGATTGGGCATCCCCAATGTCGGCTCTGTGGGGACTGTGTAGTGGATGGCAGGAGCTGCCATATTTATTGAAATGTTTCAGCAGGAAAGGCACTTAATGGAGGCATGTCATCTGCCGCTACAATGACGAGCCTGTCTCTGATTGCAGTGGCAGCTTTCTTTGAATTCCGTGGCTCTCTCTGAAACTGCTGTCATCGCCAGCATGCTCACTGGTTGGCAGATGTGGGACACACCGACTAAAGCATCCCCTGCATTCACCACAACACTAACACACCGCTGAAAGTGCTACTATGGCAAGATGTTGTTTGTGCGTGCGCGCAAGCCAACATAAAAAATAACGTTTGTCTCTATGATGGCTTGGGTTACTTGTGCTGCCCCTGAGTCTGGGTGCATGCCTATAAGGAGTGTCCACCTCCATACATACATAGACACTGTCTGCAGATAAGGGCCAGTGTCCCACCCAGTCTGCCCATTTGAGCTGGTAAGTTCCCTTTACGTCTTTCTAGAAGTCTGTTGCCCCTTATCCCTGACCTCCAGAATTCCCTTATGTCTATCCCATGCATTCTTAAATCCCATGATTGTTTCAGCCACTTCCACTTCCTCGGGCAGGGTATTCCACTTGTTCACCACCCTTTCTGTGAAGAAATTCTTCCTCCTGTTTCCTCTGAATTGCCCTCCCTCCAACTTCATCTCATGCCCTCTAGTCCTGAAACATCTTTTTTGCTGGAAAATAGTGTATTCCTGCACCCTGTTCCTCCCTGTAAGGTATTTGTATGTCTCTATCATATCCCCTCTCTCCCTCCTCCCCTCCAGGGAGTACATATTGAGGTCCTTCAGCCTGTCCTCATAGGACTTGTGCTGCAATCCCTGTACCATCTTTGTTGCCGTCCTCTGAACCTTCTGTACCCTGTCTATGTCCTTACATAGGTAAGGTCTCCAGAACTGTACACTGTACTCCAGATGTGGCCTCGCTATTGTCTTGTATAGTGGAATTATGACCTCCCTTTTCCTGCTGGTGATGCTCCTGCCTATGCATCTCAGCATCCTATTTGCTTTACCTGCTGCTTTGTCACACTGTTTCCCTGCCTTGAGGTCATCAGAGATGATAACTCCAAGGTCCTTTTCCTGCTTGGTGCATGCTATATCCTCACTCCCCAACTGATATGTTGTTCCAGGATTTTTGTGCTCCATATGCATTATTTTGCACTTCTTTGCATTGAATTTCAACTGCCAAACCCTTGACCATTCTTCAAGCTTCTGCAGGTCCCTCCTCATTCTGTTTACACCCTCTGGTGCGTCCATTCTGTTACAGAGCTTCGTGTCATCAGTAAAGAGTGAAATTCTGCCTTCTAGGACCTGCGCAATGTCTCAGATGAAGACATTGAATAGAACCGGTCCTAGCACTGATCCCTGTGGTTCCCCACTGGTGACTCTTCCCTCATGGAATGACAGCCATTTACCACCACCTTCTGTGTCCTGCCACCCAGCCAATTACCCACCCACCCACCACAATACTGTCCTGCCCACTCCCATATTCCCCAGTTTGTTTAATAGCCTTCTTTGTGGCACAGTGTCAAAGACCTTGTTGAGGTCCAGAGAGACCACATCCAGTGCACTCCCCGATCCACCTCCCTTGTCACCCAGTCAAAAAATGTAATGAGATTGATATGGCATGACCTCCCCCAAGTGAAACCATGCTGCTTTGGGTCCTGTAGTCCATTGTCAATCAGATGTTCCACCAATCTTTCCTTCAGTAGTGCTTCCATGATCTTCCCCACTACCGCAGTCAGGCTGACTGGTCTGTAGTTTCCTGCTTCCTCTTTGTTCCCGCTTTTGTATAAGGGGACTACATCTGCTGTCCTCCAGTCTTTGGATACCTCCCATTTCTAGTGATCGGCTAAACAGAATTGCCAGAGATTCAGCCACCACCTCTCTTAGTTCCTTTAGGCCCTGGGGTGCACCCCATCTGGCCCCATTTCTTTATCAACTCTAATTCTTTCCAGTTCCTTTAGGATCCTCTCCCATGTAAAGGGGCTTGTGTCCATTTCTGCACCATTTCTACCCCTTGTACTCCCTTCAGGCCCATTACCCTTCTCTTTCTCAGTAAAGACTGAGCAGATATATCTGTTCAGTATGTCAGCTTTGCTGTTGGCATCCTCCACGTGGCCCCCGCCCTCCCCCTTCAGTCTCACTATCCCTTCCTTTACCCTTCTTTTTTCCCTTATGTACCTGTAAAAGGTTTTATCACCTCTTCCCACTGATTTTGCAATACAGTCTTCTTTCTGAGCTTTGGTTTCCCTTACTGACCTCCCTGCTTCCCTTTGCTTTTTGGGGTACTTCTCCCTATCCCCCTCTGCCCATGTCTTTTTGTATTGCCAGAATGCAATCTTTTTGGCTTTTGCTTTCTCCGCTACCTCCTTGGAAAACCATAATGGCGTCCTCTTCCTTTTCCTCTTGCTAACTGCTTAATGCAGAATTCTGTTGCTCTTGTAATCCCTATCATGGGGTAACTGACACAGAAGATGAAGCTATGGTAGATCTTGAAGGTTCCAGGTGGGGAGCCAAGAATGAGGACAGCCTGGAACAAGTTGCATCACAAGGCTATATCCTATAAAGACACTGACTGGGAAAAAAGATTGATTGAAAAGTAAGCTATTGAAGGACTGGTCCAGTGGTGTGGTACTAGCACTAATGGCAGCCATGTAGGCAACCTGGCATTGGAAGTGATCTCGTGTTACTGGGGGCTGGCTGGCTGGGGGGGGGGGAGAATGAAGCACCTGATGGATTGCTCTCCTTTGCTGGGGGGAACGGGAGCTTGCCACATCTACTGAATGACTGCCACCAGGTGGAGGTCTGGTGGCAATGCGGGTCATTGAGTGACAAGGAAGGGAGGGTGCTGCAGGACTATGCAATGCTTGTGTGCCTCCACATGCTCACACTGATGTGTGTGCCCTAGCAATGGGATCGGGGAGATAAAGGCAGTGGAAATTATGGCACAGCAGATGTCTGACACACTGCACATGGACCCCTCACCCCCTTCACCAGCAGAACAAACTCACCAGCCGCACTGCATTTAGACTTTGGTGGGGGACTGCCCTCCCTCTCCTGACCCCACAGAGGGCAATCCATGGGGGTTATATCTGGACAGGTAAATTCGGGCAAGGTGTTGGACAGTGGGTGTCAGTGTGGCAAGGCAGGTGGGAGCCCTAGCCTGCCTTGGTCAAGGAGTAAAAACAGATTATGGAAAAAAACAAGCTACTGTTCTGATAGAAGGCACTGAAACACTGCATACAGTGTACATGAACTAGCTGGTTAAGACACCAGGACAATGCTGGCCCGGTGGTGCTGGAGTTTGAGGTGCTTGTTGCTACACCTTGCACCATGCTGGTGAGCCAGGTTTGGGAATGAGCCCGGACCGCTGGGGGTCAGCAGGGGCAAGAGAAGATTGAGCATCCGGAGAACTGTTCTCCTCTCCTCTCTTGGGGGGGGGGTCTCTCGTCCCACTTTCTGACTGCCCTCTGGTGATGGCTGGAGGGCAGTACGGGTCAGGAGGCATGTACCGGTGTTCTTCCATTGGTGGGAAGGGGGGATGGGAGAAAATGTGAAAAGGGAGCTGGCAGGCTCCATGATGGTCTTTTGTGTCCCTGTGTCACCCCCAGCTTCTTTATTGTGTTTTGGGGGGGGGGGAGAATGCCAGCACTGTCCTCCTGGCCCTGCCAAAGGAGGTAAGCCATGGGGGAATTACAGGGGTTGGAATAAGCAGAGACTCTTGTGTTGGAGGATGACTCCCTCCGAGGTAGGGCCATAGCTGCCTGCCAGGCTACGGGGAGTATAACTTAATAATAGAAAAAAAAAGAGAAAAAAAAGACACCAGGACAAAACACTCTGTGGGTGACAGTGATGGTCCAAAAATCCATAACCTACGTGCCCAGTGAGATAGCACCTCTCACTGATGATTCATTCTGTGTACCATGGGATGCATGGCACCATGGGTGAATGCAGTAGGGAAATGTGGGTTAGACAGTAATGCCACGGGATACTGGAGTGATGGTAATGCTGGCAGGGGGTGGGTGGTACTAACAATAAATGAAGTGCATGAACTGAGAACTGTGCTGAATGGGGTGTACAAGACACATTGCAAGTATATACCATCATACATAAATGACAATTATTTTATTGTGAAATGATGTTTGCTGCAAAGGGACAATCAAAAAAACACATATAACATAAATAACAATATTTAGATATATTTTTGTGCCATTATCTTTGTTTCTACTTCTCGGAGGCTGGGCATTGTGATCATTGTATGTACATTACAATAAACAAATGATTGTGTTGTACATTGCCACAATTAATAGCCAGAAATGAAGGGAAACCAGGCACATAATGTATGCTAATTCCTTTTACAGCTATATATAAGTACACGTGGCATTCAGAAATGTAATTTCTATAATAAGATAGCAGCAGCTCTCAGTATGTCTGAACTGTCTCCTTTATTTCTGTGAAAGCATACTGGTCTCATGATGTAATGTGTCAGGCACAATAATAGGGGTTTTATTAGTGAAGGCAGAGTTTTTATTTTGTGACATTGCCTAGGAATTGTGATGCTGCAGTAGATCGCAGCACTCATTTGCAGACTGACACTTTGCCTGTCACAGAAGACTCCCAGCAGCTCTCCCTCATTTCATTCTGTCACTGCTGCACTGACTTTCCCTAGCTGGCTGCTGACAGTGCTACAAACAGTGACATCATCAGCTGGCACCAGGAACTCAGCAATGCAACCTTCAGTGCAACACCAGCAGCACTCAGGAACGGAGGTAGGTTCTAGATATAAATAAAGAGTCAATGAAACGGAGACTCCTTTCACTGTATACATGCATGCCTCATGTAAAATGGAGCTTAGGTCTACAGACAGAAAGAAATTTAGTAAGAATGTACATATACTGAATAGGTCCTCTTTAAGACTGTGCTCTTACAATTCAGCTTATGCATTAAATATGTTTTCATATTTCTCTTTGCTTTGTTCTTCATTTTTACGGATTTCTGAATGAAAACATGGAATTATGTCCTTCAGAGTCTATCTGCTCCAGCTACTGAGAGAGTGCTGTTCATTTTCCTAAGATCAGAGCTCTATTAACAAAGACTATGCACCATATTTATGCAGTGTGTAAGTATCCCTACTTCTAAAAGCCAAGTGTATTGGGACTAGGTGGTCCCTGTAGCAAGCACCGACCCTGCCCCAATCAGATATCCACAGTCACCCCAGCCTTATCCTGCTATTGATGATGTAGCTACATGGTAGGGCTGGCCGGGGAGGGAGGGGGGGCATCAGGACAGGGTCACAATATTTCCTGCACTCAGGGATGAGGATGTGTAACTTATGCTGGGGGGGGGGCACCATAAATGGTATGCAAACCGGCATTAGAACAACAAGTGTCAGTTGTAGTCTGCAGTGGCTTTTGTCATCTCCTAAACATCATCTGGATCAAGCCACATCTAGTGCCTGCTTATCTGGAGATGAAAGTCTGTGCCTTTGTCACCTCCAGACTGGATTGTTGTAATGCTCTGTACCTAAGGCATTCAGGAGGTTTGATGAACCACTCACATCTGGTCCAGAATGTTGTGGCTTGTCTGGTGGTGAGAAACTCTTGGAGTGACCACATTATGTGGGTCCTCCATGCTCCGTGCTGACTGCCAGTATGGTGGGTGCAGGGAAAATTCTAGCTTTTACAGTAGAGATTCCCAAAGCCATGACAATAACCCCCTACATGGTTTATTTATTTAATTGTAAGATATCGGAATTACAATCCTTTGACTCATAGACTCATTTCCAAAGGTTCCACGTCACAATACACAATACATAACATATAACACAGTAGGATATGCAGTTACAGATACTTAAAATATGATATCACAATTTCAGAGTTATAACAGACACACTGCCACTGATAGAACAGCACATAATAAATACTGAGGAGGCGGTGTAGTGCCTATACAGGATGTTAGCTAAGAATATAATTACATTGTAACAACATGTTACTAGGCATTATAATATCTGAAGCAGTCTAGCAGTTAGACTTTGTCACTAAGCCTGCCTTTTTATACATTGCAGTAGATATATTACTGGGAAACATAATAACTGAGTCAGTCTAGTAGATAGACTATGACAGTAGGCCTAGCCTGTTTCTACATGGGTATTTGTCTGGCCCCTGGGGAGCTGGGGTGCTCCTGTGTCATTGCTGTGGGCATGTACAGGAGCGGGTAGTGAGGAGATGGTTTCTGAGGGCTGCTTTGAAAGCACTGAGTTTTGGCAGACTGGTGACAGATGCAGGCAGGGAGTTGAACCAGGTTGGGGCCCTAATGGGGAAGGATCTCTGGGCTAGGGAGGTCCTCACCCTTGGAATGGTTAGGGTGGATTTATCAGCAGTGCAAATGGAGACAGTGGGGGTGGATGGGTGGAGAGAGGACGTAACTCCAGGTGGTGTTTGCCCTAGGAGGGTCTTTTTGGCCATGAGACAGGACTGGTACATGAGACTTTCCTCGAAGTTGAGTATCTGTGTGAGGGAGTAAAGGGTGCAGATGTGCATTGATCAGTCAGTACCAGACAGGAGCCTGCATGCTTTATTGATGAGCACTTTTATTTTGCTGATAGCTGTGGCATCCGCAATGGCGTAGACCAACAGGCCATAGTCGATTAGGGACATGACCAATGAGGTGATAGCTAGCCATAGGGCTTCAGGTGGCAGGCAGCATTTGTGGTGGTATAGGAGGCCGATTCATGCATTAGTTGTGGATGTGAGTGCGTTGATGTGTGCGTGGAAGGTGAGAGCTGGGTCAAAGGTTATACCCAGTTATTTATATGATGAGACCTGTTCAAGGGGGTGGAGGGAACTGGAGAAGATCTGCAGGTGGGTGTTTTTGAATTTACTTTGGTGGTGTGCAAATTCATGGTCTTGGTTTATTTTTAGGATCAGGACCAGCCTATGTTCGGTGAACCAGTGCTTGGCCTGACTGAACAAGTGTTAGAGTGAGGTCTGAAGACAGGTGGGACTGGCATGGGAGGCACAGAGGATGGCGTCATCTGCATAGAGTAGGACCTTTCCTGGACATGAGTTGGGTAGTGCGTTGAGGAACAGACTGAGAAGCAGTGGTCCCAGTATGGAACCCTGTGGGACTCAAGAGTGGATAGGGTGGGTACTGGAGAGTGTTGTGTTTATTTTCTCACATTGTGTCCTGGAGGACAGGTACATAGGTGCCGGGTTGTATGGACCCGTGGGGCATTTGCCCCACCAATATTTATTGACCTGGGCTGAGCCCCATCAATATTTTCCAAACGCTGCCTTGGTTTTTTTTCTCTTGGTTGTTTGTTTCTCAATGTATACAGAGCGTGTCTCTGCTGCTTGTGACTCACGCCAGCCGCCCCCACCCCCAGTTTAATTGGCTGGCAGGTGCAGCTGATATTATTTAAAATTCATGCCTTTTGCCTGTTTGGTTTGGCAACCCCTCCCCCCAAATCTGGTTGGTTGGCAAGAAGTGGCATTTTTCGACTTGCCGGCATTGCGCACTGTTATTGGCCAGGGGAAGGCTTATAGGCACGATACGCATGTGTTTGGGTGGTGTGACTAGTGAGAACCCACCAGTGCTGCAGTGAGGTGGTGCGGTGGAAGGCGGCTTGGCAGGAGGCTGGGATGGGAGTTGGGGGAGAGTCGACGAGTAAGAGTCCACTACAGGAGTCGGCCAGTCGAGAGACCGGAGGCAGCCTAGGCCAGCAGGCTGAGCAGCAGAGGCCCAGGCCAGAGCAGCAGACTAGCGGTGTGTGCAGTGCTGCCTGAGCAGAGAAGGAGGTTGGGGACTGAGTGGGAGTATAGCGAGTGCCGTGGGTCGGCAGGACGACTTGAGCACGACGGGTGAGATAAGGGTTAGGGTGGGGTCTAGTCTAGTGGTTTAGGCAGGTGGCGCAGCAGGCCAGGCAGGCCTACAAACAAGTTAAGTGGGCGGTGGGCACTGGGTGATGGTCACCAGCACTGTGGGGTGCAGGTGGTGTTGTGGCCTGGCCTGGGGTTGCCTTCTTGGAGTGAGGAGGGTCGGTCTGGGTGGGCAGCAGCATGGCACCAGAGAGGCCCAGCAATCTAGCAGATCCAGCAGCAGTGCAGCAGCAGGTGAACTGGATGGAACCTTGGGAGCAGTGAGGTGAGTAGCAGAAGGTGCTGCATCATCATTCTTCCTCAGATTCCCCAGTAAAGGTAGGCAGCTGCCAGCAGGCTAGCCTAGGAGGATTTTTCTTTATTGCATAACTGTACCGTCAGTAACTGACTGTAAGTAATGTATGTATGTATAACCATCCTGTTTAAGAAGCCAGGAGGAAGGCTGTTAGACTGGTACTGGACTGCACTGCCATAAGTCCATTTTTGTAATTGCATGGCCTTTTTGGTTGGGGCTTGGGGCCAGGGTTATCAGAGCAAGTGCCCAATATTTAATTTTAAATGCTAATTTGCCATCCCATGGCAATAGGGTCACTCGACACCGATTCAACACACTGGTGGTTACACAGGTACTTTATAAGGGAGCTCCCTACATTGGTTAAAAGGGGACATACTGGTAAGAAGATGGCAGCAGCAGCCTTCAGTCCAGGAGGTTACCAAGTTTAAGTTGCACAGACAGTGCATTGTGGCTGTGGTGTGATGGTGGTGGCCACTGGGCATTGGTGGCAAGCTGAGTGTGAGGGCTGCACCTGGGGACCTTTTTTAGTGGCAGTGCAGGGAGCCCCAGTAAAGTTTATTGGCATTAGTGGAGGATGCCGAACTACCTTGCACTTTTCAGAAATTCAAGCAGTATTACGGCACTGCTGTGTAGAGCGCAGGTTGCATCCGACATCATTTCAGTTCTAGCAAGCAGATTACAGTAACGCTAAATCTCAGGAAATAAATGGTGGATGAAAGCAAGCAGCACAACAAAATTAACTCGCAAGTAATAGTTCTCAAGTTGCTGATTATTGCACCAGGGGGAGGCAGAGCCCCCCAATGAAAGCAAGCACTATTATAAAATAAAAAGCTTCAGCAACCAAAATAAAATTCTCAGTATCATCCGAGCACCCCAGGGAGCATTGGGGATGGAGCACTCCTACAGAAAGAAACATTGCAATATTCCTTCTACTTTCTTTTTTATTACTATCATTGGCGGGCTCCACCCCCGCAATAATCAGCCAAGAAGTTTTTCATTTGGTTATTTTTTTCAGGACTGATGAACCTTCTTTCTTTTTATTTTCATTTGGTAGAAAATGAAGCATATATACCAAAGAAAGTGGCATTTCATTTACTCTTGTTTATTCTGTAAGGGAGAAACATTTGCATGACATGGGCACGCACAGCACACTACCGAAAATGTTGAAGTTGCAGTGCACGGTCCAGGATCCTCCACTATCGCCAGTTTATTTGGCTTCTCATAGCATGGAATAATGACTGAATGTGATTTTTATGATGAAATCTGCACAAGGCACAAGAAGACCAGTCTGTTGGCAATGCATTATCTCTAAATGAAAGTGTTTTTGTTGAAGCCATTTCATTCTTGGCTCTGAAGAGTATCAGTGCATGTTAATTGTGGGAGTAGTGGACCACCATAGGAAGGTGGGCAGGTAGTATCCAGGGGGTTGTGCTGACTTGCTGACTAGTCATTAATCTTTCTCTGGGTGGTCGATGGAGGCACTGCACAATTGAATTCATGTAGTTACAGAGACACTGTCGGGCTTGTTGGCAGATAAGGGTCTATGACCTACCTAGTCTGCCCATTTGAGTTTGTTAGTTCCCTCTGTGTGTAGAGGCGTGTTGCTCCTTGCCCCAGATCTCCAGAATTCCCTTATGTCTATCCCGCACTGATGTATTCTTAAATCCCGTGATTGTTTCAGCCCCCCAGCAGCAGCAGAAAGAACTGCTAACATAATGTTCTGAGGCTAAGTGTTGTCTTGTCTGTTTTAACTTACTTGTTGCCAAAGTTAAACAAAACATCAGACCCCATTTTTAGACAGCGTGGAGCTACAAATGCTAGGGACATACTGCTGGGAACAGCATGGTGGTCACCGTTCAGTACCACCAGTCACATGGCATGCCATTAATCTAATATCAGCCTCAGGTACACACTGTATACTGCTGTGCCATGCAAAAGAGGAATTATCCCTGCATACAGGGTACAGCTTTATATTCAGTAGATCTGAAAGTGCTAAACAGCCAAAAAAGGAGCGCCTTTACCATAGCGATAGTGCACAGCAGTGCACCGTGTTGCCTCCCAGTTTCCTATCACCAGTCAAATCCCTGAAAACCTCATCTTTGTTGTAAAGATCCATGGCATCTACTGGTCCCACACCCAATTGCCATTCTGATCCCCCATGAACATGGTATTTAATGTTCCATGGCATCTTGTGGACCCCAGCCACCACCTCAATCACTGGTGGTCTGAACCAAAATAACCCTTTACCTCAATCCCTTGTGTGTAGTCATCTTCTCAACCCCCATTGCAAGTCCAAACTCAAATAACCCTTTATGTCAAAGATTTCTGGCATCTAGCGTTCACCTCACCCCACCCTGATCATTGGTTTGAGCCCAAATATCCCTGCTATCTTGTAGTTTTTCACCCCCCCATGATCAGTCTGAACCCCCATACCCTTCCCTCCCACACAAGTCCCTCCAGCCTTGGGTTTCCCTCCCCTTACCCAAGCTGGCAGCTTCCATTGGGTGACTGATTGTCAAAGCTCCTCCACTCACTACCTCTGCCTTCTGATGTCTGAGTGATAGGGAGTGAGCTTGTAGCTGCTGTAAAAATAGCTGTTTCTACAGTAGGTGAGCACTTGTTTCCTGTTACTCAGACTGTGACTAGCTGGCACAGCCCTTCTGTTCACTACCTCTGCCTTCTGCCATCTGAGTGATGAGGAGTGAGCTTGCCTCTGCTGTGGAAGCAGCTGTTCTACAGTAGGTAAGCATTTGCTCCCCCCCTACCTATTACTCAGACTGTGGCTGGCCAAGGGGGTGATTGGAGGGGCTGTGCCAGTCACCTCACAACCACTGGGAGGGGACTGCCAACTGGGGTGAGAGGGGACACAGGGGAAGAGGGTGGAGAAACCTGAATGAGTATGATGGGGAGGGGGATATGAACTAGCAATCAGGGGTGTGGGGACCAGCAGGCTTTATTGACAAAAGGGTTTTCTGGGCTTAGACTTACAAGCCTGGAGTGGGAGGACCACTAGATGCCAGGGATCATTGTTTTTTTGTTTGAAAAAGCAGTGATTGGGGGGGTTGGGGATATCTGCTATATTAACTGCTTATTTATTTGATGCACCTTATAGTTCTGCCATATCTATGTAATGTAATACTGTAGTATGTACCTCCTCACTACTATGTGTTTGTATTGCACTGTGATATTAAGTAATTTTTTATTGTATTTCGTACTCCACATTGTGCTTGTTGTTTGTAAAATGTTATTCCTATTCATAACAAGATGAACAAAAATATAGGATATACTCCATTGAGTTAAAAACTCATTTCCAAGGAGGTCCAACTGTACTCTCCCAGTTTGTGACTGAAAACAGGCATATTACTGTGTAGTGCACATACCCGGTAATCAAAAAAACAAATAAGCTAAATAAATACTTACATTCAGACAAACAGCATGTACCACTTGGAATGTATTGCCTGTCTGAATATGTCCCCCAGGCTGACCCTGGTGTGCTATCTCATGTGCAGTACTATAGGCTATGTGGCTCTAATTGCTGGCTGTCAATGTGGGGGCCACTGTCTATTAAATAGATTTCTTTGTACACCTGACCTTAGCCAGTATGGACTGAGAATAACAAGGTCTGTTTAAAGGCAATATACCATCTTGTTTAACTGGCAATGTAGAAAAGAGGGTTACAGGGATTGCAGTCTGTTGTGGTATGAATGGATCTGAGTTGAGAAGGGAAATAGCAAGCATTGTCATAGTGGAGCACCATTAGTTAACATGATCAACAGATATTATAACAAGGGTCAGAGAAATGGAGATTTCTGATTGGCTGTAAACATTCCAACAGCCTTATATTAATCTTTTATTAACATACATGTTGAGCTTAACCATATGCTGAACATGGTTTAACACTGTTTAAAAAAAACTGTTTTATTATAATAGCAATAAGGCACTCCCAGGGATTATGAGAAATTGTCAGTTAATCACCCTCTAGGGGCATGTGGCACTGTACTACGCCTCATGCAACATTACACCCCAAGAGGGTGAGTAACAGGCCATTAACATAACCCTTGGTCATCCGGCTGTCCAGGTTCGGCGGGGGCAGCACAGACAAGTGGGGCTGGTGGGAGCAGTACAGTCCCCAAGACATCGCAGCTGTCAAGTAGGAGGAAGGAAAGGAATGAGTGGAGTGGCAGTAAGGTGCTACAGTAGTCACTGTGGAATGGACTCCATAATTAGGGCAGTGCCTTGGTGAGGTGGAGGGGGCATTGTTTACTGAAACACTTGTTTTCTCAGCTGGATTGACTGTTGTACTAGGAGGTCAAGTGAGTTGCAAAGAACAGGGTATTTGACAGAGTGCTGTAATATGAAATTGGGTGTATTTTAAAGGCAAACCTTTATAAGTGGCACAGAAAATTAGGATTTTGAAATTCATGATGTCACAATGTTTTGTCTGGTATGTAGTACACACAGTGTTGGCAGAAAAAAGGCCATTAGTCCATCCACTCTAACACAGTTCTTCTTGGGGAAATCTACAACCCCACAATGCATCTGTTCCACAAAAAAAATCATTCTGTTAAAGTTTTAAAAAAACAACAACTGATAAATAGTGTTTCCTTTCCCTACCTAGGGCCAAGGTCTAAAGACGCAGACACCCACATTATGATACAAGGTACTTTGCTCCCATAGACCCTGGTGGTGGTGGGTTGATCTCTGACCCCAGCCCATGGGATGGGGCTTTGACCCCTAGAGCCCCAATGGTTCACCTCTGACCCCTGTGCCAGGGAGTGGAGCCTTGACCCCTGGGCCGGAGGTGGGGCTAGACTCCTGACCCCTGGACCCCACCAAAAATTTTACAAACCCGGCTCCTATGGACAGGTAGCTTGTGAACCAGTCCAAGGGTCCTTGGAAGATACCCACCTGCAGGAGGGAGTCAAGCAGGAGGGGGTGACTGACCATGTCAAGGGCCTTGGAAAGGTCAATAGATATAGCTCCTGCCAGCTGGCCTTTGTCCAGTGCAGAGTGGATGAAACTGGAGAATTTGAGGAGGGCCATATAAATATGCATCTTGTCTTATTTCTGATGTACTGTAAAAGCTGTCTTTAATTTCTAGTTCATTTGCCCATTCTTTATGGGCTCTTTGTCATTAGTGGCAAACAACTAGAAACTCGTTAAACATAACAGACACAAGCATGACGCTAAGATGTGGATCTCTCAGTTAATCAAATTTTAGTAAGAATAATCACTACTGTTTCAAGGGCTAATCCTGGTATCTTCTCTCCTTCTTCTTTATTCTCCTTGGTTGGCAAGCAAAAGTCTAGAGCAAGATTTAGTTACTTCCACCATCACAAAGCCTAAAGGTACACTCCAAAGTTGGTTTGAATCTCAACTACCCACTCCAGTGGGTCAGTGTTTGTCATGCCTTTACTGTAGATTATCCTTACAATCTTCCACTTCCACTGGCTAGGAGGATCTCAGCTTGGGCATCAAATCACTGACTTTGGCAGTTAAAAGTCTTGGTGCTGTTAATGCATGTGGATCTTGGCAGTAGAACACCCTGTCAGATTCCTTGCACTTTCTGTGGAAGCAGGTTCAGAGTACAGCTAAGCATATAGCTCAAAGGCTAGCTTGCCTCATGTTTGGCTTCTTTGTCTCAGCTTACATTGGCTATCATAAGCTGGAGGACATCAAATGGCTTCTGTCTCAAGTTTGATCACGTCCCTTCTTATTCACCACAGTTCATGAGCCCTCCAGGAGATCTAGGTTCAGTTGGTACTAGGTTTGAATCCAACTTCCACACACTAAAAGCATGGTTTTAACTCTTTCTGGCTGAAGGGATGACCCCTCAAACCACCTCTGTTCCACCTATCCATGAGTGACCAGCCTAGAAAGATCTATGATGTCAGGACTTACTCAGAAATTAAACAATAGTTCATATTTAGTAAAGGTACATAGTAGACAGTTTGCTTATCTATATTGCAAAGGCCAACATTTCTACATATGCCCAGCACACAACTGTTCAAACACTTTCTTTGGTTCAATGGGAGCTGGCAGTCTGTCTCTCTTCTGCAATATTGTCCTTGAGGGTGCTAAGGGCCATTGTTTTATTTCTAATGTACTGCAAAAGCTGTCTTTAATTTCTAGTTCATTTGCCCATTTTTCATTGTAATAGCTAACTTTTAACTCCTAGTGCACTTTACCATTGTTACAGCTCAAATGAAAGGACTAAATGCCCTGTTTAATATAAGCATTGACAATTTCCATGTTTTTTTCCCCCAATTATTTAATCAGGTGAGACACTCTAAGCTGAAAGCTCATATACAGGTGCAACCTGGGAGCACAATGAAGTTAAGTGACTTGCTTAGAGTCACACAGTATGCAAGTGGGGGCTGTGGGATTTAAACCCAGGTCTCCAGATTTGCAGCTCAGAGCCTTAAACCACTGCGCTATACTGCCTATACATAGCATATAGATAATTTGAGGAGTTTTTCCCATATCTCTCCCATGTGGATTATGGTCACCCCAAGGTGTCCGTAATTCACATAACAACACACACTGATTATAGAAAATAATACAACTTTTCTGAGGCCGCTGTTACATACAGTATGGCATAATAGACAGCAGTAATTCCAAACTGATTCACTATACAGAGTGGTTACATAGGGATAAAATACTGTAGAACAGGCAATATTTGATGTGAAATAATTATAGCTATATTCGCTTAAGTCATAGAGCTAAAATAAAATGCAGCTAATTGGTCAAAATTGCATATGTCCAATGGGCATAAATTGGGAACTAATGGCAGAGTGTAAAATTAAATTTGCACAATTGCTGTCAATTAGTGCCATGCAGTAAAAAGAGAATAATGGATAGTTTACAGTGTATTACCGGTCAGTAATACCATCAAGAGGTTCAGGACATGTAAGAACCTTGACAGCGAAGCTCGACAGGGTTCTTACATGTCCCGAACCTCAAGATGGTATTCTGACCAGTAACAGACTGTAAACTATTGATTATTTTTTTTAATATATGGATACAAGCTTTAGGTTTTTTGGTATTTTTGTGGTTGGCAGTTGACTGCTGTCATGTAAGATTCTTTCACTTCTGGCTGACTGCTGCACTTTGCTGCACTGCCTCACTCTGTGTGTTTCTTGCCTGCCCATTCACATGCACGGCGCAGTTAAAAAATAAATTGTTGTGGTCGTACTCTTTCTTCGGTGGGGTTGCACGATCAGGCAGATAAGTCCCTTTTTAAAACAAAAAAACAGAAACTGCCATGGACACTGTGCACTCTCGCTAAGTGAGAGATGACCGCCATCTTTTCGAAACCGTTTCAGCTGCCCACAGGCACGTTGTTAGCGTGAATGGATGATTAACCTGTGGGAGGTTTCCTGCTGTCAGGAGCTGTGGGCTTGCGCTGTTCAGCTTGTCTGGTAGGACTATCGTTCAGGTCCCGAACGATACTATTACCAGACGTGAACAATGGTATTGTCACTCTCAAAGTGTGGTATTATCACTTCCGGAGTGATAGTATTATCTAAAAATTGTTGTATGCTTTAGTGTGCCTTTAAATTCATTATCCATATATTAAATATAACTTGTGTGTGAATATACAGTTCTACAGTATGATAGTGCAGGTGCTGGATAACTATTTCTCAACAGTCTATTATCAATTGCTTAAATGACAATGTCAGTTTCTACCTTGCAGGTCAAAAACTCAATTCTGGTTTCCTTGTAACCCTTGTGTTTTGAACAGGAGGCACGCAATGCTTATGAGACTGCAGTGTTATGAGAATCAAGTAGAGGTCAATCAAATTGCCACCCCCCCCCCATTTCTTACTGATGCCTGATAATAATAATAATAATCTTTATTTACTTAAGGGCCTTTCGAAATACCAAGGCGCTGTACAAAAATTAAAACCACAACCACACAATCAGAAAGAACAATAATAGATAAAATAATTGATCCATTCAATTATACATCACTGAAGGCCTGATGCCATAAAAAAGTTTTAAGCGCCTGTTTAAATCCCTCCACTGTTGTGCACTCCAGTAGCTGATGGGGTAGAGAATTCCAGAGGGTAGGGGCCATAAACATAAATGCACGGGCCCCAGAAGATTTCAAAGATACCCTGGGAATCTCCAGCAACCCCTCGTCAGCTGAACAGAGCTGTCACTCAGGGCAGTAGGGAACAAGTAGCTCTTTCAAATAGGGCCAAGTCCATGTAGGGCTTTATAAGTCAGTAAACCAACTTTGAAGGTGATCCACCATTGAATCGGCAGCCAACGCAGATTGAGCAGCACCAGAGTAATATGCGAAGAGTAAGAAATCCCCATCAACAGTTGTGCTGCGGTGAGCTGCACTAGCTGCAGGCTGTGGATTTCGACCCCAGGTAGCCATAAGTACAGGGAGTTGCAGTAGTCAAGGCACGAGGTCACAAAGGCATGGACCAGTATAGGCAGATCCCCGGATGGAACAAGGTGCTTGATCCTGGTGATGTTCCTAAGATGGTAAAAGGAAGACTTGATGACTGCCGACACCTGAGATCATAGGGTTAGTCTGTCATCAAGCACCACCCACAGGTCTCGCACCCATTCAGAGGTAAGGATCTGGATGCCCCCCAGATAAAGTCCAGAGGGCAGACCAGCCCTCAACCCCTCTATCCAGTGACCCAGATCCACAACCATTACCTTAGTCTTTCCCGCGTACAACATTAGCCAGCTCGAATTCATCCAATCCTGGATTTTAGTGAGGCAGTTGTTAAATATCGAGAGAGCACTATCCTGGTCAGGTGAGAAAGACAGGTAGAGCTGGGTATCATCAGCATAGCAGTGAAACCTCAGCCCATGCCATCTTACAATGTCTTCAAGGGGCAGCATATACACTGCAAACAATATGGGGGACAGCACTGAGCCCTGAGGAACCCCACATGACAGAGAGAGTGGGTCTGAAGAAAAAATTCCAGACACAACTCTCTGAGTTCTGCCTGTAAGGAAAAATGTAAACCACCTGAGGACCGTACATGTCAGGCCACAGATGGACCTCAAGCGCCCAAGCAGCACCCCATGGTCCACAGTGTCAAAGACTGAAGTGAGATCAAGGAGCACCAAAACAGAATGGCTTCTATGATCTCTCGCCATCAGGAGATCATTGAGCACCCGAACTAGCGCAGTCTCGGTACTATGCCTCTTTTGAAAACTGGACTGGAGAGGTTCGTAGATGTAATGGATGGTCAGGTGGTTCTCCAGCTGTACTGCCACTTTCTCAGTAATCTTCCCTATTAAGGGAAGGTTCAAGATTGGTCTGTAGTTGGCCAGAGTGTCTGGGTCCAGAGAAGCTTTCTTCAGGAGGGGTGTTACCACCACCTCCTTCAGGGAGCTTGGAAACTCACCTGATGCAAGGGAGCACCAGACTACCTGAACCAGGACTGAGCTGATAATGTCACAACAATCTATGATCAGGGAAGTTGGGCCCGGTTCCAAACTACAGCATGTAGTGTGCATACCCTGGACAATCTGCATGACATCAATGAACTCCAGCAGGTCAAAGGTACTCTAGGAAACACGAGGTGCAGTAACCAAGCACCGGTCAACAGCATCCCCCACAGAGTGAGTCAGGAGGATCTTCGATCTGATGTCGGCCACCTTATTCACAAAGAATTGAGCAAGCTCATCACACTCCACTTGCAAAAAAAGCTCTTTGGAGCTGCAGACAGGCTGGTTTGCACAACCTGTCCACAGTTTGGAAGAGTTGAGCTGGTCGATTCTGAGTGGCAGCAATCTCTCCAGACAGGAATTCTGCCTTCTTACAGGAGATCTCTAATTGGTAGGCCTGATAATGCTCTACCAATCTAAGGTGGTCGACCTCCAGGGTGGAGTTCCACCAGCGCCACTCTGACCTTCGACCTAGTCACCGCAACTCCCTCAAGGACCCATCAAACCAAGGGGTCCGAGGGCAAAAGGGGAGAGGACAAACACGGACAGGAGCAATCAAGTCCAGGGCCATGGAGATGGCCTTATTATTGGCCAAGACCAAGGTCTCTGGACTAGAGCTGGTCACAGGGAACTCCGAGAGGTCAATCACTGCTAGACCTTGAGGGCTCACATCCCGTAAAGGGTGGTAATTGATGGGGGCTGGCCTATGAAGGGGGGTGCAAAAGTTGAACCTCAAAGTATAGTGATCGGACCAACCAACAGGTTCCACCCCGAAACTGGAGGTCTCAATCCCCAGGAGGAAAACCAAATTCAAAGAGTGACCATATTTATGGGTAGCAGAGGTAACAATCTGTGTAAGACCCAGAGATGTCATCACCTGGAGGAAGTGCTGTCCAAATGGTGAGAGTTTGTCGTCGACCCAGGAGTTAAAATCACCCAGAACCATCAGTCTGGGCGATTCCAATGCCATGTCGATGAAGAAATCCACTACTTCCTGTAGGAATCGCTTTCCGTCCCTGGGTGGATGGTAGACAAGAGCTATCTTACAACCTACACCTGCTACCACAGTACACTCAAAAGATTCGACCTCCTCTACTGGTACACTCATGAGGCCCAACTCGGTCTTGAAACAGACCGCTACACCCCCCTCCGCGGTCCAATCTTGGGCAGTGTATCACCAAGTAACCAGCAGGAATAGCCACTTCCAATGTGTGGCCAGCGTTTTCATCTGGCCAAGTCTTGGTGATGCATGCCAGATCAGTTGTTCCAACAAGAGCTGCAATAATTGCAGTCTTGTTCTTAACAGATCTGGCATTGCATAACACAGCTTGAGTTGGACGGGTTTCGAAGGCTGCCCCGGCTACTTGCCCACCAAAAAAGATGGTGCCCTTGGGTATGGGGACTAGACATGGTGAACCATGTTCCAGGCTCCATTTCGCCCCAGGGTGTCCTCTAGACCTAACTGTCCCAATGCGAGAGACCCGCTCATTCATTTGATTGAGCTTCTCTACCTTTATTCTGTAACTGTTCCAGGGTTGGAACCATAGTTTCCATCAGATTGGTTCTAAGGGGTGACTGAAAGTCAGGAACATGGAAACCAGAGACAAGGTCAGTATTTCTTTAGCAAACAGTTTCCTATCAGAAACTATACATGGAAACACATTCACAATGATCATCCACTACTGCAGTAGTTTTCTAACCTGATTCTCCCCCGCCCAAGGCAGCAGAAGAGGGAGGACAGTTATGTGATAGATACTGTTTAAACTTCTGTCTAGTTTTCTGGAGTGAAGTCAGGAGAATGTAGGACTGGTTCCTAGGGTGTCAGCTGATTGCTGTGAACCCACTGGAAATGGGTCTCTTTGTAACCTCAAGTAATCTTAATCTCATAGCAGACTGGTTTAGTTTTGTTCACAGTCACAAAGGGGCCTAGCCACTTTTCTGAAAACTTCCCCATCCCCTTTCTTTTCCCCTTTTTTGTAGTTGAAATAGAACACTTTATCACCTACATGGTAGTTATTGTCAGAGGCCTTCCTATCATAATAAGCCCTTCTCCCTTCTGCACTTCCCTCTAAATTTTGCCTAGCAAATGAAAAACCATTCTGTAAGTGATACTTTAGGTCTGTGATTTACTGGTTGGTGTCAGCAGCCGCTACCACATTTTCAGTAAGGGTTTGGTACAATGAATGCATGGGCCGTACCATCTGCCTGCCAGACATCATTTCAAATGGAGTCAGTCCTGTAGATCGATTTAGGGTAGATCTCAGTACTGTTAGGACAAGTGGCACCTTAAGGTGCTAATCCTTTGTATTTTTTGAGACATATTTCTTGAGTATGCTATAGATTTAACGATCCTTTCTACTTGTTCAGAGGATTGGTGGTGATAGGCCACATGAAGTTTCTTCCAAATTCCCAGTGTCGGACATAGGTGAACCATCATTTGTGACATGAATTGTGAACCTCAGTTTGACTCTTTCTGTAATGGTAGGTCCCAATGAGTAAAGATGTGCTGAATCAAAATGGCCACCATATTTCTACCAGTATTTTATTATTTTATTTTATTTAGTTTTTGTTCACCGGGTAAGTGCTCTAGACAAATCTTGCCTATTTTCAGGCACGACTCGGGCAGGGGGATACAGATGAATGCCAACTGACCTTGAACCAGATTAAGCTGTTGTATCACTGGAAGCTGGTATGCATTCCACCCATTTGATAAACAAACAGGTCACAGTGCATAGATATTTGTTCCCTCTGGCTGAAGTAGGCAATGGGGCTATCCAATCAATCTGAATATCAGAGCAGAGGAAAGTAACCCCCTTTCACTTGCTGGGGTGCTTGGAACCTAAGCTTTGAGGGTTGGACGCTACAGTAAGTAAGACAATCTCAAGTGCATGTAACTACATCCTCTTGCATGCCAGGCCAGTATGCAATATTCTTCTAGGCGTCAGAGATGCTTTGGTCTCCAGGGTTCCCACTGCAGTTCTCGCCATGTGTGTAACATAACATCATTATTATATATCCTTGTAGGGACCACCCATTTTGGGATGCTATAGGATTCATGGCTGTAAACGAGCAGCTTTCTATGCAAGCTAAACCTCTATTTTTGGTCCTACTTGACCTTTAACTCCCTGCCTTGCTGCCGGTTTTCAGCTGTGATGGGCTGACCCTTAGGATTCCCCTGGTAGTGCTATAATCTGGAGAGAATTTTATCTCTTAACGGGGTCTGGATCATATCCAGGTCAGGTTCCTTCTCTAACCATAGCCAGGGTGCCACATGAGGGGGTTTCTGGTGTAGCCTCTGGTTCAGGTTTATGCTCAGTTCTTTTGGCTTACTGTCAAGTGACTGCAGCCAACTTGACCTTGTGTTCGAGGATAAATTTCCAAGGGGTGCCATTCAGGGTCCTCTCCTCTCCTTGGTGAGACTGTCAGCCTAGCAGTTGCCTTCTTTATCAGGTCCACTGGTCTTGGAATGGCCCTTTACCTTTTTCCAATAAAAGGTAATCCAATTCTCTTGTACTAATTGATCAATAGCAGTAACTAATTCAACATGTTTGATATCTTTGCCATTTGCAATTTTGAACCCTCTTTTCTTCCAGTGTGGAAGGTAGATTGTAAAACCCAATATTGCATAGTTAGAATTAGTACAGATCACTAATTCTGTGAGTTGAAAATTGACTTCAGTCTGAACAGTTAGCAAGATACCTGCTGTCTCTGCATATTGGCAAACTTTTGCCCCTAGCTGAAATTTTTGGGATGTGGTGGGTGTGTCTCCCTCTCAGCATCATCCCACACCTGCACATAGATTTTCTTCTTCATAAAAAGAGCACCCATCCACAGAGTTACATGCGAACATACGAATGTGCCAGCAGAAACAGACCACCCAGTCTATCTAAGTCTGCTCGAGTGTGCAGCTAGCACCCCTAGTTTGTAGCTTCCCCAACCCCCTCCTATTTGTTATCCCACTGCCACCCCCACCTCCCCTAACCCTCACTTTCCCCTGTTCCCTGTCCTATGCCCTTTTGAAACTGTTCACAGATTTACATGATACCACCCATTTTGGTAGGGCATTCAATTTTTCTACCACCCTCTCTGTGAAATAGTGTCTCCTCCTTTTCTTCGTAAATTGTCCCCCCTTTATTCTTAGCACATGCCCCTGGGTGACCCTCCCCCTCCTTAACTTAAAGACCCCATCTGCCCCATCCTTATTGATTCCCCTGAGATACTTGAATGTCTCTACCATGTCCCCCCTGTCCCTTCTATCCTCCAGGGTGTACATATTCAGGTCTCTCAGCCTGCTCTCATAGTCTGTCCCTTTCATTCCACATATCATCTTTGTTGCCCTCCTCTGCACCACCTCCAGTAGCCTGATATCACGCTTTAGGTATGGCCTCCAAAACTGCACACAATACTCTAAGTGCGGCCTTAACAGCGACCTGTAGAGGGGCAAGATCACCTCTCTTCGCCTGAATGAAAAAACCCTTGCTATGCACCCCAGCATTTTGTACACTTTTGCAGCCGCTCTGCTACACTGGGCAGTATTGTCCATGGTCCCTGTTATCATTACCCCTAGATCCTTCTCCTCCTCTGAGATCCCCAGCTTAACCCCTCTCAGCCAGTATTCTGTCCTTTGGTTCTTCACCCCAAAGTGCATAACCTTGCACTTCTTTGCATTGAACCCCAGCTGCCACCTCTCTCACCACTCCTCTAGGTTGCTTAGGTCCCCCCTGCAGCTGCTTCCATCCCTCCTCTCCATTCACCACTGCTTCGATTTTGGTGTTGTCAGCAAACAGACTTATCTTGCTCACCACCCCATGTACAATGTCTAAAAGGAAGAGCCCGAACAATACTGGCCCAAACACAGAGCCCTGTGGCACCCCACTTGTCATCGGCCTTGGAGTTGAGAGCTCCCCTCTCACCACCACCACCCATTGCAGCCTCCCACTCAGCCAGCTTGTAATCCAGTTCATCATTTTTGCCCCTACCCCTACACCAGTTAGCTTCCCCCCCCCCCAAGCTGTCCATGAGGCACAGAATCGAAGGCCTTGCTAAAGTCCAAGTAAAGAACATCCACCGCATGACCATTATCCAGCTCACCTGTCACCCAGTCATAATATTGTATCAGACTGGTTTGACAAGACTTCCCTAAAACAAACCCATGCTGCCTCACATCCTGGAGGCCATTGTCCTCCAGGTACGACACCAGTCTTTCCTTTAGTATTGTCTCCATGAGTTTGCACACTATGGAGGTGAGACTTACCGGGCGATAATTATCCAGTTCATCCCTTGGTCCTCTCTTGTGTAATGGTACTACATGTGCCATCCCCAGTCCAGTGGCACACATCCCCACTCCAGTGAGGTGCTGTAAGATCCACCAGTGGCTCCACTAACACCTCCGCCATCTCCCTCAGCACCCTGGGGTGGATACCATCTGGCCCTGGTGCCTTGTTGGGTGGGTGTCTGCTCAGTCAGGGCACAGATGAGTTCTTTCAGTCCCAGGTCTGCACATGGGTGGAGGTCAGCTAGGCCCTGGGCTATAGTACTTTTCATGTTTTTGGCATACCTTACTTCAGTGTCCTGGCCCTGGAGGACCAATGTCCAAGAGGTGATCCTACTGCTGGACAGCTTCCTTTCCTTTATCTGAGAGCCTACTAGGTAACGCAAGGATTGGTAACAGGTCTCCACAATCACCTTTTCTCCATAGTTCATGTGGGCAAAATGTTTCAGTGCTCACATAGGGGTACACAGGGCATTTTTGCACTCAGAGTATTTCCATTCCACTTCACTGAGTGCTTTGCTGGCATAGGGCAGAACTCGGTTGTCCTCTGTTTCTGGTACAATACTGCACTGATGCTCAGGTCTGTGTGACCTGTCTCGAGGTAGAACTCTTTATCTCTTTTTGGAAGGCCAGGCAGGGAGCCTGGCTCAGCCTCTTTCGGAGTTCTTTCATGGCATCTTCCTGTGAGGCATCCTACTCCCGGGCTTGGCCCTTTTTCAAGAGTTTGACTAGGGACAGGGATGCTGATCATACTCCTCAATAAACTGCCTGAAGTAGTTACAGATATCCAAGACACTACATAGCTCTGTCAGGTTTGTAGGTGGGTTTAGGTTTTTAACTGCCTGCACTCATGTGACCTGAGGCGTAATGCCTTCAGTGGATATTTACAGACTTGTGTAGTTCACCTTTTTCCTACACCATTGCGCCTTCATGATAGAAATTTTTGCACCTCTGGCCTGCAACTGGGTGATCACATGTCTGAGCTCCCTCTTGCTCGATATTGACAAGTGATTGATGTATGGAGGCAGTATAGCATATTGGTTAAAGGCACTGGGTTGCAAACCTAGAGACTTGGATCTGAATACCATCAGCCCCCACTTGTATACTGTGTGACCCTGAGCAAGTCACCTAACTTCCTTATGCTTACAGGTCGTACTTGGTAACAAGCTCTGGCTTAGTGTGCCTTTCCTGGTTAAACAATTTCTCCTTTCCCTCCCCCCCCCAAACCCGTATGCCACACCTTTCTGCATAACATACTAACATACTAAAATGCCAGCAGAATAGGCCTAACGGTCTTTCGTGTCTGCTCGTTTGGTCAGCCCCCACCCTGGGTGCTGACCTTGCTGTCCCCCCGCCTCTGGCTTCTCCTTCCCAGTTCCGGATATTCTTGCTGCATTGGATTTTGCTTCCTGAACCCTTCCCCTGTACCTGTCCCAACCCCTCTTGAACCCCTCCACTGTCTCTGCCGCCACCAGCCCCCTAGGTAGTGCATTCCATGGCTCCACCACCCTCTCAGTGAAGTAGCACCTCCTCCTTTCTCCCCTGAATCTTCCCCCCTCCAGCTTCCACCCATGCCCTCTAGTGGCCCCTTCCTCCTTCCTTCGAAGCACCCTGACTGTTCCTCCCCTATTTACCCTCTTCATGTACCTGAAGACCTCTATCATGTCCCCGGTCCCTTCTCTCTTCCAATGTGTACATATTTAGCTCTTGAGCCTCTCCATAGGTCCTGTCCCCAAGCCCCAAATCATTTGGTTGCCCTCCTCTGGACCCTCTCCAGGAGGTTAATGTCCCTCTTTAAGTGTGGCCTCCAAACTGCCGCAGTACTCCAGGTGCGGCCTCACCAAGCAGTTATACAGAGGAGTATCACTCCCTCCTTCTAGGTGATCCCCTAGTGATGCATCCCAGCATCCTGTTGGCCTTGGCTGCTGCCTCCTCAAGTCTCAGAGTTGTTCATCTTGACATCCACCACCACCCCAGGTCCCTCTCAGCCATTGAGACTTGTAGTATTTCCCCAGGGTGTACACTTGGCCTGGGTTTCTAGCCCCAGGTGGAGTACCTTGCATTTCCCTGTATTGAACCTCAGCTTCCACTTTATAGACCATCTTTCCAGAGCCTCCAGGTCCCCTGCAGGGCCACCCTCCCTCCTCCCCATCCACCACCCCCAGTTTTAAGTCATCTGCAAAGAGACTCATCTCACTCCTGATTCCTGTCCTTATGTCAGATCACTAGGCGTTGAACAGAAGGGGCCCAAGGACTGATCCCTGGGACCCCACTAATGACCCTCCTGGGGATGAGACTATCCCACCAACCAGCGACCCTCTGGGTCCGGTCCTGGAGCCAATTGCCTATCCATCTGATCATCTGGTTTCCCACCCCCATTTCTCCCAGCTTATCCAACAGGTCCACGTGAGGAACAGAGTCAAATGCCTTGCTGAAGTCTAGAAAGAGTACATCCACTGGTCTATCCAGGTCCAAGGCACTTGTCACCCAGTCATAGAACTCCACCAGGTTTGTCTGACATGATTTACCCGGGATGAATCCATGCTGTCTATCGTCCAGGCACCCTGACTTATCCAGGTCCCCCTAGCCTCTCCTTGACAATGCCCTCCATCACCTTGCCCACCACCGATGTCAGGCTGACAGGCCTGAGTTCCCTTGCCAGCTCCCGTCAGTCCCCCTTGTGGATAGGCACTACATCGCCACCTTCCAGTCTTGGGGCACCACCTGTCCTCAGAGATGGTGAAAAGCTCTGCCAGGGGTTTCGTCGGACATCTGCAAGTTCCTTCAGCACTCTAGGATGTAATTTATCCGGCCCGGTGCTTTCTCCACCTTAGGGGCTGAGGGCTTCCCTCCTCTCTCTGCTGTGATTTCCACTTCTGGTACCTCTTCTCCCTGCTAGCCTCCCCCACCTGCCAATGATGCCCCCCTCCCCAGACCTGCTGATCGGTAGGGTCCCCCTCCTCATTATCTCTGTCTCCTCCCATGTATGATGCAGCATCCCCATTTTCCCTGGTGAAAACTTGGGTGAAGTACTCATTTAGTACCTCAGCCTGCTCCCCAGGTCTTGTGCCCATCTCTCCCCTGATTTAATCCTGCTAATCTGCCCCTTCACCCTTCGTCTTTCCCCAATGTATCTAAAGAACCCCTTTTTCCTCTCCTAATTTCCCTGGCCAGGTTCTGCTCCTTCCTTGCCTTAGCCGCCCTCACCACTCTAGTGGCCCTTCTAGCCATCAGCTCGTACTCCCCTCGATCCCTTTCACTCCTTGAGCACTTGAATTTCTTATAGGCTGCTTTCTTTCCCCGCACCACCTCCTGGACCTCCCTGGTCCACCAACAGGGTTTTTGGGCCCTACCGCATTTTCGTCTTCTCTTGCACAGGTGCTGGTAGCATCCTGCACCCCTCTCCTGATGATTTCCACCTACTATCAGCGTCCATGTCTGACCCAATCCCATCCAAATGCTCCTTAAGGATCCTTCCCATTTCCTTAAAATCCACCCCCTGAAGTCGGTTACTTCCGTCTTTGTGCAGCCTTCACCCTCCTAGGTCCAGGCAGAACCAGACCATGGCATGGTCACTCCCGCCAATGGGCCCCTTACCTCAGGCCCCAATCTGGTCACTGTCTGCCAGGACCACATCCAGTACCCATCCTCCCTGGTCGGTTCCCTCACCTGCTGAGTTAGAATCGTCTTGAAAGACATCCAACAACCTCTGTTCCCTGGTCACAGAGGATGTCATAGTCTCCCAGTCTGTTCCTGGCATGTTTAAGTCCCCTAACACCACCACCTTTCCTCTGCCCAGTCTGCAGTGTCTCTAACTTCTGCCACCAGACTGTCCTCCAGCTCCTCCGCCAGGGCAGGGCCTCACACCTCCTATTTTTACCTCTTTGCCCCCTTTATCAGGTGACCTAAATCGCCTCCACGGTTCCCTCCGCCTCCTCTACTCCCCTATGCCAATGCAGTTTTGACTATCATTGCTACCCTCCTCCCTTCCCTCCCCTGTCCTTCCTGAACATAGTGTAACCTCCAGGTTCAGGTCCCAGTCATGTGTTGCAGTGGCCCCAAGTCTCAGTGACTGCTGCCACATCCACTGCTCCCTCAGTTAACAGGCCTGAGCTCAGGCATTTTATTGCCCAAGCTCCTGGCATTTAGCAGACTACCTTCCACCCTTTCCTATAGTTCCATTTCCCTGCTCGTGTTCCCATGGGGATTCTGTTTTCTCCTGGTCTGCACTTTGCCAGTTGGCCTTTTCCTGCAATCCTACTGGTCCCCAGGGGTGGAGACAGAGTCCTCCTTTATCGGCACCCCTTGACAGCCTTTTCTCCCATCCCACCCCTCTCACAAGTTTAAACCTCACTTTCACCAATGAACTCCTCTATTTTCAACTTAAGATTCTCCTCCCTCCAAATTGAGATGTAGTCTATCTCTAGCATACAGCTCTTATCCTCCCAGGTCTCCCCCAATCCCCATCAACCCATACCCTCTGGCCTCACACCACCCCTGAGCCACTGGTTTATCTCCCTAATTTTCCTTTTTGTGTTCCCCACTAGCCCTTGGCACTGGCAGGATTTCTGAGAAGGAAACTGTGCATCCTATGTCATGACAGACCCTGGCGAGCTCCTGAATCTTGCCTGTATCTCTAGCTCGCTCTTCCCTCAATGTCATTTGTACCCAGGTGGACCAGTATGTCTGGGAACCCCCACAGTCCTTTGCCAGCTGATATACTGTGCTTGGCCCTGTGCACCGTTAGTCCAGGAAGCATCTTGTTTTAACTGGCCAGGCTTCTCCCTCCTATCCCATTTGATACCCTGATCATAGAATCCCCAAGCAGGAGCACTCTGACCACTCCTTTTCCTCCATTCCCCCTTCCATGTCCTCATCCTTTACTGGCCCCTCCACCCAGCTGGCTCCTTGTTCCTCCCCTATCTGGGTGCTACATACCACCCCCTCCTTATTTACCATGGCCCTCCCCTCCCTCCAATCCTATGCCTCTCCTCCTCCTGAGTATCCTTCTGTACCTTGCTAATTCCCCTCACTGCTGCAACTGGTCCTTCTCCCCCATCTGCTAAACTAGCCTGACTCATCCTCCTTCCTTCCTGTCTCCATTTAGTTCCTCCTTGCTATCGTGCTCCCCTGGCCTAAACCCTCAGCTCCCTTTACTGAATCCTCCTTGTACTCTGGTCCTTCTCCTTTACCTTTCCTCCCAACTGGTCCTTCTCCTTGCGCTTTCCTCCCTCTTCCCCTGCCCCTCCTGCTCTGATTCACTGCTCCCCCCATTCTCCTGCATTCCAGGTCCCCCTGTTCTTCCTGCTATCTGGCCCCTGCCTCCCACTCCCACACCCTTTCCGTCTCTAACCACCTCTGTTGTGGCTACATCACCCCCCTCATCCTAGAGCAGAAGAAGAGAATTGAAGCGGTTACTGAGTATAAGGTCTGATCCACCTCCCTGCCTTGCTTCCTTCTGTCCAGCCCTGGCCATCTGCCTACTTCCCTGAGAATGTTGTCCCTCCGTCCCCCCTTTGTGAGGGTCCCCAGTTACCTGCCTGCTTCCTTGGTAGTGTCCTTTTGGACCCCCTCTGCCAGGGTCCCTATGTGACCCCTGAGTATTCTCCTGCACTCCTTTCCCTATACCCCCACCCCCACGTAAGGCCTTTTGTAGAAACAAAATGAATTCAGCAAGGAAATTTATAAACTGAATAGCATCCAGGTCCAAGTCAGCTGGTGCCTCTCAAAGGAGAAGGCCAACTTGTGTTGGTTCCTGGGACCCACTTCCACAGCACAAAAGCCACTGGCTATGTCTTTAGTAATGAAGAATTTGGATCCTTCAATTCTGGACAAAGTTTGATTCATGTTAGCCAGTAATCAACGGTAAGTCATCCCTTACCAGTGGATTTCAACACAGGCCATAATGGAGACTGGAGCATTGTAAGTGCTGGCACATTCCCTAATAATGCCTGTTTCCAAGAGGGATTTTTCCTGAATAGCTTCCTGTGCAGCTCATGCTATCTTGTACTTTCTGACATACACAGGCTTGCTATTAGGTGATGTCTTAATCCTGACAGCATGAAAGGTAGTTTTTCCATTGTCTGAACTATCTTTAGAGAACAGATTGTCAAATTCAAGGAAAATTGTAGCTAGTTTGAGTTTCTCTGAACTTGCTAATACCACCTGTTTCTTGACTTGTTTAGAGAACTTAGGACATGGCTCAGCCTCTCCTGTTTCTACTTTGGCTTCAATCAGGTTAGACACATCTCCTTTTCCTACTGAAGCAGTCTCACTCCTTTTCTCTAGTGGGAGTGGTTCAGACAGGAGTAGGTAGAAGTTGTTGACTTCCTACCTGTAATCATGTCCTTTACTAGCTAGCTGTTCTGACTGGACCATAATCTATCCTGAAGGAAAAGTGGTATAACCCCTTGTGTCTCCCACCCCCATGTCAGTATCTGTCAGAAAACTGAAATTATGGGTGAAAAGTCATGAAATGCAGAGCCCACCACCATTCCTACATCTGCCTGTGTGGGCAGCAAGATGAAGTTGACTCCTGGGTTATTCATTAGTAGGTAAACTATTCTCCCCATGAAGACCAGCAAATGGCTGTGACCCTCCACACTAAGATTAATACCAGTTTCTGGAAGGATTTAGTGGGGTGGAAGAAGACTCTGGCAAACTATGTCCCTTCTTCTGTCTCAAAGGAAGCCCCAAGTTCTGTCAAGAATCGTGGTACTCTGTTCGCTAACTGCTTGACAGATTTCTGGTATGGTCTGCCCAGCTTTCATTTGAGATTTAGTACAAGCCAAGCATTGTGGTGGTGCCAGGAGATGGGTTCAAAGGACAGGCTGCTCAATGTCCGGAGAGACACTGACTGTAATCCTTACCAAAATGTTAGCCCCCAGGCACAGTGATGTTATCATTCCTTGAACCTCGTGTGCATAATGACACAGGGAAATCCCTTTTATGATGAAATTTGGGGCTACTATTCCTTTCAGTTTGAGGGGATCCTCCCCTGGAGGGGTACTATCCAGTGGGTGTTTACATTTTACCACTGTCAGCTCTGGATCTGCACACTTCAATTCTCTGTACAAAGGATAGCTAATCAAAGTCCTTCCATATGTAAGAGAAAGAGTGCATCTTTAAACTCTTTGTTCTGATCTGTTACAGGCAGAGTGAAGCTGCCATCTGTATTTCTTTTCACATAAGACAAAAGATCTCCTTATGTCTATGCCTTACGAAATTCACAACTATCCAGCACTCAAAGGCAAACACACAAAGATTCACCATGAGTCACAGAATGATATGCTAATGCTCATTTATTGAATCCAGTACAAGCTTGAGATGTATCCTTTTGTGCATTTGCCTTTGAGAGCTGGATATTTGTGGATTTTGTTTTGTGTTTGGTGCTGGCCACCCTCTTCTTAGTATCAACACCGCAACATTCGCGGCAACTACTTTTGGAATTGCATGCCTATGCCTTAGACTGGATTTCAGCCAGCTGCTCATTAAGGTCCTCAGCCTGTTGTTGATTAAAGAGATGTGGTTCAGATGACAGAGCCCTCTCCTCCACAAGCTTGGACTCACAGGGTAGGGGTGCTGCTAGCTCCCCCTCCCTCTCTGGAGTTGCTTCTTGATTACTGCCTCCTGGCACTGACTGCATAGCTGATCTCTGAAGCCTGAATTCTTAGTCAAATTTAACCCTTCCTTATTTGGTTTCAGTGGGAAGGCAGGGTTAATCTGCAGTAGTAAGTTGTTACAGATGCCTTTACTCAAAAATCCACACCAGGGACTTCAAGTTCACTGCCAACATCATGGGTTTTTACCAACAGGACCCAGGGAAACCTGTTCCTTACTTCCTCCTTTGCACAATATCAGGAAGGTCAACACAATAACTGTGGGTAGAGTGCCCCTTCAGAGACAGACTGCAAACAGAGTCCAGAAGAAACAGTAGAATTACACTTTTAAATAAAACAAGCGGTCACTGATTCTATAAAAAATATGATTCTTTACTAAAAGACTACAAGTATTTACAACATGATGTATTTATAGGAAAGCAAAAGGGTTGCACATTTGCTAAGAAGCAGAAAATAAAACAAGTTGAACAGGCAGTTGGTGTACAGCAGAATTCTGAGTTATTGTCACCTAAAATCCTTCATCTGCTCTAGCTATAGATTTGCACTGTCCCTTGCTGTGCTATTTTACCAGTCAGCTAGTCTTTGTATGGCAATGCCCCTGGTCTTCAGATGTTCCAAGTCCAAGAGGAAGTGCTTTCTTACAGCACCTCAATTTGTTTTCTTATTCACTGTGGAAAGGAGTCTCAACCCCTTTGAGTGACAGTCCTCCACCGCCCCCCCCAATGGGTGGGCCTGTCTATAGGTGTTTGTGTAGTTGTGTGTGTATGGATGGGTGACATCATTCAGGCCAGCTGGCTCACTCCACCCCCACATCCACTTTTATGATTCTGTTTTGAAGAATGTCCAAGGTGTGTAACCATACACTTCTTGCCCTTTAAGCTGACTGAGGCATTTGGACTGGCACTCTCCCATCTGCCTTACAGAATCTGTGGCTGAGTGTTCCCATGGGAACATTTACCCTGATCAACTCTAGCCAATGTTTGCCATAAGACCTGTTTGGTCATGTGATATCAAGAGCCATGTTTTGTGCACATTTTGCAAATAGCACAACTTACAACACAGGCATGACAATATTTACAATGGAAATTAATAAAAAGAAATTAATACATTACTCTGGTCGCATGTCCATCACACACAGACTGGAAGATAAACAGTGTCTCAGAGAACAGAAAACACAACACATATGTTGTCTGCAATTAATCCTAATAGTCTTAAAGCTCAAAACGTATCCCAGCAGCTTGCATTAATATACAGTACATATGGAATTTCAAATCACATTTCAAAAGCACATACTTTTTTTCTGACAGCTCACTTAAGCACTTTTCAATTCAAAGTACACTGTATCAACAAGCTTTTCAAAGTTCAGTACTTGTATCTATTAGTTATTGATTATTAAAGTATGTTACTAGTTGTTAGATACTTGTGCCACTAAACTGGAACATCGGATTCTACCCTATGCGTTGGGATATCAGAATCCAATGCGGTATTTCTAGATTCAAGCCCCATGTTGGTTCACCAAATTTGTAGGGAAAATTACCCCCTTTGTGCTTGTCTGGCTAGCTTTTATGGTAGAGAACCACAAAGATGTGACAGTAGCCCCACACCTTGTTAAATATGGGCTCTTTATCAATAGTGGCAAGCAACCAGCAACTCATAACACGTAATAGATACAATCATGACACTAAGACATGGATCTCTCAAATTAATCAAATTTTAATTATAATCAACTGATAGAGTAAAGAGAGAGACAGATATTAAAGTTTACCACATAGCATTATGTTAACACAAAGAATCCTAAAATCATTACCTTCCGTATGCTAGCACGATCCTGGAAGGAGAAAAGAGAGAGTTCAAAAAGGTCTGTTCCAGTCGTTACTGTCTCGAGAGTTAATTCTGGTATGTTCTCTCCTTCTTTCTTCCCCTTTGTTAGCAAGCAAAGTCTGGATCAAGATTTAGGCACTTTCAAAATCATAGAGTCTAAAGGTACACTTCAAAGTTCATTTGAATCTCAACTGCCCACTCTGGTGGGTCAGCCTCTGTTCTGCCTTTATTGTAGGTGTCCCATAATCTACCACTTCCACTGGCTAACAGGATCTCATCTTGGGCATAAAACCATTTACTTTAGGAGTTAAAAGTCTTTGCACTGCTGATGCATGTGGATCTTGGCATCAGAATGCTCTGCCAGTTTCCTTGCACCTTACCTGGAAGTAGGTGCAGTGTACAGCTTAACTGGCAGATAGCTTGAAGGCTGCCTCACCTTGGGCTCAGCTTCTTTTTCCCACGTTGCCATGGCAATACTAAGATGGAGGATGTCAAATGGCTTCCACCTCAGGTTGGACCAAGTCCCACCTCATTCACCAGAGTTCATGAACCCTCTGGGAGATCTGGGTTCAGCTGGTACTGGCTTCAAATCCAGCTTCCATACACTAAGAGCATGTTTTTAAGTCTTTTTGGCTGGAGGAAAGAACCCTCGAACCACCTCTGTTCCACCTATCCATGAATGACCAGCCTAGGAAGATCTAGGATGTTAGGACTTATTCAGAAATTAAACAATAGTTCATATTTAGTAAACATATACAGTAGACAGTTTGCTTATCTGTATTGCAAAGGACTGCTTTTCTACACATGCCCAGTACACACAGTCCAGCCATTTTCCTTGGTTCAAGGGGAGCTGGCAGTCTGTCTCTCTTCTGCTTATCTTGTCCTTGAGGGTACTAAGAAACGTTGTCTTATTTATAATGTACTATAAAAGCTGTCTTTAATTTCTAGTTCATTTGACCATTCTTTATTGTAATAACTAACTTTTAACTCCTAGTGCACTTTAGAGCCCAACTAGTAAAAGGCCTACATTCTTTGTTTACTATAAGCACTGACAATATTCATGTTACAAACTGCACATAGATCAACATTTGAGGAGCTCTCCTTACATGGGGCATCACTTTCAAGAGCTCCTTGTTAACATTCAAGGCCCTGCATGGTCTGATCCCTAATTATGTAAAAGATCTCCTGTTGCCCTATACCCCAACTCGTCCTCTCCATTCCACAGATACAGGCTTGCTCCTGATCCCTGTTCATGGCTCAAGCAGTCAGGGGACAGGGCATATGGGGTTACCACTCCAATGTTATGAAACACATTTCTTCTTAGTATCCATTCTGTCCACACTGTCGTGGCATTTATGGCCTCTCAAAAAAATTCTTATATAGTCCAGTCTACCCAGATTACAAAGTTAGTTTTAGCTTTGTCATGCATGTAACCCCTAGATGGCGCTATCCCAGGGGCTACTACCCCTGCCTGATTTGTCACTAACAGGCTGAGGGGCCTGGATCCAATGGCGGGTGCCTCCACCCAGAGGTCAGGGTTTGCAATAGTTAAACTAACTTGGTCACAGCCCTCTGGGACACTGCAACCCCCCTTTCTTCCCACTAGTGGCCCACACAATATATCAGAATTACCTTCACAGTATACACTTACCCCCAGGTCTGGTTCCGCACTGGGACCTCCTGTGAAATGAGATACAGTGCAACAATCACAGTACAGTACTTTAACAAGACAAATACCTCAGGCAGTATAACTTTGCTGAAACAAGCAGCTCTGATTTGTTGAGGATATAACAAGGACAGGAAATCAGGTTAATTAGCTTATCACTCTAATAATCTACCTATGGCTCTGTGCACAGGCCTATCCCTATCAGTTACTGTCCCTGGGTACCCAAGCCCTAGTGGCTAGTCCAAACCGTGGCAGCTGGTAGGGGCCCTTTCACACAGAGAAAACAAGAATTAAACAGTCAGCAGTACAGTAATTCCATTTGGATTTAATGTGGCAATTCAACAGGGAGCGACCCTGAATTAGTACTCACGACCTCCAAATAAGATAGGGTCCTTCAATGTCAGCAGGACTCACTTGAGGTACACAAACCTCTTCACACATCCATATAAAAGAAGCACTATACCAGGCAGGCTGCATCTGTATCCCAATCAAATTACTGCACAATACCGGAGAACACACAGCAGATTCAGTTCCTGACAGACCGAGTGCAATTTTCAGCAATTCCTCCAGTCTTCTACAGGGTGAGCCTGGTTTCTACTCTTCAGGATCCTTTGATTCTTTTCACAGGATGGATTCAGTCCTAAAAGCTGTTACACAAGCTGCAGACCGGAACTCTGGGCCTTACACACGTTTTTGACTAAAACTGCACACTGAAAAGCACAGGGCTCCTTCCTTCTTCACTGCCAAAGCTCAACTGAAACTCCAACCCGACAAAACCGGACTTCCTTTGAGTTCCTCCCAGTTCTTGACTGGATTGGCTGTCACTCCACAATAGACTGCTGCTGTTGGTCCAAAAAGGCACTGAAGTCTAAACTACATCTCCCAGAGTCACTGCCCATACAATCCTCTTGTGGCTGGCTCAGATTATGAGTCCAAGTTCTGATTCGTCCAAGGCACCATTTTAGAGCTATCTTACCCTACACTGATTGGTCCAGTTCAGCAGTTCAAAACTAGAATGGGGAACTAGCAGACACAGTTCTGACTGCAAAGAAAGCAGGTTAGACAAACTGTAATTTCATTATTACTCTAAATAATTTCTGGCAAACAGTTACATCTTTCAGACAGGTTCCCTTTGCACTCCTAGTGACTGCAAAAATGAAGTGAATTGGCAGCAGCTCGAGTGGTACTCAGAGAAGCACACAGTCCCCCATACAAACTAATTATGTCTGCAAGCAGACAGCTCTTAAAGAGACAGTACCAGAGGCTCTAAAACACTCACTGATAAATGGCTTAAATGCCAAACACCATTCAGGCTTGGAGCATTCAAGCAAGCTCCTGGAAGTCTTTTGGGAACCCCATTTGCAGGGGTTACACCTTCCTGGCCTGGGAAAGCTTTTACTTCCGGCGTCAAGCAAGTACCCCCATAAGTTTCAACTGCAACCATATACATTAGCTGCGCACATGTAATCATCAGTCAATATATCATTTTACCAAGAACACATTTCTGAAACATTGCAGTACGTCCTCTTTACACAGTATTACATACATTGTACCATAACTCAAGTTATTACCTCTTGTACATGAAACCTGAAGAGGGGCCCTTCCCTATCAGTTACCTTGGGGCTGGATGGGGCAAGGGCACCATATGAAAGGGCAACACAAGTAACTTGGAGTTAGCACTGATGCTCAGTTTGGGCAATGAGCTTGGGACACATACACTCCTTTATGGACAACATTGAGAGGCAAGTCCACAGGCCTCCCAAGTGAATCATAACTGAGGTGCACCACAGGCTTTACAGCTCGACCAGTCTTTCTAGGGGGAACTGTTATAGTCTCTGCACTCTGAGCCTCATTTTCAGCATTGTCCTCACTTGTCAGGGGAGTCTCCATGGGGTAGAGAGGCTAGAACTTGGGCACTTTCAGCTCCAGGAGTTACAGTTTCTGAGTCCACAACATTTGGCTCACATGGAGAGCTTTCGGACACTTGCAGCGGACTGTCAGGGCACTCAAAATACTCTTCTTGTTCAGGTGTATCACCAGTCTGCCCCAATCTATCATTTCCTCCCTGAAAGCTCAAACAGTTCAACCATGCACAATGATTCCATTTCATCTGATCTGATGCTTTGCACTTCACTTTCTGGAAGCATTGGCTCAGGATGAAGCTGAGGGGCTTAGACAGTCAGAAGGCCCAGCTTTGTCTCCAGTATTGACTGGGGATTGCTCGAAACAATTGACTCAGTTCGTAAGAAGGATAGTATTCAAAGTCACTCTCACTTTCTTCCGATATGGACTGACAGTCATGCTCAACTGGGACTTGTGGAGGGAACACTTTAACTTTGCTTCTGTAGGTGCAGACTTTCTTGATCTTTTCTTAGCAGCAGCTCTAGTCACTGGTCCAGAGGGGCATCTTCTGGGGCTCAGACTCAATCAGGATTTGTCCAATGGGCAGTAAATGATTTCTATGCATTGTTTTACATCTTTTGAATTATTCTCAGGCCTTACTTTGTACACTGGCAGATCATCTAGTTTGCCCACTACAATGTGAGGGAGATGGTGCCATCTGTCAGCAATCTTGTGCTTGCCATGCAGTCCCAGATTTCTTAGCAATACCCGATCTCCCTCCTGGAGTTCCTGTGCTTTCACCTTTTATCATACCTTTCTTTGTTGGCCAGATTTCTTTGGCAGCCATGGTTTGAACCAGTTGGTACGTATGAGTTAGCTGGGCCTTTAACTTTTGCACATACTGTAAATAGTTGTCAGCTTGAACCCCATCAGGAGAGACCCCAAACACACATCTACTGGTAGTCGAGCTTCTCTTCCAAACATCAGGCGGTAGGGGGAGAATCCAGTGGCATCACTTTTGGTGCAGTTATAAGCATGTACCAGGGTGCTAATTTGTTGGCTCCATCTAGGCTTGTCCTTTGGGTGCAGGGTGCCTAGCATATCTAGCAAAGTGTGGTTGAAACGTTCAGGCTGTGGGTGGTGAAAGTGGTTCTGGCCTTCGCACTCCCACAGAGAAAGCATCTTTTGATCAGACGACTCTCAAAGTCTCTCCTTGATCAGAATGGATTCTTTGTGGAGCCCATAGTGAACAAAAAGTTTTCTACAAGTACTTTGGCCACAGTGGATGCTTTCTGGTCTTTGGTGGGAAAGCTTGGGCATATCTCGTGAAATGGTCAGTGACCACCAGCACATTACTGATATTTCTTTGATCTGACTCCAAACTCAGAAAATCAATACAGACCAGCTCCATGGGTGCACTGGTGGTGATGTTAACAAGGGGGCAGCCCTCTGGGGCAAAGCTTTCCTCTGTAACCGCGACTACAAGTTAGAATGTGTTGCTCCACATCAGCCCCATCTCAGGCCAATAGAATCTGGATCTCACCAAGTCAAGTGTTCTGTCTATACCAAGGTGCCCCATGTGGTTGTGCAAGGACCTCAGTACTGAGTCTCGAAAGGCAGTGGGCAGCACTAGTTGTTGTTTGTCTACTTGTCCCCCTCTGTCTACTGTTTCTCTGTATAACAGTTTATTGATCAGTTTCAACTTAGGACCTTCTTTGTATAACAGTGCAGTTCTCAAATCAGTGGAGCGTAATTTGGACACATCTTTTCCTGCATAGAGGGCTTCTAAAGCTGCTTTGATCATGGGATCGCGGGATTGAGCCCGACGAATACTGTCATTGTCCAGCTGAGGCAGTGCACCAATGTCTATTGCAGAAAAGTGGCAATAAGCAGCAGGTATGCAATTCTCAGAGGCTCCCAAGCAATCCACCATGCAGTCCACTGCGTCCGTGGACATTTGTTCCTCCCTGTCAAACTTCCGGCAGAGTGCCCGAATGTCAGGTTCTGCCAATCGGACCCAATCATTCTGGGGAACAGGCCTCCGGGAGAGAGCATCAGCATCTATGTGGTTCAGACCTGCTCGTATTCGAGAGCATAGTCATATGTAGATAATGCAGAAAGCCACCTATGGCCAGTGGCATCCAACTTAGCTGAGGTCTGCACATAGGTCAAAGGATTATTGTCAGTTTTACTAGTATTTTAGCCCCATACAAGTACTCATGGAATTGGTCAACAATAGCCCACTTCAAAGCTAGGAACTCTAACTTATGTACAGGATAGTTCTTTTCGGATGGGGTCAGGCTTCTACTGGCAAAGGCCACTGGTCTCAGGCCATTCTAGGTACTCTTGGTACAACATAGCCCCCAACCCTTGCAAGCTAGCATCAGTGTGCAGGACGTAAGGTTTTCTTGGATCGGCATAGGCCAGCACTGGAGCATGGGTAAGTTGATATATGATCTCATGAAAAGCAGTCTCACAATCAGGAGTCCAGCGGGCCCCAAATATTTCACTGGATGAAAATACACTCTTTCAGTCTTGAGGGCTGACTTTTGGTATTTTTGTGGGTTGGGGATACCCTTGAGGAAGGTTAAGTAAAGGCGGATCACTCTTGAATAGTCCTTGATGAAGCACCGATAATAACCACAGAATCCAGGAATCTTTGCAGTTCTTTTTAGATTTTGGGCTGTGGCCAGGTGTCAAGGCCTCAACTTTACTAGGTGGGGTCTCTATTCCTCGGTGGATACTATGTGTCCCACATACTTTACTGATGTTTGAAAGAATTGACACTTATCAATGGACAGTTTAAGGCCAAAGTCCTCCAGTCGGTCCAATACCTTAAATAATCTGCTCTCATGTTCCTCCAGTGAGCTGCCAAACACAATAACATCATCTAGGTATACCAGGCACTCTAGTAAGTTCATGTCCCCACTGCACGCTCCATCAATTGTTGAAAAGTGGCTGGGGCACCTGAAATCCCTTGAGGCATCCTCATGAATTCATAGAAATAGCCGGACAGATAAAGGCCGTCTTCTCATGGTCCTCTGGGGCCATCGGGATCTAGTAGTACCCATCTGGAGATCCAGCACAGAGAACCACTTGCTCCCGTTTAGGCAGTCCAAAGCATCCTGAATGGGGGCATTGTGTACTGATCAGGATAGTCCGCCGGTTTAAGGTGCGATAATCCACACACATCCTTACTGTTCCATTCTTTTTCCTCACCACCACAATGGGGAAGCATAAAGGCTTCTGGATTCTTGTATTACACCAGCAGCTAACATCTCTCAGATGCCGTCTCACATCATCTATGTCAGCAGGTGCCAGGCGTCGAGACCTCTCACAAAATGGTCTTTCATCATGCAGCGGATATTGTGCTCAGCTCCTTGCGCATCCTACATCCCATTACTTTAAAGAACACCTGGTCTCTCTGGGCAAGCTTCTCACTGATCCTCACTTTCCATTCAGCTGGCAGCGGAGTCGCGAAATCAAACAAGTCAGAGTTACTCTGTCATTCTTCCTTGAACTCTTGCTGCTGGGTAGCACTGCAGTGTCTGCACAATGCACATTAGCCAGGATGCAACCTCTGTTTACTCGAATGTCTCTTTCAGACACATTATGAACTTGGACCATTACCCTTCTGGCATAAGCATGGGCTCTAGCGGGCAAAATACTAGGCTTGACCAGCAGTCCCTCTGGCAATTTTCCATCGCCTGGTGCATCCAACATTAATATTTTATTCTTAATATCCTTTCTGATACGGACCTCTCCCTGTAAGGTACACTGGGCATTTGGCGCCAGGATCAGAGACTCAGGATCCTTCTTCCATACAATTCCGACCAGTTCCTCTGGTTCTGTTTTTTCAGCATCTCTCTGTGCCTCATAAGCTTTCTTAATTAAAGCTGGAACTCTTAAAGCTGTACTAGTCTTTGACCCCTGTTTTTCATAACACAACTGTGCCAGCCTTCCGAACATATGAGCATTTGTTCCAATCAACAAAGGGACACCATCATACAGTCCAGTGGGGGGACACACTAAGGCTAGAGTCTTTACTTGTTCGGCCACTCCAGCCACGGAGGTGGGGAAAGACAGCCAAATCCGGATATACCCGGAATGAGGTAGCCTTCTCACTTAACCCCATACATGCAGTCCTTCTAATGGTTGTAAGAGTACGTCTGACAAATGCTTCTGATACCAATCCTGGAACATAATTGTCACTTGGGGCCACTGTCTAATACAGCTCTTGTAGACACTCCATTCACCTTTACAGTGGTCTCCATGGAGGGACCCATTATTCTGGACCAGTCTGAGAGGCGGTAGTGGGGCCTGGGCAACTGACCTTGCCACAAAGGACGTGAATTAGCATTTTGGTGCCCTCACTGGGATCATGTCGTGCACCTCTTAACCACTGATTTCTTCTCCAAGCTCTCCTTGTAGCCTATATGCAACTTTGTCAGTGTCTTTTGGGACTGGCATTCCCTTTTCATGTGCCCATCTTTCCCACAATTATAGCAAAACATACTTTCTGGAGTTTGAGCTGGCCGAGGCGCCACACTGGGAGCCAGGGCGGGGGTATTACTAACTGGAAACCTGGGTGCCATCTCTGTCTGCGGCGTGATAAGCATTTGGAGACATCTCATCAGTTTCTCCACTTTCATGGTCAAGGAATTGAGTTTGGAACTGTTATCAGCAGGAGATACATGGGTGGGTACCCCCACCCACACAGCAGATGCAGTCGGATATAGGTCAGGGCCCGTACTTGCAGGCGTGGCCTTCATAAAGGGACTGTTTTTGAATTCCCGGATCTCTCTCAACAGTTCGCCCCATTGTGGCATATCTTTTTCCTTGTCAGAGCACTCATTGACTGCCAACCTCTGCCCTGAACTTCACTTGATGGGCCACCCTCAGTCACTCGGTCGCTAGGCAGCTATTGGTGCAGGTCCCTCCCGGGTCGTCTTTCTCAACTCCTTGAATTTCTCTCATTAACTCATCATAGGAGGGTGGGATTCCAGTCGATCTGCCAGGCGTAACTGAAGCAACAGCAGTTCTGAGAAGGGGCAGACTTAAGGATCCTGTCCAGCCTGGTTGAGTCCAGTTCAATCGCTGGCAAACTACCTTTCTGAGGCATTCTTGCAACAATTTTTCCAGCCGAGATACATACACAGAAACAACTCCCTTGGTATTTGTGCATCTCTTACTCTCCACCATAGGTCCTCATCAGAATCTGGGCTCCCATACACATTCTCCAGGGCCTCAAGATAGGCCTGTGCAGTCACTTCAGGGTTACTGGCCCGTTTAGCATGAATGGTAGCCAGGGCAGACCTCGGAGGCTCCACTAACCCTCTTCGCTGGCTTCAGCACTGCCATTCTAGAATTTGGGGGCAACATAGTCTATCCAGGTCTCCCAGTCATCCTCCCTTGGGGGTGGGAGGTGCCAGAGAAGATCCTCAACCTGGTAAGAGTCGTGACTAATGGCAGGTGCAGAAATTGGAGTCTGCATTGGTTCAGCCACCATTACGGGCACTGGCGGGAGAAGGTGTTGGGGAGGAACACCCCAGGTGGCAAGAATAGTTTCTTCAAGTCCTCCACAGTTTTCCTTCCCCAGCAACCATTTAGCAAATTTCTCCTCAAAAGTTTCAGATAGTGGTGGGGGCTCATTCCCCCCCGGGTCTTTACTGTCCTTAGTTATCACTCTCCAAGCAGTGAGGGCTCCCTCTGGGGTAATGGTCTATGGCACTTTGGAGCTATCTATGGGATCCTTAAACTCTACTAGGGCCAGGAAAGTGTGGGTGAGCAGATTAGCATGCCGACCCACCACCACAGGGTTTTGTAAACCTTCCACCTTGGAAAGTACTCCCTGCACAGTGTCCGTATTGATACCCAGGGGATGTCCAGGATAAGCATAGCATTTTGGGGTCGATCTCCTCCCAGTACACCACTCCACCAGCGGTGCACAGCCACTTCTGTCGGGTACCCATTTTTTCTTAACAGTGGTTCATAAATATGGCCACTAGGACACCACAATCAGCGGTGAGCCTCCAAGATATAACCCCTAGATGGCGCTATCCCAGGGGCTACTACCCCTGCCTGATTTGCCACTAACAGGCTGAGGGCCTGGATCCAATGGCGGGTGCCTCCACCCAGAGGTCAGGGTTTGCAATAGTTAAACTAACTGGTCACAGCCCTCTGGGACACTGCAACCCCTTTCTTCCCACTAGTGGCCCACACAATATATCAGAATTACCTTCACAGTATACACTTACCCCCAGGTTCTGGTTCCGGCACTGGGACCTCCTGTGAAATGAGATACAGTGCAACAATCACAGTACAGTACTTTAACATAGACAAATACCTCAGGCAGTATAACTTTGCTGAAACAAGCAGCTCTGATTTATTTAGGGATATAACAAGGACAGGGAAATCAGGTTAATTAGCTTATCACTCTAATAATCTACCTATGGCTCTGTGCACAGGCCTGTCCTATCAGTTACTGTCCTGGGTACCCAAGCCCTAGTGGCTAGTCAAACCGTGGCAGCTGGTAGGGCCCTTTCACACAGAGAAACGAGAATTAAACAGTCAGCAGTACAGTAATTCCATTTGGATTTAATGTGGCAATTCAACAGGAGCGACCCTGAATTAGTACTCACGACCTCCAAATAAGATAGGGTCCTTCAATGTCAGCAGGGCTCACTTGAGGTACACAAACCTCTTCACACATCCATATAAAAGAAAGCACTATACCAGGCAGGCTGCATCTGTATCCCAATGCCAATTGCACAATACCGGGAGAACACACAGCAGATTCAGTTCCTGACAGACCGAGTGCAATTTTCAGCAATTCCTCCAGTCTTCTACAGGGTGAGCCTGGTTTCTACTCTTCAGAGATCCTTTGATTCTTTTCACAGGGACAGATTCAGTCCTAAAAGCTGTTACACAAGCTGCAGACCGGAACTCTGGGCCTTACACACGTTTTTTGACTAAAACTGCACACTGAAAGCACAGGGCTCTTCCTTCTTCACTGCCAAGCTCAACTGAAACTCCAACCGACAAAACCGGGCACTTCCTTTGAGTTCCTCCCAGTTCTTGACTGGATTGGCTGTCACTCACAATAGACTGCTGCTGTTGGTCCAAAAGGCACTGAAGTCTAAACTACATCTCCCAGAGTCACTGCCCATACAATCCTCTTGTGGCTGGCTCAGATTATGAGTCAAGTTCTGATTCATCCAAGGCACCATTTTAGAGCTAGCTTACCCCACACTGATTGGTCCAGTTCAGCAGTTCAAAACTAGAATGGAGAACTAGCAGACACAGTTCTGACTGCAAAGAAAGCAGGTTAGACAAACTGTAATTTCATTATTACTCTAAATAATTTCTGGCAAACAGTTACATCTTTCAGATAGGTTCCCTTTGCACTCCTAGTGACTGCAAAAATGAAGTGAATTGGCAGCAGCTCGAGTGGTACTCAGAGAAGCACACAGTCCCCCATACAAACTAATTATGTCTGCAAGCAGACAGCTCTTAAAGAGACAGTACCAGAGGCTCTAAAAACACTCACTGATAAATGGCTTAAATGCCAAACACCATTCAGGTTTGGAGCATTCAAGCAAGCTCCTGGAAGTCTTTTGGGAACCCCCATTTGCAGGGGGGTTACATGCATATTTTGGAAATTGTTTTTTTAATTGCCTTTATGTGTTTTATAATTGTAAGGTGCTTTCAGTCATTGGACAATGTGCCAATCAAATACAATTGCTTTGCCTTACCACATGGCACCACATGTTAAGGTCTGGAGTACTCTTGACTGGTTTATTGGGTGGAGTCTGAGTATCTGCATCAGAGGAGGAGAAGGACCTGGGAGTGATGATCACTAGTGACCTGAAGCACTCCACGCGGTGCAAGAAAGCAGCAGGGGAAGAGTACACAATGGGGGAGATACTGACAACAACAAAAATGGAAGGGACCTGGGGTAGTCATATCAGATGACCTAAAGGTGGGCCACATTGTGAGAAGGCAGTAAAGAGGGCTGGGGGATACTGGGATGCATAGGGAGAGGCATCACCAGTAGAAAACAAGTTGTTATCCCTCTGTACAGACAGTTGGTAAGACCCCATCTGGAGTACTGCATGCAGTTCTGGAGACCCCATCTCCACAAAGACATAGACAGGGTGGAGGCTGTTCGAGGAGGGCAACAAAATGGCCTTGAGGTCTGCACAGCCATATGAAGAGAGACTAAAGGAGCTTAATATGTATACCTTCAAGGAAAGGAGGAGGGGAGACATGATGAAACTTTCCAAGTACCTCAAGGGAATCAACAAAGTCCAAGAGGGTAGCATCTTTCAGAAAGAGATGTGCAAAAAACAAGGGCACAATTTGAAGATAGAGGTGGGACGGCTCAGAGGTAATGTGAAGTATTTCTTCACAAAGAGGGTTGTGGATACATGGAACAGCCTTCCTGAGGAAGTTGTAGAGTCAAAAACAGTGGGGAAATTCAAGAATGCATGGGACAGACATAAGGCAATTCTTGTAGGGGGGGTAGGAGGAAGTAGGCTGTTGGTTAACTAGGATCTGCAGCTTATGCATTAGGTAGGGAAATGGGCAGACTAGGTGGGCCAAGAGGTCCTTATCTGCTGTCAAATTCTATGTTTCTATGTTTCTAGGCAAACAAGATGCTGGGATGCATAGCTAAGGGGATCAGTAGTAGGAGACAAGAGGTTTTACTGCCCTTGTACAGGTCACTGGTAAGGCCGCATCTAGAGTATGGAGTTCAGTACTGGTGCCCACACCTCAAAAAGGACATTAACCTGCTGGAGAATGTATAGGGGAGGGCTACAAAAATGATAGCCGGTCAGCAGGGCAAGGCATATGAGGAGAGGTTGAGGGCACTGAACATGTATTCCATGGAAGACAGGAGAAAGAGAGAGGACATGATTGAGGCATTCAAGTACTTGAAAGGGATAAATAAGGTTGATAAGGAGAGTCTCTTTAAGCTGAGTGGCAACCATATCACAAGGGGGAACAGTCTTAAGCTGGAGGGTGGGAGGTTTAGGAGGGGTGTCAGGAAGCACTTCTTCACAGAGAGGGTGGTGGACACGTGGAATGCGCTGCTGGAAGAAGTCATCTCATTGAAGACAGTGGGCAGCTTTAAGAGAGGCTGGGATAGGCATGGGGGAAGGTAAGAATCATGGGTAGGGAGGCTGGGAGGAGTGGGGAAGGAGGGCAGGGGCATTAGCTCAAGCTGTGGACCCTGCAATACGAGCAGACTTGATAGACCAAATGGCCTTCCTCTGCTGGCTTCTTCGTATGTTCGTATGTATGTTCGTATGACTGGTAATAAAGAAGGAAAACCCCAGTACTCCTCCTGTCTATGGAGTTCTGATGCAGGATAGATGGCCACTGTGGCCAATTTAAATGTAGGTGTAAGCCCATTTTCTCGGTCTAGAGAATTTGTGAATGGTAATACTTTGCTCACAAGGAAAGGAGCCACTCCATGAATGCATTTGTATTTAGTTCATATGGAATCCTTTGTCTGGGAATGGGACCCATTGGGGAACCAGGCACCATAGCTGCATTAACATTTACAAACTAGAATGTCCACACAATTGGCAAAGAGGACTGGAAGAGGGCGGATGTGATTCCCCTTCCCAAAAGTGGGAGCAAAACAGGCAGGAACTACAACCCTGTCAGTTTGACCTCAGTGGATGGAAAATGATGAAATCACTTCTGAAGGAAAGAATTGTTGAGTACCTAGAGGCCAGTGGGACACAGGACCCAAGGCAGCATGGATTCACAGCGGGAAGGTCATGTCAGACGAATCTAATCGATTTCTTTGACTGGGTGACCAAAGTAGAAGACCAGGCAGGCACTGTGGACATGGGTGGCCTACCTAGACTTTAGCTAGGCATTTTACACAGTCCCGCACAAAAGATTAATAAACAAATTAGCCAACCTGGGAGTGGGTCCCAGGGTGGTAGCCTGGGTAAAACATTGGCTGGACAACAGGATGAAGAGCTTAATAGTAAACGGAGTCCACAGTGAGGAAACGGGGGTTACTAGTGGGGTACCGCAGGGATCAGTACTGGGTCCAGTCCTTTTTAATGTCTTTATAAGTGACATTGCAGAGGGACTGGAAGGAAAAGCATGTCTCTTTGCAGATGACACAAAGATCTTCAACAGGGTTGATACACAAGGTGGGGTGGAAAGGATAAGAAGGGACTTGGCAAGATTGGAGGAATGGTCAAATGTGTGGCAGCTTAGATTCAACGCAAAGAAGTGCAAAGTAATGATGACATCTTTGGGCCTTACACAAGCTGTTACTTCTGCCACTCATAAATGTGGTCACTCTTTGGACTTAGTCTTCCTCCTGGGGATCAAAGCCTTCGATTTGGGGTTGAAACCTGTTGGATGGTCCAATCATTACACTGTGGAGTTCAGTTTTTGCGGCCCCCCCCTTCATAGGGCTACCCCTGTGGAGATGGTCAGGTACCACTTTTTGCGAGATGTAAGCTCTGAGGGCCTGGCAGTAGTGCATGACCTATTGGAACTTTCTGGAGTGAGCAGTGACCCAGATGCCTTGGTTTTGACCTATAATAAAGCCATCTCCTCAGCTCTGGAATCAATTGCTCCCATCCGTGTTCGTCCCCTCCCCCTTCGCCTTCAGTTCCCATGTTTTGAAGGGACTTTGAGGGAGATGTGGCGACATGGATGAAGATTAGAGCACTGCTGGCGGAGATCCGCCATTGATCCCGACCATCTTAGACTGAAGGAACATTATCAAGTCTATCATTCCTCAATATCCCGTAAAAAGACAGAGTTTCTGTCTGAGGAGATTGCAGCTGCTCAGAACTGACCAGTTCAGCTCTTTCGAACTGTAGACAGACTGTGCAACCCGGCCTGTCTGCAGGTTCGAAGAGCCTTTTCATAAGTTGAGTGTGAAGGGCTTGCTTGCTTCTTTATGGCTAAGGTGGTCGACATCAGGGCAGCACTCCAGCCTACATTCTCTATGGGAGAAGCTGTGGATCAGTGCCCAGTCACGGTCCCTAGGCTCTCCTGGAGTTCCTTTGACCAGCTGAAGTTCATTGATGTCATGTGGATTGTCCAGGTATGCACCCTACATACTATAGTTTGGATCCTGGCCCAACTTCCCTGATAAAGAGTTGTTGTGATATTATCAGCCTGGTCCTAGCATGGATGGTCTGGTGCTCCTTGGAGATGGGTGAGTTCCCTAGCTCCCTGAAGGAGGCAGTGGTAACATCCCTCCTGAAGAAAGCTTCTCTGGACCCAGACTGCCATGCTAACTACAGACCAATCTCTAACCTCCCCTTTGTGGGGAAGGTGATTGAGAAAGTAGTGGCCATGCAACTGGAGAACCATTTGACCATCCATGACATTTATGAACCACTCCAGTCTGGTTTTCGAAAGAAGAATAGTACCGAGATGGTGCTGATCCAGGTACTCAATGATCTCTTGATGGCAAGAGATTGAAAGAGCCACTCCATCTTGGTTCTTCTTGACCTCTCTTCAGCATTTGACACTGTGGACCAAGGGGTACTTCTCGAACACCTGTGGTTCATCTGTGGCCTGCCTAGTACAGTCCTCAGGTGGTTTAGATCTTTCCTCACAGGCAGAACCCAGAGGGTGGTATCGGGGATTAATTCCTCTGGCCCAGTCTCTCTGACTTGTGGGGCTCCTCAGGGTTCGGTTTTGTCCCCCATGTTGTTTGCAGTGTACATGCTACCCCTCGGAGACATTGTAAGAAGGTATGGGCTGAGGTTTCACTGCTATGCTGATGATACCCAGCTCTACCTATGTTTTGCACCCAACCAGGATAGAACTCTCTCAGTATTCAACAACTGCTTCACTGAAATACAGTACTGGATGACTTTAAGCTGGCTGAGGTTGAACTCAGAGAAGATGGAGGTGATGGTTGTGGACCCTGGTCACTGGGTAGAGGGGATGGGAGCTGGTTTGCCCTCAGGACTTTTTCTGGGTGGCATCCAGCTCCCTACCTCTGAATGGGTGCAGAACCTGGGGGTGATTTTTGATGGCAGGCTGACACTGCGATCACAGGTGTTGGCAGTCGTCAAATCATCCTTTTACCATCTGAGGAACATCTCCAGGATTAAGCACCTAGTTCCAACCAGTGATCTGCCCACATTGGTCCAAGCCTTTGTGACCTCACGACTTAATTACTTCAACTCCCTGTATCTATGGCTATCAGAGGTTGATATCCACTGCCTGCAGCTCATGCAGAATGCTGCGGCCCGGTTATTGACAGGTACTCCTTGTGCCTGTCATATTTCTCTGGCCCTGCGTGATCTGCACTGGCTGCCAATGCAGTGGCGGATCACTTTCAAAGTCAGTCTTCTGACTTATAAAGCCCTACACAGACTGGGCCTGGTCTACTTGAAAGAGCTCCTGGTACCCTACTGCCCTAGGTGATCCCTCCATTCGGCAGATGAGGGGTTGCTAGAGATTCCGAGGGTTTCCTTTAAATCTTCAAGGGCCCGTGCTTTTATGTAAGCGACCCCTGCCCTCTGGAATTCTCTACCTTGTCCGCTTCGGAAGTGTGTGTCCGTGAAGGAATTTAAAAAGGCCTTAAAGTCCCATTTATGGTCAATGGCTTACACCTGATGATGATATTTTATTGTATTTTATGAATTCAGCAGTTATTGGATCTGTGTTTATTTTACTTTTTTATGCATAGTTGTTGTAAAGGCACCTTGGTTTTAAGAAAGGTGTGGTACAAATAAAGATTTATTATTATTGTATTATTATTAATGCACCTGGGAAATAAAAACCCAGGGAAAGAGTACACAATGGGGGGGGGGGTGAGATACTAACAACAACAAAAATGGAAAGGGACCTTGAGTAGTCATATCAGATGACCTAAAGGTAGGCAAGCAATGTGAGATGGCAGTAAGGAGGGCTGGAGTGATACTGGGCTGTATAGGGAGAGACATCACCAGTAGAAAACAGGAAGTTGTTATCCCTCTGTACAGACAGTTGGTGAGACCCCATCTGGAGTACTGCATGCAGTTCTGGAGACTCCATCTCCACAAAGACATAGACAGGGTGGAGGTTGTTCAGAGGAGGGCAACCAAAATGGTGCAGATTCTGCACCAGAAGCCATACGAAGAGAGACTAAAGGAGCTTAATATGTATATCCTCGAGAAAAGGAGGGATGGGGGGACATGATAGAAACTTTCAAGTACCTCAAGGGAATCAGCAAAGTCCAAGAGGGTAGCATCTTTCAGAAAAAGAGATGTGCAAGAACAAGGGTACACAATTTGAAGATAGAGGGGGGATGGCTCAGTGGTAACGTGAGGAAGTATTTTTTCATGGAGATGGTTGTAGATGCATGGAACAGCCTTCCTGAGGAGGCCGTGGAGTCAAAAACAGTGGGAGAATTCAAGAATGCATTGGACAGACTTAAGGAAATTATAGTGGGGGGTAGGAGGAAGTAGGCTGTTGGTTAACTAGGATCTGCAGCTTATCCATTAGGTAGGGAAATGGGCAGACTAGGTGGGCCAAGCAGTCCTTATCTGCCATCAAATTCTATGCTTCTATGTTCCTTTATTTTTACAGACAGGCATCAGATTATTGAAATCAGAGCACAGTGGACATTAGAATCCAAGTTATGAGCTTGAGCTGGCAGTGTCTCACATATTACAGTTAAGTTGTCACTCTGGGGATGCTCCAGACAAATGCATAGTTGGCATGCAAGTCAGCACCACTAAGGGTACATATCATGCAATGGTAAGGCATTATAAAAAACTGTTCAAAACTTTTTTACAATCCAGCAGGACAATGTTGATCTAGTATGCACCTTAAATATTTGGGCACCACCTAGCTACTCACAGTTAATAACTAATATACTGTAGTTTCATAAAGTAATAAAAGAGAGAGAGAGAGAGAGAATTGTGACACTTCACCATAGAAACATAGAAAATTGCCGGCAGACAAGGGTCTGCCAGGCCCATCTAGTCTGCCCTTTTTCCCTACCTGTATCAGTGGCTGGTGACCCTATGTGGTCAACAGCTTAGCCTCTCCTTCCCACATCTAGGGTACCCTTATGCCTATCCTATGCATGTTTGAATATCCCCACTTTGCTTGCCCCACCACCTCCTGTGGCAGGCTATTCCATGTATCCACCACCCTTTCAGTGAAGAAAAACTTCCTCATGTTCCCCCATAATTGGCCCCCCTCCAATCTCATATCATGCCCCCTCATTCTTGTAGCCCTCCTGTAATGAAAGATGTCCCCCACCTGCACCTTATTTATGCCCTTAAGATACTTGAAGGTCTCTATCTTATCACCCCGTTCCCTCCTCTCTTCCAGTGTATACATGTTGAGATCTCTCAAACTCTCCTCGTATGTCTTCTGGTGCAGGCCCTGTACCATTTTAGTCACCCTTCTCTGAACCGCCTCCACCCTGTCTATGTCTTTACGAAGATGAGGTCTCCAGAACTATTCACAGTATTCCAGATGAGGCCTCACCAGTGTTTTGTACAGTGGGATCACCACCTCCCTTCTCCTGCTCATGATACCCCTTTTTATATGCACTCCAACATACCACTGGCTCTCCCTACCGCCTTTGTACACTGTTTGGCCACCTTTAGGTCATACGATATGATGATCCCCGAATTCCTTTTCTCCCTGGTGACTGCCAGATGCTCCCTCCCTCCATCCTGTATCTCTCTGCAGGGTTTCTATGCCTCAGGTGCATGATTTTGTACTTCTTTGCATTAAACCTCAGTTAACACAATTCGGACCATTTCTCCAGCTTTTCTAGGTCCTTCCTCATTTTCTCCAAACCCATCTGGAGTGTCTACCCCATTGCAGATTTTGGTGTCATCTGTAAACAGGCAAACCTTTCCTTCCAGCCATTCTGTAATGTCACTAATGAAGACATTAAAAAGGAATGGCCTCAGGACTGAACCCTGAGGTACCCCACTGGTCACCACATTTTCCTCAGATTGGATCTCATTTACCACCAGCCTCTGCTTCCAATCCCACAGTCAGTTCCTAACCCATTTCACCACCTTTTGGCTCACCCCCAGTTGGCCAACTTGTTCACCAGTCTTCTGTGTGGTACAGTGTTGAAGGCATTGCTGCAGTCAAGGTAGGTGACATCTACTGCTCCTGCCTGGTCCACCACCTTTGTTTCCCAGTCAAAGAGATCTATCAGATTTGTTTGACAAGATCTTCCTGCCATGAAGCCATACTGCTTCTAATCTTGTGTTCCATTGGCTTCTAGGTAGTGCATCATTCTTTCCTTAAGCATTGCCTCCATTAACTTACCTACCACTGAGGTGAGGCTGACTGGCCTATAGTTTACTGCCTCCTCCCTGCTTCCACTGTTGTGTAGAGGGACTACATGTGCCCTCCTCTAGTCCTCCGGAACCACTCCAGTATTGAGGGTCTCCCTGAACAGGGCTACTAGTGGTGCTGCCAGCTCCATCTGTAGTTCTTTTAATATCCTAGGATGTATGCCATTTGGTCCTATTGCCTTGTCCACCCTCAGTTTAGTGAGCTCCTCTGGGACCCTCTCTTCTGTAAATGGACTGGCATTCACTTCCCACTCCCACTGTATCTGATGCCTAGCTGTGGTCTTTCACCCTCCCCTTCTTCAGTGACTACTGAACCAAAGTATTTATCCAGTGTAACCCCTAGGTGGCGCTATCCCAAGGGCTACTACCCCTGCCTGCGTGACTAGGCACAGGTTGAGGGGCCTGAGCTTGGTGAACGGGTGCCTCCACCCAGAGGAATGATTTTTGGGTAGTATAACCACTGTGGGTATAGTCCTCCAGGCCACTATAACCCCCCACCAACCCTCATAGTGGCATAAACAGATGAGCAGATAAACAATCACGTATACTATAAAATAGTAATACTGATCCCACACTCTGAGCACTTACCACCAGGATTGGATCAGCTGCAAAGGCCCTGGAGACCCCCTGTAAAATAAGACCAGTAATATAACAGTGCAGTGGCAATACAATATCCTCTCCACAAAGGTACACACTAGCCAGGTTATATGCAGAAAGAACAATATCTGATTTATTCAGAGAGAATTGATCAAGGGTGGGCAGCAATCTAGCAGGTGATTATTAAATCTGATTGTTTCAGGCTGAATAGGCATACACTAAGAGTCCCTCTGTCACAGTCACACACTCTGGGTACCCAGTTGGTAAGCAGGCTAGCCTGAAGCATTGCCTGGGGTAGGCCGGCATTGCAGCTGTTGTTGGGGCCCTTAGGAAAGAAAAACAATTAGCATGCACATTAACCAAGAATTTGTAATCCAGAGCCAGATGGCTCAGTCCGTTGCAGTTAACCCAAACAATTAGATCAGATGACACACAATGATTGCAGCTTTCTTGCAGAGAGCTACCCTGTTTAGTACTCACGCTACCCAGACCAGAAGGTGGAAATGACAAGATGAAGATCTCTGGATGTTGTACTGGATTGCCAGGGGAAGCAGGGCCCACATGACTCACTGTGGTGGTCTCTACCTGTTTGATGGTGTTGAGCAGGGAGCCGAATCCCCAAGTGGGCCTTTCATCAGAAAAGTATCTGCAGTGGAAGCAGCAGTCTAGGCCAAGATGGCAGGGCCCAGACCAGACAATTTGGATTTAATCCATACAAGTGCTGGAGCAGCTTCCAGCTAGCATAACACATTTGAAGGTGGGGAAACAAATCTGGACCCACACAGCACATTCAGCACACTAATAAGTAATACAGTTGTCAGCCACAGACTGGATAAAGTCTGTTTGCAATTTAACTGGGTTTCTGCACAAACCTTTCGTTCTGAGGCTCTCTTCAGTACCTGACAGGCCGATCACTTCTGGAACAAGTCTTTGGTCCACACTAAGGCAAAATTCACTCACTTTCACTTCAGATTTCAGGTTTCAATAAAGATGTTCGGAATTAGACCGATTCTATAATGCCCAAACTTCTTCACACTGGAAGATGGTGGCAGGCAGGCAGGCCAGACACAGCCTTCCCACTGATTCCCTGCGCTTCCACTCAGGAGCAGCTGCTCGAATGGCTCAAGCTGCTCACTCTCCAAACTCCAACTCTTGACTGACCACTGCTGCAGGCAGCTCTGGTATTTCCCAGTGATCCAAAAGGTTCGGTTGGCTGATCAATCTGTCTGCCACAGAAAGGGCTCCCCCTCCAGGTCCATTTAGGCACCAAACCTTAAAAACTACAATTCCTACAGAAATTCAATCCCACAAGACCTCTGGGGACAGTCTCCATTTTAGGACCCCCGAGGTTCCGATTGGTCCAACTCTGGCAGTCCAGAACCAAAATGGTGGCTCTAAGCTAAAAGTCCATGCTGCAATGAAAGGTAGGTTAGATAAACTCTTATATTATTATCATTAAAGCAGACAAACAGCAAACAATCACAGATCCTAAAAGGGCTCCCTCTGCACATGTAGCAATAGCAGAATGGAGCAGAAATACCATTCCCTGAGAGGGTCACGAGCCTTGAACTGCTCGGTCCCAACCCAGACTAATTATCCCATACAAAATAGATAGCTCTTAAAGAGACAGGCACAGAGGCTAACAGGGCACTCTCATGCAGACACATTTAAACTACTGGAGACACAGGACACCATCCTGGCAGTGGGCATTAGGCAAGCCCAAGAAGATATTTTAGGAACTCCCATTTATAGAGGGGTTACACCCTTCCCTGCCTGGAAAAACTTGGCATCCGTGTCAAGTCTATACTTACTATAACATTACATAAAAGACGTTACATTACACGATACATATATGTTCCATTGATATACCATACAAAAATAAAGCTGATTCATCTTTAAACGTAAATACTATAACATTACTATTCTTACCCATGATATCAATAGCTCTGTAATAACAGTATTTATGCATTTGTCATACACATAAAGTTTCTAGATGATTCAAACAGGTAACTACAATACTCTGATCATTTTGGTCTGTACTGTTTCCTGTATTCTAAACAACATTGTAGGGGGCCCATCCCTATCAGCTAGATTGGGTCTAGATGGGGCAGGGGCACCATGTTTTGATGGGAGAACAATTAACTTAGAAGTAACAGAGTAGCTCGATTTATGAAGTGAGCTTTCAGAAATTTAGGCTCCATTATGGACAATATGTAAGGGGAGGTCCACAGGCCTCCCAGGAGAGTCATTGCTGAGATGTATCACTGGCTTAGCAGGTCTTCCAGACTTTCAAGGGAGAACAGACACAGGCTCCTGGGCTTCAACACTTGCATTAGATTCTGCTCCTATAGGGAAGGGTACCTCTGCACTGGTTGAGGGTTCCATATTGGAAGCACTATCAGCTCCTTGCTCTGTTTACTCTGGCTCCACAAGACTGTTCTCATTATTGGATTCAGTAGAAGGCCCAGATTTATCATCTGGGGAAAACTCTGTGGTATTTAGATCTTACAACACTTGACTGACACTTTCAACATCATTGATTTCACCACTGCCATTAATCACAGCAGGGTTAGAATCACACAGTTCAGTAGGTTCTGGTATGTCACCAGGAATGCTTTCAGTTGCAGGCTGTCTTCCTGGCCATTCGAACAGTTCAACCAGATGCAAAGAATCAACTACTTCAGAAGTCACACTTTGCACTTCACTTTCAGGGGGCACAGGTTTTGAGGACAAGACTGGAGAGTTAGGCAGTCTTGAAAGCCCAGCTTCATCTCCACAATTGTACATGGGATTACCTTGAAATAACTGACTTGGTTTGTAAGATGGATAATATGAAGCTTCACACTCACTGTTATCAGACTCAGACTGGCAATCAATGTCATTTTGGGCCTGCCTGGGGGAAGGCCTTGAGTCCTTGACAGCTGGAGAAGGATGACTCTGTCTCTTTTTGGCAACAGCTCTAGTCACAGACCCAGGAGGGGCAGTGTCTGAAGGTTCAGAATCAATAATTATTTGACCAATAGGCAGCAAGTGATTTCAGTGCATGGTCTTAGTTGCTCGAGGATCAGTCTCGGGATGCACTTTATACACTGGCAGGTCATCCAGCTTGCTGACAGTGATGCATGGAAGATGATGGCACCTATCGACAATTTTATGCTTTCCATGTAGTCCCAAATTTTGCAATTGCACATGGTCTCCAGGTAACAACTCCTGAGCTTTGACATGTTTGTCGTGTCTTTCTTTGCCAGATTTCTTTTGGCTGCCATAGTTTGTGCCAGTTGGTAGGCATGATTTAGCTGGGCCTTTAATTTCTGAACATACTGCAAGTAATTCTCAGCTCAAACTCCATCCAGGGACACCCTGACACAGATGTCTACAGGCAACCAGGCTTCCCGACCAAACATTAGATGGAAAGGGGAAAATCCAGCGGCATCACTCTTGGTGTAACTATAGGCATGTACTAAGGTGCTGATCTGTTGGCTCCACCTGGACTTGTCTTTAGGGTGAAGTGTGCCCAGCATGTCAAGGAGTGTTCTGTTGAATCATTCAGGCTGTGGATCCCCTTTAGGGTAATAAGGAGTAGTTCTGGATTTTCTCACCCCGTTACAAGTAGATCATTTCTCTTATCAGCCGGCTTTCAAAGTCTCTCCCCTGATCAGAATGAATTCTCTGAGGGGCGCCATAATGTACGAAGAACTTCTCCACAAGAACCTTGGCCACTGTGGATGCTTTGTGATCCTTGGTGGGGTAGGCTTGAGCATAGCTTGCGAAGTGATCTGTCATAACAAGCACTTTCCCAATGTTCTTTTGGTCAGGTTCAAGACACAGGAAGTCGATACACACCATCTCCATGGGTGCACTGGTGGAGATATTGACTAAGGGAGCAGCCCTTTGGGGCGGGGCTTTTCTTTGAAGACAGCGACTGCATGTTTGGATATGGGCCTCAACATCAGCTCCCATTTTTGGCCAGTAGAATCTGGTAAGGGCTAAGTCAAGCATCCGATCACAACCTAAATTTCCCATTTGATTATGGAGGGCCCAGAGCACTAAGTGTTTGAAGGCTGTGGGCAATACCAGTTGCTGTTTATCAAGTTGACCTTGACGATTTATTGTCTCTCGATACAGAAGCTGATTATGTAACTTAAGTCTTGGACCTTCTTTAAACAATAGGGCAGTCCGAAGTCAGAAGAAATGGAATTTAGACACATCCTTACCAGCATGCAAAGCGTCAAGCACAGGCCTAATCATGGGACCTTGGGTTTGAGCCGACTGTATGTTTTCATTGTCAAGCTGAGGTAAAGCAGTGAGAGCTAAAGCTGCAAAGTGGCAATAGGCTGCGGGCATACAGGTTTCTGGAGGACCCTAGCAGCCCACTAGGCAATCAACAGTTTCAGAAGAAGTGTGTTCATCTTTATCGGACTTTTGACAGAGGGCTTTGATAGACTGCTCAGACAGTTTCACACAATTCTCAACTTGGCCTTCTCAAGAGACCATCTGCATCGATGTGGTTTAGGCCTGATCAATACTCCACTGCATAGTCATAAGTAGAAAGGGCAGACAACCATTGATGTCCAGTGGCGTCTAACTTAGCCAAGGTTTGAACATAGGTAAGACGGTTATTGTCATTTTGACTAAAATCTTGGCCCCATAGAGATATTCATGAAACTGATCCACCACAGCCCACTCGAGAGCAAGAAATTCAAGCTTGTGTACTGGGTAATTTCTTTCAGATGATGTTAAGCTCCAACTGGCAAACACTACTGGTCGTAGGCCTTCTTCATACTCTTGATACAGAACGGCTCCAAGTCCCTTTAAGCTGGTGTCTGTGTGCAGTACATAGGGTTTGGTAGGGTCAGCTTAGGCAAGCACAGGTGCATGGGGGAGTTGAATGATTTTGTAAAAGGCAGCTTCACACTCAGAAGTCCACCTGGTTCCGAAAAGTTCATGGGTCCTTGTCTTGCTCCTTGATGGAGCTTTTCTTATACTCTTATACTTTTTGTTGGTGGGGGGATAGCCCTGAGTGAGATTGAGCAAAGGGCGGATGACCTTGGAATAGTCTTTTATGAACCGGTGATAATAGTCGCAGAACCCCAAGAACCTTTGCAACTCTTTTAAGTTATTCGTCTAGGGCCAGGTGGTCAGAGACTCCACTTTGCTGGGGTCTGTCTGAATCCCATCAGCTGATACTATGTGTCCAACATATTTTACAGACGTTTGGAAAAACTGACATTTGTCTAGAGATAACTGCAGTCCAAAATCCTCCAATCGATCAAGGACCTTGAACAGACAAGCCTTGTGTTCTTTTAAGGTTCACCCGAACACAATAACATCATCAAGGTACACACAGTACCCGCTCCGTAGATCAAGCGCTGAAAACCACTTGCTCCCATTAAGGCAATCAAGGGCATCCTGGATATGGGGCATGGTGTACTGATCTTGTACCGTCCTTCAATTTAAAGTCCAGTAGTCCACATACATCCTTATTAATCCATTTTTCTTGTGGACTACCACAATTGGGGAAGTGTAAGGACTTCTTGACTCTTGGATGATCCCTGCAGCCAACATCTCTTGTAGGAGCCTCCATACATCATCTATGTCAGCTGGGACAAGGCGAAGGGATCGCTATCTGAATGGCTTCTCATCATGGAGTCGAATGTGATGTTTAGCCCTGGTGACACAACCCATGTCCCATTCCTTCAAAGAAAATATTCGGCTTCTCTGGGACAACTTCTGGCTGATCTTGGTTTTCCATTCCGCAGGTAGGGGTGACTCCCTGAAGTCAAACAGGTCAGGCATCACATCATCATTCTCAATGGGGCACTTCTTGCTGGGCAGCACAGCAGTGTCCGCACAGTGCACAGTGGCTAGAGTACACCCACGATTTACTCGAATTTCTCGATCAGATATATTCTGAACCTGTACTACTACTCACCGGGCATAAGCATAAGCTCAGGCTGGTAGAATGCTGGGCTTGACTAACAATCCCTCAGCTAATTTTCCTTCTTCTGGGGCATCAAGCATGAGAATTTTGTTCTTCACATCGGTCTTGAGGTGCACTTCACCATGAATAGTACATTGGGCGTTGGGAGGTAGCAACAAGGAGTCAGGATCTTTCTTCCTCACTACCCCCACAGGCTCATTCTTCTCCATTTCCTGATTATGCATTTTCAGATCATAAGCTCATTTCATCAAGGCTGGAATATGCAAGGCCCGTCCGGTTCGTTTGCTTTGCTTCTCTTGAAAAAGTTGCGCTAATTGCCCGAACATGTGGGCATTAGTATCAGTTAGCAATGGGACACCATCATACAGTCCCATGGGTGGGCACACCAAAGCTCAAGTCTCCACTTGCTCATCCACACTTTCTACAGCTGTAGGGAATGATAACCAGATCCGGACATATCCTTGATAAGGGTAGGATGTTTAACTCAGACCCCACAGGTGTAGGCCTTCAAGGGATTGCAGTGGGATGTCAGAAATGTTGGTTATACCAATCCTGGAACACAATAGTCATTTGTGAACCACTGTCCAACACATCATGAGTGGAGATGCCATTCACTGTTACAGTAGTTTCCATGGAAGGACCCACCACTTTGGACCAGTCCGGGGAGATTGGTTTGGTAGTCTGTCCCACAGCAGTTTTTGAGGAATAATACTTTCTTGGTGGGCACATCTGAGGCTTTATGTTACTCCAATGAACCAAGTTTAACAGCCAGGAGGTGACCCTTCGCAAATTCTTCGGGAGGGTGCAGCCTTGCTGGTGTGTCCGTCCTCCCTACATCGGTAGCAGAACACTTGTTCCTTGGGATCTCGGAAATGGGGAGGTTCATCCCTCCCTTTGGACTGATTATAAGGGGCTCAAGGGTCCTCTTTTGGCTTGGACTCGGTCTCTCTATTTTCATGGCCTCTCCAAGGGCCAATAGTATGAGTGGCGCAGATGAGGTCTCCCAACAGAGCTCTCAATTCTCTCACTTCTTCCATTAGATGTGTCTTAACCAGGGGTTTAGGGGCAATGGCATGGACCCCCACACTCCCAGATGAAGCCTTACTTCAGGTCTCAATTGGTGTTGGGCACGGGTGTGAGCTTCTAGCCGCTTCAGCTGCAGCTTGTTAGCTGGCCCACATCTCCTTCACCTCTTTAAGCAGTTCTTGTATTTGTTGAATTTCAGAATTTTCATCTCGCTCTTCAGACCAGTCAGCGACTTGGCTAGTACGGGCAACTCTGGCATAGGGCTCCCATCCCTCCTCATCATTTTCAACCTCTCGAATTTCCTTCATGAGCTAGCAATAGTCAGGAGGGTTGGCCTTACGATCTTCAATTTCAATTTCAGCATGAGCACACTGGAGTATCTAGCAGATCTGAGGATATGCTCCAGTCTGACTCGATTCAGTTCATTAGCAGGCACCCAGTGATTGCAGCTTCATTGCAGAGAGCTACCCTGTTTAGAACTCACGCTACCTAGACCAAGAGGCAGGACTGATGAGATGAAGACCTCTGGATGTTGTACTGGATTGCAAGGGAAGCAGGGCCCATACGACTCACCATGGTGGTCACTACCTGTTCGATGGTGTTGAGCAGGAAGCCAAATCCCCAAGTGGGCCTTTCGTCGGAAACGTCTGTGCAGTGGGAGTGGCAGTCTAGGTCGAGACAGCAGGGCCCAGACCAGACAATTTGGATTTAGTCCATACAAGTGCTGGAGCAGCTTCCAGCTAGCATAACACATTTGAAGGTGGGGAACCAAATCGCAACCCACACAGCACATTCAGCACACTTTTATAAGTAATACAGCTATCAGCCACAGACTGGCTAAAGTCCATTTGCAATTTAACAGGGTTTCTGTGCAAACTTTTCGTTCTGAGGCTCTCTTCAGTACCTGACAGGCTGATCACTTCTGGAGCAAGTCTTCGGTCCACACTCAGGTGAAATTCACTCGCTTTCGCTTCAGATTTCAGGTCTCAATAAAGATGTTCAGAATTAGTCTGATTCTATATCACATAGGCTTCTTCACACTGGAAGATGGTGGCAGGTAGGCCAGACAAAGCCTTCCATCTGATTCCCCGCTCTACCACCAAGAGCAGCTGCTCGAATGGCTCAAGCTGTTCAATCTCCAAATTCCAACTCTTGACTGACCACTTCTGCATGGAGTTCTGGAATTTCCCAGTGATCCAAAAGGTTCGTTTGGCTGATCAATCTGTCTGTCACAGAGAGGGCTCCCCCTTCAGGTCCATTTAGGCACCAAACCTTAAAAACTACAATTTCTACAGAAATTTAATCCTACAAGACCTCTAAGGACAGTCTCCATTTTAGGTCCCCCGGAGTTCCAACTGGTCCAACTCTGGCATTCCAGAACCAAAATGGTGGCTCTAAGCAAAAAGTCCATGCTGCAATGAAAGGCAGGTTAGACAAACTCTTAAATTATTATCATTAAAGCAGAAAAACAGCAAACAATCACAGATCCTAAAAGGGCTTCCTCTGCACTTATAGTGATAGCAGAATGGAGCAGAAATACCATTCCCTGAGCAGGTTGCGAGCCTTGAACCGCTCAGTCCCAACCCAGACTAATTATCCCATACAAAATAGATAGCTCTTAAAGAGACAGGCATGGAAGCTAACAGGGCACTCTCATGCAGACAAATTTAAACTACTGGAGACACGGGACACCATCCTGGCAGTGGGCATTAGGCAAGACCAAGAAGACATTTTAGGAACCCCCATTCATAGGGGGGTTACATCAGTATTTCTGCTTTTTCCTGGTTCCTCTCTGCACACTCACCTTCATCCCCTCTGAGCCTTACAATCGCACCCTTGGACTTTCGTCTTTCGTTGATGTACCTATAGAAACTTTTGTCTCCAGTTTTTACTGTCTGTGCTAATCTCTCCTCCATCTGAGCCTTTCCTCTTCTAAAAGCTGTCCCCACCTCCTTCAGACAGTTTAGGTATGCCACCCTATCCTCTTCCCTTGGTGTCTCCTTATATTTTGTAAAGCCAGTTCCATGACAAAAGGGCAAATGAATAACGGTGACCTATCATAACGGCGCCAAACCCACAGGGCGAACACTTTTCAGAAAGTGTTTTAATGTGGGGGGCTTCACCCCATCCCCCATTGTGGGAAACTGCCCCACCCTCTTTATTTAGATTCCTGCTCCCGGGGGGGGGGTGCGACTCAGAGATGGGAACAAAACCAAGGTTGCTGTAATGAGTTGGCGCCGTGGTTCCTTCGCCCTTTTGACAGTTCAACGTTCTTGGTTCGCACTTTTGACATGCTACCGCAAAGCCCAACCTTTTGGCCTTTACTTTCATTGCAACCTCTTTTGTGAACCATAGTGGTTTCCTCCTCCACTTACCCTTGCTTCTCAGCCTAATGCACTGGTTTATTACCTCAGTTATGACCCCTTTTAGGTGTGCCCACTGCTCCTCAACCCCACCCTCTGCCTCCCTCCTCGCCAGGGCTTCTTTGATGCATCTCCCTATCGTAGCAAAATCCACCCTCCTGAAATACAGGACCCTTGCCCTTGTGTGGCTTGACTTTGCTCCTGTTCCTAGATTAAACCACAATATGTGGTGGTCACTGGACCCCTGGACTTCTGTGATCCTGTCACCATTTGTCCATACCAGGTCCAGAATCACCCTGTCCCTGGTGGGTCCACACACTAGCTTCCTGAGGCTTGATCTTTGCAGGGCATCCAAGATGTCTCAGTTCCTGGCTGAAGCAGCCGCTGGGATGGTCCAATCCATGTCTAGCATATTAAAATCCTCCAGCAGTAGTACCTCCCCTTATTGTTTTCATCTCATGTATTTACTCCAGTTGCCCACTGTCCACCTCTTCCCCCTGAGCCGAAGGCCGGGAGGTCACTCCTGTGTGAACTGCTGTTCCATTGCCTGGTTCAAGTGTGACTCACAATGCCTTGGCCTTCCCCTATCTGCCCTGTACCGCAGTTGCTTTTATACCTTCCCTAATGTACAGGGCCACCCCCACCCTTTTTTTTTTAATCTCTCTATCCCTCCTGAATAGAGCATAACCTGGTACACTTACCTCCCAGCTGTGGATTGTGGTGTACCATGTCTCGGTTATTGCCACTATATCTAGGTTAGCCTCTGCCATCAAGGCAACCAGGTCTGAGATTTTATTTCCGAGGCTGCAGGCATTTGTTAAGATGACCTTCCATGATTCACTATCTGCCCCTCTCCTGATCCCTCCTTTTTCCCCCGTTTCCTCCCTCCAACCCTAGATTCCTTCCTTTGCTGCTTCCGTTCATTTGCCATGCCCTTATTAACTGGTCCAGGTGCACCTGTCAACATATTACCCTCCTGATTCCCCTTCCTAGCTACTCTAACCTGTGGGGGTGGGCTGCCTAAGTATCCCTGCACCCATTGTCCACCCCCTTTGGCTTGTTTAAATGCTCGCTAAGGAAGCATTTCAACCATTCATTGTCCACAAACATGCAAAGGGATAAGTCAGGCTCTCCCCCTGGGCATCAGCATTTAATGCCTAAATCCTTTATCTCCACTACAGTGGAACAGAACCTGTGGGCTCTACTCCAACCAAAGAGCAAGCATCAGACCCCATGGGGCAGTGAGGCAACCTTCCTGGCATCATCAATGGCAACAACCCGGGATCTCTGCAGGAGTGACCTATACCATTTCCACACATAAGTGACTTACATAGATACCCAGATACAATATATACATGAATACATAGATAGTAAGGACACAAATAGACTATGGGCAGGATTTTCAAAGTGGTCTGAATGGCGCAAGCCACGTGTGTGCTGAACAAATGGTGTACAGGACTTGTGGCGTTCTCCCAGCCAGTGATCGTGATTTTCCATCCTGTGTGCCAATTGCCGCAAGTAAGACCAGCTGTTTCTGGTCTAGCTTGCATCAATCCTGGGTACCTATTTTTTTTACAAAGTGTGTGCAAAATATTTGGCGTAAGCTGCTGTAAACTGAGAGAACTGTCGCAACTGCACCTGACCTACTAAAATTCGGCATAGTTTGGCAAAAATGTTTGGCACATCCGTGACAAAAAATCGGTTTGATACAGGGCTTGACACAAGTCTTGCATCACCCTTTCAAAATCTGGCCCTATGAGTCTATCAAGTCTGCTCTGTTACTCCTACAGTACACTGATTTACTCTGCCCCTTCAGAGCTCAACCTACTCATCCCATCTCCCTTTTTTCCTTGTTACCCACTTGAAAAAGGCCTATTGGTTTTTGAATCCTGAGGTAAGCCCAGGATTGATCTCAATACTGGGTAAACTGTTGTACATGTCCACCACTAAGTCTGTGAAAAAAAATATTTTCAGACTGTGTATGGGCAGACTGGATGGGCCTTGCGGTCCTTATCTGCCATCAACTTCTATGTTTCTATGTTCTTTAATTTGACCCGTTAGCATGACGTTATGTCTTCTTTTTAATGATTTTGTCATCTTTTTCTTGCTGGGGCATGACTTACCATTTTTGGTAGGTCGTGTCGCTGCCAGCCCATTTCTGCAGTTTTAGAAGTTTTATGTTCAGCCTTCATTTAATTGAAAGGCATCGTAATTTGGCCCTGACAAGGTGGCCAGCCAATACCTTCCACTCTCGATTGATTTCCATGCCCCAGCGCTATGATGTCCAACAAGGGAGAGCATGGGGTATGCTTCATTTTAATGAATGGGACCTGATTTTCATTCATATTTAATGCCTTATGATGGCAAGTTGAAGACTAATGAAGGTCACTGCTCCACTAACAAGGCCCTTGTTAGTCAAGTGGTGGCCTTCATTAATCTCCAACTCAACATCATGTAATTTCCCACAAGTAGAGCCCCCTTGCTGACATCTGATTCACGATTCAGTGGGACAATAATAGTCAAATTATTTTATTTTATATATATTTTTTTTGAAATATCTTTTTATCCCACCTACTCTCTCCAAGATCTGCTTCTTCGGGAGCTCCAATGAAGGACTGCCACCACTCCTCCACCTACCTGGTCTCAGGTTGATCCCCCATGGAGTCAAGGATCTTCCCCACTGGGTGGGGACAAGGTGGTGCCGAACACCCAGAACTAATCAACTTTCATTGGGAGACCCTGGAACCAGGCAGGCAGGAGCCATTAGGGGTCTGCCTCAGTGCTCTGTCTACCCGGAGCTCGGAGAGTTCTTTTCCCTGTTCTTTGTGGGAGTGGCGCATGCACAACACCAAGGCATCACTGCCGAAGTTGCCACTCCCCCCCCCCAATGTCAGGTCCATGCTTGCCATGCCTCTAGCCTCCACCAGAGGGCGGTCAAGCACCAAGCAGAGACCCCCTTCCCTGCCAGGAGAGGAGAGCTGTCCTCCAGACACTCAATCTTCTCCCTCCCATGCTGACCCCTGATGGCCCGGGCTCATTCCCGAACCTGGGTCACCAGTGTGGAGCGAGGTGTGGTGTCCAGCACCTCAACCCTCGGCACCACCGGGCCAGCTTATTTTATATATTTATTGAATTTTGTTGAGACTAGAAGTCCCTTTTTCAGGGGCGACCGGGGAAGGGGGATACAGATGGTAACTAACTGAAATTGAACCAGATTAAGCTGTTGGTTCTATTTTTAGTGAATGGCATGGGAGTTTGACTATTGACTCCCCATTACACACAGGACACAAGAAAATATGGTAAGCAGGTAAGGGACAATGTGGCAATAGTAGGAAATCAGAATTCAAAAAGGTACTGTAAATGTGATACAATGTGAGATTAAGGATAATTGAGATATAATATGTAAGAAGCTTGGGCTATAAAATGGTTAGATTTGAATGCAAAGTATCTTGAGTGCTAAATGCAAGTACTCATTAAGCATTTGAAAAAAGATACTAGCACAACCCTAATTATAATACCACATACTGACTGTTCATTCAGTCCCCCACTATTCCTGCTTTACAATGCACCATTTCAAAGTCTGCACATTGTTATCTGATTACAAACACAGTAGCAGCATGTACACCTGGGGGCAGGAGAAGGAGTGAGCTTGCATCTTTAATACTGTGTAAACTGTACTTCCCCAAAACAAAATAAAAGTGTAACAAATTGTGTTCAGATAAATGTAATGTGGGGAAACATACTTTACGACTTCCTCCCCCCAAAATTCTTTTCTACATCAAAGGTGAAGGGATAAGTATCTAACCAAATTTCCCTCAGCAATTGTTTTCAATTTCTACTTGCTGGTTTTACTGGAAACAATTAGATCGGTGTGACAGTTACTGGGATTTTATCTGCTTTTGCTTAGTTCACTTTTCACAACAACTGCATTCTGAATAACCAGCTATCATTTTTTTTTTCAAAACATTTAGTATCAGTTTTACTGGCATTTGCTTGCTGTCTGGGCTCCACACAGGTTATTTCCTCCTCGACTCATATCAATCAATCAATCAATCAATCAAAATCTTTATTTAACCAGGCGATCACCATTGAGCATAACTAATTTTCAAGGTGGACCTGGGGTGTACAGGGTGAGACAGATCAGAAAGATACAATGAACAATATACAGACAGGAATAAAATACAGTATAAATAAAAAATATATACAGGGATAACATCAAGTTCAAGTTTATTGCAGGAAAGACTCTGTTGAGCAAGCTCATTCACAAGGAGGTCCTGAGGCACATACTCATACAGTTCGCAATTACATAGACAGGAGATATAAAATGTAGAACAACAAAGAAAAAAAAATATATAATACAAGAGGTATACACAATAGAAGTCCTTATGCTATATATGCAGTACATCAAAGGCATATACAGTGACGAAGGACAATTTGAATCTGAAATAGGGGAACTCATTTGATAACACAGCATACAAGTATATATGAAATTATACATGAATAGACATAACAGTTGATGGGAACAGTAGATTTGGGCACCCAATATACACTGTAAATAAAGGTCCAGGGTCGGGGTAAGGGTTAGAAGGCTACTCTAAATGGTATTTGTGAGGGGGTGACAATAATAGAGTAAGGGTACAATCCGGGGCAGGGACATAGGGCAGTTGAATGAAGAAAGGAGAAACACACATTCTTTACATGTGAACCACTGCAGTAGCAAGGGATCTAGGTTCAGCCAAGAAGGATTCCGTGGGAGTAGGAGAGAGACTGGGGGAAGGAATAGGAGGATGGCAGGTAAATAGAAAGGCGAGAGCAGGGGTAGCGGATAGGGGAAGGCAAAGGGGGGGAGCCCCAATATATAAATGTCGGGCACAGTATAACTGTGGAGGCAGGACTCATCTGACTAGGATTATAGGAATAACGGCATCAAGTGAAGCAGGTGCATGGCTCCTTGTTATGACTTAGGTAAAGAGATTTGAAGGTAGAAAGGGAGATAGGATGGGTTAGTTTCAGGGTCCTTTGCAATTTATTCAACATCTGAGGTAGAACATAGCTTATGGTTGCTCAGGTGATATACCATATAGATGGTCATTCATTGGATTTGGTATTCCTTCTGGGGATGGAGATATCCGACTTGGTGGTGGAGCCATTTGGATGGTCTGACCATCACATCATTGGGTTCAGTTTCTTGGCCCCCCCGTTAGGTCGTCCCCTATGGAAATGGTCCAGTACCGCTCTTTGAGTGGTGTTACCCCGGAGGGCCTGATGGTGGTGCTGGACCTATCGAGTTTGCCGAGTGAATGCATGGATCCTGGGGACCTGGTTCTTGCCTATAATGAGGAGGTAGTAGGGGCCCTGGATTCCATTGCTCCTGTTCATGTTCTACCCCTCACCCTTCGCCCTAAGTCTCCTTGGTTTGATGAGACTTTGAGGGAGTTGAGGAAAGTGGGAAGAAGGATTGAGAGATGTTGGTGGAAGTCGGGTCTGGAGTGTGACAGGCTTAGTTTGATGGACCATTATCGGGTCTATCAATCAGCAATTACCCGTAAGAAGGCAGAATTCCTGTCCAGAGAAATTGCTGCTGCACAGAATCGACCAGCCCAGCTCTTTCGGACCGTGGACAGATTGTGCAATCCAATCTGTCTTCAGCCCGAGAGAGCTTTTCACAGGAACGGTGTGAAGAGTTTGTTCGATTCTTTGCAGATCAAGTTGCCACAATCAGGTCCGATCTCCTTCTAACTCTTTCAAACAGGAGTTGTGGTGGTTGGCAGGAGATGTCGGACACCGAGTTTGTGAGGTCTGACTTCCACCTGCCCACAATCAATGACATAGTGATGATCGTCCAGTCGTTGCGACCGACCAACAGTAGTTTGGACCCAGGTCCCACTCTCCTTTTAGTAGGATGTGTGGATAAAATCGGCCTAGTCCTCACCAAGATAGTCTGGTTGTCATTGGTGAAGGGGATCTTTCCCGATCCCTTGAAGGAAGCCGTGATCCGGCCCCTTCTTAAAAAGCTCTCCTTGGACCCAAACTGTCTGGCTAACTACAGGCCTGTCTCTAACCTGCCTTTTGTAGGTAAGGTTATTGAGAAGGTGGTTGCGTCACAGCAGGATGGTCATTTGACCAGCCGCAATGTCTATGATTCTCTCCAGTCTGGATTTAGGAAGAGACATAGTACTGAGACGGCCCTTATTCAGGTACTAAATGACCTCCTAATAATGAGAGATTGAAAGACCCCATTCCATCTTGGTCCTTCTTGATCTCTCTGCAGCATTTGATACCGTTCACCATGGAGTGCTTTAGGGACGCCTGCAGTTTATCTGTGGACTATCAGACCCGGTCCTCAGTTGGTTTCAATCATTCCTTGAGGGTAGGACTCAGAGGGTGGTGTCTGGGATTTTTTCCTCTGCTTCACTCCCCCTATCCTCTGGGGTGCCGCAGTGCTCCATTTTGGCACCCATGTTGTTTGTGGTATATATGCTGCCTTTGGGAGCGATTATTAGGTGGTACGGTTTGCATTTTCACTGCTATGCAGATGATACTCAGCTGTACATGTACTTTGTGCCCAACCTGGGTGATGCTGTCTCGGTCTTTAATAACTGTCTCACTGAGATTCAGGACTGGATGACTGTGAGCTGGTTGTGGTTAAACCCTGAAAAAATTGAGGTGTTGGTCGTGGACCCAGGCTATCGGGGTGGGTTTGCCGACGGAATCACCTTCGGTCTTTGGCTTGGGGGGCCCAGTTAGCTACCTCAGACCAGGTGCGGAACCTGGGCGTTATATTTGATGACTGCCTGACCCATAAACATCAGGTGTCAGTCATTGTCAAAACCTCTTTTTACCAATATGAGGAATATAGCCCGGGTGAAGCACCTGGTTCCTGCTGACGACCTTCCAACATTGGTCCACGACTTTGTTACCTCTTGCCTGGACTACTGCAATGCTCTGTACCTAGGGCTACCGGGGGCGGATATCTGCCGCTTTCAGCTAGTGCAGAATGCAGCAGACAGGCTTTTAACTGGTATGTCTAGGACCAGTCATATAATGCCTGTCCTTCGCGGACTGCACTGGCTGCCAGTACAGTGGCGGATTACCTTCAAAGTCGGTTTGCTGACCTATAAGGCCCTACATGATCAGGGACCTGGTTACCTGCAAAATCTTCTTCATCCCTACTGTCCCTCCCGTATGCTCCGATCAACCGATGAGGGATTGCTAGAGATTCCCAGGGTTTGTTTAAAGACATCTGGGGCCAGATCATTTAGTTTTATGGCCCCAACCCTGTGGAATTCTCTACCTCATCGGGTGCGATTTTACCTGACCATCCAAAGTTTTAAATTAGCATTAAAAACGTATTTATTTAGCCTGGCATACCCTGATTTTTAAGTATATTTTATTGATTGATTTTAGGATGTTGTTTTAATTTTATGTATTTGATTTATTTATTGTAAAAGCGCTTCGGTTCTGGAAAGACACTTTTTAAAAATAAAGAATTGCTTGCTTGCTTACAACATACTGTTCAGTTAGTTCTATCCATGGCATAAAGTTGTTGGCATTACGTGTAACTACTCCTAAGAACCTGTGTTCAGATTCAGAAAATATACAGCCTAACCATATTGAACTATCTTATTGGTATTACTAGGCACTCATAGAACTCTATCACAATATTTAAGATCAGGAGGGACATTAGGTCATAGAAACATAGAAACATAGAAGTTGTTGGCAGATAAGGACTACCTGGCCCACCTAGTCTGCCCTGCTGATCCTGTCTTAGCTCCCATAGGTCCTCAGATTTTCCAATTTGCAGGTGCCATGATTCCTTTATGCCTATCCCATGTGTTCTTGAAGCCTGTGATAGTTTTAGCTTACACCACTTCTGCCAGGAGTCAGTTCCAAGCTTCTACCACCCTCTCTGTAAAGAAGAACTTCCTGACATTCCCCATCTATCTCCCCCCCAGCTTCATTGTGTGACCCCTAGTCCTTGTCTAACTCTTTCTCTGGAATATATTCCCTTCCTATGCCCTGTTCACACCCATGAGATATTTATATGTCTCTATCATGTCTCCCCTCTTCCTTCTCTCTTCCAGAGAGTACATGTTTAATTTCCTGAGTCTGTCCTCATAAGGCTTCAGGTGTAGGCCCTATACCATCTTAGTTTGAATCCCTTCAACTCTGTCTATGTTCTTTTGGAGGTAGAGCCCCCAGAACTGTACACAGTACTCGAGGTGAGGTCTCACCAATGACCTTTACAGGGGTATTATGACTTATTTCCTTTTGCTGGTGATTTCTCTGCCAATGCACCCCAGCATCCTGCTTAGCCACCTTCAGGTCATCAGAAATAATTGCCCCCAGGTCCCATTCCTGTCTTGTGGCTGTCAGTCCCCCCCCCCCCGATGGTACTTAGCTGCGAGGTTCCTGTGACCCAGGTGCATGATCTTACACTTCTTCGCATTAAATCCCAGTTGCCAGACCCTTGTCCACTCTTCCAATTTGCTATGATCCTCCCTCATTTGCCCCCCCAGAGTGTCCACCCTATTGCAAATTTTGGTATCATCTGTAAACAGACACACCATCCCTACCAACCCTTCAGCGATACCACTGATAAATATATTGAAGAGTACTGAACCCAGCACTGACCCCTGCAGCACTCCACTAGTCACTTTGCATTCCCCTGAGTAAACACCATTTACCACCACCCTCTGACTTCTACCTCCTAGCCAGTTTCTCACCCATTTAACTACCTTTGGTCCCACCCTAAGGCTATTTAGTTTGTTCGCTAGCCTTCTGTGGGGAATGGAATGGAAGGCTTTGCTCAAATCCAGGTAGGCCACGTCTACCACCCCCCACAATCCACCACTCTAATCACCCAATCAAAGAACTCGATCAGGTTGATCTGGCAGGATCTCCCCCCTGTGAATCCATGCTGCCTTGGATCCTGCAGCCCCTTGGCCTCCAGATACTCCACCAACCTCTCTTTCATCAGTGTCTCCATAACCTTGCCCACTATCAAAGTCAGGCTGATAGGTCTGTAATTTCCTGCCTCCTCTCTGCTTCCACTTTTGTTCAGTGGGACAACATCAGCCCTCTTCTAGTCTCCCAGAACCACCCCTTTTTCCAGGGACAGGTTAAAAAGGGCTGTCAGAGGTGCAGCCAGCTTCTCCCTTGGTTCCCTCAACCCTCCAGGGTGTACTCCATCAGGGCCCATTGCCTTTTCCACTTTTAAACATGACAGTTCCCCTAGGACCTTCTCTACTGTGAAATGACTTGTGTCAATCTCCGATATCCTTGCACCCTTATTTTCTATCACTGGTCCATTACCTGATTCTTCCACCCTAAATACTGAGCAGGAGTATCTATTAGCATGTCTGCTTTTTGATCACCTTCTTCCACACAGACCCCCTCTTCACCATTAAGACTAATTATCCCTCCTTTGGCCTTTCTTTTGTCCCCTATGTACCTGAAGAATGTGTTATCCCCTTCTTCAGTGATTTGGCTGTCTTTTCTTCTGTTTGTGCTTTAGCCTTTCTGACTGCTCTCCCCATCTCCTTTTGTTTTTCTTGATAGATTTCTCTGTCCTCCTCCTTCTGAGTTATTTCGTATCTCAAAAAGGATTGCATTTTTGCCCTTACCATTTCTGCTACCTCCCTTGAGAATAAAAGAGGTCTTTTTTTTCCCTTTACTCTTGCTGACCTGCTACATATAGAGACTTGTAGCCCTATTGATACCTTCCTTAATTTTAGCCCACTGGCTCTCCACTTCCTCAAGTTCCCCTAAACCGACCGGAGCATCCTTAAGAGATTTCCCCATTGCCTCAAAGTTGGCCCTCCTGAAGTCTAAAACCCTAGTTCTGGTGTTACTTACTTCAGCCTTAGTCTTTATGATAAACTGTACTATATGGTGATCGCTGGTTCCCAGGTGGTCATCCACCACGACGTCAGCAATGCTATCCCTGTTTGTCAATACCAGAACCAGCATTGCCCCACCACAGGTGGGTTCCTCTACTGGTTGCCTGAAAAAGGCACCTAGTAGAGAGTTGAGTATGCCCCTGCTCCTAGTAGTTGCCACTGTACGCAGGCTCCAATCTATGTCTGGGAGACTGAAGTCTCCGACTAGTAGTACTTACCCTTTTTGAGCCGTATTCTGAATTTCTTCTATTAACTCATCATCCACTTCCTTCCCCTGAGCAGGGGGTCTGTAGATCACCCCGTGCGAATAACGTCCTTTTCTCCAGGGTGACCCACAGTACCTCTGCCCTCCCCTTCTTACCCTGTGTTTCTATTACCTTTATGTTTTCCCCTCACAGAAAGAGCTCTTCCTCTCCCCTTCCTTCCCTCTCTCCCTGTCCCTTCTAAACAGAATACCCTGAGATAGCAAGATCCCAGTTCTGTTTTTTGTTGCACCAGGTGTCTGTGATGGCTACTGTGTCCAGCTCTGCCTCCGCTATGGCAGCCTCTTCTAGATCCACAATCTTGTTCCCAAGGTTACGTGCATTTGCACACATAGCTTTCCAGTGTGTGCCATCGCTCCCCTTCCTTTCATATGCTTCCCTTTTAACTGTCTCACTCTCCCTCCCAACGCCATTCCCACCTCCTGCCCCTTGTTTTTTCCTACTCTGTGATTCTGTTTGATGTTTTACCCTTCCCTGATTGAAATAGTTCCTCTGCTTTTCCTGTGCGGGGGGTAGGGGACTGACTATGTTGCCCTGCCCTATTCTGCTTACCCCCTTGACTGGTTTAAATGTTTTCCAATGTAGCATTTAAACCTCTCACTGAGGACATTGGAGCCCCCACTGGCAGAAGCAGGCCATCCCTGCTGTACAGGCCCATGTCCCCCCAGGTGCCGCCCCAGTCCCCAGTGAAAGAAAACCCCTCCCTTCCACACCAATCTTTTAACCAAGCATTGAATTCATTGGGCTGTATCCTGACCTCTCTTCTGCTGTAGACCTATAGCACCTCAGAGAAAGTTACAGATCTTGCCACCTGCCTAAGACCCCTCCCCAGTTTCCTAAAATCCATCTTCACTACTGCTGGATCACTCTGAGCTAGATCATTTGTCCCCAGGTGGACAATGAAGTCAAGCTCTCCCTCCCTTCTTACTGCTCCAGCAATCCTTTGGATTTGTGTTCCATCCCTTCATGTAGGGCTTTGCAGGTTAGTAAATCATCCTTGAAGGTAAGGCAGCACTTCACTGGCAGCCAGTGCAGATCATACAGGAATGGGGTCATATGACTAGACCTTGAGATGCCAGTCAGTAACCTGGCCACAGCATTCTGCAGCAGCTGCAAGTGCTGTAGGGAACTTCTGCTAACCCTGAGGCAGAGCGCATTACAGTACTCGAGCCGAGATGTCGTGAATGCATGCAACAGTGTCAGCAGGTTTTCAGGAGGGTTAAGGGACTTAGTCTGGCTGATGTTCCTAAGATGGTAAAACCCACTTCTGACTACAGCCAACACTACTGCCTCCAGTGTAAACCATTCATCAAAAATTACTCCTAGATTTTCACCTTTTTTCAGAATCCAACAACGTGGATGACCCATGCCAAAGCCCCATCTCTCCCATGACTACTACTGTTCCCCCCTTCTACCCAGCTCAATCACCAGTACCTCAGTTTTGTCCAAGTTGTTTCATTCAACTAGATTTCATCCCATTCTGAATTTTAGACAGGCACCGATTAAACACCTCAATAGCATCAGGCATCCCGGGTGCAAAGGACAAATACAACTGGGTGTCGTCCGAATAGCAGTGGAAACATAAGTTGCATTGTCGAATGGTCCCTCCTGGAGCAGCATGTACACTGTGAACAACATAGGTGAGAGGACTGAACCTTGGGGCATACCACTGAGCAGGAGCATCACGGGCAATGAGAAAGTTCCCATCACCATCCTCTGCAAAAAATGTGGAGTCTACATAAATTCCCCTAGTGAAGATTTCTACCTGATTACTCTGTGAGCTGTACCCACAATGATTCTACCTCTCCCTTCATTCCAATGGATGCATATCCTACTGCTTCTATTCTTCCCATGACATAAATAGCCAGCCCTCCACCTCTTCCTCTATCTCTACCCATCCTTCTATTGCATTAATACAAAGTGCATCCAGAGATTGCCAAGTCTTACTGTGGACAAATCAGGTCTTACTGCACAAATGTAGCAATTTTATTTTTTTGTGAAAACTGGATAGAGAATATACCCATGATGAATCTGGAGTCAGCCATCAAAACATGTCAGTTTTGCTAGATTGAGGGGGAGGTTTTTGCATCTCTATTCTGCATGTCTTTGTCTAGCTAAAGGAGTATATATATATATATATATATATATATATATATATATATATATATATAAATATATATATATATATATATATATATCCAGAATCTATATACATTCAAATATACTCAGCACTCAACTAATAGTCAAGACGAACTACTGTATGTATTTTTTGAAGATTCCTTTCTAGCATTAAAGTCTTACTTTGGCAGTAAGCAAATGACCCTTGACTTGCTTTGACTATAGCAATTATCTGTTTCCTTCCTGCTTAACTATGATATATAACGAGGTCTGCAATCTCCACAGCCATGCTGCAAGATACAGTAACAGAGATAATGTGCAAATCCCCAAATGACAATTGTAATTTGGGCAAACATTCTATAGTCTATTGTGGAGCAATGCTAGGAAACTCAACTAACTTGGAAATCAGGCAGATTAGCAGTATCTGCAAACACAAGACTAGAATCAAACACTTTAAGCAGAACTATGTTACTATGCAGTAACCTCAGCATTACTAAATGGTAAATACCAAATTATATCTATTGTTTGTAGTTATTGTCTATATCTTGTATATAAGTTCACTAATCTCCCAATGTGCATTATACCTACATTTTTGGTACTTAATATTTGTTTACCTAACTATATCACTGTTATGCCTTAATTTACATGTGAAGCCCCACTACCACAGGACAGAAGGGAAGGGCATCATGAAAACACTACTTGTATGCCCAATAACTTACACTGTCCAAATATCCTTCTTAAATACATAAATTAATAAATCAATACATAAATATGATACATGCCTTGCTCTGCTATTTGAGCAGAAAACTCACCCTAAACAAGAATAAAAAGAAGTACTGACCCAGTGGACAAAACAGAAGTACCTAAAGAAAATGTCATTTGAAAGGCAGAGCACTTGATTGTCACTCATTTGGCAGACAATTCAGAGAAGCACATCAGCTATGTATTTTATTGTTAATAATACATTTATCAGTAAAACTGTATGGGCAACAAACTAGTAATGGCTTGCTATCTAGTGGGTGCCTGCCCACCTGGAAATAGTGTTTATAATTACTATTGCTATTAAAAAGATACTCAGAACTACTGTGCAACAAATGATGCGAGTTTAGCTATCAGTTCTCTTGAAAAATTGTTGTCGTGAGTTGCAGTGAAAGGATAGAAATTTCCATTGCTTCAGTATTACCAGCTTTTTTATTCACTGCTCCTTCCACTTTAAAGAACCAGGTACCAGTATAGATTGTGTTAACAGTTATAACTGAAATGTATGCCTAATGTGTGTGCTTGGAGTCTTGGATACTAAACTCTCTCTCTCTGGCCTATCAAAACAGGAAAACTCTTCCTTATTTATTCATACCTGCCCCTTCTCAAACACTACTGCCCCCAGCAGGTAGTCACGAGGTAACATCATGGCCTGGGCACAGCTCTCCTATGCCGTTGAACTGGTCACCCCATGTGCTACAAGGGCCAGGATGAGCATCTCTGGAGTGTAGTACACCTATTGAGGGCATTGCTGGAGAAATGATCTGCAAAGTAGTAGGGCCTAGGTTATAAGGTGTGAATCCCCCCCCCCTTCACTGACTGTGTTTACCCACAGCTTCCAGTTTTCCTATCTAAATTTGTAATCTGTAGACTCCCCACACACACACACACTCTGACTAACAGCAGTTTCTAGTGCCTAATTCCTTGATACCCACCTGAAGGCCTGGGCTGGCCCTTCTTTTTTATTGTTAAAATCTGACCACTGTGCCTTACCTCAGCAATGACCCCAGCCTACTTCTATCAACCTACTCAGGCCTTCAGTTTTCCAAATTCTGCTGAAACCCTGCAAGCCACAATGGAAGTAATTATAAAGTAACCCTACTTACTGCAACTTTAGAGACACAGTCCTCCCTAGTATTAAATTAACAACATTGTAAAAAACTGATAAGGCCAGGCTATTCCATTTATGAAGATGGTAGGGCAATAGCTATAGTGGCCCTCTCATCCGACACCCATGATCAAGGTTATGTACATGTCCTCAGTACTGTATCCCTGTAGCATGATGCATTCAGGTGCTCCCCTGTGCCTGATATGAAATACCTTTGATTCTGTGTTGCAGCCATTCCTGGGATGCCTTTAAGAGATCCTTTTGTAGAGGGGACTTCACAGACATTCGGTCCCATATACGAAGAGGCAGAGAGCATAGACGTGGGTGATGCAACTGCCCACAGGCCTCAGGAATATAGAAGCCTAACACTGTGATAAGTATGGCATGCCGTGGCTCATTGTGAAGGCTGTGATGGTGGGTACAGATGCACATTCTGGGCCACGATGGCACAGGGTGCATGTGCATGTTGGCATAGCAGAGCAGGGTGGGGCATGCATGCATTTGAATGGGAACATGTCAGGACTGGGTGGGGCATGCAGGGTGGTCCACGAGGGCATGGCAGGGTGGGATAGGATATGCAGTGGGGTGCATGGTGGCATGGCAGGCTGGGGAAAGCAGGGGGTGCATGCTGGTGCATCCTGGCATAGATAGCAGGCCACATCCTGGAGCCTCACACCTGTATTCCTTCCCCTATAGGATACAACTGTGCCTCTCATGGCCATTCAGCTGCAGAGAGAGGAATACAGTGTCATGGAAATTGACCCTAAGCTACCGAGCTGAACCCTGAAGGAGTAGGAGAAGGTGGTGATGCAGGTATCTGAATGGTGGTGGTGGTGGCTATTACCCTGAAGAAGTAGCTGGGGTATCATGGTTGGACCAGGCAGACAGTGTCTGTATCATAAACATCACTCTGGGAGGCACAGAGCATGTTTGGACATGTCAAAGAAGAGACCCTCTTTCAAAATTGATTCCAATAACAAGAACTTTGTTACAGGACCTTGAATAGTGGAAAGAGGAAACCAACCTGAAAGGAGGGGTTGCTTTTCAACAGGAGCCCCCATCAGTAGTTCTCACAATGGATGCATCACTATTGGGGTAGACTGCCCACCTGGGAGACCACACTACCCAAGGCACATGGTCAAGTGCAAAGTCACTCCTGCACATACACCCGCTGGGACTCAAAGTAGTATTGTTGGCACTAAAGACTTTCATGACACTGCTACAGGGAAAAGTGGTACAGATCAGAACAGACAATACCACCACTATGTAGTACACAAACAAACAGGGATGGACAAGGTCAAACCCTCTCTGCACAGAAACCATGAAAATATGGAGTCTGGCATACTCCTTGGGAGTGTCAGTATAGGCCATTCATCTGCTTGGCAAGGACAATACCTTGGCAGACACCTTGAGCCTAATCAACCAGGCCCATCATGAATGGACTCTGAACAGACAAGTGGAGGAAGTGATTTTCAGAAGTGGGGCACTCCAGTGGTAGACGTGTTTGTATCCCACCAGACCCACCACCTGCCACAATATTGCTGCAGACCACCAGATCAGGGAACAGTCCCCTGGATGCTCAGGTCCCAGTCAGCATCCATGATCTTGATAGCAACAGATTGGCCCAGGCAGCCATGGTACTCTCTACTGCTCTCCATGTATGTGGCCAAGCTGATACACCTTCCCAGGAGGTACAGCCTGTTGACCTCCAATCAGGGGATGCTCCTGTACCTGAACCTCAGATTCCTCAGGCTCAAGGCCTGGCTCTTGAGGACCTAGAATATGTAGGACTAAACCTTTCTGAAAGTATCCTGGACATTTTGAGGGGTTACAGGAAGACCTCCACTAAGAAAACCCAAGCTGCAAAATGAAAAAGGTTTTCTATTTGGTGTTCCACCCAAAAAATTGTGCCAGCACAGGCTGAGGTCCCAGCCATGCTGGACTCTCTTACCAATTTGCATCCATTGGGTCTACAGAGCAGTACCCTGAAAGTACACCTTGCTGCAGCATCTGCTTACATTTCAGCCAGGCAAAGGATTTCTCTTGCCTCAGACCATATCTTCAAAAGATTCTTTAAGGGCCTTTCCCATTTGCACCCCCACAGGGAGCCAGTGCAAAATGGGATCTCAATTACGTATAGCCAAGCTCATGGGGTCTCCTTTTGAGCCCATGTCTTCAGCTCATCTAAAATATGTCACATGGAAACCAGTTTTCCTAGTGGCAATGACTTCTGCCAGAAGAATAGGCAAGCTCCAGGCTCTCTGCATCGAATAGTACTTTATTTCATTCCACAAGGACAAAGTGGTCCTGAGAACGAACAGGACATTTCTCCCTAAAGTGGTTTCTGAGTTCCACTGAACCAAACCATTACTCTACCTGTCTTTTTCACTGAACACTCTACTTCTGGTGAAAGGAAGCTCGACAGTCTGGATATCAAGAGAGCTCTTAGCTACTACATGACAGCCACTAAGACCATAGGCAGGACAGAAAACAGCTGTTCCTGACTTATGAGCATGTGGGAAAGGGTAACTCAGCATCTAAAAGGTCAGTTTCTTGTTGGATAGTACAGTGTAACCAGTTTTGTTACTGTACTGTGGGAGGGGAACCCCCAATAGGCTTAAGGGCCCATTCCACAAGAGGCACAGCTGCTACCATAGCAGCTTCCAAGGATGTTCCATTAATGGACATCTGTAAAGCAGCTACCTGGAAATCAGTACACACTTTTACAAAGCATTACAGTTTGGACATCCTGTCCAGGAGTGATGCCAGGTTTGGTATAGCAGTCCTGCAGAGTTTGTTCCCAAAGTACTTTCTGTGCCCACCTCCAAAGGTACTGCTTCTTAGTCTTCAGAAGTTATGAATACCTGAGTATTACTGGGGTTAGAAGAGAAAATGACTTATCATAGTAATCTTGTTTCTTCCCAGTGATACTCAGGTATTCAGAACTTTCCACTCTGCCTCCCCTTCAAGAACCAATAACCTCTTCATTCCTGGGAATGTTTTTGTGACCTATTATATAGGTGCCACAATCAGGCACTATGGCTTGTTATTTGGGTTCATTTTTGCTGTTTTCTCCTTCAGGTGATTCTGACATTCAGAAGTAATGTTATATGTTATGACCTCCGTTTTTTTTTCCCCCTTTGGGGGCATTAGGGCATTGTTCCATTATTATATTTCCAATTATTGAGGGTTTTTACATATAGAAGTTTAGTTTTTTGATGCCTGTCTCTCCAGGCTCCAAGGAAATCTGAGGGTTTAGATCCTAGGCAGTTACTTTAAGACAGCATTTGAAAAGAGCACGCGCAAAGATTCCATCATTTGCATACCATTCCAAATTCTCTCCAGGCAGTTCAGCCTTAAAGGGACACTGCAGAAGTTCTGAATACCTGAGTATCACTAGGAAAAAACAAGATTACTATGGTAAGTAATTTTTTCTTCTCCTCTACCCTCCTGGCCAAGATCTATAGAAATCAGACCTGATGCTGATGCAGCTCATCCCTGCACTCATGGCTAATGTCATCCTGACACCTTCCTGTAGCACTCTGGGCACCTATGGAAAGAAATACCCCAAACATAACCAGCTGTGCACACAGGATGAAGGAAACAGGAGTGGTATAACATGCATAACAGAAGTACAATTGGCTGACACATGGGCCACTATGCCGCATATAGGTGGAAGGAGTCATACAACTGTGAAGGAATGTGTGAAGCATACCAGAGACAGCATTGTGGACCCAAACAGCAGAGGACTACACAAACAGTGATTGTGCCATGCTGCAACGGAGCATGACTGAGCTGTACAGGGGACACATGACACCAGCAGGCACACTATGGAATGGGATCCCTGCTCCCCTCCGTTTATCCAACGCCCATTCAGCCTTCAAATCCCTCTTCAAAACCTGGCTTATGGACAGGGCCCAGTGCTCTTGCTCAACAGGGTAGCATCCCCCCCCCCACAACTAGCAACTCTAACCCCACACTAGCTTGACTTCTATTAGGAGTTTCATCTCCACTCTACTCAAGCTATTCTCAAGTCTTCTCTCTCTCCCTCTCTCTCCATCTCGCTATTAGTGCTCAAAGGTGTGCGGAATAGGGGTGGTACAGGACTGTTGTACCCTCTTATGTTGAGCATGACTACCTAATCCCTAAATATATCCATCTGTACCCTGATGCCAATATTCCTGTATCTATATTTCTGTATGTAAAGTGCTTGACTTCTGATTAATTGCATATATCCTGTTCCTGTGATTGTAGCTGTTGTTTAACACTGCCATCTTTTATGGCCCGGGTCATGCCTGAAAACGGTTCCTCAGACCAGTGCACCTACCCAGTAATCAAAGACATACATAAATAAATAAATAAATATATAAATAAATGCCAGATGTGGAAACACAGCACATGCAACAACAGCCCTAAGCCAGAGAGTGATAGGCAGTGAAATGATCAAAGTGGCTAGGAGTGGCATTCGCATACCCTGCTCCCTGCAGACTAGGCATTCAGCATGCAGGCCAACACAAGTGTGCAGGACAACAGACATTCATGAGCCACCTTGTTCAGTGGATGGAGCAGGCCCAGATACATACACACATGTGGTACCCACAGCTCAGCTGTATACAGACGGGACTGTCATGTAGCACTGTGTGCAACAGACAGGGTAATGCAATTGTAATGGTCTTGTACATGAGTGGGCACCTGACACACTGTACCATGGGCACCACAACACCAGTGTGAGATGCAGAACTACCTTGAGGCATTCCCATGTCCCAGCAGATGTGGGCCCCATCCTAGGTACAGGGTTGCCACTCATACAGAGCCAGTGCAGGACAGTGGCCTTGCAAAGACACAGTTGTGTCCAAATGCATGCAAGGCACTGCCCACATACAGTGGAATACTCAAACTTGGGACATCACTGTGTTGGTTAGACATCACAGACAATGCATTAGAATGTCCATAACATATGGTATGGTACATGCAATGACTATCAGTGCCCCCCCTCCTTGCCACTGACCACATGCCACATAAGCCTGGCTCTGTTGAGATGCAATTGCATGTCACCCAGTGCATATGGCACTGGAGATGGTACTGCTGCAGGCAGACTGCCACGGGTGCTGTATGATGCACATGGTATAACACAGTTGTGTACTGGTGCAACAGCAGCCTGTGCCTACCTCTGCCAGACAGATATGCATACTGTACATAGTCCTGACCATGTGTTACAACAGACCCAACTGACAATGACAGGTGTACCCACTGGGGCTGGGACCATTACCACCAGCTCCCAGGTGCACCAGATTAGTGGCACAGGGGACATGCCACTGCACAGTGTAATGCATGCCAAGGCACAGTGTACACAAACAAGGCAGCACGCCTGCCACATGGATATGCACAACAGTAAACTGCACTGACCCTGACACATCACAGTGTCAGTGGTAGGACAATGCCCCAAGTGCCAGGTGACTGTCTCCAACCTTTACTGCATAGATGCTGCCCCCACAGGCGTGAGTGCAGCATGGTGAGACACACATAGACATTTGTCTACAACCAAAGAAGCATGCAGCATAGTGTAGACATGCAACCCAGAGTGCAAAAGATACAATGCAAGATACCTACATGGACATATGTCTGCGGACACTGGGCCTGGTCGCAGCCTGGTGTCTCCTGTCACTGACCTGGTGGCACCACTGCTGCTCCGTGGCCCTGACTTGGCCCTGTTGGACCCTGGTGTCTGTGGAGGAGGACAAAGGAGACGTGATCAATAGCACACAGCGGAACACGTAGCACAGTACCATAAACAGTAAACAGTATACATGCCCATGTACCAGTACTGTGCACCAACAGCCACGTGTGCATGGTGTGGATGGACAGACCCATGCAGGGCAGTATCTTATCAATGTGAACAGTTATGGCACCACACATAGACATGTGTTCCATGGCCCTGTCCCACACATAGACATTTGTTCCATGGCCCAGTCGAGGTTGGATGCAACATCCCACTGTTCTAGTTATGGCCTAGCACAGTGTATGCTAGCTCATGTAGTGCCCATATCCAGCTGTCCTAACCACTCCTGTCCAGCATAACCATACATGTCAGCTACAGGTCATGTACACCTCATAGAATGCAGTAGAATGAATAGAGCATCAGGACTCATACAACAGGGGCACAATAAGCGTACCTGTACAACAGTAGGATAGGACATGGTACCGCAGGTGTAGCCCCACACAGTGGCTCGGCCAAGAGTGACGCCATCCTGTGCAGAATAGTGGTACACCATGCATTACGTGTCATATGTATACTGGCACCTATACTGCTTAACACCAACAGACAGTGACTACATCCAAGTGCCATTGGGTATATCTGTCACCATAGATACATTTAGAAACATATGTAACATAAGCTGGTCATCCACCCTGACTCTGCAGCCATGTCACTGTGATTGCACATAACCTTGCTACCATGGCAGATGCATGCCTCAGGGATCCACAGTGGGTTCTGTAATTTACAGGGCACTGGGGGACATCCACTGGGGCAGTGTTCCCACACAGCAGCATTGGCAGGATCAGGCTATAGAAATGAGAAGGTCCCATAGGAGAGAGGGAACACAACAGGAATAGAATAGTGCAGTGCAAATTCCCTCATGCACATGACCCATGACATTTAAGAGACTCCCCTCCTATACTCTGTTCACCCTGTGAGGTGCTTGTGAGTCTCTATCATGTTCCCCTCTTGCTCTCCTCTCTTCTAGGTTGTGCATGTTGAGATTCCCCAGTTTCTTCTTTTACAGCTTTTGGTGCAACCCCTGTATGATTTTGGTTGCCCTCCTCTGGACTGTCTCCACCTTGTCTATGTTCTTTTTGAGGTGTAGCCTCCAGAACAGGATGACAAACTCTAGGTGGGATCTCACGGCGAGTGATACAGTGGTAACAATACCTCCCTTCTCTCCCCTCCTGCTGGAAATTCCCCTTCCTATGCATCCCAGTATCCTACTAGCACAACCCACTAGTTTGTCAAACTGCCCTGTCACTTTGATGTAATCAGTTATGATAGCTCCAAGATCCCTTTCCTGCTTTGTGACCTTCAGTACTTCCCCCCATCCTACCCTCATCTCCGAGGTTCCTGTGCACTACATGAATGATTTTGCACTTTTTGGCATTGAACCTTAACTGCCATGATCTTGATTATGCCTCAAGTTTCCCAAGATCCCTGAGCATTCTATTCACCACCTCCTGAGTGTCCACCCTGTTACAGATTTTGGTAGCATCTGCAAAATTCATGCCTTCCCTTTCAGTTCTTCTGAAATGTCCCTTTTAAAGATATTAAAGAGGACCATTCCCAGTACCGATCCCTGAGACATCCTGCTGGTTACTGTCGCATCTAACAGTGTCAGTGGCTCAGTAGGTAGCACACTCGCCTCTGAGGCCGGGAGATCAGAGGGCTGTGGGTTCAGTTCCCACATCTAGCGCTTGGGTTAATATCCCAGTACTGACACTGTAGTGCAGCATGAGAGGGGTGCTGCACTTCTGAGGTGCTGTCTTTCGGATGAGATGTTAAACCGAGGTCCCATCTGCCTGGATTGGTGGTAGTTCAGGTGGATGTTAAAGATCCCATGGCACTTATCGAAAGAGTAGGGAATTTCCTGGTGTCCTGGCTAAATTTCCCTCATTCAGTAAAAATACCACCAACAGCTTAATCCGGTTCAAGGTCAGTTGGCATTCATCTGTATTCCCCCTCCCCCGGGTCGTGCCTGAAAATAGGCAGGATTTGTCTAGTGCACTTACCCGGTCAACAAAAGCTAAAATAAATAAAAATCTTTGGAGTGAGTGCCATTTACCATCACCCTCTGATGCCTATCCATTAATCTGTTGCTAACCCAATTCACCACTTTGGATCCCATCCCAGATTGCCTAATTTCTTAATCAATCTCTTTGCAGCACAGTGTTGAAAGTCTTGTTAAAGTCTAGATAGGCTATGCCCATTAGCCTCCCCTGGAATCTTTTACATGGGAATGTAGAATATTTTGGGGATGGGAGATTACAAACAGTCCGGCAAGGCCTGTCTCTTTTATTAAATTTAAGTTTTGTTATGCTTTTCATAGAATTATAGTAACATAGACAATGTTGGCAGGAAAAGACCAAGCGTCCATTCAGTCTGCCCTGTTTTACCCTACTTTACTCCATGACCTACTGTCTAGCTGGTGTTTTCACCCTCTCCCTCCTTGGTCTCTGCCTTACTGCTACCCCCCCCCCCCCAGTAACTATTAAGCCATTTACACTGTCCTAGCTGTGCTTGAACCCAATAATAGTTTTTGCATCTACCACCTCTGTGGGTAGGTTTTTCCATGACTTATCTACTCTCTCCATAAAATAAAACTTTCTTGCATACCTCCTGCATTTCTCGTCCCCCACCACTAGCTTACATTCATGTCCCCGTGTTTTTGACCCTCCATTCCTGCTAAATAGTTCTTTGCAGTTTATCTTGTTTATTTCTTTCAGAAACTTGAAGGTGACTGTTACATCACCCATCTCCCTTCTAGCCTCCAGTGAGTACATGTTGAGTACTCTGAGTGGATCCTTAAAGGATCTGCTCTCCTGGCTTTGAATCATTTTGGTTACTCCATGCTACACCTTCTCCCATCAGTCTCTGTCTTTACTCAGGTGAGGACTCCAGAACTGGACACAGAACTCCAGATGGGGACTCACCAGTTATCTACACAGGGATCGTATTACCTCTTTCCTCCTGCGAGCAAAACCCCTTCCAATACACTAACACTCTGGTTGCCTTGCTGTAGAACTTGTTACATTGGTTTGTTTTAGGGAGACACTTATGATGACCCTAAGTTCCTTCTTCAGAAGTAGAGGCCAGCTTAACCCTTCCTATCCAATATTCCTTCATGGGGTTCTTGTTCCCTATGTATGTCGCCTTGCACTTTTTGGCATTGAATTTCAATAGCCAGATCTTGGACCTCCTCTCTCACCTTTGCAGGTCCCTCTGCAACTCCCTTTCCCTCTGTTCACTGTCTACTGTGCCACAGAGCTTAGTGTCATCTGCAAAAAGTCACATTTTGCACTGTATTCCTTCTCCAATTTCGCTGCCGAAACTATTGAAAAGAACTGGTTCAAAGACTAACCCCTGTGGTACTCCACTCCTGACATCCCTTTCCACTGATTTGACCCTGTTTATCATCACCCTCTGTTGTCTCCCCCTAAGCAAATTCCTACCCATCCACCTAGGTCCTTTGCTGCTCTCAGATTGTCTAATTTCTTTGACAACATTTTATGGCACCGAGTTAAATGCCTTGCTAAAGTCTAAACAGAGTAAATCTACAGCTTGTCCGTTATCCACCACCTTTGTTAAAGAATCAATGGCTACAGAGCCAAAGAATACTGTCTGACTGGTCTGACAAGATCTCCCTCTGATGAACACATGCTCCTTACTAGCCTGGAGCCCATTTCTTTCCAGTAGTTGACTACATCCTCTTTGACTAGTGTCTCCATCAGTTTACCTTCAATGGAGGTAAGATTGATGGGCCTGTAGATACTTGTTCCTTTCTATCCCTGTCCTTGTAGAGCAGCACCACATCTGCTAGCCTCCAGTCTCTCAGAACCACCTCTGACTGTAGTGAGCTATTGAATAGACCTGCCAGGGGTTCAGCCAGATCCAATGCCAATTCTATGAGCACCCTTAGGTGCATCCCATCTGACCCTGGAGCCTTGTCTATCTTTAGGGCTGCAAGCCCTTTTCTAACCCTTTCTCCTGTAATTGCTACCTGCCTCATTTCTGGGATACCCTTTGCATCAGGTTTTATACCACTTTCCAGCAGAGTTCTGCTATCCTCCACTGTGAATACTGAGCAGAAGTAGTCATTTAGAACAGCTGTCTTCTGCCCATCTTCCTCTACTACCCTGCCCCTCCATCATCCTAACAATTCCCCCTCATCTTCCTTTTTTCCCTTATGTACCTTAGGAACAGTTCTTGCCTCCTTTGATTCTCCCACAATACATAGGTCTGTGTCTGCTTTTGGGTTCCTGACTGCCTTCTTTTTTTTTTTCCCAATTGTTTAACCAGGTAAAACACACTAAGCTGAAAGCTGGTTTACAGGTGCAGTCTTGGAGCACAGGGAAGTTAAGTGACTTGCTCAGAGTCACACAGTATGCAAGTGGGGGCTGTGGAATTCAAACCCAGGTCTCCAGATTTGCAGTTCAGAGCCTTAAACCACTGTGCTACACTGCCTTCTTGACCTCCTCCATCTGTTATTTGCATCATTCATCTTCCCTCTGTTTCTCCAAGTAGCTAATAAAAGCCTTTTTTGGCCCTCACTGCTGTCTGACCATACAGAACCAGATTGATTTCTTCTAGAGTTGTTAGAGAGTAGAGCAGTGAACCTAGAGATCCAGGTTTGAATCTCTCAGCTGCCACTTACTCACAGTCTAACCCTAAACAAGTCATTTAACCTCCTTCTGCTTTACCTCTCTAATTGTTCATCTACCTCTCAACTGTTTAAATCTCAATATATGCCTGATGATAGCACCATTCTCTCTCTGCTCCCTTTCCTGATTTGTAAAGAACTTTGGAATACAGTTTATAGTAAAGGCAATATACAGTATTAAGCAAAATGCTTCTCCTCTCCTGAAAAATAACAAGTACGTGTAGCAGCCCTACATTCCAGTTCCCTATTTTTTTTTAACCAGGTATAGCACACTAAGCTGAAAGCTTTTTTACAGGAGCGACCTTGGAGCACAAGAAGGTTAAGTGACTTGCTCACGGTCACACAGTATGCAAGTGGAAGCTGTGGAATTCAAACCCAGGTCTGGTCTGCTGGATGTCACCAGATTTGCAGCTCAGAGCCTTAGACCACTGCGCTATACTGCCTCCCTATTTAAAATATGTTAAAATATACTGTGTATATTTTTAGGACTGGTCTGCCCAGCAGACTAGTTCCTATTACAATCAAAGTCAGGAAGTGTTTTGTAGCTGTCCCATTGAAATGCATTTGGGGATGAGGCATAGGGTTTGCTTTTCAAAGGGCCGAGAATGACGTAAGGTGCTTGCACCAGAAAAGAATGACTTAAGGAGCAAGCTGCATGAAAACTGTCACCAGTTCTGAATTTCTAATGCTGCTTGTGTCAAAAGCAGAACTGCCTGGGCCTAAGTGGCTTACATCAAAAAAATGTGTGTGCCACGTTTTCAATGGGGCTTGCATCAAAAAAATGATGCACCATCCCTTTTTTTATTTTCTAATATGGAAGCCGATAATACTGCATCAAAGATACATGCTGCTGTCAGACCAGCCAGAGCTGGTCTAACTGACACTAGAGCATATACAGAGGCCCAGAGCAGGTGGGCAGACCTGACTATGGTACCATGTATGGTATTTTGCTGCAAGAGTTCTGCATTACAGACACCATAATGCTGTTTGTAACTTGTAAAATATTGTGTTCAGAGGCCATTTCAACAGTGGTAATTTTTGACACAACTTGTGTCATTTTTGCTCCATCTCACAGATGCATCGTATTTTTGACTCAGCTTGCATCATTTTTTGCTCCAGCTCACATATGCATTGTATTTTTGATTCAACTTGCACCATTTTTTGACTCATCTTGCATCACTTTTTCTCCATCTCACATATGCATCGTATTTTGACCAAACTTGCACCTTTTTACACTCAACTTGCATCATTTTTGCTCTATCTTATGTGTGCATCGTATTTTTGACTCAGCTTGCACTATTTTTGCTCCCTCTCACTCCATGCATCATATTTTTGACTCTAATTGCATAATTCTCAGCTTGTGTCATTCTCACCCCGTGCGTCTTATGTTTGACACAGCAGTCCTCTTCTGTCATGTTAGGGACTTTGCCACAGCAAATGGCTTTTCTTGCAAAATGCGGCACATAGTATTTGGCGCACCTGGATTTGATGAAAGATGGTTGTTTGATGCACCTTGTGTCAGTCTAAGGGCCCTTTGAAAATCCAGTCCATAATTGTTTATGGCTGTTAATGAGTAAGTGGTGTGCCATGCTATTGCTCCTTGCATCTGTTTGTAACACTTTGCTAATTTTATATTGGCTGCAAGGAGAACAGTGCATGAGAGTCATATGAGGAAGTGGGGAATTTCATGTAAACTGTAGTAGGTGATATAACAAACAAGCCCTCAGGCTGTATAGCTTAGCCCCCCAACCCCACTCCCCACAGTGATGACAAGAATGACAATGAATGAGCTCACAAATGAATACTAATAGACTCTCAGACTGGGTAACCATTTGATGCTTGTAGGAAACAGGAATTATCTGACCAAGAATCAGTATAACAAAAAAAAACAGCTGAATTTCCACTCAGTCCAAGCAGCCTGGCAAGGATCTGGAAAACAAAGGGATGGGAGATCAGTTGCTGGTGCAAGAGGGGGGTCAGGGAGAGGCAATCTGCAAAACAACTCTTAGCCAACATAAAGACAGTTTTAATCTTTTCACCATGCTTACTCACAAAGATGCCGTGTATGCTCACACTACTATTACAGTACATGGAAAACTGCCAGTGCAAGAAGTTATGAGTTGGCCCAGCTACAGTAATTAGTTTTTTCCTATTAGAAAGAAAAAGAGCACTAAAAAGTTACCCGATGAGTCTAGGGTCCAACCCAGCCTGTCAGGGAATAAAAAAATGTTCCCCTCTGCTGCCACGCTGCTGCTGTTACCAGTGAGCTTGGGTCCCTTTGCCAGATTCTGCCTGCAGTGTACTATTAAGAGATACCAGATCAAAGAGAAACAAGAGTACTTCCAAAACTGTAGTCCCAAGTGCCTATGATCCAAGCTCTGATACCCGAGTCTTCCTCTCTCACTGTCTTTCCTTCTCTCTGTATGCAGTCTCTACTCTGCACACTTCATAACACACACACACACACACACACACACACACACACACACACAGGGTTCGCATGGCTATGCATGCTTCAACCCATCATGCTGAGTAGTGGAGCAGCCACTCTAGGGCTACTTCCACTGGCTGACTCATGCCCATCAAAGATGAAGTCTTCTGGATACAACTGAGGTTGTGGACATCATAAACAAACCATCCTTCCCTCCCATTGAATAAAAAAAAAATCTGGCACCTCCCCAACTACCTGATGAGTCTAGTACCCAACCCAGCTCACCAAGAATAAAAAAAACCCTGCCTCCTCAACCCCAAAACCTGATGGAACCAGTTCACAAACCTGCCCATCATGGAGTAAAAAAAAAAGACTGTCCCTCTCCTTCAACAACCTGATGCTCTGGTGCCCAACCAAAGCCATTTGGGAGTAAATGAAATCTGTCCTTTTCCCCCCAACTACATGTCGGGTCTGGTGCTTTACAAAATACAGAAATTAGATTCTAATAGTGCATTATATAGTGCCTGTCCACAAGGGAGGATCAAGGGAGGTGGCAGGGAACTACAGGCCTGTCAGCCTGACATCGATGGTGGGCAAAGTGATGGAGGGCATTGTCAAGGAGAGGCTAGGGAGGGACCTGGAAAAGTCAGGGTGCCTGGACGATAGACAGCATGGATTCGGCCCGGGGAAATCGTGTCAGACAAACCTTGTGGAGTTCTATGACTGGGTGACGAGTGCCTTGGACCTGGGTAGACCAGTGGATGTCCCTCTTCTAGACTTCAGCAAGGCATTTGACTCTGTTCCTCACGTGGGCCTGTTGGATAAGCTGGGAGAAATGGGGTGGGGAACCAGATGATCAGATGGATAGGCAATTGGCTCCAGGACCGGACCCAGAGGGTCGTAGTTGCTGGGATAGTCTCATCCCCAAGGAGGGTCATTAGTGGAGTCCCACAGGGATCAGTCCTTGGGCCCCTCCTGTTCAACGCCTACGTCTCTGACATAAGGACAGGTATCAGGAGTGAGATGAGTCTCTTCGGAGATGACTCAAAACTGGGGGCGGTGGTTGATGGGGAGGAGGGGAGGTTGGCCCTACAGGGGGACCTGGAGGCTCTGGAAAGATGGTCTAGAAAGTGGAAGCTGAGGTTCAATGCAGGGAAATGCAAGGTACTGCACCTGGGGGCCAGAAACCCATGCCAAGTGTACACCCTGGAGGGGCAAATGCTACTAGTCTCGATGGCTGAAAGGGACCTGGGGGTGGTGGTGGTGAATGTCAAGATGAACAACTCGGAGACTTGTAGGAGGACAGCAGCCAAGGCCAACAGGATGCTGGGATGCATCGCTAGGGGGATCACCTCCAGAAGGAGGGAAGTGATACTCCCTCTGTATAAATGCCTGGTGAGGCCGCACCTCGAGTACTGTGTGCAGTTTTGGAGGCCACACTTAACGAGGGACATTAAACTCCTGGAGAGGATCCAGAGGCAGGCAACCAAAATGATTTGGGGCTTGGGGGACAGGACCTATGAGGAGAGGCTCAAAGAGCTAAATATGTACACACTGGAAGAGAGAAGGGACCGGGGCAACATGATAGAGGTCTTCAGGTACATGAAGGGGGTAAATAGGGGAGGAACAGTCAGGGTGCTTTGAAGGAAGGAGAAGGTGGCCACTAGAGGGCATGGGTGGAAGCTGGAGGGGGACGATTCAGGGGAGAAAGGAGGAGGTGTTACTTCACTGAGAGGGTGGTGGAGCCATGGAATGCGCTGCCTAGGGGGCTGGTGGAGGCAGAGACGGTGGAGGGGTTCAAGAGGGTGTGGGACAGGTACAGGGGAAGGGTTCTGGAAGCAAAATCCAATGCAGCGAGAATATCTGGAACTGGGAAGGGAGAAGCCAGAGAAGGCGAGGGGGGCAGCAAGGTCAGCTCCCAGGGTGGGGGCTGACCAAACGAGCAGACGCGAAAGACCGTTAGGCCTATTCTGCTGGCATTTTAGTATGTTAGTATGCATGGACTGTGACATGCAAAAGGGTTTAGTTTGAAATCATGGCTTTCGTACTTAGTGTATCCTAAAGTGTTTTACAAGGCACAAGGGTTACATACTGGTAGTGCAGTGACTGTACTGTAGACTAAAATAAAATTTCTAGTGCCCAACCTGTCTCATCAGGGAGTTCAAATGAAATATGGTCCCTTTACCCACTACATGATGATTCTGAAGCCCAACCTGGCCCATCAAAGAATAAAACAAAGTGCCCACTCCGCCAACTGACTGACTGGTCCAATGTCCAGCATGGACCAACAGGAAATAATAAAAAATGTGTCCCCTTTTTGCAGCAACCTGACTGATCCAGTGCCTGATCCATCTGGGAATAAAACTTCTTTGTCCCTTTCCCTCAAACTACTTGATGGGTGTGGTACCAAACCCAGCCTGCAGAGAATAAAAAAAATTGTCTCCCTCTGCTGCTGTGCTGCTGCTGCTGCTGCTACCAGTGTGTTTGGGCATCTGTGTCACTTCTGGCCTGCAGTGCAGCAGTATGAGAGACTGTAGTGAAGAAGGCTGACAACCATGCACTTCCGAAGCTGTAATCCCAAGTGTATCTGACCCCCGACTCCACTGCCTGATTCTCACTCTGTTGCTTCTCTCACTACTCAATCTCAGCTCTGCACTCTCCCTAACACACACACAGGGTTGCATTGTGATACAGGCTATAATTCACCGTGCTGAGCAGTGGAACATGTGCCCTTGGGCCACCACAATTAGCTGAAACAGTCCATCAGAAGCAAAGACTTTTTTGGAAAGAAAACCCAGCAGGTGTGGGCATTATCAATTTTTTCATCCTTCCCTCCAAGGGAATGAAAAAGAAAATCTGTCCCTTCCCCCCAAAGTACCTGACAGCTTCAACGCCCAACCCCACCTGTCAGGAGGAAACAAATCTGTCCCTCTTCCCCCTAACTATGACATGTCCGGTGGTTTACAAAACACAGGAGTTAGATTCTAGTAGCACAAGGACTGTAAACTATAATAGAATTTGGTTTACTATAAAGACTTTCATACATACTGTATCCCAAAGTGTTTTACAAGGCACAGGAATTCCATACTGGTAGCACAGGGAATGTAGAACATGGTCCAATGGAACAGAAAAAAGATCAGCCCCCTTTCCCAACTACCTCATGGGTCCAGTGACATGTCTGGCCCATTAGGGAATAAAACAAAATCTGTCTCCCTTACCAAACTACCTGACAGGTCCATGATCCAACCCAATGCATCAGGAAATAAAACACATTTGTCCCCCTTCCTCAGTAACCGGGGAGACCCAGTGTCCAATCTGACCCATCATGAAATTAAAAAAAATCTGACCCTCTCCTCCCCTTACAACTATCCGACCGGTTCATTACCCAATACTTAACCCAGCCCTTCAGGAAAGTAAAAAAAAAGTATTTCAGTGTCTGGTACACAGTGTATAGTGCTTGTATACACAGCATTAGGGAATAGAAGGCCCAGCACTAAGTGTGAGAAGAGTGCTGGAGGAGGAGGAGGTGGGGAGGATGGAGGGTGTTTGAGACACGCTAAATGTGGGCTGCTGGGAGAAGCTGGTGTTTATTTGATTTTGGGGAGGAGTTATTCCCCCCACACTGAACCTCAGGCGAAGCCCTCCCAGTCAATGTTTGATGCATACTGTTTGGTACTTACTAACATACTAAAATGCCAGCAGAATAGGCCTAACGGTCTTTCGAGTCTGCTCGATTGGTCAGCCCCCACCCTGGGTGCTGACCTTGCTGCCCCCCTCGCCTTCTCTGGCTTCTCCCTTCCCAATTCCGGATATTCTTGCTGCATTGAATTTTGCTTCCAGAACCCTTCCCCTGTACCTGTCCCAGCCCCTCTTGAATCCCTCCACTGTCTCTGCCTCCACCAGCCCCTAGGCAGTGCATTCCATGGCTCCGCCACCCTCTCAGTGAAGTAGCACCTCCTCCTTTCTCCCTGAATCTTCCCTCTCCAGCTTCCACCCATGCCCTCTAGTGGCCCCTCCTCCGTCCTTGAAGCACCCTGACTGTTCCTCCCCTATTTACCCTCTTCATGTACCTGAAAACCTCTATCATGTCCCCCCCGGTCCCTTCTCTCTTCCAATGTGTACATATTTAGCTCTTCGAGCCTCTCCTCATAGGTCCTGTCCCCCAAGCCCCAAATCATTTTGGTTGCCATCCTCTGGACCTTCTCCAGGAGTTTAATGTCCCTCTTTAAGTGTGGCCTCCAAAACTGTATGCAGTACTCAAGGTGTGGCCTCACCAAGCAGTTATACAGAGGGAGTATCACTTCCCTCCTTCTGGAGGTGATCCCCCTAGCGATGCATCCCAGAATCCTGTTGGCCTTGGCTGCTGCCCTCCTACAGTCTCCGAGTTGTTCTTCTTGACATCCACCCCCCAGGTCCCTTCTCAGCCATCGTGACTTGTAGCATTTCTCCCAGGGCGTACACTTGGCTCGGGTTTGTGGCCCCCAGGTGGAGTACCTTGCATTTCCCTGCATTGAACCTCAGCTTCCACTTTCTAGACCATCTTTCCAGAGCCTTCAGGTCCCCCTGTAGGGCCACCCTTCCCTCCTCCCTATCAACCACCGCCCCCAGTTTTGAGTCATCCGCAAAGAGACTCATCTCACTCCTGATTCCTGTCCTTATGTCAGAGATGTAGGTGTTGAACAGGAGGGGCCCAAGGACTGATCCCTGTGGGACCCCACTAATGACCCTCCTTGGGGATGAGACTATCCCGTCAACTACGACCCTCTGGGTCCGGTCCTGGAGCCAATTGCCTATCCATCTGATCATCTGGTTCCCCAACCCCATTTTTCCCAGCTTATCCAACAGGCCCACATGAGGAACAGAGTCAAATGCCTTGCTGAAGTCTAGAAAGACGACTTGTGTGTACTTAATTTTGGCCTTTCTCTATTCCTACCCTCATAAGTAGAGTCAGTCAGCATTAAGGACTAGAAGGCCCAAAAAGTGAGATCACCTCCTTGAACTCATGGAGATGGTGAATAGTAGCATACAGGAGAGGAAAAAAAACCTGTGGAGGAAGCCTCTTAGGAACCATGGCTACTGAACTGCCCATCCTCTGGGCACACTAAGAGGAGATAATTCTAAATGCTTTTCAAATTTCTTCTTCCAGATTAGGGATGTATGTTTTGAAGCATGAAGAGATCCATCTTCTAAGTCTGTTAATGATATGAGTAGGAATATTGTTGTCAGATGCTGATGATGTTGCTCTGATCCAAAAAGAATGTCTTGAGAAAGAATAAAGATTAAGTCCTAACCATTGTAGGGAGTTCTCATATGCTCCATTAACAATTTGGCAGTCATTGTTGCATGATTGTCAGAAGTCAGAAGAGACTGAGAGGAATCAGAGCAAATGTGGTATCACATGACTTGATCAAAAAGAGCTACTGGGTGCCAATAATTGTGAGTCAGGTAATATGTAATCTGAACTCCTTTGTGCAGTCTGTTGGTCTTTGAAGTTGGAAGCAACAGGTTGCAATGATCTGCTTGTTTTATTAAATTGGAGACTCTGAAGAATTTACCAGAAGAGGCTGAAGATACAGTAAACTCCCCTAGATGCAGGAAACCATAGAAAGCTAAACAAATAGCTGATGAGACCATAATGTTCGTGATAGGGACAAATGGAACAGTTTGTAGTAATGCAACAAGTTTCAGACTATAGCTCCATTGATAGGGTGTCATTTAAGAACTTTTGTGGATGATACTGTATGGATTCCAAGCAGAAGGAGTTTCACTGAGGCACTGGGTAAAACTGAAGACAAGGATGGATTTGACTGAGATAAGAATTGGATTTCAGATAAGTACTGCTTTAGGTCCCATGTGATCATTTCAAGGCTTGATGACAGTAGGTTATGAATGCAAGTATATGATCACTATAGAAGGAACTCCTATACATTTATTAGAAGGCAGAAAATGAGCAATACTTCTTCCAAGCAGTGGAATAAGTTGCTTGGGTAGCAGGTGCTAAGGCAGATGACATGAAAGCTTCAACTTGCTGATGATAATGTGCTAAGTCATGATAAGACTGACAAATTGAGGAGGAGAAGTCCTGATCACGTCAGATGAGAAATAGTGCAACAACGTTTCTGTAACTGAAACTGAGATAAAGAATCAGCTGTGTCATTTGCATAGCCAGGAATATGAAAGCATTTCAGAGTAAAATTATGATACAGAGATAATCAAGTCAACCGCCACATAAACAACATGATGGAATGGGACAAAGACCTGCCCTTATTTATAATGTTCTCTGTTGGTTGATTGTCTGAAAAAATTGGCACAGTCTGCAGAGGCTAGAAAGTTCCCAATATGAATGCAATGGCTATGATGATTTGTTTTTTTTTTTTGCATTTAATCTTTTTATTAGGAGATTTCAGATTATTATATATGTAGAACCATTAGACCAAATGGCTGACAAAGTGGTTACAAACATGCCACTTGATACAACCAGCCGAGGCACCATACATACAACCATATCGTGCTGGTGTACATGTATTACAACTGGCTTAACGAAGTATTAACTGTGAAGCATCATTAAACCTGAAAAATCCTACCATGGGTATACTAAAAAAATCCAGAAAAAGGTATTTACTCACATTAAAAATGCAGGCTCAAGAGCGACAGAGCATCTTCACATAAGGTGTAGAAACTTGCTTTTGGGGGGGGGGACCTGTATGACCATCTGGAGGTGGGACTCTCAATATAGCTATAAAGAAAAGCCATTGCAGTCTTTTAACAATTAATCAACTATTACTACTAGGGTGGTCATGGGGGGTTCAGTTTGTCCTTCGAATATCTGGAGGGCAAGGCATGGTTACTGTGGTCAACATAGGTTAAATAAGGGGCCCAAAGTGCTTCAAACTTTTTATAACACTGGTTTTTAACACAAGATATCCTGGTCAGGGTGGTCAACCTTTCTATGGCACTAAGCCACTCTATCAGGGATGGAACCTCTAGGGATCTCCAGCGACGTATGATAAGACGTTTACATTCTACTGAGGCCTGTATGAGCCACAGTGTAGAGGCACTGGATAGAGTGAGAACCTCGGGTATGAGGCCTAATAGCCAAAGACCAGGATCTGCTGGAAGGGATGTCTTTAAGATAAGGGAACAATGTAGGATTACTGCCTCCCAATAGGACTTCAAAGGAGTACATGACCCCAGGATGTGAAGCAGATCCACGTCTGGGGCCTCACATCTCCAACAGCAGTCAGAGGAGAGAAGACCCATCTTGTTTAGTTGGGACGGGGTTTAGTACCAGAGGTGCAGTATTTTATTCTGTAAAAGAAGGCTTTGGGGAATACAGCAGGCCTGGCGAGTTCTCATCCAGCACTGTCACCATTGTAGATCAGTAATGGTGATCTGTAATGCGGTGGCCCACTTGGTTTTGGCTGGCAGAGAGGGGTTGGGAGCACTAGCTCATTGAAATCTCTGTATAAGACCAGCCCTACCTTTGGAATGCATAATCCAGACATCTATAGGAAAAGAGGGTTTAACAACTTTACATTTTATACAAGTGACACAGGTGCATCTTTTCTTAACCCAAGACTGGTATAGGCTTCTCATCTGAAGGTATTTCCAAAAATCACTGTGGGGGGCATAACTGTTTTGCAAACCCTGGAGCGAGTCTATGTCTGAGTGTTCTGGGGATCTCAAGTCCCCAGTGTAAAGCATTCCTTTAGAGGCCCAGTCCACCCAGTTCGAGGAGATTTATTAATACAGAGACTGAGGTTATTCCAGAGAGGGTATGATTCCCAAGCCAAGGCATTGAGAGGTTTTGAGTCCCAATTTTTGCCAGGCTTGATGTGCATGATGGATGGAGAGCCAGCCCTTGTGCGGCTTTGGAAGGGGGTGAGGTAGCAGTGCAGAAATCAAAGGGCCCTGCAAGAGATATCTTTCAATTTGGGATCATACCAGAGAGTAAAGGGACTGACAGGGACCCTCCTCCTTTAGGGTCTTTGCTACTATAAATGCTATGGAGTACTGAGAGAAGTCAGGTAGGTTCCAGCCTCCCCTCAGGTTTTAAGCCCTCAATTTAGCTCTACTAAATCTAGGTCTGTGTGAACCCCATAAAAAGGAGCTGATCAGAATGTTCAGCTTTTGATTCCATGCATCGGAAAGAAAAAAGGGAACATGGAATAGTAGGTGGTATACTCTAGGGGCAAGCAGCATTTTGATCGCGGCAATCTTGCCTGCCAGGGAGAGGTGCAAATGAGCCCATCTGTTCGTGGCAGATTGTAGTTTGGTCACTAGGGGTTTAAAGTTTATGTCCATTAAGGATGAGAGTATGGAGGTAAGCCAAATGCCCAGGTATGTTATTTTGGATCTTGCCCAGGCCAAACCTTGGGAATCCACAATGGCCGATGTAATAAGAGCATTAAAAGGGAGGACTGCAGACTTTGCTAGATTGAAGTTCAAGCCTGAGATTTTACCGAATGTTTGTAATGTCGAAAGGATATGTGGTAGGCTGTGTGGTAGGTCACGGGTCAGGATCAGGCAGTCATCGGCATACAACTTAGTGATATAACTTTTGTCCTTAACCTGAAGTCCATGTATATGAGGGTGATTTCTGAGGGCTGCCATGAGGGGTTCAATAGCTAAAACAAAAAGTAGGGGGGATAATGGGCATCCTTGTCTGGTCCCTCTCTGTAGACAAAATGCTTCAGAGAGGACATTATTGGTAAGGACCCTGGTGGTAGGGCAGGCATAAAGAGTCTTTATCCAAGTGGTAAAGTATGGGCCAAAGTTAAAAGTGTTCATGACTGCAAATAAATATTCCTAGCCTACTGTTTCAAAGGCTTTCTCAAAGTGAATTGTAACTGCTGCCGCTGGGGTGAGGAGGGAGGCCACTATCTGTATTAAGGGTACTAGAGCCCGGATATGATCTGAGTTGATTTGACCCTTAACAAACCCTACCTGTGAAGGGTGAATAATCTCTGGAAGGAATTCCTCCAGTCTAGTGGCCAAAACCTTGGCCAGAATCTTGCCATTAGTATTGATTAAAGAAATAGGCCTGTAACTGGAGGGGAGGGAGAGATCTTAATCCTCTTTTGGTAGTATGGTAATTATGGCCTCAGATAGGGTAGGAGGGAGCTGCCCACACGAGTGGCCCTCATTCAACATGTTCACCAGGGGGGCTGCAATCAAAGGCTGAACTAGTTTGTAGAAATCCACTGAAAAACCATCCCACCAGGTGCTTTATGAGGAGCCATCTCAGTAATAGATTTGCCAATTTCAGCCTCTGTTATGGGTAGGTCTAGTGTGGTTTTCTGTGAGTCAGAAAGCTTAGCGAGAGGCAAGGGCTCAATAAATTGAGTGTAAGACTCACCATCCCAACAACCATGGGAAGAGTAAAGAATTTTATAGAACTCGGTCATAGTGTTATTAATAGAGATGGGGGTTCATGGAGAGCTTCTCTGACCCATCCCTTAGGCTGGTGATAACTCTTTCAGCTTGTCTTTGTTTTAGCCTGTAGGCCAGCAACTTGCTAGCCTTTTCACCCTCAGCTTGGTAATGGTGCTGGGTTCTGTGAATATAGAGCTCGGCCTTCTTGCTGACCAGCGTATTTATATTTAAATGGGTGGCAGCCAGAGCGGTAAATACTGTTGGTGTCTGAAGCACTGAGGGCTTCACTTTATACTTAGCCTCCATATCTTTTGAAGTGTTCTTTAGCAGGAGAAGTTCCTGGTCCCTCATCTTCTGCCTATATGAGGCGAAGCTAATGATACCTCCCCTAATAGTGGCCTTGTAGGCCTCCCAAGTGCTTCCAGCTAAGGCAGAAGAAGGGGGATTGTGAAGGAAAAATTCTTCTGTAGCTGCCTGAAGTCACTGGGTGAAGTCCTTATCATACAGCAGGAGGGGATCCAACCTCCACAGTAGTGATCTGGAGATTTTTAGAGCTGGTATGAAGGTAAGGGAGACAGGGGCATGATCAGAGATATATATTGGGGAAATAACTACCCCACAGGTGGCCTTATAGATGTTAGGAGAAGTGAGCCAATAATCCAACCTACTAGCCATTTGGTGGGGTGCAGAGAAAAAGGAGAAATCTTTTACTGAAGGATTCAATACCCTACACACATTGGACAGCTGATGCAGAGAAATAAGATCTTGCAGTTCCTGCTGCACTCTGCAATGGGGCTCCGGTCTGGCATTGGATCTATCCAGAAGGATGTCCATTACCAGATTAAAGTCACCTCCCATGAGCAACTCAGGATTGTCATACGATACATCCATGAGTTTTTGTGAAATAGATTAAAAAAATTTAGGAGAATCCTCATTGGGACCGTATATATTAGCAAGGATCAGGGGGCCAGAGGGTGTAGAGACCTTCAGAATGATCCACCTACCATCTCCCCCTCTGTAAACCTCTTTATCCTGCCATTGCAGTGATTTATGTAACAAAATGAATACACCCCATTTGGCCGATTTTGCCGTACAATGAGCTTCTGTACCTACCCAATCCCTTACCAACTTCACAGCTTCTTTGGAACTTATTTTAGTCTCTTGTAAAAAAGTGACTTGGGTGCCCAATTTTTTTAGCTGAGACAGTACCGCTTTTCTCTTTATGGGAGAATTCAAACCCCTGACATTCCAAGTAGTGGTTGTGATATCTGAAAACTTAGCCATTGTCGGGATTTTTCCATTTTGCGTGCCAACAACTATAAATAAACACAGATGCTAACTAGAGTGTTAGCTGAAAGTTAATATGAATATTCCAATAACTAAATAAGGGTCCCCACCCTAACTTAAGCAGCACAACAGGCCTAAACAGGGCCATACCATGTTCTCTGCAGGTCCTAATAAACACTGAAATCACTTTTATAATTATCGGTAAACCTGATAGGACAATGAAGAGCAAAGGAAACCTATATACCACCCTGGAGTGTCCCAGATGCTTCCAGAGTACCACGCAATCCAGGGGGTTAGGTGAGGTAAATTAAAGAGCAGCTCCTCAGCTGAAAGGTAGGTCAGCATGTTGAATAGATGCTGAGGTGCCTCACCAAGGACAGAGTGGGGGGTGTAGTCTGTTTTCGACCAGGGAGGAGGCAAATGCACCATCGATTCCCAATGGCCCAAGACTATCCCCAGGGGTGGGGAAGAGTGCGAATAACCTGTGGGATTAGGGTCGCACAAGGAGGACAGCACTGTACGTGCATCTCTAGCCATCAAAAACATTGTAAAGGGGGTGCCAGTTCTCCATATCCTGGAACAAATACACCCACACCAACCCTAAACTAGCTCACACCAATGGGTAGAAAGAACAGGGAGAGCCAGAATGTATTGAGAATTATAATGACATTAAGAGTCTTTCAGCTTAGTAAAGAAAAGAAAAGAAAATAAGTACCTCTACCGGAATGGTAGGTGCAGTTAACTATACATTGCAGTGTCACAAATACTGTCACCATGTTGATATCATTGCAATATCAGGGCCCCTAGGGTGTAAGAATGAGAAGGATGTTCATAATCCAGATACCCCTTGAAATATAGCAGCCACTAACACCAGTGGGCTTGTGCCTGGAAATAACTCCTTAGTAAACCTTCTGAAGCCATATTAGCTCCCAGTAAGTCTCAGGCTTTAAACATATTCCATAGGGCAACATTCTACAGACAGCCCACATTCTATAGATTCTTACTTTACTCCATATGAGAGCTATCCCCTGAGTGCCAGAGCACCTTATGTGTACAAGGCAGCAGCCCCGATCTGTGGGAGAAGCCTCAGGGATTAAAATCCCAGAAAAGTTACAGGGTAACATGTCAGAGGCTTGTAATATGGAGCTAAATCAAAACCCCTCACCTGAAATCATGCAGGGACATGCTGGCAATTAAAAACTAAACAGAACAAAGGGGTGACAGCCACTGATGCTACATAGTGTAGTAGCAGGGCTACCCTGTAAAGCGCATAATAGCAATAACTCCTCAATGGAGGAGATTAACATAAAACTAGAAGCCCAACTGCTTATGTTTTAATCACAGACAGGCCGGACTGTACACGGCACATTTAATCCAGGACCTGAATGTCATTTGCGAGTCGCAGAGAGCGAGCAGTGAGGCTGGAGAAGGAATGGAGAAAAGGGGCTGGGGCTCATAGTAATGGGGACTCAGCATACTTTGCACAAGGTGGATGTTACGGCCTGGCCCTAGGAACATAGGTATTACACCGAGGACAAGCTAGGGAAGCTCTGGATTTCCAGCTGCCCCGTATACCACAGCAAAACATTTGACAAAATTACATAACCCTGGGACCTTTACCCATCTTGCAGCTTCACCAATAAAAATGTGGAGCTCCTGTCCTCCCGTGGACTCCGAGGTTCAACTGTCCAGTCTATCTCGAAGGGAGCCCTTTCAGCCAGCCCCTTGGCATTGTCCAGGTGGAGTACATCTTCATGGCTGGTGCTTCTGTCGGACATAACCAGGGCTGCTGGCAACAAATCTCTGAGCGGCTCATATCTGTTGGACAGCTTCACGGGCATGGAGTATGTGGAGGAGCCATTGCTCAATGAAGCTAGTGGGACCTGCTGCTGGCTCCTGCAGTGATTCCTTCTTGGTTTCTTAGTAGAAGGCAGAGAGGGCTTCCCCGACTTGCTAGATGCTTTCTTTTGTTGTCTACCCCATGCTGCTTCTGCCACTCGGGTCTTCCAGCTGGCGCTGGGAGGGGGGGGTAGAGTTTCGGCCCTGATAGCCTTCAGGAGGAGCAGAGGTATCCATGAACGATGTGGCATCATCACAAGGCAGAGGGGTGGACTTTTGTTGCAGCCCAGCTTCACCACCGATGTCCTCCAAGAAGAGTTCCACCTCAACCTGGGAGTTAAAGGTAAGCTGCTCACCCTTATACAGTACACGTAGTTGTGAAGGGTATCTTAGAGAGGTCGGAAGGTTTAACTTGTAAAGGACCTGCTTTACCGGACCATAGTCTCAACGTCTCCGGGATAAGTCATATGAATAGTCCTGGAATATCTGAACGGGAGCCCCATCCCAATGCAGCATTCTGAGGTCTCTAGCAGTTTTCAGACATAGCTCTTTAACCAGGTATCTGGCAAATTTACACAGTATTGGGCGAGGATGGTCCACAGGCTGAGGCTTTAGGGCTAGTGACCTGTGGGCCCTCTCTAGCTCCAAGGGAGGGGGATTGTTCAGTTTAAGCATTATTGTAAGAGAAGTTTGCAAAAAGGAGATCATATCTGGGTCCTCAGTCCCCTCCGGGAGCCCCACAATCTGAATGTTTTTTCTTCTCCCTCGATTTTCAAGGTCATCAACCTTGGCCAGTAGATACTGTATCTGGTTATGATGGTCCCTAGTTTGGAGAAATTGGTCATGTAGGATTTGGTCTTGCTGTTTAATTTGAAGTTCTGTATCCACCACTCTGGAGGTTAATTTCTCAACGTCTTTTTTAGTGTTAGAGGTGGTGGAAATGAGTGCTGCTGTATCTAATAATACTTTGTTTAGCACAGAGGTAATATTACCCAGTTGTTGGTCCACTGTCTGAGTAAGGGGGATCTGAGGCTCATTAGAGTGGGCCATCTCCTCTCTTGGGACTGCTCCCCTGCTGGAGCCCGGTGGTCTTACAGGCCTGCGGTAGCAATGAGAAAAATCTTCAACAGACAATAAAATAGCAATCCCTTGTCCGATTTACTCACTTTACGTATTTCTCCCATGAAACTCTTATGCAAAATTGTTAAATGTACTGTGCACCTGTCTAACACTTTATGAGCCATGTGAAGCCTGCTGTCTCTGTGTTAAGTGTTTCATACCAATTCCTTGTATGTATCAGCTGTAAATACTGTATATTGATACCAATCAGGGGTGTAGCCAGGGATTTCAGATCTGCACACCAAGTGGACTCACTGCTACCCCATCCCCCTTGTTAGGGTGATCTACCCCCCCCACCCCTGGGTGTAGCCAGACAATATACAAATGTACATCAGGACCATGTTTGTTGCCTTATTTGGCACAATAAATACAACTTTTGTAACTCATGACAATGGTTGTTGCCGTGCATGGGTAAATATAAATGCTATGCATTTTTCCCTAAGACACCTAAATACCAGCCCAGAGCCTGTAAAGTTGTATTGTCCTTGGGATGCAAAGAGAGTATTAGTGACCAGTCCTTCTAGTTTCGACTCCTATGAATAAAATTACAGAAAGGTTCAGTATTTTTTTTGTTAGTTTTCATGGAAAAAGGAAGCAGTTCAGAGCCTATTTGCTACCCCCTTAAAAAAAGTTGCACACCATGGAGTGCTTGGAGTATGCCTGCCTACACCCATGATACCAATGTACGTAATCTACTGTAACTAATTCCGGGTCACCCCTGAAAAAGGGACCTCTGGTCTCAGTGGGCTTACCCGGTTACCAAAATCTAAATAAATAAAATAAATACATTTAGTTTCAGCTCGATGTACAGAATGCAAATCCGGAGTAATATCCTAGAGACATGGGTGTTGAGAATTCGGATGTAACAGGATGCATAAGAGTGGAAATGCAGCAGATTAGTTACACAGCTTCCATCTTGGCTGGTTAGCTCCACCTCCCCCCAGGCTATGATGATTTCGAAGAGAGGAGACGTTTTATGGAAGTCTCAAAGGTTGGATATGTCAGGAGGCCAGTGAGCAGTGATAGAGGAATGCTCAAAGATAGCAACATAGCCCCGAGTTGGTGACACATAGAAACATAGAAACATAGAATTTGATGGCAGATAAGGACTGCTTGGCCCACCCAGTCTGCCCATTTCCTTAGCTAGTGGATAAGCTGCAGATCCTAGTTAACCAGCAGCCTACTTCTTCCTACCCCCACCCCCTAGAATTGCCTTATGACTGTCCCATGCATGCTTGAATTCCACCACTGTTTTTGACTCCACAACCTCCTCTTCCGGAAGGCCGTTCCATGCATCCACAACCCTCTCTGTGAAAAAATACTGCCATAAATTACCTCTGAGCCACCCCCCCCATCTTCAAATTGTGCTCCCTTGTTCTTGCACATCTCTTTTTTTGAAAGATGCTACCGTCTTGGACTTTGTTGATTCCCTTGAGGTACTTGAAAGTTTCTATCAAGTCCCCCCTCTCTCTCCTTTCCTTGAGGCTATATATATTAAGCTCCTTAAGTCTCTCTTCATATATCTTCTGGTGCAGACCCTGCACCATTTTAGTTGCCCTCCTCTGGACAGCTTCCATCCTGTCTATGTCTTTGCGGAGATTGGGTCTCCAGAACTGCACATAGTAGTCCAGATGGGGCCTCACCAGCTGTCTGAACAAAGGGATAATAACTTCCTGTTTTCTACTGGTGATGCCTCTCCCTCTGCATCCGAGTATCCCCCCAGCCCTTCTTGCTGCCCTGTCACATTGCTTGCCCACCTTTAGGTCATCTGATATGACTACCCCCAGGTCCCTTTCCATTTTTGTTGTTGTTAGTATCTCACCCCCATTGTGTATTCTTCCCCTGGGTTTTTGTTTCCCAGGTGCATTACCTTGCACTTCTTAGCACTGAATCTAAGCTGCCATACATTTGACCATTCCTCTAACCTTGCCAAGTCCCTTCTCATCCTTTCCACCCCACCTTGTGCATCAACTCTGTTGCAGATCTTTGTGTCATCTGCAAAGAGACATACTTTTCCTTCCAGTCCCTCTGCAATGTTGCTTATAAAGACATTGAAGAAGACCGGTCCTAATACTGAACCCTGCAGTACCCCACTAGTAACCCCCCTTTCTTCAGAGTGGACTCCATTTACTATTACTCTCTGTGTCCTATTCTCCAGCCAATTCTTTACCCAGGCTGTCATCTTGGGACCCACTCCCAGGCTGGCTAACTTGTATATTAATCTTTTGTGTGGGACTGTATCAAATGCCTTGCTAAAGTCTAGGTAGGCCATGTCCACAGCCCCTCCCTGATCTACTACTTTGGTCACCCAGTCAAAGAAATCTATCAGATCTGTCTGGCATGACCTTCCCACTGTGAATCCATGCTGCCTTTAGTCCTGTGTCCCTCTGGCCTCTAGATACTCGACAATTCTTTCCTTCAGAAGTGATTCCATCATTTTCCCTACCACTGAGGTTAAACTAACAGGTCTGTAGTTTCCTGCTTCTGCCTTGCTCCCACTTTTGTGAAGGGGAATCACATCTGCCCTCTTCCAGTCATCTGGTACCACCCCATCCTCCCGTGATTTGTTAAAAGGGTAGTCAGTGGTGTCACTAGTTCTACCCTTATTTCTTTTAGAATTCTGGGATGAATCCCATCAGGCCCCATTGCTTTGTCCACCTTCAGTTTTAGAGTTCTTTCAGAACCCTTTCTTCTGTAAATGGGCTGGTATCAACTTCTGTATCCAGAGTGTTTCTACTGTTTGTTTAGGTACCTTTCCTCTTCCTTTGTAAATATTGAGCAAAATATTTGTTTAGTATCTCTGCCTTTTCACAGTCACCCTCTGCCCACCCTCCCTCCCCTTTATTAAGCCTCACTATCCCTCCTTGGTCTTCCTTCCGCTCCCTGATGTACCTATAAAAGGTTTTATCCCCCTTCGTAACTTAGTTGGTTGTCTTTTCCTCAGTTTGGGCCTTTGCTGTTCTGACTGCCTTCCCAGCTTCCTTTTGCTTTAACTGATACAGTTCTCTGTCCTGCTCCTTCTGTGATTCCTTGTACTTCCTGAATGCTTTCTTTTTCCTCTTGAACCTTCACTGCCACTTCCTTTGAGAACCATAGTGGTTTCTTACATCGTTTCATTTTGTTTATTTGCTTTACACAAAGGCTTGTTACCTCTGTGATGGCAGTTTTTATTATTCCCCATTGTTCTTCCACACCTCTTTCCTGCCCATTTGCTAGTGCATTCCTTAGGCACTCACCATTTGGAAAAGTCAGCCCTCCTAAAGTCCAGTACTTTTGCCTTTGTGGCAAAGCTTGACTCTATTGCTGTGTTGTGTGAACCATACTGTTCGATGGTCGCTGGTTCCCAGATGGCTACCCACTTCTACATCTGTGATCCTCTCTTCATCTCCATTTGAGAGAACCAGGTCTAAGATTGCTCCCTCTCGAGAGTGGCTCAATACTAGTTGTCTAAGGCATGCCCCTGTAGGGCATCTAGAATAACCCCACTCTTCGAAGTGGCTGCTGCAACTGCACTCCAGTTAACATCTGGCATATTCAGATCACCCATCAGCAATATCTCCCCTTTTTCTGTCATTCCAAGTATACTTTCTATCATTTCCTTGTCCATTTTCTCCCCCTGAGAAAGGGGTCTGTATACAACCCCTGTGCAAATTGTGGTGCCATTGCCGGTCTCCAAATTTACCCACAGTGCTTCTTCTCCTCCCTGTTTTCCCTTTTGTTCTGTTGCTTTGATTCCTTCCCTTATGTAAAGAGCTACTCCTCCTTCTCTTTTACCCTCCCTGTCCCTCCTGTAGATAGTGTATCCTGGTATGTTTATGTCCCAGTCATGGTTTTGTGTGTACCATGTTTCTGTGACTGCCATGATATCCAGATGTTCCTCCTCCATCAAGGCCACTAATTTAGGAAGCTTGTTACTCAGACTGCGGGCATTGGTACTCATTGCTCTCCATTTTTTTATGGCTTTACCTTCTGTTGCAGCATCCCCCACTGACCTTTCTACCTCGGTCTTTTTCTCATTTAGTGCCCTGTTTTGTAGGGAGAGGCTGGGATTTTCCTGTGGCTTATCAATGCCTCCCCCTTAACTAGTTTAAAAGCTTGCCAATGAAGCATTTAAACCAATTGCTCAAAAGACTTGTTCCCTTCCTGGACAGATGCAGACCATCCTGCCAGTATAGGCTGGTGTCCCTTCAGGTGGAACCCCAGTCTCCAGTGAAGCCAAACCCCTGTGCTCCACACCATTTTTCAACCATTCATTAAACTGCATGGTGCAAAGTACCTCCTCACTCATGCCATTGACAAGCAGCACCTCTGAGAAGGATACTGTGTGTGCTACTTGTCTTAGGCCCCTTCCCAACTCTACAAAGTCCTCCTGCACTGCTCTCATCTCATGATGAGCCAAGTCATTTGTCCCTAGGTGGACAATGATGTCCAGCTCAGACTCCTGTGCAGCTGTTCTCATGATCCTGAGGATGCGCTTCCTGTCCCTCCAAGCCATGGCTCCAGGCAGGCACCTTACTTCAGTTTTTCCTGCTCCCCCCAGTTCTAGCCCCCTAATAATTGAGTCCCCCACCTGGAGCTGCTTCCTTTCCTTGTGGTGTCCTCTGCCTCCTTCCTGTGGGCCTCCCTTGTGACAGTTGTCCTCAGCCTCCTTAGTCTCCTCTGTGGGTGCATCCATAGGGGAGCTATGCTCCCCCCCAGAATGGTGTATGGATTGCGGAGTGGAACAACTGACTGGGTGTGCCTCTGTTCCACCATCCTCACCCTCCCTGAGCCCACTGCAGTCCAACTGCTGTCCTTTCTTCGCAACCTCTGAGGTAGTGGTGGTGGCTCTGGTGCTCCCTGGATGGGGAGGTTCCCTTCCTACCATCCAGTGTGGCCTGAGGGAAGGTTTCCTTACTACTGTCCAGTGTGGCCTGAAGATGGGCAACTTCCTCCCTCAGGGCAGAGAGTTGTCTGCAAATAGGGCAGCATCTCAGCCTCCAGAAAGACTCCTGGAAGACAGCTGCCCCACAGCCATTAAATTGCACTACTCCCCACATGTTTATCTACTTTTTTTTTGTGCGTTTGTTGTGTGTGTGATTGATTTGCTATATAGAAATATATATATTATACAATGTGTATGCTTATATTGTCAGTGCAGTATGCTAGAGAGGATATGACAGTGATATGCACCTTGCACTCTTGAGGAAATGATGTCAGAACCCCAGGTATAAAGGAACTATTTCCAGGGTGGGTGGGGTGAGGGGTGGGAAGGGTTGGGCCTAACTGCCCTCAAAAACAATCAGCTAAAAGCTCTGACCCACTGCTAGATGAGTGCCTTCCTGTCAACAAGATGCCCTACACAACAATTTGACAGAGAAAATACCTGCTAATCAAACAGAGAAAAATCCAGACATCCAAGTCAGACACAGGTAAACCTCCCCAGCCCCAAACCAGCCGGTGGTTTGTGCTCTGAAAGCAGTCAGCCCCAAAATAAGTCAGCTGTGCTTTAAACTCTTCCTGCACTGAAAATCTTAAGAATTGTAACAAACGTAAAGCTAGATCCACCTCCCTCTGTTGCTTGAAAGACTGTCTCTTCCTGACAATTCTAAGTTCCTTATTTCACCTTTCAGTTATAAGTAGCCTCCACCTGCAGAATATCTGCTACAAACCAAAGACAATTGTAAGGTTCACCTCCCTCTGTTGTGAGCACAAAGTGCAATATAGAATTTGCAAGTGCAATATAGAATTTCTCACACAGCTCACAGCTGAATAAAGAAGTAGTGTCCTTCCAGGTCAAGAAGATGTGTATGTCCTGGGATGTACATCAGTGTATATCCTGGGATATAAGTCAGGAGATGGGTCTTTGTAGAACATAAAACTTCCAGCTGGCTAGAAAATGGGACTACATAACTAGATCAGATTTGGCTGTAGAAGTGAAGTTGATGTGATGATGCAGTTCAGAGACAGAAGATGGCAATGTCAGAAGGTAGGAAATAAATGAACCACCTTGTAGAATGATCCACATTGCGAAATTGAGATATCCCAGGAGTGAGAGAAGTTTGGGTTTGGTACAGGAGGAGTAAACAGAAAAGGATTTCACAAGAACTTGGATCCTATGTAGTTTATCAGGTGGTAATCTGGCTTTCATGTACTTCGTGTCCAGTTCAATACTCTGAAATTCAATGGATGTAGATGGTCCTAATGTTTTCTCCTCAGACAGAGGAGCTGCTAATTCCTGGAACAGATTGATGAGTTCAGTAATCCAGCAGCAGGAGGTGAATCAGGAGGACCGGTGAGAAGAAAGTCATCCAGAAGATGGATGACAGCTGGACGATGACAGATATTGAGCAATAACCAAAGAAGTGTCTTGGCACATGCAAACCATTTTAGGATTCTTTTACAGCCGAAGGTCAGACGGACAGAGAAGTAGCACAATCTTCCCAATGAATGCACCATAGATGCCGCAGAGAAGAGTGAATGGGCAGCAACTTAAATGCATAGGAAATGTCCACTTTTGAGAACCAGCAGCAGAGATAAAAGCATTTAATGATTGTAATGGTATCATTGATGTGATCATAGGAGAGGGAATAATCATCAGATGGAATCAATGAATTGATGCTAGGAATGGACATCAACCAAGGTGCAGATAAGTCTATGATTAGGCACTTCTTGGCAGAATATTTTCTGGTAGCAACACTGATAGTATTGATCTAATAGATAGGAAACAGTGGATGCAGAAAAGGACCAAGAAGAAATCCTTTTTGCAGTTATTTCTTTAAAAGCTGCAGAATAACATTGGATTCTTTTATAGCAGACTGTAAATTCTGACATGTGATTGTATCGGAAGGAAGTACTGAAATGTTCATATGAAAACCTTTGGAGAAGCCAGAAAGGAGATATTCCACAAATGAGTGAAAAGGATTAGAAGCTAGCACTTGAGATAAGGCTGGCAAATTGATCTGAGTAGAAGGATGAAGTGATTGCTACTGTTTCAAAGAAGACATTTTCAGACAAATGAATTGGACATGAGCATCACCACAAAAACTGCAGATGTGTAGAAATTGACAGCCAGAGACCAGGCAGCATTCATCATTAACGTTTTTGCAAATTGGTTTGCTTCCTGAATATTCAGTGTGTCTGCCTCATCTATCCAAGTTGGGGCAGAAGGAAGCATTAGTAGCAATCGTTTGGGGTCAGCCTCAAAGAGGAAAGGGAAGCAGGAGCTGATCCAGGTGACCTATCACTCCTAGCTGGAATGGTAGATGATGAGACATTGGAAACTATTAAAGGGCAAAAAGAAGCAAAATGGGAAAAGGAACCACACAGCAGGCAGGAGTATGCTTGCTGCCCAGCAAAGTGATGACAAAACAGCTCATTAGCCAGGATGGCCTAGTTTACTTTTGTGTTAAAATAAACCAAAGCAGCTGCAGGGTTTGTGGAGAAAGACCTATGATAATCATAGGAATGCATCCCTCCATATCTCATGCCTACATTGACCAATAGATATAAATATGAGTCCAGTTCCTCACATGTAGAAGGAAATAAAGAGCAAATCACATCATGATATAAGCTGAAAGCAAGAATTAATTCTGGTATAGTCAGTTTCTTCACGAGTGTCTGGGATCTTTTGACTGCAATATGACAGAAACATCTCTGCAAGATACTATTCTGGGTTTAGTGGTATCGTGATGAGATGAGAAGGCAAGGCAAGGCAAAGCAAAGTTTATTTCTTTGGAGCCCACTCCCAGAGGCTCTGGGCGCCTCACATAAAAATGCAAGGGAGTAAAAACATGCATAAATACACATTAAAACACAATAAAACAATAATAAAACAAATATTAAAATCTGTAACTAATTCATTTCAACAGTTTCTGCATTATGTTAAATATCTATGTCTGGGAAGACCAGCAAAAAGATATTGGTCTTAAGGTGGCTCTTGAATACCTCAACTGAAGGGGCCTCCCTGATGACTGGAGGAACCAAATTCCACAGGACAGGGCTGGTGATGCTGAAGACCCTGTCACTGGCAGTTTTAAGTCTCATCCTGAGAATCGGCAGGCGACCTCTAGAGGAGGAACAGAGGGAGCAGACTGGGGCAGCAGGTGTTAGCAGATCAGACAGATAGCCAGGGCCTAGTCCATGTAGGGCCTTAAAGGTGAGTAAACCCACTCTGAAGATAGCCCTCCACCTGACCAGCAGCCAGTGCAGACCACACAGCACCAGAGTTACATGACAGAACCTCAAAAGGCCTGTCAGCAACCTAACAGATGTGTTCTGCACTAGCTGCAGTCTGCAGAGGGTACCTCCCGAGACCCTGAAGTAAAGGGCATTACAGTAAGAGATATGAGGTTTATGTTCTTCCCATCTATGATATCCCTCTGAAGGTGACCTGAGATAATGTGAATAGGACAGATGAATGGAGGAGCAGTGGCTGAGAAGGAAGTAGTACCTGAATTCCGTCAAGCTTTCAGATCTGAAGTAGATGGCGTGCTTATGGTTGGCATAGCACTAGTAGAAGAAGCATTCCCTTGAGTATGACTGGTGGATGGAAGGACAGGAAGTGTTACTAAGTTTGAGGCTGGAGTAGGCTGTGAGGGAAGGCAAGCAGTGAGGGCAGTGATATGAGATTGTAGCTCTGATATGAATGTCGCAAGCTGAACCATAAATTCTTGAATTTCAGATAGTGTCAGGAACTGGCTGGAGAATGAGGTGGCTAGGTGCAGGATCCCTGGCAGGCTAAGATTTAGCAGCTGTGAATAAATCAAACAGTTCCTGTTTCTGGGCTGAAGCTGAATGGGAAATATCAAGTTTTTTTTTCCGTTCAGACCTAAGGCAGGGGAGCAGTCCAGTCCTTTATGGAGTAATTTGATTTGGAAGGTCTTTTGTGAGATGGTTGAGTGATTGAAAAAGTCTGAGGAAACCACAAGCATTTTTTCCAGGATCTGGGGATGGAGTGCCAGTAAGAGTGGTAGAGGACATAGTTCTAATACTCCACTTCATATTGCACTTTAGAAGAAGAACCCCAGTGGACAAACTCAAGCCTTTTATGGAACTTGGAAGAAGAGGGGAACAATGTACTCTCTCAAAAGATTCATGGGAAAGCATTACCATTGGTGGTGTTGAGAAGTAGAATGAACCCCAGGCAGCTAGGGCCAGTAATTGGACACTGACATGGATGAAACAGCTCCAGTAGAGCTGTATTCACTTTGCAGGTTTGCAGGTTGCAGATTCACACCGCTGGTGGATGGTGCTCAGCTCCAATACACATATAGCAGTTGAAGAACTGCTGGGATAAGTACGTGAGGTGCAAGTTTGATAAGTTGCTGATGGATTGAAAGTTGCAGACTCCCACCTCTGTTGGATGAAGTCAAACCATACACACAGAACAGTCATAGACATCCTAAAGGTACGAGTTAGGGAGACAGAGTCTGGTAGAGCTGCTGCTGAAGGCTGTTTAAGGACAGGAGAGTAAGCAGACTGGCTGCTTTAGGTAGTTGAATGGTGGTAGAAGAGTAGGAGAATGGAGGCATGAGATGCTAGGCAAGAAGCAGAAGCAGGAGATATTGAGCAGCAGAATGACAGAAGAGAAGAACAGCATTAGAGGATGAAATCTAAGGAGCAGGCAGCAGTAACTGAGATGAAAAATTGGGCTCTGTAGCTTTAAGTCAGTTGGTAATATCATCCTGCATCACAAACAAGGACAAGAATGGGCGAAGGCTCCAAGAATGGAACAAAATGGAGGACAGAATCCCAAAAAGAAATTGCAACAGCCAGAAAAATCAAGGCGAGAAGGAGTGCAGACCAAGGAGGAAAGAAACACAGGTAAGCCCAGAAGGAGAAAGAAGAGGTACGAGGGGGGGGTGGCAGGAGGACTGCTGAATGAAACACCTATGTCTACTGTAGTAATGTCTACATCTATATCTACATCCACATCTACTGTAGTACTGTGTAGTGTAACCAATATGCACACTCCCTTTACAGTACAGGGGATGCGTGCTCCCTGTCATTGCATGTGACAGCTGGCCAAGGTGGTGAGAGAAGGGCTGTGCCGGTTGCTGTATGGGCTCCCAACATGCCAGTGCTTAAAGTAAGGGTGGTTGCAGGGTTGGTTGGTCGGTGCCTGTGGTGTGGGGGCTACTAGACACCAGGGACAGATTATGCTTGTACAGGAATGGAGATCAGTGGGAGGGGGGTTCTACTAGACAACAGGGAATATGTGATATAATACAGGGCCATGGATTGGATGGTGGGGACCATTGGATGCCAGGGACTTATTTTATTCTACCTGGGCTGGCAATTGGGGGGGAACCACTGGACACCAGAGACTTATTTTATTCTACCAGGGCTGGTGATCAGAGGGTGGGGGGGGGCAGTAGATGCTAGGGGTATACTGTTTATTTTAATGAGGCCAGGGATCAGAGGGTGGAGGATACCACTAGGCACCAGGATATATTTATTTTAATGGGGACGGGGATCGGCATGGTTGGGGTCAGCCACAGGAGGAGAACAAATCTGCCACTGCTTCCAATGCGAAAGAGCCCATAATGGGCATGTATATGGCTCCTTAGTGCCTTGCATGCCCAATGAGCTAATTTGCATGGTGCCAGATGAATATTGTGCCAGGGGACTCCCAGTACTATCAAGTCTGGGGGAGCTGTTCCCTGCACTGCCAGAATCCATGTCAGGGCACCACTATTTTGACTTAGCACTGCACCAACATGTCTCAATACTCAATCAGACAGCACCAGTGTGCTATCTGACTGAATATAGCATCTTGGGTTCATGGGAAATGGGCAAGTGGACTGCAAACCTTTATGCTCTGCATTGCCCATTTTTCAGTACCTGCCTCCTGATGTCTAACTTGGCCCATCAAAGAATAAAATCCTCTGTCTGGGAAAAGTATAGATCACATCAATAAGAAACACATAGAGCAAAACGATATCGGTCAAAATAACGCAGACAAAACCACGCATGGAATACGGCACTGTAGGAAGCGCAAATGGTTCTACAGCAACATGGGTGGTTTCATCCTGTGGTAAGAACCACTACCCCTGTCAATGTAGGCTGCCATTAGGGAACATGAAGAATGCTGCTGGGGTGGTGCCTGGCCGAGCTGCTCTCGTGGTGGAGTGGCTAGAGCACCTGCCTCTAGCGGCATTGCATCTGGGACTGTGGTTTGGTTCTCCCCAAGTCCCACTGTAATACGGCTTTAAAAAATATATATATATTTCCCCAGTCCAAGTTTTCTTTGTTCCTCAAAGTCCACGACCCCCTGGAGTTGATTATAATAAGTACGGGGGGGGGGGAGGTGATGCCCCCTGCAAAAAGACAGTTGCTGTCTTTTCAACGGCATGCACTCTTGTTGTTTTGGTTGGGATTTTGTCCTGACACTGTTAGAGTGCACACCATTGTGTCTACACCGTTCTTTGCGCAGTTTTGTCTGTGACATTATAACCCCATGCCAAGCAAAACAGACTCCACCAGACTCTGAAGTATGATATGGAGGGGTTTAACTTGTTGGATAATGCAAAAATGGCAGAGTGTTCAGCCTCATGTTTATGTTTCTATTTATTTACTTGTTGTACAAATGGTAATACCAATTGCAGAAAAGCAGAATTACTTCTTTTACAAATGACACACAGTCAGAGGACTGTGGTGCAAGACTGCCTTGGCAGTCCAGAGACTAAGCTTACCTAAACAGCATTGTGCAGTCACCCTACTAACTGTTCTCTACTGCTGCACCTGCTGTACTGCTGTCAAATTATGTACATTGTTGTAATGTAACTTTGTTTTTCAATAAACCTGAGTTATAAAAAAAAAAAAACCTCTGGCCTTCTTCACCAACAACCCACATGTCTGGTGCCCAACTTGGTCTGTCAAAGAATGACAAAAACAAATCTGAGCTTCTCCACCAACAACCTGATGGAGCTGGTGTCCAACCCAGACCATCAGAAAATAAACAAAATGGTGATGGGAGTTGCTATAAGTAAATTTACTGCTGGAGGGATGAAACTAATTGCCTGGTGTTGGGTGGACTTGAACCACTGTATATAGTGTAGGAAGCATTAATGAAAAGCAGTGCCACTGTGTCAAAGCCCTCCCTGTGGGCACTGTATACAAAAGATCTGTAACACTGATGTTGGATGTGCCCTTATATAACTACAGTTAAGGCAGTGAGACAGTAAGGCCTTCTACAAGAACAAGCAAAAATAATGAAAAAGCAAGACCAGCCTTACTGACACCAATCAAATCTTGTTTAAACTTTTTTATCATCCAGGCCCTCCACTGATCAGGATCTTCTTCAGCCTTCTGCTGGTGCCACCATTCCATCCAATAAGGCCCTCTTCCCAAGGACCTTGAGCCCCTGGACGAACTGCGACATTCCATGAAACCAGACACTCCCCCCTGCTTTTTCATGGGGAGAGGTCCTAAAGGACATGGATGGGGTGGAGGCGGTACAAAGGAGGGCGACCAAACTAGTGTAGGGACGACATATGAAGCCCTAGGAAGAGAGGCTAAATGATTTAAATATGTACTCCCTGGAAGACAGGAGGGAATGGGGGGATATGACAGAGAAATCCAAGTACATAACAGGGATAAACAAGGTATAGGAAAGGAACATTTTTCAAAGGAAAAGGAGTTTGAGAACAAGGGGACAGAATATAAAGTTTGAGGGGGGGAAGCTCAGGGGAAACTTGAAGAAGTACTTCTTCACAGGGAGGGTGGTGGATGCTTATAACAGCCTCCCAGATGAAGTGGTGGGGTCTAAAACAGTTCCAAGATTTAAGAATGCATGGGATGGACACAAGGGTGTAAGCTGGAGTCCAAGTAGGGTCTCTGGTGGCACAATAGGTAGGGAATTTTTTTGGGCAGACTAGGTAAGCCAATGGTCTTTATCTGCCGACAACTTCTGTGTTTCTATGAGGTTGCCTTTTGCTCTGCAGCGTCTTCCCCACATCATCCAGTCAGACCCGTAGCAAAGGTGTAGTCCAAAGCTGATCCTAGGTCCAAGAAGAGATGCCCAATATTGGATGTGGGGGGCAGGGGAGGCTTCCTCCTCCTGATCAGTGGCATTATCAGCTGTTCTGGTCCTCGAAGTTGCAGACATGCACTGATGCCCGCATCAGTATCTGTTGCTTCTTCCACCAATTCTGGGACTCCTAAGTGCCACACCTCTAACCACCACAAGAGGTTAGGCAAGGGCTGGGAGCCAATTCTCCCTCTACCCAGAGGAGATGGAAACATAGAAACATAAAATTTGTCAGCAGGTAAGGACTGCTTGTCCCACCCAATCAGCCCATTTATCTCTGCCTATACTGTCATTGCAGATCCTACCTGATCTTCGCCCCCCAACTTCTCAACTAAGATTCCCTTGTGCCTATCCCATGCATGCTTTAAGGCCATCACTGTTTTTGCCATCACTACCCCTACTGCATACCTCTCAACTGTCCCTGATTTTCAGGGACGTGATTTGTCTAAAAATTTTACTCTGCCCTCCTACAGTTGTGTTTCTGTGACTAAACAGTGGGGTTATAAGTACAAAATAATATCAAACATAAAAGTTACAGACTTGTTCTTTCTTAGTTGATTTTTTTAAGCCTTGTCCCTGATTTATGAGGGGAGGTTGAGAGGTATGCCCTACTGGAAGATTGTTTCAAACATCAGCCACTTAAGTGAAGAAGTTCTTCCTCACATCCCTCCTAAATTTTCTTCCTTTCAGCTTCATTGCACCTCTTCTTGTTCACATGCACCTTCTCCTCTGAAAAATACACCCATCGAGTACCTTGTTTAACCCTATGAGGTCTTTATAGCTTTCAGTCATGCCCCTCTCTCCTCTTTACTTCCAGGGTGTACATACTGAGATCCCTTAGTCTGTCCTTCACCCTGCTGTGCAAAGGAAGAAACTGGTTGCACCTGAACCTTACTGTGACTAGCCTCCTCCACTGAGAAGTCTCCCATTGGGGAGGAGGCTTCTAACAAAGAGATGACTTTAAGAGAACTAGATAGATAGATAGAGAGATAGACAGATAGATAGACAGACAGATAGATATATAGACAGATTTGTATTTATATAGGCCCTTTCCAGGGCCCAAAGTGCTTTACAATATAAAAACACAGAAACAATACAAATAACGCATATCCACAGTAACAATTATTAAATCAACATTAGTTTACTCAGTCTCAGCAATCGAAAAAGCAATGGCACAGACCAATCAATGAATCAGCCTTCTGAAACTTTGATCTAAAAAGCCAAATCTTAAATTTTGATTTAAAAACTCCTACTGAGGGGGCGGATGGCCTGGGTCTTGCTTGAAAAGGGTCCACTGGATCAGCATACTTACCCGGTCAACAAATACATAAATAATAAATAAATAAGAAAGTATAGATCTTAGGTGCATTCCAGAGCCTTAGTGCTGCAACAGAGAAGGCCCAGTCTCTGTTCATTTTAACCTGGAAGGGGAACTGTTAAGAGTCGTTAACCCAAAAGCAAGGTGTACAACAAAACACAGAGTCTCTACATTAAGTATGCAAAAGGTGAGATGCTTGTTGTGGCAAAACATGAATGGTACCTGCACAGGCAACCCTGATGCTTTGAACTCCTGCGAATTTGTCCTCGGGGTGCCTGTTAAGAGTCCCTGGGAGTCTCAGGGGAAGAATCTGCCACCCTGAAAATCTTCCTGGCAGGATGCAAGTAGCTCTCAAATATAATGAGGGGCCAGTCCATTTATGTCCTTATAAATCAGCAAAAGAATTTTAGTTGGACACTCAGTCTTCCTCTCCCAGCTGGCACTCCTAATTTCCAAGCTTCTCCCTGAACCCACTTTACTGGCATTGCATGCGGTACTGCTACTGCTGCACAGGCTGACCAGCTACATTGAAATGTCTTTTTCTTTAAATAATTTTAGTTTCTTTGTTAAGTTGAACAGTTCATTCCATATATCAACAATACCTTGTGTGAAAAATAATTGTTTGCATCCATTTAGACTCAAGCATTTCCTTTGCTTAGTTTGTGTCTCCATGTTTTTAAATGCAGTGCCAATCTGAACACTGCTTGCATTCAAGTTATCTTTTCCTCTTCATATATTGCTTACTTTTTTGAGCTTCTTCTGTAAATGATGATGTTTCTAAATACTAACATACTAAGATGCCAGCAGAGTAGGCCTAATAGTCTATCGAGTCTGCTCGAAAATCAGCACCCAGCCAGCACAGCATTGCTGCCCTTCCTGCCTCCCCCGAACCCCTCGACCCCATCCTCATTGGGGTTACACCTCCAGATCTGACATTACTCAGTTTAACCTTCCCCTTATACCTGTTCCAGACCCTCTTGAATCCCTCAACTGTAATATGCAGATCAAATCTCTCTTCTCCTTAGCAGCGACTCCAAGGATCAGATTTTCAAAGGGTCCTGAATGACACAGCTTTGGGTGCACCAAACAAATGACATATGGGGTTTGCAGCATTTGCCTGGCCAGTGACTGGGATTTTCCACTCTGTGCACTAACTCCCAAAGGTTAGGCCAACTTTTTCTGGTCTAGCTTGTGGCAATCCTGGGTACCCTTTTTGCAAGGATTGCACCAAATATTTGGCACAAGCTGCTGTAAATAGGATAAAGTGTCACAGATGCAGTCAACCTACTAAAATTGGGCGCAGTTGCATCAAAGATGTTTGGCACAGCAATGTAAACTCTGTATCGCCCTTTGAAAATCTGGCCCCAGGAATTAAATATCATGGACACAGGTTAGTCATCTTCTAACTGGGTACATAGACAGCATTTCAATCTGTACTATGTTAGCAGCTATGCATAACTGCTGGGCGACAACTTGGGTACAATAGATTCTACATGGGACATGTGTCTCGTCTGATCACAGCCTGGGGCCATAAATGCAGATCTTTCTAGATATCTCAGCCCCCTCCCCCCACCGAAGTCAGTGAATTATTCTGACTGATTTTCTCTGTACTGCTTCAATATCATGTTTCTTTTACAATAGCGTAACCAGAATGGAGCATACATTTATATAGTCCCTTGTTGACTCCATCCTAATCTTATTTAAACTTTTGTTATCTTCCAGGCCTCCCACAGTTCAGGACCTCCTTCAGCATTCTGGCAGTGCCACTGCCCCATCCATCAATGCCATCTTCCCTAGGACCACAACAAGTGCAGCCTTACAAAATTCTTGTAGAATCCAAGAATTAAAAAAAAGGTATGAGAAGAGTCCGGGGGCCTTTAACATGTTCAAATTGCAGAAAAGCAGGCTGAGAGGGGGCACAGTCTCTTTTTTCTGCATACTCAAGGATATGAACAAGACTGAGCAAACAGAGATGATTGATATGGTGTTCTCCAACAAGACATGGGACATGCCCTAAAATGTGGAGGTGGTACATTTAGGGATAACGTTAAGAATCACTTGTTCTTATACATTGGACATGCCTTAAAGCTTAGAGGTGGTACATTTAGGGATCATGTAAGAAGCACTTGTTCTTCCAGGGGGACCTGAACATATGGAACTGCCTACCAATGGAGACAGCAGACAAGAATACAATAAATTCATTCATGGTAAGCCTGGACACATTTCTGCTTATCAAATAAATCACTGGATATCCTGGGAAGCATAGAGTGGGTGGGGAACACATTTAAGTCAGTACTTGTTTACACAGCCCCCTTTCCCTTTTTATGAAGCATGTGAGGCATGTGAACCTAGATTCCCTTCTGGCCTTAAATTACTTTGTTTCTAGGATACTTACATTTTCTCTCTATCTCTTACGATGTGATACTGGCCTAATAACAATATGCCTGATATTTTGCAAGTGTTCCTTAATCCCATCAGATAAGAAGTGGTGCACCTGCCCTATACAATTCCATGTCTATATATACATACACCTCATGTGCATATATTTACATTCTTAAATATGTTTTCTTTTGATTACTGACAAACAATGCACCTACGGTTTTAATACTTTATTTCTCCTTTCCTGTCTTATCAGTCTATAGAAGAACAGACCAGTGACATTTTATAGTAAAATTAAGTCTGCTCAGTCCAAGCTCTCTTCAGTGGGAAAATGTTTCTTCACAAATAAATTATAAAGAGTTTTCACAAATGTTTGTGAAAATGATTTATCATCAGTTCAGAGATGGAATTCTCCACATGATTGATTCAGGAATAAGTCTTGATCTGAGTAGCCCACCTGTTTATGAGTGGAATTTTAGCCGATCTCTTTCTAAGATGTGCTGGATATTTTTTCTGCAATGTAACTCACATGTCCCTTCTGGCTCATTATGGAGTGTGAGTTTTTATGTATATAGGTGTAAGGGGGAGTGAAAATTTTAAACATCTCACGAAGAAAGGTCACATTTCCTGAGGCACAGAAATGGGCTCTTGTAATTCCTCTGTGAAATAAACCAGCTCCTGATGTCAGCAATCTCAAGAACTTTCACTCATAGTCAAAGATAAACCTGGATTGCAAAGCACTTGGGATACAGTTTCCAGTAAAGGCACTATATAAAATCAGATGCCTCTCCTCTCCTTAAAATGACTAGTAGTATCCTTACCTTTCAGTCCCCTCTTCTCTAAAACATGAAACATATGTACATATCCAACAGACTTTAAACCCAGTGGATGGAAAGGAAAGGCAATTCAAAACCTGAAAAGAAAGTAATATTTCACCATTCAGTCATCAAGGTGGAGCAGTGGTGATAATGGTCAGAATACCTAACAACTGTTGGGTGCCAGGCTCTATACATTGCTGAAAGAGGATTCTCCAGGCAAATTTACAAGGGATCTTGTCACATTAATCTGCAAATACTCACCAACCTTTCACTCTAATCTGAAGAATAAAATTCATCCCAATCCAAAAGCAGGAACTTTCTACTCACTCCCACGATACACAAGCTAGACAACCCAGGTCAACCTATAATCTCTGACATCGGTACACCTGCTGAACAAATATCTGGCTGGATTAGGGCATCCTCAAACTGGTTGCACAAACTACTGAATGCTTTCTGCTGGACACAGCTGATTTCTTAGAGTTTGTCAGGAGAAAAAGGGATATTGGCCCATCATGTCTGCCAATCTGCCCATCGTATCTGCCCTTAAACAAATTCCACCAATGGAACACTATGCCGATAAGTTTATTTTAAAACCACAACTACTTTGAGATAAGCAAGACTCTGTATCTCCAGAAAACTGGCACAGCCTTGGGAAATAGGAAGACTCCACATTATGCAATAATCTTTATGGCTGTATTAGAAGACAGCTTTTATTTGTTTATTTGTTTATTTGAATCTAGGATTACAAGTACTTTTGAGCCAAGGCTCTTTTACAAAGGTTCCACATCAGGAGAAGTACAATACAACACAGGACAATTCAGAACAGGTTGTGGATAAACATTGGGTTACAGAGACAGTAGGCTTAATTTATTTTGTCAATGAAAACATGAATACTGAGAGTATACTAGATTGGGATGCGAAGGTAGGAGCAGCCAGAGGCATTGTCAGCGGTACTTAGGGAAGTGCAATGGAGAGGAGGGGAAAGGAGGACATGATAGGGAAAGGGGAAGGGGAAGGAGTAGCTGTGGGAGAAAGTGTAAGTGCTGAGTAGAGGGGACAGTGGCAACAGAGAAAGGTTGAGTGGAAAGGAGGGCTGTTTATGGGAAACTGTTGCATGTGCTGGAGGCAGAGAGGAGTTGATGGAGCCTTGATTTGAAGGGGCCAAACTTGGGAAAGGAGGAGATGTCACTACTGAGACCATTGAACCAGAGTGGGGCCCTGTAGGTGAATGCTCTTTGGCCCTGAGAGGTACAACAGTGAGGGGTCTGAAAGAGTTGGGAGTCTGAGCCCCTGGTGAGGTATGAATTACGGGCAGGAGAAAGGAGGATTTGGACGCCAGGAGGGGAATAGCCCAGGGTTGTCTTCTTGGCCATTAAGCAAGTTTGGTATTTTATGCGGTTCGAGAGTGCTTTGTCATACAGGAGCAGATTTAACTTCTAATATACTGCCAATACACTGATGACTTTCCTAGTCTGGACTGAAGATGAAGATAAACTGCATGAATTCTACAAATCGTTCACTGGTTTTTCACCCACAATAAAGCTAAAAATATAGTGCTCTTGAGGAAAAAAAACTTAATTCTGGACACCATTACTACTGTGGAACAAGGAATAAAACGTGGCTCTACAGAAGCCTGAAGGCAGTACAGCATAAGGGTTAAAGGCACTGAGCTGCAAACCTGGAGACCTGGGTTTGAATCCCATCAGCCCCCACTTGCATAGTTTATGACCCAAAGCAAATCACTTAACTTCCTTGTGCTCTCAGGTCACACCTGGAAACAAGCCCTGGCTTAGTGTGCCTTTCCTGGTTAAACAATTTCCCCAATGTCTTTCCCTTTACAGAAAACCAACATCTATCTGCACCACTCAAGTGCACACCTTCATTGTAAAAGTGTCATTGTTTAGAGCCAGGCCTTCTGTTACAAGAGGTTATGCTCAGATGAATTGGCTAGCGATAGGAATCTGGAATTACTATGAGGGTTTATTACCAATTAAAAAAATTCCACATGACCAGCCCCTTAGCGTAGCAGTATTGCTACCACTCGAGACACCTAACACCAGTGGTCAAGAATGAGCCTAGGTCACTAGTGGTTGGCAGGAGAGAGGATGATTGAAGAAGTGCTCATCTGCCCACTCTGGGGTGGTAGACATACCTCTCAATTGCTACAAATTTTGCATAACATAATGCTATGATTTTTACATTCAGATTCACCCTTGCTTTGCAAAGGTTTACTCATGTTCTTAATAATGCTAGAGCTATTTCTGGACATGCAAACTACTAAATCATTGAACTAACTTGATAGAAACATTCCTTGACACTGAATACATGGGGTCTACTATTTGTAGACATATTATTCTTTAGAAGGAGAAAGTGCTACACCTTCTGGTCATTTGCTCCGAATTTTGAAGACCAGTGCCATGAATTTTAATGCTGTGAGGTTGACAGGTATGGTGGTAGAGTCACTGCCTTTGCTATACTACTGCCACCTGGGTGACCACTGTTGGTAGTGCAGCAGAGGTACACTTTGGTAGTAGAAGATGCTGCCCAGGATCTGCACCACTATGTAGGTGTGTGTGCACACACAATAGAAAAAACAAATCTCACTGGGTCAGAAAACCCCAAAGGAATGATTTTGGGTCACTAGGGGTGAGCTGGGGCTAAGATCGAGAAAAGGCTGGGTATGGGGCTGGGATAGCTACCAGAAGGGTGCTGCACTGGGGACAAGGGGGCATAAAAAATTAAATTAAAAAACAGATCTCACACAAAGAACTGGAAAACAACTCTCATGGGCTCTGCAAACTCTGCAGGAAAAAAAAACACTGAAAAATAAACACAAAAAAGGATCAAGACAGACAGGTGGTTACATACAACATGTCTGTCAGACCACTACAAAGAATTATCAAAGAACTGCAACCCTTCTTACAGAATGATGAGAGACTATCCAAAATATTCAGGGAAACAGGAACCACCAGTCATAGGCTAAGCATACAAACCACCCAACCTAGGGAAAATTCTGGTAAGAGAAAAAACACCCACTATTCCAAAGGATATTCCTGGAACAAGGAAATAAAATAAATCCAGGCTTACAACATGCGTAATGATTAAAACAATGGATTCTGCTTATTGAACACAAACTAAGGTGGAATACAAAACAAGCATTTGCGAATGCCGAATGTTCACCACTGGTATTGCTTTTGTACTGTGTATTTATTGTAAATATTTTTACTGTATATTTACCCAGTACAGAACAGATGAGGTGCAGTGTCTTATTTTCAGTGACATCCTGCATTTACGCATTGTTAGACTGTAATTACCCAGGCTAGGGCAGCTGAGAGGCAATATTTACTTTTACGTGGTCTCCCACATTTTGATCCCAAATGTCCATCAGTCTTTTTAAGACCTGACTTCATGATCAAGACAGGTAGAATTTTTAAAATCCCATCTAAAAGGTGATTTTGCTGTGTGACTGTGGAAACAAGTTTTGGAGAGAATTTAAGAAATGACACCTGCCATGTTCAGGAGGAGGGGTAACACAAGGGATGTGTTTAACATTAGAGGCCACAATCTGCAAAAATGTAGCTATGAATAAATGTTGGAACAATTAAATGTTTCCTCATAAGTTAGTTGGTTTTTCAAAATTGTTCCCCCAAATTGTCAACATAATCTTTTTATGACCACTCCTTCTGAACAAAATGGGTGTTGTTTATAAAACAATGGCTGAAATGTCATTTTGCCCCACAAATGTGAAAACACATTTTGGTTGGCGTTTGAGAAATGACAGCTGTCATATTTGTGAAATGGTATAAAAAATGACTATGTTAAAAACCTGGGGTCAACATACTGAAAATTACCACAGCTATGAGTGTGCATTGAAAAATGTCAATGTACACTCATAACTTTGTTGATTTTTAATATTTGTACCCCACATTTTCAACATAGCCTTCTTAGAACCCCACTTCATGAAAAAGGGTGGAGGAAATTTTAAAATCCTGCTCAAAATGTGATTTTGGACCACAAATGTGAAAACACATTTTGGCCAGATTTAAAAAATGACAGTCACATTCATGAGATGGTGTGAAAAAATGGTTATGGGGAAAAGCTGGGGTCAAAATATTGAAAATGATCACAGTTCTGAATGTGCATTAAAACATTTCCATGTAGGCACATAACTTTGTTGTTTTCTCATATTTGTACCCCGAATGTTCAACATGGCCTTCTTATGACCCCACTTAGCCTTCTTTTGACCCCACCTCATGAACAAGGGTGGAGATGCTGCCAAAAAGTGATTTAATTCCACAAGTGTGGTACATACTTCGGCCAGGATTTGAAAAATGACAGCTGTCCCATTCATGAGGTGCTGTGAAGAAATGTCTATGTTGAAAATTTGGGGTCAAAATATTGAAAATGACCAAAGTTACAAGTCTGCATTCATGAATTTCAATGCAGCCTCATAACTTTATTTTTTTATATTTTTACCCCAAATTTTTAACAAAGCTTTGTCATGAAGAAGGGTGGAAACAATTTTCAAATCCTGCCCGGAAGGTGATTTCATGCAGTGACCACAAAATCATATGCCAGGACAGATTTGCTTAATTTCACTGCCATTGTTCATGAAGTTGGGTTCCAAAAAAGGCATGTTAAAATTTTGGGGCAAAAATGTTCAAAATGACCAAGTTATGATGACAGGTTCAAAACCCTTGAAAATACATTGAACTGCATACTGATTTCCCCAGTTCATGGGCCAGCGTTAAAGAGTGAAGAAGTGTCTGCGGTCCAGAGAGGATTATGGCATTGGACCCCAGTAGGCAAGTTAGGGTTTGGGGGTGTGGGCTGGTGGGTGCTGAGTGGGTGGGCTGGGTGGGGACAGTAATGGCAGTGGTTACAGACATTGATGGACAGTTTTAGGGTGTATTTTGCTTAAAAAACTACAAGGGACAGTTTGCTTTATTTCAGGTTCAAACACTGAGGATGGAGCATCCCAGTGTCGATGTTATGTTTGGTGGCACCAGGGGTGGGTTCCCTGATGTTGCACAATCAAAACAGACAGGGTATCAACTGGAAAAGGGGACTGGGTGCACCCTGCTGTAATTTTAACACAGAAAGAGCAGGAGATATTGAGGGAGGGTTTTTGTTATGATTGGTGGCACAGGTGGTGGGCTCCCCAGTGTCGCACAATGAAAATGAGTGAGGTGCAGGATTGTAGCTAGCACTGGGGATGATGTTGGAGTGAGTGACCACAGTAGGCTGATCATGACAGATCAGCTGTGCTTGCTGGACAGCATTATGTAGAGCAAAGGAAAGAGCCACCCTATCATTGAGCTGACTCTCTCCTTTGAACTACAGGATATAAAGTTTCTGCCCAGCAAGCCAGACCAGTGTCATAAGCATCCTGGCTTATGACTGGTATGACACTGACGAGCCCCTTGTAGACTGCTTTGCATTGGACTGACAGTGTCACACCTTTCAAACCTACTCTCCTAACAAAATGTTCACTGAGTGTATGCATGGTGAGCATAAAATGGATTATTCACATGCAACACCAGCAATGTAATCTACCTATAGTATAGGAACCCAGGGACTGAGTATAGGATGGGTGGAGATGTACTGACTGTCCCTAATCAGGAAAGGGACCTTGGGGATATCATATCTGATGATCTCAAAGTGGCAGGGCGGTGTGACAAAACAGCAGGTAGGGCCAATGGGATGCTTAGATGCATAGGGAGAGATATTTCCAGCACGAGAAGGGAGGTGGTGTTGCCACTGTATCGTTCACTGATGAGACCCCACCTGGAGTATTGTGTCAAGTTCTGGAGGACGCAACTCTGAAAGGAAATAGACAGGGTGGAGGCAGTCCAGAGGAGGCAACTAAAATGGTGCAGGGGTTGTACCAAAAGCTCTATGAGGACAGATGGAGAGATCTCAACATGTACACCCTGGAAGAGAGGAGAGTGAGAGATGACATCACAGAGATCTACAAGTGCCTCATGGGAATGAATAGGGTGCAGAAGGGAAGTCTCTTTCAAATGAGGAAGAGCACCAAGACCAGAGGGCATGTGATGAAGTTATTACTTCACTGACAGAATGATAGACGCCTGGAAGACCGCCAGTGGAAGTGGTGGAGGCAAAAACAGTAGGGGGCTTCAAGTATGCCTGTGATAGGCATATGGAAATATTTGCAAATAGGCAGGAAAGAGGGAGGGTCACTGCAGACCAGTTAGCATCTCTGGAGACAAAGTAGGCAAGGATCATCTGGGCAGGCTGGGTGGGCCAAGTGGTAATTTTCTGCCAACAAATTCTATATTTCTACTTGATCATATGTTGTAAATACCAGCATGCATTATATGTGAGCAGAAAGGGGCACTGAGGAAAGGAGGTACTGGATATACAGATTCACTTTTGAGTACGGGTACCCAGAAAAACAGACTCCCATGGATGAATATTTTTGCCAGGTAAATCATCGTCCGAGGGATTTTTTAAAAGTAACAGACCTTAAAAGGAATTTCATGGACCATCAGGAAAGGTTAGTGTGGGAGACCTTTTTTTTGTGTCACTTTAAAATGTGTCCCTAAGTATGGGGTTGCATCTTGGAGACTGGTCTGAGATTATTTACAGAAACAAAGTCTCTACTTTCAAGATTGAAAGGTTTCACATAGGCCTTTTATTCAAAGCATACTTGATATGTGCCTTTGTCTGTTGACCTTTGTACCTAAAATCCTGACGGAATTAAGGTGCTTGAAAAAATTGTGTAAGTGTGAGTCTCAGGGGTCTGGAAATAAACAGCAGGTGTTTGTAGTCCTGTATGGTAATGTGGTGTTACTTTATAATGTTTCAAAAAATGTTCATTACCCAATTTTGATTCTAATATTCCAGAATTGCAGTACAAAATTTCCTTTTTGACTGTTTTCTCAAATCTTTCAACCTCACAATTGGCTTTTGGTCAGTATGGTGTGATTTTTCTGTGAAGGAATCCCAAATGTTTCACAAAGTTCTTGACTTCTTGACTGAATAATGGTAGGACATCATCTGACTGCATTGTCTCTTGAGAGCCACATTTAGCACAGATTTTACTCAGGAGACGTAGAACAGTCTGAGCTTTAAGAGACTGTTTAGCCCTTACCGCTGCCTAGCTGGAATAATCATCCAGAAGGATTAGCAGATGGCCATTTGGTAGGGCTAGAGTCAGAAAAACTGCTCCATTATTGATGTGCCAGGTTAAAATCCTGTTCATATTAACAGCAGAAATGGGCAACATCCACCAAAGAGAGGAGGCACTAGGCTTAACATGACTTCTCTCTGTTTTCCCAGTGGCATGCTGTGAGAAATATTTTTATTTATTCTACAATGAAGAATAGTTTGCACTACATCTGGTGGTTGGTGCTGTTTTTTGCTGTTGGTGTGTGCATTTGGTGGGACTGTGATGTCAGTGCTAACTTCTGATCTTAGGGCTAGATGTAATGTTGACATTCGTAATGTTTTGCTTTTGGTTTACATTGTTACCATCTTATAGGCCATACATGACTTTACCTTTTGCTCTACCAGTGAATCAGTTCCTGGAAAGCGTACTTTTAATTTGATCAATGCCTTTGCTTTTACCAGGCCTTGATGTCCTTCATGTGCTTCGGTAATTGATTCTTTCTGTAGAACTGAAAAAATAACACACAGAATAAATTATGGGGTGGTGTGTGTAATAAGAAGTTTACACACACCTGAGGTGTTAGATGCTACATAAACCCCGAAAGCATAGCTTGAGGGGTTTGTGAAAGCATCTAACACTGAGGGTGTGTGTAAACTCTGAGCTTAAACACTACCCCATATTTTATTTTATATAATTGCAGAGTTTTCCTTTTTCGCCACGGCAATTATATGAAACAAAAAAGATGTTCCTGTGCAGCCAGAGTCTGCTTAGCTTTGAATGTGTGGTCTGTGGTCACTTTTATTTATTTAAAACTTTTTAATCCCTTTATTTCTGTCCACAGCCAAAATTTTAGTTTTTTATGTTATTTTTTTTATTTTGTGTCTAGCAGTCTTTCACCGCCAACTCCGAGTGGTGGTTCTATCTCCAGGGGAAAGATGAGGCAGCCAGTGGTCCAGGAAGAAGAGCTGTGGTGGGCGCATGGTCAGAGTGAGGGAAACCGGATGTATGTTCACTGTTATAAACACTCCTTTGTAATGATGAATTATGCCACGGTTTCCCTATGGGAAAAAGGAAGACCCATTAATTATAATTCCATTGCCTCTTTAGATAGAATTTCTTTCATTGTTTGCTCCATCCTCCCCCTCCCCACATCATGTATTCCATTCTTGGGTTCTTTGCTCTATGTGTATGACTTTGCATGTCTTTCTATTGAACCTCAGCTGTCATACCCTGGATCACCTCTCCAAGCTCTCCAAATGCTCCATTACCCTTATTTCTTTCTCAGTATCTAACCTTCCACAGAATTTTATGTCATCTGCAAAGAGTCAAATAGTGCCCGAGATATCTTCACCTATGTCACAAATGAAGATGTTGAAAAGCACCAGCTTCAGAACCAACCCCTGGGCACTCCACTAGTTATTGCCCTCACTGCTGAAAATTCTCAGTTGGGCACCAGTCTATGTATTCTTCCCCAGCAAGTTTTCAACCCAGGTAGCCAGATTCTGCCTTACACACAGGTCAACCGGTTTCTTAACTACACTTTTATGTGGGATAGAGTCAGAGCACGCAACCAGTACATGGGTGCTTAATCACAAAAAAGAGAAACACACCAACTAAAATGGAGAAAGCACACTAAACACCCATGGCAAGGGAAAGCCTGGATAATCCAGTAGCTTCTGAAGTCATAACTATTGTTACTATTCTTGGTGACACTATGTCAACTACCCTTCAATATGCCAGAAAATCTTTAGTCTGCAGTAAGCAATTAAAGAGGTCCATCAGTGGTGCTGGTAGCAGTTGCCCATCTCTTTGTTCCTCTCATGGTGCAGACTGCCGAGATGTGGGGATTTGTCTAATTTAGTGACCCTAGTGTCTGTCACTGCCTTATTTACCCTCTCCAGCACAATTGCTCCCATGTTCATGCCTTTATGCCCCTCCTGCTTGGGCTTGATCCCACAATGTGAGAGCAGACCTTTCTCCTCCATTGTAAAGACAGAACAAAAGTATGCATTCAGCATGTCTGCTTTACACTTATTGCTTTCCTCCCAGCCCTCCTCCCCTTTTCAGCCGAACAATCCATTCCTTGTTTTTTGTTCCTCTTTGTCATAGTGGAAGAAAGCCTGGTCTCCCTCTCTGACTCACGCATTTTATTTTTTGTTACTTGGCTTCCTCTTTTCACTTTTTCACTACCCTGTTTCCCTCCTTTAGGTTGCTTATGTACACCTCACTGTTTTCATCTATTTGGTTGGCTTTGTAACATTTGGAGTTCACTTTCTTCTCTCTCTCACTGCCTCTCCTACCTCCCTTGTACAGCAGGTCAGCTTCCTCTTCTTGTTTTTCCCCACTTTCTTTATGCAGAGGTGTGTGATCTCTTTTAACCCATCCCTTATTATTTACCGCATCCTGCATACCACTACCGCCAGCACCATATCCTCTAACTTCCCTCTACTTATTTCCATCATCCTGCCAAAGTCAGCCCTCCTGAAATCCAGCAGATTGGCCCTAGCATTGATGTAATCAGCTTGCAGCACTGTGTACAACCATACTGTCTAATGGTCACTCTTCCCCCAGTGGTTTCTTTACAGTAACCTGCATGAAAGTCTCCCTGTTTGTAAGGACCAGGTGTAGGATTGCTCACTACCTAACTGGTTCTTGAACACATTGTGAGAAATCCAAGCTGAAATGCCTCCACCAGACACTGGCTTCTGGACCTTGATTATACTGGGACACTCCAATTGATATACGGCATGCAAGTCCACCACCAGTACCACTTCATCCTGTGCTACAGCCCTCCTGACCTCTTCTGCCAGTACCCCATCCTTTGTCTTCTTCTGATTAGGTGGCTTGTAAGCTACCCCAACCCAGATGACCCTCCCCCTCCCTGTGGACAGTTGCACAAAAAGATTCTCAATGCTGGTGCTCCACTTCAGGTCCCTATTCTCTGTGTCTTTCCTTCCCTTATGTAAGAAGCTATCCTGCCCCCTCTACCTTCTTTCTTGTCTTTCCTGTAGAAGGTGTTGCTAGGAATTATAAATTCCCAGTTGTGGTTGTGCAATGACCAGGATTCTTTCATGGCTACTAGGTCCAACTGAGCCTCAGGCAATAGTATCTGGAGGCCACGCACTTGATTCTTTAGACTTCCAGTATTCAGAGGCACTGATCTCCACAAAATTTACTGTCTCTCCCATCATAAACTGTTCCCCTGCACCCTCCACTCCTTACCAGCATGATCCCCTTACTTGTTGCCTATCTTTTGCTTTCCTTGGGGTAATATGCATCCCTTCCCTAGAACCGTATGGCTCTGCTTCCCTAGATCCTGCTCATGCATTATTAGTCCCTTCCCATTTCCCATCAGTCTAAGCCCTCTCCCCTTCAAACTTCATCTCAGTGTCACCCATTTTCACTGTTTACCTTCACCCTGTTTGGTCCTTGTCCATGCTGGGGGAGGACCATTCAATGCCCCTTACTTGTGTAGGTATGCCTAGTCTTGTCTGCGCTGCTTCCCATTTACCTTGTTTAACTGAGTCATGGTGTGAGTTGCAAACAGCTGCCCTGACATCTTAGTGCCCATTAGCTACCATCCCCTCCAATGATGTCCACAGTCACCAAGGTAATGATAGATCCATAGATCCATTATGTAGTTTTGCCGATTATCCCTGTTTTCATGCTGTTTGGTTTAACCATTTGCACGCTCTGCCTTCTTTTCCTCCTTTCTTTTAATCATGTATTTGCTTATATGTATTATGTTTATGTATTTAAAAGCTGATGAAGTAATAAGTATTTTTCAGCATTCATGAGTTAGGCTATTAATTGTATGATATTGCCTTAAGTTTATTCAGTATTTTACAATGTTTTATTAACATGTCTACCATTTATCTTTTGGGTATTTATGATGTTTGTAACCTCACATATAACACTGACACTTTTTTTTCATTGCATTCTCCAGAATCTTTTTCACACTCCCCCTGGCCAGGTTGCTTATCCCTACATGAGCAACAACATCAGGCTTTTCTCCATCCTCCCCGATGTGCTTCACCATCTAGGAATCTGGCTGTCATGGCCCCAGGGCCACAGAGAATAGTCCTCATTTCTTGGTCTGTGGAACTCACCACCTGCTCCATCCCCCTCAAAATGGAGTCCCCTACTACTATGACCTTCCTAGCCCTGATGCCCCCTACGGGGCTCCATTTTGTCCTGGCTTGCCTTTTAATGACAGCATCTCCCTTTTGGGTACACTGCACTGCCCCCAGCCTGCTTGGTGCAGGGCTCAGGCAAAACCTGTATTTTCAGAGGCAGAAATCATATGTTTCTATTTAAGCAGCTTCTCCCTCCTTCCTCTTCCCTGCCATCCTGGACCAGGACCAGCTTTTCTGGACCTTGGAGAGCCTTTTGTAGCTGACTGGGTCACAGTGACACACCAACAAAGTGCTTCTTTAGTTAGGGGATGCTGTACTCCACCCCTCAGATGCTTTTTATTTTATTCTGGATCTTTACCAGGTTTCCTCCTGGTCATGAAATGGGAGGACTCCAATCCCTAATAGCTTTTAATGGTAGCTGAACAAAAGGTCCAGGAATACTACAATTTCCTTTGTACTAAGCATTGGGCTTCCCCCTTCCCCAACATTTTTTATTTAAATTAAATAGAAACACAATACAAAAAATAATAAAAAAAAGATACAAATATATCTGTCTGTCTGTCTCTCTATCTATCTATCTATCTATCTATAAAACTACTGTATCTCTCCTTCCCTTAACTCTAGTCTCCACCAAATACACACCATAACTCTCCTAGTCTCACACTACATGCACTGTACTTCCCACATACTGACAGGAAACTGTCACACATTTTCAAGGGGAAAATGGCACATTTTCAAAAATACATTGAAAGCATACCATTTCAAATGCGAAATAAAGTGCAGTCTCAAAATAACATGGTGCATTTTCACTAAAGGTAGCTGGCAAATTTGCATCACATTTTGGCACATTTTCACAAAAATTGCACCAAAGCGAAATCGCCTAATTTGTGCAGTTTTGCTAGAGTAGTAAAGATTTTACTGAGCAGTACTCCCTTCTTACTAATTTACTCCTGCTGCCTTCAAGTCTGTCCCAGCCTGGGTTTTTCCTTATTGCTCTCTCCATCCTCTCCTGATTGTGCTGAAGTCTGTTGGGAATATTTATTGTATGTCCAGCATGATCCTGTTACATTCTATATCAGCACACTGTTCTTTGTTTAAATTGCCTTGGGTTGTAAAGTTTTGCTTGACTCCTAATTTCCCTATACTGTTGCTCATATACAGCTCTTTGTTTGCCTTGGTAGTTCATATGTGCCTGTATACCGTTTCTTTAAATTGACTGTACTTTACCATTCAATGTATTCGTCTCCCCTTTCCCCTCCTCCTGGGTGCACCTGGAAAGAATCCTTGACTTAATGTGTTTTTCCAGGTTACCAATTTTTAATAAATAAACAAGTAAATCACAATTTTATCCTGTGGTATCTTGCAGGATACTGAAGGGTCAATGTAATCCAATGGTTATTACTCTAAATTGTCATGCAGGAAACTATGACATTTAGTTTTACCATGCTTCATTCTGGTGGGCAGCACGGTATGTGCTAGCTGTTGTAACAGTGTGTGATACAGTATGCAAAATAATTTCTCCTTGTTCTTGAATGGCTTGACAAAACATTTGCACCTCCTATTCTATATACTTTCCTAGAATGAAATATGAAATTAGAGCATATAAGACTTTCTCAAAGGGAGCCTCCCTCTCTCCAGGCTCTGTATCAGCCAGTGTCAAAAACATCATTTATGACATCCCTGTATAGTGTTAGAACAGTGAATTCTGTCTGTTCATATCGGTCACATCTAAAGCAAACAGTACATATGTAAATCTAGATGACCACTTGCATCTTCCAGGAGCAAATGCTTCAGTCACCTGAATAACAAATGGGGAAAACCGGTAATGAAGCTGTCTCTGAAAATAGCAGTGCCTCCTTGTAAATCTTTTTATAGTCTTAAACCACACCTCTATCATCTACTGTAGCAGTTCAGGTATTGTACTCATAGTCACCGTTGCTTAGTAACTGGAAGTAGTCTTGTCTCAGAAAGACAGACCTGTCTGACTATCTGCTGTTGATTTATTTGCATTTGTTTTACCAGGTAAACAATACAGAGGCAGTCTCACTTAAAGATGTAACCCAGGGGAAGGGAAGGATGGATAGGAGGAGGAGGAGGAGATGGAAAGGAGAGGAAATGAATAAAATAAAATAAAATGACAACAGACACAATCCTAAGTTGAACAGTAGCAAACACTTCAAACATCAGTTAACATCAGAACAACTGAACCCAACAAGTACAAGGAGGGCAGGTCCCACTGTAGACACAGGGGGACCTGACCACTCAAACAGACACAGTACACTATAAGGCCTTTATCTGCTGGTATGATCATATGTTCGTATATATGTAGTATAAGATACGTTACTGCATATAGCAAAAAAAAAAAACACCACCTGCTATTTTGGGCAATCACATGAAAAAATAATGTGCTGCTTAATTTTTCAAGATACATAGAGAGTGTAAAAGCAAGTTTTTTTTTGGTTTTGTTTTTTATTTATTTATGTCCCCATGCTGCTGGCCATCCACTTCTTTGGACTGCCTAGGGCCCCCTCCCACTGGCCATGATGTTCCCTTCCCCACCATCCACTGCCATTCCAAACTCCATGCCCTTCAGGTACACCCATCATATCCCTTCTCTGGAGGGGAACCCCTCTCCTGGGCCCAGAGGGGGGAGACTGGGGTTTCACCTTGGCCCAGTGCACATGGCCACAGGGGCAGCACTCAGGAGGCATTCCACCAGGTGTTCATAGTGGGGAGGGGACCTGGCGACCATCATCTGGTTGACCAGGCAGCCATTTTTCCTGGTTGTTTCCCACAACTCACCCCCCTGCTCATAATGTGGCTGCATGCACGCAGCATCCTGGCAAGATGCACTGCAGTGCATGGTCACCCATGTCGCAAAGTGCACTGCCACAACGGGCTGTCAGGAGCTGCTCCATAGTGATGCAGACTTGGGCCCACTCCCTTGGGGAAGAAAGTGTCCAGCGGATGCTGTGAACCCCCCCACTGGTCTTCACTCCTGCCATTCCAGGTTCAGGGGTGAACCTGGGTCACCAGCATGCCAGGCAATCCCCGATTGCACAGCACCACAGAGCCAGCTTGTGAGAGTAAGTTGAGTCAGGGAGAGATTGTTCACAGTTGGGGGAGTTGGAAACTAAAGGCAAATTGTCCAGATTGTTTTTTCCTGTGAAAGATATTAATTTATGTACATTATTAAGTTTCTGTTTATCAGGTTAAGTTCACTAGGCAACTGGATGCTTATTTACAGGTATGACCCAGGAGAGCATGAAACAAGGCATATAACAAATACTTTGAAGTGCACTGCACGGCTGGTAATGCCAGAGAGCCAGAAGGTCTAATGGCATCAATAATAGTTATAGCCATAGGCAGGAAGCCACATTTACAAATAAAAAAAAAACTGTTTTTAAACCTAAACAAGGTATTATGAGGAACTTCTTAAGTGAAGGAAAAAGAAGTTACATTCACAAGAATAAGGATGTGTAAAAATGGATCGAGTTCTTCCTGAGGAAGTGCTATATACAGGTTAAAACATTGGGTTTTACAGGAGTATGGTTGAAGCTTGAAGTTATTTAAAATAAAAGTTAATGACAATTTGGAGAAATAATTTTGGGAGTTTGGCTGATTCTGTTTCTTTGATATGACAAATAGCACCTGGAGGACAAGGCAAATTGAAAGGCTGTTGCAAACGAGTACTATACAACTCTTGACAGTGAAATACAAATACAGTTATGTAGAGAATAATGCATAGGCAACTGCATTCTGAAGTTTTTTTAAACTTGCTTCCCACTGTAGTAACATAGTGCAAAATGGAAATTGGGTGCTGAATTGCATATTAAGGCACATTGCAACAGGGACAGGGAGGTGATGCTCCCCTTATATACTTCACTGGTGAGACCCATCCTGGAGTATGGGTCACAAGTATGGTCTCCTTACAAGAAAGGGGAAATAGCTATGATAGAGAGGGAACAGAAAAGGGCAACAAGAAGAATAAGAGTTATGAATGGGAAAAACTATAACTCAAGACTTAGGGAACTGGATCTTTACCCCCTCGCATATAGAAGAAAAAAAGGAGACATTTGTCTTGTTCATAAAGCATAGACTGATAATGACCTGTGGGAGAATCTGTAGTTAGAAATCAGGGAGCAGGTATATAATACCCGTGTTCATCCCTTACAACTGAAAGATAGAAATTCAAAGTCGGTAAGGAGCCAAAATTGGTTCAGTCAGAGAGCAGTGCAGGATTGGAATAAACTCTCACTTGAGGTAGTGACTAGTATGACTACCAATATGTTTAAGTCCAAATTAAATAACTTTTGTAGTGATTCAGGAAACCTATACAAGTACTAAACCTTAAAGTAGCGAGCATATTGGTTGAAAGTCTAATCTAAGCTCTGTAAACTCCTATAATACCTGTGATTCTATGACACCTGTGGTGTGTAATGACCCATAAACCTCAAGAGTGAAGCTCAAGAAGTTTATTACACCATCACACACCGTGGGTGTGTAAAAAAAAACTTTATAGACACACAGCCATTCATGCTTTATTTTTTATAATTACTGGTGCTTCACCCAGACCTCTCCTAGCTCCCATGCCCTAAGAAGCAACAACATCATCCTGCTCAAATTGCCCAAATTCAGCACCAGGCTAGGGAGGGCAGCAATCAGCTATTCTCTAGCTATAGCATGGAACACCCTACAAAAATTCCTAAAACTGTCCAATATCATTCCATTTGCATCCTTTAAACAGCATAGTACAGTCTTCTTCAAAGAAATGCAATTGCTACCACTAGAGCTAGCATTGTCATCTCACAAATCTCCCTTCAAACCATATATAGCATATTCCTTCCAGACAGACACCCCATCTTATGGCACCCAGTAATACCTTTCACCATCCTAGTATTACATTATGTTGAGTATCTGCCATGCCCCCCACTGATATGTATATACTGTACATACTGTAAATATTAGCTTAACTTTCCTGTAACCGTCTTTTATCATGTAAATTTACTGTACATCACTGTGTTTATAAATGTTATTTTCCCCTGTATGTATAACTGTCTTATATAAGTGTATGATGTATCTGTTGTGTATCAACTATTGAACCTTGACCTTATCAGGTCCATCTTGTAAATGAGCCTTGCTCAATGATGTTCGCCTGAATAAATAAAGATTTGATGATGATGATGATGGAGTCAAAGCCTAAGAAAGTCTTGCTTTTAGCCTCTATTTTTTCTCATTTTTGAATGGCTGTGACCCCTACCACTACTGGCTCAGTTGCTCTCCTCCACACACACACACACACACACACACACACACACACACACACACACACACAGACTGTCTGTACTGCTCTCTCTTTCAGTGTTACAGCCTGTCCTGCCAGGAGGGTGTGGGAAAACAAGCACAGGAACTGCTGACTTGAGACCAACAGGTAACTTTTAATGGTATCGTCAGTTGGTTCCCTACAACTTTCCTCTACAACCTGCCACAACAGACTCCTGCTGCCACCATCTGTCTCAAAAGTGGTATTTCCCACTCATAGATTAAAAGGAGCACAATGGAGAAGAAGCGTGACTGAAACAAAGGTCTGTAATAACTGGGTATGATGTCATACCCAGTTATTATGGCGTTTCATCAGAGCTATTATCTGATCATTAAAGGGGTCACCAGTAATTATAATGCCATTGCAGTAAAAGCAGAACAGCACAAAAACACATGGAGTAAAAAACAGATGCGATTACAGTAAATGCAGAACAAAAGACACATGGAGTTGGGAATAAAGTTAAAATATAAAAATTCCAGAGTCGTCCCAGTAGATTGTGAGGTAAAGCCCAACACTACCTGGGAGGATGGCAAAGTAGAGAAGTGCAGGTCCATGCAAGAGGAGGAACATTTAGGTACAATTGCAAAAAGAGGAAACGAGGAGTTTCCCAAGTGCTGCCTTGAAGAGCATGTGGGAAGGTAAGTAACCTCTTATCCATTTCTGATTATAACAGGTAGGTTGATTTAGTGGCTAGGATAAGGACATTGTTGAGATAGGGAGGGAGTTTATTCATTCAGAATGTGGCACCTTAAAGGACAATATAACTTGCATGTCTGAGGTCCAGACTAGCCCAGGTTAGAGACATTGCACAACGGATTGTGCAGTGAGCACACTTCAGAGCAAATCTACACAGTGCATTGCAGAGGTAGTCAAGTTTAGAGGGTGACAGTTTAGTGGTAGCCACATATACATCACCAAACTGTAGTGTAAAGATGGAAGGATCATTTCCTCAGCAAAGTTTCCTTGCAGAAGGGGAACATTTTCCTGCAACCTGTATAGGGCGCCTAACTTAGCAAAACACTTACTAATAACTGACTTAATATGTGCAGTAAAGTTCAATTCCTGGTTGAGTGGAAGACCAAGATGCATATATTGGGATACATTGTCTAACACAGTATTGTCAAAGGAGACAATACTTACAGAATCCAAATTATTCAGCCAGTGTTTAGACTTGAATAGCAAGGTAAAGCAAGGTTTTGTTTTAACTACAAGTTGGTTATCAGAGAACTAATTTTGTAGGTTAGTAAAATCATTTTGTAAGTTTTGTTCAGTGTCTGAAGACCTCAAACCAGCGGTATAAAGGGCAGTATTAGCAGCAGCATACACATGTATATTACAGGTACTGACACAGGTGGGACTGTCATTTACTCAGACGGAGACAAGGGGCCTGATTTTCAAAAGATCAGGACTGGTGCAAGGGGCTTGCCTCAAGGGAAAATGGTGTAGGAGGCTCCTTGTGTCACACCTCATGACAGTTCCAATTTAGTAAGGCACCCTACACCACTGGGGGGACTGCCTGGGCCAACCAGGCTTGCACCGTCCTTGTGACAGTCACACCTGTGTGTCATGGTGAAGGGGGGTTTGTGCTGGGTCAGTGCTATAGTATCTCCTACAATGGGATTTTTGCGTGTCCCTCCAATGGGCACATTGATCCTGCTGTTAGACCAGCCCAGAGCTAGTCTAACCTGCCATGTGCCACTCTGGGAGCCATTGGTGGGTAGGGGTGACCCTCTGTCCCCTGAGGAAGGTGCGCACACAGCCCCTGACACCTGGCAGATCACTGCTGGAGTGGCCAGTGATCCTTGATAGGTATGAGCCTGCAAATTCCCTGTGATGGTGCTGGTGCATCTGCCCCCCCCCCACAAGGACCTACACTGCATGGTGGTGGCCATTCACTTGCTCCACCGGGGGAAGTTGGCACCTCCTTCCCCCAGTCTGACCCAACCCACTCCCGCGAGCCAGGACATGCCCAATATGACCCGCCAACCACCAGGACAACTGACGACTGCTGCTGCAAGCCCATCCCATGGTTTACGACATTCCACTCCCATGCACCGTTTCTTCGGCACAGCTTGCAGAAACCCTAGGGACTTTAGTGCCAGGACTCCTCTTTTTCCAAAATCAGATGCAGGGTCCCTTATGCACCTGAGTTTGCCGCAGGTGGTGGTTCAGTGCACAATGCACCAAAACTGAGACCCATGTGTGCTACTGACACCAAACCCTATGGCACCCCCAGGTTTATAGGAAGTGAGGACAATAGGGACAGATTAACCTTCACAGCCTGCACATCTATCTGCATGCTTACAAAGCTGTTAAACTTTAGGGCTATTTACGTAATCAGGTCTGTACCATACTGAGCAGTGCAGTGCTGTTACATTGGTGCCTCCTGAGATGTCTTAATGCAATGTGCATCACACTGGATGCTTTTGTTGTGACTCAGAGCCATCTCACCTTTCTTGAGGATGCTCAGCGATGATGCCATCTTTATCTGCCATGGTTGTGGTCTGTGGCACCACCCCTGCACTCCCTTTGCCATCCTCTGCAATGCCTTTTGTTTGCTTTGCTACAAACTGACCCCTCATATTCACCATTACCTCTACTCCTCCCTATCCCTCCACCATTATGTTCATGTCACCAGTCACACTTTCCATTTCAAGATACTGATTTGGATCCCTTCCCTCATACCACTCCTCTTTCCTATTTCAAGCCCCCCCTCAGACCCATGCTCCCTCCACTTCAGTGATCATTGAACCTTTGCCACTCTATATCCTATCTCTTCTGCTGGGAAATCTGCCTTCTACTAGCATTTTACCACAATCTGGAACCTGTTCCCCTCTTCCTTCCACCTCTCCAACCTCGTTGGCTCCTTCAGGCATCAGTTGAAACTCCTGCCCCCCTCTACACCTGTTTCCCATCCACCTAATGTCTCTGTGGTTTGGAGCTCCTACCATCTATGTGTTGACCGTGGTCTGGTTTCTCCTCATATCTGCATCCTGGCTGAGCTCCTACCATCCATTTGTTGGCCTCTGTCTGGCTTCTCTTCATATATGCCTCCTGGTTGAGCTCCTGCCATCAATGTGTTGGCCTCTATCTAGTTTTTCGTCATGTATGCTTCCTAGTTGAGCTCCTACCATCCATGTGTTGGCCTCCATCTGATGTCTCCTCATTGTTGTCTCCTGGCTGAGCTCCTACCATCCATTTGTTGGCCTCTGTTTGGTTTCTTCTCATATCTGCCTCCTGGCTGAGCTCCTACCATCCATGTATTGGCCTCTGCCTGCTTTCTCCTCATATATGCTTCCTGGTTGAGCTCCTACTATCCATGTGTTGGCCTCCATCCAGTTTCTCCTCTATCTGCCTTCTGGTTCCACTTGCTTTCTATCTCTTTACTCCCTTCCCCTGCAAAGCAAGGCACTCCATCCATCTAATAGGTCTCTAGTGTATTACTTTTTTTTTGTTTTGCACACTGTGCATTGATGTGGCTTTAATTTCACTTGTATAGGTATGCCATATTGTACTATAATTGCATGTTATTTTGAACCAGGTTATGTACTGGTGTAGTGTTCCATATTGTACTGTAATTGCACTTTATTTTGTACCAAGTTATGTACTGGTGCAGTGTTCCATATTGTACTGCAACTGTTTTTATTTTTGTATCAAGCTATGTACTGGAGGTGCTCCATATTGTACTGTAACTGTACTTTATTTTGTACCAAGTCATGTACTGGTGCAATGTTCCATATTGCACTGTAACTGCACAATATTTTGCAACAAGCTATGTACTGGTGCAGTGTTCTATACGGTACTGTAACTGTACTTTATTTTGTACCAGGTTATGCACCGGTGCAATGTTCCATATTGTACTGTAATTGCACTTTATTTTGTACCAACTTATGTACTGGTGTAGTGTCCCATATTGTACTACAACTGCACTTTATTTTGTACCAGGTTATGTACTGGTACAGTGTCCCATATTGTACTGTAATTGTACTTTATTTTGTACCGAATTATGCACTGGTGTAGTGCTTTATATTGTACTGCAACTGCACTTTATTTTGTACCAAGTTATGCACTGGTGCAGTGCCCCATATTGTACTGTAACTACTTTATTTTGTAGCAAATTATGTACTGGTGCAGTGTTCCATATTGTACTGTAATTGCACTTTGTTTCGTACCAAGTTATGCACTGGTGCAGTGTCCCATATTGTACTGTAATTGTACTTTATTTTGTACCGAATTATGCACTGATGCAGTGCTTTATATTTTACTGCAAATGCACTTTACTTTGTACCAAGTTATGCACTTGTGCAGTGCCCCATATTGTACTGGAACTGTACTTTATTTTGTACAAAGCTGTATACTTGAACAGTGGCATATATTGTACTGTAACTGCACTTTATTTTGCACGAAGTTATGTACTAGTACAGTGTTATCAATCAATCAATCAATCAATCAACATCTTTATTTAGTCAGGCGAACATCATTGAGCATAGCTCATTTACAAGATGGACCTGAGTGGTCATACAAATCAGAGTACAAGTATTTTTTTTTTTTTTTTTTTTTACATGGACAAGAAAATAACATAAACAATGGTACAATGACATAAAATGATAGTAAACAAAAATTTACATATATACAAGGCACAGTAAAAATCACTTAACCTGTAAAAAGTAATATAGCAGGGATAGTATACAAATAATAGGGCCTTTATGGCTTTTATAAGAATATAGCAATATAGAATAAGTTCTATATTGTGCTGTAACTGCACTTTATTTTGTACCAAGTTATGTACTGGTGCAATGTTCTATATAGTACTACAAGTGAATTTCTGGTATTGTACTGCGTATCTACCATATACAACACAGTTCCTTCATCCCCATATACAACCCCACCATGGGACGGTTCACTACAGATATATATCCATTTGGATTGCAGTTCACCTTATCTTATTTCTTATTACTGCTATGCACCCCCATTTCACAAATAGCCCAAACCTTAAGACAGATGCCCCTAATTTCAATTCCCATAATATACTCTTTCTGCAGAGTCAGCTGCCTAAAGATGCTCTAACTCTACAACATCCTTACACTGGAACTTCCTACACGGAGGTATTAGAACTTTTTAGAAAGATGAGACCACAGTTCTATTGCCATATCCCACTAAGTAGGCCAGTGAGTGTTTAGTTTTATGCTCAATCCCTTTACCATTATTATGCTGCTACACAGACAAGGCAGTTGTATCCTACTCCTTGCAAACCGGCCAGGCAACACCTTCTCAAAGTCTTGATAAATGGAATACTAAAGCTTCTCCTGTTGATGCTACTCTGCTCTGGCAACATGAAATTAAACCCAGGACCTTTCATGCCTGTTGCTGCCCCAACTGAGCTAGCTCAGCTAAAAGGTATCAGTATACTGCACTTTAATGCATGCAATCTGTTGAAAAAACTTGGCCCAGTACAGGCCTGGGTACTACACACAACACCGGACGTACTGGTGATATCAGAATCATGGCTGAGAGGTTTCACCCCAGACCACAGTGTCACTATCCCATCATATAACGTCTTCAGGGCTGATAGACCTACTAGAGGAGTTGAGGTTGCAATATATGTGTTAGACAAATTCTCAGCCTCAGTTATTGACTCTTCCTCTATTCACAAAGAATATGAAAGTCTAGCACTAAAAGTCTCTCTCAAAGCAAATCTGTTTGTGTGGTAGGCTGCTACAGACCCCCATCAGGAGGGCTAGAGATACTAAACTTTCTTTGCAAAATTTTAAACTTGATGAATTAGAAAATCATCATTACGGGAGACCTCAACCTAGATTGGAACTCTACCTGTTCACTGCCTCTAAAGGACTTCTGTGATGCCTACGGTCTTTATCAGCTAATCTCAGAAATTACACATCCCAACAATAAAAACCCGGTGCATGGTACACTCCTGGATTTCATCTTGACTAACAAACCCTACAAAATATCTAGGAGTATTTCACACCAACATTAGTGACCACAGTCCTATAGCTTGTGCAAGGCACATGCCAAAAATATCCTCTGGGGCAGGGTACACCTACAAAAGGAGTTCCCACAAATTCAATCCCACAGCATTTTTGATTGATCTTAGCAGAATTAGATGGCAGGAATTCTACCTTGTTCAATACATCACTGATGCCTACACCACCTTTCAGACTCTAGTCCTAAAGGTGACTGATGCCCATGCACCTGTTGTAAAATCCAGATCAAGGAAAAAATCACGTCCCTGGTTGAATAACACCTTAAAAACAGCCCTACGACACAGGGATGCTCTCTGGAGAAAGGCTAGAAAAACTAAATCAGAATCAGATTGGGCTGCCTTTAGAATGATTAGGAATCACTGTACCAAACTAATCAGATCTGAAAAGGCACATTACTACCAAAGTGCATTGGAGTCCAACAAGAATAACGGTGCTAAATTCTGGCAGATCTTGAATATGTAGAAGGACGTAAATTGTCCTCCTCATTTCCATCCAAAATCATCCCTGGAGATACTACCTGCACCAACAAACATGACATCTTAGAAGCCCTCAAAAACCACTTTGCCACTGCTGGTCTAGCCCTTGATACCTCTCCCATAGGCACATTGCTGAACCAGCAAACCAGCATCGCCACACCTTGGACCCCTTCCAGCACCTCCACCTGCTCTACCAAATTTAATTTCACTCCTGCCTCACTCAAGCAAGTTGAAGACCTCCTAACCCACCTAGATATTGAAAAAAGTGCAGGGGCTGACCAAATTGCCCCCGTCTTTCTGAAACTAGGTTATTATCATTTAGCCCCACAAATCACTCACCTCTTCAACATGTCAGTCCTTCAAGGAACACTCCCTCCAGTGTGGAAAACAGCCCATGTCATCCCTCTGTTCAAATTTGGTGAACCAAGTAACTTTAACAACTACATACCCATCTCTCTTCTTCCTATTCTATCAAAACTTCTTGAAAAACTGGTAAACTGTCAACTAAGGGAATATTTGGAGAATCAAAAACTACTAAACCCTCTACAATCTGGCTTTAGGCTCAATCACAGCACAGTCTCTGCATTAGCCAATGTTGCTAACGACTGGCAAATTGCACTTGACATGAGGAATCATGTCGCTACGCTTCTCCTTGACTTAAGCAAAGCGTTTGATACGGTGGATCACGATCTGCTACTGACCCTGTTACATCACATGGGGCCGGGCGATAATGCCCTTAAATGGTTTTCATGCTACCTTGTTGGAAGGCAGCAACAGGTGAAGGTACAGGGTGACCTTTCTCCCTGCAAAATCCCTCCGAGAGGGGTACCTCAAGGTTCAATCTTGGGCCCTTTATTTTTCGCAATATACATAACCAATGTTGACCACAAGATTGCATCTGCCAGTATTCTCCTATTTGCAGATGATACCGTGCTTTATGTCTCTCATCCTACCATTGAATCTGCCTACAGGGATTTACAGCAATAATTTAATATCCTACAGCAAAATCTGCTACATCTGAAACTTCTACTCAATGCCAAACAGACAAAAGTCATGTCCTTCTCCCCATCAACTAATGCATCTTCCGGATCACATCAGCCTGCCAATATGCATATAGTATCTATGCAGGGTGAAACCCTAGAAAGAGTGGACAAATGTAAGTATCTAGGCTTCTGGTTGGACTGTAAGCTCTTGTATATCCTTCATGTTGAAGAACTCTCCAAAAAGCTAAAGCAAAGGCTGGGATTATTCTTCTGTATCAAATGTTTGCTTTCCTATGAAGCAAAACTACGACTAGTAAAAACAACATTCCTTCCACTAATTGACTATGCTGACTTTCTTTACAGTCATTGCCCCACAACTGTCCTTACTAAGCTGGATGTCTTGTGCCACAGGGCCTTAAGATTTGTGACTGACTCTTTGTTCAAAACACACCACTGTTCACTTTACAGCCAACTCAGCTGGACTTCCTTATCTACAAGAAGATGGTGTAATGCCTCCATCTGCAGCTTCAAAGCCCTCACTAACAAACTCTCTCTTTACATATCCAGCCTCTTTAAATCAACACCTTGCACATACTCATTTAGGAAATATGATTATATCTCTCTCGATACCCCCTGGGTAAAATCTCGTTTTGGCACCATATTCATTAGCCACGCCTTACCAAACTTGTGGAACTCCCTCCAAATTACCCAAAAACTGACTCGCCTTGTTAGCCTATCCTCCTTTAAATCTCTTCTGAAACCTCTGTTGAAGGAAAACTGCCAGTGCGATGCCTAGGGTCCCCCCCCTTTTGATATTTTATACGGCACTTACCACTATAGTTGCCCCGGCTCTCCCTGCTCCCCTCTCTTTTGCTTTGCACTCCTGTCTGTCTGTGCCCTGCTACTCCCTGATCCTCTCTCCCTTACACCTTTCCCCCCTCATCCTACTTATTTTCGACTATTCCTACCTCACCTTATGGATCATGCTCCACCTTCCCCCCCCACCTCTTTCCATTCCAGTCGTATTATGCAGTGAGCTGCTTGCACTTATGTAGATATGTAAAAATCTGAGTCATCTGACTGTACCTTGTTATGTATTACCCACTGTATTGTGTGAACTAATGTATAAATCTGTAGTGTTTTCCTTTTATGTATACTATGTGTGTCCCCACAGGACCACCCTGCAAATGAGTATCTCAATGGTGTATTTCCTGATTAAAAATAAAATTGAATTGAATTGAATAGGGGAGCAGTTTTTCATTAAAAATACATTTAAAATAGTTTTTGCAGTCTGGGCTACTGAGGCTGCGTGGATGCCACTGGGGGAAATTTAATGCAGCAGTAGTTCAAATAGGGGGACAGTAGTTTGCAGCATCAGCTGGCGCTGATTGGGGCAGCTTTATAAATAGTGATTTGGGACTGCAAGCCCCAGAGTTCTTTAGGGAGGACAGTGAGTTTGGTGTCTTGGAGTTGGGCCCCTGATTGGACCCCAGGGATTTTGGCGCATTTAGGGGAAGGCAATATAAGGGAGTGAGTTGGTGCCTTGGGGCGGAGAGAACAGAGGAGGCTGGTGCGGAGCTGACTGCTTGGCCATGCAGCTGGTTTATTTATTATTTTAGTGGGCCAAAAAGTGAGTTGGACAGTGGGAAGTGGTGGTGGCTGTTGGTTTGGGTGCCCTGAATTTAGGGGTTAGCCTGCAGCTTTGGTCCCAAAAAGGGAGGAAAGACGGAGCTTGCTGCCTGCAAAGGAGCACCAGAAAAGAGACATGAGGTGAGAGGGTAGAGTAAGAGGCCAGGGGTTTGGGGACTTCCACTGGTCCTGGTCATCCCCTCTTTCAGGGACTTGATATTCCTGGGTATTGTGCCATAAAGGAGTTGCCTCAGAAGGGCTGAGCTTTGTGGAGCTGGGAGAAAATAGAGAGGAGAGTAACGTTTTGCTGCCTGCTGTTGTCAAAGGCTGGATTTGGTCACAAGTTTTCTGCCGGCATTTGGACTTTAGCTATCTAGGATATGGGTAGCCACCTGAATTAACTTGCTCATGTTGTGACCTTCGCAGTCCAGAGCATCACTAGCTATAATGTGAGCAGCATGGTCTTAAGCAACTAAACTGTTTTATTTGCTCCATGGAGTGACTTTTCTGGTTTTCATTCAACTGTTCATTAAATGGGATCCCCTGTTTTCTGCAGTTTGTTGTTTGCCTCATTTATTAAATCAACTTTTGGCTGCTAAAAGAAGTTTGCCTCCACAGTGGCTGCCAGTGTGTTCTAGGGCTGATGCTGAAAACCAGCCACCGTCATGGGAGTCATCGAGAGGCCTGCCTGGTGAACACCTTTTACAAAGGTCATTCGGTGAAGTAGCAAGGCCAGGCAGGTGAAGAGCTGCATTTTCCTAGTACAACATCCCTTCGCATCTGCCAGCAAGGGAGCACTCCCTGATGGAGTCCATCCATCACCAGCACCACCCGAGGACATTCAGGTACTGTTTTCCTGTTATTATTTCTGGACTGTGTTTCTTGGGTTGTACAGTGCCCCCCTCCCATTTTACCTACCATCTTCATACCCCTAGATGGGGTTGGGGGCTTACAGAATAATGGGCCCTATTCACATTGGCTACATGGCCCTTCGCGCAGTGCGTAAAACATGCGCAGAGGCCGATATGTGTGGAACACATGTAAGCAGCCCCCAAAGCAGCATGAAAAATCCATATGCAGGTCTGTGCACAGAGCTGCCGTGTAAACATATGCACCTCTGTGGATACGCAGCCATGCAGGGGCGATCCTGCATATGTGGGACTCCGGACACGCATTCGCGACACATGTTACGTTGGAAAGGCATGCCATGTCCCTGCATATGCAATATGCATTCTGGAGGCAGCCCTAAATAGCCTACACATTGCACAGATGGCAAGAGAAGCCAGCGAAGCAGGCCAGTGAGGGCATGGCAATGCCCACAGTGGCACCACATACCAGCCATGCACGCAACTATGCAAGGCATGTCGGCAGTGCCAACACAGGTACCAGCCATCTGCCACATGCAACTACTGCATGTGTGACAACAAGGGCCATATGGCCTGCCCCAGCATGGTGCATATGCCACCCAGCAGGTGCCTCTGCATGTGGATGCACAGCACAGTATATCGTTACAAACATGCAGGCACACACACCAAGAACACCACAAGGCCCAGTCATGGAAGCATGTAGAATACACAGCCCCACCCCCGCACACACACACACTGCTGCTCGTGTACACCGTGCTAGGGCGAAGAACTAGACACACAGACATAGCTGGATACATAAGCTTTTACTGGTTCCCATATAACAAAACAAAGGTCAGGAATGGAAATAGGGCAAAAGGGGGGGGATTCAGCAACATGCACGGGCCTCCTTATCAATCTGAGTCCTCCTCTGAGGGGCAACTCCATTCTGGTGGATGGGGTCAGCTCCTGGGGGGGGTGGTGTCAGTAAACTCCATCTCTTCAAGGATGAGCCACCAGATAGGGCCACGGTAGTGCTGAAATGACAAGAGCAGACAGAGGGGACTGATGTCAGTGACACAGTAACATGCAAGAGCCTCTGCCCCAGCAATGCACACACACACACACACACACAGCCAATGGCCACCTACCTTTGAGGATGTTTTGATGGACCACAGGTCCCCCGGTCATCTCAATACACATAATCAGCCATGCTGCTCCACAGTTCAAAATGCCACAGCAGATCATGCAGCAGCCACTGCCATGAGGTGACCACATGGGCAGGGCCTGGCCTGCCCACCTTCCAATGCTCCAGCACCAGCACTGCTTTCTGATGCCTGGTCCCCTGCAATGAAATACAGGGAACATGATTAGCAGACATGCCACTGGCACAGGCCCCAACCCACCCAGCAAACACACACATGAAACATGGCCATGAGTACCAGCAGCAGTACTTACCTGCTTCTTCTCTGCAACCTCCCATATCTCCTCTGCTGTCATCCCATCTGGGTAAGTGGCCTCCATCACCCAGTACAGATGTTGTGGCAGGGTGAGTCTGCCACAGACCTCCCCTACTACCATGAGTGGAGCTGCTGCCAACATCATATCCACAGCTATAATGGCATGCCATGACAGGCACGCCCACACCATGTGTGCACGCCATGCCCATAAGGGCATGTGCAGTATGCCACACGGCATGCATGGCACACATGTGTGGATGTGCAATGCCACTAAGCGAATGCTAGGAGTGGTTCACGAACTGGCATTGCGATGTGCCCAGGACCACTACTACATTTGGTCCTCCTCGAGGAGGCCAATGCTGAACATCATGGCAAACCAAGGTGCCATCCCCGGGCATTCAGGCCACATCTTGTTGCCCAGATGCTGCACCCCACTGACATCCAACAGCAGCACTGGGTCGACCAGAGCATGCTACAGTACATCCGTCATCTGGTGAAGTATGTGATCTGACTGGCCACTGAGTGCTCCATGGCCATGTCCGTGGAGACAAAGGTGCTGTGCACTCTGCAGTACTATGCCAGGGGGCACATTCCAGAGGGTAATGGGTGACGTGACAGGGGTGAGTCAGTCATCTGTGTATTGGGTGCTGCAATTGGAGACCAATGCTCTGGTGAGGTACTGGAAGAGGCACATCACATTCCCCATGGATGAGGCAGAGCTCAGGGCCGTGAAGGATGCATTCCTGGAGATGTGTGGCATGCTGAACATGGTAGGCACGATCAGCTGCATGCATGTGCCCATCCTCACCCCACCTGTCAATGAGGAGGCCTAGAGAAGCTGTAAGGGGTTCCACAGCATCAACTGTCAGGTTGTCTGTGAAGCCATGGGCATCCTGATCAGTGTCCTGGCACAGTATGCGGGGTCATGTCACAGTTCATATCTGTACGAGAACAGCACCCTAAGGCGCCATTTGGACTGGCAACCAGAGGGCTACAGCTGGCTGTTGGGTGCTCCCCCATAACCTAGTGCAGATACATTGGCTGCACGTGTGCCTCAGCATCACTAACGTATCTGTTCCACTCCACTCCCACAGGTGACAGCGAGTACCCCATGAGGACTACACTACTGACACCATACCTGGCTCCACGGCACCCAGCTGAAGAGGCATACAATGCACCACACACACATGGGCGTGCGGAATCTTGGAATGCACAGTAGGGCTGCTGAAGATGTGTTTCCGATGCCTGGACCACACAGGTGGCATGATGATGCTTGCGCCATGTATGGCATGCAGAGTGTTCACCGCCTGTGCCATGCTGCACAACATCTGCATACGCCTCATGGTGCCAGAGACCCCTGATGTACACCCAGAGGAGGATAGTGAGAAACCACTGCAGCAACCCCATGGACCAGCACCACCTGAGGAGGGTTCCACTAAAGGGCAACCATGCAGTGGGATGCATGGCGGCATGGGCTGTGTGCCATTCCGTGGCTGATGAAACATTTGGCAGATAAAGGTGCACACATGTTGGTGATGATGAGTGTGCCAGACTGAGCTGGCATGTGCATGGCATGTGCACCATAGTGTGGCCGCGGACATGACGTGTCACCAGTGTGCACACTGCACATACAGCCCACCATGCATGGCGCATGTGGGTAGTGTGCCGTGGGCCACACTGAGGACACATCACTGTGGGCAGTGCATTCCACCATGTATGTGCTGCATGGTGAGTGTGTGGGGCCATGTGTCAGGGTTGTGTGTGGCGTGGACCTGTGGGGTCAGCACCCATTGTTCTCCCCAGGCAGTGCTGGTCCATGGGGTGTCATAACTGACCAGAGTGTGTACTGTGGTGGGGGGTGATAGTGGTGGTGGTGGTGGTGTTGTGTCCATGGCGGTCACGTGCATGTGTGTGTCACCCGCTCCACCATACTGTGTCACCATCCTCTGTTGGTGCCCACCGTGGCCGCTTACCCTTCTGTCCATTGTAGTACAACGTACCATGCCCGCTGGCTGTGCCGTAGCCTGTGCTGCCTGTACATGGCATGATTGACGAGTTGCCATGCTCGTTCCAGGTTCCGGTTCAGTTTCAGCCACTGCAGGTTGGGGGTGCTGTCTGGCACTGTTGTGCCTCACCTGTGGTTCCATGGGCGTGGAATCGGGCATACTGGCTGGTGCCACGGGAGCAGCCATGGCAGGCAAGGTGGGGCATCCTTGTTGGATGGCAAGGTGGGTGGCAATCCCAGGAAGGCATCAGCAGTTCGCTCCTGTGCCCATACCCCCATGGTCACCTCATCCACCAGGCATTCCTGCGCATCACGCCCACAGCCATGCCTTGTGCTAGCCTCTCCTGCATCCACACAGAGCCAGCCATGAGCTCTGTGAGGTAGTGCACAGCCTCCATGCACTCCCTGGTTGCCTGCAAGTGGTCCCACTCCAGTCTGTGGAGGTCAGGGTAGTAGCTGGCTAAGAGGGAGCTGCTGGCACCCTTTCTGTTGTGCCTTGCAGGGGTGGGCCTTGGAGGCACCCGTGCTTGGCTTCTGTGTGTCAAGTAGTGCGGCGGGTGCTGATATGCCCGTGGTTGCACTGCAGTTGTCCTCAGGGGGATGGAGATGTCCTCGCTGCTGCAGTCTGGTCTGGATGATGGCTGCTCTGCACCAGCACTGCTCTCCTGGGTCTCCCTGTTGTCTGTTGCCTGTGTGTGCTGTCCTGTGCCATGACTACTCTCATCCTCCTACGGCTGCTGCTCTGGAATCCATCCCCCATCCCCACCGTGGTGGTCTTTGGGCATGGCGGACTGCTGGGTATCTTCCTTCTGCATGTGCCTGGTTCCATGCCTCTGCTTCCCTGTGTGGGGGATGGGGGGACATCGGTTAGCATGCCTGCATGTCCATCGTGGGCTGAAACATGCCCCATGTTACTGGCATTTTCCACCTTTGCCGCCTGCCCTTGGTGGCCCTCTTCCTCCTCCGATGCCTGATGGTCCCTCTCCTGCATTGTCACCATCCTGCACTGTGGGGGTGGAGCATGACAGGTGGTCAGTGACTGCTGCCATACAATGGTACTGTGGTTGTGCTCTGTGTGCCCCCACATAGAGCTTACCTGGCATGCTGTCCAGCCCATCCAGCTCGCTGTTTATGAGGACATCACTAATTGTGTCTGCCTTCTGCTGCTCTATGGGCATCAGTAGTGGGTTAGGGGGTGGCAGTCTGCCTCGTGTGGTGCCCTGCGACTGCCGTGCCCTGCTTGGCGCCTCTTCACCTGGGGCCGGACATCACACCACTTGTGCTTGATGGCCGCCAGAGTGTGTGCCTCTGGTCTGGTGGCGTTGATTGTCACATGCAAGTCCAGCCATATACAGATGAGGAAGACCACCTATGCCCCTTGAAGTTCAGAGTCTGATGCTTCCTCCTGCCACCACCCCCGCCCGTGTCATGTCCAGAGGCAGTGCCGGTTGGCCATGTGGTGGTTGTCCCTGCACACTCTTTGGGCAAATGGTTGCTGATGCCATTTTCCATGGTTATCTCTCTTCTGCACTGTGCACATTGCCGGTGCATTGCAGTTCCACATCGCCTTATATGGCGGGGTCAAGTGGCATTCCCGTTATCTTGTGCTGGCTCTCTCACACCCCTGGACATAGCTGTGACCCTCTTCTGTCACCGCCCCATACTCTTTGGGGTATGTAGGGCTGTGTTGTGCATACCACATATTTTGATTTCACTACGTGGTGTGCAGCTGTGCACCCAATTTTATGATGGTATCACAAATAGTGGCAGCCCTTCATGAATAGGGCCCAATATGCAGCTTTTGTTTTTTTTGTTTTCCCATTTTTTCCTGGCATCTAGTGGACCCCCTTCCATCCCCGATCAATCCTCTGTAAGTAAAAAAACCCAGTCCTAAAGCTTCCTTTTGAATCTGTGGACTGGGTCCTCTCTCCCTATGTCCGATCCCATTTGATTAAATTAAATAACTAAATGTCCCCAAATTATTCTTCTTCCTTGATGTCTAGCAGATTCCCCCGACCCTCCCAACTTGGCAGGTACTGCTCCCCCCCCACCCCAACCCCAAGTGGGCAACCGGCACAGCCTTCCCTCTCCACAATGGCTGGTTGCCAGCCCTGCTGAGCTGACAATGAATGCACACATACTTGTACAAACATGCGCTCATTCATTGACAGCCAGCCAGCTCCACTCATTCCCTGAGGTCCTCTTGGGTGCCAACAGAGATGAGCAGAGGCAGTTTCGGTCACCACATGGGGTGGGGGTGGGATGGGGAGGAGCGGCATTGTGGACCCCGGAGAGTCCTCAACTCATTTAACCCCATCTCGCCCTCCCCATGGTGACCGGAAATGCCCTCTGCTCATCTATGTTGCACACAAGAGGACCTCACTGAATGAGTTGGAGCTGGCAATGAATGAACTCATTCTTGTACAAGTACGCCCTCATTCATTGTCAGCTCAGTCAGGTGGTCAGCGGGCTGTGGCAGAGAGGGAGGGCTGTACTGGTTGCCCGCTTAAGGTTGGGGGGAGGATGAGTGGAGTGGGAGCAGTACCTGTCAGGGTGGGGGGTTGAAGGGGTCCTCTAGACATCAGGGTAGAATAATAATTTGAGGACACTTATCCTTTAATTTACTCAAAAGGGATTGGGAATAGGGAGGGGGTCCTGGTCCACAGATTCAAAAGGAAGCTTTAGGACTGTATTTTTTTTTTTTACTTACAGGGGATCAATCGGAGATGGGGGGGTCCACTAGACACCAGGGAAAAGGAAAACTACTGGTGGTGGGGGTTTATTCTGCACTGATCTGAACAGCAGAAAATGTTCAGAAGCAATTCATTTTCAAACAATTCCACTTGTTCGGGTTAGTTCGGATTTTTGCTGAACTGGTTCACCCATCCCTAATTTCTTCATCAAATGTTTATTTGTCTGAGTTTCACCTCCTGCTCCATCTCCCTGCTTGGCTCCTACTCTCCAACTCCCATCACTGTTTATTGTTTTATGTTTCCCCTTCGCACTCTATCCATTTGCTTGGCTCCCACTCTGCCACTGTGGCCAATGTTTATTTGTTTGTGTCCCCCCTCCCATGCTCCATCCCTCCTTGTTGTAGGTGGTTTCTAGTTTGTATCTGCATGTAAACCCTGCTGCATAATATCCACAGATTTATTGCCTCTTTCCCAGGCAGTAGTTCTGTAGTAAATATGAGCCAAATGAAGTGCTGAGTACAGTAGAGTGTGGCTTGCAATGGCATGTTGTGTGGATTAATTCTCTTTTTTCTCCCTTTTCCCATTGTAAGACCCAGCTAATTCTCAAAAACAACCACTCCCACCCAGCTCCATTCCGCTGCTGCTTGGCCACCCGTCAACTGGCTGTGTGTTCTATCTGGTCACTGGTCCTTTTCCCTGATGCTTGCATAACTGCCAGCCCTTTGTCCTCCTTTCAAGAAAACATGCTAGTAGCATTACCACTTAGATGGATCCCTAGAGAACAACCTGTTCCTGAGCATCTCCCTCCTGGCACTGTGCCCAGAAATGTGTTTTGCATGATAAACTCTTTTTTTTCCCCTGGGGGGTTGGATTACATAATTGCTATCCCCTCTCACTGTACTGCAGTTCATGTTTTTCCATTTGGTGAAAACTACAGTAGTTTATCTACTTCACTCAGGCGGATCCTTGCCTGCCTCAATTCACTGGATCCTGGGGGCATTGTGAACAGACCCATGAATTCTGGGTCTGTCCTGGTTGTGCTGCTCACCTCCCATTCTTGCCTGGCTGCCTGACAGCTAACCACTCCATCCCTCTGCTGCTGTTTTTTTTTCAGATACTCAACAGTATGCTGGTTACAAACTGGATACAAGAGAATACGGAAATCTGTTTTGAGGCCAAAGTGTTAATTGTATCAAGTCTGGTGGACACTGTGTTACCAAGTTAAAGGACTCAGGAATTAGACCTATAAAAATCCTTTGCTCACTATTATACAACCATGATCAAGTCACTGTTAATCTCTCTTACTGTGCCCTAGCTTCACAACTGGGCAAAAGCTGGAACCCACAAAAAATGAGTCATTGGCATATCCATCCCAACTCCTTGGGGTCAAATGCACTGATACATGACCCAACAGTTCTGGGGCCAATGCTGCCCAGTGTGTGTGTGTGTGTGTGTGTGTGTGTGTGTGTGTGTGTGTGTGTCTGTGTTGCACCCCTTGCTCCAGCTATCTGATGTGCTGTCCTCACCAGACTTGTTGTTGTCCCCTCTGTGGTTTGTGACCCTGCCCCTCTACCCTCACTCCATCCGCTGCTGTATTATTTCTTTATTGTGAACTTGATTGATAACATATTATGAACTAGGCCTTTTTAAGATATACTCACTGCATGTGTTTGCAGATACATTCCGACATGAAATTATTACACAGCACTATGCATTTCTATGTTCTTCAGTGCACATTTTGTGTGCATTTTATATTCAGTGTGTTGGAAGTCCATCACTGTCAACTTCTGCTGTGTTCTCACTCACCACCCTTTTCTCCCACTCTCTGTTGTGCCACCCCACAACATGATGAAGCACTGCCAAGAAACTTTTGGCTGTTTCACAAAGCAGTTATTTCTGTTTTTCTGTGAGCTGCAGAGTGTTTATTTCTAAGTGGGAGTGGCCAAAACCTCACTTGGTAACTGATTGCTGGTGAGTGACCTTCAAGTTTATTGCAGGAAAACTTCATTGAGCAGGCTCATTCACAAAGAGATCCTGCTTACATAAAGGGTGGTACAAACACAGGCAATACAAAATATTTACACAAAGGGAGGAACATACATAGTCAAAACAAAGGAATTCGTATAGTTCAATACATACAGTCTCTGCTAGATTCTGGCATGAACATAGTGCAGAAGTGTGGCAAGATACAGCAAAAATATAGTAAAGGCATGAATTGCAGCAGTGAAATTAACAGAATTACACAAAAGCATGAGATAATTAACACTGAAGTAAAGGAATGCTTGGGAAGAAATCAAGAGTAGTCTAGAATGACAACAAATGCAGCAGGGGAGGAGAAATAGGATAGGGCAGAGAAAGCTAAGTAGGGTGATATACTGGATGCATCGTTAAAGCATAAGTTAGCAAGAGATGAAAAAAAATAAATAAATAGCTGTGCATTTTCATAACTTTAGCTGGTTGCTTCAGAATCTTGACTGTTTTACATAGCACTAGCTGGCTAAACCACAGCATTAGCTAAACCTTACCTGGCTGGAAGATTAAGCATATTGGGGACCGCTGAGTGAAGCTGTTTTTTTTTTTCTTTACATTAATTCTTTTTTCTTTAGTTTTTTTCAGCAAGGGAAGTTCCCAATCACCCTCCCCCATTTCTGTCTTCCCCCAGCCCATCACTTTATATAGTCCCAGACCCTGTACACCTAATTCCTGCCTGGGAAAAGGAAGGGGATGGGCATAACAAAACAAACAAAAAAAAAATGTCTTCTTTATTCTTTCCTTCTCCATTTCATCCACTGTATACGCCACAGAAACCAGCCAGGATGGACGTTGTCAACTGCTGGCACTGTGGGACCTACTTCAATATGATTGTTATTCAACGCTTGGGTCACTGCCCTACATGCTGGACACTTGGGGACCTAAGGGCTCATCTCCAAACAGCATGGTCAGAAATCACCCGCCTCCACTCCCAGTTGCAGGGAGAAGATCACAACAGCAACCGTTCACCACACCTCCAACACCAGATTGGTACAGCTCATCCCAGGGGGGTAACCAGGCCTGGGGGTTGGCAGGTGGTTAGGAAAGGCAAGGCGAGCACCCCATCAAACAACCCACACAAGCTCAGCATCTGAAAAAAAACAGTACCAACAACAAACAGGTCCCTACCTCCGACATCCAAGAGAAACGCAGAGGCAGAGGATTTAGCAGGTCAGCACCCACCAAAACAAGTAACGACACCCCACAATCAAAACAAATCAAAAAAGACAAAAACAAAACAACAACAAAAAAAAAGCTTTTGATCATAGGATATTCCATGATTCGGAGAGCAGGGCCCCATTTACTGTCCAAGGTAGTAGTCAGATGTCTCCCAGGAACATCCACATGGAGGGACACTGACCACATTGAAAAATTCATATGGAGTGCAAGAGACAATACAAAGGTTCTTATCCACCTAGGAACAAATGACCGTGCCAATCAGTCAGTAGAGGAGACTAAGGAACACCTGACAAGGATGGGTGATCGGTTGGCACTCATTTCGTCTAACATCACCTTCTCTGAAATTCAGCCTGTCTGGGAGAAGGGTGGCGGCAGGTAGAAGATCAGGGAAAGAGAAATAGGTGAACTAAACACCTGGCTTAGAAACTGGTGCCACGAGAAAGGACACCAATTCATAAGAGATTGGCAGACCTTCTGGGAGAGGGAGTTCTTTAAATTTGATGGCCTCCACCTCACAAAGGAGGGAGTCAAAGCAGGGGGGCAAAAGTTTAATATTTTTGCAGGTCGTTTAAACTAATGGATGGGGAGAGGGGTCTGACACCTGTTATGTCACACAGAGTAACAGTCACCCCTCCCCCCCTTAGCTACCAAAGCAGCAGTAGGACAAAGCATGTGGTGCACTATAAATGGTAAGAAACTCAGATATCCAGAGAAATTTAAAAATGGTAAAAATGACACTCAATGGGAGAAGGGTAAACTGAGAACAAGGTATGAAACCTGGGTTGGAAGGCAATGTGCACCAGTGCTCGCAGTCTGGCAAATAAGATACCAGACCTTACTGCCATGATGGCAGAATCAGACCTAGACTGGGTAGCAGTGACAGAAACATGGTTTAATGAGAACCATAGCTGGGATGTCGCCATCACAGGATACAACTTGTTCAGAATGGACCAGAAGGGGAAAAAGGGGGGAGTGTAGCTATCTATGTAAAAGAAGAAATCAAGGCTACAGAAATCTAGGGAACCCACAGTGAAGCTGAAGCCCTGTGGATTACTCTTGAAACTGGAAACAAAACCCCCATATGGGTGAGAGTGATATACAGACCCCCGTCTCAGGAATTAGAAAAAGACAACGAAATTTTAGAAAACATTCAAAAGATGGCAGACAAGGGTGAGCTACTACTAACTGGAGACTTCAGATTACCAGATGTAGATTGGAGCTCCTACACCGCAGCTTCAGAAAGGAGTAAGGAATTCTTAGTGGCATTCCAAGGAGCAGACCTAAGCTAACTGGTGGAAACAGTAGCCCGTGATAATGGTGAACACGACTGAATGCTTCCAAAAAGTGTGACTCAGTCACAGCACCTGTGCACAGGGCTACCTGGCAAAAAGGGCACTGGATAGGGGGTTCAGCAAATATAGTGACAGGATGTCACTATGTATACACGAGCATACGGAGTAGGGAGGTACCACGTCGTGCGACAGGCAGAAGGGGAAGGAGAGTTTGTAGGGTATAGTACGGTGGTGAACTGCTGAGCTGGCCATGTGGCATGGCGGGTTGGTGGCAGGCTGGCGTTGGGAGGGTGCTGGGTTCAGTTCTGGGTATGCTCTAGGTTTTTGCTCCTGGTCTGAGTTTTTTTATTTTTTACTTTTGCACACCCCTGACATATACCCCCCTGGAGTTGAGAATCCTTTAGTAGAGGGTTTAGGGGGCACAGTCCCCCTGCATAAAAAAACGAAACCTAAGTCTCAGGTGCCCTATTGATGTTTGCTGTGAGTGTACATCACTGATATTTATTTTTGGTGATGTACACTTGCCCAAACGGCGATTGCCATTCTGCGTTTGCTATTATCACATGGAACCATGGAACCCTCCACCAGAGAGGATCAAGTGACCATAGGACTACAGTATATGGTTCACAGTAAACATGACTGAAGACATCAGTCACTCTAAACAGAAGATCCTGGACTTCAGAAAGGTGGACTTCATCAAAATGAAAAGTTGTCCGAAACAGAATCTGGGTTGCTGGCCAGAAAAGGGAGTGTAAGAACACTGTAGGAGACTGAAGGAAGTAATTACATTAGTCACATTACAGTGCACCAGGCTAGTGAGTAAAGCTCAAAGAAGAAGGAAACCACTCTAGTTCACAAAGGGTATAGCACCCAAAATCAAGGAGAAGAGCAAAGCATTCATGAGGTACAAGGAAACAAAATAGGGCAGTGACAAGGAGGTATATAGGAAATTACTTAAAGAGGCCAGGAAGACGATTCAGACTGCAAAAGCTCTAACAGAGGAAAGGACAGTGAACGGACTCCAACATGGTGACAAAACTTTCTACCAGTATATGACAGAGAAAAGAAAGGTCAAAGGGGGACTAGTTAGATTGGTTAGGACCCCATTACATTAGTGGGGACTGGAATTTAATTCAGTCCAATCCAATAACTTTTTTTTTCAGTTAGTTATTTTTATTGAGGTACAGTATTTCTCATATAATACAGCCAAAACAACCACAAACAAACAAACGAAGGTGACATGCATCTGTAGCAAGGAAGGATCATTGCAGTAATATCTAAAAGTTAGGAATGTGTATCATGTACAGTATGTGAAGGCAAACAAAGAAACAATCAAATAAACAAAAACAAGAAAAAAAAAGAAAATGAATAATTCAAGACCAGGTATCTGCATTGGTACACATCATATAATATATTTCTAAGGCATTTTAACTGGTATAGGCAACTTTACATTTACATGGTAACCCAAACTGAGCTTATATCCGGGAGCAACACACCAGGTATTATCCATGGAGAAAAGCCATAACAGAGACCACAAACATGTGCACCCTATCACTGTCTTAGGTTTTAGATAAACCATAAAGGGGGCCCAGGAAGTAGTGTATGCTGCAAGTTTGTTGACTATATTGTGGAGCATTCGGTAAAGGGAAGCCAGTTGTGCGAGGGTCTGTAGCAATTCTGAGATAGAAGAGACTGCAGTTGACCTCCACCGGCATAGTATAAGACATTTGGCCAAAATCCCAAGAAAAGCTAGCCGTCAGATTTGGTGGGCTTTAAGGTGGGTTCCTTGGGGAGCAGGCCCAGGAGCCAGATCAAAGGATCCAGTTGGATCGTAACACTTAGGGTCTGAGTAGCGACTGGACTTATTGATTGCTAGAAGGGGATTAACAGAGGGCAATGCCATATAATATGGCACAGGTCTCCAGTGTCACCATGGCACCTCCAGCATAGATTGTTGTCCAGTAGCTTAGATTTGTGCAGTACATCTGGTGGTCTGTACCAATGGTGCAGCAATTTGTTCTGAATGAGTCTGCTGCAAGCGTCTGGATAATTCGAGTGCACATTTTTCCAGCAGAGAGCCCACTGAGTATCATCTAGCTTCAGTTTTAGTGCCCACTCCCACTTCTGTTTTGATTCTCCAGATTGTGAGGGACAGCTCTCCCGTATCACAGAATAAACTGCGCTGGCTTGGCCCCTAGGGAGCTTAAGCCAGGAAGATAACTTTTGAGAGGCGGCCGAGCTGGTCTGACTCAGTTTCAGGAAGTTGGCCAGGGAGCTGCGCAGTTACAGATATCTCCAGAAGTCCTTCCTGCCTAGGCCTCTAGTTTCTGCAAGAGCTTGGAAGGATTGCATTCCCTGTCCAGTCTCATCCATGACATCGGTTAGGAACCGGATACCAGTGTGCTCCTATTGAGGCCAGTTGATGGGTTTGTGCTCCACTACTATATGTTTATTATTGAAAATAGGGGCATAGAGATGGGGCCTGGGGTTAGCTTTGATTCTGGCATGCACCTTGTTCCAGATCTGGATCGCTGGCGCAATGGTAGGATGGGTCCATAAAGGTTTAGGTAGGGGGTTGTATATTAGCAAAGGAAGAGTATGTACCCGAGCAATAGATTTCTCCATATGGCACCACTGTGGTGCATCGGGAGAGATGGAGGTGAACCACTTTAGGGATTGCACCATGGAGTATGCCCATGTATACCCCTCAAACCATGGAAGACCCCATCCACCGTCCTTGCAATGGGAGCAGAGTTTGCCTCTGCTATACCTGGGTTTTTTGGATTCCCAAATGAAATTCCCCACCAGGCTGTCTATATTGTGTAGCCATTTAGTAGGAGGGGCCAGGAGAATATGAAAGAGTGGGTATAGAAGTTTGGGAGCTGTAATCATTTTAAGAGTGGCTATTTTTCCTGCCAATGTAAGGTGAAGCATTTTCCACCAGTCTTGTTCTGTTCTAATATCGGCTATTAGTGGGGTCATATTGAGATCCCAGATTTTAGAGATGTCAGAGGAGATATGGATACCCAGATATACCAGAGATTTCACGGCCCATTTGAGTTCCAAAGAAGCAGCTGTGTTTTGAGTGCAAGTCGGATTCAGAGGGAGCAGCTCAGTTTTGGTTTTATTCATCTGCAGACCAGACAGTTTTGCAAAGTCTGCTAAGAGATTGAGGAGCACAGGAAGAGCTACTGTGACATCTGCAACTGTGACCAGAAGATCGTTCACATACATAAGCGCAGTGTAACCCCCAGGTGGCACTATCCCAAGGACTACTACCCCTGCCTGTGTAGGTGCTAACAGGTTGAGGGGCCTAGGTCCAATGGCGGGTGCCTCCACCCAGAGGTGGGGGTTAAGACAGTCTGGTATGACTTGGTCACTGCCCTCTGGGACACTGCAACCCCTCTTTCTTCCCACTAGTGGCCCACACAAGTTGATCACAGTACCTTTGCAGTATACACTTACCCCAGGATTGATTCAAGCAGCTTGACTCTGGGGACCCCCTGTAAAGTAAGGTGTAGTAATACAATAGCCACTGTACAGTATTTTAACACAGACATGCAGTTCAGGCAGTATGCTTTGCAAACAACCAAATCTGATTTATTTAGGGGGAAATAACAAAGGCAGGGGGGAATCAAGTTAATTGGCTTAATCACTCTACTATCTCAGAGCACTGTGCACAGGCTAAAATCCCTACAAGTCACTGTCGCTGGGTACCCAGGCAATAAGGGGCTAGCCAAGTTCGGTGCAGCTGGTTGGGCCCCTGAGGATGAAAACAATTTTACAATACCCAGTTTGTAATCCGGAGCCGGTCGGCTCAGTTCGTGAAGCCAGAGATGGGAACAGATGAACACTTGCAACTTGATAGATCAGTTTGCAGGGAGCTACCCTGATTTTTACTCATGACTCTTGTGGCAGAACACCTTTCACACCGCCCAGGGATACAGGCCTGTGATCAGAACACTCCCCACACATTTATATGTAAAAGAAGGTTACCATACCAGGCAGCTTCTTTCATATCCTGACCACACTTACTGCTGACCCGGGAAGTCACAACGCAGCTTCACTTCTCCTGACAGACTGAGCGCGATGAAGCAGATTCTTCAGTCCTCTACAGGGTGAGCCTGGTGGCTGGCTGCAAACTACACAGTCTCTTCTCTCCTCCGCATACAGCAGATTCAGTCCGAATCACTACGGCGAACGAGCCATCCAATTTTTGGCCTTTACATGCGCTTCCTGTGCGAAAACTTAACAGTGCAGAAGCCCGGAGCTCCTTCTTCACTTACTGCTACAATGACTCTGCCTTCTCGGCTGTTGGGCAGGGAATCATACACTGGGTGCATCCTGACCCGGTTGGAGGGTTTCAGATGCCAGTTTTCCACACCATCCCCTACTGGTGCAAAAAGGCGCCACACTCCTGAACTTCACTTCCCAGACTCACTGGCCATACTCCTCATTGGCAGCTGGCTCCCGAGAGAGTCCTGTTCCTGGTTGGCTGCTCAATGCTCCATCTTAAGCGCCCCTCCCTCCTGATTGGATTCAAGAGGCAGTTCTGATCCAAAATGGAGGGGCAAGGCATACAAAGTCCAAGCTGCAAGAGAAACAGGTTAGACAAAGTACATTTCCACTCTCACTTCAACTTATTTTGAATCAAAAATTACATCTTTTGAAAGGGCTCTCCCTGCACATACAGCGACTGCAGAAACTGAGTGGTTACTCAGGGACCAGGTGGAACTTGGGCAAGAAAACACACAGTCCCCCCCAGTTCAAATTAATTCCACTGCAAGCAGACAGCCCTTACAGAGACAGTACCAGAGGCAGTTAGGAACCCCCCATTTGCAAGGGGGTTACACCCTTCCTGCCCTGAAAAGCCTGACGTCCACGTCAAGTAAATACCCCCCAAGTCAGTTTTAAGTAACATATTCAAACTGTCTTGCATTGTAATCTTTCAGATAGCAATCAGCATATTGATCTTTAGCAAACAAGTGCATTATATTGTGCATAACATTATCAATCATTTAATGATACATACGGATATATATTTATATACATGTACAACTAGTATAACTCAGGACACCATTTCCTGCATCAGGTCCTGGGATAAAGGGAGCTCATCCCTATCATTCACCTTGGGACTGGAAATAGTAGGGGCACCATATTCAGAGGGCAGAACAAGTAATCTAGAGTCATCTCCCAGGCTTAATTTGGGCAGAGAGCTCGGGGTCACATACACTCCCTTATGGACCACATTGAGGGGCAGATCCACAGGCCGGTCCAGAGATTCATAGCTCAATCTCACTACAGGCCTTACCTCTTGGCCAGTCCTTCTAGGGGTTTTGGACACAATTTCTGAATGATCAGACTGAATTCCAGCCCTGTTTGGGGTTGCTGAGGGGACCTCTATGGGTGCAGGGGAGCTAGAGTCCAGGGTAACTTCAGTGCCTTGGTCTACCATTTCTGAACTCATAACATTTGGATCAACTGTGGGGACTTCTGGTACTGGCAGGGAACTATCAGGGCACTCAAAATACTCTTCTTGCTCTGGCATATCACCAGCTTGCACCCCTACATCTCTTCCTCCTTCTGAAAGGTCGGGCAGTTCAACCATCCACAATGAACTCACAGCTTCTGATTTGATGCTACATACTTCATCTTCTGGGAGCATTGGCTCCATAGACAAAGCTGAGGGCTCAGACAGTCCAGAAAGACCAGCTTCATCTCCTGGGTTAATTAGGGGATTGCCCCAAAACAACTGACTCAATTCATAAGTGGGGTAATACTCAGGATTACACTCACTGTCCTCTGACACAGACTGGCAGTCGGGTTCAATTGAAAGGGGTGGAGGAGAACCCTTTAACTCGATTTCTGTGGGGGTAGTCTGTCTTAATTTTTTTCTGGCAGTGGCTCTAGTCATGGGCCCAGAGGGAGTGTTGTTTAGGGGTTCAGCTTCTATTAGGATCTGTCCGATTGGCAGCAAATGATTTCTGTGTATAGTTTTCACATCTTTCGAATTATTCTCAGGTCGTACCTTGTATACAGGTAAATCATCTAGTTTGCCTACTACAATATGAGGGAAGGGATGCCATCTGTCAGCAATCTTATGTTTGCCATGCAGCCCCAGATTCCTCGGTAATACTCTGTCCCTTTGCCTGAGTTTCATTGCTTTCACTTTCTTGTCATACCTTTCTTTATTAGCTAGATTTATTTTAGCAGCCATGGTCTGGGCTAGTTGGTACGCATAGTTTAATTGGGCCTTCAGTTTCTGCACATACTGTAGATGAGTAGCTGCTTGAACCCCATCAGGAGAAACTCCAAAACAAACATCTACTGGCAATCTGGCTTCTCTTCCAAACATCAGTCTATAAGGGGAAAATCCAGTGGCATAACTTTTGGTGCAGTTGTAAGCATGTACCAGGGTGCTAATCTGCTGACTCCATCTGCGCTTGTATTTTGTTTGCAGAGTGCCCAACATGTCAAGCAAAGTGTGGTTAAACAGTTCAGGCTGGGGATCTCCCTGGGGATGATGGGGGTGGTTCTTGACTTCTGTATCCCCCACAAGGAAAGCATCTCTTTAATGAAATGGCTCTTAAAGTCTCACCCTTGATCAGAATGGATTATTTGAGGGGCCCCATAGTGAACAAAGAAATTTTCAATAAGTACTTTAGCCACAGTAGTTGCTTTCTGGTCTTTAGTGGGGAATGCTTGGGCATAACAAGTGAAGTGATCAGTGACTACCAATATATTGCTGATATTTCTTTGATCTGGTTCTAGACTCAGGAAATCAATACAGACCAACTCCATGGGGGCACTAGTGGTGATGTTAACCAAGGGGGCAGCCCTCTGGGACAGAGTTTTTCATTGTAGGGATCGGCTGCAAGTCCTAATATGTTGTTCCACATTAGCCCCTGTTTTAAGCCAATAAACCCTGGATCTCACTAGATCAAGGGTTCTGTCTATGCCGAGGTGTCCCATGTGATTATGCAGGGATCTTAACACCGGTTCTCGTAAAGCAGTGGGCAAATCTAACTGTTGGTTGTCCCGCTGACTCCCTTTGTCCATAGTCTCTCTATACAACAATCCATTCCTCAGGTTCAATTTAGGGCCTTCTTTATATAGCAATGCTGTTCTCAAGTCAGGGGAGCGTAATTTGGTCACATCTTTCCCAGCTTGCAGTGCCTCTAGAGCAGCTTTTATCATGGGGTCTCGGGATTGAGCCCGTCGAAGACTGTCATTGTTGAATTGGGGTAAGACACCAGTATCTAATGCAGAAAAATGGCAGTAAGCAGCAGGTATACAGTTCTCAGAGAGCCCCAAACAATCCACCATGCAATCCACAGCATCAGGGGATACCTGTTCCTCCTTGTCAAACTTTTAGCAAAGCGCTTGAATATCATGTTCTGACAGTCTGACCCAGTTTATTCTGGGAAACAGGCCTCCAAGCGAAAGCATCAGCATCTATGTGATTCAGGCCTGCTCTGTATTCAACAGTATAGTCGTACGTAGATAAAGCAGAAAGCCACCTATGGCCAGTGGCATCCAACTTAGCTGAAGTCTGTACATAGGTCAAAGGATTATTGTCAGTTTTTACCCATATCTTAGCACCATATAGATACTCATGAAATTGATCAACAATGGCCCACTTCAAGGCCAGGAACTCTAACTTGTGCACAGGATAGTTCTTTTCTGATGGGGTTAGGCTCCTGCTAGCAAAGGCTACTGGTCTTAGTCCATTAGTGTGTTCTTGATACAACACAGCCCCCAACCCTTGTAAACTGGCATCAGTATGAAGAACATAGGGTCTGGCAAGATCACCATAAGCCAACACTGGGGCATGGGTAAGCTGATGTATGATTACATGAAAAGCCGTCTCACAATCAGGAGTCCAGCGGGCCCCAAATACATAATTAGGGCAAATATATCTTTTTTCAGTCTCAGTGGGCACTGCTTTCTTGTACTTTTTGTGGGTTGGGGGATACCCTTGTGTAAGGTTAAGTAAAGAGCGGATCACTCAGGAATAGTCCTTGATAAAACGCCTATAATAACCACAGAAACCCAGGAACCTCTGAAGCTCTTTCAGATTTTTTGTCTGGGTCCAGGTAGTTAAGGCCTCGACTTTACTGGGGTCATTCTCTATGCCCTCAGTGGACACCAAATGTCCCACATATTTCACAGATGTTTGAAAGAATTGACATTTATCAATGGACAATTTGAGGCCAAAGTCTTCCAATCGGTCCAGTACCTTGAATCACCTGCTTTCATATTCCTCCAAGGAGCTGCCAAACACTATGACATCATCCAGGTATACCAAGCACTCTAGCAAGTTCATATCTCCCACTGCACGCTCCATCAGGCACTGAAAAGTGGCTGGGGCACCTGAAATCCCTTGAGGCATCCTCATGAACTCATAAAAACCAAGTGGGCAGATAAAAGCAGTTTTTTCGTGGTCTTCTGGTGCCATCGGAATCTGATAGTACCCACTGCGGAGGTCCAGGATTGAGAACCATTTGCTACCATTTAGACAATCCAATGCATCCTGAATGCGTGGCATGGTGTACTGATCTGGAATAGTTTGCCGGTTCAAAGTACGATAATCCACACACATCCTGACTGTTCCGTTATTCTTCCTTACTACCACAATAGCGGAGGCATAGGGGCTTCTGGATTCTTGTATCACCCCAGCTGCGAGCATCTCCTGCAGGTGTCATCTCATATCATCTATATCAGCAGGGGCCAGGCATCGAGATCTCTCACAGAATGGTCTCTCATCCTGTAGCCGGATGTGGTGTTCAGCTCCTTGTACACATTCTACATCCCACTCCTTCAAGGAAAACACCTGGTCCCTCTGGGCAAGCTTTTCACTAATCCTTTTCTTCCATTCTGCCGGCAACGGGGAGTCACTGAAATTAAACAGGTCAGGGGTCACTCAGTCACTCTTCCCTGAACTCTTGTTACTGGGCAGGACAGCAGTATCCGCACAGTGCTCAGTGGCCAGAGTGCAGCCTCACTTTACTTGAATCTCTCTATCAGACTTATTGTGGACTTGAACCATTACTCTTCTGGCAAAAATATGAGCTCTGGCTGGCAAGACACTGGGTTTGACAAGCAGTCCCTCTGGCAATTTTCCATCGTCTGGTGCATCAAGCATCAATATTTTATTCTTAACATCTTTTCCAATTTGGACCTCTCCTTGTAGAACACACAGTGCATTTGGTGCTAGCAGCAAAGACTCTGGATCCTTCTTTGAGACAACATCCACCGGGTCTTCGGGTTCCATTCAGCTAGCCTTTCTCTGAGTTTCAAATTCATAGTCCTTTTGGATTAAGGCCGGAATTCTGAGAGCTCACCCAGTCTTGGATCTTTGTTTTTCAAAACACAGCTGCGCTAATTGGCCAAACATGTGAGCATTGGTTCCAATCAACAAGGGCACCCCATCATACAGTCCAGTGGGAGAACACACTAAGGCTAGAGTCTCTACTTCTTCAGCCACCTCAGCCACAGAAGTAGGAAAAGATAACCAAATATGGATATAACCAGAGTAGGGCTAGTCCTTCTTGCTCAGCCCCCAGACATGTAGTCTCTCTAAAGGTTGCCGGGGCACATTAGGCAAATGCTTCTGATACCAGTCCTGAAACATGATGGTCACTTGAGAACCACTGTCCAACACAACCCTGGTGGACACTCCATTCACTTTCACTGTAGTTTCCATGGAGGGACCCACTACTTCAGACCATTCAGGAGGCCTTGCTTGAGAGGTTGCTTGGGCATTGGCCCTGGTGGCGAAACTCTTTCGGGGGGCCCCCTTGTGACCAGGCACAGGCCTTACGATGCCAGGCCACTAACTTGCTGGTGACTTTCCTTAGGTTCTCTGGCAACCGGCACTCAGTCTGGAAATGTCCATCTTCCCCACAATGGTAACAGAACTTAGTATCTTGAGGGTCTTTGGTGGGAGGGAGGTCTCTCATCTGCCAGGATACTTCAGGGGCTCTACATGGCTCTTCTTGACTGGGTCGCTTACTCCGAGACAACTCAGGTTCACCAATTTTATGGGGGGTGACATCAGTCTGTTTCAACTCTCTCACCATCTCCCATAAATCTCCAATCTCTGCTCTCAAATTACTCTCCACCTGGGGATCAGAAGAAACTGCATGCATTCCCACTCCACTGTAGGGCTCAGGGGATGTTTGGAACAGGTCTGACTACCAATAAGTCTCTGTCATCCCCTTGATCAATCCTCTCAATTGATGGGTCTCTTCTGGTTCACTGGGTTCAGGAGTCTGGCACAGATTCACAACCCCCGCATAGGGCTCCCACCCCTCTTCATCAGTTTCAACTTCACAAATTTCTCTCATTAATTGACAATATTCAGGAGGGGCGGCCTGTCGGTCGTGCAATTTGAGTTTCAGCAATATCACACTGGAAAACCTGGCTGACTTCAATATATGGTCCAGGCGGACCTGATTCAATGCTTGGGCAGTTACTCCCCCTTTTCGGTGAGCCTTTTGCAGGGCCCTTTCCATTCTGGTAACAAAGGCAGACAATTTCTCATTTCTCCACTGCTTAGCTGACTTGAATTGCCATAACAGGTCTTCCCCTGTCTCTGTACTACCAGACACCCCCTTCAAGGTGGAAAGGTATTCTACTGCAGTGGCCTTGGGACTAGTGGCCCGCAGGAACCAAATGGCTTCCAAAGCTGGACCCCTCAGACTCTACATCAGCCTCTTTCTTTTATCCCCCTCAGAGCACTGCCACTCTTGTGCTAAGGGTGTAGCATAGTCCATCCAAGTCTCCAAATCATCTTCCTCCGAGGGCATAGGTACAGTACCAGAAAAGAGTCTCAATCTCCGATAGGAGTCTAATTGTATGAGAGGGACAACTATAGGAGGTGGAGCCAAGATGGAACTCTTGGATGACCCAGGAGATGTACCTGGGGACGGCAGGGGGGTGGGATCACTTGAGAGGTCTAACACCTGTAGTAATTCCTGAGCAGTCCTCCCCTCTGCAGCCAACAGTTTAAGTAACTTGTCTTTAAAACTATTAGTTTTAGGGGAACCCCCCTGGGCTGACCAAACCACTTTGGGCATGAATGACCCTCCATCCCTTTTGAGCACCTTCAGGGAAAATCACTGGGGGCACCATCTCGGGGTCTATTGTAACATTGCATAAGAGTAGTACCTGCGGGGTTTGGTCAAGCAAGTCAGCCATTCGCCCTTTTACCTCTACTTTGCCCAAACATTTAACACGCTCAACAGCAGAAATAAGGTCAGCGTTTTTAATCCCCAGAGGGACATCCAACAGTAATACAGTCTTCTGGGAGTACAATTCCTCAGCTTCGCCCTAACCCATCAATTTATGCACCATCATCTTAACAGGGTCGACTTTCAATTTGGACGTGACATCCCCCTCCAGTTTTTCCTTTAGTTTGGACATGCTGTGGTACTTCCTCTACTCGGCCACTAGAGGATGCTAATCCCAGCGGTGTCTCCAAGATGTAACCCCCAGGTGGCGCTATCCCAAGGGTTACTACCCCTGCCTGTGTAGGTGCTAGCAGATTGTGGGGCCTAGGTCCAATGGCGGGTGCCTCCACCTAGAGGTCGGGGATAAGACAGTCTGGTATGACTTGGTCACAGCCCTCTGGGACACTGAAACCCACTTTCTTCCCACTAGTGGCCCACACAAGTTGATCACAGTACCTTTGCAGTATACACTCACCCCAGGATTGATTCAAGCAGCTTGACTCTGGGTACCCCCTGTAAAGTAAGATGTAGTAATACAATAGCCACTGTACAGTATTTCAACACTGACACGCAGTTCAGGCAGTATACTTTGCAAACAACCAAATCTGATTTATTTAGGGGGAAACAACAAGGGCAGGGGGGAATCAAGTTAATTGGCCTAATCACTCTACTATCTCAGAGCACTGTGCATAGGCTAAAATCCCTACAAGTCACTGTCGCTGGGTACCCAGGCAATAAGGGGCTAGCCAAGTTCGGTGCAGCTGGTTGGGGCCCTGAGGATGAAAACAATTGTACAATACCCAGTTTGTAAGCTGTAGCCAGTAGGCTCAGTTCATGAAGCCAGAGAGGGGAACAGATGAACACTTGCAACTTGATAGATCAGTTTGCAGGGAGCTACCCTGATTTTTACTCACGTCTCTTGTGGCAGGACACCTTTCACACCACCCTGGGACACAGGCATGTGATCAGAACACTCCCCACACATTTGTATGTAAAAGAAGGTTTCCATACCAGGCAGCTGCTTTCATATCCTGACCGCACTTACTGCTGACCCAGAAGTCACAATGCAGCTTCACTTCTCCTGACAGACCGAGTGCAATGAAGCAGATTCTCCAGTCCTCTACAGGGTGAGCCTGGTGGCTGGCTGCAAACTGCACAGTCTCTTCTCTCCTCAGCACACAGCAGATTCAGTCCGAATCACCACAGTGAATACGCCATCTGACTTTTGGCCTTCACACATGCTTCCCCCGTGAAAACTCAACAGCGCAGAAGCCCGGAGCTCCTTCTTCACTCACGGCCACAACGATTCTGCCTTCTCGGCCGTTGGGCAGGGAATCATACACTGGGCGCAACCCGACCTGATTGGAGGGTTTCAGATGCCAGTCTTCCATTCCATCCCCTATTGGTGCAAAGAGGTGCCACACTCCTGAACTTCACTTCCCAGACTCACTGGCCATATTCCCCATTAGCAGCCGGCTCCCGAGAGAGTCCTGTTCCTGGTTGGCTGCTCAATACTCCATCTTAAGAGCTGCTCCCTCCTGATTGGATCCAAGAAGCAGTTCTGATCCAAAATGGAGGGGCAAGGCATACGAAGTCCCAGCTGCAAGAGAAACAGGTTAGACAAAGTACATTTCCACTATCACTTCAACATATTTCGAATCAATAATTGTATCTTTTGAAAGGGCTCCCCCTGCACATATAGCGACTGCAGAAATGGAGCGGTTACTCTGTGGCCCAGGCGGGACTCGAGCAGGGAAACACACAGTTTCCTCAGTTCAAATTAATTCCACTGCAAGCAGACAGCCCTTACAGAGACAGTACCAGAGGCAGTTAGGAACCCCCATTTGCAAGGGGGTTACAGTAGCATACGTATGCACCCCAATGGTGATCCCATGGATGTCTGGGTGTTGTCTAATAGCAACTGCTAGAGGCTCAACCACTAAGATGAACAGCAGTGGGGACAGAGGGCAGCCTTGACGGGTTCTTCTACCTAACTGAAAGGGGCTGGAGACCGCTGCATTGGTCCGAACTCTGGCCATAGGTTGTTGGTACAGTGCTATCACCCAGTTCCGGAAGGAAGCCGCAAAGCCAAAGCGGTGCAACACCTTCCCCAGGTAATCCCATTCAAGGGAATTGAATGCTTTTTCGAAGTCGACCACAACTGCTGCCATAAGGGTTGAGGAGAGCTTTACCTGGTGGATGATATTGACCAGTGACCTGATATGATCCTGTCTAAGACGTCCTGGTACAAAACCCACCTGTGAGGGGTGTATGAGATAGGGTAGAAGCGGACTAAGCCTAGTGGCCAGAATATTAGCAAAGATTTAGCTGTCCATGTTAATTAATGATATTGGGTGATAGCTTGAGGGAAGGGTAGGGTCTTTGCCCTTTTTAGGGAACACAGTAATAACTGCTTCTCGGAGAGTAGGGGGGAAGATGCCAGTGCTCAGGGCTTCATTATAGACCTGAGAGAGGAGGGGGGAGATCTGGGAGGTCAGAGTCTGCCAGAGCTCAACCAGGAAGCCATCCGCTCCGGGGGCCTTACCCAAATTTAGAGCCTTAATAGCTAGCACAACCTCGTCTGATGTGATCGGCTGGTCCAAGTTTGCCGCCTGAGATGGTTGGAGGGTAGGGAGTTGTAGAAAAGTGAGAAAGGGCTCCACCACTTCAGCATTCTGGGTTGTGGTGGAGGACTAGAGCTCCGAATAGTGCTGCTGCATGATGGTATTTATCAGTTTGGAGTCGGTGTGGGTTACTCCAGCCTGGTTCCTGAGGCCCGAGATTTGGCATTCTGCCTGCTGTTTGTTCAGGTGGTAAGCTAAGAGTTTGCCCACTTTCTCCCCCCATTCCCAATACTGGTGCCGCAGCCTCAGTATTGAGAGTTCCGCCTTGAGAGTCAGCAGATCATTGATCTCCATGCGAGTAGCAAGCATTTCCTTGCTCAGTGGGGATGCAGATTGTAAGTGAAGGGTCCGTTTGGCCTCAGTTTCTAGAGTCTGTAGCTTGGCTTCGAGGGAGACCAGGAGATGGTCCCGCTTATTCTGGTGCCTAGATACAAATCCCATAATAGCCCCTCACAGGGTGGCCTTGAAAGCCTCCCATGTGACTCCTAGGGGGGTATCTTGAGGGGAGTTCTCTGCGAGGAATAAGGCAGTCTCCGAGATTACCCACTGAATAAATTCTGGGTCCTTATAAGAAGGGGATCCAGTTTCCACGTGTTCGACTTTGAGAGAGGCAGGCCCCATAGAATATGTAAGTGCACCGGAGCATGATCTGATATGACTTTAGGCAAGATCTCTGAGCTGACTGCAGCATGGCAGACATCCACCGACACCAGCCAGAAGTCCAGTCGGCTATAGGACCCATGCACCAAAGACATGAAGGAATAGTCCTTCAGCTTTGGATGAAAAGTTCTCCAGTTATCCGTGAGACCTGCTTCAGCCATCATCTAATGTAGTGCCTGACGGCTCTTAGGGTGCTGTAGCGGGGAAGGGGTGCTGCGGTCCATCTGGAGGACCAGAACAAGATTAAGGTCTCCACTTAGGATGGTGGGCGTGGGGTGGGGAGTAAGGGAGCTCACCTCTTGAGCCAGAGTGTGAAAGAAGGAAGGGTCATCCTCATTCGGGGCATACACACAACAGAGGAGTAAGGGGACTTCTGGGATGTTCATCCGTACTAGCACCCATCTACTGTGAGGATCTCTTCAGACTTGAGTAGGGGTTCACGTAAGGGACTTATGGAGGAGTATTGCCACTCCTCTCTTCTTGGAGGAGGAGGAAGAGGAGAAGACCTGCCCCACCCAGTCTCTGGCCGGCCTAGAGTGGTCCTGTTTTGTAAGTTTGGTTTCTTGAAGAAATGCCAAAGTGGCCCTCAGCCTCTTCAGATGACACAATACCTGTTTACATTTTACCGGGATGTTTAAGCCCTGTACGTTCCAGGTATATGCGTGAAAGTCACACATGGTCCCGGAAGGCAAATGGAGTGTGCAGCAGAATTATGGACCAAATGGTAACAGAGGCTGAGGGACCCATTGCCCCTATCCACAAGAAAACCCGGAAGGCACCCAGCCACCCAGTGTAGGCAAACCATGCAATATCAAAAAGGAAAAAAAAACTGTGAGATACCCAGTCACCACCATATATGCAATAATAAATCAGGCAAATGTCCTGAAAGAACAACAAACTATATCCAACTTTAGCAAGCAATAAGCAAGCAGGTACCGGAGGAGGATGGTTAGACCAGCATAGAAGCTGCCAAGGCCTTCCATCTCTCTCTCGTGGGGTGGGTGTGCAGAAGGGACCGCCACGTCGCTGCCAGTGGCTCATCCACAGCTACTCACTGTGCAACCAATGTTGCTCCTTTCCCCTGTGGGATACAGGATTTCAGCGTACAGGGATTGTCTGCAAATCTAAATGGAAGGCAGAGGGAGAGGTACTGTCTGCAGCCAGCTGATGCAGTTAGGATTTGCACTCCGGTGTTGAGTAGTGAGTTGGATCCCTCCCACTGATAATGGGCTAGTATAGTGACCCTTGGATAGGGCCCTGGGAAAAGTAGGAAGACGGAGGGGTCACCAGGGCAGCCATAAAAGTTCCTGTCCACCCTCCAACCAGATCCCTAAAAGGATTCTCGAAGGCAGGGCACTAGGGGTTCATATGAGCCCTGGGTCTTGAGAAGGTGGGGGAGACTGCCCATACCAGCAAAAGGCAAACATTAGGTCCATGTATTCGGCCCTTAAGAGAGGGGTATGGGTAGATACCCAGCATCATAGAGAAACGATGACTGAGGGGTAGCAGTGCAGATCCACCGCCCTGAGTTACCCAGATGGTGACAGCTGCAGAAACCAGTAGGAACAAAAAAGAACGGGGCCCTTGTGGGCCTACATATTAACAGTACAGGTGGGAAAAAAAGGAAAAATAAATGCAAAACAGAAAATAGATGAATATTAACAACAAACACTATTAGAGTCTGGTAGGTATTAATCTTTAGGGTCTTAGCCGGTATGCAAAACATCAGCAGGCTGGAGACTAGATCCTGCAGTTTCTGTTAGTTCAACCCAGTGAAAAGATATCAGCCTAGAAGTCCCCAGTTTCTGCCAGAGCTCCAGCTCTGATCAAGCCGAGAGAAGCATTGCTTCCTGTTGAGGTTCGGACCCCCATATTTGCTCCATATGAGACAAATGGCCAAAAAAGAAAGAAGGTAGTCCACATACTCTGGAGACTTGTTCAAGGTGGCGCCTCAGTTGTCTGTGAGAAGGGCAAAACCTTTGATGATTCTATGCTTTGCGCCTGCCACCGGGGCTGATTAGGGGGAGGTGGGGGTTCTGCTGCCACTATTTCGGCCCACTAATTTCTCTTTTGTGCTGGTGCCAGGGGGATTGGTAGATTTTCTTCCTGAGGGGAGTCTTCTGGCAGGTTTAACAGAGGATCAAATGTGTTTGGGGAATGAAATTGGGATAGAACTCCAACCTCGCGCCCTGGGGCTGGTTCCTCCTGCTGCCTGGTGATCAGGGGCTGCCATTTTTCATGTCGCTGTGGTGACTGGCGCCTTTTGCCTGTTGAAGGATGAGAGGCCTCAAATTGATAAACCAATGGCATGACAGAGTTCGGCGACAAGCTTGGTGAAGCTACCATGCAATTCGGAGCATCAGAAGCTCCATGGTGAGCTTTACGAAAGTCAGGATCCTGAAAGTCTTTGGAGAACTCCTTCTGAGGGTAGTCCATGAGGCTCTCGGGAGAGGAGGAGAAGAAGATAGGAGCCCCATTGACGATCACCTTCACTGTTGCTGGATAATGGAGGGAGAAGGAAATGCGATGTGCATGAAGGATCCTCCGGCACTCCATATAAGCTTTGCACCACTCATTAAGCTCCCTGGAGTAGTCCTGGCATACTTGTATGCAGTTGCTGTTCCAGGTAATGGATCCTTTAATTCTAACCACTGTGGCAATCATCTCTTTCTGCCGATAGTCTAGAAAACAGGCCAGAATTGGTTGTGGGTGCTCTCCTGGTTTCGGTGGGGGGGGGGGCTAACATGCTATGAGCCCACTTAATATGCAGTACAGTCATGGGTGGTAGGCTAAGGATCTGTGGTAGGATATCTTGAAGAAATTGAGCTGTATATCACTGCTCGGCCCCCTCAGGGAAGCCAAAAAATTGCAGGTTGTTACGGCGACTGCGATTTTCCAAATCATCCACCTTATCTTGTATTAGATGTATTAGATGGGCCTGTTCCCAAGTGGTGGCAGTGAGGTCTTGCATGGCTGAATCATGAGCCTTAAGATGTCTTTCTGTGTGAAACAGCCTAGTCTCAATAGTATGTAAAGTCTCAGTATTGTTATTTAAAGCTAGAGTCATTTGTGCCATCAGCTGGTTAAACATTGATTCCATTATGGCAGATTCAGCCAGAGGTGGAGAGGAAGAAGCCATCCTACAGGCTGCAGAACAAGGAGAGGCTCCTGAAGTCACTTTGCTGCCTAGAAAAGAAGAAAATGAGGACTGCACACTGTAACAGGTATGTCCCTGTTCTAATTCCTGTGCCTTCTGATAGTTGCAACCATCCCCTTAGTGCAGGATTACTTAGGATACAGCCCACAGTTTAGGAGCTAGGTGATTATGTTGCCATCTTGGTTGTAGGCTAAGTCACACCCCCAATCCAATGACTTTGACTGAACTGGCAGGCCCCGATCTGTGCTCTCCCACATCAACTGGCACTTCAGGAGATGATGGACTCTGTGGGTTTGGTAGACTCATGGAGAACATTAAACCCCACTACTCAAGACTTTTCCTTTTATTCTCCCTCACATCACTTCTCCCGAATAGATTATTTTTTGCTTGGAGCAGAATATCTCCCTGGGGTCCTTTTATGTAATTATTCTGTCAAGGTTATATCTAATCATCACCCTGCCCTTCTTCAGTCAAATCTTACTCCCTTATTAGTTAGAGACAAAGTATGGACCCTGAACAACCAATTACTTAAACTGAGTGACCTGCTGAGACATCTCCAATCCTTTATCTCCTCATTTATGGAGATTGACTCTCCTTCTGTGCCTACCTTAGACATTCTATGAGAAGCCCTGAAATGTGCCCTTGGGGGGAATTAATCTGGCTCATGACAAAGCAGAAGAAGGAAATTTCAGCTTCTTTATCTTCTTTGCTAATCCAGATACGGGATTTAGAGACACGTCTTTCACAGACCTCCCCTCAATATGAATGGGTACAATTGGAAAACCTCCATTTTCAATACCATTCTCTCTTAGGGGAAAAGGCAGAACACCTTCTGCTCCGTTCCAAAGTGAAATACTTTGATCAGGGGAAGAAAGGCCGGAAAATTGTTAGCACTTCAGCTACATTCTCAGGTTATGGATAGGATAGTACTTTCTATTCATACTGACTCTGGAGCTCTTCTCACTTTGCCACGAGATATTTTGGATTCTTTCTGGATGTTCTACCAATGCTTATGTGATTCTCCCTCCTCTCCACTTCTGTTCTGTGCAATTAGAGATCTTTCTACAGGACATGCCACTCCCCAAATTGGCTGATCCACAAGTCTCCATTTTACAAGCCCCGCTTACCCTTCCAAAGATTTTACAAGCTACTGACTCCCTAGCACCAGACAAAGCCTCTGATCCAGATGGCTTTATTACTAATTTTTATAAGTCATGTAAAGACCAACTTGCTCCCATCCTCTTGGACATTTATAATTATATCTTTAAGGCTGGTCTTTCTGACCTATCTCTTACTGCTGTGATGATTGTGGTCCTCCCTAAACCTGTTAGGGACCCCCTGCTGGTCTCCAACTACAGGCCTAAATCCCTTATTAATGTTGATATGAAGATTCTGGTTTAAGTATTGGTCTGTATGTTGGGGCTTGTATGGGGATCCCTTATTAGTAGGGAACAAGTCAACTTTGTTGAAGGGAGAATCTCAACTGATCATCTTAGGAAGTTGTCCTAACTCTTCTTGGCGTCCAGGATTCATCCACTCCTGCAGCTCTGGTGTCCCTGGATGCCAAAAAAGCTTTTGACCGGGTCTCATGGGACTACTTGTTTACTCTCCTCCCTAAAAACCAGATTCCCCAGGTATTTATTCAATGGATTAGGATGCTTTATTCCTCTCCATCACCCCGGATGTTTTGTAATGGGGTTTTATCATCACCCTTCACCCTCCACCAAGGCACCAGGCAGAGTTGTCCACTTTCCCCTTATTTATTTAATATTTTTCCAGAGCCCCTCATCAGTAAACTTAATCTTTCCCCTGAGATCTCAGGTATTTCAGTCAGACATATTGCTTATAAATTATCACTATATGCAAATGACATTCTGTTGCGTATCTCTTCACCCACTACTTCCCTGGCTGCTGTCTTGCAGACTATCTCCCAGTTTGATGATATCTCTGTCTATAAACTAAACCTGTCCAAAGCTGAGGTCATGCCTCTTAACTATACTACTCTTAAGGCTGACATTGCCCATCTCGGCTTACTTGGGAAACCAGATAAATTGAAATACCTAGGGATCTATCTTAGTGTCTCTCCCTCCAAAATGCGAAAATATAATTTAGATACCCTGGTGACTCGCTTCAAGGTGGACTTGGATCGTTGGTCACTGTTACCCCTTACACTCTGGGGATGCCTGAACATTATTAAAATGAACATCCTGCCTAGGTTATTGTATCCTCTCCAGATGTACAATTATCCCCTTCCACAATCGTGGTTTAACCAAGTTCATTGTCTTTTCTCTTCCTTTTTGTGGTGGAGTAAAGTAGCCTGTAGAGCTTTTGTTAAACTGATGCATGTTAAACTGGATGGGGGGCTACATGTGCCTAATTTCTTTCTATACTATTTGTTCCTTCACTTCACTCAGCTTTCTCACTGGCTGAGACCAACAGGAGGTGACCCATCTCGCCCTTATGTTCTGCAATGGGTGAACATTGAGCATTCACTTTGCTTGGACAACAGTTTAGAGATCCGATCACTTTCATATCTTCTTCTGAAAAAGCTCCCTTCCATGCTACAGGACTCCCCCCTGGATGCTTCGCTACACGTCCATGTGCAATTCTGCTCTTTCTTTGAAATCTGCCCATAAAAAGATATATCCCTAGTGTTTGTTTGGGAATTCTAATTTTCTTATATCCAGGCAGATTCTTTCCCAGAAATTCTGGCCCAAATTGGAAGCATGAATAGGGGTGATCTTGTTTCCAATCAAAAATTGCTGTCTTTTTGGGAAGCCCAAACTCAATACCACTGGCCTGCCTCCTTGTGCTTTTGATACCTTCAATTATCACAACTGCTTCTCCAGCTTTTTGGTAGTGGCCTCTGGTCTTGTTCATTTAGTGTTTTGGTTTTCCCTCTAGTTCAACATGCCCCTACATCTCACTATATTTCATATTACTATCGGGCATTACACAACGTCCTGACTAATTCGACAGGCCCAAGATTTTATTGTTGGGACCAATCCCTTCCATCATCCAATCCTACCAGGAACTGGACTATCATCTGGAAACATCTTTATAAATTTATAAAACTGGGATAGGTACTGTCTTATGCAGTTTAATATTATTCATAACCTATATTATATCCTTGTTAAATTGCACGGAATGGGTACACTCCCTGGTGAACTTTGCTTCAGATGTTGCAAGGAACCGGGCACCCTACATCACATCTTGTGGTCCTGAGAGAGGGTGACCCCATTCTTGGATTCCATTTGAACCATTTGAGCCTGTTAGGGCTATCTGAGGCCTTTCTCCCTTAAATATGTATTTTGAGGATTATATCACCATCTTGGTTAGGAGTCAAAGGTCACATGTGGCCTGATCTCTCTGCATGTGCCAAGAAGGTTATTCTTTGGTATTGGATGGATCAATGCATACCCCAATTCCTTGAGTGGCACAGGGAGATTGAACTTGCCCTACACGCTGAATACCTCATTGGCAGCATGGATGGTTAAATATCCAAATACAATCAGGTCTGGGAACCTTTACAGGTTCTATTAACAATTTGAATACAGCCATTCTTTCTTCGGGTCATTTTTTTTCTCTTTGGCCTTTTTTTTGTTACAGAATACATGCAATACTTTCTGAGTGTTCCATTTCTCTTCCTTTTATCTTATTGGGAGTCCTCCTGGGTTTCCCCTGTTGGTGAGGGGGTTTATATTGAGGGGGGCATGGAGGGTGGGGGTGTGAGTATTTAGCTTAAAATTGTACACCATCTGGTTTTATTTCTGTAACATTTACCCTTGTTAGTGTGCTCAAGACTTGACATTTTCTGTGTTACATTGTTTCTTTTATTGGTGTTTTCAATAAAGTTTATTCAATTTGAAAAAAAAAAGATTGGCTAAGGACAATGACCAGCAAACAGAAGACAGGGAGAAAGCAGAGGTTCTGAATAAATACTTTCACTCAATGTTTACACAGGAGGAGCAGGCAAAAGACCATCGCTCTGCAGGAAGGCACACCACCTCTAGTGAGCCGACACAAGTCCTTTCATGGAGGCAAGAGTCCTGGTAGAACTCAAGAAACTGAAGGTTGACAAAGCAATGGGGCCAGATGAAATACACCCAAGAATACTATGGGAGCTTGGGGAGGAACTAGCAGCACCACTGGCAGAACTCTTCAACAAATTGCTGGAAAGCGGGGAGGTCCCTGAAGACTGGAAAAGGGCTACAGTAGTACCCTTACACAAAAGTGGCAGTAGGGAAGAAGAGGGAAACTATTGCCCAGTCAGCCTTACCTCGGTGGTAGGGAAACTTACGGAATTCCTACTAAAGGAGAGGATGGTGACATTCCTAGAAGACAGTGAACAGCTGGACCCAAAGCAACATGGCTTTACAGCAGGAAGGTCCTGCCAGACCAACCTAATTGAATACTTTTATTGGGTCACAAAAATGTTGGACAATGGAGGTGCAGTAGATGTGGTGTACCTAGACATCATTAAGGCTTTCGACTTTGTTCCACACAAGAGGCTAATAAACAAGCTGGAGCACACAGGCATTGGGACACAAATTGTAAACTGGATCGAAACTGGCTCAATTGAAGGACCCAGAAAGTATTGGGCACACTATCAGAGTAAGGTAGAGTTACAAGTGGTGTTCCATAGGGTTCAGTGCTGGGACCAATACTTTTGAATGTATTCATCAGCGACATAGCTGATAACCTAAATGGGAAAGTGTGCCTATTTGTGGATGATACAAAGCTCTGCAACAGGGTGGGCTCAGCTGAAGGGACTCAAAAGATGGAGTCAGACCATATGAAATTGGAAAAATGGTCAGGGAAATAGCAGTTGAAGTTCAATGCCAAAAAATGTAAGCTTATGCACTTAGGATGACGCAACCCAGGGAGAAATTATTTTCTAAATGGGGTACAGCTGGCAGTAACAAAACACAAGTGTGATCTTGGGGTGATCATGGCAAATAACCTGAAGGTTGGCAAGCAATGTGAAAAGGAAGCACCAAAGGCCATTGGCATCTTGGGTTGCATAGGGAGGGGCATAACCAGTAGAAAAAGGGAGGTGATTATGCCACTGTACAGGTCCCTGGTGAGGTTTCACCTGGAGTACTGTGTCCAGTTCTGGAGGCCTTACCTTAGGAAAGACAGAAAGACTAAAGACTATACAAAGAAGGGCAATAAAGATGCTGCAAGGTCTGCGCCATGAGACATATGATGCAAGGCTAAAACAGCTCAACATGCACTAACTAGAACAAAGAAGGGATGGGGGAAATGAGAGATGTTTAAATACCTGAAGGGTATCAACAAGGTACAGGCACAGGATCTCCTTCAGGTAAACAACTGCATCCAGACCAGAGGTCATGACATTTGCCTAAGGGGGATTCAGGAGCAACACAATGAAGTTCTTCTTTTCAGAAAGTTTGGTGGCGGCCCTGGAATGGTCTTCCCCCACAGGTGGTAGGGTCAATGACGGTCAGAGAATTCAAGCTAGCGTGAGACAGACAGTGTGGAAAACTGTACTTGTCCACTATAGACCTAACAAAGGGCTACTGGCAGATATTCCTTTCCTCTGAAGCCAGAGAGGTCAGCCTTTATCACTCCATTTGGCCTATCTGAGTTTTGGGTGATAACCTAGCCACCTTTAAATGGCTGCCGCACTCCAACCCCACTCACCCATTCTGATTCTTTTGGTGTGTGCGTGTGTGTGTGTGTGTGTGTGTGTGTGTGTGTGTGTGTAGGACCTTTCTGCTCCATCCCTTTGCTCAGCTGCCACCATTCAACAATGATCACCTTCATGAGTCTTTTGGGAGGGCACCCCACTCCATACATCAACTTCTCTCTCACCCTCCAACCACGATCACCCTTCCCCTTCATTGTTCAGTTTTTCCCCCTGCTGCTCCATCCCTCTGTTTGGTTGCCAGCCTCCTACCTTGGACTCCCTTCCCCAGTCTTGTTCAGTGCATGTTACACTGTTATAAGAACTGTAACTGAACACTGTTTACGGTTCTGTAGAAAAATTAAGTGGTATGGCATACATATGTGCGCCCAACAGAGGTGTACTTTCTTTGAACGTTTTATGTAACAGGCTCTAGTCAGAACATTTTTTTTGTACTGTACATTACTGTTGTTTCTCAGCTTTTATTAAACATGCAATTTATTCATTGCTGAAAAAAAAATCACATAAAATCCCCATTCTGTGAAGTAATGACAAACAAAATAATGGCACTCACATGTGGATCAAATGTGATTTGTATTTTAGATGCGTTATTTGTGCTTCTAATACTCCACCAAAAACAGGCTTAAAGTCATTTCAAGAGCGTTCGGTAAAAATAGGGAAAATAATTGACATTTTGAATTCCAGTGTATTTCAAACCATTATTTCCTCCAGTTAGGGCCTGAATAACTGATACTCTATGCACATCAGCAGGTAAAGGTCAAATAAGAATGACAAAGTTCAGCATTCCACTTTTGAACTGCCCACCCCCCACTACGGACTGTAAATGGATATTTTGGGGTTGTTTACACTCACCCAATTTGCCGTGGACCATGTGCCTCAATCAAAACCTCACACTTGTTTTTTGGTGTTGGGGGGATGAGGGGGTGAAAGCAGTCATTGCCCTGTGGCCTCAATCAGTGACACAGCACTGGGAGTTTACCTCGCCGTGGTTGCTGGGCATAACCTAGTCATTGCAATTCACTGGGGAGAAAAAGCTCCATTTTGTTTTTTGTGTGGGGGTGCAGTTATGGCCCTGTGGTCTTCATTAAAAACACAGCACTGGGAGTTTACCTTGCTGCAGTTGCTGGGCTTTACCCAGTGATGCAATTTTCTGAGGACCAAAAACTCCCATTTTGTTTTTGGGTCGTTGTGGAGGGGAGTATGGGTAGAGGGTCAGTGGTTATGACTTTTTTGTTATTTGGACAGGTGTGCTGTTGCCTGAGGTTGTGTGCTGTTGAATATATCCAACTGCTGCTGTCATTTTTGAATTTTGATTCTCATCATTTGATGCCTTTTCTACCACACATAATAACATTCCATCTTCATATTTCATAAAAAGGTAAAGACCTTGGATCTGGGACCCTGAACTCATTTTTTCCAGCAACATTCAAATAGAATGGTACAACTACAGCCAGCCATACCAGAGGAGTCAATGAACTGCATACAGCGCTACTTGCAATGCAGATTAGCAATGCTGTCCTTTTTCCTGTTTTTGAACTCTGAATGCAATCACATCAGAATAAGAACAGTGTAGCCACAAGTATGGACATCATTAGTTTGAATTGTGTCAACCACCTTCAGTGAATACAAGTGATTTGAAAATTTCTGCATGAGTCTATCTTCATTTTAATTTGCCATGCAAAAAATCGACTCACTAATCCAATGTCCAAAGCCAATGATGTGTTCATCTGTTCCAATAGATGTATGATAGGCCATTGCACTGTGGAGACCAGCAACCAGCAATGAGTACTGGACAACTGGCCCTTTATTTGGTGTTTACAGGTCTGCTGTCTGCATCATTGTGCATGAATTCTGTCAAGCCATACTTGTTTATCAAGTCTAGGATTACAAATACCTTTGAGCCTTGGCTCTTTTACAAAGCTTCCACGTCAGAGAAATACAGATTATGCGGAACATCAAGACAGACATTACAACAATGTGGACATTGCAAACAGAGTACAGATTAATACAATTTAAGGGTAGCATTGTAACAAGGCAGCCAGCGGCATTTGTCAGAGAAAATAGACAACAGATAAGAAGTGCCAGAGTCATAGGGAGAGGGAAGAGGGGAGGGGGGGGAGAAGGAATGTAGGAAGGGTGGGGAGAGGGTGAAAAGTGCAGCACTGGGTATACCAAGATGTGAGGGTAGAATCCAGTGAGGAGGGGAAGGGACCACTAGATCAGGAAGGAAAGTGGAGAAACAAGGTTAAGTTGGGCAGTTACAGAAGCTGTTGGTAGTGAGATAGTCCTGGAGCTTAGTTTTAAACATACCAATTGTTGGGGCAGAGGAGATGGTTGGGCTGAGGCCATTGAACCAGAGTGGCGCTCGATAAGCAAAAGAGCATTGTCCCTGTGAAGTGTGACAGTGGGGGACTTTCAGTAGCTGTAGTGTGGATCTCCTAAGGCACCATTTGTTAATTCGGTGTTGTAACAGAGTTGAGACCTCAGAAGGTGCAAGGCCAAGGTAGATTTTTTTTGCCATGGAGCAGGTGAGAAACTTTATGTGGTTTGATAGTTGGAGCCAGCCGGTCTGAGTGTACAGGTCACATGTGGGTGAGATGGTGAGCATCAGTGATGAGCCGACATGCCTTATTTAAGGCAGTTGAGAGGTGTCTAAGGGCTGTGATCATGGCTGAGCCATAAATGATGAGACCATAGTCTATTACAGAGATCACAGAGCTCAGGACTGCAACCTTCAAAGCTTCTGGCATGAGGTGTGGTCTGTGTTTGTAGAGGAGACCAAGCCGTGTATTAGCAGCTCTAGCTACATTATCTACATGAAGTCCATAGGAGAGATTAGGGTCAAGCTGTATCCCTAAGTATTTGAAGGACCCCACCTGATCTAGGGTGTTCCCCTGAGTGGTGGAGATAGCCAAGTGGTGTAGCTTGTGTAGGTTATGAGAGTGGCAGAAGGGCATAGATTTGGTTTTCTTGTCATTGAGGACCAGTTTATGATTAAGAAACCATGTCTCTACAGAACTGAAACCAAGTTGAAGGTTGTGTTGAAGAGTTGCAGGATCTTTGTGAGTGGAGAATACAACAGCATCATTGGCATATAGTATGATCTGCTCAGAGCAGTGGTAAGGGAGGGAGTTTAAGAAAAGGCTAAAAAGGAGGGAGCTCAGTATGGATCCCTGTGGGACACCCGAGCGAACAGGCAGGGTGTCAGAAAGAGTGTCCACAATTTTTACACTCTGCAACCAGTTTTCCAAGTAGCTTTTAAACCAGAGAGAAGAGTCAGGTGATAGCCCAGCATTCAGTAGTTGGTGTATTAGTAGTACATGGTGTACTGTATCGAAGGCCTTGGAGAGGTCAACGAAAACTGCCCCTGTGAGAAGGTCATTGTCAAGGGATTTGTGCAAAGTTCCAGTGAACTCAAGAAGGGCTGTGGTGGTGCTGTGACCTTTCCAGAAGCTGCGTTGTTGTGGACAAGGTATATTGTATTTATCCAAGTGGTCGGTAAGTTGATCAGCCACGATGCGCTCGAGTGCCTTAGAGAGTGGGGGCAGTATGGAGTTAGGGCGATAATTTGAGTGATTCGTCTTATCCTAACTTTTATGGATGGGTGTCACGGTGGCTGTTTTCCATAGGTCAGGGAATTTTCCACAGCTGAGAGAGAGAGAGTGGTTTAGGATTTTTGTTAATGGATGAATTACCTCATCGAGGGTGAGCAACAGAAGCTTAAGGTCCAGGGTGTCACTACTAGATCTAGATTTAGAGATAGCTGCAGTAATATAGCGGTGAGCTTCATTCAGCCTTACCTCCCTGAAGTAGAAGAAGGGATGGTTAGACTGAGGGGCTGAGGTATTTGGGGAGTAGGCCCTGTTTTAGAAAAAGTCATGGGGTAGAACAGCACTAAGGTCTGAAAAAGCCGTGTTAAAGATGTTTGTGATCACCTTGGGGTCGAGGGTTGAGGATCCATCAACCATTAACATGGCCGGAGAGGTTTTTGGCTGCTTCCCTGTGACATCCTTGATATTGTCCCAGAAAACATGACCATTTCCCTATGTATTGGTGAGAGCGTCTTTGTAATAGGTGGATTTTATTAGCCATATGGCTTTTGTGCAGGCATTTCATGCTTGTTTGTAATTTTGGATGTCCAGTTGTTTGCCAGTGGCCCTGGCAACTGCCCAGAGGTGATCCCTTAGTTTCAAACTGTGAGAGAAGAGGTGCGGTGACCCATGGGTTAGAGAGATTTTGTTTTGCGCCTTTTAGCAGGGGCAAAGAGGTCACGGGCTTTGTTGAAAATTGAGATGAAGTGATCAAGAGCCAAGTTAACATTGTTGCATCATAGATGGGTATCCAGTCTTGTAAAAGCAGGTGTTGTTTGAGATGTGGAAGTTTTCCATGAGGAAGGACTCTGCTAATGATAATTTTGGGAGGGGGTTCAAGGAATTAGTTAGACCATGCAAACATGACTGGGGAGTGGTCACTGAGAGACTGGCCACCTTTAAGCACCTTATCACAATATCAAATGACACCTGGCTGCAAACAGTCATTGATGGGTTTGGAGAAAAATTTGGCTTTCCACAAACATCCAGTGCAATCAATGAGACACACATCTCAGTCATGGCACCTTCACAAGATGCTGCCAACTGCTACAATCATAAAGGTTGGCACTCCATCATGATGCAGGCTGTGGTGGCCCATCAGTTCTGCTTTTGGGACACAAATATTGGATGGCCAGGAAAAGTGCATGATGCATGCATTCTAGCAAACAGCTCACTTAAAGAGAAAGCCACTGGTGGGCTTTTATTTCCCAGTGTAGCCCGTGACACTGGAAATGTGAATGTGATCATTTTTTTTTTACATAAGATTCCCATCTATCCATTGACGCCGTGGTTAATCAAGTCTTTTCTGGACACACGGAGACTGACAGTGGAACAGAAAAACTTTAACCATCTATCAAGCACAGGAATGTGGTGGAGAATACATTTGGCTGATTCAAAGGCAGACAGAGATGTCTTCTTAAAAGACAACATGGACACATGGTTTGTTCCCAGTGTCATGTACATGTGCTGCAGTTGTATTTTTCATAACCTCTGTCAGCATCAAGAAGAGTTACTTAATTAATAATGGATGTTGGAGGATGGCATAGAGTGTTTACCACAGCCTGTGTCGACAACAACAAAAGCAACAGATCTTGGTCCAGTGGGGGACCATGCCAGAATAATACACCAGGCTCTAGTGCAGTATGTAAGTACATAAGCAATGCTCTGGACAGAAATAACCCAACCATCTTGCTCTTTTATGACTAAATACACTTAAGGCTTTCAACACAGGTGCTGTTTGGTATCTTTCTATTTACGAGTTTGAAATTGTTATATTTCTCTTGCTTGGTGTGGTAGAAACAGCCTATGGCAGGCATTGGTACCCAACCACATCACCAATACAGCCATTGTTAGGGATCAGACAATTCCCGAGGTGCCCTAAACACCCTGCATATTAGAGGAGAGTTATCACATGGATGCTTGAGCCTCCTTCTCCCCACAACCTGTGCTAAGATGCCCAGTGCTGGCAGGCTGCCCACTCAACATACTGTTGTCCAAAAAACATGCAAAAGAAATTAAGTCAGAAAACATGTTTAGTGAGTTAAAATCATTAATTTATTACTGTGTTCTGTTACTACTCTAAGCCTTGGACAATCTCTACCTCTACCCTCACCTTCACTTACCACCCCAAGGGGCTTGTATCTCTGATCTACTACCTTCCCCAACCATCCTAAAGGGGTCTCTGGTACATTCCATTATCCCCTTCTCTCTGGTCTCACTAGTCCCATTGCAGGGTTCCTTGCACCCTGAGGGGGTATCCAGGGACATGACTCTTCCCCCTCTCCCACCTCATCCCTCCCTCCACTTTCCCCCTTTTCTTTCACATAAGCACTTGTTTACTTATTAACCCAGCACTTATTATTATCCACTCTTTTTACATGTTATGCTCAACACTGTTGTGATACTTCTTGTAACACCTGCCTTACAACTGTATGCTATTATTGATCTTGTAAATTGAATGTTTAATGTCTCATTCCTACTGTACCTCTTCCCCCCAGGTCGCACCGAGAGATGAGAGACTTGTTGCCCAGTGTGCCTTCCTGGTGAAACATTTCAATAAATAAAAAGTACACCCATGCACCCAGCGCACTGTACCACAGTGAAAATAGACATGCCCCCCCAAAATACATTTGTATCACAATATATTATAGCAGATGATATCAAGTGATTCAAACAAGACTGACCATATTGCAGTACCCTGCATGGATTATAAATGCATTCCTTTTTACAAAAAATATTGCATATCCCACTACAGAACATCACTGTGGTAAATTGTGTGTCACACCACTATCATTGTAATAACCACAGTGCATATACTTGTTAAAACCAGTGAACACCACATACCCATCACAGTGCATAGGAACATACTGTAGGAAAATTACAGGCACGAGGAGGTTATGCACCTATCAAGCTTGTCTGCCATACTGTGCACACAGCCTGGTGAGGATCCCCAATATAATAACTAAAAACTCACAAACTGTACAATGAGTGTGAATAGCCCTACTCAGAATCTTGAGATGCTTGGTGGCTTTGGTCCATCATGTTAATGTGGAGGGAAGGAAACACATGCTGAACATATGGTGTTAAGGGGAATTGATACTCCAGGCTTGATGGTGGAGCTACAAGATGTTCATGGTTGAGTAGCATTTGAAGCATCTGTTGCTCATGCTCCATGCACTTCACCTCTATTTGCTTACAATAGTCCATCTACCAACTTTCAGCTTTCTCGTTAATCTCCACCCATCACTGTTCAGCCTCAAGGAATGTTTTTGTCCACATTTGCCATGTATTTAATAAACCATGAGGCTGTCTCAGCAATGCAACATCTCCACATTTTTTATGCCCATGCTGAAAGAACCTGCATTGTGGTGACAGGCTGTGAAGCAGTTGATGCAGTGGATAATTTACATGGGGGTGTCTGAGACGATGAAGCGTCACCAGATGATGACATTGCATTGATTAGTTCCTCCACATCTGAGGCTTCTTCATCATTGACATCATCATCATTGTGGTCTGGGGTATCAACCATGCCAATGCCCAAGATTGAATTGAGTTCTGTGAAAACATCACTCTGCTCATCCTCAGCCACTCCAGGGCTTTTAAGACCCTATTTTTGGATAAGGCACTCAGTCTCTGTGCACTCATATCCCATCTCCCAAAGTTTCTGGGCAATGTCACAGTAGACATGAATATTTTTTCATATTCCATTCAATGCAGACTGCACATGCTGGTCACTCATATTGCTATCACTGCTCTTGTCTCCTCATCACTCCAGTTGCAGTTTCTGACAGTGATCACTTACAGGTACAAAGCAAGAAAGGAACCTTGCAGTGATCACATTTGATGATCTCAAGGTGGCAGGGCAACAGGCAAGGCAAGCTGGAATCTGGGATACATAGGGAGGGTACTCTCTAGCAGGAGAGAGATGTGGTGTTGCCCTTGTATCGCTCACATGTGAGACCCCACCTGGAGTGCTGTGTCCGTTTCTGGAGACCACTCCTCTGCAAGGACACCAAAAGGGTGGAAGCATTCCAGAGGAGGGCTGCTAAAATGGTGTGGGGTTTGCACAAGAAACCACATGAGGAAAAGCTGCAGGAGCTCAACATGTACTCCCTAGAAGAGAGGAGAGGAGAGCAAAAGTGGACATGACTGAGACCTGTAAGTACCTCACTGGGGTGAACAAAGTGTAGTAGGGGGATCCCTTTAATAGAAGTAGGAAAACCAGAACATGGGATCTTGTTTGAAGCTTGGGGGAAGAGTTTAAAAGGGATGTGAGGAAACACTTCTTCACAGAAAGGGTGGTGGACACCTGGGACAGCCTGCCAGAAGAGGTGGTAGGGGAAAAGACAGTGGAAAGCTTCAAACATTTGTGAGATAGGCACATGGGTATAAAAAACAGAAGTAGGGCAGAGTGGGTGAGCCTACCAGCCCTTTTCTGTTGGTACATTCTATGTTTCTGTGTTTTTATAATTTCAGTCTCCATGCCTAGAGAAAACTGTGAACACAAGCATGTAAGTTATTTTGAAGTGGCGAGATGGCATCATATTACAAGAATTATATGAGAATTCTCCATGCAATGCTAAGAGGCCGTCTCCATGTCCATAATGATCACATCTGCATGCAGCACTGCAGCCCCTTAGGGCCTATGCTGTTACTAACATTGGTTCCCTGGTGGTCTAGTGGTCCACCCATACTACCTTTGTTCATCCTTCATGTAATAGGTGTAACACTGCTGGTTTAGTTGTTCCCACTACACACAGGAAGATTTGCCAATGCACCACCCACTGATGACACATGGCCAACACGCACCCTCTCTCTCTCCCTGATTGACAGTCACCATTAACACGGCAGTCACACATATCAGCTCTGGGCCTGAGTGTGATACAATAGGCAGTCAAGAAAGTGAGGTTGGCCAGCCCAGTGGCACTGAGGGTTGAGGTGCTGGACACCATACCTCACTCCATGCTGGAGACCCAGCATGGGAATGGACTCGAGTCACTGGGGTTGGAGGAACAGTGGAGGATCGAGCATCTGGAGGACTGCTATCCTCTCCTGGGGAGGATTGGGATATGTGCCCGCCACACTAGTGACCCCAGTGGAGACTGGGAAGCAGTAGAAGTAGGCACCTAGTAACGGGGATTAGGCCTCGATGGACGTTCTGCGGGTGAGCATGGGAGCATGCTCGCTGCATGCTGGACTTCATCGCATGCCCATGCCCTAGGGAGTCAAGACAGGAAAACCCCTCCTGATGTGCAGGATGAGGCCACCAACAGACGACCATCCCCCCAGTCAAACAAAGTCCGATATAAGTTGGAGCAAGTGCTCAAGGGTGATGCAGTCTCGTCTCCTGGTTCACCCCCCTGCTTGGTTGGGGGACCCTTCCATGGGGGTAAGCCACGGTCCTCCCCACTCTGCGATAGTGGCAGAGGTTGGCCTGGTCAGATGTGGAGCATCCACGTACATGGCAGAAATGGGGTAAATACACCCCTAGCTGTCTCAGAGGAGATAAAACAGAATTTACAAAAAAAAAAAAAAAAGGTGAGGTTGGCTTTGACAGACTGTTACATAGAAACATAGAATTTGACTGCAGAGAAGGACTGTTTGGCCCATCCAATCTGTCCATTTCTCCCTACCTACGCTATTACCGCAGACTTTGCCTGATCCACCGCTCTTTCTACCTCCCCACTTCCTTTTCACTATGATTCACCTGTGCTTATCCCATAGATTCTTGAACCCCACCACTGTTTTTGCCCCACCATCTCTGCTGGACAGTTGTTCCAGGAATCCACCACTCTTTCTGTGAAGAAGTACTTCCTCACATCTCTCTTAAATCTAACCCCCTCCTGCTTCATAGCTGGCCCCCCTGTTCTTGAGCATCTACTCTGAAAAAATACTCCCCCTGCACCTTATTTACCCCATGAGATATTTATAGGTCTCTATTGCATCTCCTCTCTCCCTCCTCTCTTCTAGGGTGTACATATTGAGGTCCTTTAGTCTCTTCTCATAGGGTTTCTGAAGCAGACCCTGCAACATTTTAGCTGTTCTCCCTTGGACAGCCTCCACTCTGTCTATGTTCTTCTGGAGATATGTTCTCCAGAACTGGACACAATACTGTAGGTGGGGTTTTACCAGTGATCTATACAGAAACAATACCACCTCCCCCTTTCTGCTGGTGATACCCCTCCCTATGCATCCCAGCATCCCACTTACTCTCCCTACTGCCTTGTCGCACTGCCTGGCCACCTTTAGGTCATGTGATACGATTACCCCCAGGTCTCTTTCCTGCTTGGTGGTCATCAATACCACTCCACCCATTTTGTATTCAGCCCCTGGGTTTCTGTGCACTAAGTGCATTATTTTGTACTTTTTCACATTGAAACCCAGCTGCCATACCCTTGACCACTCCTCTAGTTTTCTCAGATCTCTGCTCATCCTTTCTATCCCCCCTGGAGTGTCCACCCTAATTCAGATTTTGGTGTTATCCACAAAGAGGCAGATCTTCCCTTCCAGCTCCTCTGCAATGTCACTTATAAAGACATTAAACAGGACTGGTCCCAGCCATGATCCCTGAGGCACCTCCCGCTGGTCACCCTCCCTTCTTTGGAGTGAACTCTGTTTATCACCACCCTCTGTCACCTATCCCCTAACCAATTTCTTATTCGGTTTACCACCTTCCAACCCACTCTTATGCTACCCAGCTTGCTTACTAGTCTCCTATGTGGAACAGTGTTGAACACCTTACTGAAATCTAGGTGGCCATGTCCAGTGCTCCACCCTGCTCTAGTTCCTTGCTCATCCAGTCAAAGAAATCTATTAGATTCATTTGACGTGCTCTTCCCTTATGAAACCATGCTGTTAATGATGAGTGGAGATAGTGCTGAGGTGGGCTCCGGTGGGCGGACCGACAGTTGGCGAACTTTGAAGGGGGTGAATGTGGCACACTAAACCACCAGGAATATAACTATTACTATATGCTCAGATAATGAAAAGTATTTGAAAAAAAGGCTTTCCCTAAACTCAAAGGCAACAACAGAAAGCTATAAAGTCATTTTATGATTCTGTGTTATGCCACAGTATTCTAACTTGTTTACTTATAGATCATTCCTGAAGAAGACCTAATGATATAAACCTAGACTCTAACTGCATTTTCTGGTTTTAGTATACATTTTACACAGTGTAGGTGATTTAATAGGTAGCACACTTGCTGATTGGGCTGGAAGACCAGATGGTCATGGTTCTAGCCACAAAGTAGGTACTTGGGGGGAATACCCATAACTCACACTGTAGTGCAGTATGAGGGGGGTGCTGCACTGTTGAGGTGCCATCTTTTGGATAAGATGTAAAATCGAGGTATCTTCTGCCTATCTCTGGTCCTTGTCCAGGTGAAAGTAAAAGATCACATGGCACTTAATGATGAAGAGTAGGGGAGTTCCTCTGTGTCATGGTCAACATTCCCCCATCATGGGGGTAAATGTAAGGCTGTGATTCACCAGCTAGATTTATAGCACTGGGGGGCTAGCTGGGAGTCTCAGAAAGCAGAAAAGGGGCATATCAGGGGTGCGTGGAATCTGGGAAGGGCTAGCTGGGTGGCAGAGAGTCACCAACTGGATTCATGGCACCAGTCGGCTAGCTAGGAGTTAATGCAAAGGTGCAAGGGGGCATGTTGGGGGGCTGTTGAAGCTGGGGAGCTAGCTTGGAGGCCGCTATTCACCAGCCAGATTTATGGCACCAGTGAGCTTGTAAGGAGACACTGCAAGGATGCAAGGTGGAACATGTGAAGTTGTGGAAGCTGGGGCATGGGGGCTAGTTGGAAGGCATGGCAGTGATTCACCAACATGACTTATGAAAACGATGCTCTAGCTGGGAGTCACTGCAAGAGCACAAGGCAGAACATTGGGAGGGTTGTGGAAGGGGGGGGCTAGCTTGAAGGCAGTGATTTACCAGCTGGATTTGTGCACCAGTGGGCTTGTAAGGAGACACTGCAAGGATGGAAGGTAAAATGTCGGAGGTTGTGGAAAATAGGAGAAAGGCTAACTGACAGGCATGGCAGTGATTTAGCAGTCAGATTTTTGGCACCAGTAGGCTAGCTGGAAGTCACTGCAAGGGAGCAAGGGGGCACATCAGGGAGGGTTGTGGAAACCTAGGGGGGACAGCTGGGAGGGAGTGATTCACCAACTGGATGTATGGCAACCATGGACTTGTAAGTGGAGACTGCAATAATGCAAAGCAGAACGCTGGGAGTTGTGGAAGCTGTGAGGGGATAGCTGGTAGGCAGTTATTCATCTACCAGATTTATGGCAATGGTGGGCAGCTGGGAGTAGCTGCAAGGGCAAAAGGTGGAACACTGGGGGTTGTGGAAGATGGAGGACTAGTTGGGAGGCATAGCAGTGATTCACTAAGAGAATTTATGGCACTGGTGAGCTTAGTAGGGGACATTGTAAGGATGTAAGATGGAACATTGAGGTTTGAGGAAGCTGATAGAGGGCTAGCTGGGAGGCACAGTAGAGATTCAATAACTAGATTTATGACACCAGTGGGCTAACTGGCAGTCACTGCCAGGGCCCAAGGAGGCACCTTTGGGGTTCTAGAAGATGGGGTGGGGAGATAGCTGGGAGGCAGTGATTCACTACTGATTTACAGCACTGGTGAGCTAGCTGGAAATCACTGCATAGGTGCAAGGCTGAACATTGGGGTTGTGGAAGACAGGGGTGGCTAGCAGGGAGGCATGGAAGTAATACACCAACCACATTTATTGCACCTGTGGGCTAGCTGGGAAACACTGCAAGGATCCAAGGGGACACATCGGGGGTTGTGGAGGCATGGGAGGAAAGCTAACTTTGTAAAGTTATCGGGTGTGGGGGATCCATAGCATATGAATCACAGCACAGGCCCCAGAGAGCACCAGATTATAAAATGCCTGGTAGTAAAGGGGCTACAAGACCTATACATGGCTGTAGGTTACAGTGACCTCCCAGATACGTCTACTAAGGCAAGGGAAAAAACTGAAGACAACAAACAGGCATATACATCCATTGTACCACAATAATATAATAAAACACATAGTAGATGGTTTATACCTGCAATGCTTATAGATACAGCAGGGAAACTGGTTGTTACAACAGGCTGTGGACGCACAGGCTGTAATCTCTCTTGATCAGATGATCTGGAAACACTGATTGTTTTATGCCTGGTTTCACAAAAAAAGATAAAAAAAACTACTGTAGCTGATATCTGTTTTCTAGTTGCAGAGAGAGGAAGAGCAGGAATATATAGCAGTGTGGTTCAAACTGAATTCAGTTAAAGACAATCAGCCCTTTAAATTTAGGGCTTCCTAATTACAACAGAAAGTGATGCTAGCATGCCACGGTGTTTAGAACGCCAACATGCCCTATTCCCCACTGCACATCTCCAACCTCATCCCTATCGGCTGGTCAGAAAAGTAGCCAAAACCCAGGAAAGTAATCAGAAGCACTGCAGAGCAGCAGTGTGTAAACCAAAGTTTGTAGCAATGTGATCGGAGTGCCAGGAACCGATGCAGACAGCAAATTCCGCAGGTCAGCTCTGTATAAACACACTTGTTATGTGAGTTTTCTTTTTGTCCAGCATCACTACTGTACTGTTTCTCTAATTTACTTTTGCAAACAGACAACTCATAGATGCTACCAGAGCCCTTTGTTTAATAAACAAACAAGCTTTATAGTTTTTTCCAGTATGAAAACAAACATACAGAAATATAATGGTAGTTTACTCACCTGGTAAAGGTGATTGTGGGGGAATGGCTCTCTGAGGCACTCCACTTACCTGACATCATGGGTTGTGTACACCTGATAGGTTGTCTGATGCACATGTGACTAGTTTTGTGGACGTCCCCTTCTGAGTGTTCCTGGTCAGTTCTAGTCAGTTAACATTGTGCATCTAACATAGGTTGTCGCACTTTCCAGAGCTCCAAAGCTTCAGAAACCAAACGAAACAACTACAAGGTAGGCAATCAGCCTTTGCTTCTTATGTACTGCTTTCTAGTCTGTAGACAGAATAGACTTTGTCTTTGTTGCTACTCGGCGGGGTTGTTTATTCTTTTTACCAGTTTTAAACTCAGTCATGACAAGACATTACAAATTAATATGCATGTTTACTCTTATATCTCATTATTATTACGACTGGATCTAATTCCTCTCCTAGCTGCCCAGCTCATCTCAGTGGCTAGTCATTTTGTTGTAGTGCTCTGTGTTCCCCTGCATAGTGGTCTCAGACACATTACAATGGCTATTAACTCTACTTTGAGCTCTGTGTTCCCTGCTCAGCGGTCACAGACACAGTCCAATGCCTTTAATTATGCTTATTTAGTGCTCTGTGGCCCCTGCATAGCGGTCTCAGACACTAACTGCTACTACTTCAACTGTTGAGCTCTGACTCTCCTATACAACAGTATCAGACTCATTTAACACAATTCAAACTGCCTCCCATACAGTGCTATACAGTGCTCTTCAGCTCCTGCTTCTCTGCAGCTCAAGACACCCTATGTATTAACTGCTCAAAAGGCTTCTAGCAAACTTTTTATTTTACCTGCATCTGCTTGCTCTCTGAGGCATATTACTCCATCATGGCGTTTCAAGATGTTTTTTTATGACCCCTCCACACCCCACTCCATCCTCTCTCAGGAACCATCACTTCCTGCTTCTCCTCTGCCCTATCTTGCTCCCGATTGGCTCAGAAATCTTGCAGGACCAGCCAGAAGCCCCGCGACGTCATAATCACGCTCGCTCTCGCGAGATCTCGCTCGGGATCTCGCGATACCTCTACATAGTAAACAAACCCTGCCAAACACTCGAAAGACTTCAATTAAGCCTCGCGACGTTTCCACAGTCCCCACTCACCCTAATTCAAGCTACACATGCCCAAATTACTGTACAACATTTTTCTTGCCACTGCAGATATAACGTTGTTGCATAAACACTTCTGCTTAAAGAATAAACTGCTAACTAGTCCCATCACTGTCTGTAGTACATCATTTTGTTAAAATTGACTCCTACCCTCACAGATTCAGCGCCCAGCAGCTCTGCCACTGTTTCTTAAAGGCACAGTGCTTATTTCCTACAGTGACTGCCTGCAGGCACAGCGCTTCTCCCTTGCTCCACCCTGGCACAGTCCCACCAGGTAGGGCAACACATAAGAACTGGCAATACATTTTATGCATTAAAAAAAAAAAAAATTCACCTGGGACAGCACACTATGACATTTTTTTCTGTCCTTCTCAGGTGACCATGCCCAGAACAAAGAGCTGCAAACAATGTCATGTGCCACTGTCACCCCTACACTCAGGCAGGCTATGCACATCTTGCATCGAGGACACCAACACTCATACTGAGACACAAGATTCCGAGGATGACGGATCGCATCCATCCACTAGCCACAATAACACTCAACAGATGGATGCCACTACAGTACTCTTGCACAATAACAAACTCATGCAGGCACAACAAGAAGTACTTGCAGCCATGCTACGCAAACTTACGGAACTTTCACAGAACCAAATTCCTACAACTAAGTCCACACGCACACATTCCCATGGCACAGAACACTCCCTCACAGAACCACAGTTAGACTCCAGTGACTCCTCCGATAATGAGGACTCCTCCTCCGAGCAAGACCCTCAAACACTTACTGCGAAATGGTGTTTCCCAGACCAAATTCCGAGCTTGGTCAGCAACATTATGGAAACCGTCAGATTCGATACAGTTACACCAGCCCCTACATCTAAACTACTTCCATCGCTGCAACCTGCAGTGAAACTATGAATGCATTCCCAGTTTGTGAGGCAATAGGCGAGATTGTACAAAAGAATGGTCAGCCTCAGAACCAGCCAGAATCCCAGAAAGAAAGTCCTGGGACAAAATGTATCCACTACAGGCAGAGAAGCTAGCACTATGGTGCACTCCCGGTGGACCCTCAAATAACCGCTCTCAACAAGAAAGCGGTGCTTCCCACCGAAAACGCGTCCGGCCTTAAGGACCCCATTGACAGAAAGATCGAAGAAAATCTTAAGAAAACGGCCGAGCTGGCTGGCCTGGGTAGCAGAGCAGCGGTCACCGCTATTTACGCTACTCGTGCCCAACTCACATGGCTCCAGGAGTTACTAAAAATGATTCCCGCTAAATCTCACCAAGCCACCCTATTAGAAAATGCCATTCTGTCAACCAAGTACCTAGCGGACATGGCAGTCAATTCACTAAAATAAATGCGCAATCTAATGCATTTCTAATAGATCACGTGGGTCTCTATGGATGAAACTTTGGGGACAGATAAGGAGTCAAAGCTACACTTCATAAGCTACCTTTACAGGACACATGATTTTGGCCAGTCACTAGAAAAATACCTCAAGGGTAAGGAGGATGGCAGACTAATGGCCAGGAAACAGCCACGATCTACCTACCTCCCCTCTCGCCCCAGAGGCAAGACATTCTGCCTTCTGTGACAGGCGAAGAGCCACGTATATTTTCGAGGCCTCCTTCAGACAAAACTACTCTACTCCCTACCACCTCAGCCATTACAGAGGCAGGGCAACACACAAAGGGCAGACCCAATCCCCTCCGCCGCCCAACAACAGAAAAACATGACTGTCTACCCAGACTTCGTCAAACCCTACCAGTGGGAGCGAGACTATCTCTATTCCTACGGCAATGGACTCAGACCACCACAGACAAATGGGTTCTAGAGATCATAAGCCAAGGCTACGCAATACAGTTCACCACTGTTCCAAGAGGCCACATAATGATTCAATCCAACATTACCAAACAATCATACACAACAACAGAGATTTCTACAGCTATTGCAGAATTGCTGCGCAACAATGCCATAGCCCCAGTACCACAACAAGAAGAAGGTACCGGAATATACTCCCGCTTCTTCTTAGTTGCAAAAAAAGGCAGGAGGTTTCAGACCAGTACTCGATCTAAAACATGTCAACGAATCAGTGCGTTACATTCCATTCAAGATGGAAACTACAAAATCCACTCTACGAGCCCTACGTCAGGGAGACTTCCTCACGTCCATAGATTTAAAAGACGCATACCTACACATTCCAATGCGCCCCACGCACTACAAATTTCTAAGATTCTGCAGTCTAGGTCAACACTATCAGTACAAGGTGCTCCCCTTTGGCCTAGCATCTGCACCACGAGTGTTCACAAAAGTTTCAGTGGTACTCGCAGCACACCTCCGCCAAAAAGGGATACACGTCATTCCTCATCTAGACGACTGGCTCATAAGAGCCCGCACCCTTCAACAATCACTAAGGGAAACACAACAGGTGATACAATGCCTGGAATCTCACGGATGGATTATCAACATCAAGAAAAGTCAACTAACCCCCACACACACTCTGGAACACCTAGGAACATTGATAGACACCAACAACGGGAAAGTCTTTCCTTCCCACCCCAGAATACAAACGATTATATCCTCAGCTCACAAACTGAGATCCATGAAACAAACCACACTATGGCACATCTCACATGCTTGGTCTCATGTCATCCACCATAGACACAGTCCCATAGGCACGATGGAATGCGAGACCACTCATGCTATTCCTACTAAAACAAGGACAGCCAGACGAAGTCAACCTTTCCAAACATGCCCAGCTGCCACCACGAGTAAAATCAAGCCTAAAATGGTGGACAGACAAACACAAACTATCCCAAGGTGTTCCAATGGACATCTCTCACGACGTTGTCATCGAAACGGATGCAAGCCTCTCCGGATGGGAAGCAGTACTCGGCACGCTCAATGCCCAGGGACAGTGGTCCGCAAAAGACTCAAAGCTCTCAATCAATGCCCTAGAACTGAAGGCAGTATTCAAGGCTCTACTGCACTTCTCAAATATCGTCCAACACAAACATGTTCAAATCAGGTCAGACAACCAGACCACTGTCTCCTACATAAACAAACAAGGCGGCACAAAGAGCAAGACCATGATGTCTCTATGCTCCAAACTGCTCAAGGGTTTACAAATGCACAGCTAGAATTGCCAGCATACAGAGAATTCTAGATGGGCAACTATGTACAACCAGTGTGTTCTGCCACAGAGGGGTTCTGATTCCCTCTGACCTCGAGTGAGGTTCTAGAGGTTCATGGGAAACAGAATCCTGAGGTGTCAGACAGACTGGTTGTGCATAAAAGTTGCTCATCCTGTATTTTTTATAGTGCATAGTTTGTTTATTGTGAAATACTCAGAAAGACCTTTGAGTCAGACTCATTTACAAAGGTTCCACGTCATACATTAAGGCGCAAGGCAAATAATTGCTAACAGAGATGACAGTACAGTATAATACATAATGAAGAATTACATTACATTCCATTACATGGCAGTCAAGAGTAGATCAGGATGGGGATTAGGTCAGTATAGTAGTTACGTCACAGTTTAGCGCAGCCATATAGTTGCAGAAGAGTCTGTAACCGGCTAATAGTCAGATAGTGGGTTAGGAGAGATTTTGCATCAGAAACAGGGATAGTTATGGGAGTTGGTAGTACAGCTAGATGCAGGACAGTGTCAGGGGCAATCACATAAGTTAGGGTCTTGGAGGAGTTCCCTTAGTCTAGCTTTAAAAGGACCTAGCTTCATTTCATTGGCTATTTGGATAGGGAGAGAGTTAGTCAGATTAGGGACTTGGTAACTGAAAGTCCTTTGAAGTTGAGAGACATGAGGGCAGGATATCCATAGCAGTGGATTGTTCGAGTTTTGTGTGGATCTGGCTGGGGCTGCTGGGTGAATAACAGAGAAGAGAGAGGGAGGGGCAAGTTCTAGGAGTATCTTCTTAGTCATTAGGCATGTATGATACCGGATTCTGCTATCTAGATTTAGCCATTTTGAGGCGTTGTAAAGTGTGCAGGTGTGGGTGAGGCAATCACAGCCAAGGATGAATTGGCAGACTTTGTTGAGTACAAGGCGGAGGCTGTTTAGCTCAGAGTTGGGGGCAGCACTGTATATGGTAACACCATAGTCAAGGAGGGCAAGGACGGAGGAATTGATGGTAAACTATAGAGCCTCTGGTGTGAAGCAATTTTTGTGCCGATAAAGCACACCTAATCTTGAGTTTAGGGCTGAGGCAAGAAGGTGACTGTGTTGTTTATAGTTGAGGGCCAGGTCTAGAGTGATCCCAAGGTATTTAAAGTTGCTAACTTGCTCCACGGGTGTGTGGTTGATAGTGAGAAATGGGGGACAGAGGTTCTTGCAGGGGTTCTGTGGGTGGGAGAAGATCATGACTTTTGTTTTCTTGTAGTTGATTGTTAGACGCTGGGTGGAGAACCAATGTTCTGCTTCATGGAAGCTATGTTGGAGTGTTTGGTGGAGTTTAAGCAGGTCAGAGTCAGAGGCGAAAAGTACTGCGTCATCTGCAAAGAGGAGCAGGATTCCAGAGATGGCTGACAGGAGGGAGTTTAGGTATAGGCTGAAAAGTTTGGGGCCAAGAATAGACCCCTGCGGTACACCAGAGTGGACCAGGAGACAAGGGGACAGGACAGTGCTTACCTTGACCTATTGTGTTCTATCCAACAAGTAGCTGGTGAACCAGTTTAAAGTATCATTGGAGAAGCCACTGGAGGTGAGAGTGTTTAGCAGTAGGGCGTGGTTGACAGTGTCAAAAGCTTTAGAGAGATCCATGAAGATGGCACCTGTGAGGTGGCCGTGATCCAAGGCAGAGTGGGCATGCGAGGTGAAAGCGAGGAGGGTGGTGGTGGTACTATGCCCCTTATGGAAGCCATGTTGTTGGTGACAGAAAAGTTTGTATTTTGTGAGGTGGTTAGTGATTTGGTCGGCAACGATTCGCTCTAAGGCTTTGGGGGGGGATGGATATAGGACAGTAATTGTTGGTGGAGGTGCAGTCCCCACTCTTAAAGATAGGGGTAATGTTGGCCAGCTTCCATTGGGAGGGAAATCTCTCTTGACAAAGGGAGCAATTTAGGATATGAGTGAGAAGGTAGAGGACTTCCGGGAGAGTAAGGCAAAGAAGTTTCAGGTCTAGGGAGCCGCTGCAGTTAATTGAGTGGCTAAGGGCTTTGTCTAGGTTGGGTTTGGCATCTGTGGGGGATAGGACACGAAGGCAAAAGAGAGGAGTAAGGGGAGGTGGGTGGGCCCAGGTCGGCAGAGGGTCAAAGAAGTTAGGGGGTAGAATATGGTTGAGATTTGTGAAAGCGGAGTTTAGGGCTGAGGCTATACAGAGGGGATCTGTGGAGACGTTACCGGCAATTTCTAATTGGTCTGGGTGCTGGTTTAGGGTTTTACCGCAGAGTTCCTTAATATTATTCCAGAATTTACACCCATCTCCCCAAGTGGATGTTAAGGACGCTTTTTGATAGTCTGCTTTGGCGGTGTGGAGGGACCACGTGCATTTGTTAAGAAACACCCTATAGCATTGCATGTCAACTAGCTGTTTGGTTTCATTAGCAATATGCCAAAGGGAGGCAAGCTGTTTCATTAGGCCCAGGAGGTGATCAGAGAACCAGGAGACCTGGTTGCCTTTGGACATTTTCTTGGTGTGGGGGGGGGGCGAACTTATCAGAGATCCTATTGAATGTGGAGATAAATAGATCAAGCACATGATTGGGGTCTGGGGTGTTTGTGAGGGGTGTCCAATCCCAGTTTCTAAGGAAGGCCTTGAGTTGGGAGAGTTTGCCAGGGCCAAGTGTGTGCTGTTCGGTAATTTTGGGGGGGTGTTTAGGAGCCCTGCAGGACCAAAAGCGGAGCACAGGAGAATGATCACTTAGAGTGTTGGGGAGTACCTGGGTGTTGGTTATTCTGTGTGGGTGGTTTGTGAAGACCAGATCCAGGAGGGAGGATGTCCCTGTGCAGGGATTTATTCTGGTGGGTGAGGTGACAACCTGAGTGAGGTTGAGCACTACGGCATCATCAGTATATGGGGCAGCTTTCGGGGCCAACCAATTTATGTTGAAGTCACCCATGACTATTTTTTCATATTGAGGTGGAAGAGTCACAATACAGTTCAGGACAGCCTGGAAGGCAAGTTTGTGTTCGTTGGGTGGAATATAGACAATGGGGAGTAGGAGGGGACAGTAGACCTGCCTAGAGCTAATTTTAGTGTTAGAGCCTGCACACTAGATGCTAGCTGTGGGGTTGGGAGCAGTTGGCCTGACAGCAACTCTTTAAGGTAGGCAGCGCAGCCACCACCTCGTTTACCCACTCTATCAGAATGATAGAGGATGTAACCAGGGAGTTTAACAGCAGAATCTGGTACAGAGGGGGATAGCCAGGTTTCACTCAGTCCGATGAAGTCAGGGTGGTGCTGGAGTACCCACTCCTGAAAGGAGACCCATTTTTTTTGCAGGCTGCAGATGTTAAGTGAGGTGATTTGCAACCCATTGGAAGTGGTGGGGGTGGGCTGGGGAGCAGTCTTTGGGACAGGGTTGGGGTGGACATTGCCTGTGAGAAGTAGTAATAGGACAAGTGACCTAAGGTGGTAGTTTCTCGTTTGGGTATATAGTTGGTGCCATTTACGCATCATATACGATTTGGCTGGATGGTGGGTGGGTATTGGGAGCTTCAAGGTTTGGGAGGCAGCCAGGAGGGGAAGGAGGAGGTGGAGCAGTGATAGGGGAAGTGGTTATGGGAGAGCGACTGGGGGTAGGCAGGGGAGAGCAGGGCTGCATAGAGTCCAGTGCCTATAATGATGCCTACTGATAGAGAGGAGGATGGTAGGGAGTTTTAAGGTTGCGTTTTTTGTAGGGGTGAGGAGTGCTGTATTTTTTATAGTGTATAGTATTATGTGAAATGTGCACATGGTGGTTCTTTTGCTTTCAGAATGAAACTGACATTGGTAGTCTCTAGAGGTTTCAGAATGCTGTTGTACCACAAAAGAGAACAATCACATTCCATGGCCTCTGAACCATGGTCTGACATCATTTTGAAAAGGATGGAATTCTGTACAGAACAATGCTCTACTACACACTATATACTGATTCAAACCAATAGGCCACTTCAATTAATACAAAATAATGCTGTGAAGTATTCTTGCCCTTTGCTAAATAATATAGCTATCTGCTCTGGGAAAATAGACTGGTTGTAGTTGCTTTCTTAAACTAGGTCTGTGCGAACATTCTCACTTACATTTTTAAAGCTATCATAATCTTGTTAGACAAGTATAGCACATCTTTTTATTGCTCTTTTACAGACTTTGCCATTGCCCTTTTACATGCTGCTGTCTTACACACATTCCCTTGTTCTCTATCCCTGCATGACCTTTTACTGCAGGCTACAGAGTCCAGTAAGAAACATATCTGTTCACTCAAACTACATTACACTGAGTTTCTGTGATGTGATGTGATGTGTCCTGTATTTTGCACGTTTCCCCACGTCTTTATTGACAGTATCCTACATTTGGACACTAACTGGCTGAAAGATATGACACAGAGAGAGATCAGGGCATAGACTGAACAGGCAGTTTGGTCTTGTGGTTAGAGCACCAGTGTAGGAAACAAGAGTTCACAAGTTCAAACCCTGCTGGAGCCAAACACTCATTGTGTAACCTTGGCTAGATCAGTTAACCTCCCAGTGCTTTCTTCCACTCACCTGTGGAAAGGGGATGAAACAGGACCCCACTGAAAAAAGATGTCACAGGTCAGCTGGGTTATCCTGGGTAAAAAAAACTGTAAAATAAAAATCTCAGGATTAGCAAACATGGCATGGCAATAACATCCAGGTCTTTTTGGATGTGATGTGAGATACCGGCATCAATTCTTTGAGCAATATGAAGCCAGTGCAGATTTCTTAGGGGATAGGTAATGTGGCTGTGTTCACATTTGTGGGTCAGTAAGCACACAGCAGGGATTTGAATGGGTTGAAGTTAAGTCAATGGGTGGTATATTGAAACCTTGGCAACAAAAGTCAATTCACTGGGACGAAATGCTCTGACAGACCAGCCAAACATGAAGGCAATCTTTTTTTGAAAAACATTTTTGTTGAAGAATGAAATAATTTCCTTCACTGTTTTCAACTCATAGCTTATTTAAATGTGTTTTCAGTAACTACGTTTCTGATTTTTGCTTGTCTACACTGTGACCTCACAATCTATGTGTTTGCTGCTTTATAATGTGAAAAGCATGGCAACAGCAGGTTTTATGTGATAGGGGCACGTTTGCAATTGCGCCGCCTAGAACAGCAAGGGAGACAGAGTGAACACCACAAAGGCGACTGCACAAAAGCACCGACTGCCCAAAAGGGCAACAGCAGCAAGGGGCAGCTGGAAGGGCACCAAGCACACAGCGCTCCCTGCAAGGCAGTGGGGACAAAGCACACCGTGGCATGGCCCAGCCTGGAAGGACGCCCCACAGTTAGAGAGAGAGTCCAGGAACATGAGCAGCAAGGGATGGCTGGACTGGCTCTAACCACAAGAGAGGCACGGCGGTGGCAGTGAGCCGCCACCCAGGGACAGGAAATACCAGCATACAGACATGCACGGTGGGACAGGTGGATGGCCGGAATGCCAGGGGGTGCAGCTGAGGGGTAGTGCAGAAGCCCACCATGCAGATGCCGGTTCCCCCAGCATGTGGCAGATGTGTGAGGGCCCTGGCATGCATGGGGGGTCAAAAGGGTGACTACAGGGAGGCGGTAGACATGTGGGCAGCCCTGGAAGGGCATACCCACGTGGGGTGGTATTGGAAGGCACACACTGTGCACCATGCAGTGCTGCACAGGGCCACACTGTCCAGGGTTGGACATCGGCAGCAGGGACTGGTGCATGCAAGGGGCGACCTTAGGGCAGGTCACATGTGGAACAAGAAGTTATGTGCCAGCCCATGCAGGTAGTCATAGTGGCTTCTGGTGGCATGATGGCATGGATCCTGACATCAAGGTCCTGATACCATCTCCATGGTTGTGGTGCCTCTGCCCCAGACAACAGCATCTCGGACCGCACAGCTGTAATACACTCCTCCTTCCTCAGACACTCAAGGAGGCACCAGATGCTGAGGTGGCAGGCACCGACCCGGGTGTTAAAGGCCCAGTGCCACCCTTCCACTGCATTGTTCGTTCTCGCCAGGCCCTGGAGGGTGGAGTCATAGCAGTTCCACTGCTCGATCAGGAATGGGGCACGCCGTGACCCAACCTCCCAGTGGGCCGGCCATCCCACGTGTCCTCCACATAGTCCAGCAGGGGCTGGAGGACGTCCTCAGTGTTGGTAATGTGCTCCCATTCCCTGAGCTCCTTGATGACCACTGGCATGTCGGCAGGTAGCAGGAATGCCGGCACCAGCAGCATGCGAACACACAGCACAAAGTCAGGGTCATGGGTATACCATGCCAGTACATCTGACAGCTGCTGCACCTTAGGCCACAGGGCCTAGGTGAAGTGGAAGAAGCAGCCACTGACCCATGCCTCGGGGAATACAGTGGTGACCCCACACCAGCTGGCATGCTCAAAGTCCATCAGGACCATGGCAGGTGTTATGGTAGGGTTGTGCAGCTTGAGCTGGCCTAGCAGTCAGATATAAGTCTGTGCCTGCCTGGTGCATGTCAGGACATAGATGGTGGACAGGACTGTGCCTGACTGGATGGCGTGTATGGTGTTGAGCTGATCAAACAGGGCTGGGCATGCCCTGAATGGGCCATCCATGAACCAGTCCATGCTGCTGGCCAGCTGCTGCATGCCATGGTCCGTGGCATAGATGATGATGTGGTCTCGGTCCCCCCCCCACTGTCGTACAGGAGGAAGTGCATGCCATCTACCACAAGGGTGTACTCTTCTGGGATGATTAAACTCTCGATGGACTGTCTGGTGGTCAGCCAGCTATGGGCAATGTGTTGCATATGCTGTACTGTCTGGTGCAGTAGATGCACTCCTAGTAGGTGACTGGCCACGGCCACAGGAATATCCGATGTGCTTGCCACGATGACCTGTGAAGCAGTATCTGTGGTACGCCATGCCCTGTCCCGCAGAGTTCCCATCACTCACTGGACACCCACATCTGCTGCATCGGGGGTGTGATTGTGCTCCTTGATGGTGGCTACCACCATGTCTTCAGCTGTGTGCAGGTGGGCCATGCAGTGGTACTTCCTTGCCTCGGCACACCTCCAATAAACTTTGTCAGGTCCTCCTGATCTCTGCGATACACAAAGCCGTTGTGGACAGCCATGGGCTTGCCCTTCTGGCTCTGCATGTAATGCACCTCCATGGTGTAGAGGCTGTCACATCTGACGGGTGTTCTGTGGCTGTCATTGATATGGGCGCTAGGTGCCCTCGACCCAGTTTCTGCTGGGCCACGCCCCCTACCACCTGTGCTGCATATCTGGTGGTGTTGTTTCGCGCCCCTTCCCCATCGCTGCCATGTCTGTGGGCCATGCTTACCATGGATCACCGCCCTCATCTGTGTTGCCCCTGTGCCTGTGCAGTACTCTACACTCCATCCCTCCCTATGCTGTCTGGTGTGGTAAGTGTCTGTGTGTGCTGTGGTGTCACTGGGGTTGAGGATGTTGCACTGTGCCCTGTCCATGTGTGTGGCCCTGGTACTGCCGGGTGGTACGGGCTTGTATAGCTGCCCCTATGCACTGTGTGCCACCAGTGGTGCTTTTCTGTGTGTGCCTCTGTGGTGGCGCTGTCCCCTGTGTGGCCTACCCATCACTCACCCATTGCCTCCTGCTACCACCGCTGGCCGCGGCCTGCTGTGCGCGCTGTCCAGTGCTCATCATTTGGATGTGTCTCCCTGCCGGTGGTGCCTCTCCTGCCTGACGGCCTGCTGGTTCTTGCGCTGCTGTTAGTTGTGCATGGGGGGTCTAAAGAGCTTTTCACTCATGTGCAGTCATTCTACCTTTTTGTGTGGTCGCCCTTCCTGTTATGGCACTTTCTCCCTCGCCCCCTGATACCATGCCGTTCATTTGGAGTTCTTCTTGGCTGCTTCCCAACAGGTTAAGGAAAACGTCATGGTCACAAAAATGTACTAATCATTTTTACACTTTTATGGATAAAAAAGACAAATGTAACTAACTGTAACTAAAAATTATAATAAATAGAACAATAATTAACAGTTCAAAAATTAATGCCCATAGATTTATAAATAAATAATAGTTTTACAAGATGTTTTAGAAGCAGACATTTATGAGCCTGGAACCTTCTGGTTAACATAGGTTATTATTTTTTTTTTTAATATAAGGGTATCTTTCCGTGTCTCAAGGTGCTGTACAATCAAATGAATTATCAATTACAGTACATAATACAGATTGGGGGGGGGCAAAGAAGCTTTATGCATAGCTGCATAGCGAGAATAAAATAAACAATGCAACATAGACTAGCAGCCGAATCAGTACAGAAGGACATTTTCGTAGTGCACAAAGTGAAATACTCGTTTTAACCTGCTTTTAAAAAGTTTAAAGTGATGGGAGACACTTCAGATATTTTAAAAGCAATGCAGTCCATAATCTAGGCTGAAAATGGAAAAGGATCTGCCAGCGGAAGATTTCAACTTTGAGTTAGGGAGCACCAATAAGTGCTGCTTTACTGAATGCCAGTCTCTAGTACCTTGGCAGTGGCTAACAGGTTATGCAGGTAGTAAGTGTTAGGTTCATTCAGGGCCTTAAATACCCAAAGTAAAAGCAAGAAATCAATCTGCCACTTAATAGGCTTCTAGCATGGACAAAGCAATGAGGCCAGATGATATACACCTTAGGATATTAAAGGAAGTATGGATGGTGCCTGCAGCACCGCTGGCGGCCCTGTTTAGTGAGTCACTCAATACATGGGTGATTCCAGAGGACTGGAAGGGGGCAAATGTAGTCCCTCTCCACTAGAGTGGTAGCAGGGAGGAGGTGGGAAACTATAGACTGGTCAGCTTCACCTCAGTAGTGGGTAAGATTATGGAGGCAATGCTTAAGGAAAGGATTGTGGAACACTTGGAAACCATGAGAGGGCAGGATCCAAGGCAGCATGGTTTCACAGCAGGAAGGTCATGTCAAACAAATCTGATTGACTTTTTTGACTGGGTGACAAAGGAGGTGGATCAGGGAAGAGTGGTGGATATTGCCTACCTCGATTGCAGTAAGACCTTTGACACCTACCCCACAGAAGACTGGTGAACAAGCTAGGGAGCCTGGGGATGGGCCACAAAGTGGAAAACTAGGTTAGAAACTGGTCGAGGGACAGGAAGCAGAGACTGGTAGTAAATGGGATCAAAAATCTGAGGAATGGTGGTGACCAGTGGGGTGTCTCAGGGATCGGTCCTGGGGCTAGTTCTTTTCAATGTCTTTATCAGTGACATTGCTGAAGGGCTAGAGGGGAAGATTTGCCTATTTGCAGATGATACCAAGATCTGCAACAGAGTAGACACTCCAGAGGGGGTTGAAAGAATGAGGAGGGATCTGGGAAAGTTAGACAAATGGTCAAATGTGTGGCAGTTGAAATACAATGCAAAAAGTGCAAAATCATGCACCTGGGGAGAAGAAACCCTGCAGGAGCTATAGAGTTGGGGGGGGGGGGATTACTGACAGTCAACAGGGAAGAGAGGGATTTAGGAATAATCATCTCAGATGACCTAAGGGTTGCCAAACAGTGTAACAAGGCTGTGAGGAGGGCCTGTGAGATGTTGGGTTGCAAAGGAAGTGGTATCACTAACAGAAGAAGGGAGTTGGTGATGCCATTATTCAAAACACTTGTGAGACCTCATCTAGAATACTGTGTTCAGTTCTGGAGGCCAGATATTCGCAAAGACATAGACAGGGTGGAGGCAGTCCAGAGAAGGGTGGCCAAGATGGTGCAGGGCTTGCATCAGAAAACATATGAAGACAGATTAAAAGACCTCAGTATGTATACACTTGAAGAAAGGAGGGAACGAGCAGATATAATAGAGACCTTCAAGTATCTTAAAGACTTGAACAAAGTGCAGGGGTGTGACATCTTTCAGTACAAGGATGAGAGGGCATGATATGAGACTGGACAAGGGCAGGATAAGGGGAAATGTGAGGAAGTTTTTCTTCATGGCGAGGATGGTAGATGCTTGAAATAGCCTACCCCAGGAAGTGGTGGGTGCTAACACAGTGGGGGTACTCAAACATGCATGGGATAGACATATGGGAACCCTAGATGTGGAGAAGAGAGGCAAAAGCCAATTACCAAGTAGGATCAGTGGCCGCTGATGCAGCCAGGAAATACGGGCAGACTAGGTGGGCCTAGCAGTCCTTATCTGCCATCAACTACTATGTTACTAAGTTACTATGTTAATGCAGAACAAACAGTGTCTCTGTTAGAAGTAAGTAATAATCGACAACAGGGTTTGCATTAGTAGAGAGTTAATGCATGTCTGTTGATGTCTGTCAGCCAATGACATTTCTAGATTTGTTTCTTGCCATTTTATAAGATATTTTATAATATCTAGCAGGGGATCCGAAGATGCACCATAAAGCTGTGGGACAACTGCATATAGTGGATTTGATTTACAGGCAGGCCCCAGTAGAATCTGCAACAGAAATCTAGTCCAGAGGTGACAAAAGCCTGCACTAGAGTTTTCAAATTACCATTGTCAGGCCAGTGATGTTTCTCATATTAATAGGACAACACAAATATTTGGGCTTACTTTTGGATAACAGACTTACTTTTGGAGGGCATATAGCCAGTGCTGGGGGTAAAGTGAATGCCTAACTGGGGGTTCTGTGTAGAAAGGTCTTATTTCTGCCTAAAGAGAACAGAAATAAAGTAGCACAGCAATTATTGGTACCAGTACTAGAATACGATAGTGCAATCTATCAACATGCAACAAAAACCTTACTAGATAAGTTAAATAAAGTATTTTACAAGATAGCAAGATTTGTCTTAAAATGCCATTTCAACATACACCACTGTAGCCTTCTGCAACAGTTAAATTGGGACTCCCTCGAAATCAGAAATGAAAAAACGATTGGGTCAAAAAACGTATGTGGAATTTGGAGAGGGAAATAAAAATGGTACAAAATATGCACAAAAACCAACAAATAAATATTCTTTGAGGGACATAAAAACAGAGGTTTAAGGATCCCCTTTGTCAATAATGTGTATAGTAACATGCAAAGAAGGTATTACCTCCCAAAAAATATGGAATGAATTAAACCCAGAGATTAGAAATGCAAGAAATCTAAGACAGTTTAGAAAAGGTATAGACACAATGTGAAAAGTTACTTGCTACTGTCTAGGGTAGTAAAGGGCCTTAGGATATTGGCAAGAAATGGATGAGTTATAAAACAGGACTGCCTTTTGCATATTATGTAAACAAGTTTATGAACAATGAACCATGTGTTATGTCTTGTCTCAAACCACGTGGACACTTTATTTAACATTATACCTATGATTGTCTAGAGGGGAAACATTGTTCTATAGTGTAGTATAAATATTCTTGTTATTTGTGCACAATACTAAATTAAGATACCCTATCTCTGTACTGTTTAAAACTCTTTTGTACATTTATAGTTAAATCTGTTTTAAAAGTGTTTTCTTGATTGTAAGTCTTTGGTCCTCTTTGAAACAATCAAATCTTGCCCTTTTCCACCTTATGTAACCACCTGCCTATACAGGACACTTTGTAAAACAGGGCCTTACAGTCCTAAAAGTTTATCTCCTGTTAAAAAATAAATGTTTTTTATCTGTCTGTCTTTCAGTCTGTCTATCTATCTATCATGTACACAAATGCTCGCAGTCTGGGAAACAAGAACCCAGACCTGCAGGCAATAATGACAGAGGCTAAACTGGACATAGTAGCCATTAGCGAGACATGGTTTACCAGTAACCACACTTGGGACACTTTGGTACCTGGCTATGTACTGTTCAGAAGAGACCGAGGTGCAAAAAGGGGTGGTGGAGTGGCCCTTTATGTCAATGAAAATATTAAAGCTACAGAAATTCAGAATACATATGAGGAGCCAGAAGAACTGTGGGTCACCTTGGAAACAGGAAATGGGACAGCCATACGAACAGGGGTTGTGTACAGGCCTCCAGATCAGGGGGAGGACATAGACATGTTACTGTTAGAAGATATACAAAACATGACAGTTAAAGGGGAGGTTCTGATAATGGGAGACTTCAACATGCCAGATACAGATTGGTCAATACCAGCAGGGACATCTGCAAGAACTAGACACATGGTGGATTCCCTGGGGGTGGGGGCTCAAACAACTGGTACAACAACCCACAAGAGACAGGGCTATCCTAAATCTAGTACAGATCTCCAGGTAGAAGGTCACCTGGGGGCCCATGACCATCACATGGTATGATTCAATTTGGCCACTAGAACAAAATCATCCCATTCCAAGACAAAAATATGGGACTTCAGAGGAGCTGACTTTGATAAGATGGCTAACAGAGTTAAGCTAGCCCTGGTAAAAAGAAATACAGGTGAGGGGGTACAGGCAAAGTGGGCAAGCATTAAAGATGCAATACTTAAAGCAACATCCAATTGTGTTAGTGAGGAAAGGAAGTGCAAAAGAAGAAGGAAACCACTTTGGTCCTCAAACACAGTAGCAGAAAAGGTCAGAGCCAAAAGGCTGGCCTTCAGGAAATATAAGGGAACACATCAGGATGAAGATAGGGAGGCATACCAAACTTCCCTAAGGGAAGCAGGGAAGGCAGTAAGGCAGGCAAAGGCCTAAACCGAGGAAACACTAGCACGAACAGTAAAAGAAGGTGACAAGACTTTCTATAGATACATTAGTGAAAGGAGAAAGTCCAGAGGGTATTGCTAAGATCAAAGGGGATAAGGAGGCATGTGAGGAGGAGGACCATGTAAAAGCATCTGTCCTAAACAGATACTTCTGCTCAGTACTTACTGAAGAAAAGGTAGGGCAGGGCCCACAGCTCTGCACTATGGACACAGGGGGGGAGGGAGGGAGGAGGTGTGCACTAGTCCCTTCACAAAAGAAAGGGTCCTACAAGAGCTCGATAAGCTCTGGGTGGACAAGGCAATGGGACCTGATGGCATACATCCCAGGGTACTTACGGAGCTAAGGGTGGAACTAGCATGGCCATTATCAGAACTGTTTAATGAGTCTCTGAGCACAGGAGAGGTCCCAGAAGACTGGAAAAGGGCTCATGTGATCCTGTTCCACAAGTGTGGTAGCAGGGAGAAGGCAGGGAACTACAGACCAATCAGTCTTACCTCAGTAGTGGGCAAGATTATGGAGGCACTCCTTAAGGAAAGGATAGTGCAACACCTGGAATCCATAGGAGCACAGGATCTAAGACAGCATGGGTTTACAAAAGGAAGGTCCTGTCAAACTAATCTCATAGATTTCTTTGACTGGGTAACCAGAGTGGTGGACCAAGGGGGAGCAGTTAATGTTGCCTACCTTAACATCAGCAAAGCTTTCGATACTGTTCCACATAGAAGATTGATTAATAAGCTGGGTAGGCTCGGGGTGGGTCAGACATTGGTCAGTTGGGTGGCAAACTGGTTGATGGGCAGAAAACAGAGAGTGGTGGTAAACAGTATACAGTCAGAAGAGATGAAAGTCACAAGTGTGGGGTACCTTAGGGATCAGTCCTGGGGCCAGTCCTCTTCAATATCTTCATCGGTGACATTGCAGATGGACTGGAGGGTAAAGTTTGTCTGTTTGCAGATGACACCAAGATCTGCAACAGAGTAGATGATCCAGATGGTGTGGGCAGAATGAGAAGAGATCTGGATAAACTAGCAAAATGGTCGGAAGAGTGGCAACTGGGGTTTAATGCAAAGAAGTGCAAGATCATGCACATAGGGAAGAGAAACCCTGAAGCCACCTATAGGCTGGGAGGAGAGATGCTGGCAGTCACAAGGGAAGAAAGAGACTTGGGTGTCATCATCACCAATGAGCTGAAATCATCCAAGCAGACCTCTAAAGCAGTAGGTAAGGCTAGAGGGATGTTGGAGTGTATTAGTAGGGGTATCACAAGTCGGAAGAGGGAGGTAATAATCCCACTTTACAAAACACTGGTTAGGCCCCATCTGGAGTACTGCATGCAGTGCTGGAGGCCACACCTTCAGAAGGACATTAGCCAAACTGAGGCAGTCCAGAGAAGGGCAACCAAAATGGTGCAGGGACTGTATCAGAAAAACATATGAGGACAGATTAACTGAACTCAGTATGTATACCCTAGAGCAAAGGTGGGGAGAGAGGTGATATGATTGAAACATTCAAACATCTTAAGGGTATTAACAAGGTCAAGAGTCCAACATGTTTCAATATAAGAAAAATAGCAGGACAAGAGGACACAGCATGAGATTAGAGGGAGGCTGATTAAGGGGTAATGTGAGGAAGTTCTTTTTCACAGAAAGGGTGGTGGATGCATGGACTGGCCTACCTCAGGAAGTGGTGGATATGAATACAATGCAGGGCTTCAAACAGGCATGGGATAGGCATAAGGGAGCAATACAGATGAGTATGAATAGATAGGCCATTGACAGAGTAAAGGCCTATGGCACATTCATCAGGTAGAAAAAGAAATGGGCAGACTGGATGGGCCTTGCGGTCCTTATCTGCCATCAACTTCTGTGTTTCTATGTTTCTATCTATCTATCTATCTATCTATCTATCTATCTATCTATCTATCACATGTTTAAAGCTGCTCCAGATGAGAGCTAACATTTGAGCATCTAGGGTTAGCCCTACATCCAAAAAGATTCCCACATTGTATACAACCTACCCAGCCATTAGCTGAACTCTTTCTATAATGGACAGTCACAGCCTAAGGCTCTCCTTAATGGCTGACTTTAGGTGAGAAGAGCCTCCAGAAGCAGCTCAGTCTTGTCAGGATTTAGTCACAGACAACAGAAGGGCATCATGCTTCTGATTTTGGCTAGACTATTCTTCAGCACAGCACAAACAGCTGATAGTGGGTGACTCTGTTTTTAGGAGCATTGACTTGGGAGCAGGAGATGGAAGGAATGTGGAGATGAAGTGCCTCCCTGGTGCTAAGGCTTGGAAGGATGGGAAGCAGATCCAGAGACTCATGAGGATGGCAGTAAGTGGGAGGGAGCTAGATGTTATTGTCCATCTAGAAACAAATGACTTGGCAATGGATGTGGTATTTGTACTACAGAGTAATGTTAGAGAGCTGAGGAGGGGCCCTTAAGCAGGTAGCACACACGGTGGCATTTACCATAGTGTTGTCTGCATATAGCCAGGGAGTGGTAATGGAATGTCACATTATGGCTATTAACAATTGGTTGAAGGAATGGTGCATGGAGGAGGGCTTTGGCTATACTGGGGACTGGGGGACACTTTGGGAGGATATGGATCTCTAAAGGGGGAGATGGCCCACATCCTTCTGGGAGGGGGACCGCAATCCTTAGTGGGAGGTTTAAATGTTACTTGGATGATCACTTAAACTAGCCAGGTGGGGGGCGTAATACCAAGGGAGGCATAAATTGCCCCCCAGATGATAATGCAACACAGAGAGAGGGCCAAAGGTGAGGAAGCTCCCCCAAGGAAGGGGCTCAAGAATACAGGGTTAGTAAATAAGTAAGGCTTTATTTCTTAAACACCCTTTCCCTGAGGCTCAGGGTGCTGTAGAGATACAGGCAAAATGAATTATAAATAAATATAAAGCATATAAAATATATCAACCGATTACAGTGACTGAGTCAATATCAGGAAGAAGATCACAAAATCCCAAATGCTTGGATTTGGTGGCCATAACAGAGTCATGGTGCACTGACAGCCACAACAGGGACATGACCATAACAGGCTACTCTCTGTTCAGGAGAGACATGGAAGGGAGGATAGAAGGATGGGTTGTACTATATGTGAGGGAGGGGATCAAGGCCATGGAAGTACAGGGGCATCAGAAGGAAAGAGAAGGCCTGGAGGTGCTACTGGTGCTATTGGTCATCAGAAACAGGTACATGGGCTGCTATTCATACAGGGGTGGTATACAGACTGCCAGCACAGGGAAAGGAGTTGGATAAGTCACCTGGGAAAGCCATCACTAGTTTGGCAATAGGGTGGAGGTGCTGCTAGTTGTGGACTTCAGTCTACCAGATGTAGATTAAAGCATTCCAATTGCTACTTTAGCTAGGTGTAGGGTCATCATTTACTCTCTACAAGGGGCTTCTCTCAGGCAGCTAGTCAAGGAACTAATGGACCTGGTACTTACAAAGTGGGATGGCATTGCAAATATCGAAGCGGACAGCCCCCTAAGTACCAGTGATGACTGTACAGTGTATTTCAACATTAAGATGGGAACAGAAGCAATCTACACAAGGGCAAGGGTCCTAGACTTTAGGAGGTCAGATTTTAAAAAAATCGAATTGCCTCAGAATCTGCTTAGTGGGGGGATTGCTAGGGAGAGGTAGGGGCACAATAGGGAAGAATAATGGAAAGCATAATTAAGGCAACAAACCTCTGCATGAAGATAGCGAGTAAAAGTAGAAGGAGAAAGAGACCGTTATGGTTGTCTAGGGAAGTGATCAAAATGGTGAGGGAAAAAGGGTAGGTTATCCCCACATGAGAGGGACACAACCTAGAATGAAGTTGACTCCTCCACTGAAAGGCTGTGCACTTCAGCAATATGGAAAAATAATGGCCACTCGTCCTCTACACTCTGGGAGTGAGTGGTGTACCATGGAGGACATTGATAGATTGAGCTTGGCAAATACTGAGCCAGCATTCTCATCCAACTAGGTCTCCATGATACAAAACAAGGTCAGCCCCCGATATCAAAATCTAATCTCTTACTGTCGCTTTGTTTTTTTACAACCTACCTGACATTTTATGACAACACCCACACTGAAGAAGCTATGATGCCTTGCTGATACTCTACCAATGCCACAACTTGTGTGGTAGGAACATTAACTAGGACAAGCACACTTTGGCTCACAGCTTCTGTGTGTCTCCTATACTTACTGTCATGCTCATCTCCTGCCCCTTTACCTGTTCTATAATCTTTTCTTAAACTACTCAGTCATTTTGCATTTCACTCTAACTCCCTCCAGCAGACTCTGTATTAATCCCCTAAAGGGGCACAGCTGTTTCAGTTAGCTAAGGGGAACAACCCTATGCTAAAATCCATTTAGACACTGCCCAGCCTGCACACACCTTCAAAACATACTCCTGAAAATAACTGGCAACCCCTGTCCACCAGGGTTTGGTTAGATCTTGTAACTATGTATAAACAGAGGGTTTACAGGATTTATCCTTTGAGTAAATGGCCCTAAGCTCCGGGACAAGTCTGGGTTTGCAAACATCATGGTTCCTCCACCCAAAGTGCTTCCCTTGTAGGCAGCTGTCCTAAGGATAGTATTAGTCAGAAAAACTGACCTGGTATGCTGGCATTTGATAATTCACTCTTCACTCTTCACTGGGGGGATAAGGAATCCAATGGAATGTCCCTTAATGGAAAACGTTCAGACAGTGCTGTCTGCCTATTCCTAAGAAGCCTGATATAGACTCAAAAAATCCTGTATATTTTCAACTGCTATCAAATCTTCCTATGTTAGCTAAAATTCTTGAGAAAGTGTTTTCTCATCAACTGACTTTATTCCTTTATTATAATCAATTGTGGAAAAGTTTTCAGTCTGGCTTTGATCAAATAATTTGTCAGTCACCAGTTTGTCTAATGTTATCAATGATATTCCTATGGCTAGCAATCATTTATAGTGTACTGGTTAATTTCATTGGAGCCCTCATTTGCTTTTGATACAGTCAAAGTATAATGCTAGGTCTTGCTACAGGGGGAGAACCTGGATGCCCAATACCCTTGTGGGGGAGAAAATTGTTTAATTTGAAGGAGTCTACATCTGTGACACAGAAACCAAGAACCACTACTATCAGTAGAATCTGGTGTCACAAGCTTCAGATGTTCAGAAAGAATTATCTAAGTTTCAGAATATGACTTTTGTCATGGACAGTGACTCAAGTGGGAAAGCCATACTTCACCAGAAGAAATTAAATATGCTAGCACCCTGAATGGTTTTGAAAGATTAGCAAAAAGTGTAGTGAGCAACGTGGGTCCTGAGGAAGTGGCCCCAGAGCTATGAAATGTTGGCTTCGACTAATTAGGTGGCAATATATTATTAATCACAAAAAATAAATGATTGTCCTGTTTCAGGCGTCTGAGATTTCTTCATATGCATTACCATTCTATAATGATTTGTTAACTTATTAAACAACTAGCTTGACAGCACTTTCAAATGCCGTAATAACTGGATTTTGCCATAATACATGACTGGTTATGTAAGCAATAAGACATGACAGTGTCTACATTATGGTAATATGATTGCACACCTCAGGTGAATTGCTTAGCATGAGGCATATGGTAGTGCCATTAAATGCACCTGAGAAGTGTGATTATGGAGAGAATAATGGCTGGGGGATGGTTATAATGAGAATGTAATAACCGGTTATTGTTTTTTCCCCATAGGGAAATCAGGATATAATTCACCATTATAACCTGCAGGTTATAACAGCAATACGTGCTGGGTTTCCCTAGCTCTGGGCATACTGTAGCTGTGGCGCTTCTCTTTTTTAGCACCGTCTGCCAACAGATGGAGATTTCACTGGTACTGCCTGGAACTCAGTGGTGAGTTTGTAAAAAAAAAAATGAATGGGCTAATGTCCTACAAACAGTTATGCTTTTTTTAAAAAGGGCAGGCGGAGAAACAATTTTAAAGTTTCTTGCTGCCACTTTGCACAGTGGACTATGCTGAAGCCCAACAGGTACGCAGTAGCACAGGAACCTGGTTTATTTTTATGTTGATTGCGCGCATGCACGAGAAAAATATTGCAGCAGCTTTCTCCACAAGCAGGTTGTGGAGGCGCTGAACTGTTGTGGCCAATGCCCCCACGGCCTTTAAAGGCTTGTCCAGCATTCCCCAATGCCATGGCATGCTGCTGCTGACACTAGTTCAGCCAGCTTGCCACCAACTTGTGAAAAATCAGCCGCTGCAATCAGGGGCCACCTCATCATTGCAGTGTCAGCCATTCGCTGCAATGAGGGAGTGACCAGTCATTGCAGGGCAGGACCTTGAAGCCCTAATATTGTTTGAGAACACGGCGGCAAGTTGCCGCCGTGTTCACAAACAATATTAACCCCCCCACCATGTTTATTTGTCAACGGGGGCCCCAATCCCCATTGGCTTCAGTGCCCCAATGTTTATTTTGCTGACGGGGGAGCCCACTCCCATCGGCAGTATGTAACCCCCCCACTTTTATTTTCTGCCGACGGGGTGCCCAATCCCTGTCAGCATAATGTAATACCCCCACACCCTTTTTTGTTGTGTGCCAACAGGGGTGCCCAATCTCCTGTCGGCTACAGCTGCTCCCCCAAAAGAAAGACTTCGGTGGCATGCTGGGAGCCCACCCCAGCATGCCACATGCGCCTGTAAAATAAAAAAACGGTCCTGCAACGTCTTTTGGTTTTTTTTTAACCTGTAAAAAGAAACTGTCCCTCAGGGTCTCCCTGCCCCCGCACAACCTGCACCCACCCACCACACCCTGCTTCCCACACCCCCCCCCATACTTACCTCCTGAGCTCAGCGCGATGATCTTCGGTGGGCCGGGAACACGTCTGCACTCTTCAAAGCCAACCGCGAACTGAGGAAATGCCGGTAAGCTGTATAATGGAATAAATGTTTTTTTTTCCAACTTTAGTGCATATCTCAGTCATTTTTTTGAATATTGGCACCAAATTTTCAACATGGGATTTTTGGGACCCCTCCTCATGAATTCTGGAACTGTCATGACGTTAATTGGCCCTGAAAGATGATTTCACAGTCACTGCGTGGAATCACCTTTCAGGGCCTATCAACGAAACAACAATGCCAGTGTTCATGAGGCAGGCTGTCAAAAAGCCTATGTTGCAAATTTGGTGGAAAAAATCCAAAAAATGACTGTTTTACGAGCATGCATTGCGCAGTTTGCATGCACACTCATAATTTCGCAAATTTGTAATATTTTCACACCAGATTTTCAACAGTGTCATTTTTTCACACCTCCTTATGAGCAGTATAGCTGTCATTTTTCACATCCTGACCAAAATGCATTTTCACAGTTCCGGCATAGAATAACATGGTCGCTGTGGGAAATCAGTGTTCGGGACAGATTAAGAAAATGACAGTGGCACTGTTCATGAGCAGAGGTCCTCAGATCCCTATGTTGAAAATTTGGTGATGAAACTCCATAACATGACTGTGTTACAAGCGTGCGTTGAACTGTTTCCACGCACCCTTGTAACTTTGCAAATTTGTAATATTTTCACACCACATTTTCAACAGTGGCATTTTTTCACACCTCCTTATGAACAGTACAGCTGTCATTTTTCAAATTCTGGCTAAAATATGTTTTTGCACTCCTGCCAGAGAATAGCACGGTCGCTGTGGGAAATCAGTGTTTGGGACAGATTAAGATCGAACGAGCTAGAGGAGAAAGTGACCAAGCTCATCTGATCTCCAACGGGACTGCTGCGGATTTGTTTGTGGGCAGAAAAAGGCCCCAATGCAAGAGCGCAGTACAAAACGGCAGCCTGCAGCACTGGGAGAAACAGAACGAGAGAGCGAGTGAGGGAAGGGGAGTGAGTGAACTCACCGGAGCGCTGTCAGAAATGCTGCAGATTTCTTTGTAGGAAGAAAAAGGCAACAGTGCAGGCAGGGGCCCAGTACAAAAGGCCATCCTGCAGTGGTGGGAGAAACAGTATGAGTGAGTGAGACGGCGGGGGGCTGAGTGAGCTCAATGGAGCTCTATCAGGACTGCTGTGGATTTGTTTGTGGGCAGAAAAAGGCCCCAATGCAAGAGTCCATTACAAAAGTGCAGCCTGCAGCACTGGGAGAAACAGAACGAGAGAGTGAGTGAGGGAGGGGGAGTGAGTGAACTCACCGGAGTGCTGTCAGGACTGCTGCAGATTTCTTTGTGGGCAGAAAAAGGCATCAGTGCAGGCAGGGGCCCAGTACAAAAGGCCATCCTGCAGTGGTGGGAGAAACAGTATGAGTGAGTGAGTGAGATGGGGGGCTGAGAGAGCTCAATGGAGCTCTATCAGGACTGCTGCAGATTTCTTTTTGGGCAGAAAAAGGTGCCAATGCAGGCAGGAACCCTGTACAAAAGGGCAGCTTGCAGTGCCAGGACAAACAGAATGAGCGCATGAGAGAGAGAGAGACTCTGAATGACCTCAACGGAGCTCTGTCGGGGCAGCTGCATATTTTTTTGTGGACAGGCAAAGGTGCCAATGCAGCCAGGAGCCCCGTACAAAAGTGTAGCCTGCAGCTCCAAGAGAAACAGAATGAGTGCGTGACAAAGCGGTAGTGAGCGAGCTTAACGGAGCTGTATGTGACTGCTGCGGATTTCCTTGTGGGCAGAAAAAGGCAATAATGCAGGCATGAGTCCAGTACAAAATGCCAACTTGCAGACCTGGTAGAAATGGAATAAGTGAGTGAGAGAGGGGGAGTGAGCGAGCTCTATAGAGCTGTGTCGGGACTGCTTCAGATTTCTTTGTGGCCTGAAAAAGCCGCCAATGCAGGCAGAAGCCCAGTACAAAAGGGCAGCCTGCAGCGGCGGGAGACACAGAATGAGTGAGTCAGGGAGGGGGAGTGAGTGAGCGCAACAGAGCTCTGTTGGGACTGCTGCAGATTTGTTTTTGGGCAGAAAAGGGCAGCAATGCACGCAGGGCCCCAGTACAAAAGGGCAGCCTGTAGTGGCGGGAAAACCAGAATTTGTGAGTGAGAGAGGGGGTAGTGAGTGAGCTCAATGGAGCTCTATTGTAACTGCTGGAAATTTCTTTGTGGGCAGAAGAAGGTGACAATGCAGACAGGATCCCAGCAGAAAAGGGCAGCCTGCAGCGCTGGCAGAAATGCAATGAGCGAGTGAGAGAAGGGGAGTGAGCGAGCTCAACAGAACTTTGTTGGGACTGGAGGCAGGAGCCCAGTACAAAAGGGCAGCCTGCAGCGCCAGGAGATACAGAATGAGTGAGTGAGACGGGGGGGGGTGAGCGGCCTCAATGGAGCTCTGTCAGGACAGCTGCGGATTTCTTTGTTGGCAGAAAAAGATGACAACACAGGCAGGAGCCCACTACAGAAGGACAGCCTGCAGCGCCGGCAGAAACTGAACGAGTGAGTGAGAGAGGGGGAGTGAGCAGGCTCAATAGACCTGTGTTGGGACTGCTGCAGATTTCTTTGTGGGCAGAAAAAGCCACCAACAGAGGCAGGAGCCCAGTATAAAAGGGAAGCCTGCAGCACCAGGAGAAACAAAATGAGCGAGTGACAGAGGGGCAGTGAGCTACCTCAACGGAGCTCTGTTGGGACAGCTGCAGATTTCTTAGTGGGCAGAAAAGGCTGCCAACGCAGGTAGGAGCCCAGTACAAAAGAGCAGCCTGCAGCACTGGGAGAAACAGAATGAGCGAGTGACAGAGGGGCAGTGAGCGAGCTCAAAAGACCAATGCAATCAACATTTGCCATTGACAAATGCTTGTTTATAATTGCTGCAGTGAAAAAAGATACCCAGCAATAATATAAAATAAAATATGGGGTGGTGTGTAAAACTTGATTTTACACACAACCTCGTTATAGGATGCATTTCATAAACCCTGCGGGCGTAGCATCCCACAACTTGGGTGTGTGTAAAATCTCGATATACACACAACCCCATACATTATTCTATATTTTACACACCCCGAGGTGTGGGATGCCATATAAACCCCAGGAGCAAAGCTTGAGGGGTTTGTAATGGTATCCCACAGCAAGGGTATGTGTAAAATTCAAGTTTTACACACCTCCCCAGCCTTTATTTTATATAATTGCTGGGGATCATTTTTTCATCACAGTAGTTATATAAAATAAAGAGCTCCCTATGGAGCTGCAGACTTGGTCCAGTTTCAGCGCGGTCTGCAGCTCATGTTAAAAACCAATGCAGTACTTTTTTTTTGTTAGGCAGTTTGAGAGGCATTTTGTGGTACAGTTGTTTTTTTTTTTAAATTAACTTACCACCTTTTCCAAGTGGTGGCAAACTGTGAAGGTAGTGGTAGGGAATGGCACTTGGCATCAAAGAATGGCAGTGGGGACAGCACAGAGAAGAGGAAGATCACGGCTGGCGCATGCACCAAGCTAGGAAAACTGGGCACGTGCTTAGTGGCAGAATTACAACCCAGTTTTCCTATGGGAAAAAAACGAGACCCAGTAATTATATCACCATAATGGCATACCCTTGAGTGGAATGTCTTATTGCACTCATAAAATGGCATTTAATATTTGATTTAAAATGAATGAAAATAAGATTTTTTTTAAAGATAAAAAATAGGACCTTTCATTGAAATATGCAGTATGCTTCCATTTTAGCTTTGAAGACAACAAAAAATTGTGCATATTCTGATAATGGGGGGGGGGGACTAAAAACAATAAAAGACACTGAAAAGTATGCATGACAAGCATTTTTATAAGAAAAACATGTTACCTTATTTACATTTCAAATCAATATAGGTACAGCATTTTAATGGAAATGTGTTAAAAACATTGAACCAGCCGGATTGTTGATAGAGGGGTTGGTAGATTTCACCTGAAAACACCCATATATGATTCAAAGAATATGCGTTTAGGAACTTCATAAATGTATTTAAACAGTTTGAGTCTGCCTCTGTCTATGTAATTGTGTTTTCCCACCCTTTCTCCTTGTTCATATAGTATTATTACTTCATTTCTTCATCCTGTTTCTTTTTGCTCTCTTTCTCCACATTCAATTTAGGGAATGTTTACCATGGAATACAGGGATTCAAAATCCTGATTCTTTCCACTACCAAAATGTTCATCTTCCAACATAATGTACACACACACAACAAAGGCCTCATGTGGAACCAGGGCCTGAATTTTATCTCTGTCCCGGTAAGCAGAATAAATTTTCTTGGTAAGCAGGTAATGATAGAGGGAGGATTTTTCATTGACAGTAAAGAAACCCTTGTAATGAAAACTCTGAAACATACTTAATGTTTCTAATTTGTTTTGTGTGTAAGGAGAGTGTTATGATGAGAGAAACAACATTTCAATTAATTTTTTCATTTATTTAAAGTATTTTATTTTAAGGGCCCAGTTGCAGATTTTTAGTATGTAAAGGTAACAGCCATGTTTGTGATGGAAGATCATTTCTGACTGTAGGAAGACAGAGTTGCTCATTCTGTGATGTGGCTGTATTGTAATTTATCCAATGTCCCACTACTGTTTATTGTACAATACCTTGTGTTCCACCTGTTGCACAATCTTATAATGTTGTATTGTTTGTACTACCCACATACTATTGTAACTGATCATCCTTCACAACCCTATGTAATCCCTCCCCCCAGGTCACACCGTGAGACAAGCAACTTGTTGTTCAGTGTGCCCTCCTGGTGAAATAAATAAAAACTAACCAATCTGGTCAGGTCTAGGACCAAGATGACCATACATTTTTCTGTAATAATATACAGTCACCCAACTAGTATTACCGAATAAAATGTCTTTGATTTTTAATGGGCTATCCCTTGGGTAGCTGGATCGGGTAGGTTGGGTATCGGTGATTTTTACCTGGGTTGGGTAGTTGGAGTTACTTATTACCCTGCTTGACATAACAGTGTACTTCTTGGATCGGGTAGGTTGGACACGGGTAACGGATTGGGTTACAGGTAATTTTTGTTCTAAAACAGGCACTACAGGCAGCCTGTGGGATCCTGGGACTCATCCCAGGCTGGAAACATGCATGAAAGAACAGCCTGTGGGGTCCTTCAGAAGCTCACAGAAGAATTAGAAGCACATGTCACCAGGCTGACAATCTGAGTGATCAGTGGTGTCTGTGCTCTGTCTGCTGTGAGCCCGTTGTACAGATAGCAACTGACGTGTAAAGGAATTTGGTGCATGCTCTACATTTTTGCTAAATCATGGTGAAAACTTAAAAAAAAACCCACAAAACTAAAACCTCCATGAAGGAGCAAGGGGTTGGGGACTGAAACAATCTCAGGAGGGAGGGGGAGTCAGGGGATCATCTGATGGTGAAATGCTGGGGAGAGAAGGAGTGGGGGGGAGTCACTAGCAGCTGGTGTGTGTCCCTGTAGCGTAGTGAAAGCCATTTAGGCTATCAGTTTACACTGTTTGGGTTAGGTGCCCCTAGCCCTGTCATTTTATTACTGTGACATAGCTGTGTGTCTCTTCAGCATAGTGAAAGCTCTTTAGGCTGTATTACACTGTCTGTTAGATGCCCCTGTCCTGTCTGTGACATTAGCTACACCGTGTCTCTGTTAGGTGCCGAGCCCTCTCTGTGACATTAGCTACATTGTGTGTCTCTCTGCAGCATACTGAAAGACATTTAGGCAGTAATACACTATCTGTTTGGGGTCCCGAGCCCTGTCTGTGACATTAGCTACACTTTGTGTCTCTCTGCAGCACAGTAAAAGTCATTTAGGCTGTATTACACTGTCTGTTAGGTGCCCTGAGCCCTGTCATTTATTACTGTGACATAGCTACACTGCATGTGATGTCTCTCTGCAATGTAGCAAAAGCCATTTAGGTAGCATTACATTGTCTGTTAGGTGCCCTGAACCCTGTCATTTATTACTGTCTGTGACATAATCAGATACACTGTCTGTCTCTGCAATAGTTAGCGAAAAAATATCCATTCCTTTCACGGCTGTGTCAACTATGTCTCATATTTTCCAGTCTGTCTACTAAAAGGAAACACAGTGCAGCTGCTCCTACAGCTATTAGTGATGTGGACAATATTAATCACAGCATTAATGAAGAACATAGCGACATGTTAGCAATAAAATTAAAGCAGAGTTTCAGAAAGAACTGACTGGATTTACTCGTAGAGGTACTAAATATTTTGTCACATGTGCCGGGATACTTCCAGCTGCTGAAGCAGCATGCAAGGAGGCATCATTCTCAATTTAAGCTTAGATACTGAGGCAGTGAATGCTGATAAAGATGGTGGTGATAGTGGGGACTGGGAATGGGATAGTCCAGACTATGTCCCACATGGTGATTATGGCACTTCCAGTTCTTCTGAATCTTGTGGTGATGAGGTCTGTAGTTTTAATGAGGGTGTAGGAGAGGATGCCGCTGTAAGACATGAAAGGCAAATGCCAAAAAAAATTGTATGCTAAACATAAGAATAAGAAGATGAGTATGAATGAGAACAGTTCATGTCAACAAGGAAATGGCAGTGTAGAGTTTCTTCCATGTCCCTTCACTGCACAAGAAATAGTGCCAGGCACTGTGGCACAAAGCACAAAAGGTAAATCTTTAGTGTGGAATTTATTTTATTTTGACCCTGCAGACAACTCGTGAGCTGTATGCAATCTGTGCAAAAAGAGTGTCAGTCATGGTGGCAAGGTGGGAAATTTTGGAACATCAATAATGATACAACATGCAAAGACAAAACACCCAGCTGAGTGGGGCAGGGCATATGAACATATGATGACTGCCAGCAGAAAAAGGCCATTTGGTCTGTCGAGTCTGCTTGATTATGCAGGTAGCAACCCTATTCTGCAGCTGCCCCTCCCTCCCTGGACCCCTCTCCCTTGACTCTCCCTTTTGCCCTGTCCCAGCCCCTCTTGAAGCATCCCACTGTTTTACAAGCCACCACCTCTGCTGGTAGTGTGTTCACTCTGCCACACCCTCTCTGTAAAAAAGTGCCTTCTCAGTTCCTTCCTAAATGTTCCACCCTCTAATCTCATATCATGACCTCGAGTGTCCCTCCCCACCCTCTCCTTGAACAGTCCCTCCATGCCGGTCTTGTTTATTCCTTTCATGTACTTGAAGGTTTTGATCATATCCCCCCCATCCCTCCTCTCCCCCAGCGAGTAAATGTTCAACTCTCTTAGCTGACTTTCGTATGGTAACTTCCCCAGACCCTGGATCATCTTTGTTGCTCTGCATTGCACCCCTTCCAGTAATCTAATGTCCCTCTTTAGGTAGAGGTGTCAGTACTGCACACAGTACTCCAAGTGGAGCTTGAACAGCAATTTATACAGTGGAAGAATCACCTCCCCCCTCCTTGAGATTATCAATCTGTCCCTGAGGCATCTATCAATTCTTCACAATTACCAGTGTCACCAGCGAGGGAAAGGACATCTTTAACTACTTGGGCAATCTGTGTTCAAGATCAGAAAGGCAGTGTGTTGGGTAAGTTACTTTAAAAAAGTAATCAGTTACAGTTACTAGTTACTTTCAAATAAATGTAATCAGTTACAGTTACTTATAGTTACTTATTACTTTTATATAAAAATTAATTAACTGTAACTGTAATGCATATTACTTTTCATATTATTGTACATTACTTTTAATAACATGATTGTGTTTACTCACTGAACATAGCTATGTGCTCAAGAAACCCCGAAATGTGTATAAAAGAAATAAAACAGATTCTAAAGACAATGAATATGTTAATTTATAATGCAGTACATATCTGACTTTGCCAGCCACAGCAATCCCTTTACATTTCCATAAATATGAACTCTATTAAAAAATACACTCAAACACACACCCTGAATCTACTGCTACCCTCCACAATGGTAGTTTACTCACCTAGTAAAGGTGATTGTGGGGGAATGGCTCTCTGAGGCACTCCACCTACCTGACATCATGGGTTGTGTACACCTGATAGGCTGTCTTGATGCACATGTGACTGAATTTAAGAACATCCCTTCTGAGGGTCACTGGTCACTTCTAATCAGTTCGATGTTTTCCAAAGCTGTATCCGAAATGAGAAAAAGTAATATTGCCCTCCACTTGTACCTAGAATAATCGTAATGTGATGTCTCTGTAGAGGTGTTGAATTTATGGGGCCAGGTATATTCAAACTGCACCATTCTGTGATGCAAGCCCTTGCTCTGCTCAAAAAAGTTGCACTGGGGTGTGGCCAGGGCGATATTCAATGGAGTTGTGCTATTGAGTAACTCCTTTGAACATCGCCCCCTGGCCACAGCCACTGTGCGTGGTGCAGTGGAACTTGCGCCACTGCAAGTGGTCAGAGTGGAGCATTCAGATGCGGTGGCACAAGTTCCATTGTGCCATGTGCAAATCTGCGATATTCAAAAGCTGACATGCAAATGGGGCCATAATTTATGCAAGGCGAACGAGGGTCCATTTTTATCTAATTACGGCCCCATTTGCATGCCATTAGCATGCAGGTGCACCGATCCCTGACGACTTGCACCTGACGCCCTGCCAGGCAGCAGCCATCGGGGACCGATGCCCCCTGCAGCCCGATCGCGGGCAGATCATTTCCCCCCCAGCAGCCCAATTGGGGGTAATGTAACCCCCCCCATTGCCCGATCGCGGGCAGCAGATTATTCCCCCTTGCAGCAGCCCGATCGCAGGCATAACATAATGTACCCCCACTGGCCCGATCGAGGGCAAAATGTAATACAACCACCCCAACCTAGCCTGATCTAGGGGCATAGCTTCAACCACCCACCCCCAACTAGCGATCGCGGACGCAAGCTTCAACCTGACTGGCCCGATCGTCAGCATAACCAACCCCCACCCCGACTAGCCGATCGTGGGCATAACTTCAACCATCACCCCAAAGACCAATATACCTGGTGGCCCAGTGGACCATGAAGCCCAATTGTAGGCATAAGGTCAAACCACCCCCAAGTCCAATATCCCTGGTGATCTAGTGGCCCCACCCCACCCACCCACAGAGCCCACCACCTGCTCCCCCATCAGCGGCAGGTGGCAGCACCCCCACCTGCCGCCCGCTGCCCACCGACGCACAGCTCGGTAGGGCTGCCGCGCCCGATGGTTCAGAGCAAGAGCCAATGGGTGTGCATCCCTACCTCCAAGGCAGAGCTCTTGCTCTGAACCAATGGGCATGCAGCCCTACTGAGCTGTCATTGGGTGGTAGTGGGCGGCAGGTGGTACTCAGTGCTGCTGCCTACTGAGCTGAGCAAGGGAGCGAATGAGGCTCTATGAGTGGGTGGGGTGAGGATCACTAGATTGCCAGAATATTGACTTAGGAAGGGGTGGTTTTGACCTTATGCCAGCGATCAGGCTTATGGTCCACTGGTTACCGAGGGATATTGATGCTTTGGGGTTAGTTATGCCCGCGATCGGGCTAGTCGGGGGTGGGGTAGTTATGCCCGTGATCGGGCTAGTCGGGGTGGGAGTTGAAGCTATGCCCGCAATCGGGCTAGTCGGGGTGGTTTGTATTACATTTTGCCCACGATTGGGCTAGTCGGGGTTGTGTTCTTTATGCCCGCGATCGGGCTGCTGTGGGGGGAATAATCTGCTGCCCATGATTAGGCTACGGGGGGGTTGCTATTATGCCCACGATCGGGCTGCGGGGGGCACCGGGAACAAGTGGAGGACCACCCACAGGTGGCAGCTGCTGTGTTGCACCCTGCAATGCAGCAGCTCACCTGTGAGTGGCCATCGACTTGATCCTTTTTTTTTTTTGCCTAAAGTTGTGCAGGCGCAGGTAGGGGGTTGCGCCTGCATAACTCTGCATGGTCCGGCTGAATATCGGGCTGTGCAGTTTATGCATGATTCCTCCCCCTTTGGTTGAGCATGCCTTCATTAGCATTGCGCTGTTGCTCAGCATGGTTTGGGGGGCGCAACTGCCTCCTGCTGAATATCGCAGAATGGCACAATTTCAGACTTGCGCAGGCGCAACCCTATTGCGCATGGCTCAGCTCTTTTGAATATCTGGGCCATAAGATTTAGTGCCAGATGAAGTACAAATGTGTTGTGAATCACGTATCTTAAGTTGTTATCTGTTTGTATCCAATTGTTATTGTTATTTGGCATTGTCACGGTATTGTGTAGGGTGAGGCATGGAGTGCCTCAGAGAGCCATTTCCCCACAATCACCTTTACCAGGTGAGTAAACTACCAATGTGGGGGATGGTCTCTGAGGTACTCCACCTACCTGACATCATGGGTTATTCAAAAGCAGTGATATAAAGTCTTGGGTCGGTTAGACGTGATAATGTCATTGTGTCCTGTGCTTGCTGCCAGTAAGACTGCTCTGGCAAAGTTTGTCTTGGTCTGTTGAGACACATCTAATCGGTAATGTCTTGTGAAAGTGTGGATAGTCAACCAAGTGTCTGCGGCGCAAATTTCTTCTGCGGTGGCCAAGGTTCTTTCTGCCCAAGAAGTTGCAATAGCTCTGGTGGAGTATGCCTTTAATGTTGTTGGTACCTGCATATTGTTAGCTTTGTAAGCCTCTGAGATGGCTTTTCTGAGGTACCCTGCTATGGATGCTTTGGATGCAGGCAGACCCTGTCTGCATCCCTGTGTGATGATGAAGAGTCTGTCAGATTTGCGAATAGCTTCTGTTCTAGCAATGTATGTTGTTAGGAGGCGAGTCATGCCTAGTAGTCTAAGCTGTGGGTCGGCCTGAACCTCTTCTGGCGGAAGCTGGCCTAGAATTTTGATAGATTGGTTTAGGTGGTACTTAGATGCAATCTTGGGTTGGAATGAAGAGATTGGTCTCATAGATATTCTGTCGGGGTAAAATTACAGAAAGGGTTCTTTATGTGGTAGTGCCTATAGTTCTCCTATGCGTCGGGCGGATGCGATGGCCGTTAGAAATACTGTTTTGAGTTGTAGCCATTTTAGGGCAATGGATTCTATAGGTTCAAAAGGTGGCTTTGTCACTGCTGTCAGTAGTGATGGTAGATCCCACGGTGCGAGCAGTGGTTTTTGTGTGGGGCATATGTTAGCGGCCACCTTCAGGAAATGGACGATGTCTTAGTGGGATCCCGGCATCGTGCCTTGTATCTGTCCCCTTGCTGCCCCGATGGCTGCCACTTGTACCATGAGAGATGATGGTGAGAGTCCTAGTTGTAGTCCCTCTTGGAGAAATAAGAGTATGAGAGGAATGGTGCATGTGGAGGAGTCTATTTTGTGGTGCTTACACCATTTGTTGAATATGTCCCAGTGGCATTGGTAAGTGGTAATCGTGGATTGTTGGCATGATGATGCCATGGTATGAATGACTGAAGGGTGGTATCCTACTTTCAGCAGTCTCTCACTTTCAGGAGCCATGCTATCAGTTGTAGTTGCTGAGGGTTTGGATATGTAATAGGGCCTTGTGTGAGAAGGTCTGATTTGAGCGGAAGTTTCCATGGACCTGTTAGTACCATTGAGACAATTGTTGCAAACCATGCTCTCCTCAGCCAGTGTGGTATTATTAGTATGACTCATGCTCTGGATATGCGGATCTTCCTTAGTACTTGAGCAATGAGTGGTATGGGGGGAAAGACATAGGCTACTTGAAAAGTCCAGTTGGCTGAGAGTGCGGTCTACTCCTATTGCCCTGTGGTCCTTGAATCTCGACCAGTATTTTATGCATTGATGGTTCTTGTGGGATGCCATGAGGTCTATATCTGTTGGGCCCCATCTGTGGTTGAGTTGTTGGAAGACTTGCTGGTGACGTTTCCATTCTCCTGGGTGTATCATCTCCTGGCTGAGCCAGTCTGCTGTGATGTTGAGTTTGCCCACCAGGTGAATTGCTGATATTGATTTCAAGCTTGTCTGAGACCATGCTAGTAGTTTGGATGTTTGTGACATCATTGCCTTGCTTCTTGTGCCTCCCTGCTTGTTAATGTAAGATACTGTGGTCTGATTGTCTGACCTTACCTGAACATGTTTTTTTGGACTAGCTTCGAGAAGTGCAGAAGCGCCTTGAATACTGCCTTCATTTCTAGCATGTTGATCATGAGTTTTGTCTCAGATCTGGACCATTTTCCTTGTGCTGTATGATTTCCTAGTATGGCTCCCCAACCGGAGAGTCTTGAATCCATTTCTATTGTTATGTCTAGGGTTATGTCTAGTGGCATACCTTGGGTCATTCTGTGTCTGTTTGTCCACCAGGTGAGGCTTGACTTTACTCTGGGTGGAAGAACGACCCTTCTTGCTAGGTCGAGGGTCGTGCGCATGTCCTTGAGTTAGAAGGAATGACATAAGGGGCCTTGCGTGCCATCTTGCCCAGAGGACCATGTCTATGGTGGAGGACATTAGTCCTAACATTTGAGAGATATCCCACAGCATCGGGTGCTTTGCGGACCGTAGTCTGTGTGCTGTTGATACTATTGTGTGGATTCTGGAATGAGACGGAGTAACTAGTCCTCTTTCTGTGTCTATAAGAGTTCCTAGATGTTCTATTTTGTGACTGGGAAATAGTTGACTTTTCTTGGTGTTGAGTATCCAGCCATGCCCGCTGTAGGCACTGAACCACTGTTTGCGTCTCCCTTATCAATTGTTGTAGCGATCTTGTCCTGATGAGCCAGTCGTCCAAGTATGGTATGACATGGATTTCCTGTTGGTGGAGATGTGCTGCTAGAACTATGTGAATACTCGCGGTGCGGATGCTAGTCCGAATGGCAGGACCTTGTACTGATAGTGTTGTCCTAGAATGCAGAAGCATAGGAATTGATGGTGTCTGAGTCTCATCGGAACATGTAGGTAAGCGTTTTTTAGGTCAATGGATGTGAGAAAGTCTCCCTGGTGGAGGGCTTTGATTGTGGACCTTATTGTCTCCATCTTGAATGGAATGTAGTGTACTGACCTGTTGATGTACTTTAGGTCCAGTACCGGCCTGTATCCCCCTGTCATTTTTGGTACCATGAAGACGATGGAGTAGATGCCAATACCTTCTTCTTGCCTTGGGACTGGAGCAATGGCATTGTTGTCTCTTTATTCTTGTATAGCTGTAGTAATGTGTGCTGTTGTGTATTTGTGTTTGGAAGAGGGTAAATGAATCATTCTGTGTCCTTGCGGTGTCTTTGTGAACTGTATCGCATAACCTTGTCTTATTATCTCTAGTACCCATTTGTCTGTGGTGGTGTCTTCCCATTGTTCCAAGAACATTGTCAGTCTTGCTCCCACTGGATTGTGGCCTCATGTGGAAGGTGCGAAGTCAGGACCTGGAATTGTTGCGGCGATGGTAGTTTCCTCTACCTCTTTGTGTAGAGCCCCTACCTCTGTATCTGTTCTAGTGGAGAAGAAGAAGAAGAAGAATCAGCATTTATATAGAGCTTTTCATACACAGTATCCCAAAGCACTTTACAAGCAACGCTAGACTGGTAGTGAAGTGACTGAATGTGTGGTGGTGGCCATGTCGCACATCATCACCCACACACAGCCTGGATAATTGCATGAACCGGTTTATGGGAAGGGGAATGTTGGCCAGGACACCGGGAATACTCTCTGCTCTTTGCGAAGAGTGCTCTGAGTTCTTTTACTTCCACCTGGACACCCACCAGGACAACACCAGGATGGGCAGAAGGGACCTCAGTTTAACGTCTCATCCGAAGGACGGCACACCCCAGCAGTACAGCACCCCCAATACTGCACTTGGATGCCAGCGATTTTTAGGTGCAAGTCCAATCCCAGTGTGGGACAAGAACCCACGACCTTCTGGTCCAGAGGCGGATGTGCTACCAACTGAGCCACGCTGACACCTCTGGTAGGGAGTGGAATAGTTTTGTCTGAAGGTAGTGCCTCAGAATATGTGGCTACCTCGTCTCTTGTCTCGAAAGGAGTGGTATCTGCCTCTCGGATGTGTTGGAAGATAGGTGGATCTTGTCTGTTCTCTAGCTAGGAGTCTGTCTTCCTCTTTGCCTTTGAGATATTTCTCTAGGGCCTGTCTGAATATCATGTTGCCTTTAAATGGAAGTCTGTGTAAGGTGGCCTTTGATTCCTTGTCGGCATCCCAGAGTTTCATCCAGAGTGATCTGCGGGCTCTGTTAGTGATAGCCGCTGATCTAGCATTTATTTTCAGTGAGTCAACCACCATGTCTGCCAGATATTTAGTGGAGAGTATGGCATTGTCTAAGAGAGCGGACTCATGTGATTTTGCAGGTATGGTCTTTTGTATTTTCTGGAGCCAGATTAGCTGTGCTCGAGTGGCGTATGTAGCTGTGGCGGCTGCCCTGCTTCCCAAGCCTGCTAATTCCACGTTCTTCTTTGGGTTTTCTTCTAGTCTTCAGTCAATAGGGTCTCGTAAACCTGATGCTGACTCAGTGAGGAATATCGTCCTTTTGTTTAGGGCCGCTATTTGAGGGTCCACAGCGGGTGGTGTACACCATAGCACTAATTTGTCCTCCTGCAGTGGGTACATTCTGTCCCATGATTTCCTTTTGGGAATTCTGGCTGGTTCAGAGGAAGACCATTCTTTGAGAACAATCTCCTCTATTGCTTCGCAGACAGGGAAGGCATCTGCTTGTTTCACAGTAGACTGCAGGGACGGTAATAGTTTGGATGTGGGGGTTGGTGTTATCGTGTCAAACCCCACTGTTTCCATTATGTGGCACACCAGAGCAGGGATTTGGTCTGGGAAGCACCACTTGGCTGTGAGAGTTTGTGGTTCTTGGTCTAGATTTCCCTCTTTCACATCGGATGAGTCGCTGGAGTCAACGGGGGGGAAGGTGTTCACGATCTTGTCTGCATGTCTGGTAAGAGATGTGTGCCTTTTCTTAGTAGAAGATGACTGCATTTATTGATGTTTAGAGAGTTCCGTTAGCTGCTGTAACATCGCTGTTAAAACCTCCTGTTGGGCTTGCACAAGTTGGCTATTTTGTAGGAGCACTTTAGTGGTGTCTGAATGTTGTTGATTGTCCTGACTAGTGGTAGGTGGGGAGCAGTCATCCTCTGTGTCGTGTGCCTCATTGTGTGTAGTGGATTCCTCAACGCAGGATGCACAAGTCTTCCTGTGTGTTGATGTGGTATTGGCACATTGCACTGCCTGCAGCTTTTTGGTTTTGGCATGGTCACCTGATGAGTAGATAGAAATGACATGCTTAGTGGTGTGGTACTCCCTGTGCTTTCTATAGCAGTAATTGTATTAGGTAAACATAAGTTATAAAGCTTTGTTATGGTTACGTAATTATGTCCTAATGATTTGCAGTATTACATCATATCAGTGTTTAGTAATTGGGATTCGTTAGAATGCAACTATCTGTGCTGCACATTTAAAGGTGGTATGCCTTTAAGATGGAGGTGTTGCTTCATAATGAGTCATAACGAGTCATAGCCTGGCTGCCAATTGAATGCATACTAGCAGTACAGGATCGTTAAACTCTGCTCTGTACTGGCTCCTTTATTTGACTGCTATGTCATTTATTTGTGGTGAAAAACATGCTGTGCCAGGCAAATGTAATCATTTGTTGTGTTGTATGCATTGTGTGATTGTAGAAGCAATATGCGATGCAGTGCTCATCCTGAAACTTGCTGTGAAGTCTCGCGGGAATGTCCTGGCCAGTTGGGGAGCACACTCCACTGAAAATCATGTGAAGAAGCAGGAAGTGAGATAGCGAGGAGGCATGGCTGCGGGAGCTTCTAGGTGCCATAAAATAACATTATGGCTACTCCATTTTGTAAGCACGTATATATGCAGCCTTATATGGATGGGAGAAGAGGTAATTGCTGAATTAGCCTTCATTTGGAGTGACACCGCGCGATTGTGCAAACGCAAGGTAGAGAGATGTGCAGAGCTGTACGTGGAGCATTGGAGTGCATTGTTATGGAGTTTTGCAAAAGTAGCATCTGAGACCGCTACAGGAGGGGTGCCCAGAGTGCTGTGTTCGGTCAGTAGTATGGATTTTGGCTGTTGGAGTGGCGTAGAAGCTGTTCTGCGTAATTTATTGTGTGCAGCATCTGGGACCACAGCATAGGGGTATTCAGAGCACTGAGTTAAGTAAAAGAAGTGCTGCATCAGAAGGGAGTCTTTTAAGCAGCAGCAGTACAGTGTTTGGAGTAGAGAAGTGTCTCGAACCGCTAAGTTAAGGGTGTCCAGAGTGCTAAAACTTTCAATTCAGATGCTAGTGAAGTTGTCAGCATGAAGTCTTGTTGTAAGTTGTAGCAGTAGTCATGGCTCTGGATTGTTGTATGTGCTGGAAAACCTAATGTGTGTGTTGTAGCACCCTGAGTGTCATGTTGAATTGGGAACGGTGGTGTCTGTGACAGTAGAAAAACACCTTTTCACATGATATCCTTAGCTAGCTCAACTGCTGATCTGCAGATTATTCTGTGAAGCGGACCGATGTACCAGATAGATGCAGAACTAGCTGTGCTGGCTATATTAATACTGAAAGCTATAGGTACAAAATATGCAAGGAATCTGTTTTCCTACCTTTAAGTGTGTTGGTTAATGTTTCTGTAGTCTGGAGCTCTGGAGTAGTGCGACAACCTTCATCAGATGCACAATTTGAACAGATTAGAAGTGACCAGTGACCCTCAGAAGGGACGTTCTCAAATTCAGTCACATGTGCATCAAGACAACCTATCAGGTGTACACAACCCATGATGTCAGGTAGGTGGAGTGCCTCAGAGACCATCCCCCACAATCTTTTCCACCCACAGCTGAATCCTGACTTTGCCAGCCATTATGACCTTTTTCACTTACATGTCACCCATCCTCACTGTCCCATGAAATGCAAAGTTATGCATATTGGAGCAAAGAATCCCAGGACAGAGTACTAACTGGGTGGAGTCCGAATATCTGCATCATTGGAGGAGAAGGACCTGGGAGTGATGATCTCTAGTGACCTGAAGCACTCCACACAGTGCAAGAAAAAAGCGGCAAAATCAAACAGGATGCTGGGATGCATATCTAGGGGGATCAGTAGTAGGAGAGAGGAGGTTATACTGCCCTTGTACACATCCCTGGTAAGGCCTCATCTAGAGCATGGAGTTCAGTACTGGTGCCCACATCTCAAAAAGGACATTAACCTGATGGAGAAGGTCTAGAGGAGGGCTACAGTGATGTTAGCAGGTCAGCAGGGTGAGGCATAAGAGGAGAGGTTGAGGGCACTGGACATGTACTCCCTGGAAGATAGGAGAGAGAGAGGGGACATGATTGGGACCTTAAAGTACTTGAAAGGGATAAATAAGGTGGATAAGGAGAGCCTCTTTAAGCTGAATGGCAACCATAACACAAGAAGGCACAGTCTTAAGCTGGAGGGTGGGAGGTTTAGGAGGGAGGTCAGGAAGCACTCCTTCACAGAGAGGGTGGTGGACACTTGGAATGCGCTGCCAGAAGAGGTAATCTCATTGGAGACAGTGGGCAGCTTTAAGAGAGGCTGGGATAGGCATAGGGGGAAGGTAAGGATCGTGGGTAGAGAAGATGGGAGGAGTGGGAAGGGAGAGCAGGGACAGTAGCTCAAGCTGTGGACCCTGCAATACTAGCAGACTAGATAGACCAAATGGCCTTCTTCTGCTAGCTTCTTTGTATGTTCATATGTTCCAACATGCACACACCCTGCATCTACTGCCAGTGCCCTTGGTGATCTTTCCCACATAGCTGTATATATTGGCAATGCCAGCCACAACTACTCATTTACATCCCACCCTTAACCCACCACCATAACACCCTGCTGCATCATCTGCATTTCATCATCTTTCCCACATCTAGCCTGTGTTCTCCTCCTGACTATGCATGAGCCACAGCCACCCCTTTAAATTTACAAAATAAAATCACACCTTCACATAGCTCCCCCTACACTCACACACATGCACCCTGCAGATCTACTGCCCTTCCTTGTCTTGGTGGTCTTTTCTCATTTCCCCAGAGCACCCTGAATCCTAACTTTGCAATTGCCAACCACAGATCCATCCCACAGACATCACATACAATAAACTCCATCAGCAGACACCTGCTTACCCCAACACACTATTTAAACATTCTTTTCCACAGCTGGACCTTGACTTGCCACTGCCACTGAGACACAGCTATAATTATAACCAAGTCTGCCATGACTATTATGCCACTGCCAATATGCCACAACTGAAGTCAGTGTCACTTACAATCAAAGTATCACACAACACAACATACTTGTTACACTCCAGTACATATCCCTTTGATGAGGATTTTCTTTGAGATGGGTCGGGAGATGGTGATAGACCTGGCAGGTGGGCAGGCTGACAGATGATCAAGTGGCCTACTGTGGCAGTTTGGTACATGTGGCATTGGTGGAAAGAGGCCCTAAGCCCTGCCTGCAGATAGACTACTTACTTTTTTCCCTACAATGGCTAGGCTGGCTCCAATTCACTTGGGATTCACAATAGCTACTACAGAGGGCCACAGCTGATGACATGCAGGGGATTAGCTAGCTATGTATAAATCATACGTTAACTGGCAAATCTGATGCCCCCTTATACCAATTGTATCAATTCCTATAGTGATTCTTAGCTGTACCATGTAGCAGTGCATTAGTAGTATAATTTGCATATCAAATGTTGCAAAATGATATATTTAATAAAATGACAAATAAAATGGTGTTTTCTGACTTTTATTTGCACAGCATATGTTACAGATATAGAACACAATGGTGATATTAAATGCATGCTGGAAATAGAAAATAGAGTTAGAATTGATATTTCAACCATAGGTCTTCTTCAGGAATTATCTAAAAGAGAAAAAAGCAGGTAAGGTGAATAAGAGAAATGTATGTGAGGAAAGAAAATAGGGGGATGCTGTAGGAGAACAAGTGATAGTAGGGAAAGTAAGAACAGAAACTGGAAAATGAAAAGGTGATGTTAGGTATGAAAAGGTATAGTAGAAGTCAATGAGCTGAGGAGTCCTTAAGTGGGCACTAATTAACAGGACCTAGTAAAAAAGCTGAAAGGTGAAAGTTATGTGTGCATACTTATTTTCATTTTCTGCAGATCAAAGAAATACTCAGACTGGAAGGGCCAGTGATTTACACTGGATCTGCGACAATTGGTACAAGGACAACCAGCACAATGACACCTCACCAGAGCCGTTCAACCTAACAACATTTTCCATAATGAGACAACTGGCGAAAACAACCCTGACACCGAACGATAGTGGGACTGTACCCATGTAGAAAGCAGTGATGCGATACATGAAGCTACCTTGTAGTCGTAGCCACTGTGTTAGAGCAAAGATCTTGTAGGAAAAAACAGTATTAGGTCAAAATTCCTAGGCTAAATGTCGCAAGGCTGCATGTCTTTGCTCCAGTTGTTGTGCCACGGGTTTACACCACCCCGTAGCTCTGGCAGCTGATAATACCTAGACACTGAGACTATGCAAACCTGAATATCAGCAAGGCTACAAAAAATGGCACCTCACAGCCGTAAAATATTGCCTAAACTTTTTATTGTAAAAAAAGGCAAAAAATGGTAAGCTTGCATTCAATGTGTGAGGCGAAGATGCTGGGTGGTCACGCAATGCTTGTCAGAAGGCAGTTTTTTTTTTAGCCTGGTGTAATAAGTAGAGCACGCAGTCACCTGAGCAGCCTTTGTTTGCACTGAAACCTGAATACCAAAAGACACCTGCACAATCTCTGAATTTCTGTGATGTCATAAACCTCTTAAGCTTAACTCTTGAGGTTTATGAAGTCACAGGCATCCCTTGATGGATTACAGCAACTATAATCGGTGGATGCCCACCTGTTATTACATTTATATTACAATAACTAGTTACTTTTAGGGAAAGTAATATCATTACAGTTACTTATTACTTTATTTTTAAAGTAATCCATTACTGTTACTAGTTACCTAGAAAAGTAATCAGATTACAATTACTAGTTACAAGTAACTAATTACTCCCCAATACTGCAGAAAGGCAAGTCACTTGTGAGCTGCCTGCAACAACATTAACTAGTTTCCTGTGAAGAGAGTGCAGCTGGTTCATCTGCCAGACTGGTAACTGTCTCCTGCAGCACAATGATCCTGGAGTATTTTGTAGACCATACTGTGATTAGTCTCAAGGAAGATCCATTACTCTGATGGAAACAAAAGAGAACAAAATGGCCAGATCTAGCAAATTTTGCAATAACTGTCAGTGAGCTTGCTACTGTTTTCAAAAATTATACCCATGGTGGTCATTGCTGAGGTAGGTATGAGAGGCTCAGCTCCTCTGAGTGATGCTTCTGCTGTTTCCAGACATTATACCCATGGTGGGCATCAAAGTTGCATAATATAAAACTGGTGATTGACAAAAGAAAACTAAGAGTAATATAGCACACGTGGCTGGCAGCATGGTGGCAGTGGTGATGGTTCTATTCATTTCATCAACAACCTAGTCATCATATTCAGTATCACTGTTTTCAGGCTGTTCTTCATATTCAAGGTTAGAATAACATAATTCATTGTTTGGGATGATTGGGACATTGTCAGCATTCATTTTGAGAAATGTAAGCTGTTCCACATTTATAGGACTTAACAGTGTTCTGTGGTCAGTGACTATTCTTCCAGCTGCACTAAATATGCATTCTAAATATACACTTGAAGGTGGGCAACTTTTGAAAACAGCAGCAGGCTCACTCACAGCAACTACACCTCTTGTATCTACCTCACAAATATCCATCATGGGTATAATGTTTGGAAACAGCAGCAGACTCAGTCAGAGCCACTGCACCTCTAATACCTGCCTAATCAGTGCCCACCATGGGAATAATTTTTGGAAACAGCAGTAGGCTCACTGAGAGCAGCTGTGCTTCTTGAACCTATCTCATTAATGCCTGCCATTGGTATGATTTTTGGAAATAGCAGCAGCAGCCTCAATCAATGCAGCTGCACCTCTTGTACCTGCCTCAGCAATGCCTGCCATGGGTAAAATTTTTGGACATAGCAGCAGGCTTTCTAAGAGCAGCTGCACCTCTTGTACCTGCCTCAGCAGTGCCCACCATGGTTATAATTTTTGGACACAGCAGCAGGCTTGCTAAGAGCATCTGCACCTCTCGTAGCTGCCTCAGCAATGCCCACCATGGGTATAATTTTGGAAACAGCAGCAGGCTTGCTAAGAGCAGCTGCATCTCTCATGCCTGCCTCAGCAGTGCCCCCATGGGTATAATGGCTGGGACACCTAACAAACAGTATAATAGTCCAAATAACAGTCTTTCACATGATTTTTGTTATTGTCAGGGTTGTTAATTGGGTAGTGGAACGGGTTGAGTAGTGACTACCAGACCCAACTACTTGGTTTTCATCTGAGTATTTTTTATGGTACTTTAGAGGTACCTGTGGGTAGCCTTGATGGTCAGATATTTTAGTACCTGCCCATCCCTAATTCTTAGACTCATTCTTTATTATGGTATAGCTGCCAATCAAACTAGTTCAAGTAAAGAAAACAGTTTTTTCCTTGTGCATTTTTAAGCCACGTAAATTGCCATTTCTAGCAGTTGCGTACTACAAATCCTTTGTTCTCAGTACAAAAAGCCTTTAAAGGGGAACAGTCAGCACAAAAAGTCCAACACTCAAGTGTGGGGCTGGTGCCAATGTGTATTTTGTGTGCAAACCCATTTGGTTTACTTACTATTTTACTGTACTATAGTAGATTGCATCAGTCTAATTTTGTTTACTTCTAGGCTGACATCTTCTGGCCACTACAAATCCCAGAATCTTCTACAGCTGATATTAGAGCAGTAGATAGCAGTGGGAGATTCAATAGCCTCCTATGCATGTTACAGCTTTTATAATATATGATCAGGGCCCTGATTCACAAAAACTCACAAAGGCAATGCAAAATTTGTCATTGTGCTTTGCGGTTGCCCAGGTGTCCAAAATTGCTATTCACATATGGATAGCATGCCTCGTTATCCCACTGTGAATAGGGGTAATCCGAGGCAGGGGTAACCCAGTACTGCCAGTGCTACCCCAGTAGTGCCACCCCGACATGCAGCCCAGAGCATGGCCCCACAAGGAAAAGCATGAGGGCACTATTTCCTATTCACAAAGGAAGCCATGCAAATGACTCCATTGGGCATGCAAGATGATAGGTGGCCATTTGCATGTCCATTATGGCCCCATTTGCATAGGCTGCAGTGAGTTTAGCATGACCCCCCCATCGCTATTTTCCATCCCCAGAAATGAATAAATGAACAGTCTGTGGTGGTTAGTGGTCCCCCATCACCAATTGCTAGCCTGTTGTTAAAAAAAAAAAAACAGCTCCCTGGTGGTCTAGTGGTCCTTCCCTTTCCTCGATCACTATCCCATTGATTATAAAACTTATTTTTCTGGTGGTCTAGTGGTGCCTCCCCTTCCCCAATTGTTGATCACCATCCAATTGATAACAAAAAATACGTACCTGGTGGTCTAGTAGTCCTTCTCATTCCTTGATCACCGTTCACCATCCAGTTGATTATAAAATATATGTCCCTGGTAGTCTAGTGGTCCCTCCCCTTCCCCCATCACTGATCGCTATCCCATTGATAATAAAAAATATGTCCCTGGTGGTCTAATGATCCTTTTGCCTTCCCCATTTGCTGATTGCTGATCACCATCCCCATAATAAAACTAAAAAGATCTTCCTGGTGGCTAGTGGTAACCCCCCCATCCCTGATCTGCTGGTTGTATGAGAATTAACTGTTCCTTGTGGTCTACTGGATCCCCCACCCCAAACTTAAGCAGGCAGTGCCCCACAACCCCACTTCCTCCATCCTGAAACTGAACCAGCGACCAGCACAGCCCTCTTCTTTCCATCACAGGTGGCTGCCAATTGATCTGTCATGGAGTGCGTAAGGTATACAGTATGTGCTCCATGAAAGCTCAGTCAGCAGCAAGCTGTGGTGGAGACAGAATGGTTGTCAGTAGCCAGCATATTTTTGGGATTGGGGGCACCAGGCTGCTGGGGCACTACCTGCCAGAGTGGGGGTCCACTAGACCACCAGTAACAGATAATTTTCATCCAAATGGTGGATCGGGGATGGGGGGGGGGAGCCACTAGCCAGCAGGGAGATGTTTTTAGTTTTATCATGGGGACAGCGATCAGAGATTGGGGAAGGACACTAGAAAACCAGGGACATTTGTTTCATAATTAACGGGACAGTGGTCAGTGATCAGGAAAGGACCACTAGACCACCAGAGGCATATATTTTATTATTTATGGATTAAAATTGGTGATTGGGGAAGGGGAGGGACCACTAGACCATCAGAAAAATATGTTTTATGATCAATGGGATGGCGATCGGTGATCGAGGAAGGGGAAAGACCACTAGACCACCAGGGACATATCTTTTACAATCAACGGGACAGCGATCATGGAAGGGGAAAGACCACTAGACCACCAGGGACATATCTTTTACAATCAACGGGACAGCGATCATGGAAGGGAAAAGACCACTAGACCACCAGGGATATATTTTTTTTTTATTATCAATGGAATAGCGATCAGTGGTTGGGGAAGAACCACTAGACCACCAGGGAGATATTTTTTATTATCAACAGGACAGTGATCGGTGATTGGGAGAGGGGAGGGGAGAGGTGAGGGACTACTAGACCAACAAGGAGCTGTGTTTTTATTTTAACAATGGGCTAGCGATTGGTGATGGGGGGACCACTAGCCAGCATGGACTGTTCATTTGTTTATTTCTCGGGATGGCGATTGGCAATGGGGGGGTACCACAGAACTTTTACCAACCACTAGGGTTGCATGGGATTACATCAAGTTCTCAATCACTGTATTTGATCCATGCAAGGGGACCCACAAAAGACCTTTGTGTGAAGCAAATGCTTCATGAATGGGACAGCACCAATATGCAGATCCCTTTCCACTCATTTGTATTGCGCCCCTCTCCACACTTTGCTCTGGTGAAAACCCAGTTTCTGCACACAAACTGGGCTTTTGTGAATACCACCTCAGCACAAAACCCAGTTTGGCTGTGCAAACTGGGTTTGTGCCGGGGCAACATTTTGTGAATCTGGCCTCAGATGTTGGGGGTAGGGATGGGGGTGGTAGGGGTTGGTAACCCTAACACCGGATTTTCAAACTTTTGTCGGTGTACTATCAACCCTAACTGATGCATTAACAAAGTTTTTTGTAATGAATATATATATATATATCTTTGCAAAAAATGTTATTGCAGGCATTAGGATTGTAAAACACAAAGTGCAGAAAGATGGGAAATGAAAAACATTAAGGATTTGGGTATCCGGAGTATTGGCAAATCAGTGGTGGGGTCTTACGTGGGGTTGTCAACACTAATGCCCATCCCCCAGACCATAGCATCCTGTCCGAAGCACAATATACAGCCCCAAACTAGTGCCTTATAGTGGTACAGTATGGCTAACATACTCTGTCAGAGCTTTCTTCATGCAGAGACCTACGGGCCCTGTGTGAAGACATCACATTTGACCTCATCTAATCAGGGCAGGGGTGGGGATTAAGGTTAACAACCCCAGGTTAGACCCCACCACTGATTTGAAAATACTCCAGAGACCCAAATTCCTAAAGTTTTTCATTTCCTGTCTTTGTGTGCTTTGCATTTTACAACCCTAATATCTGCACTAACATAGTTTTTTTGAAAATAATTTCCCTTCTTTTTCTGACAAGTGGAATTGTATCCTCATTTGCACAGGTCCCTTTGGGATCTGCACAAAAATGAGAGAAAGAAATGCAATACTGGAGACAGTCCTGACCCAGTGCATGGGTCCAGAAGGCGCCGGCACACATGCCGATACCTTGTGGGTGATGCTCCTTGACCCACCATAGGGTGTGGCATCTGTACCAAAACACTGCTATGTCCCTACCCATGCCAGATCTGGTGCTGCATGCTGCAGCAGCTTCCCCATCAGCCTTGTCCCATTAAACCAGCTCACTGAGTTGATAACTAAACTCAGCTCACTGGCACGGTACGACAGCATGTTCTGCAGTGGTGCAATGTACATCCATACAAACAACATCACTTAATAAATTCTTTGTTTTTTAATATTTTGACCCCACACTTTCAATATAGTCTTCTTATGACCACACTTCATAAATCCCCTAGATGAAAATGTTCATATCCTTGCCAAAATGCCATTCTGCACCACAGGTGCAAAAACACATTTTGGACAGGATGTTAAATATGACGGCTCTACTGTTCATGAGGTGGAGTGAAAAAATTGCTATGTTGAAAGTTTTGAGTCAAAATATTGAAAATTATCAGTTATGCACATGTGTAGTAACATTTCAATGAACTCATGTAACTCGGCCATTTTTACGTACACTTGCGCGCATGCGCAAGGAACGTTTTGGGAGAGTAGCACACTTTGGAGGTGTGCCTCTCCCTTTCAATCCACTGTTCCATTGAGCAGGCATGGCGGTCCTGCACCAATGGGTGCGGGAGCTGTGTATGACAGCGGTGGTCTTCGCTTCAAAGAAAACCACCGCTGTCATACAGAGCACCGCGTCATGCCACCCCCCCCGTGTCACGCCGCCCCACCCAAATCTTTGCTGCCATGCTGGGAGCCCACCCCAGCGTGGCAAATGTCCCGCGTTGTTTGCCGGCGGGGGTGTCCAACCTCGTCGGCTCCTCGGCCCCCCAGCCATCCTTGTGCCACGCTGGGAGCCCACCCCAGCATGGCAAATGTCCCACGTAGTCTTTTTTTCTTTTACCTGAAAAGCAATAACGGTCCCACGGCGCTTCTCCCAGTCCCCCCTTCCACAACCCGCACCCACCCATTGCGCACCCAGCCTCCCCACACCCCTCACCCCATAATTACCTCTGGAGCTCGGCTCGACGATCTTCGGTGGACCAGAAACACGTCTGCACTCTTCAAAGCCGACCGCAAACTGAGGAAATGCCGGTAAGCTGTATAATGGGCTAGATAGGGGGTTTTCAACTTTATTGCATATCTCAGGCATTTTTTTGAATTTTTGCAGCAAATTTTCAACATGGGGTTTTTGGGACACCTTCTCATGAATGATTTCACTGTCATGGCGTTATTGGAGCCCGAAGGGTGATTTCGCAGTCACTGCACAGTCACTGCGCGAAATCACCCTTTTGGGCCCAAATACTACCATGACAGTGAATCATTCATGAGGGGGTCCCAAAATCCCATGTTGAAAATTTGGTGCAAAATTCAAAAATGACTGTTTTATTGAGTCTGCGCTATGCAGTTCTCCTGATGCTCGTAAGTTTGTGAATTTTCAATATTTTCACTCCAGATTTTCAACATTGCCATTTTACCACACCTCCTCATGAGCAGTACAGCTGTCATTTTTCACATCCTGCCCAAAACATGTTTCCGCCCATGTAGTGCACAATGGCGCAGTTGGTGCGCAAACTCAATGTATGGGACACATTAAGGAAATCACAGTGACACTGTTCATGAGCAGAGGACTTAAAATGGCTGTGTTGAAAATTTGGTGACAAAATTCCTAAAAATTACTGTTTTACGAGTGTTCATTGCGCAATTCCTATGCACGCTCGTAAGTTTGCGAATTTTCAATATTTTCACTCCACATTTTCAACATTGCCATTTTACCACACCTCCTTATGAGCAGTGCAGCTGTTATTTTTCACATCTTGCCCAAAATGTGTTTCCGCCCATGTAGAGCACAATGGCACAGTCGCTGTGTGAACTCAGTGTATGGGACACATTAAGAAAATCACAGTGACACTATTCATTAGCAGAGGTTTTAAAATGCCAATGTTGAAAATTTGGTGAAAAAATTCCTAACAATGACTGTTTTACGAGCGTGCATTGCACAGTTGCCACTCATGCTCGTAGGTTTGCGAATTTTCAATATTTCCACTCCAGATTTTCAACATTGTCATTTTACCACACTTCCTTATGAGCAGTACAGCTGTCATTTTTCACATCCTGCCCAAAACTTGTTTCCGCCTATGTAGCGCACAATGGGGGTAACAAAAAGGTCATGCTGAAAATTTATTGTGCAAATACCAGCAACCCCACGGGGCATTAGGGTAAAGCACCTATACGTGCCAAACACCACTGCAAATACCTGCAAGCGAACGTTCCGCATTGACAAATGCTTGTTAGGAATTGTTTCACGAAATTTTAAACATAGTCTTTTTGGGACCCCACTTCATGAACACTGGTGGTGAAATTTCATTATTCTGTCCCAAAAGGCGATTTTGTACAGTGACCACAAAATCACCTTCTGGGCTTGATTAACAAAATGACAATCGCAATGTTCATGAGGTGGGGCCCCAAAAAGACCATGTTGAAAATTTGGTGAAAAATTCCAAAAAATGGCAAAGTTATGAACATAAGTTCAAAACGTCACTGAAATACATTGTACAGCACTTAGTTGTATTCCTCAGTTCACTGTTTGGTTTTGAAGAGTGCAGATGTGTCTCAGTCCACAGAAGATGACATTGTATGACCTCAGAGGTAAGTATAGGGTAAGGGTGTGTGTGGGGTGGTGGATGCTTAGTGGGAGGGTCAGGTTGGAGGTAGGGAGATGGCAGCGATGATGAGGCACTGTTTTATTGTTTTCAGGTTAAAAAAAACCAAAAAGACATTGTGGGACAGATTTTCTTTTCATGGAAATTAAAAAGGAATAACACTATTTTGGGACAGTGTGGGCAGGCTTCCCAGTGTCCCACACTGCTGGGGTGGGTGTAAATGCTGACATGGGAATCAGGCCCCCTGATGTCAGCAGTGTTAATAAGACAAGGGGCTGCACAGGGAGGAAGCATCTGATAGCTGGTGTGGGCATCCTTTTTTGTGACCATGTCATACAAAAAAAATCCTTTTTCATATCACGAGTCACAAAAAAGGATCCTTTTTCATAACTCTAGAATCCTTGCTTGTGGCTTCCACTGCCCTCCCCAGTGCTTAATGTTGTTCCTGGTGTCTAGTGTCCCCACACCCTGCAATACCCCTACCCCTACATTTCACTGGTGTCTAATTTCACCCCATCCATCTGATTACTGTCCCTGTAATTTTAATAAGTTCCCTGGTGTCTAGTGGCACCCCCCAACCTCCAATAGCTGTGGCCCTAATGAAGTACATTTCCCTGGTGTCTAGTGGCACCCCTCCCTCTGATCACTGTCCCTGTCATTTTAATAAGTTCCCTGGTGTCTAGTGGCACCCCCACCCTCTGACATCAGTCACTGATTGTGTATCTCAAACCAGGATGTCCACTACCAGTGTTGGATGTCCCTCTGCCCCCGCAACCTATTGTTTTCTTCATTTGCTGACATTACGGTGGCCAATACCAATGTCAGCATTTAGAGCCCCCCCAGCAGTGTGGGGCACTGGGGATCCCACTCCCAGTGTCCTGAATAAGTCTTTTATTAAACCCTGTAAGAATGAAAACTGTCCCCCAACATTTTTTTTAGACCTAAAAAAAGAAAATGGTCCCTCGTTGGCCCTGCTGTCCCTGTCTCTGTCCCCCTCCCCATCCCAATCCTCCCACTGAGCACCCATCTACCCACCCCCTTACCCTATACTTACTACCAGAGGTCCTAGGCTGTCATCTTCTGTGGACTGGGACATGTCTGCACTCTTCAAAGCTGAACTATGAACTGAGGAATCAAGGTTAGTGCCATATAATGTATTTCAGTGGTGTTTTGAACTTAAGTTCATAAGTTTGCAATTTTTTTTTTTCCCCAAATATTCAACATGGTCTTTTTTCAGACCCCTCCTTATGAACACTGCAACTGTCATTTCATTAATTGGGCTTGGAATGTGATTTTGTGGTCGCTGCATTAAATCACCTTTTGGGCCCAATTAACAAAATGACAGTTGCAGTGCTCATGAGGCGAGGTCCCAAAAAGGACATGTTGAAAATTTGGGGAAAAAAATTCCTTAAAATGCCGGAGTTACATGTGTTCATTAAAATTTGTCTATGCACATGCAGAAATATGGTAATTTTCAATATTTTGATGTCAAATTTTCAGCATTGCCATTTTGTCACACAAGCTCATGAACAGCACAGCTGTCATTTCTCACACCCCATCCAAAATGTGTTTTTGAACCTGTGGAGTGGAAAGGCATTCTGGCATGGATTTGAAAATTTTCACCTGTGGGGTTTAAGAGGTGGGGTCATAAGAAGAATATGTTGAAAAGTCGGGGTCAAAATATGAAAAAATGACAAAGTTATGACCATGCATTGCAATTTCGCCACACCCACTTGTAACTTCAGAAATGTTACATATTTTTATTCCAGATTTACTTGTTTTTAATGAAGGAACCTTTATTAAGTTTTTAAACAACAACAAAACCATAAACAATATAATGGCTGTTTATCCCAGATTTTTATCATAGCCTTTTTATTATACCACCTCATGATGTATGTCCCAGCTGTCAATTTTCAAATCCTGGCCAAAATGCGTTTTCACACCTGTTGCACATAATGGCACTGCAGTTGTGCAGAATTATGTTTTGGCAGGGATTCAAAAATTTTCTGTACCAGGTAGATGAGATGGGGTAATAAGAAGGCTATGCTGAAAATTTGGTCTCTGTTGTCCTATAACTGGAAGCGTAGGCCCAGAGGGCCCTGTGCTTCCACAGCTACATATATATATATATATATATATATATATATATATATATATATATATGTGCATCTGTGGAGGAATGGGAGCACAGGGTCAGAAGTACAATAAGGATACTATTATACTATTTCAAAAAGTAAGAAAATAAATTGCAAAAAAAAAATTGTTAATGCATCAGTTATGCCTAAAGTGGCAAAAGTAGGGAACTGTGGTGTTAGGGTTTCTAACCCCTAACATCCCACCCCACCCTGCACAGACCAAGAGATGTTGGGGGTGGCATTTGGGTTGTCAGCCCTAACATTCACCCCATTCTCCTATGCTCTACCGACCCAGCTTATTTTCTAATGGAGTGGGGTGAGCATTATGTTTGACAACCCCAATCCTGTCCCTGACACCACTTGGTCTGTGCAGAGTGCAGGTGGGGTGTTAGGGCTGGAAACCTCATTGTTCATGAGTGCAGGCCCCAAAAAGGCTATGTTAAAAATGTGATCTCAAAATATGCAAAAAATGGCCATGTTATGCCTCAAAGTTGAAGACCCCATTGAAATACATTAAACTGCCTTTACCTTACTTTCTCATATTGCAGTCGGTGGCTCCAGCAGCAAGACGTGTCCTTGATCGGAGACTGGGTCTTCAGCATGCTACCTGTTCAGGTGCGTGAGGGTGTGTAGGGGTGTGGTGGGTGCTGGGTGTTGGGTGCTCAGTGAGAGGTTAGGTTGGGGGTATCGAAGCCATGAGGGGCCTTTTTTTTCTACAGGAAAACAGAAAGACATCAAGGGAGGGTTTCTTTTATTTCAGCTGGATGGGGATCGGGGGTTGAGGGTGCCACTAGACACCAGGGAAATAATTAAAGTATAAGGATGGTGATCAGAAGAGTGGCATATGCCACTAGACACCAAAGAATCTATTAAAACTATAGGGATGGTGATCAGAGGAGTGAGAGGTACCAGTAGATACCAAGGAAAATATTAACACTATGGGTGCAGCGATCAGAGGGGTGTGGGTGCCTCTAGAGACAAGGGGAACTTTCATAAGGATGAGAAGAGTGATCAAAGGTTGGGGAGTGTCACTAGACACCAGGGAAAATGTACAGAACTATGGGGACGGTGATTGGAGGGGTTGGGGTGCCACTAGAGACCAGGGAAACTACAAAATCTATGAGGATGGCAACTGAAGGGATGGGGTGCCATTAGACACCAGGGAAACATTGATAAGAATGGGGATAGCTGTCAGAGGGTGGGGTAGACACTAGACACCAGGGAGGAAATATTCAAATATGTGGGGAGGAGCTGGATCCTGGATTGATGGAATAGTCCACTCAAGGAGGTAGTGGAGCCAAAATGGTAAGTGAGTTCAAGAACGCATGGGATAGACATAAAGGTAGCATACAGAAAGGCAAAGGAGGGGAGGGGGGATAGCACCAGGAAGGTTCTTGGGCAGACTAGATGGACCATGTGGTCCTCTTCTGCCATCACTGTCTATGTTTCTATGTTTCCATCTGATTAAAGAAAAAAAACACTGAGAGATGCCAGTAAACCCTCCAAAAAATCCTTTTTTGTATTATGTGATATGAAAAAAAGATTTATAACCTTAAACAAGCACTTTCTGAGGTAATTTCTTGAGAACTTAAGTGCAGAATCCAGCTAAAGGTGTCCTGAAAAGCAAGCTGCATGTGTTGGTTGCTCTCCAGAATGTAATTTGTCTGGTTTTTCAAATTTGAATATTTAGGAAAAATGGAAAACAAGATGGTGGCAAAATAAAAAAAAAAGTATTTTCCCCTCAGGAAAAAAGTATGACATCAAAATGAAAGAAGATTCTTTTTTTGTTTCATACAGCTGTTTTGAAGTGCTTACTGAGCATGGGCAGAATAAAGTTTTGAAAATTTTAAAACAAAATAACTTTGAAACAGGTTAATATTTTTTCACCAAACCTGCAAAAGGCACATCTGTGGGCCAGTCCCTTTCTATCCTGAAAATATCAGGTCAAAATTCCAAACTATCTGGGTTTTATTGGCATCAGATGAAAACCAATTAAACTCTATGGGAAAACACCTGCGAAAATTTACTTTTTGCACTATTCAAAACTTGGAAGCTGCAACATAGCCTTCCTATTAGCCCACCTCATGTATGTCACAGCTCTCATTTGTCAAATCCTGGCCAGACTGTATTTTTGAGCCTGTGGTGAGGAATGGCATTGCAGTTGCACAAAATTACGTTTTGGTGGAGATTTAAAGACTTAAAAATTTTCTATACTGGGAACATGATGTGGAGTGATAAGATTGCTATATCGACAATTTGGTCACTGTTGTCCTATAAATGGAAGCGCAGGGCCTGAAGGGCCTTGTGCTTTTACAGATATAGATACATTTATATATATACTTGTTATCATTCTCAAAAAGAAGGTAAATTAGAGGCAAAAACTCAGTTTAATGCATCAGTTAGGGTTGTTCCACAGCGACAAAAGTGAGGAAATTTGGTGTTAGGGTTGAAAACCCCACTTGGACCCCCCAGTCCACCCCCAACCCGGCATTGGGTGTGCATTGGGTTGTTCCCTAACTCTCACCCCATCACATGTGTAAAGCAGCAGAAGTACAGGAGAATGGGGTGAGAGTTAGGACCGAACACCCCAATGCACACCCCAATGCCAGTTGGGGTGGGCTGGGGATCCAAGGAGGTTTTCAACCCTAACACCAAATTTCCTCACTTTGTTGCTGTGGAACAACCCTAACTGATGCATTAAAAGGAGTTTTTTTGTCTCTAATTTCCCTTCTTTTTGAGAATGATAACGAGAAATAGTGAATGTAATGCAGTGGCAGGAGCGCGGGGCCCAGCCACGTGATGTCTTGTGACATAGTAACAGGAACAGCAATGCAAACAGAAGCACTAACAGTGGTGCTCATGGTAATGCAATCGCAAATGAGAACAGAAAGGTAGTGATGACTGGCAGTGGCAGAGAGCAGAACGTCCGCGTGATGTCTTGTCACATAGTAACATGGTGCCCGCAAATGGAAATGTAAATGGGCATGGTGACACAAAGCGAAACAGAAAGATAAACAGTACTGTAGACACAAATGGCAAAAAATAACAGAAACGCAAGCGCAAATGAAATCGAAAAGGATAACGCACATGGTGGCGTAGACGTGAATGGCAAGTGAAACTGGTACGGAACTGCAAGCGGAAAGGGCAACGGTAACAGTAATGTAAGTGCACAGGCTGGTTTTCCCCAAAAGCTGCATAGAGAAAGACAGTGAGTACAAAGAATGTATGCATAATAATGGGTCTCGGAGCAGAAAATGAGGAGTTGGAATACTAAATAGCTTATATTTCAGGAACCGTACGACGTAGAAAAAAATTTAAAAGTCATATGATTTATGACTTTCCTGGCTAGTTTTGTATTTTTTTGACAAAAAGTCCGTATCTCGCACCGTTTCTGAGATACGGGCCCTGAAAGGCGCGGTGAACGCCATAATGTTATCCTATGGGAAAAAAAGAGAAGTTCAGAGTGCCATAACTTTGGCTCCTTGTAATATTTTTTCACCAAACCACTAAAAGGCACATCTGTGGGATATTGGCTGTCTTCCCTCCAAATTTCAACCCAAACAACTGAGCCGTTATATTGCAGCAGGGCGCCAAAGGATTGCTGCAATGCGTCGATTGCCGTAATGTTATCCTATGGGGAAAAGCGTCAATTTAGGAGTGCCGTAACTTTGCCGCCATGTAATATTTTTTCAACACAACACTGAAAGGCACATCTGTGAGATGTCAGCTGCATTCACTCCAAATTTCAGGCCAAAGGACCAAACCATTCTTTTGCAGCAGGGTGCCAAAGAATTGCTGTAATTTTCCCACAGCCTAGAAAAGTACTGTCACAATTTGCGAAAGCTTTCGAAAAAATTCTGCGACTTTAATGAGTGCGACACTACTTTGCGAAAGTACTTTTTCCAGAAATCTGAAAAACATATTTCTGGGGTGTTTTACCCCAAAATAAAGACATGGCTAGCATCCTCAGGGCCCGACTAGGTGAATACAAAAAGAATTAGGTTGCTAGAGGGTCCCAATTTTAAATGCCAAGCATTTTTCTGATCACTAACTGAAAACAAAATAGTGGATTTGCGACAGTTAAAGGGCCATTTGTGACAGTAAAAAGTGCATTTGCGACACTGTCGAACTTTTTGTTAACTTTTCCCATTGATGTATAGTGGGAAATTATTTTTTGAATAACTTTTGAACCGTTTAATATTTTTTCATGAAATCTTCAAAAGGCACATTGGGGACCCCGTCTGCACGTTCCCTGAAGATTTCAGACTGGTCGCGTAAATCGTGCGACCTGTAGGTGCGACCGTAGAATTCCAGAAAAAGCGTAAACGCATGCGCAGATCACGCTTAATAACTCCACAGCTGTGTATCCAACCAGTACGAAACATGGCAGCTCCCAAGGTGTATGGGTCTTGATCATGTATTCCAAATTTCAGACAAATCTGTCAAACAGTTGCAAAGTTATTAAGGTGCAAAATTTGGGGTTTAACTTGTAAATGATTCCTGAACCCTAACTATGGTAGCACTACTGTGCTACCATTATATATATATATATATATATATATATATATATATATATATATATATATATATATATATATATATATATATATATATATATATATATGCATCTATGGAGGGATATGCCCTGTGCTCCCACAGATAAATAAGGATATGGTTATACTATCTGAAAAAGTAAGGAAATTAATAACAAAAGACTTTGTTAATGCATCAGTTAGGGTTGTTACTAAAGTGACAAAAGTAGGGAAATGTGATGTTAGGGTTTCTAACCCTAACACCCAACCCCCACCATGCAGACTTTGATAAGCATCAGGGTGTTACTTGGGGTTGTCAGCCCTAACTCTCACCCCATCTCCTATACTATACCTATCTCAGCTTATTTATATATGGACTGGGGTGAGCATTAGGGCTGATGACCCCAAGGCACACCCTTCATGACTGTTGGTGTCTGCAGGGTGGGGGTCGGCTGTTTCCCTACTTTTGTCACTTTAGTAACACCCCTAACTGATGCGTTAATGATGTTTTTTGCAATGAACATATATATATATATATATATATATATATATATATAACCCCTAGGTGGCGCTACTCCTAGAGTTACACCCCTGCCTACTACCTACGATGTAGGCTGAGGGGTTTGGTTTCTCAAACTTACATTAGGTTCTAAATTGTGCAGTGCCTTCACTCAGAGATAAACTTTAAAGTGGGCTAGCTGTAACCTGGTACAACCCTCTGAGAAATCATACCACCCACAATTACCTTTTGCCACCCCAAAACATGACCCATTAGCATTTCCCCACATTTCAAACATTTTGGAATTGAAGACTCTTTGTAATAATATATTCACGACAACCATTTGCAAAAAAGCAGTAACAATAATATTTATTTAGGGGACAGGAGTTAGTATGGGGAAACAGGAGGAATGGAGGTTATGCAGTGATTCTGTTTACAAATGTACACAGGACTGATTGGATTGGATTGCACTGGTGAACCCTCCAGCTGGGCAACTACCATCTAATCAGAAAGGAGAATCATATTTCCCCAACCAGAAATGATACCCAGAGCCCTGGCTGTCTAAGCTGCTGTCTAATCAGATGTTACACCTTTATTTCCCCATTACTGGTACCAGTTCCCAGACACATGTGGAACCCCAACATCTCACACTATACCCAGGTACCCAGATACCAAAGTTCTGGATGGTTGCAGGCCAGTGGATGTTGCAGCTGGTGGACTTGGCAGGCTTTAATTCAAAGAGGAAAGGATTAAGTTGAAAGACAATTTAACAAACAACACCACCTTGGCTTTAGAAGAAGTGCGTAGGGTTGCCCTGATTTTGGCAGAAGAGCAGGGATTGCCCTGCTTGTCACAGACTGAAAATTCAGAAGACGGTAAACATCCGGGTTACCTTGGTTAGATCTTGCATTTGCAATCTTGAATATTCAGCACATTTATATGGTTGTAACCTCCAGTGCATTTATATCCCAATACATCTTTAAGAAGAGTGGAAAACTGTCATTTCCAGATATCATAAGCCAGACTTAATTGACTCCGAGGTCTCAGTCCCTTAATGTGGCAATGCGGCTATGGCTGGTGGCTCCACAGGACATCTCGACCAGATAACCAACACAAGTATATTTCAGGACATTTATACTAGGCTAGCCTGGGATCTCACTTGGTAGCCCCAGAACAGACATGGTCGTAAACAGTTCTACTAAAGGAGTCCATCCCCGCTGGGCCAAAGCTATATGCAGCAGATGGGTGCTGAACCAAATGGACAGTCACAAATCAGAACACTTTGATACAGGTCCACCCATGCTGGGCTAAAGTTATGCACAGCTGTAGTGTGCAGACCCTAAAACATGATCACTTGAACAGTTACTTGGGCAAGACGGCCCAGATTGATTAAATTTTCTTTCTGATTACTTGCACAGTTACTAGGGCATGATGGACCATATTTCTTAGCTTGCTTTCTCTCTTGCACCAGGGGGTACAAGAGTACTTACTCAGGTCCCTCAGGGATGATCCCCGCTATAGAAGACTCCTGATGGTCTTCAGTTCTCTCACAACTGAGGTCCTTTTTAGTGCTCTCACTGCTGCTTGATGTCATCTGTTTTCAGTCCACATCTTTACCCGATGTGGAAGGGAGGGCTAGCACCTGGAGGACATTCTGTGCAACCTCCAGGCTAGCAGTTTAACAAACTATATTACTTTAACTTTAAGCTAAATAAAGAAGGCAAAGTCTCTCTGGGCTAGAGAGGATTAACTGGATCTCCAGGCTTGGCAGCATGGCTGTGGGTCTGAGCCCCCACCGCTGTTTCAGGCTTCTCCTTGAATCTCTTTTTCTCCATCTCCCTCTTGAATCTGCAGTCTGTAATCTAGCAAAAGGCTGGAAAACATAGTCTCTTATAGGGCTCTTCCAAGGCTCCTGATTGGCTGAGAGTTTTGGGTGCAAGGCATCTGATTGGTTAGAGGACCTGTCAATCAAGAAAATGAATAGTGCAAGAACCTCACTCAATGCACTGTTGGTCTGCTGTTTTGGCACCTAGAATTAAGTCCCTGTAAGACCCCATGAGCACTTGGCATTTACTCATGAACTTTGGTGAATGTCCCACAAGTCCTGGCTTTGTAATCCTGGCATTCTGATTGGCTGAGGCTACCTGAAATGGCTGCTGAAATGTACAGTCCCTTAGCAGAATAGGTACAGTCCTGAATCAAAATCCTGGTCCAGTCAAAATAAAATAATTATCTGCCCTGATGCCCCACAGTCCATTTGCCTTGATAGTGTACTTGTCACTTCACAGAGTGCACAAATTGCTCAGTCCATTTTCCTGTTGCTGCCACTGATGTTTTAGCTCCCTGAAATGCAGCAGCAGACAGGCTGACTTTTTCTGAGTCACGACGTTTTGTCTGATGCAGCCAGGAGCAAAGCATTCATTTAATTTAAACACTTCCCCCTTTAGCACTTTTCCCCCAAATAAACAATGCAGTTACATTTATTTTAAAACATTTTTCTTCCCTTTTCTTTCAGCCGGAGCCGAGAACAAGCTGCCCTGAGGGCAAACAGACCCTCATGAATATTTAACAGTGATCAGGGCTCTGGCTCATTAATATTCATGAGCCCTGATCCAGATCACCTTGTGGATCTCCTTAAATGTTACTGAGAGCGGCCGCTCAGGGCCCTGTCCATGGTCACTGGGTTCCACTTAGTCAACAGGGATCCTGGGACCAAAGGCACACTCCTCGGTTCAAGTGCAAATTTGGGCAGTCGCTGATCAAAGGCACCATTTATGCCTGTGCAATCCCCACTGCCCTGAAGGCATGGCTACAAGCGGGAGATAGGCGTTTGTGTTTTTATGGCCTCGGGAGCTGGATTTACTTCTTTGGGCAAAACTGGGGCACCAGAAGGGCAGAAAGGACCTGGGGACAGAAAACAAAATACAGGCCACATCTGGAGGCACCTGGGAGATGAGAGCAGGAATTAGGAGCTGCAGGCTTCAGATAAGCCCCTATTTGGCAGGAGGTTTATATATATATATATATATATATATATATACACACACATATATATATATTATTAGGGTGTGGTTGCACCCCTATAGTTAGGGTTGAGTAGGCACATCAATATTAAACTGAACATTTTGCACTTTAATAACTTTGCAACTGTTCAATGGATTTGAACAAAATTTGGTATGTGTAGTCCTATGGGGTGGATCTCGTGATGTGGCAAGTTATGGTTAGATTTGTGGTTTCCGAGTTACAGAGAAGAGAAAAAAAAACTGTTTTCGATCATTGACTTTGCAGAGATTTTTCTTTGAACTTACCTACAGCTCAGACGGTTGGTTTTTGGGTTTGAAATGTTCTGGGGACAAAGGGGCTAGCCCACAGATATGCCTTTTGCTAGTCCTGTGAAAAAATAATAAGCCGTTTTTAAATTATTGTATTTTGAACATTTGAAACAAAAATCATGTACGACCATGCTCAGTAAGCACTTTAAGATACTGTAGCTGTATAAAAAGAAAGAGAAATCCTCCATCATATGGTCTAAATCCTCGTTTGTATGGCCGCCATCTTTTGACAATTTTATTAAAAAAATAAGTGTGCAAAAGATGGCAAAATGATATGTCATGGCGATTCCAACATATGTTTGTGCCTCATTAGATCCTTATTAGTTGTGATTTGAGATTTTTTGTAACTATTAAGGTAAAAGGAACTATGTTTTGTATATTTTAACATCCTGGAACGTGACAGCATAATATGATGAGATATGAAGTAAGATCCTACTTCATGAGCCAAAACACCAGAATATTTATTTAAAAAAAAAGTTTCTGCTGACATCGAGGTGCCCAATCCCAGTGTTGGCACTAGACGCAGCCCCCCCACCCAGTGTGGGACACTGGAGAGCCCACTCCCAGTGTCCACAATGGAACAAAACAGTCTCCCACATTGTCAACAATGGGCTGCCTAATCCCCATGTTGGCAGTAGCCCGCCCAAGGTGGGACACTGGGGAGCTAACTCCCAGTGTTCCCAGTTATGTCATACCCCCCGCCACCAATACTGTTGGACACTGGGGAGCCCAACCCCAGTGTCCTGAACTGTTTATTTCTATATACCTGAAAAAAAGAAAACAGTCCCCAGATGTCTTTTTTTATCCTGTTATCTTCCCGTCCCCTTTCCCCATCCTGACCTTCCCACTAAGCAACCTCTCACCACCCTATACTTACTACCACAGATCCTTTTCTGTCATCTTCTATGGACCTGGACACGTCTGTACTCTTCAAAGCCGAACCACAAACTGAAGAGTCAAAGAAATTTTTTTTTTTCACCAAATTTTCAACAAGGGCTTCTTGTGACCCTACCTCATGAACATTGTCACTGTCATTTCGTTAATCAGACCTATAAGGTGATTTCACAGTCACTGTGCAAAATCACCTTTCAGGACCAGGTAATGAAATGATAGTGCCAGTGTTCACGTGGTGGGATCCCAAAAAGCCCATGTTAAAAATTTGGTGCAAAAATACCAAAAAACTCCAGAGTTACATGCAGTCATTGAAATTGTTCTATGCACATTACTTCAGCAATTTTTTATATTTTCACTTCAAATTTTCAGCATTGCTGTTTTTCACACTACCTCATGAACAGTACAACTGTCATGTTTCACATCCTGCCCAAAAATGTGTTTTCACTCCTGTGGCGCAGAATGGCACGTACACTGCACAAAATCACCTTTAGGGACTGACTAATGTAATAACAATGCCAGTGTTCATGAGGTGGGGTCCCTAAAAGGCCATGCTGAAAATTTTGTGAATAAATTCCTAAAAATGCCTGAGTTTCGTGCACCTATTGAATTTATTCAACACAAGCGCATAACTTTGGTACTTTTCAATATTTTGACACCAAATTTTCAACATAGCCATTTTTTCACACCACCTCTTGAACAGTGTAGCTGTCATTTTTCACATCCTGCCTGAAATGTGTTTTCACACCTGCAGCACAGAATGGTATTGTAGTTATGCATAAGTATATTTTGCCTTGCATTTCACAAATTCTCTGTATATGAGGTGGGATAATAAGATGGCTATGCTGACAATTTCATCACTGTTGTTTAACACATGGAGTGCAGGGCCCAGAGGGCCCTGCATTCCACACCTAAATCCATATGTGCATCTATTGAGGGATGGGTGGAACCTGCGCTCCCTAGTAAAATAAAGACACTATTATACTATTTCAAAAAGTAAGGGAATTCATTGCAAAAAAAAACCTCCATTAATGAATTAGTTAAGGTTCCTATTACAGCAACACAAGTATGGAAATTCAGTGTTAGGATCCCCAACCCTACCACCCCTACCCCCAACCTCCACACATCAACAGAAGTTGGAGTGTGGCTTGGGGTTGTCGGGCCTAACTCTCACCCCATTTTCCTGTACTGTACAATCTCAGCTTCTTACACATGGAATGGGGGTGATAGTTTGGGCCAACAATCCCAAGCACCCCAATGCCTGTTGGTGTGTGGAGGGTGGGGTGGGTGGGTGTGGGAAGTTGAACCCTAACATCAAATGTCTATACTTTTGTCACTGTAATCAGAACCCTAATGGATGCATTAATGGAGCTTTTTGCAATTATATACCATGCCAGTATAATTAGGATTGCCCAGCCACTTCAATGTTAAACCCAAAATTTTGCACTTTAATAACTTTGCAATCATACAACAGATGTGTCCAAAATGTTTCATGCACCACAGACTTATGGATCTGGCAAGTTTTGTTATGGTTGTTCTGGTCACTGGTGCGGTTGTGGAGCTGGGGAGTTCCCAACAATTAGAAATTTACCATTTAGGTGCAAATTCTTTGCTCATCCGTAAGTCCAAAAAGGTTTGGGGGTCTGGTCTGAAATGTTTAGGTTATATGGGGTAAGCATCACTAATGTGCCTTTAGAAGGTTTGGTGAAAAAATATGAATTAGTTCAAAAGTTATTAAGCATTAAAGTTTCCTATAGCCTATGGGGAAAAATAGATGTGCTGTGTGAAAGCACATTTTGCTTTCGCTAAAATAAGATTCTTTTGCACTTTGCACTTCAATAACTATTTTGCTGTTCTAGCAATTTGCATGAAACTTGGCAAGTACCCTCACCTCAGAAGCTAATGGTCTCTTGATCTGGCAAGTTTCATTCATTTGGGTGTGCAAGTCTGGAGATATGTAGTCCCAAAATGTGTACATCACCATTTTTTGTCAAATTATTTCTTTCAGTCTTTCAGTCTTTCATGCTTTGTGCTTTTTTTTTTTGCACTTGCCCAGCTCCCACAGCTTTTGAAGGAGGCCTTGTACCCCCTCTTACTCCATCTGCCTGGGCTATTCAAAGCTACCCCTTCCACAATTTCATTGTTACTTGGGGGGCCAGGGGTGTATATTATTTTTCCCCATCTTCTCCTGTTACTCCTTGAGGATGTCAGCATGAAAGACATACGTCCTAGTGCATATGATGTGCTGATGCATACCATTGCCAAGTGCCCACAACGTCCTCCCCTCCCCAGCTCTGGAGAGCTGCCATTGCCCCTGAAAGCCCATGCTTCCACCAGCCCCAGTAGCACTGGGTTCATGAGGCACCCTTGGTAACCCACCCCAGAAGGAGGAGAGCATCCATTAGGATGCTCAATCCTCTGTCCCCCTGCTGACCCCCAGCAACCCTGAATCCATTTCTGAACCTGGGTTGCCAGCTTAGCACAAGGTGTGGTGTCCAGCACCTCAACCATCAGTGCCACTGGGCCGGGTTACACTTTGTGCTTTAAAAAAAAAACAGAGGAAAGAGTAAGGATTGCAAACAGTTAAGGGGCCATAAATAAGACATGATTGGAGTTGTGCAGTGCAGTGGCTGTGGAGCAGCAGTCTTCTGGGAGACATTCTGGAGGATGCAGTGTTGTCCCATCTGCAGGCACCTCTCTGGGCTGAGGGAGGAGGTTGCTCATCTCCAGGCTGAGTTTGCCAGGATTTGTGGAACCTCCTCTTCCATCCAGGGACCACCAGTGCCACTGCCATTGCCTCAGAGGTTGCCAAGAAAGAGAAGTGGTTGGACCACAGTGGGCTCAGGGAGGGTGAGGGTGGTGGAACAGAGGTGCATCCCTCCAATTGTACCTCTCCACAATTCCTATGCCATTCTGGAAAAGTGTGGTTCCTCTATGGAGGCACCTGCAGTGGAGACCAAGGAGGATGCTGGGAACCTCCACAAAGGATACCCACAGGAGGATGGCAGGGGACCCCATAAGGGAAGGAAACAACTCCTGGTGGGGGACTCCATTTTTAGGAAGGTAGAACTGGGGGAGGAAGGGGAGAGGGAGGTAAGGTGCCTGCCTCGCACCATGGCTTGGAGGGACAGGGAGAGAATCTTCAGGATTGCCAGAGCAGCTGCACAGGGGAGGGAGCTGGATGTCTTTGTCCACCTATGGAAAAATGACCTGGCTAAGAAAGGGATCAGAGAAGTGCAGGAAGAGTTTGTGGAATTGGGGAGAGGTTTTAGACAAGTAGCACGCACGGTAACCTTCTCTGAGGTGCTGCAAGTCTATGGCATAGGAAAGGCTAGGGTGTTCTGCACCATGGGATTCAATCAGTGGTTGAAAAACTGGTGTGGAGCTCAGGGATTTGGCTTCATTGGGGACTGGGGGTCCACCTGGAGTGATGCAAGCGTATACTGGCATGATGGGCTGCATCTGTCCAGGAGGGGAACCAGAATCCTAGGTGATAGGTTTAAATGCTTAATTGGCAAGCGTTTAAACTAGTCAAGGGTGGGGGCACTGAAAAGGAGCAGGGAAATCCTAGCACCCCCCAAGAAATCTTGATAGTAAGTGCGGCAAACACCAACATAGAGGTGTCGATAGGGAGAAGAGCAGGGGTAAATGGAGAAAGTGACAAAGGCAAGAAGGACAGGGATGGGGCAAAAAAGAGTAAGGCCATCAGGAAATGGAGGGTAATGAGTACCAATGCCCATAGTCTGGGCAACAAGCTCCCTGAGCTGGTGGCCTTGATGGAAGAGGGATGCCTGGATATCGTAGTAGTAACAGAAACATGGTACGCAGAGAACCATGACTTGGATGTTAACATACCAGGGTACATAACCTACAGAAGAGACAGGCAGGGGAGAAGAGGGGGAGGAGTAGCTCTCTATGTAAAGGAAGGGATAAAAGCAACTGAACAAAGGAGTAAACAGGGAGGAGAGGAGGTACTGTGGGTCACCCTGGAGACTGGAAAGTGCACTGCAATCTGCACAAGGGTTTTGTACAGACCCCCATGTCAGGGGGAGGGAATGGACAAGGATATGATAGAAGGCATTCTTAGAATGGCAGAGAAAGGGGAGATACTGTTGATGGGAGACCTGAATATGCCAGATGTTAACTGGAGCACATTTGCTGAAGCCACATCCAAGAGCAGGGCCATTCTTGATGCCCTACAGGTGGCAGGCCCTCATACAGCTAGTTTCCAAACCCACTCGTGAGGGAGCAATCTTAGACCTCATAGTTTCAAATGGGGGCAGTGAGAGGATTTCAGATCTACAAGTGGGTTGCAATCTGGGAAAAAAGTGACCATCAAACAGTGTGGTTCATGTTAAACTCTTCTACAGAGTCAAGCCATACAAAAGTGAGGGTACTGGACTTTAGGAGGGCTGACTTTGGCAAGATGAGAGATTGCCTCAGAAAAGCACTAGCAAACAGTCTAGAAGGAGGTGTGGAGCAACAATAGGGAATTATCAAAACTGCCATCACAGAGGCAACAAGCCTTTGTGTGAAGCAAATAAACAAATCAAAATGAAAGAAAAAGCCACTATGGTTCTCAAAAGAGGTGGCTGTGAAAGTCTGGAAGAAAAAGATAGCATTCCGGAAGTATAAGGAAACACAGAAGGAGCAGGACAGAGAGCTGTACCAGTTAAGGCAGAAGGAAGCAGGGAGGGAAGTCAGAATAGCAAAGGCCCAAACTGAGGAAAAGATAGCCAACTCAGTTAAGAAGGGGGATAAAACCTTTTATAGGTACATCAGTGGATGAGAAAGACAAAGGGAAGGATAGTGAGGCTGAATAGAATGAACGTGGGTGGACAGAGGGGACAGTGAAAAGCAGGGATACTGAACAAATATTTCTGCTCAGTATTCACAAAGAGGAGGGAGAAGTGCCTAATCAAATTAACAGAAGCACTCTTGATAGAGGGTCGATCCCAGTCCTTTCACAGAAGAAAGGGTTCTGCAAGAACTCCTAAAACTGAAGGTGGACAAAGCAATGGGTCCTGATGGAATTCACCCCAGAATTCTAAAAGAATTAAGGGAGGAACTAGTGAAACCACTGGCTACTCTTTTTAATAAATCATGGGAGGATGGTGTGGTACCTGAGGACTGGAGGAAGGTGGATATGATTCCCCTTCACAAAAGTGGGACCAAGATAGAGGCAGTAAACTACAGACCTGTCAGTCTGACCTCTGTGGTAGGGAAAATGATGGAGTCACTTGCGAAGGAAAGAATAGTTGAGTACCTAGAGGCCAGTGGGGCACAGGACCCAAAGCAGCATGGGTTCACAGTGGGAAAGTCATGTCAGATGAATCTAATAGATTTTTTTGACTGGGTGACCAAAGTAGTAGACCAGGGAGGGGCTTTGGACATGGCCTACCTAGACTTTAGCAAGGCATTTGACACAGTCCCACACAAAGATTAATAGTCAAATTAACCAGCCTGGGAGTGGGTCCCAGGGTGGTAGCCTGGGTAAAACATTGACTACACAACAGGACACAGAAGGTAATTGTAAATGGAGTCAACTCTGAAGAAAGAGGGGTTACTAGTGGGGTACCACAGGGTTCAGTATTGGGTCCAGTCCTTTTTAATGTCTTCATCAGTGACATTGCAGAGGGACTGGAAGAAAAAGTATGCCTTTTTGCAGATGACACAAAGATCTGCAACAGGGTTGATACACAAGGAGGCGTGAAAAGGGTGAGAAGTGACAAGGTTGGAGGAATGGTCAGAAGTATGGCAGCTAGGATTCAGTGCAAAGAAGTGCAAAATAATGCACCTGGGAAAGAAGAACCCAGGGGAAGAATACACAATGGGGGGGTAGTAACAACAACAAAAAAGGAAAGGGACCTGGGGGTAATCATATCAGATGACCTTAAGGTTAGCAAGCAATGTGAGAAGGCAGTAGGGAGGGCTGGGGGTATACTGGGATGCATAGGGAGAGGCATTAGCAGCAGAAAACAGGAAGTTGTTATCCCTCTGTACAGACAGTTGGTGAGACCCCATCTGGAGTACTGCGTCCAGTTCTGAAGACCCCATCTCCACAAGGACATAGACAGGATAGAGGCAGTCCAGAGGAGGGCAACTAAAATGGTGCAGGGTCTGCACTAGAAGTCATACAAAGAAAGACTAAAGGAGCTTAATATGTATACCCTTGAGGAAAGAAGGGAGAGGGGGACATGATAGAAACTTTTAAGTACCTCAGTGGAATCAACAAAGTCCAAGAGGACAGCATCTTTCAGAAAAAGAGACGTGCAAGAACAAGGGGACACAATGGAAAGATAGAAGGGAGGCGGTTCAGGGGCAATGTGAGGAAGTATTATTTCACAGAGAGGGCAGTGGATGCATGGAACAGCCTTCCTGAGGAGGTTGTGGGGTCTAAAACTCTGGGAGGATTCAAGAATGCATGGGACAGACATAAGGCAACTCTTGTGGGGGGTAGGAAGAAATAGGCTGTTGGTTAACTAGGATCTGCAGCCTATCCTGTAGGTAGGGAAATGGGCAGACTAGATGGGCCAAGCGGTCCTTATCTGCCATCAAACTCTATGTTTCTATGTAATAACGTCACCGCTTTTCTTGCAGTTTGCATGAGCATTGGCACAAACCCTTAGAAAGGAATGCTCTCTCAATGTGCCAAGTTGTATTCCTGTTGGGTGCACAAATCTGGAGATATGTAGCCCCAAAATGTATACATCACCATATTTTGTCAAATTCGTTCTTCACTTGTATGTTAAACTGAATATTTTTGCTTTAATAACTTAGCAACCGTGATTTTCATGAAATTTAGCATGCCTCATTAGAAAACAAAGATCTCTTGATAGGATAAGTTTTGTTCAAGTTGAATGTGCAGGTGTGGAGATATAGAGTCCCAAAATGTGTAAATCACCATTTTTTTGTCAAAATCTTTTTTTCACTTCTATGTAAAATGGAATATTTTGTGCTTCACTAGCTTAGCAACCTTTCAGGTGATGTATATGACATTTGGCATGCCTCATTAGGGACCAAAGATCTCCTGATATGGCAAGTTTCATTCCAGATGAATGTGCAAGTGTGGAGATTTATTGTCCCAAAATGTGTAAATCACAGTTTTTTTGTCAAATGCTTTCATTTCTATATTAAACCGAAAATTTTGTGTTTTAATAATGTTGCAACCATTCAAGCAATTTGGACAACATTTAGCATGCTCCATCAGGGACCGATGATCTGTTGAGTTGGTAAGCTTTGTTTTAGCTGGATGTGCAGCAGTGGAGATATGGTGTCTCACAAAATGTGTAAATTACCGTTTTTGTCAAATACTTTGTCACACCGCTGCACAAAAACAGCTTGGGGCTTTGGTCTGAAATTCTCTGGGTATATAGGTCTTGTGTCACATATGTGACTTTTGAAGTTTTGGTGAAAATATAGTAATCCATTCAAAAGTTATTAAATTTAAAAGTTTTCCATTATTTCCTATGGGAAAAATTAGATATGCCATGCAAAAGCACTTTTTTGATTTTGTGAAAGCACTTAGTAGTGTAGCAAATGAGGAAAGTGCTTTCATGCTGCCACCATCTTGTTTTTGGTTAGCAAGGTGGAAACAACTAAACAATTTAAAAACTACTGCCTCTTGGTAAACATCAACACTTACAGTATGTTTACCTAATCATGGCCCAAGGATTTGAATTCTGAGGTCAGTTTGTCCCAAAAGTGCCTACTAATATGTTTGTTAAACTTGGGGATTTTGTACTTTTGCTAATTGTGAAACTATATTTGTGAAAGTACCGTGAATTGTAACACTATGTCAAGGAGGCAGTATAACGCAGTGGGTTAAGGCTCTGATCTGGAGACCTGGGTTTGAATCCTACAGCTGTCTAGGTGCATACTGTGTGATCCTGAGCAAGTCACCTAACTTTCTTGTGCTCCCAGGTCATATCCGGAAACAAGCTTGGCTTAGTGTGCTACTCCTGGTTAAACAATGTTCTCTTTCCCTATGTCGCGAATGTGCAGGGGGTTCTGCTGCAAATTGCAGAAGAATGACCTAGACTTTTGTGAAACTTCCTCCATAGTGTCAAAATTTGCAAAACTACTTTTAAAAGTATGTCTGTTTCTTTGTCACTTAACTGTAAAAAAGAACTCACACATGGAAACGAAGGAGAGTTATAATAGGCATGGTTTTCAGGCCCTGTGCTCCCACCACTCACTATGGACTGATGGGAGCACAGGGCCTGGACATGGAACTGAGGGTGAATTACTATACACATGGATGGGAGCACAGGGCCTGGAGGGTCCTTTGCTCCCACCGTTCACTATGGAGTGATGGGAGCGCAGGGCCCAAAGGGCCCTGCATTCCCATAAGGAAATAAGGGAATGATTATACTTTCTCAAAAAGTAAGGCAATTCATTGCAAAAAATTTTGTTAATGCATCAGTTAGGGTACATTTTATAGCAACAAAGGAATGTAAATTTGGTGTTAGGGTTCCCAACCTTAACTTCACATTCCCCCCTTCCCCCCAACATACACATGCACATGCAAGAAGAAGAAGACCCTGCACTCCCACAGAAACATACATGTACCATACTGTACCTGTGCACACTCCATCAAAATGTGTACTGTCACAAAATCATAACTTTTCAACATTGTGTAAGTGCAGGGTCCTATAAACCTTGCACTACCATGGAAATATTACCATTACATACTATGGAAGTGCAGGGTCCTCTGGATCCCATATATACATAATTGTTCTACACATCTGTAGGCATGCAGGGTCCTATGGACCCAGTGCTGCCATGCAAATGTCATCATTACATGATGCGGGAGTGCAGGGTAGGACCCATACAGGTCCCTGCACCCCATATGTACATATTTGTTCTACACATCTGTAGGAGTGCATGGTTCTATGGACCCTGTGCTGCCATGCAAATGTCACCATTACATGATGTGGGAGCACAGAGTCCTCCATCTTGTTTTCAATTAGCAAGGCAGAAAAAATAAAAAAAATAAACAATACTGCCCCTTGGTAAACATCAACACTTGTGTTTACATAATTGTGGCCGAAGGATTCAAATTCTGAGGTCAGTTTGCCCCAAAGTGCCTACAAATATGTTTTTTAAACTTAAGGATTTTATACTTTCGCTAATTGTGACACTACTTTAGGAAACTGTGAAACTACATTTGTGAATGAACTGCAAATTGAGACACTACGTTGCGAAAGTGCAGTGGTTCTGCAACAAATTGAGGAAGAATGACCTAGACTTTTGTGAAACTTCCTCTGTAGTGTCATAATTTGTGAAACTACTTTAAAAAGTATATTTGTTTCTTTGTCACTTCACTGCAAAGAAGAACTCACACATGGAAATGAGGGGCAGTTACAAAAGGCATGGGTGGGAGTACAGGTCACTCACTATGAACTGATGGGAGTACAGGGCCTGGACATGGAACTGAGCGTGAATTACTATACACATGGATGTGAGCACAGGGCCTGGAGGGTCCTTTGCTCCCACCGCTCATTATGGAGTGATGGGAGAGCAGGGCCCAGAGGGCCCTGCATTCCCATAAGAAAATAAGGGAATGATTATACTTTTGCAAAAAGTAAGGCAAATCACTGCAAAAAACTTTGTTAATGCATCAGTTAGGCTTCATATTAAAGTGACAAAAAAATGGAAATTTGGTGTTAGGGTTCCCAACCCTAACTCCACATTCCCCCCTCCCCCCCAACACACTCACATATACAAGCAGAGGAAGGGGCAAGGCAACACAACCAATCAGAGACCTTCATCATCAGGTAAGACAAAGAACATACAACATTCTGCACATACCACAAAAGACATCCACCATCATGACCCACCAACTGTATTAGTTGTGCTGCCATGGCACTGTCTTGGGCAAATTGTGTATGGGTTGGAGCCCACATCACGAAATGGTGACATTTGCATGGCAGTGCAGGGTCCATAGGATCCTTCACTCCTACAGATGTGTAGAAAAAATATGCATTTATGGGGTTGCAGGGTTCTGTATGGATGGGAGCACAGGGTCCAGAAGACCCTACACTCCCACATCTTGTAATGGTGACCTTTGCATGGCAGCGCAGGGTCTACAGGACCAGGTAGTCCTACAGATGTGTAGAACAAATATATATGTATGGGGTTGCATGGTCCAGAGGATCATGAGTTTTTTGCAATGAATATATATTATAGTGTGCGCTAGTTCCCTATAGTTAGGGTTGCATATCCATGTCTATGTTAAACCCAACATTTTGTACTTTATTAACTTTACAACCATTTGTCCGATTTGCCTGAAAGTTTGCAAGCGCTGTCTGGTTCCATAGATCTCTGTGTCTGGAAAGTTTTGTTCTGGTCATATGTGCGGTTGCAGAGCTGTCAAAAAATGAGAACATTACCATTTTTGTGCAAATTGTTTGCTCGTCTGTAAGTCCAAAACAGTTTGGGGGTCTGGTCTGAAATTGTTAGGGTACATGGAGTATGGAACACTGATATGCCTTTTGAAAGTTTAGTGACAAAATATTAATCCACTCAAAAGTTATTAATGTTTAACGTTTCCCATTATAGCCTATGGGAAAAATTAGATGTCTGGTGCAAAAGCACTTTTTACTTTTGTGAAAGCACTTTTGACTTTCACAAATGGGTTCTGTAGTGTCACAAATCTGCCATGTTGTTTTCAGTTAGCGACACAGTAAAAATGCTGTAATTCCAAAAATACTGCCCCTTGGTAAACACCAACAGTTGTGTTTACCTAATCGGGAGCCGAGGAACACAATCTTGACATTAGTTTTTAAAAATAATGCTCAGAAAAATGTTTTTTTCAATTTTTCAGTTGGAAGTGTTGCAAGTTTGTGAAAGTAAGTTTGCAAAACTTTCACAATATTACAAACGTACTTTTTAAAAAATTACTATTTCTTTGCCACTTCACCTCAAATAAACTATTAGGACTTTTGGGCTGAAATTTGCAGGGTGGAAATGGTTTGCTTCATAAATGTGCCTTTTGCTGGTTTGGTGATAAAATTTACATCAGTTCCATAGTTATAACATTCCAAAATTTAAAAATTTCCCATAGGATAACATTGTGGTGGCCAAGGTACCTTTCGGCACCTATATCTTGAAAATTGTTTCAGATAAGAATTTTTTGCTAAATAAAGCTTAGTACATCTTTAGGTGTACTAAGCATGTGTGCAGGTTGCCAGGCCATGATTACAACAGCAGTGGAATTTTTTCCAGTGTTCCTATGATTACTGAGATATTGCACCATTTGCATCACAAGGCTTACTTGGAAAGTTGCTAGGCCTGTGCTGTGTCTCTATACTTATGGTTACTTAGGAGCACAGGGCCAAGAGGGCCCTGCACTCCCACATGAAAATCAGAGACAATTACAGTATGCATGCAAGGAAGCACAGGGCCCTCAACATACTACAGACTGATGGGAGCAGAGAGACATCCAGGCCCTGCACTCCCACCACATACAGGTAAGATTACACTTTCTCAAAAAGAAGGGAAATTCACTGCAAAAACTCAGTTAACACATCAGCTAGGGTTTTTATTACAGTGACCAAAGTCTGGAAATTTGGTGTTAGGGTTACCAACCCCACCCTTGAACCTAACTCTCATTACATTATCCTACACTGTACCATCTCAGCTTCCTTACACATGGAATGTGGTGAGAGTTGGGGCTGATAAACCCAAGGCACAGCCCAACACCTGTTGGTTTCTGGAGGGTGGGGGTGGGGTGGTAGGGATGGTAGTAACCCTAACATGAAATTGTGGGGGATAATCTCTGAGGCACTCCACATTCCTGACATCATGGGTTGTGTACACCTGATAGGTTGCTTGATGCACATGTGACTTGGAGAAAGTCTATCCCCCTCCTGAAAGGGGGGGTCTGCTTTCCTATGGTCAGTTCTTATGTGCATCAAAAACAGGTTGCAGCACACTCTGGAGCTCCAGTGCGTTTCTTGTAAAGAACAATGTTTATTAGAAAGAACAACTTCATTACTAAGGTAAGAAGCCACCAGGCTAAGCCATTTATTAATATCCTACAACAAAGGTCAAATAAGACCACAAGAGTATGTTTCTGCAGATATGCAACTGTTTAAAATTGCAAAACTGGCAGTCTTATAGATGTTAGCACTGCGGCTTCTACTACCATCAGTTGTCTAGGAAAATGTTAGTTGAGAAATTGCCAGCACAGTATTCAAATTATGAACATTATCACATGGTGCAAGTTTAGAGATTATTAACTATCTGAACACCCCTGCTAGTGGTGCCAGGAACTAAAATAATGCCTGACCCACATAATTGAACACAAGGGAGGCAGTATAGTACAGCGGTTTAAGCTGCAAATCTGGAGACTTAGGTTTGAATCCCACAGCCCACACTTGCAAAAGGTACTCTCAAACTCACCCAGAAAAGTTTCCTTGCACTAAAAAATGCTTAAAATGCCTCAGCTGGATTCAGACATTACTGGAATTCAGTGGCACTAAATCAAAGCACCCACAACCACTTTGTGCTATTTTCTACCTAAAAACAGTCCCACAGAGAAAAGGAAGCTATATGGACCAAAATGGAGCCGCCAAAATGTTATTTTATGGCCCCAGGTTCTCAAACAACTTCTAGCATACCTCTTAACTGCTATGAATTCCGCATAACGCTATGATTTTCACACTCAAATTTACCCTTGCTCCTCACAGGTTTACTGATGTTCCTCATAATGTTAGAGCTGTTTCTGAACACACAAACTATTAAATCATTGAACTAAGCTCACAGAAACATTCCTTATCACTTATTATATGGGCCCCACTAGCTGTAGACATAATACTGTTTAAAATAAGAAAGTGCTACACATTCTAGTCCTTTGCTATGATTTTTGAAAGTCAGTGTTATGATTTTTAATGCTGAGAGGTTGAGAGGTATGACTTCAAGCAGCATCTCATCCCCCCCTACTTCTTTCTTGTTCCAAATCTCCTGCTACATGAGAGTTGCAAGCTGACTGGCTCTCAGCTCTCGCAAGATTTCGGCCACCATCTTAGATGAGGATAAACAAACAGGATTTGACTAAATCCAACATATCTTGCAGTGGAGAATGGAGCTAGCAATTGCTACAGCTTCTCAAGGCAAGCCCCTAACTTTTAACACTGACCGTGAGAGAGAACTGAAGAAACATATTTTACAGAACAAAAAATGCTTCTGCCCCAAACTGTGTTCTATTATACAAGCAGCAATGCTGATGATTCCTCCCTCAGTTTACCACAGCTAAGCCAAGGATTAGATAAAGCATCCTGCCTCCCCCCAGGCACATGTCTTCATTAACCCAGATATAACCAAGGCATACAAAAAGGGCCAAAAATGATACACAGCACTGTACTATATTGGGTCAACATACAAGGAGGTTTGACTAAAATAACTATTTGGGAAATGGTGAACTTTAATAGTCATTTCTTTCACTAATATTCAGTTGTTTTTTTTCTCTCTTAAAGGCACAATCACATATTAATTAAGGAGCTGCTACTATGTACTGTGCGTGACAAAAGTAATGCATACCAATGTGAATGCATGACTTGGCCCTATTAATTTAATAAAAAAGGGCTTGAACAAGATAATTTATCACATTTTTTTAAATTTAAAGGATGCTAAATGTAAAGGATACTAACAGAGCCATGTATTGTCTGAGATCTGTCACAGATGACCAAACAGATTCCACAGCCACAGTTACTTGGAAACCCCTACCAGCGGTCCCAGGAGCTCAGTACATCAGGATCTACAACATAATTAAAGCCTCTCATCCCTTACTTGGGCATATACTCTGAGTTCCCCTACGTGTTGTTCAGAACAAGCATACCACCTTATTAAGATGCCTGACCCTGAGCCCTGCCAGTGGCTCCAGAGTCTGTACATTGTTAAATGAGCAAGTGGCCACCTTAGAACATCTGGAGTACCCTGCCAGAGTCCCAGACCTCTAAAATACTAAGTAATGTGCCGCAGTTCCCCATTGCAAGCATAGTAGCACCTGAAGTGCTCACTCAAGACATCACTACACAACAGTCTCTGAAGCATTTTCTCAGTCCTTCTGTGCCTCACCTCAAAATGACATGTTTTCTAGACCTTTTTTTATGGCACATTATGTCTTTTAAACTCACCACCTTCTTCTATCAAAAGGTAGAGGAAACTCCTTTATCATCTCCCTGACCAAAACACCATAAACAAGTAGGTCTCATGAGGAGGAGGAGCACTGAGAGACTAACCTAACTTGCCTATACAGAACGGCAGCCACAAGAAAGATTATTGCAAGACTTGCTTCTGTGATCTTGGAAAAGTTTTCCACTCACTCCTTACCCATGCGGGAATAATGGTGTAGGTGGCTGCCAAACAGAAGACTGACTGAGAGTCGCTGCTGCCATCTTGTGGACAGTGTAACTATGCTCATAAATGTTCAAACAGCACAAAGGGTGTTTGTTAAAAGCACCAACTGATCTGCAACAGCAGACCACAATGTGAATAATTAAATACAAGGGCAATGATTTGAAAATCAATTATCAATGGGGAAAATACATTGGGGGCAGCACTATTACCACAGCTGTGGGCAAGTCAGCATAGCACTGAGTCCCTCACTCACTCTAACCACATTTAAAGGGACAGTGCACACTTTAATACACAGGCACAGCAATAGCCTGTACAGTGCAGAACATTATTGATTACTGTGCAGGGGCAGAATTAAGGGAAATAAATAAATAAAACAATATATCTAAATTCCCCCCCCCAAAAAAAAACACTCTATGTACCTTCTCTCAGCTTACTGCAATGGCCACAACAAAGAGCAGCAGCTGAACCAAGGTTGCAGCACACCCTACATATCCAGCATGTTTAACTAAATCTAGAGGCAGTGGTAAGACTCATAATATTTCAGTATAAACCATACATACAAAAATTACAGGACAGTTGCCACTAAATACAGGATGCTATCAACATCCAGCATTCTGGTTATCAGTTTGTGCTTATACCACTAGAATATACCAGTCAAAAAGTACAGAAAACTAATGCATGATGTATAGCTTCTGCATATATCACAACATCAGTTTACAAGGCTTTTAAGTAGAACAGTGCAAGTTACAAGTAAGGAGATTGACTACTTGGAAGCCCCTGCTAGCGGTTCCAGGAGCAAATGACCATACAGTATACACTGGCCCTTATAATGTAAGGAGATTTGACTACCTGGATACCCCTGCTAGCGGTTTCAGGAGCAAACATCCATAAAGTATCCACTGGGCCTTATAATGTAATGAGATTTGACTACCTGGACACCCCTGCTAGTGGTTACAGGAGAAAATGCTTCCTAAGGAGAGAAGGAAAAAAAAGGCTCATTGAATTACCTGTACAAGGAGAGCAAGGCAAATCTCAGCCTGGCACCCCTTACAGCAGTGTCTGAGTGCAGGACAGTGGCCCTACCTTCATTCCAGGTATCCCAGTTTTTGTGGCAGGTCACCATTCAAACGGCCTCTAGCTCCATGGTAAAACCCTACAGAAACGTGGCTTTCCGTGACCTCCATGCTACCATTGTATCCCATGCAGGGTATTTAAGGCTGCAGACCATCATGGAGCCAACCAAAATGTTTGTTTTATGGCCCCCAGGTCTGTAGAAATGCCCAAACGACTTGCTCCTCTCCCCCTAATTTCTTCCAGTCTGAGATCTCACTCAGCATGGGAGCAGCTCTTTGATTGGCTCCCAACTCTCACAAGAGCTCGGGCACCATCTTTCTGAGGGGCAAAACAGCAGGATCTCGCCATTGCGGAGCCCCGCGATAACTACCACCTATGCTCCCAGCAGGCTGAAATACAGCAACATTTCAACAAACAGGAGACAAATAGACTGTATGGTTAAGCTCTAGAAAGATACCCTAAGGGAAAAGAGGATAAGATACCAAAGACTAGTCAAACAGATCCACTTATCTGCCAGCTAAACAAACATATAGTTCTCATTCCTTTTGAGACAAGACAGGGGCAATTACAACTACAGGCTACACTACTACAGGCAGCCATACCCACAAAAAAAACAAACAAACAAAAAACAAACAAAAAAAAAACAACATTGCATCAGATATCATGGTAGAAGGGTTCCCAACCAAGGTAGAGGAAACTACTCCCCCCGTAGAACCCAGTTGAAACAAGAACTATTATTGCTGCAAGCAATACCAAAACATTCCAGTCGGTGACCGACTACTACTCTTCATGCAAGCATGGGAGCAAACCACACAAGACAGGTGGGTCCTACAAGTAATAAGACTAGGATATGTGATACAACTTTCTCACATCCCAAAAAAAGAACCTTCTAGTCCTATTTCCTGTGCTGAAAAACACGTTACCCTGACACAAGTCCAAACAGTACTGACAGACTTACTGCACAACAAGATCATAGACAGGGTAACACATTACAAAAATGGGAAAAGAGGATACTCCATATTTGACAAGGTACTCAAAAAGGGACCAGAGGGCTCTGCCCAGTTCTGGACCTAAACAATTCTGTACAATTCACACCCTAGAAATGGAAACAATCAGGTTCACCCTCACGGTTATAAGCTCAGGAGATTGCCTAACTTCACTACATTTGCAGGACACTTACATCACACTACAAATTCTGTCTATTTCACATATTGGAAAAACGATACCAATACAAGTGTTACCATTCAACCTACCATCAATCCCAAGTGTGTTCATGATGGTAACAATAGCATTCGCAGCAAAAAAAAAAAAAAGAGTTAAGAGCATACAAGTAATACCCTATTGAATGACCGGCTGTTCAAGACCAGTACAGTACAACATTCCGTTCGAGAACAAATGTGGTAGTACACTGCCTACAAAATTGCAGCCTTGTAATAATCTATCAAAAAGCTACCCATCATCCCTAGCCAGTCTATAGATAGTCTAGGCTCACTGATCGACACCAATCTGGGTCTTGGTGACCCAGTAAATGCCCAAGTCTGCTCAATTAGTGCACAGAATACACAATTACAGAAACACAGAAATCCAGAACTTCACACAGTTGCACAGGTACTAGGAGTATTGTCATAATTGCTAGACATAGTGCCATGGACAAAGTGCAACGTGAGACCTCTCGTACCATTCTTGAGCAAACAGGGCCAGCGCATGACATAGGCTTGGCACAGACATTAACACTTTCACCCTCCCTGATGGCACTAACATCTGCCAGACATGGATGAGAACTACAGGCACACTCATGCAGACCCCTACTCCTAACATTCTACACTGACAGAATATCCCTTAGACCTAGAATGTCATTCTGACCAATAGAATCATTGACAGTCCACATCAACTAAACTATTGAAATATCTCAGAACCCCCTCAGGGGGAAATACAAAACAACTCTCAGCTTAAAATGCTGGTATGAAAAAGGTACTTAGCACATACCTATCAAGGACAGAGGAAATATATGAAACAGACTGTTCATAATGCTGCATGGAAAAGAAAAAACAGCTTCAAAATCATTGACTGCCATGTGCCTTAAAACAGCAATCACGGAACCATACAGAGTGAATAACTCGACTGCACCAAGAGATCTGAAGGCTCACTCTACCAGAGCAATCGCAACTTCCTGGGCAGAGAAAAATGGAAATACTGCAGAAGAAATCTTTAGCAGCATGTAAGGACTAGGTACAAGACAACATGTCTGACCCACCCTAGCAGAGGATTACTGCTTTTTAATGACCCATGATGTCATGAATGTGGAGTGCCTCAGAGATTATCCCCCATAATGGTAGTTTACTCACCTGGTAAAGGGGATTGTGGGGGATTACATCTCTGAGGCACTCCACATCCTGCCCAACAGACATGTGAAAGACTTAAGTTTTCATACATTGTATGACTGTATGGTACTCGCTATTACAAATTAGCAGGTTCAGACATCACCGACATCTATATATATAGTGCAATAACAAAATAAAGTTACACAATTTTCTACCGCTAAGTGGTCACTACATATCTACACTCATTAACAGCAAAAGGTATTAACAGATTATTGTTGCATATACAGCTTTGGAATACATTGAACTGACCATAGGAGAGCAGACCCCCTCTCAGGTGGGGGATGGACTTTCTTCAAGTCACATGTGCATCAAGCAACCTATCAGGTGTACACAACCCATGGTGTCATGAATATGGAGTCTCAGAGATGTATTCCCCCACAATCACCTTTACCAGGTAAGTAAACTACCATTTCCAAACTTTTGTTGCTGTAATATAAACCCTAACTGATGCATTAACAGAGTTTTTGCAATTAATATCTATCTATCTATCTATCTATCTATCTATCTATTGCAAAAAACTGCATAAATGCACCAGTTAGGGTTCAACTTAATGCAACAAAAGTAGGGAACTGTGGCATTAGAGTTTCCACCACTCCCCCAGCAGCAAAAGGAAAAAAACATTAGAATTTTGTGTCACCTGAATCTTGGTGAATCAGTGGTAGGGTATTTCTTGGGGTTGTCAACCCTAATGCTAATCCTCTACCCTGAGCAAACATGGTCATATGTGATCTCTTTTCTTGGGCCCTGCATGATGAAAGCTACAACAGGTTTTTTTTTTTTGCACCATTAGATGAGACCTACTTTTCTACCTTTGAAGAGTGTATCAGTATGAGGTACTTGCTTGGAGCTATAATTTGTGCTTCTGATATAAGGCTATGGGTTGGGGGTGAGGGGAGAACTGATTGACCACTCTAAAGAAGACCCCCGCCACTGACTTGCCAAGACTCTGGAGACCCCAAACACTATATTTTTTTTCCTTTTCCTTGGGGGAGAGGGGGTGGGGAGTTAGGGTTGGAAACCCTGCCACCTCTTTTCCCTACTTCTGAGCTACCTTGAGCCCTAATGGGTGCATTAACACAGTTTTTTCCTTTCTTTTTATGTTGGCTTGCCGCGCTTGCATGGCAGTCAACATATTGGGAGAGTGCAGCTTTGGGGGCATGGCTGCTGTTGGGCAAATGCAGGGCACGCATCAGTAGGTGCGTTCCTCATTCCCCAATAAGCCAGCATGCTAGCGCTGACACCAACATTATGTAAAGTGGACAAAACTTCTAAACAAAGTGCCGCTGCAATCAGAGACAAGCTCGTCATGCAGCGGCACTTTGTTTAGAAGTTATGTCCACTTTACTACGTGCCGTCCCCCCCAAGTACAGGGTGCCATGCTGGGAGCCCACCCCAGTGTGGCAACTGATACTCGCCCAGCGAGGGGTGCCCAACTCCCCGTCGGCTCCACTGTCCTCCCCCCCGAGTACAGGGTGCCACACTGGGAGCCCACACCAGCGTGGCAACTGATGCCATGGCCAACGGGGGTGCCCAATCCCCCATCGGCTCCACACCCCCTCCAGCCATCTTTCTGCCATGCTGGGAGCCCACCCCAGTGTGGCAAATGTCCCCTGTCATCTTTTTTTTTTTTGTAAACCTGCAAATTAAAAATGGGCCCACGGTGCTTCTCCCTGCCCCCGACAACCTGCACCCACCCACCCACTGCGCACCCTGCCTCCCCACACCCCCCCTCACCCAATGCTTACCTCCGGAGTCCAGCGTGATGATCTTCCGTGGACCGGGAACATGTCTGCACTCTTCAAAGCCGACCGCGAACTGAGGAAATGCCGGTAAGCTGTATAATGGGCTAGATAGGGTTTTTTCAACTTTGTTGCATATCTCAGGCATTTTTTGGAATTTTTGCACCAAATTTTCAACATGGGGTTTTTGGGACCCCTCCTCATGAATTCTGTCACTGTCATGGTGTTTATCAGCCATCTAAAGGTGATTTTGCAGTCACTGCGCGAAATCACCTTTTAGGGCCCATTAACGAAATGACAGTGGTGGTGTTCATGAGGTGCCCTCTTAAAAAGCCTAAGTTCCAAATTTGGCAGAAAAAATTCAACAAATGCCTGTTTTATGAGCATGCGTTCTGCAGTTGCTACGCATGCTCGTAACTTCGTGCATTCACAATATTTTACTGCTGGATTTTCAGCATTGTCATTTTTGTACACCTCCTTGTGAACAGTACAGCTGTCATTTTCCACATTCTGCCTGAAATGTGTTTCTGCTCTTCCGGCACACAATAGCGCAGTCACTGTGGGAAATCAGTGTTTGGGCCAGATTATGAAAATGACAGTGACACAGTTCATGAGCAGAGGACCTAAAATGCCTATGTTGAAAATTTGAGAGTGATACTCCATAAAATAACTGTATTCTGAGCATCTCGCGTTAGCAGATTGCATGCAACTCGTATAAATCGTGTATTTGTGATATTTTCAGTCTGGATTTTCACCATTGCCATTTTTCCACACCTCTTGATGAACAGTACAGCCGTCATGTGACATATCATGCCCAAAATGTGTTTTCGCACTTCCAGCGCAGAATAGTGTGGTCGCTGTGCGAAATCACTTCTTGGGACACTTTGAGGAAATAACAGTGACACTGTACATGAGCAGAGGTGCTAAAATGCCTATGTTGAAAATTTGGTACCGAACACCCATAAAATGGCAGTGTTGCAAGCGTGCATTGCATATTTCCCACACACCCTAGTAGCTTCGCAAATTTGGTATATTTACATACCACATTTTCAACACTGGCAATTTTTACACCTCCTTATGAACTGTGCAGCTGTCATTTCTCACATTCTGCCCGACATGTTTTCCCGCACTGCACTACCAAACACCCAAAGGGACACCCTAATGCTTGTCACTCTCTGCAGGGTGGGGGTGGGTTGGCATCAGTTCAATACTTCACTGCCATTCCTATGATGCATCTGTCTAACTCCTGCACTACCAATGCCAATGCCAGCAAGCCAACATTCGGCATTGACAAATGCTTGTTAGATAGTGGAATCATATCCCCATTCATGCAGGTCCCAAAGGATGAACAGATGCTTTCATACAGAGTCATCTGGGCCTGGCACCTAGGGAAGACTTTGTCCACCTATAAATCTATGGGGCCCTGCTGACTCTCCACTACTGTGCAGTTACAGATGCTAAAAACTTACCAAAGTTATGAACATGCGTAGAAAAATGTCAATGTACCTTCATAACTTTGTTGTTTTTAAATAATCTGATCCCACATTTTCAGCATCCCCTTCTTAGGAACCCACCTCATAGTTCTGGTAGGTGACAATTTTCATATGTTGGCCAAAACATAATTTTGTACCACAGGTTCTCAAAACACATCTTGGCTAGAATTTGAAAAGCAACAGCTGTCACATTCATGACATAGTGTGAAAAATGGCTATGTTGAAAATCTGGGGTCAAAATAGTGAAAATTACCAAGTTGTGAGAGAGCATTGAAGAAATTAAAGATATGCTCCTAACTTTGATGTTTTTTGACTATTGCTACCCCCTTATCTTCAACCCAGCCTTCTTATGGCCCCACCTCATGAACAAAGGTGGTGAAAATGTTCAAATCCCACCTAAAGATGATTTCAAGCTATGTCTATATATTCACCTTTTGGGATAGATTTCCATAATTTCACTGTTTTTGCTAATGAAATGGGATTCCAAAAAGGCCATATTGAAACTTTAGTGTAAAAATGCTCAAAAATGACAAAGTTAATGAACAAAAGTTCAAACCCCATTGAAATACATTAAAAAGCACTTACCTTATGTTCTCATATTGCAGTTGCCAGTTCCAGCAGCAAGACATGTCTTCAGTCATGAAGTGGATGTACATTGTAGGACATGTTCAGCAGAGTAAGGGTGTGTGAGGAAGTGTGAGGTGGTGGATGTTCAATGGAGTTCTGGAGTGTGGTGGGTGGGGGTGCTGGGGTAAGATCGCTGAAGGAGCATTTTCTTTTTTTTCAGGCATAACAAAAAAAAGATCAATAAGGGATGGTTTTCTTTATTTTAAGGGGACTCAAGTCAACACTAAAGACTGGGCACCCTAGTGTCAGAATGATCTTTAGTGGCATCAGGGGTGAGCACCCTGGTACTGCCACCTATTTCTTTGGGTGGGGGGGAATGACCTGGGGAGAGTGGATGGAAGCAAGTGGTACTGAGGGGTGGGCACCCCAGTCCACTATTATTATAATTAGAAGAGAAGCAGGTGATCTGGAGGGGAAGGGTAATGAAGTGGTACTGGGGGTGGATGCCCCAATCCACTTAGTAGTTTAAACTAAAAAATAAAATGGAAGTGGGGGTGGGCAACCTGAATGGTAGGGGGGAGGAAGAAGCAGTACCAGTTGTAGGCACCCCAGGCCACTAAACAAAACTTATAGGTAGGTAGATAGATAGATAGATAGATAGATAGATAGATAGATAGATAGATAGATAGACAGACAGACAGATAAGCAGTGAGGCTGATAGACAGACACAGAGATCGACAGGTAGACAGACTGACAGACAGGGAGACAGATAGATGGACAGACAGACGGATGGACAGACAGACAGTCAGACAGACAGGCAGAAAGACAGACAGATGGGGCGTGGCTTGGACCCATGAAAGATGACAGCATAATTCTTTCTCTCTGCCCCAGCCTGGCAATAAATCTTGTTTGATCCACTGGAATGCCGGACTGAATTCTACCAATAACCACTGGGGATTCCAGCTATCTCCTTACGGATGCTAGCCTAACTGTTCTGATGTGGGAAGTCATGCCTCTAGAATAGAAATCCAGTCACGCATATTTCGGAGCCACCTGAGGAGCTAGGTTGCATAGGGTCGAGTGCGGGGGAACAGTAGCACTGCAAATCCATATCGCTAGCTTAGAAGCGCTAAGTATCGCCGAGCATGGGTCGTGAACGTCGAATACCCCCGACCATCTGGAAGACTCACTGGAAATCACGATATAGGTCTTCTCTACACTGGAGCTATAGTAATGGAGGAAAGGGATGGAGGCATCGGGAGACAATGCATCGGGGCAATCCACACAGTCTCTGTATCCTTCACAGGATCAAACCCAAGTTGGAGATGCCCTAGCTAATATTACAAAAATGCTAGAGGTGCTCCTGGTTAGAGTAGATAGCATAGGGATGACCCTGGCCGGGAATCTCACAGGCGTAAGCAGGCTGGAGGACCATCAGAATGTACTTGAACAGTGGACAGAGGAACTAGAGAGACAGCACCTCACAGTATTACAAAGGCTCAAAGACCATGATGAAAAACTCTCCAGACTGTGGCAAAGAGCAGAGGACCAAGAAAATAGGAGCAGGAGGAACAGCATTAGGATTCTTGGGGTGTCGGAGGGGGATGAGGGGCCAAATATGGAGAAGTTTTTGAATGAATGGTTGCCACGGCTCCTCAGTGAAAGATGGAAAGAGCCTGTGGGGGTGGAAAGAGCACATCGTGTATTTGGCAGGCCTGATGGTGCTCATGGCCCCAGAACAATCATAGCCTACTTGTTAAAATATTCAACCAAAGAAAAACTTCTGTGGGCCACTAGGGAGCTTGGGGAGATCACCTGGAAAGGCAACATAATTTCTTTTTATAGGGACTTTTCACAAGAGGTGGCAATGAAGTGAAAAGCATATGGGCCACTGAAGAAGATCCTCACCGCTAACTCCTTTCAGTACAGATTCAGAAGGCTGACTGCCTTGCACTTGTCCAAAGATGGCAGAACATTCCTGGCAGACTCACCCAGGGAGGCAGAAGCCTGGATCAACAGCCAGTGGCCAGTGGTCAGGCTTGTTGCCATGGACTACACTTCCCAGATGCCTCTGGTCCCCGAGGGAACACACACTAAAGGGAACCGACAAGAGAGGAAACCAATTCCAGGGGAGGCAGTAACTCTGATTGGACTGGTATGGGTGTAAATGAGTTCCCTCTGCTTCCTCCTTCCTCATCACAAAATGCAGATAGATGCTGTCATGCGGGCTGTCCCCCAAATTGAGTTGGGTATCCAGCTAGTGGTGCTGAAGCAAGCAGGCAAACAGATCGGACAACTCTACCAGCACCAGGTCAACAATGACAACGGGCCAGGAGCCCTCGTCAGCTAGCTTCAGATAACGTAGAAGCCTCTCCTCCCCCTGCCAAACTCTCCAGAACAGAAGTGGCTGAGGCAGCAACAACTACAGCTTTAGCCTCCTGGACAGAAGACGCCGAGGATTCCATGGATGCCATGGAGTCACTAGACTGGGCCACTGAAGTGGAAGAAAGAGAGCAAGAAGCTGCTGCAGAGGTGGGTCTCCTGAAACGTGGGCCCAAATCATGTGTGGAGGCACTCACCTTTCCTTCAGGCATTCTCAGCCCAACGTGCAAGGAGCAGTCCACCCTATCGGGGACAGATGGCTGAATGGACTATTGGGATCCTAAGCTGAACAAGCTTTGACTTTCTTCTTTGCTTGAGTATTCAGGTCCTCCAGTCCTAAAGTCTGAGGGGAATGGGTAGCACGCAAAGATATCTTCTCTCGCTGTTGCACTCCCCCAGGTGGTGGTGTTCCCATTTTCAGTGGCACAGTTCAGAGAAGCCACCCCCCACTCACCCCTCGTTTTCTCCCAATATACCCCAGTTTATGCATACTTCCTGGCTTATCTCACATTTACACAAAGTCCCACGCAGACAATTCAAAATTGACAAATGGGGCCTTGCCAGATGGCTGAGATGCATGCTGTGCACCCGCCCTTCGCCTTCCCCTGCAACAATCCTCCTTGGCCTCCCTCTAACCTCCCAAGGAACCTATGTCTAGTGCTAGCATCAGAATCCCCCCACCCTCACCCTCCTTCCTGGTCTGTACAATGTCCAGGAAATATTCCCTCCCCCTACGACTCTCCCCCCCTTCTCCCTCCCCAGTGGATACATGTCCTATGTTTGTCTTACCACCTGGGTAGGTTTTTCTCTCCTTCCTGGACCCTCTGGATCCCAACTTATTACAGTGAACCACGAGGCCAGGTTGGGACAGGTTACTCATGTTTTGGTGTAACCTCTCCCCTTACACCTTTGGTGTTTGAAGCAGTGTGGTGTGGAGCGCCCTTTCATTGGACGGCTCCTTTCACACGTTCACCTCAACACCATTAACTTTTGCTTGTTAGTGTGTTCTATTAAGAACATTAGCTCCATTGTTACATTTTAGAGTATTGCATTTTCAAGTTTGCTTTTTATATAACTGTTCTTATTTCGTTGTTTTCTTCCTCTCCTTTCCCCAACCAGGTTTGGCTCAGGTGGGATAACAACTGCTCATATTTCCTTTCTCTCTCCTTTGTTATTGCCTCTGCTACTCTGCACATACGGACATCAGACAGGTACTTTCCCTCAACCTGCATTTGTTGCCGACTGCCATACACCTCCTGGGTGGTATCAGGGTGAGTAGCCATTTTGTTTTCTTTCTCACTGAACCTCGGAGGGATGGCAGCAACTGCCGCACCTTTGTCAGGGCATGGCTGGAGGTGCATCTCCTGGAATGTTAAGGGACTTAATCATCCAGCTAAATGAACTAAGGTTCTACAATATCCTAACTCTATGGGGGCCGATGTAGCCTTTCTCCAGGAGATGCACCTTACCAGCCGGACAGTACAATGGCTAAAGAAGCTCTGGGTTGGCACAGTGGTTGTCAGCTGTGCCAGCACCAAATCCAGAGGAGTGTCCATCCTATTAAAGAAATCTGTGCCATGGGTAATAGAAGATAAATGCACGGACTCCCAAGGGTGATGGATAGTAACTCGGCTGTCGTACTCGGGAGTCAAGAGTACTGTTCGCCAACGTGTATGGCCACAACTTGAATATAGGGGAGGTATATTCGGACCTCAGCTAGGCCTTCTCAGATTTGATAAATGGCTTCTCTGATGTCCCCATTCTATTAGGAGGAGATCACAATTTAGTCCTAGACATTTTTCTCGATAAATCCCTCCCCACCCCACAAACCCATCCCAAGGCATTAGCCAGCCTTACTGACCTGATGACAGAATGGAATCTATGTGACCCCTGGAGGAGTGCTAATCCACAGGGGTGAGACTACTCTTTTTACTCGGCAGTACATCATACGCATAGTATACTGGACTTTTGGCATACCAGTTATGCCACAGTGCCAGGAATAATAGATGCCTCAATAGGCAGCATATTAATCTCTGACCATGCACCGGTCTCTATTTTGTACTCCCCACCGGGCCAGGGTGCCCCTTCTACAAGATGGCGATGTAATCCATCTTTGATGCAAGACAAAACCTTTCAAGCCTATATTAAAAAGGAAGCCGAGTGTTACTTGGCAGAGACTCACCCTCAGATATAACAGTGAACCCCAGGAGGAGACCTGGGGCTGCACCAGCACTCCTTGGCCCCCTTTGTCCATCTTGCTCCATTGTAAGCAGATGAACACCCCTTGGTGGTCACCACTATGTCCTACCTGCCCAGTGCCATTGACAAAGCTGATGATTTGCTTGGTTGGGAGATTCTGGACACCCTAAAAGCTCTGTAGAAGCCCACTAGGAAGGCTATCTGAAACAGCTCTGCCTCCAAATCAGATGAGCAAACTTTGGGGAGGATAGTCATTATTTTAACCAGCAACACTGGGCCAAGTGGTACCCCACCATTACCCATGTAGAGCCATGGTGCTTTATTTGAAGGAGGAATGCACACAATTGGTCTTCAGGTACCATCTAGGCAGCTTCTAAGCCCTGCTGCTGCCTCATCCACAAAAAGATTTCCATTCCCCTCTGATATGCTGCCCTCATACTGGGCTCTAATGAGCACTTGAGCAACTCCCATTCTTCTGTATCACCAACTCCCAGAGGTAGGGTGGGACATCCCTGGGGCATGTTTCTGCCTCCTGTGCCAGCTCTTGAAACCTCTCCAATTTTAAACAAGAATAAACATCAGCCACTTAATTTTCCACACCAGCTACATACATTGCAATGAACTGTATATTCAATGTCAAACACTTAAGTATGAACACCCTCATCAGATTTCCCATGAGGCTCTTTTCCCCTGTTGCCTATTAATGCTATAGTCTACCCCAAGTTGTCTGTCTTGAATATCACCTGTTCATTGTGAAACTGATCCCCTCAGATCACTAAAGCCATGACGATGGGAAAGAATTTGAGGAGCGTAATATGATGAAGCAAGCCAGCCGCCACCCACATCTGAAGCCACGGGCCTGTGCACCAAGCCCCATGAAAGTAAATCCAAAAGCCCACCCCCCTGGGCAAATCCATGTATAATTCAAACCTTTGACTTGTGACCTCTGTGGCCCAAATGACCACACTGTTAGAAAAGGATAGGAAGACTAAACAAACTTTAAGATCATCCTATATGGCATGAACTCTGTGACCCAAAGCCTGTGATGGGACTTGCTACAACCCTCCCTGCACTTGGCCAGCCCATGGAGAAAGGGTCTCCCCATCAGCATACATTTGCAGGAAAAATCCAAATGCCCTTGTTTCTGCTGCAATTCCCTCAGGGTGAGCTTGTGTGCCTGAAGTGCCGTGTGAAACATTGTTCGAAGGGCACTGACCTTCTGAGGTGTAAGGTGAAACTCCATGGTGACAGTGTAGATTTCAGTACCTAGAAAGGACAAGTGTGTACATGGCCCCTCCATCTTGTCATGGGCTAGTGGTATCCCCAAGTCCTTGCATGCAACCCAGAATGCTCCCATCAGTTGTGCACAGTGATCAGTCCCTGTTTTGTCCACAAACACAAAAATCATCCTGATAGTGGATGAATTCTGCTCTGCCTGCCATCTTAGTGGTGGCCCAGTGGAAGAAGTTGCTGACTTGTTCAAACACTGCACATGTCACAGCACAACCCCATGGGCATGCAGTTGTCTACGTAATAGTGCCCTTCGAATTTCATGTCCAATAAGTCCCTGTCCTGAGAGTGTACAAGCAACAATCAAAAAGCTGATTCTATATTGGACTTGCCTAGCAATGCTCCCTTTCCTACTCCCTTCCCCACCTTGATGGCTGCATCAAATAGCGTGTGTCACACTGCAGTATCCTCAGCATAGATGTGATGAGTGACAGAGTCACCCTCCAGGTAAGATAAGTGATTTATCAACCTGAATTCTCCTGGCACCTTCTTTGGCACCAGATCTATTGGAGATACCCAGCGGTGTGGGTATGGATGTTGCTGAAGTGGCGCACTAACCCTGCCTAATGTCACTACTTCCCAAGGTTTGCCCTATCTGTGTCCAGCTGGTCCCTGGCAGATTTTAGATTCTCTCAGTATGGAATCTCTAAGCCTGTGCAAACCCTCTGCCAGTGACCAAATAGTCAGTCTGTCTGGGTTGCTTTCCAACCAACTCTCAGTGCACTCCACCCTTATTGGCATTGAAAGATTTCCCCTGCCCCTTCCAAAAGGGCTGTAAGATAACCCCTTTCATGCACTGCACAAAATGGTGGTTCTGCCCACAAGCAAAGCACTCATGCTTATGTTTACAGGCATCCACCTTGCACATCCCATGACTGTAATTGTAACACTGTCCCCCTTCCCCCTCTTTCCCATGTTCCCTGCTGCAGGACCACTGTTCCCTGTTATAAAGCCCTGTCGAGACAACGGAGTACAGCACACTGTGAAATCATTGTCTGAATGCTGTATCCACCCTGGCCTCAATAGACTACAGTGGGGGAAGATCCAAGGCCACCCCGACCCTGCTTGGATCATGCTATGTCCTCCTGCAAAACTCGTCGCACTCTAATCATCCCCATCTCCTTTCAAAGCTTGCATCATTATGATACAGCTGTACTAACTCCACAAACCCTGGGATTTTTGTGGGCTCAATTCAGTCAACAGTCCCACATGAAAGGCAAACCCACTTGCCAGTTTTCCGAGGTGCATCAAATAACTATGTTCCTTTTACGTTCTAACCCATAACCCTTCTCTTTGTCTTTCTCTGATTCCTTTTCAAACCTTAACTCTTTGGGACTATCGAGTAGTGTAAGAACATCCATGAACTTCAAGTTCAAGTTCAAGTTTATTGTAGGAAAACTCAGTTGAACAAGCTCATTCACAAGGAGGTCCTTTGACACAGATAGGTAGTTACAGATTGCATAATCAAAAAAACAGTACAAATTCAAGTACAGAATTATGGGCAAGCATTAACATGTTGCATAAAAATGGCAAAGACATAGAAAAATATAAGTACAGAAAAAAGGTACAAAGCACTTGTTTCGGAGTATCAAGGCAGCTAATTTCTAGATAAGTAAAAGGAAGCAGTGGGCTAGGGTTAGAGCAGTGAGCTGGGATTTAGAAACAGCTGCACCCACAATCTGTTACCACACTTCATTAGACAGGTGCGAGCCTACCAGCTCAGCCATGGGCACGGTTGTGCTGGTTGCTGCTGCACCAGTTCCCTGCCACCCAACTGACCCATCTCATGCCCTGCACCTCCCCCAGGTGCCTTGGACTATTTCTTCTCTTTTTCAACCAAAAAGGGCCAACAAACTGTTCATCTTCTCCTCCAATGTCAATGGAAGAATAGGAGGGCCCACCAGCTGTGGCAGTGGACTTGGTCCCCCCAGCTGCAGGGAATTGCTGGATTGTGGAGCAGGAGGGAGTGGCAATAGCTGAATAGATAGACCTGGCTGCCAGACCCACAAGGATTGGACCGAGGAAAGGCATTGCTGGCAGTGGAGCCAATGGGCCTGGAGACAGCCCCAGTGCCTACAATGGCACCAGTCATAGAGGTATGGGAAGGGCAGGAGAAGGCCCAATGGGTAAGGCACTGGCCACGGCTGTGGGCCAGGCAATAGTCCCAACAGGAGTGGAACTGATAGCTGCTGTTCTGGATGCGGGGACAATGGGATGGGAGTCATATGTAACCCCTCTACAAATGGGGGTTCCCGAAAAGTCTTCCTTGAGCTTGCCTAAATGCTCACTGCCAGGCTGGTGTCCTGCGTCTTAGCAGTTTAAATGTATTGCCAGAGAGTGCCCGTATAGCCTCTGTGTACTGTCTCTTTAAGAGCTGCCTGGATTGCAGTCATAATTAATCTGGGAGGGGGCTGAGTGTTTCTATGCTCGAGGCCCACCCGGGCCTCCCATGCACTGACGTGGTGTAGACTTGGAGTACAACATTCTATCGACAGACTTTGCAAAACGAGCTGTGGTCAGGAGCCTTGACTGTGCTGCACAAATGGGATTAATACTGAGGACCTAGTGACCCAAAAAGTGATGCCCAACAGCCCATGCCACAGTCACCACACAACTCTGAACAATGCAATCTCCTCGATCACCATCCATATGCCTGCCTTAGCTAACCTTGTCCAGGCATCCTCTATTAGTGATTTGTTCCTCAAAAACCAACCCACTTCCCCATAGAGCCCATGAAGGGGAATGCATATGCAACAACTACAAATGAGGTCTATACATGGAAACCCCACGTGCCATTCTCTCCAGACCTAAACAGGAAGCACAACTAGAACAAAACTGATTTCTCTTCTCTCTTTCCCTTTCTTTCTCAAGTTTGTGATGCACCATAGCAATAATCCTAAAATGCACCATGTACAGTGCATAAAACAACAGCAAAACAGTCCCAATGTATTAGGATGAGAGTCTGAACACAGAAACAGAGCTGAGGGCATATTCTAACCCCCTGCTATGTGGTGCAGTGCAGTAATAACCTCTCACCACCATCCAAGGGATGTTGATTGGCTCCAGCATGCAGCGCACAAACCACAGCACAACTCAGGTGAATGTTCCGGCATGGATGCATGCTGCACAGAATTCAAAGTTCTCAACCGAATCCAAACTACTGCTCCTCACTTACCCACAGTGCACCCGAGTATACTACTGCATGGCAGCCCTCCCGAGGCGCTCAGTGTACCATTGAATAGACCTGGCTAGGCAGAGAAGCATACTGCTTCCAAGGAACACCTTTTGGAAGAAGATAAGACAAAATTACTTACCATAGTAATTTTCTTTCTTCCCAGTGATGCTCAGACATTCATAACTTTGTGCAGTCATCCTGATGGGTTGGACTGCCCGGAGAGATGGAACACATGCAAATGATGGAATTCTTTGCATGTGAGCATCTTTCAAATACTGCCTCTACCAACTGTAGTGTTCCAAGCCCTTCAGATTTGTAAGAAGCCTGGAAGTCAGGCAACATGGAAAATGTTACCATAAATTATTAACTAATTAATAAAACATTTTTAATAAAACAATTTTAGGATTAGCCTAATAAACAACTTGAAGAAACCTCCAAGGGAGGAACTATATCTAAATATAACTATGGTGTTCACCATAGATTGAGAAAAACTATTTTGAGAGACAGAAAACTGGTAAAACTCTGTCTAGCATAGAGAAATGTACCCAGAAGGATATGGCTATGTGGCACTAGCATGCGGAATGCAGAGGCTTAAGTTCTGGAAGGGGAGGATGGGAGGGAGTTATGAATGTCTGAGCATCACTGGGAAGAAAGAAGATTACTTTGGTAAGTATTTTTTTCTTCTAACCCCAGTAATGCTCAGACCATTCATAACTTTGTGCAGACTACCAAGCAGTAACCCCCAGGTGGTGGGCACAGAACTTATTTTGGAAACAGACTTTGCAGGACTGCTGTGCCAAACTTGGCATCACTTCTGGACAAAATATCCAAATTATAATGCTTTGTAAAGGTGTGTACTGATTTCCAAGTAGCTGCTTTACAAATGTCCAACAATGGCATTCTTCTCAGCAGCTGCAATAGTGTCGCTGTTCCTTCCTTGTTGAACGAGCCTACAGCCCAGCTGGGGACTCTTACCTGCTTTATTGTAGCAGAATTGAATGCACTGACAATCCACTGAGAAATGGATCTTTTGAGGCTGGTTTGCCCATTCCAACATCCCCATATGTAAGGAAAAGTTGTTTTGTCTTGCCTATGGCCTTTAGTAGCTGTCATGTAGTAGCTGAGAGCTCTTTTCACATCCAGACTGTGAGCCTTCTTTCACCAGAGCTTGCATGGTCTCTGAAGAAGACAGGCAGAGTGATTGATTGGTTCAGATGGAAATCTGAAACCACCTTGGGAAGGAGTTGTCTGTTTGTTCTGAGGACTACTTTATCCCTGTGGAAGGAAATATAGTCCTGGTCAACACAGGGAGCCTGAAGCTCACTGATTCTTCTTGCTGAAGTAATTGCTACCAGGAAAACTGTTTTCCAGGTAACATACTTTAAATGGGCTGTAGCCATGGGCTCAAAGGGAGCCCACATCAACCTTGCTATACATACATTAAGATCCCAAGTGGGCACTGGTGCCCTGTGAGAGGGGCGCAAATGCATTAGGCCTTTGAAAAATCTTTTGAAAATGGGATTTGATGCTACAGATACCTTTGTCCTAACAGACAGGTATGCAGATACTGCTGCAAGGTGGACCCTTAAGGAACTGGGTTGCAGACCTTGTGAATGCAAGTGAGTTAGATAATCCAACACCACTGAGACCCCTGCATCATTTGGGGTGAAGTTTCTAGTAGAGCACCAGAAAGAGAATCTTTTCCACTTAGCAGAATAAGTTTTCTTAGTTAAAGGCTTCCTGTAACCTTTCAAAATGTGTAATACAGTGTCAGAAAGGTTCAAGCCTGCATACTCTAACTCCTCAAGAGCCATGCTTTGAGGTGAAGAGACTTGAGATTTGGGAATAGCAATGTTCCCCGATTGGAGGTTAGAAGATTGTGCCTGACAGGCAAGCTTATTGGCCTGCTCACTGCCACGGAGAGCAGAAGAGAGTACCATGGCTGCCTGGGCCAATCTGGAGCTATCAATATCAGTGAAGCTGAGAGGGATCTGAGTTTCAGCAGCACCCTGAAAATCAGAGGGAAAGGGGGATATGCATAGAGAAACTTGCCCGACCAATCCAGCACCAAGGCATCCAGAGGGATTGTGCCCTGGGATGGTGGCCTGCAACAGTACTGAGACAACTGGTGGTTCTGGTGGGATGCGAACAAGTCTATCTCTGGAACGCCCCACCTGTTGAAAATTGCCTGTACCACCTGCTTGTTCAATGCCCATTCATGATGGGGCTGATTGATTCGACTCAGTGTGTCTGCCAAGATATTGTCCTTTTCTGGCAGATGGATGGCTTGCAGGGACACCTTTAAAGAATATGCCAGAGCCCAAATTATCATGGCTTCTGTGCATAGGGGACCTGATCTGGTGCCACCCTGCTTGTTTATGTAATATATAGTGGTGGTATTGTCTGTTCTGACCTGTACCACCTTGCCCATTACCAGTGTAGAGAAAACCTTAGTGCCAGCCGCACTGCTCTGAGTTCCAGCAGATTTATATGCTGGAGGGACTCTGCTTCTGACCAGGTACCCTGAGTTGTGTGCTCCCCTAGATGGGCACCCCAGCCCAGCAGGGGATGCATCTGTTGTGAGGATTAGTGAAGGATCCTCCTTCTGGAAGGGGACTCCTTGTCTTAGGTTGGATACCTTTTTCCACCACAAGAGGGCTTGTAACAGGGGCCTTGTCACTGGAATGATCTTTGAGAAGGGGTCTTTTTTCTGACTCCAATGAGTCCTGAGGTGAAACTGGATGTGTCTCATGTGAAACCTGGAACCCTGAACTGTACCTGTGGATGCAGCCATATGAAAAAAGCTGCAGAAATTGCCTGGCTGTTTTTCGACCATGCAATCTGAAGGAGTTTGCTATGGCCTGAAGACTTTGCACCCTGTCTAGTGGTAAAAAGGCCCTGGCCTGCAGGGTGCTGATCTCTGCCCCTATGAACTGTAAAGTCTGTGTAGGGGTGAAGACAGATTTTTTCTGGTTTACTATGAAACTCAGAGATTCCAGAAGATCCTGTATAAGCCTTAGAGAGGTTGTGACCTGCTTTGGTGATTTGCCTATTATCAGCCAGTCATCCAGGTATGGAAAGACAGTCACTCCCTGTCTTCGAAGAAATGCCACAACAACTGCTAGGCATTTTGTAAATACCCTTGGTGCCGAGGAAAGGCCAAAGGGTAGGTTGCAAACTGATAATGACCTGATGGGAGTCTGAATCTGAGATATTTTCTGTAAGATTCCTTTATGGGAATGAGGAAATAAGCATCCTGTAAATCCAGAGATGCCAGCCAGTCCCCTTTCTGGATTATTGGTAAAATCCAAGCCAAAGTGACCATTTTGAACTTTGGCTTTTTCAGGTGCTTGTTTAAAGCTCTGAGCTCCAAAATTGGCCACCACTCCCCATTTTTCTTTGTTAGGAAGTATCTGGAGTAAAAACCTCTTCCTCTCAGGGTTGCAGGGACTAATTCCACTGCTTTGAGCTGAAGCAGCTTCTGGACCTCGGCCTCTAGCAATGAGATTTGTGTTAGAGGTGGGGAGCAGGGGTGTAGCCAGAAATTTCCATTTTGTACATAGTCTCCAATAGTGGCACCCCGTCCCCAATTAAAAAATGTACACATCCTCTCCAAATAGTACCCCCTTCCAAACAAGTCAGACTGTTGTCTGAAGATTCTTCTAATCTGTAAATGGTTATACGTGTATCTGTCTTCTAAACAACAGAAATTTGAACAGAGACACTCCTCAGTGGCCTAAACTAACCCAAATACTACTGATTAGAATGAAAATATTAACAGAAAAACATATGGTTTGTGACAGGCACTCAACAAAACTGTACTCAAATGTGCACAGTGAGTATGCCTGCCTACACCGATGGTGGGGAGGTAGAAACCCTGGGTTTTTTTAGAGGAAGAAATTTGAACTGCAGAGATAGACCTTTTCCCACTACCCCCAGCACCCACTTGTCTGTGGTGATGGTTGACCAGAGGCGGAGGAAATGGGACAGTCTGCCTCCAACAGGTAGGGAGGAGGCGGCTTGCATCTCAGGGATTCTGCTTAGGCTGGGGCTGAGGTTGTGGCTGAGTCCCTCGCCTAGAGCCCCCCTTCTACCCCTACCCCTTGAGTAGCCCTGAGGGGGGTACTGCTGGTATTGGGTCCCGGCTACTGGCTGGAAGAAAGGTTGTGATAAAAAGGGACGACCCCTGCCACCCTTCCATAGGGCCTAGTGGATGAAGAAGATCTGTCCCTAACAGAGTTACTTCTATAAATAGCCTTATATTCATCCACTTTTTTCATATAGGCCACTGTGGACTCCTCAAACAGCAGATTTCTTCCAGTGGGAAATCCAGGGCCTTTGACTGGGTATCCTGAGTGAGGTTTTTGTGGCCCTAAGCCAAGCAAACCTCCTCTGAGCCACTGTATTAGCCATCCATTTGGCTGCAGTGTCATTCAAATCAGCAGCCACTTGGAACTGGTACTTGGCCGCCTCCAGCCCAAACCTGGCAGTTTCTGCCAGGTCATCTGACAAGGGTGGGGTGGCCTTCATGGACATTGCCAGTACCGACTGCCACAGGGATTTCTGATACTGGGCAGCATAAGATTGAAAAGTGGCCTGTCTCATGGCCAATGAGGCTGACAAATAGCCCTTTTTGGCCATACTGTCCAGTTTTCTGGAGTCCTTGTCCGGAGGGTGTGAGGACAGAGGGACCTTAGCCTTATCACAGGCAGCTTGCTGTATAACCCCTTGATGATCAGGGTGGGAGAAAAGGAATTCAGCTCCCTCCCTGTTCAGCTGAGTTTGGGGTCTGGAGGAGCTTCATAGCATCCTTCTTAAAGAATTTATATACTGGAAGGAGGAGGGCTTTTGTGGGTGTTAAACCCATCATACTGAGGTACTCAATCTCCTCCTCATCTTCCACTTGCTCTCTTATGTTGATGTCCAGAGCATCTGCTATTCTCCTTACAAAAGAAAAATGGGAGGAAAAATCCTCAGACACCCAGGGGGAGAGCCAAATTCCTGCTCAGGGGAAATCTCTGGGGGAATAGGTTCATTCTCCTCATAAATGTCATCATCCCCTTCGAAATATTGTTGCTCCAGAGCAGGAGGCAACACAGAAGCAGCAACCTGGGGACCCTGGGGAGGGGCAGGAGGCTGGGGGATGATGTTTTGCAGAGCCTGGATAATTTTGAATGCCAGGGCTATGTCTTGAGCTGAAGGCATGACAGGCTGCTGCGCAGAAGTCCCTGGCTTAGCAGGAGAGAGTTCTGCATGTTTGAGCTTCTTTCATTTCTTTGAGGGAACCGGGGAGTCAGCTGGTTCTTTCCCTCTTTTTGCCCCTTTTTCGCCCGTATCAGGGGCAGGGATAGAAGCACTTGTCAATTTAACCACAACAGACTGGGGTGTCAGCTGGTCAGAGCCTGAGGGACCCCTTTGAAACTTTTTGTGAAGCCTTTCATGGCATTTTTCAACAGTTTTTTCTGGGAATGTTTTGCATATTTCACATTCCTGGTCCAAATGTTCAAAACCCAGACAAGCTACACATAAGGTATGCTTGTCTGCCTTGGCAAACACATCTCCACACTTCAAACAGTTTTTAAAACCAGGTTCACCGGTTCTCTTTTTAGTTTTCTCAGTCATGGTGAAATATAAAATGAAAAACCTCAACTGCTAATACCAAAAGCTAATGCAGGTATTTAAACAGCTTAAAAGGCTTTTCCTTTTTTTTCCTTTTTTTCTGCGGTCGGTTCCGGAACCGATAGGGAACCGACGGAACCGAGAAAGGAGATGAAATATGAACCGGTTCAGCGGTTCTGTAACCGATGAAAAGCGGTTACAAATAAAAACTTTAAGGACCAAATTTAAATGAAAATGAATAGGTTCTTTAGTTAGAGAACCGAAACAAAGTTACAACTAGCTCGGATCCCTCACGGTTATACCGAACCGCGAGGAACCTAGAAAAACAACAATTTAAACAATAATAACCAATATAACTACCAAATTAGTAGTGGCAGTAAAAGAAACTAAAAATACTTATGGTTTTAAACTTTTTCTTTCGTCTTACTAAGTGGGCATAGAGACTCGAGCGACCAGACTTTCAGGCGGAGAGAAAAATCTGAAGGGCTTAGAACACTACAGTTGGTAGAGGCAGTATTTGAAAGATGCTCACGTGCAAAGAATTCCATCATTTGCATCATTGCATGTGTTCCATCTCACCGGGCAGTCCAACCCATCAGGATGACTGCACAAAGTTATGAATGGTCTGAGCATTACTGGGGTTAGAATTGCTGGATTTGCTGTTCCTTTTATTTATTTATTTTTAAAAGTGGAAAGTCATGTCCTGCGACTCTGTCCCCAGCTGGCAGGCCTGCCACATGGTGATTGGTGTCCTACCGCTGACTACGCTGTCACTCCAAAGCCCAGCTGCCCGACCACACTTCGAATGTTAGCCACATTAACAAGAAGGAGATAATTATTTCCTCAATGCCTTTTTGGGCACTTGGTCACCCCAGCCCCAGTGTCCCTGTGGACTACCATCTAAACCAGTCACACTGGAATTTGAACCCCGGCCACCTGGAATTCCATTCTGTTACACTATCGGCTGCACCACCAAGGAAACTGTAAACCAGGGACTCCCAGGAGCACCTTACTCTAGTGGTTCTGTAATGCACAACCTGGTGCTGCACAGATGATTACATTTTTTCTTCTGTGCAGCACCAGGTTGTGCATTAGAGAAAGCATGAAGTGCTTTTGAGAGTCCCAAGTTTTGAGATGCCTTAGTAGCTCACATACAAACAGAAGAGAGAGAAAGAAGTAAATGCCTCAGCTGGGACTTTTTTTTTTTTTAATTTATTTAGTTGTTTAACCAGGTATAGCACACTAAGCTGACAGCTTTTTTACAGGAGCGACCTGGGAGCACAAGGAGGTTAAGTGACTTGCTCAGGGTCACACAGTATGCAAGTGGAAGCTGTGGGATTCAAACCCAGGTCTGGTCTGCTGGATGTCACCTGATTTGCAGTTTAGAGTCTTAGACCACTGCGCTATACTGCCTCCTTGAACTTGAACCCATGCCACCCGGAATACCATTCCAATTGCACTACCAGCAATGCCACCAAGACAATTGGAATCTGGGCTGTCCCTGAGCACATTACTCTTTCTCCAGTGCACAGCCTGGTGTTGCACAGAAAATTACATTTACAATCACAAGAGTGCAGGGTGCATATTGAGGCACTTACTTCTTTATCTCTTCTGTTTGTATGTGTCACATAAACATGCACACTGCACTCTTGTGATTGTAAAAGCCTTAGTGGCGCAGCTGGTAGTGCAACTGGAATGGAAATCAGGTGGCCTTGGTTCAAATCCCAGCTAAAAGACTTATTTCTTTCTCTTCTGTTTGAGTTCCACATATATGCACACTGCAGTTGTATAAATAAAAATATATGTTCAGTACAAAGTTGCGCATTAATGAAAGAGTAAAGTACTTCTGGGAGTCCCATGATTCCGGGTGCCTTGGTGGAAGAGCTGGTAGCTCAACTGGAACTGAATTCTGGGTGGCCTGGGTTCAAATCCCAGCTAAGGCCCTTATTTCTTTCTCTGTTCTGTTTGTCTGGGCTCCATATATGTGCACACTGCACTCGTATGAATAAAAATCACATTTTACTCTGATTTTCAATTGGGAAATCTGTCTCCATATGGATGGGCCAAAATGGTAACTGGCTTAGCCATCCAAGTGACACCCTTAAAGGGAACCACATTTTTAGGCCATGCACCATCCAGTGCTGCTGTCCTTGCCCTATGCTAACCGAAGTACAGACATGATGGGATATCTGTGACACACCTCTGACCCAGGACCCATATTTCCACCCCATGGGCCTAGAAGGTCCTCCTGGCTAAATGCAACTAGTGCAACAGGCTTTCTCCTCCTTATAAGGTGGAATACTGACCCAACTCTTTTGAGCATTACAATTTATATGCCCTCTGGGTTATAAATAGACATTTCCCACCAAGTCCTCTAGTTTTTAGATCCGCAGGCAGATCACTCTATACTCCAGGGGCTGGCAGTATAGCCAAGAGGTTAGAGTAACAAGATGTAAAAGAGCTAGGTACATCCAGAAGACCTGGGTTTGATTTCCACAACCCCATTTGCATACTGTGTAAACCTGTGTAAGTCACTTAACCTCCCTGTGCTCCCAGCTCACCCCTGTAAATGGACCTTGTAACCAGTGGGCTTTACTCAGTTAACAGAAAAAAAACCCTTTCCCGGAGCAGAACTTGGTTTGTGAAACATTAACCCCCTCATGCCTGTGTGGTGTTCATGATCCCCCAACAAACACGTTGACATCCCTATCAAGAGAAAGGGATCTCTCCTGTCTAAAAGTGATAGACAAATGGAATGCACACATTTCCCCCAAAACTTCCCAGTCATTCGTGAATATTAAGCATTAATACCCAGGCCTAGGTTCATTTTCCTCAGATTAACCTCTATATATATGGATACATAGACAACATGCAGCAGGCCAACTCAAAATATGCAATTTATTTTCATGTGGAATGAGACAGGACCATAACTTATGAGTGGCAAGTCACAAATGAGTTTTAAAAGTCCTGCCCCTTCACAAGTGATAATAAACTGCATATTTTAAGTCAGACTACTGCATATAGGAAGAAGTAGGCTGCTGGTTAGCTAGGATCTGCAGCTTATCGACTAGGTAGGGAAATGGGCAGACTGGGTGGGCCAAGCGGTCCTTATCTGCCGTCAAAATCTATGTTTCTATGTTTCTATTTGATTTATACAACACCAGTTTACTAGTTATAGCTTTTAAATCTGCTGCTTGTATAATAATGTTACCTGTAGCTTGGCATCAGGTAAAGAAATTAAGGGAGGGGGTAGTGGAAGCAAGGCTTTGACAGCCTTAATGGTATGTTGCCAAACTTTCTGTGCATTGGGTTGCAAGCTGTAATGGCACATTTTCAAACTTTGTGGGATCTGAGTTTTGTGTGGTGTAGTAGCAACCCCATTCTGCATTAGTATAGTTTCTTGCAATGAAAATCCTCAGCTTTTGAGAAAGTAGAGTGGTAATTTGTCCCAGTGCATTGCATGGGCCCATCAGATCTCCATATGCACATCAGACTCTTGTGAGGCTAGGCTCCCCAGCCCACTGCAAGGTGCTGTCTATGTGCCAGAACACTGCTCTGCCCCACCCCAGGCTGGGGTCAGAGCTGCACACCGCAGCACCTTCACCCCTGTTTCAGCCCCTTCAGCCAACTCACTAAGTTCACAACTAAACTCAGGTCATTGGCACGGAAAGGTGACATGGCCCCATTGGGCCAAAGGCAGTCCCTGCAAACATAATTTGTTTTGTAACATTTTGACCCCACATTTTCAACATACAGTAGTCTTTCTAAACCCCCCTTCTGAACACGACAGGTGTCGTTTATAAAATACTGGCCAAAGCATCATTATGGGCCACAAGTGTAAAAACTTATTTTGTTCAGGATTTGAAAAAAAAATGCCACCTGTCATTCATGAGGTGGTGTGAAAAAAAAATGATTGCATTATTTTGACTATGTGGGGTAACATTATTGAAAATGATCAAAGTTATGAATGAGCGGTGAAACTTTCAATGTACCCTCATAACGTTTGTGTTTATTTTAATATTATGACCCAAAATTTTAAACATAGTCTTCTTATGACCCCACCGCAAGAACCTGGTTGGTGAATATTTTGAAATCCTGTCTGAAAGGTGATTTTGCAGAGCAACTGTGAAATCACCTTTCAGGGCAGATTTGAAAATTTTCACCTACCTTGTTTTTGAGGTGGGGTTCCGAAAAGGCCATGTTGAACGTTTGGGGAAAATATTAAAAAATGACCAAGTTATGACTACCTTTCCTACTAGATTTGTTGTTATGTATCTAAACTGTGCCTGTTTTGAGTTTGTATCTATTGTCCCCTCAATCTATTTTGTCTTTGTATCTGGACTTAATGTGTAGCAATTGTCCTTATTACGTTTCATACTTTGTATTATGCTTGTCACTCAGCTGTGTACGTGTACCTCCTTCCCCCAGGATGCATCTGGAATCGAGCAGTAGCCTGCGCAGTATGCCTTCCTGGTTAAATGCTTACTTAAATAAATAAATCAAGCCTGATAAAGCAGCTGACCATGATGGACTAGAGCCCAACCTCTTAAAACTTGTTGCCTCAGTACTGGTCTACCCAATTGTCAAACTGTTCAACCTGTCCCTTCATCTACCTGTGGCCACTTGTTTGCAGAACATTCTGTACTCACACTCCCCCGGGGAGAATTTGGACTGTAAAAAACATTGAATCCTACCTCCAGAGGGGTTACAAATGATTTCACTACCTCCCACCTTTCACTCCTTAAAGAGCAACTCTGCACTTCAGCATGTGCTTTCATAAATAAGATGTTTCAGCTGTTACAATTTACTAGAGAATACATTTTTTTCATATTCAATATTCTTTTTCAGGATTTCAAGCACACATTTAGTCTAGCTAAAAAGTCTGTATAGAAAACATTTGCTTCTCCCCTGTTAACCTTACAGTGCCTTTGTTTATGGCATCATAATGTTCACCATGACAACAGACTGTGATGTCACAGAGATTGTGTGGTTTGCAGGGGAGAGTCAGATACATTTTGAAAGACTCAATGAAATAATTCCTGCATTTTCTACAATATTTAGTAGACTGACAACAGGTAAAAGTAAAAAAAATAACACATAACTGTCACAAACTCGCTCAGCCGGTCAACCCTCTACTCCCAGAGTGCCAACCTCTGAGCGTATGATTTGTGTACAGTGAACAGACAAGGTAACCCTCCTGTCTGTTTTGTGGGTTCAAGTCACCTTAGTCTCAAGCTCTGGAGGGATTCAAACTGATAACCTCTTGTTAGCATACCCAATTATCAGGGTCAGATAATTCTGTCTTCGGGGGGCCAGATATCTTTGTCTACGGGCACCCAACCAGGTATTTGAAATCAACCCTTAGAACTCTAAGCAAGACTTTAGAGAACTTTATCCACTTCCCAGTTTGGTATACAACAAGCCCATACACAGTGTTACTATAACCTTTAAAAGCTCCACTTGAAATAAAAAGAAATGTCAAGGCACTCCAGTAGTTTCGTTTTGTAAAAAAATATCTTTACTTTAAAAATATCAAAACAGAACAATAATTACAGAACAAATATATATATATCCCAACACATACAGCCTTAAAACAAACAGGTAAAAAAAGTACAGTTCCTATAATTCATACATGCAGACTGATATAATCTAATGCTTACTTTCTTTCAGTGCTTTGAGGATCTCCCTTCTCTCAGTCAGAAATATTTTCTTGTGTGTCTCTGTCATGTTCTCTCAGCAGTTAAACACACTTCTGAGCCGGTCTTCTCATGAGGTCACTAACTCCGCCTTGGTGTATCAAACTCTATATTTTACAATACAGGGTCTCCAAATAAAATATTTAAAACAACATATGAGATGACCTCATTGACTTTCCTCTCCACAGGTTAACTGGTCAGAACTGGTTTGTGCTCTGCTACACATACATCTTAAAAGTATCTTTGATCTAAGTCACTGTATTCAAAGCAAAAGTGTATTGGCCTCTTTAATCCTGTCTGGACCTTGGAATCTATACCTCAGGTCTTTCTGATGTAATTCAAGGGTTCCCCAGGAAATGTATTTTGGACCTTTTAAATCTGTCTGGGTCCTTCCTGGCTCAGACATCAAACCTCTTCAATGTCCATTCTGGCCTTTCTCCGACGCCCCTCCCCACAAGTCCTTCCTGGTAACCATGCAAGTCAAAGGATCTCCCTGAGGGCATTATGAATGTCTAATCTTATTTCCTGAGACGAAATCAAATTGACAAGGTAATTGCACCCCAGATCTCTGCAGTTTAAAAGATCTCTTGTCCTTTGAACTTATCCCAGGGGGGGTCTTGATGTGTTAGTTCCAGTAAGACAGCCTTTTCCTTGAACTGACCTTCCCATTACATATTTTATATGTAATAACAAAAATTAATACAGCACTCAAGTACTCAGAGCTGGCTGTCTACTTCACACTCCTCCCCACCTAGACTGAATTTGGAGGATCCAACCCCTACATGGGATGAGCTTCCCAAATCAGTTCACTCCTCATAGACCCTAGACAGTCCATCTGAGTTCTTATTCTTGGCTCTGGCCCTATGCACAATTTTCAGATCATACCCTTGTAAAGCAAGACTCCATCTGTGCAGTCTGCCATTGTTTTTCCCCATCTATGATAACCAAACCAGGGGGTTGTGGTCAGTCTGCACCCCAAAAGGTTGCCTATACGAGTATGGCTCCAATTTCTTTAGGGCCCACACTAGGGCAAGACACTCCTTTTCCACCGTGGAGTATGCTTGTTCCCTGGGGAGAAGTTTTCAGCTCAGGTAGGCTATCGGGTGGTCCCTCCCTTCGCTGGATGTCTGCCCCAATACCCACGTCTGAGGTGTCCATCTAAACTATAAAAGTTTTGCTATAGTCCAGACTTGTCAAAACAGGAGCACTGCACAGTGCCTCCTTCAGTTTGGTAAAGGCTTCCTCACAGGCTGGACCCCAGGTGATTTTCTTGGGCATTCGTCTCTTTGTCAGGTCAGATAGGGGAGTAGCCAGGGCACTGTAATTAGGTACAAACTTTCTGTAGTAACCTGCTGTTCCGAGAAAACTCCCTACCTGCTTCTGAGTTTCTGGTCTGGGCCATGCCTGTATTACCTCTATTTTTATCTGGTTAAGGCAAAGCTGTCCCCGGCCTACCACATGCCCGAAGAAGGCCACTTCTCCCATGGCCACCTGGCACTTCCCGGTTTTGACAGTGAGCCTGGCCCTCTGTATTCTACCCAGCACTTCCCTAAGGTGTGACAGGTGTTCCTCCCAGCTAGTACTGAAGATGGCAATGTCATCCAGGTACGCCATGGCCTACTCCTCGGCACCATTTAACACCTGGTTCACCAATCTTTGGAAAGTGGCCAGGGAGTTCTTCATTCTGAAAGGCATTATTTTGAACTCAAATAAGCCTATCAGAGTGATGAAGGCCGACCTCTCCCTAGCTCTGCCCGTCAACTCTACCTGCCAATACCCCTTTGTCAGGTCAATGGTCGTAAGGTAGGTCACCCCCCCAACTTGTCCAGGAGTTCGTCCGTCCGGGGCATTGGGTGGGCATCTGACTTTGTGACTGCATGCAGTCCACGATAGTCTACACAGAAACAAGTCGAGCCATCTGGCTTGGGTACAAGGACTATGGGTGAGGCCCAGGGACTGTGGGATCTCTGTATTACCCCTAAATCCAGCATGTCCTCCACTTCTCTTCTAATGTCCTTTTGGACAGCCTCTGACACCTGATATGCTGTCCACCGTATGGGTGTCTGTGTCCCTGTCTCCACAGCGTGTGTTGCTAAGGGGGTTAGTCCAGGCTTGGCGCTAAACAATGGGGCAAAGTCTGCTAAAAACTCCCTCACTTTCTGGATCTGGCCCAAGGTCAGCTGGGGAGAAAATTTTACTGCCTCCACAGAGGACTCCCGCTTACTCTCTTCCAGCAAGTCCAGAAGGGGGTCTCCTTCATCCGTCCCCTCCCCATGACTACACACTGTGAACACCATGTCAGCCCTATTTGCATATGGCTTCATCATGTTGACATGGTACATCCTTTCTGTCTGTCTACGGTCAGGTAACTCCACAATGTAGTTTACATCATTTACCTTCCTAACCACTTTGTATGGTCCTGCCCACTCAGCTTGCAGCTTGTATTTCTGGACCAGAATAAGGACCATGACTTCCTGACCCACCTTGTATGAGTGAGCTCTGGCTCTGCAGTCGTACCATACTTTTTGTTTCTGTTGGGCAGCTGCCAGGTTGCTCTGGGCTGTCCCCATAAGCTCCTTCGGCCTTTCCCTAAACCTTAGGATGTAATCCACAATGGGAGTTCCCTTGGTGGCATGGCTGCCTTCCCAGTCCTCCTGGATCAAGTCTAGGGGCCCACGTACCCGGCATCCATACAAGAGTTCGAAGGGGAAAAATCCTGTAGACTCTTGGGGCACCTCCCTGTATGCAAACAACAGGTGCGGAAGGTATTTCTCCCAGTCCCTCCCATGCTGTTCAGCAAATGCCCGGAGCATTGACTTTAGGGTACCATTGAAACGTTCCACAAGCCCATTGGCTTGTGGGTGATACAGTGTTGTGCATCTCTGCACCACCCCACACTTCCTCCATAAACATTTCATTAGGTCCAACATGAAGGAACTCCCTCGATAGGTGATTACCTCCTGCAGAAACCCAACACATGAGAAAATCCCAAGCAAGGCATCTGCCACTTTGTCTGTCCTCAGTGAGGAAAGGGCGACTGCCTCTGGGTACCAGGTGGCATAATCCACCACAGTCAGGATGAACATTTTCCCTGAGGAGCTGGGGGTATTTAAAGGCCCCGCAATATCCATTCCCACCCTCTGAATGGCTTCTCCACTATGGGCAATGGAATCAGGCGGCTTTGGTTTCTGGCCCGCCTTCCCTATTTCTTGGCACGCGTGACAAGATCTGCAATACTCCTTCACCTGCTGGGTGAAGTTAGGCCAGTAGAAATTCTGGGCTAACCACTGTGTAGTTCATGCGATTCCCAGATGACCAGACAAGGGAATATCATGGGCAACCTTGAGCAACTGCTCATGATATCCCTGAGGAACGACAAGCTGCCTGCCTAGTATCCCTCCCTCTGTCTGTACTACCTGTATATACATAAGTCCATTTTCCCAATAAACCCTATGTCTTCTGTCACCTCCCTGTGCACTGTCCGAGTCTGCCCAAGCCCTCAGCTTCTCTAAACTAGGGTCACTTCTCTGAGCAGCTGCGAACCCCTCACACCTTCCCAAGGCATGTGACAGGTCTCCTTCAGTTGCTAAGCTAGGGTCCCTAGCACTAGCGTCAGGGCCATCAGGAACACCGTCAATCCCAACCTCTGACAAGGGGGTCACCCTCCTCTTGGGGTAACCTCTGTAGCTGGGTGGTTACTCGCTACTGGGAAATTTCTACCCTCTTTTTATCAGTCTCCCCTCTGGAGACACAGGCCGGGGAACTAGCCTCTGAGTATCTTCCCCAGTGGCTTCTGGGGCACTCAGGGAACTACACCTTTCCCTGGCCACTTGGCTACATGTAACTGCATATACCACCCCCTGCGGGAGATCGTTACCCAGGATCACATCCACTGCTAATGTTTTGGCTACAGCCACCTGTTGCACAGTTCCCCCTGTCTCACCCCAGTCCAGGAGAACACTGGCCAATGGCAATGTTTTCTCTTCACAAGTAAACCCTTGTACAGTTATGTATTTATTGGGTATAAGCTCACCAGGCTGTACCAGATCCCCTTTTACCAATGTCAGAGATGCCTCTGTGTCCCATAACCCCGGCGTCTGTATGCCATTTACCATGACTGGGTGCAAGTATTCCGTCATGTTCACTGGCATGCTTCCAGGAACACATAAACAACCCACTTCCTTTCTGGTACTACTTTACGTATTATTGCTTGCCTTCTTGGACACTGTCTGGCAATGTGCCCAGTTTCTTTACATAACCAACAAACATTTCTTACTTCCGAGAAATCTTTTCTTTGAAACCTGGGGCTAAGTGGTTTCAGTGGAGGCAGTGAGGGTTTTAGCTGCTCTGAAGGCACGCTCTTCCCTTTCTGTGCTGCCACACTCACCCCGTTCACTCTCAGAGCAGGTCTGATCTTGGCATAGCGGTCTGAGAATTCAGCAGCTTCTTGCACTGTTTTTGGATCTCGGTCCTCTAGTCAGGTTTTTAACTCTGTTGGGCAGGCCCAATAAAACTGTTTTAATAAAATCACATTTTCAATTGTATCAACAATGTTTGCCTCAATTCCTTCCCACCAATGTTTTAAAAACTGACATTTCATGGCTAGCTCCTCATAGCTCATATCAGGGCTTCTCCTGAGCTTACGGAATTTAGCTCTGTATGATTCAGCAGTTAATTCAAATTTTTTAGTAGTGCTGCTTTTAACTTGCTGTAATCATCACTGTCTTTATTGTCCATGTGACCCAATGCATCCCAGGCTTTTCTGGTAAGTAGCGGGGATAGCTGGAAGCTCCAGAACTCTCTAGGAATTTTAGCCTGAATACAAACTTTTTCAAAAGAATTTAAAAAGGTGTCTATATCCTCCCCTTCCTTAAACTCAGCTATTAATTTAGAGTTCAATTTGTAACCCAGTTCTGCAGTCCCAGTTAACCCCAAGCCACTTACCTGCCCTGGTGCTGCTGGTTGGAGTCATAGCTTCTCCAGTTCATGTTGCCACTGGCACTCCTCTCTCCTCTCCTCTGCAGCTCTGTGTTCTTGCTCTCTCTTCTCCTCTGCCTCTCACTGGCACTCATGTTCCTCATGGTCCGTCTCCCTCTGTTCCCTTTCTCTCCTGTCCTGGAACTCCAGCTCCATACTGCGCAATGCAAGTTGCAACCTGAGAACTGGATTCAGGATACTGGTGACTTGTCCCTGCTGCTGTGGCCCTTCACTGACAGTGGCCCTGCTGTCTGCCTTATCAGCTTAGGACCCTTCACTGGCCATTAGTTCTGCCACACTCGAGGTCTGGTCCCTTTCAGTCACAGTTGGTGACTCGCTGCTCTGGGTATCTGCTACCATCAGGGCTTCTATGAGGTTCTGCTTACTGGCTTTCACCCCAAATGGGACTCCCCAGTTCCACACGACTGCTTTAAGAAATCTACAGTGTGCTTGCTGTAGTCGGAAGACATTTTCTTCTTCTCTCACTACTAATACTATACTGACTGGCACTTCAGAAAAAAAAATAAAATGGGTGGAAACTTAACTGTAAGTCAAGGGATATAGTTTTGTTTCCTTTTTAAATAAAACACTGCCTTTCTTTTTTTTCAAGTGAGCTAAACGGTTTCAAGCTAACACACTGAACAATGAAGCTTATACCACCAAACTTTTTATGCCGCCGCTGCCAACCAATCTGTCACAAACTCACTCAGCCAGTCAACCCTCTACTCCCAAAGTGCCAGCCTCTGAGCATATGATTTGTGTACAGTGAACAGACAAGGTAACCCTCTTGTCTGTTTTGAGGGTTCAAGTCACCCTAGTCTCAAGCTCTGGAAGGATTCAAACTGATAACCTCTTGTTAGCGTAACCAATTATCAGGCTCGGATAATTCTGTCTTCAGGGGGCCAGATATCTTTGCCTGCGGGCACCCAACCAGGTCTTTCAAATGAACCCTTAGAACCCTATGCAAGACTTTAGAGAACTCTATCCATTTCCCAGTTTGGTATACAATAAGCCCATACACAGTGTTACAATAACCTTTAAAAGCTCCACTTAAAATGAAAAGAAATGTCAAGGCACTCCAGTGGTTTTGTTTGTAAAAAAATATCTTTACTTTAAAAATATCAAAACAGAACAATAATTATAGATCAAATATATATATCCCAACACATACAGCCTTAAAACAAACAGGTAAAAAAAGTACAGTTCCTACAATTCATACATTCAGACTGGTATAATCTAATGCTTACTTTCTTTCAGTGCTTTCAGGATCTCCCTTCTCTCAGTCAGTAATATTTTCTTGTGTGTCTCTGTCATGTTCTTTCAGCAGTTAAACACACTTCTGAGCTGGCCTTCTCATGAGGTCACTAACTCCGCCTTGGTGTATCAAACTCTATATTTTACAATACAAGGTCTCCAAATAAAACATTTCAAAAACATATGAGATGACCTCACTGACCTTCCTCTCCACATGTTAACTGGTTAGAACTGGTTTGTACTCTGCTACACATACATCTCAAAAGTTTCTTTGATCTAAGTCACTGTATTCAAAGCAAAAGTGTATTGGCCGTTTTAAACCTGTCTGGACCTTGGAATCTACACCTCAGGTCTTTCTGATGTAATTCAAGGGTTCCCGGGAAATGTATTTTGGACCTTCCAAATCTGTTTGGGTCCTCCCTGGCTCAGACATCAGACCTCTTCAATGTCCATTCTGGCCTCTCTCCTACACCCCTCCCAACAAGTCCTTCCTGGTAATCATGCAAGTCAAAGGATCTCCCGGAGGGCATCATGAATGTCTAATCTTATTTCCTGGGATGAAAGGAAATTGACAAGGTAATTGCACCCCAGATCTCTGCAGTTTAAAATACCTCCTGTCCTTTGAACTTATCCCTGGGGGGTCTTGATGTGTTAGTTCCAGTAAGACAGCCTTTTACTTGAACTGACCTTCCCTTCACATATATTATATGTAATAACAAAAATTAATATAGCACTCGAGCACTCAGAGCTGGCTGTCTACATCACACTATAAAACACAGTTAAAACATAATTGGTGCAAATACTGTATAGTGTTTTTATTATAATAGACTAGAGTTGCTCTTTAAGCACCCTTTCAATACAGTACTGTCCAATTTAATTTTCTACATCACAGAATCTCCCAATCTGTCATGAATTACAAAAGAACAAAAATACTGTCAATATATACAGCTTCATAACTGAGTTGTGGTCCAGTGTTTTTTTTTTTTTTTTTTTTGCTGCTGTATGAGAAAGCCCAGGTTTCTCTTGCCAGACAAATAATTTGCAGCACATATACAGAGATGGGCAATGTGGCTTCCTGTTAGTTCAGTGGTTGCATTCCATGCTACCATGCATATAACCTAAATTTGGAACAGACTCAGGCATTCACACTGGGTTGCATGTGCTGGAATTCATGCTGCCACTGGCACCATGTCGCAGCTTGGGATGGCTTGGCACAGCAACCTGCCACCACAGTGCCAGCTTGTTGCGGGCCAGGGAGCTATCTCCCATACAAGGGAGTGTTTTGCATGCACAAGCAGTTGGCATGAAGATAGCATGGTGCCTTGGAAGATGGGAGGGTCAGTGAGACTGCAACAAGCAGGTACACATCAGTCCACCAGATGACGAGAACGGGATAAAATCCTTCCACGCTGTGAGGGATAAGAGCTGTTTTGGGGTTAGGATGTTGCTGAAGGCAGCCAGAATGCTGCACATCTGAGAAAGCAATATTTATAACTAGGAAAAAAGACAGATTATGAAATAACCTTGAAGAACTACCCTGTGAGAAGCAGTAGGGTGCCTGTGATTAGAGTATGGAAATTCAGTACTGGAAATGGGAAAAATTCACTGGGTGAACCCATCACTTTTAATGCAGGATTGAACATATGTGACAGCAGTCTAAGAACAGGATTCCCTATTATATGTTGCCCTTTTACATTTTATTTAGTCAGTTAAATGTCCTTTGGGTGGTTTATATTGTACAAGAGCAGTTGTTTCTAGTTTTTCCTCAGGAACAGAGTCAGACTTAAAATTTCACTCCTGGAACTGAGTTCCATTAGGTGCCCACCATTTCAACCACTGATGCAACTGTGAACTAATGGGGCATTGTTGTAATTTTATGATGTTACAATGCAGTAGGAACTGAGTGTAGTCACACTCATCAGTGGAAAGAAAAAATCTAATGGTTCCAGGAAGCTGGGCACAAAGCAAACAGCTGGTGCTCACGATACAGTTCAAATCTATTGGAGAAAATTTGGACAATAGGTTCTTTGAGCACAAAACTGCACATACAGTGAAGCCCACCAGGATGAAGTGCAGTGTCACAGGTTTACTGCATGATAGAAGGGATTAACTCCCATTGAAATTGCATTGCTTGCTGCAGTAACTCTACTACAGAATTTTGCTGTGCTGTGCTTCATCCTGATGGACTTCATTGTATACAGCTTTTAATGAATCCATGTCATTAAAACTATTTCAGGTTCAAATCCCACTGCAGTCATTCATTTATTATAAGATCGCAGACAAGTTTCTTTAGATCCTTGCACTTCAGTCTTCCCAAAAATGAACCTGGGCAACTGCAGATCCCTACTGAAATGAAACATTGCATCTGAGCCTACCAAGTCATAATGTCGTATGCTTAATAGCATATGACATTAGGGCTGACCCGGAATATTGCTCTACAAGACAGCCACTGGTGCAATCACTCAAATACTGCTGTACGCAGTATTGCACCACTCGCACTATCCCAGGTAGAGGATAAGACCTCTTCTGGGATGGGGTTCCACTGACCAGCTGCCGTGGCTCAATAGACTGAGTCACTGCAGCAAGGAACCCAGACACTGTGTCTGAGACCGGGTTTGATTCCTGGTCCCAGAAACTTTTATTTTTTTTTCACACTCTGTGAGATTACGTGTTGACCCCCCCCCGGAGTTGAGAATCCTTATTGGGGAGGTTCAGGGGGTGCAGTGCTCTGTAATGGGAGGAGGGTGCAGGTGGCAGAGCCCCCCACAAAAAAAGAATTACACCGCATGCAAGAAATCACACTGTATTAGCAGCGAGATTTTTGCATGCGGCATAATGTTTTGCGACATTATGACCCCGTGCCGCATCTGAGCTGTGTGGCTCTGGTAAGACCATGCTCCCAACTTTGGCAATCAGAGATGTCAACATGTGTAATATAAAAAAAACAGGTATATCATATTTTCAGTTCCAACAGTGATGTTTCACAGTTGATGAAACAATGCTGTTTCACACAAACATTATACCATTAAGATCATTTTTTTTAACTTAATGTTTATGATGGTAAAAAGAGAATACCTTTCCACCTCACAAAAAGAATCCAGGAGGTTCTGTAATTACATGATAAGGTAGGAGGAGAAAAAGCTCTTTTCACATAACAGAACAAATCCAGGAGGCTCTGTAGATGAATAACAAGCTGGGAAACTATTGTTAGGCGAGCAATGTGCCACAGAGATTATGAGACTTGTCATGAATACTACTGTGATCTGTTATACTGCTGAACTGCAGCAGTCTTGAATCCAAACCCTACAGGCAGCAACAGTAAATGAAGTCACAGATGCACAGTGCAGTGATCTAATTATTCAGTTGTACTTGAGTAGTTATCCATAACAGCAGTCAGTGATTGTGGTTAGCAGGTTATATTTCCTATGCCTTTCTTGTACGTTTCTCTAAGTACCATGCATGTCGAACTGAAAGCAAACTAGAATATGTAACTTAGGCAATCCCTAATTCTGTATCTTGCACATCTCCTCACTTTTGCATTCTTGAACTTTAATCTCTGTTGTTTGTTCTGAATGTATCTCCCTGAAACTTTCAAGCCTCAAGGGTCTGTCATGCTCAAAATAATTGTATCACACTCACACAGGCTTTAAAAAAGTGATGCAGCCAATGTTCTGGAGGAATAGAAAGGGAAAGAGAGGGGGAAGGGTGACACTATATAAACGGTACAGTACAAAGGCTTCAGAGATTGAGGAAATGGGCAGAGCATGGACACAGAAATAATATGAATGCAGGTAGTAATAGAAGGTTGTAAGAACTATCAAACTAGGGGGTGGTACAGTATATGGACCACCATCTTAAAACAAGGAAGTTGATGGGCCATTAGATGAGGAGCTTAAAAAGGGCAGCAAGGCTAGGTAAGGGGCTGCTGCTGCAGGGATTTAATATGCCAGACATGGAGTGGAGGATCCCTAGCAGTAGCAGCAAGTGTGAGAAGCCCAAGAACACAAGAGCAAGAGCAGTGATGATCCACCGAGGTACTAAGGAGGTACCAAATATGTCAAATTTCAGATTGTTCTGTACATGCTTTGTAACTTGAGTGTATGAGTCTGTTTTATGGCATTTGTGTTTTGTTTAGTACTGTATGGTATTACTTGACATGGAACATTCTGCAAATGAGATTTTTATGTCACAGAAAGTATTCTGTAGCTCTGAATTTTAAATAAACAAAAAATAAAAAACTACAGACTTGTCAGTTTAACGTCTATTGTGGGTAAGCTGCTAGAGATTATAAAGGAAAGGATAATAAGTTCCCTTGAGCCAAATGCACTGCAAGGCACTGCAAAGCATGGTTTCATGGGGTGGGGGAGGGTGTGTCAGACAAATCAGATCAATTTCTTCGATCGGATGACTAACGCAGTGGACGAGGGGCAGCCAGTGGATACACTGTACCTTGACTTCAGTAAAATCTTTGATTCTGGTGCATATAGATCATCTTTTAAAAACAAATGAGACCTTGGGGTGGGAGTAGGGGACCAAATTACTAGGTGAATGGGAAACTGGTGAAGTAACAGAACCCAGAGAGTGACAATCAATGGGGAGTTATCAGAGGTCAGGGGGACATTAATTGAATGCCACAGGGTTCCATCATGAGACTGGTTATCTTTAACATCTTCATCTGCATTTTAGTAGGTAAAGATGCATGGCAAGATACATCTTTTGGGCGATGTACTACTATCTATGGCTGGGTGGATAGAGATGAGGGTCTCAAAAATATGAAGTAGGATCGGTGTAGATTGGAGAAGTTGTCAAAAGGATGGTAGTTACAATGTAATAACAAAAAGTGCAAGGTGATGTACATGGGGCAAAGAATCCTAACACTGACTGAATATAGCATGGGGGAAGTAGTAGTGGAAAACACTGTTGAGGAAAAGAATTTGGGAATAATAATTTCAGACAGTCTGACAATATTGGCACAATGCGATAGGGTGGTGGGTAGAGCAAATAGGATGTTGGTGCTCATATGCATGGGGATCTGTGATGGCAGAAGGCAGGTCCTCACTGTATAGGTCACTGGTTTGTCTTTACCTGGTGTACTGCATGCAGTTTGAACTCTGCATTTGAAGAAGGGCAGGGATAGAGTACAGGAAGTGCAGAGGACGATAACCAAGATGATGATGAGACAGCGTGAAAGGACATATGAAGAGCGGTTGGTAGATATGAAAATGTACATGCTTGAGGTGAGAAAGGAGAGAGAGGACATGACTAAAACATACAAATACCTCCACAAGGTAAATAAAGTGGAGAGTAGGGAATTCTTCAGACTGAGTGGGAACACCAACACTAGGGTCAACTCCATAAAACTGGCTGGGACCAAATTTAAAAGAGATACCAGGAAGTACATTTTCATGGAGAGGGTCATGGAGGGGTGTAATATGCTGACAAAAGAGGTGGTCTGCAAAATCAGTGGGTATATTCTAACATGGGTGGGAAGGATACAAAGGATTGGTAAAGACCACACCAGAAAGGGAGGGGGGAATGGAAAGTGAAGAGATCCTAGAGCAGTCTCACTGAATATTAGCTTGGTAGCAATGGCCAGACACAATAGGCAAAAGGAACTTTTTTGTTGACAGATTCCATGTTTTTATGTTTCTAATTAAAATAGGTACTTTATCTCATAACGTACAGTACATTATACATGAATAGAAGTATTAGTAATATGTTTATTCACAAGACGAGGAAAACACCTGTGTCAAAACTTGTATACAATGTAATCAGCAAAGATCAAAGTTACAGATTACAAACAGGATAACAAATTTACAAGCCTTATATAATTAACATGACAGAAATGTTACAAAACAAGGTAAAAAGAGATTGAGTACTTCATGATTACACAAACTGGTATTGTAAAAGATAAGCCTTTGGGTAATAATAAGATGCTAAGCAATGTCTAAACTCGTGTGGCATGCACTGTATGAGGTTATGATACCTGTGAGTAATATCGTACCAGTCTGCCAAAAGTGTAAAAGAAGAGTGTGGATGTGGATCTGGATATAATCTTGTGCACTCACTCATACAAAAACACTGACGATAGGTAGAATAACCAAGACACAAATGGCTATTGTGCTTAGTTTTAATGATGAATTTCAGCAGAATACAGGTGAAAAACATGCAGGTTGCCACCAGGTCAGAAAAAGATCCCCAAAGTTTTGCACTTACACACTTTGTCAAGAGGAAAACATGATCAAGGTATGATGCATACTTTGGATGAATCTTTATCCAAAGCCTTCTTTGAAAAATACAAGAACATTTATCACAACAATTTCATTCCAGACCAGTCACAAATTGATAATTTTCTGAATAAGGCAGGAATAGTTACTCACCCATTTGAATATTCACCCATTTCACAGAAAGAAATTAATGAAACTATAAACATTCTGCCCAGGGGTAAATTGCTTGGCTTAGATGGATTTGCAAGCAATTTTTTTTCAGTGTTTTGCTGACATCCTCTACAGTCACTGTCCCATTTCCTACCTCACCAAACTTGACACATTATATCATAGAGCTCTGAGGTTCATTACAGGCCTGCCTTATTCCACTCACTACTGCTCCCTATATCAATCAGTGGGGTGGAGTTCTCTTCAATTCAGGCATGATAAAAATGCAGCCTTATGGACCCTGAGAGCCATCTCCAAAAAACCTGCCCCAATACATTACAGACTGTCTTCCTATAAAACCAATAGGCAATTACGCCCTGAGAAGTTGCAAATCTGTCCTACTGATGGTTACCAAAGTTAAGTCTCACTTTGGCAGGGCTGCTATAAGCTTTACACTGTCCTCCTTGTGGAATAAATTGCAAAAAAAAACTGAAACTGAGGTCACCCATTGGCATCTCATCTTTCAAGCTTTTATATTCATGTCTCAGAAATGATCAGTGCAATTGTTTCCCATGACCATGAATTGTCATCATGCTAACCAGTACCTTTTAACCATGAGCGAATTACTTCTAGTGCTTGTCTCCTCCTTGGCCCTGGTCTGTCAACATGCTTTCATGTGACACCTTGATGCCTCTGTCCTCCCTTTGATACTGGTCTATCTTCCCACTTTCTCCAGCCTTCTTTTCATAGCTCTATACTGCACTCATCCACATTCTACATGCAATCATACTATAAAAGTCCTAACTCCCCTTTCCCTCCCCCCACAGGCCCCCACTGCCACATCAGTTTTACTGACCTATCCTCGGGACTTCACTTCTCACAATGTTTATCCTTCACTTACATATTACATACCCCTCCTGGTACCCAATCTGCCATTAGTTGGTGGTTCTTCAAGCCATTTTCATGGCTAGTACTAGTGACTGCCCCTGGTAAATGAATTAACTGGTACTTCTATACAGAGAACATGGTTTATATACAGTTGCGTGGTTCAATGGTGGACCTGCCTGCTTGTATTTGAATCCTCCTTTGTTATGGCTTGCCTTGTCTTCCCTTTGTCATTTGACTCCCCTATTACTGCACCATTGTGTTTGTGTTTATATACTTATCTACATGTATTTATATGTTTTTATGATGGATGTTACCCGACCCTGTTCTAACCAGGTCCATCTTGTAAAAGAGCTCTGCTCAATGATGTTTGCCTGGCTAAATAAAGATTTTGATTGATTGATTTATTGAAAAAAAATGTGTAAAAATCCCCCCCTATTGTAGTCTATGGAGAGCACCCCTGCATGTTCCATTACTTATATCCCAAAACGTGCCAGTGTGGGGACACAGCTCCAAGTCTGGAAATACTAGCATTTTTAATAACAGATTCACAGCACCTTTTTACGATGGATTTTATATACACTTCCAAATATTCAGCTTTATGAACACGTCACTTAACTGGAGGGTAAACTGTCCTATATGTTGGAGGAGGGGGGACAATATTTACTAAAAACCTGCTGTTTAACATTCCACTTGGACACAACAAGGTTATTAGCCATTAGGGTAGGAGATAGGGATATGTCTGGAGACTGGATCAAAGCTCATGTCTCTCCCACTGATTCTGTCACGTATTAATAGATAAATATGGAGAACTTTACCTAACAGCAGCAAAACAATATAAAACATTTTCCCCTTTTACCCTCCCTCCCCATACCCCCCCCAAATAACACCTAAAGCAAAGAACACAACTTTTCTCCTCCCGCTACACAAACCAGTAACGCAATAGAAACATGGATGCTACCAAGCTCTTCTCCCACTGTCAAGTTTATTAACAACAGAACAGTAAAGCACATAACCAACCAACCAACCACCCCCTAATTAAGACTAGTCCTGTTTGGCAGAGAATCACCTACACAGAGATAGGCACGTAACAGAAACTATCAAATATTTTAACCAAACTAAGCTCACTTGGTGATATAGGCAGTCTGGAGTGGATAAGGGCCCGTTTATGACACAGTGCTTCCCCCATAATCCTACCAAGGCATTGTGGAGCTGCCTAAAAAAGGAGCCAAACCACAACCATCAAAATCAAGTACATGTATACAGCATGTCACAGGAAATGTAAACAGTTGAATGAGCCTTCCTGTCCTATATGACCATTCCTGGCATACTGGTGCTTTCAACCTTAAACACAGGAAAAGGAATGGGAGACACCCTGCTCCACACAAACAGCACAAAATTGGAGCATGAAACTTTGCTGAAAAACATTAGTCTATGTGTCCTCCACACCCAATGATCAAGAGTACATCAGTCCACTTGCTCAAGGCACAGCTTAGGATTTTTAAACATGGTTTCAACTCAGAGACAGTGCCTGATGTTCAAGGTTGAGGACCCCCTCCACCACTACCTTACAGCCCCAGGTGTAGTCAGGGGAGAGTCCACAGTAACCTGCAACACAGCAGCTGGCAAACAAAAAAATTGACGATGTCTGCTTAGGTTGACTGTGAGCGAATGCTGATGCCATCTGGGCCACACTGGTGCAGACCCCAATTGTTCAGAGGTGAAAATGGCAGAATGACTTATTATTGTGAACAGTGAAAAGGAGCAGAAGTAGTTAACTTCTGTGCAGCTTGCAAATCCATGATGTCAGCACGTTCGATACAGCTGCTCCATGATAGAGCTGTGAGGCCAGAAATCTACAGGAGGAGAGTGCCGAGGAGGTTTTCCTGCTGAATACCCACTGATACCAGTACCCCAGGCACTATCAACCATTCAGTTCAATCTTACAAACTGGTGTCAGGCAAGGGCACATGTTTTAAAGGTAGTTGATTGGCACTAGGAAAGCACAGTGGTTGAGTAATTCAGGCTGTATCCAACAAAAACTGCTTCCATTCTCCTGCAGACATGCTTAATGGGGTTGCCAAATACCATATATGGCTAAATAGGCTTATACCCCTTTCTCCATACAAAGAGACCAGTCTTAGGGCATACAGAATCAGTTTTGTCTCCTGCCCTGGATCAGCTACCCACCATGCCAAACTGAGCAATCACAAACCAACTCCCCATATTGGTTACTATGGTTCTAACTTACCTCAGATGAGTGATAGTGTGAGAAATTCGGCCAGAAACTGTGTTGTATATTCTACAGAGTCTTACAAGATGTGCTGCAGGGAGAGATTGCCTCTGGTGTTGATCAACAGGCTTGGTCCCAGGCAATGGTGGATAAACAGCTAGGGAAGGGAACTGTGGGTTCTAGCCACTTCTAATGATGATCAGAGGCTTATTGTGCAGGCACAGCTGTCTGTTGCTGGTATCTCCTCTTGACGGCCGTGTCCTCCTTCATCACAAATCTTTATGCTGCTGCTGGGTCGGTGAAAAACCTAGCCAGCTGGCCAGGTGTAGAGATCCTCAGTTTGGTGGGGGGGGGGGGAGAGAAAAGCAAACTCCCAACCTCTATTACATCGCTTGTTTATTACTCTGTTGTATTATTGTCTGCAATACTGTAGACCTTGGCTATAATTCTGGTACACCAACACTCTAGCCCCCTGAAGCTGGATAAGGCCATGAACTTTCACTGCTCTGAGGATTTTTTTCCTTGTCGGTGTACCTCAGGTATTTAATAGGACAGTGTCTGGGTCTGTCTTCTTGTTTGTTCTAGGGGCCCATTGTGTTTGCTTTCTCCACATTGTAGTCCATTGTACTCTGGTCCAGCTTCAGGTGTGTTATGAGCCACTTTTGGAGCCCCTTTTCTGGCTGTTTACCCTCCACCCCATCAGGCAGGCCAAAGATGCAGAGGTTAGATCTCTGAGCCAAGTTTTCCTGATGTTATGAGCAGGTTTGGAGTCTGTCCAGGGCTGCCTTCATATTGTTTCTGTCCCTTCTGACATTGATAACAGTGCCATTGAGCTCACTCACTCACTCACTCACTCTTTTTTCTAACTCCACAAGACAGGATGCATGAGCCACTGATGTTTCAGATAAACCAGTCACTAATGAAATGAATCATTTGAGCTATGAGGTTTTGAACCTGGCCTTCATTTTGGCTTGCATCAAGACTAGGATGGCAGACATCCCTGCAAGACAGCACTCAAGCTAGGACATGCTGGAGGTGTCAATCGTGGCTATGCTAGCGGTGGAGGCCTGAGATCTGGTGTGCACCTTGTGTTCAGGGCATTGTTCAAGAGGTGGTCCCAGAGACTCGAAATTTAGTTTCAACTGTCACTTTGATAGGTTACCCACTGCCATGAGATGTCAGGCAAAGAGCCCAAATAATTTTCTTAGGTAGATCCAAGTTTTGAATGATTTGTTGCCAGTTCAATGTTATGTCTCATCAGAGCTCCTGTAAAGCATGTCTGCCTTGCTGCCCAGTGATCCATGCCCCTCTCCATGCCATTCTTTGGGGGAGGACTCCAGAACTGAGCACAGTACTTTAGGTGTGGTCTTGCCAGTGATCTGTGGACAGATAGTAATACAGTGCTCTCTCAATTATCTGCCCCTATTATCTGTCACCCTCTATTATCTGCCCACTTTTGTCTCATACCAGTTTCTCATTTTGTCATTGCCCCCCATTATTCGCCAACTTCTATTATCCACTACCCTCAATTGTCCGCCATGTTCTGTCTTGTACCAATGTGGGTGGATAATAGAGGGTGCACTGTACCTCTTTCCTTCTGCTGTCAAAACCCCTCATAATACACCCCAGCATCCTATTTGCCATACCATAGGCCTTGTTACACTGGCTTGATTGTTTAAGGGAGTCACTTATGATGACTCCTATGTTCCTTTCCTCAGAAGTGGTGTCCAGATTAACTCCTCCCATACAATACACTATTATGGAGTTCTTGTTCCATATGTGCATCATCTAGCACTTTTTGGTGTTAAATTTCATTGCCATACCCTGGATCACCTCTCAAGCCTTTTCTGGTCCCGCTTAATCTCCCTTACTCCCTCCTCACTGTCTACCCCACTAAAGAGCTTAGTGTCATCTATGAAATAACACATCTTGCCCTATATGGCTTATCCTATGTTGCTGATGAACATATTGAAAAGGATTGGATCCAGGACTGATCCCTTTGGCACTGCATTGGCGACCTCCCTCTCCTTGGATCTGGCACTGTTCACCACTTATGCTCTGCTGTCTCCCATCCAACCAACTTTCCACTCATGTAACTATGTCCTTTGCTACACTGAGATCTTCTAGCATCTTCCACAACAATGATACCAATGCCAGTCTTCCTAGTCAGGCCTAAGCATTCTAGACCTGTTGTAGAATAACTTTTCAAAGTAAATCTTGTACCACTGGACCACAGTGCTACAAAAACAAACTAGTCCTGCTATCATGTATTCCAGCACCTTTGAATCACAGAAGCAGCCAGGGAAAAGTAGCTAGGTGCAGCATCCTTTATTACAAAACCTGTCTCAGAAACAAACAAGCATTTGTCAATGCCAAATGTTTCCTTGCATGGCGTATGTGGAAGGTGTGTATTAAAGGCATGAGTTACCCCCGCTCTCCTTTGGGATGTAATAAATGAGTAGCCATTCAAGGCAGAAAGCATATTGTAAGAATTTATTGACTTGCCATTTGGGGGGGTGCACTGGGTCTTTTGTTTTAACTTACGTATGTCATGACTAATAACAACCAGTAACACTGCAATGAGAAAAGACATTTAGAGTTTGTGAAAGTGACTGGACTGAGCTGCTAATTTTGGATTTCTTTTTGCTGTGAGTGAGCCTTCCTGTGCCAGTAGGTCAATCTAGTAGGCAAATCCAAAATGAAGGTAGCCCATCACAGCAATGCAGGGACCTAGTGCACTTCAGGAATGCCAAAGCCCTGCACTCAAAATGAACCTAGATCCCAAATAAAGTGCACTCTAAAGGGGTTTAGGAGACTGAAAAATAATTCTGATTTATACAATAGGGTGAAAATATATGTCATTAGTTATATATCAGTAAACTCACTGCCATTGCATAAATGCAGCATGATGGAGCCACAGTGAAATAATCACATTGCACTGTGGATATGTCACCAAATGAATAAATCACTCCAGATGCATCACCACCAGTCATCCAAAATACCTTTAAACACAACAGCATGTTAAAAAAAAGGAACACACCTGTGTGTAATGAAGCAGCTGAACTGTGACCCATGAAACTCTTGTGTACTACAGCAAAGCTGAGAAGGAAAACTCCAAACAGTTTGTATTTCACAGGAGAGCACAGCAAAATGAACCCACTAAAATGAACAAGACCCCTGGACACCGACAGTGACTCTGAGTAAAGCAAAAGTCAAAGAAGACAATACAAAAAAGAGAAGACACATTGAAAAGTGGCCTACATCAACAATAATCAGTTTCAGAAAATACACGACACGTCACTCCTAAAGTTCATGAGTGATGACGATAATAAATATAACGTTTGTATATTGCTTCTACATAATACTCTGTATGTCTGATATTACACTGTATGTTTTGATTGTACTACTCCCTGCATGTAATGTAAGATACTTTTTTTCTATGAACTGTATTATTCATTTGGAAATGTCTCTGTAGTTATGCCTCCCTTACCTTTCCCACAGGATGCACCATGAGATGAGCACTTGTTGTTCAATAGGCCTTTCTGGTGAAACGTCTCAATAAATAAATAAATAGTTGCACAAAAGTTAAGCAGAAATGTACTGCACAAGCACCGCACCATAATAATATGCACCTGAAGTAAAGGTACACGTACATTTATCCACAACATATAAAATCCACAAAGAGAAACCCACATAGCAATCACCCACCAAAAAAATAAAATTAAATAAACCCACCCACAGAGCATATACACTCCACCCCCCGTGACTCACGTGGATAAGATAACCATGCCCCAAAACCCAAAACCCACCAATCAAGCAACAAAAAACAGACAACATCACAAGTTACTAAGTAAAAGGAACACCACAGCAAACAGTGATGCAACCAATGACATAAGAACAAGTTTAAGATGTCACCAACCCAGAAGAAAACTCAGAGAACTGATAATACAAGAACTGGCACAAAAGCAAACAAATAAACCACCACAAACAACAAAATAACTATTAAATAAATAAAAGAAAGCTATATCAGAGTAATTCACATTACTTGATACATTGAATACGAAAATATTTGTATTTAGAATAGTGACCTCAGTAATATCACTTGTGGCTTCACCACCATGATATTACCGTGGTCACTATGCATTCATACAAATATTTTCTGTATTCCACACTCACACATCATGTATACCCTATATCGTCAATGGTCAGGACTGGAATATCAAAGGTAGCTTTTTTTTTTTTTATTGCAGAACTGTAACATAGGTAAAATCCCCTTTTGCAGTGTAGTATATGCGTACAGAAATAGCTTACCTTCATGCAGAAATTCTGTCAAATTAGTAATATATCACACTGTAGAAAGTAATGTTTGCCTATAATACATTTGTACAATGAAAGCTGTCTTTGGCATTTCAGTCCTGCTTGGTGATGATAACAAACGTGTTAGCATACTGAATTCCCTTAGAGTGCACTTCACTTGGGATCTACAAGATTGTAAGCAGTAGTTGTGTGGCTGCATGATGCTCCCCCACCAGCCTGCAAGAATCATGTTATTTCTGAATATATATTTTTATGATCAACTCAGCTGCCATTGCTTGCCTACTCAATCAGCATAAAAAAACACAATGTGCTACCTGCTTATGCCACAGTTTAGTCTGCCTAACAATGAAGGAGTCATCTGAACAGGCCCCACAAAAAACATAGGGTACAGTTCTAATGGTGTATGCTCCGTTTTCTCTTTTCCCTCTTGGTCCATCCCATCCAGTCCAAATATATGACATGCCTAGTGCCTACTACCTCACTAGCAAGTCCAAGAGTGACTCTGAACAGATGAATTAGACACAAGTTTTACAAGAAGACCGTCACTCTGAATATTTTTCAAGCGTGGCTACAAGGAGCTAAACGCTTCTGTCACTGAAGTGCTCTTACCCACGCTTACAAAGGGGTTGTGCACAGTGAGAAAGTATTACAGGAAGAGTGCACCACATGGCTTTCTTGTGGTTCAGACCAATAGTCTCTCATAGAAACATAGACTTTGACAGCAGATAAGGACTGCTTGGCCCACTCAGTCTGCCCATTTCCCTTCCTATTGGATAAACTGCAAATACTAGTTAACCAACAGCCTACTTCCTCCTACCCCCACTAGAATTGCCTTATGTCTGTCCCATGCATTCTTGAAATCCCCCACTGTTTTTGACCACACGACTTCCTCAGGAAGGCCATTCCATGCGTCCATCACCCTCTCCATGAAAAAAATACTTCCTCACTTTGCCCCTGAGCCATCCCCCCTCAGTCTTCATATTGTGCTCCCTTGTTCTTGCACATCTTTTTTTCTTGAAGATGCTACCCTAATTTTTCAACAGTTTAGAGCTCTTATCTCACAGCTGTCCCTGCACAGCCTCCTTTCACTCAGACAGTGAAAAATGCAATGCGGAAGAAAGAAAGGGCATGTCTGCGCAATGACAAACAGCACATGCACGGCTGATCCTGCCCACCTCAGCAACTCATCTCACACCTGCAGAGAAGTCATCAGGTGATACCTTTGTTTGCTGAGGACTATCTGAAGCAATCACATGGGGCATTGGGACAGTTCAATCTGATATGACTGTCGTGTTCATGTTTATCTGTCCCTTCTCCTTCTCCTTCTCCACTCTGTAGGTCAGTAGTGGGGTCCTAGCACCCACAGGACACTGCAACAAAGTTGCAGCACAACTGCCTGTCCTAAGGACAGGTAAAACAAACAAAATGACTCTCTCGATGGAAAACTTGCTGTTGAGATGGGTGGACAGACTGTTATTTCCAGCCCTGGCACAGAGCTAAGTGCAACTGTGCTGTCTGACATGAAGCTGGACTGTATAGAGCCTACAAGGAATAGCGTTGCCCAAAACGGGACAGCGCCAAGACCTCTGTGGGTGATATCCAACCAGAGCATGCATATGAGCCAACTGGGCATGCAAGGAGCTGAAGGGCAATTTTCATGCCCATTATAGGCTCATCTGCATGGGGCACAATAGTTTATTGGCACCACTGCCACCTAAGAAATATAAGCCTTGGTTGTCTAGCGTGCCCCCCCCACCAATCGCTCCTCTAAGCTGTGTCACATGTCAAGGTGTTTACAATCCTCCCTGGCATCCATCGGCCCCCCCCCATGCTACCCAATCACCCACTTCAGCTGTATAAATATCCCCGGTGCCCAGTGTCTCCCTCCCACATTGCTCTGCTGAATGGTGTTATGTATGTTAAAGGCGTCTATAATCCTTCCTGGTTGGGGTGATGTCCACAAATAGCCAAGAGTTTTAATTCATGTGAGCTATCGGGGGCAGAGTGAGTGACTGGACACCAGGGAGGATCACAAACAAATCCAACATACGTAACATAGCTTGGAGAAGCAATCGGTGAGTAGTGAGGTGAGGAACACACCAGATCAGCAGGAACTGTGTAGCACAGCTAGAGCAGGGGCCAACAGTTACAGTACCGCTGTCCTACCTTCAATGGGATGGTGGCATGGGCTTAGCAGCTGGTTAAGAGGTGATTTGCAGCAGTAGTAAACAGTGCCATTTGGGGGGCTGTTTACTGCCACTGCAAACCTTTCAATATACTGATGCACCAGGATGCATGATGTGACTCCCTTATTTGTGTAGGCACCTTTGAATACACTGCTACACCAGGATGCATGATGTGATCCTCTTATTTGTGTAGGCACCTTTGAATACACTGCTACACCAGGATGCGTGATGTGATCCTCTTATTTGCATAGGTGCAGTGGTAATTTATCACATTTGTGATGTAGGGTTTATAGGGGGCTCCCGCACCAAACTGGGTTAATGCATGTGCTAACCACTCACAGGGCTGAGGGGGTTTAAAACTTGGATCAGATTGGACCCACAGGTGTAAAAAATGAGGGTCTAAAGAGGAACCTTCTGGGTCAAAACATAATCAGTGGCAAATTTTGAACAGTTCACATTTCCTTATTTTACACATTGTTACAGAGCAGGTGCATCAGTTTGGACCCACTGGCAAAGGAAAGAGAAGTCAGTTTTGAAAAGGATGCAATTTTTTCCCTTTGGTGCATGTTAGTGCTGTCCCTAATGCTAACCATGTTAGCTTGTGTGCTAACCTTTGAATATCGGGCCCCATGTGTAGACACACAGCAGATGCAAAAAAGGGTGAGGAATCCAATTTGTAGTACCATAACAGAATAAGGGGAGTAGCACAAAAAAAGACAGACATACAAGTGGAACTGTGTATCATTTCCAGTTTCCCTCAGAGGCATCACCAGCTCTTTAATACAACTCCATAACTGCTTGTGCATACCACACAACATTCGTAATGATCTTATACAATCTGGTAAAAATTACCCTCCTTATCTATGAAGCATTTATAGGTCTTTCATAGTTTAAGTTAGTTCGCAAAACGACACTAAATTTGTACCACACCACTGATCAATGAGTGTTACAGTTTTTATTTACCCCTACCCACTTTGTGTGCCAGAATAACACACCTGTGAAAGTCAGTATAGCCATACTTCTTACCTGTACCTCATTATGAGAGACAGCTGTAATTTTTCCTTTAAAAACTGCCCAGTCCCATGTGGGAATGGTACTACCCACACAAGACAAATAGGTGCTTTGAAGTCAGGCTTTTTTTTAATATAGCCCTTCCTCCCCCCACCGAATTGTCAGGGGCTAGCAATCACAGCTTTGACTCTTCCATGCTGAGAGAGCTTTATTCGGCCCATCTGGGTATCATGGATGCCTGCTAATACCTCTGTTCCATTTTTATCCCACTCAAGTCCCAGGAATCAGAACACAGTCACACATGTTCATGGAGGCTGGTGTAGTACCTGAGGACTGGAGGAGAGCGAATGTGATTCCCCTTCACAAAAGTGGGAGTAAGGCAGAGACAGAAAACTGTAGTTTGACCTCAGTGGTAGGGAAAATGATAGAATCACTTCTGAAAGAAATAATTGTTGAGTACCTAGGGGATAGCAGGGCATAGGACCCAAGGCAGCATGGATTCCCAGTGGGAATGTCATGTCAGACAAATCCCATAGATTTCTTTGATTGGGTGACCAAAGTAGTAGACCAGGAAGGGGCTGTGGACATGGCCTGCCTAGATTTTAGCAGGGCATTTGACACAGTCCCACACAAAAGATTAATAAACAAGTTAGCCAGCCTAGGAGTGAATCCCAGGGTGGCAGCCTGGGTAAACAATTGGCTGGACAACAGGACACAGAGGGTAATAGTAAACAAAGTCCACTCCAAAGAAAGGGGGGGTTACTAGTGGGATACTGCAGGATTCAGTACTGAGAATGGTCCTCTTTAAAGTCTTTATAAGTGACATTGCGGAGGAACTGGAAGGAAAAGTATGCCTCTTTGCAGATGACAGAAAGATCTGCAAAAGGGTTGATACACAAGGGTGGTGGAAAGGATGAGAAGGGACTTGGAAAGGTTGGAGGAATGGTCAAAAGTATGGTAACTTAGATTCTGTGCAAAGAAGTGCAAAGTAATGCACCTGGAAAATAAAAAACCAGGGGAAGAATACACAGTGGAGGTGTTACTAACAACAACAAAAAGTAGAAGGACCTGGGAGTAGTCTTATCAGATGACCTACAGGTAGGCAAGCAATGTGAGAAGGCACTAAGGAGGGCTGTGGGGCTACTGGGATGTATAGGGAGAGGCATCACCAGTAGAAAACAGGAGGGTTATCCCACTGTACAGACAGTTAGTGAGAGCCCACCTGGAGTACTGCGTGCAGTTCTAGAGACTCCATCTCCGCAAGGACATAGACAGGATGGAGACAGTCCAGAGGCAACTAAAATGGTGCAGGGTCTGCAAGAGAAGCCACACAAAGACAGACTAAAGGAGCTGAATATGTATACCTTAGAGGAAAGGAGAGACGGGGAAGGGGGAATGATAGAAACTTTCAAGTACCTCAAGGGAATCAAAAAAGTCCAAGAGCGTAGCATATTTCAGAAAAAGAGATGTGCAAGAACAAGGGGGAACAATTTGAAGATAGAGGGGGGATGACTCAGGGACAATGTGATGAAGTATTTTTTCATGTAGAAGGTGGTGGATGCATGGAATGGCCTTCCTGAGGAGGTCGTAGAGTCAAAAACAGTGGGGGGGAATTCAAGAATGCATGGGACAGAGATAAGGAAATTCTGGTTGGGGTAGGAGGAAGCAGGCTGCTGGTTAACTAGGATCTGTAGCTGATTCAATAGGTAGGGAAATGGACAGACTGGGTGGGCCAAGTGGTCCTTATCTGCTGTCAAAGTCTATGTTTCTGTGAGGTGAGCATGCACCCCATGGCTCCAGTGACAGCCCCTTCCCCCTGCCCAACCCAATGCCAAGTCACCCCTTGGGCTTGGTGCTACCATCAAACCTCCGCATGGTAGCAGCCAAAATCCTTGAAGATTCATGATCCTCCCCAGGAGAGAAGAGCTACCTGGTGGTAGGTCAACCCATCTCCTCTCCCTCTCCCACCCCCTGCTGACTCCCAGCAACCTGTACCCATCACTATGGATCATCGGTGTGGCAGGAGGTAAGGCAGCAGACCCTCAGCCCTCCACTCCACCAGTCCGACCCAGAAGTCAGGCTTTTAATTCAAAATTCATAGTATTCTAATCTGCTAAATCAAAATTAGGCACTGGTTTCCACTGTGTTCTGAGCTTGTACCGCCAATGTTTAGTGAAGTGTTCCTCATAATGAAGGGCAGCGTCCCAGACTGTGTGTCAGTGTCGCATATTTCAGTGACAAAGTTTAAGAGGCATGTCAATGATGCACCACCTGATCTGCAAAAGTTGCTCCCTTTTCCATGAGCTACCTTTTATTTAAGAAATGGTCACCATACAATACAGTGCCTAAGTCTACCTCTTGGACACTAGTTGCTGCGAACAGTTGAAATATATCACTTCAGACCTAACAATTGCCTAATTACTCCCAATGCTTCCCACAATAACTTGGATCGGATCCTGACGAACATCTGCCAGTGCACCTCATACTGTTCCATTGCAATACTCATTTGTTTCTGAGAATAAGTAAATCCTACAAACACTATAGAATGTGTGTGTATCTTACATAATCATCTCTTTAGTCTAAGAATATATGAGTTACCTCTTCTACTGTGGCTTTAAGCCTCTTGGCCTCAGCCAACACGCATCCAAATAAATTAAAAGTCACAAATGTTTTCCCCGATTCCTGATGTTCATTTCGCCAGTTCTGGCAAACCTTTCAGTCTCAACCCCCTTGCAAGGTGTATCAATGACAAGACAAACACAGAGGCAAGGGACCAAAGAGGGTCACATCTTAAAAAAACGCAAACCATGTTGATATCAACCCCCCCCACCCTTGTAAGGGGGGACCTGCCCATCTTTCCTTCAAGCATAGGTATCTAAGCCCAAGTATGTACACTTAGATGCTTCTAATGTCATGAACAGTACTTTGGATTTCTCAACTGTACTCTTACATGTTTTGAGCTCTACTGAATACTGCAGTCTCACAACCTAAGACACACCTGTGCTATGTGCTGCATTGTGTACCACCTTGCAGGTATTGTCAAAAATGTGTATGTATGCATAGTTTAAATGTTTTATTACATAGATTAACACCACCAAATACTGGTGACATCCACTCAGAAAGTGGACAGAATAAGGGGATCAGCAACGTTTGAGATCATTTTGTGCTTACAAGTCCAACTATTTTCAGTCCCGAAAACTTCAATTATAGGGGGACAAAATGAAAACTCCGAGACAAAATCATGCATGTCGCTGAAAATGGGTACTGCTGAACTATGATTGGAAGGCTCTGCCTGTATTTCATTGGGGAGGAATAGCTCCTCTCCCAGTCTTTTCTTAAGCTGTCAGCTTCCACTCCCTCTGCTTAGAGTGAGTGGACTTGTTCCAGTTCTGTGTGGCTGGTGGGGCTGGGTCCTTCCTCTCTCCCCTCTCTGCCTCCTCTGGTGCCCCACTTTCCACCTTTCTTGCCTCGGTTTGTGTCATTTTTTCCCCCTCCCCTTTGTTTTCTGTCTTCCCCCTTCTCTTCGCTGCCCCCCCATTCTGTTTTTACCTTCTCTCTTGCTTTTCTGTTCTCCGTCTTCTTTTGGGCTTTCCTATTTCCTCACCAGCCTCTGTGTCCTTCCATGTATCCCTGCACCTGGATTCCTGATGCTAGCTCTGGGACTCCATGCTGGTCCTGACTGCTCCTTGCATCAGAACGCTGTTCTCCCTTATCACTGCTCCGGATTCCTGCAGCCTTGCTCTACCTCTTCATGGCTGGCTAGCTGCATACTGCTTTGCTCCCCTAGTTTGCTCCAATACTCATGGTTGGCCGGGGAACAATTCTGCATCACTGCCTCTGGACTTTTGGCGATGAGAGCCACCACCGTGCGTGCTTAGCCCTTCGCCTGCTACTCTGTGGGGCGCGGAACCCTGGATTCTTATTTCTTTCTCGTCGCTTATGCACCTACTGGCTGCATGGCAGTGCACCGCTTTTGCTGATACTCTCAGCCACATGTCACCTTCAGGCTGAGGGTTCCAGTTCTGCATTACGGCTGCAACTCCTGGGTGAACCATTGTTCTGCAAGTTGGGTTTATTGAATTCCTCACCTCGTGGCGTACTAGCATGGCATTCCTGGTCAGTGTCTCTGTCTCACATTGATGGGGGTTCCTTCCCCACATATGCTCACCATTGCTCTATTGATAAACTGAACAAGTCACGATTTGATATGCCAAGACCCCACGATTTGATATGCCAAGACCCATTCGCTTCCACTGGACACTTCATTTGGAACACTAAGTACAACGCACTAGACCCCTCAACTGTTCGTGACTGATGATTGGATTAGACATTTCTGTACATCTATAAATGTCAAGCGTGATGGTGCATACTACGAAAGATCACTCTCCATTAGCCCTCATTGTACTCCAGCCTTTGAGCCAATCGCCCTCTATTTCTGCACAGTCATGTTTATTGCAGTACGGTACTACTCACCGGAATGTCCAGGATGTCTCTCCATCTGGTATTCAGGGACCTTAACCCTGATGTTCCATGATATATACAGCCCCTACTGACATTTACCGACTATACCTCATTGCATTCTTCTTTAAGATCCACTCCTGCGGCTTCCTTCCTCCAAACTGCCTAGATGGAGGCTACTACATTGCCATCCTGACTCTGCCGGTCCAGCCAGCCTATGTGGGGGCAGACTTGACTCCTTCACTTCTACTCCTCTTCAGGTGGACCTACATGGGGGTCCCACCAGTCCAGTTAGCCTATGTGGAGGCCTAGCTCGTCTCACTCTCTTCTACTCCTCCTCCTCCTCAGGCAGACCTACGTGAGGGTCCTGCTGGTCCAGCTAGCCTACGTGGAGGCTTAAACAGTAATGAAATCCTCAGCTCCACACATACGCTTACCAATAAGTGTCCAAAACCAAAGCAAAAAAAACAATGGCACCACGGGTAATCATTATAAATTTATTAAAGGCAGTAAAATTGCAAGGCCGCCCTGCAGTACAGAATCCCTAACCTCAACCAGTTTCACACTACTCATGTCATTGTTTTTTTGCTTATGTGGCGGCTTAGCCTGACTCACTCACTCCTACTTCACCTCAGGCAGACCTACGTGGGGGTTCTGCTGCTCCAGCTCATGTACATGGGGGTCTAGCTCGCTTCTTGAGCACCTTACACATTGCCCTCTGTTGGACCTCCATGAGGTCCATCTGGTGCACTGACCGAAAAATGTCATATCGCCAAGCAAAATGGAAGCTTTGAATCATGCTCTCCTGCTGCCATGCTGGATGACTGCACATTAACATTCTACACTTTCATCATCACCCTCGAGAAGGTTTCAGCTTCAGCCTTGCTACATCAATGGCCTCTTGGCATCCCATTCAACTCATCCAGTCATCCTGCATGGGATCTCCTGTTCAGCCTGGCCTCCGTGGGGGCCTCGGAAAACTCACATTTCATCCATGCTTACTGCAGTGATGGCGACCTGCGAGGGGGTCCCGTCATCTTAAACATTTGTGCCCATGATAAGGCATTATTCTTATCACTCTTAATTCCATTTACAGTGGACTCAGCTAGGGTCTTGGCCTCCCTCTATTGGACCACGTGCTATTACCGCAATGGCGGATTGTGGGGGGTCTGCCATCCTTTACTCAGAAAGTGCTATACTATGGCAATGGACCACATTGGGTCCCACCATCTCAAACAGACATCCCCCACAGCGGGCCCTTCTTCTTCACTCAAATGTACTCAGGTTACTATTGCGGACTTACACGGGGGTTTTGCCCCTCTTATCTTAGAGTATATCATATTATGGTGATGGCAAACCCACGTGGGGGTCTCGCCATTCCGACTCCAATCATGCCAACTGGGGCATTTCTCCTTGCTCAGGAGAATTTCGAACACTGCATATTCTGGACCTACAGGGAGTCCGTGCTCCAGCTTGCCAATTCGAGCCTACCCTACTTCATCATTCATTACTTCTTCTACTGCAAACCATCTCCATTCTGGTCCATTTCCAGCCAAATATCTATGCCGCACAGCTCTGTAGAGTATTCCTCAATCCTTGGACATCTTAGGACATTTCCCTTTCCTTTAAGTATTCGATTGCAACCTTATGTTTCAATGGTTTTCCAGTTCCAAGCAAGCCTTCATTCGCATAGACTCCTACCACATCACCATTCCCTGCTGAGCACATCCTTTATGATTTACACATCCTCAAATATTTGCACATTGACATTCATCTTCAAACATGCTGACTGTACATGTACACTTTACAGCTGTTTTGCCACAGCTACCTTGGCCATAGATTATCCATCATCCCTCGTCCAGACATCACTCTTTGCTGATCTCTTCATCTGCTTAAACTTTCATCTTTAGCACTGACTTGCTGCTCATCATCGACTTCGACAACAGGACTAGGAATTCTACTGGGGAAGTCTAGCCTTCACGAGCTGTTATACATTTACTGTGCACAGACAGCTGTCTTACCTTCTTGCCAGACTGTACCTAGCTCTGCTTCTGTCAAGGACAACATTGCTGAACCTACCTCCACTTCCCTCATTACAGCGTCTGAGAACATTCGTCTCCATATGGGTCTCCAACACGATGGCCCACCGCTCTGGCCATGGTCTTTGCGTTATCCTGGGAGATCTTCCTAATTAATGCTCTGCCCAACCAGGGGAAGACCTGGTGATTGCTCAATGCTTCCATTTCACCTTGGCCGACCTCTGTGGGGTCTCACCTTCATACTCTAATCTATGCACTGTCTGACCACTTGGGATCCTACCATGTCTCTGGCTTCGTCCAGCTATAGGGCCTGGCTGCTTGCTCATCTGCATTCTCTCTCATCTTAGCTGACCCACATGGGGGTCTTGCCTTCTCTACTGGACCTATGCAATGGCAGATGATGTGGGGTCTGCTATGTCCCCTGCTTCACCCCGCAAGTGGGCCTGGCTACTTGCTCAGTGCACTCCTACTACACCCAAAAATAGGGGCCTACCTGCTTGCTCTACATTCTTGCTTCACCTCGCAAGGGGACCTGGAGGTTTATCTCTGCTTTGCCCTATAAAATAGGACCTGGCTGCCTGCACGCTGCCTTCCTGCTTCACCTTGCATGGGGGCCTTGCACCTTCTCTACAGGAACTATGCAATGTCGGATCACGTGGTATGACAGGGAGCTTCTGCCACACTTGAGGACTGAACTTTTCTTAAATCTGTTGCAGCAGTTCTTCTGTTTCTTAGCCTAATCTATTCTTTACAATTTCTAGTCCATAAGGTTGGCCACCTATTGGCACCCCCTTCCCTTTCTTGACTATGCTAGAGTGTACTCTTTAATTTTCCCTTTCCCTCTCATTTTCTCATACAGGGAGGCTATTGTTATGACCTCTGAGTTTATATAAAACAACAGGCTGTGTTCCTCATTGTTGGATTTAGTATGCAATGGCACTATGTCATAAAATACTTTAATGTATATACCTTATGTGTATAAAACCTGTTAATGTTGAAAATACCATGGCACTAGGTGTTTTCGATGAAGGAAAAAAGTTACAGGGGACTGTATGATAAAAATTAAGTTAGCTGTGCTATTTAAAATGCATATAAATTGCTGTAAACTGAACAAGTCAGACATTTCCTGGTGATTTGCATATATCCCATGATGTTTTGTATTATGGAAGTATGTGTGGTGTTGTGTTTCTTTAAAGCTTGGCTTATTGTCAATGCCATATGGAGTAACCCTTGCTTCAGTGCTTCTACACTAAGGTTCATTATTTTTAGCTTGTTTTATTTTTTTTTTATTTGAGTCCCCACCACCCAAGCAAACACGGCCCAAATATGGGAAGCTGAATCTCAACTGATAAGTTAGATCAGAGATCAGTGAGTCAGTAGGTGCTGGCTAAGTGTAGAAGAAAGACTTGCATAGTCTGCTGTGACAAACTGATGTACTGAAGAAGAGATATGTCTTATCTCCGGCATTTTGAATAAACATCACACGGATATTGTGTGTTGAACGTGAAGTTCAGTGTCTGGTCCATCTGTTATCTCACAACCCCTCCACTGGCTTGGTTTTAGAAGTGGGATAACTTGTTGGAAGCATTTGGACTGGCTGAAGAGGGACATTTGCTGGTGGATATCGCCCAGATAGCCCAAGTGGACCGATGGACCAGGAGTTGGCAGAGGAGAACCTGGAGAAGAAAGTACATGGAGTTCTGACCAGAACCATGGCCAAAAGACTGGGAGAGATGCTGCTGCCTGAACTGGACTTGGGAGCTTGGAGGAAGGCCATGCCTGAAGATGATGTAGAGATGCAAGAGGACATGGAAGAATTGAGGGAACTGCCTTCTCTTGAAAACACTCCACCTAAGGACATAGGGAGTTGTTGAAATGGCTCTGCATAAAACAGGTGCAGATGGAAAGAGATAGAGACATTAAATGCAGAGAGAGATAGAGATACTGAGTGGAGAGAAAGAGACATTGAGCAGAGAAGTCCAGATGCCAAATGGGCAGATACCATGATGAGAGTCTTGCATACCATCAATGCAGGGAAAACAGAAAGAGCCAGTAGCCCAAAAGACATTATATTGTCTAAACTTTGGAACAGTGATGACTTTGAGATCTACCTCACAACATTTGAGAGGATCGCTCGAACATGCTCATGGCCAAGGGAACAGTGGGTTGTTCGACTGGCACCGCACCTTACAGGCAGTGCCCAGTTGGGTTATAGACACATGGGCTCCCGAGAGGCAGAGGACTATGACTGTATGAAACAGGAGATCCTCAGGCTCTATGACATAAACACTGAAACCTGTCTCCAGAAGTTCAGGTTTCTCAAAAATGCAGTCACTGGATACCCTCCAAGAGACTTATGCACAGCTCAAGGAGCTCTGCTACAAATGGTTACAACCGGAGAACAAGAGCAAGGACCACTTCTGGAGGAGGTGATTATTGAGCAGTTTATTACAATTTTACACCAGTATGTACAGCTTTGGATTCAGGAGCATAAGCCGGATTCCACTGATAAAACCTTTACGTTAGCAGAAGACTTCCTGGCAGCCTGATTATCCAGACTCAGAAGGTTCCAAGGGACATCAGCAGCTGTGACCACCAACAATCTGGTAAGGAACCCTTTTACTAATAAACTGTCAAATCCAGCCACAGAAAAACAAGACTGGAGAGCGGGGGTGCATTCCAGTAGCTGAGATTCTATGTCGGGGTGCCAAAAGAAGGGACATTATTTAAGAAACTTTCCTAATATAAAGAAAGAGACAGCTCATGTAGCCTTAGTGAACTTGGATCACTTTATGGCTACTGTGTGGATTGGATCACAGCAGATGAAATGGGACTGATTGATGCAGGGAGCCAACATACTTTTGTGAGAGCAGATCTGGTGAGTGGGAATAATAAAGGACCGAATACAGCAATCAGCTATGTGCAAGGCAATACTCAATGCTATCCTACAGTCACCATACAAATGACTCTTCAAGAAAAGACACATGAGGAACAAGTGGGGTTGGTACCTTGCCTACCTGTGCCAGTTGTTATCGGGCATGACCACCCAGACTTTGCTTCATTTATACATTGTCATGCCACCCAGGACTCTGCTGTAGTTGCTGTAACCATCAGAGCTCAAGTGAAGAAGGAACATTTACCATCTGTGTTCCCATTTGATGATGATGTTTTTGAGGATCCTGGCAAGGAACATAAAACTAAGGCGTAGAAGAGGAAGCTAAAGAAGGACTGGATTGATACTCATGCTGGTGTATGGCCATACTTGAGACACACTTTTAAATGTGATATGCAGCATGAGCAAAAAGCAGACCCTTCACTTAACCCTTTTTTTTACACAGGTGGGAAAGGGAGTGAAAAAAAAGGTGCCCCTCAGTTTGCTGTAAAACAGGAAATATTGTATAGAGAATACACTAACCCCAGAACTGAAGTGGTAGCAGGCCAATTAATGGTTCCAGAAAAAAATCTGCCCTCAAATCATGTATCTGGTGCATGACATCTCTTTAGCAGGCCATGCAGGCACAGATAGCACCCCGAATAGGATATTAGCCAGGTTTTATTGGCCCTCTATTCATGAGAACACAGCTGAGTATTTTAAAGCATGTGCTGAGTGTCAGAAAGTAGCTCAGGCAGGAAAAAGGGATAGAGTACCACTACAACCCATCCCCATTGTGACTAATCCCTTTGACAGGATAGCCATGGATGTAGTGGGCCACCTGGAAAAGAGCTCCAAGGGTAACAGATTTGTACTGGTCATATGTGATTGCACTACCTGCTACCCAGGAGCTATCCCCATGAGAACTGTCACCACCCCAAGGATAGCAGAGGAACTAGCAAAGGTATTTAGCCACATGGGAATCCCCCAGGAAATACTTATTGATCAGGGGAGCAATTTTAATGCAAACCTGCTAAAAGAATTGTACCATCTGCTGGGCGTGGTAGCAGTGCATACTTCCCCATACCACCCACAGATTGATGGCCTCATAGAAAGGTTTAATCAGACATTAAAGATAATGTTGAGGAAATATATAAAAGAAGAGAAAGATTGGGATAGGTACCTCCCCTATTTACTTTTTGCTTACAGAGAAATCTCTCAAGCATCCACTGGTTTCTCACCTTTTTCATTACTGTATGGGAGGAACCTGAGAAGGCCACTGGATGTGGTTAAAGAACACTGGGAAGAAGGGAAGAAGGCGAGACATCTTAATGTTGTAGAGTACATGACTCAGTTACGCAAATGCCTGGTAAGGTATATCAACTTGGCACACCAGAACTTAGAAAAGAACCAAGACTTGCAGAAAGAAAGATACAACCAGGGTTTGAAGACTAAAACATTTCAGTCAGGGGACAAAGTGTTGTTACTCCTTCCCTCCACATAGAGCAAACTAAGCATGAAATGGCTTGGCCCCTTCACCATTTTAAGGCAAATAGGAGCAGGGAAGTATGAGCTTAGCATGTCCAGAAAGAGACCTGCCCAAAAAATGTACCATGTGAACCACCTTAGGAAATGGTGTGAGAAGTCTAACCCCTCCCTTTATATCCATCCTGAAGATAGGGAGTCAGAGCTGGATGTTGCTATAAAAGGCTAGAGCAGTCAGGACCACTGGAGGAGATTTAGATAAATCCTGAATTGGAGCCTCAGCAACAGAAAGATTTGCAGGGGGTATTACAAGAATTTGAGCCCATATTTACAAACGTCCCGGGACGGGCCAAAGGAATTGTGCACACCATAACTGCCATGCAAGACAAGCCCATACACCCAAACCCTACAGACTGCCCATGAAGGTGAGGGATGAGGTGATTCAGAAAGTCAAAAAAATGAAGCAGTTAGACATAATTGTGCCCTGAAAGAGTGCATGGTCTTCACCCATGGTCATAGTGAACAAAAAAGAGGGTGGCATACGTCTGTGCCTAGATTTTAGAAAGCTTAACAACGTGTCACTATCCGATGACTACCCAATGCCCCGAATAGATGACATCATTGACAGGCTATGCAATGCACAGTATATCTCCACCCTGGACCTTACTAAGGGATACTGGCAAATCCCCTGTCATCTTGATTCACAAGATAAAACCGCATTTAGGACCCCAGTTGGTTTATACTGGTTTGTCACAATGCCATTTGAACTACATGGGGCCCCAGCCACTTTTCATTATTTTATGGACCACATACTAAGACCACACACTGAGTACTGTATGGCTTATTTGGACGATGTGGTCATATTCAGTCCTGACTGGGAAACCCATGTTCGACACTTGTCCCAGGTACTGAAAGCAATAAAGAAGTCAGGAGTAACCATTAATCCTGCTAAGTGTGCCATAGCAAAGACTGAGACAAGATACCTAGGGATCATTTTAGGAAACAGACAGGTGAAGCCCGAGGTAGAGAAGGTTACAGCAGTAGCAAACAGCACAATACCTACCACAAAAAAAGCATGTGAGATCTTTCCTAGGATTGGCTTGTTATTACCGAAGATTGATTCCTAATTGCTCAGCCATTGCTAGTCCATTGACTGATCTCACTAAAAAGAGGTGCCCGAATAAGGTTCAGTGGACCCCTATTTGTGATGAGGCATTTAGGAATATCAAGGCAATTCTATATACAGCTCCTGTAATGAAAAGCCCTGACTTCAATCAAGTGTTTGAGGTTCAAACCAATGCATCAGAAAATGGTACTGGGGCTGTCTTATCTCAGAAAATAGATGGGGAAGGATATCCGATCATGTATATCAGCAGGAAGCTACAGGTACATGAGAGGGAAAGAAGATATCCTACCATAGAGAAAGAATGCTTAGCTCTGAAGTGGGCTATTGAGTCTCTGAAATATTACTTATGGGGGCTGAAATTAAGGTTGTAACTGATCACAACCCCCTCTGCTGGTTGCACCAAATGGGAGAAAAAAATTCCTGTATAATGTGGTGGTACTTGACTCTTCAGCCCTATCAGTTTTCTGTGCCCCACAGTGCACGGAAAAAACATGTAAATGCTGATTTCATGTCTAGATGTGGTGCAGAAATTGACGTCAGTGAAATATAACATACTTTCCCTAAAAGGAGATAGTTCAGGGAAGGTACTGTTAGTCTCTGTTGAGAAATGTGTTAATGCCTCAGGGTAAAGAATGATGGTATCCTCTACATTTATGATACAATGTTTATCATTAATAGGGACCCTGAGACAGAGTTTCTGAAGATGGATGGGTGGAAGCTCCATCCTTTCCTGGGTCAGGAAGGTGGTAAGCAGTCTGCAATAACTGCTTCCGTCTAATGGTGGGGGATATGTGACAGGGAGCTCTTGACACTCTTGAGGACCGACCTTTTCTTAAATCTGTTGCAACAGTTCTTCTGTTTCTTAGCCTAATCTATTCTTTACAATTTCTAGTCCATAATGTTGGCCACCTATGGGCACACCCTTCCTTTTCTTGACTATGCTATAGTGTCCTCTTTAATTTTCCTTTTCCCTCACAGGTCCTCATACAGGGAGGTTATTGTTCTGACCTGCAAGCCGATATAAAACAACAGGCTGTGTTCCTCATTGTTGGATTTAGTAAGCAATGTCAGTATGTCATAAAATACTTGAATGAGTATACCTTATGTGTATAAAATCTGTAAATGTTGAAAATATCATGGCACTAGGTTTTTTGATAAAGGTTAAAAGTTACTGGGGACTGTATAATAAAAATTAATTTAGTCATGCTATTTAAAATGCATATAAATTGCTGTAAACTGAACAAGTCTGAAATGTCATGGTGATTTGCAGTATATCCCATGATGCTTTGCATTATGGAAGTATGTGTGATGTTGTGTTTCTTTGAAATTTGGCTTATTGTCAATGCCCTTTGGGGTAACCCTTTCTTCAGTTCTTCTACACTGAGGTTCTCTGTCTTTAGCTTGTTTTATTTTTTTTTATTTGATCCCCCCCCCCACCCAAGCAAACAAGGCCTGCATAGGGGAGGCTGAATCTCAACTGATAAGTTAGATCAGAGATCAGTGAGTCAGTAGCTGCTGGCAAAATGTAGAAGAAACAAAAACCCAAGGGAAGAGTACACAATGGGGGGTGAGATACTGACAACAGTAAAAATGGAAAGGGACCTGGAGATAATTATATCAGATGACCTAAAGGTGGGCAAGCAATGTGAGAAGGCAGTAAGAAAGGCTGGGGGGATACTGGGATGCATAGGAAGAGGCATCAATAGTAGAAAACAGGAAGTTGTTATCCCTCTGTACAGACAGTTGGTGAGACCCCATCTAGAGTACTGTGTGCAGTTCTGGAGACCACATCTCCGCAAAGACATAAACAGAGTGGAGGCTGTCCAGAGGAGGGCAACCAAAATGGTGCAGGGTCTGTAGCAGAAGATATACAAAAAAAGACTAAAGGAGCTTAATATGTATACCCTTGAGGAAAGAAGGGAGAGAGGGGATATGATAGAAACTTTCAAGTACCTCAAGGGAATCAACAAAGTCCAAGAGGGTAGCATCTTTCAGAAAAAGAGATGTGCAAGAACAAGGGGGCACAATTTGAAGATAGAGGGGGGATGGCTCAGAGGTAATGTGAGGAAGTATTTTTTCACAGAGAGGGTTGTGGATGCATGTAACAGTCTCCCTGAGGAGGTTGTGGAGTCAAGAACAGCGGAGGAATTCAAGAATGCATGGGACAGACATAAGGCAGTCCTAGTGGGGGGTAGGAGGAAGTAAGCTGTTGGTTAGCTAGGATCTGCAGCTTATCTGTTAGGTAGGAAAATGGGCAGACTAGGTGGGCCAAGCGGTCCTTATCTGCCATCAAATTCTTTGTTTCTATGTTTCTAAAGACTTGCATAGTCTGTTGCTACAAACTGATGTACTGAAGAAGGGATATGCCATAGCTGAAGGTTATCCTCTGCATTTTGAATAAACATCACACAGCGATTGTGTGTTGAACTTGAAGTTAGGTGTCTGGTCCATCTGTTATCCCACAACTCCTTCACACGTGGGTTTTGGCATTCTCTTCTACTCCTCCCCCAAAAACAGGCCTAGATGCTTGCTCACCTTTATCTATTACATCTTCTAGAATGGACTTCCTCCTTCATCGCATCAAGGATTTGACCATTGACCAGTTCTACATTCTTGCCCCACCAAGATATGATTCAGTGAACAGCCGCTATCCAAGCTGCCTGACTATGTGCAATTCCTCACCTTCAACACCTATGGATAATATGGACCTGGATTCGCTAACCTCTTAAGCTACTGTCTGTCCTTGGTGGACACTTCATTCACCAGTACCTCGCATTCCAGGATCACCTGCTTGCAATTGAATGCAGGATATGCCTCTTCGACCAACACTTCTGATACAGGTATCAGACAACTTATCCTTACCTGCCTACCTTAGGATTACTCTCCTTTATTATGCCCAGAGGATGGGTAGGTCAGTTGCCATGGGTCCCCGGAGGTTTCCCCCAAGGGGTTAATCCTGTACTGCATGCTACTGGCCACACTCTCCAGAACTGGAGGAGGTAACTACATCAGTAATTACATTCTTTTTGGGCCTTCAATCCTACACTTACCTAGCATCCCTCCAATGGTAGGATGTAGAGAAAGGCCAAAAGATCAAGTTCCAGCATCAACCATCTCTCATCCAGCTGACATGTTCTAAGCACCAATCCTATCTCATCCAGTTCCTATGTACCATAAGCACTGACATATGTACCAATCCAGCTCTAATGTATCTAAGCACCAATAGTATCTTACCCAGCTCTTATGTATCACAAGCACTGAGCTATGCACCACACATTGAACTGGAAAGCTCTGCCTGTATTTCAATGGTGGGGAATAGCTCCTCCCCATTCTCTTCTTAAGCTGTCAGCTTCCTCTCCCTCTGCTTAAAGTGAGCAGACTTGCCCTCCATCCTCCCCTGTCTCCTCCTCCTTCTTCTTCAGCACTCTTATCTCACCTTGCGCTGGGCCTTTCATCCTACACTTACCTAGCATCCCGCCGAAGGTTGGATATAGAAAAAGGCCAAAAGATCAAGTTCTAACATCAACCATCTTCCTTTCAGCTCAAATGTTCTAAGCACCAATCCTATCTCATCCAGTTCTTTTGTACTATAAGCACTGACATATGTACCAATCCAGCTCTAACATATATAAGCACCAACCATATCTTACCCAGCTCTTACATATCACAAGCACTGAGCTATGCACCACACATTGAATTCATAATTTACTCCGAGTGGCTCAACAGCAATCTGCAATCTGTATTTCCCATTCACAAGTTCAGCTCACAGGACAATAACTTTATGCAGCAATGTTGGAGTGGCTCACGCTGTACCCCACATCAATAGCAGTGCTTCACAGCTTCACTGGAAACAGACTACACGGACCCATCAGCAGCAGCAGCGCCTGGACCCCAGAACCAGCAGAAGGAACAGGTCAGGCCTTCCATTGCTATTCCCGCCCCACACACTCATGCCATTGCAGCCAACTGCATGTTGGCACCACACCAATCTAGGCAGCTGGAAGTGGCAAGGCCACCTGTCCCTGAAACTCAGTCTGTCCTCCTACCTGACCACAACCTCTCCATAGTATGGTGCACCATGTGCACTGCTGCTCATTCTGTTAACTGTGCACTGTGAGCCCCGACCTGCTGTGTCTAGGAGTAGCGCCACCTAGGGGTTACACACAGGACCCTCCTCCATTTCATCTCTGCCCCCCCAGTCCTCCTGCAGTTCTCCCAGCCTGCAAAGCCCACCACCATCTTGCCTCCTTGGGGGAAGGAGTGAAGCTCTGCACCAAGGTGATGTAGGCTCCACCTCGGCCTTACTGTGCCTCATCCCTGCTGGCTTTGCATCAGGCTTGGGACTCTTGTGCAGGAGGCAACTGTCACTCAGTCCTGGGTTCAGTTCAGCCATGGTTCTGCACTGTTATCATGCACACGGTGCTCAGAGTTGGAGCAGGAGGGTGAGAGGGATGATAGATCCTCCAGTCAATCCCCCTGTTGTATCCTGAGATCCCTCTTGTCAACAGCATAGAAGCACAATGTGTGCTGCATCAGAAAATCAGAAAGCTGAGAATGCATGGAGCGCTGGTAAGGCAATTTTTTTTTTACATCCCTGGTGCGAACCAGAGTTCACTGTTTTTCCCAAAAGGTTCACACACAGATGGACTAGTGTGAACAGCAGCAGTTCAACCTTTTTAAAACTGTGGTCAAACCAGACTTGCAGTGCTATTTGCAATACATTGCAAGGATGTTAACCTGTAGAATGGTGGTAAAGAACAGGGGACAGAGCTGTCTGCTTACCAGCTGGCATTATGCGAATGAAAGGAGTAAAGTGCTCTCATTGTAGCGCTTCATTTCTTTCAACTAAAGAATAGCTTCCAGCTGTGAAACTCTGACTAGCACCACAATCTAGTTGCATGCTCATTAGTCTGTCAGGGATGAGCCCACTGTAGATTGTTCTTCATTGGACTCATCCCTGACACACCTTCGAAATGTCATTCTACCGCAAGATGTTTCTTGGGAACGCACTAGGAAACATAAAATAAATTAAGGTTGTAAGCTACCTGTCGAGTGTCTCACATTTCACAGTGCTTTTATCAAAGGCTTTGATAAAGCACTGTGAAGTGTAAAACACATTATGTAGCTCACAACCTTTGGAACGTTCTTGTTTTTTTGCATCTGATACATTTTACCTGTCGCAGAATGTCACAACTCCCTAACTGGTCTCAGTGTGGACAGGGCAGATATATAATCTGAAATATTCCGGGTAGGACACATTAGTTAGTTAGTTAATTAGTTAGTTAGATAGTTATTTAGTTAGTCAGTTAGTTTATTAGACTTAGTAGAGGCATCCCTCCAGGGCTCAGAGCATCTGCAAAATAAAATACATAAACAGAATAATCATAAACACAAAACAAGACATACCAGTTACGTACATAAATACAGTCATCCTATCTCACTCTACTATTCTCATCTAACAAACACAGCAGAAGTCAGTTAGAGTACCTCTAGCTGAATTTATCAAAAGGAATTGAAGTAGGTAACCTTTCAGTTTTTTTAAAGACAGCACAGATCTGGTGGTGCGAATTCCCTCTGGTAGCAAATTCCAGAGGGTAGGGCATCCACTGAGAAAGCTTGATCACCAGCATACTTTAAATTGGATAGTGGTACACTAAGCAAACCCCATCCTCTAGACCTCAAGTTCATAGGTGGAATGTGGGGAGTCATTAGCTCACTCAACAAAGTGGGGGACTTTAACAACAAGAGGGCTCTGATCTAGCAAACCTCAGTCAACTGGAATTAATGTACTAACCTGCTTCAAAGTATTTTTCCTGGCAGAACAGGAGCTACACTGTGATCTTCTGCTCTATGTGTGTGTGTGTGTGGAGTGGGGGCAGAGCTGAAATGGAGGCAGGTCCTGTGTGTAACCCCTAGGCAGCGCTACTCCTAGAGTTACACCCCTGTCTACTACCTACAAGGTAGGCTGAGGGGGTTGGGATCTCAAACTTACATTAGGTTCTAAAATGCGCAGTGCCTCCACTCAGAGTCTAACTTTAACGTGGGCTAGCTGTTACATGGCACAACCCCCCCGAGATGTTATACTACCTACTATTACCTTCCTTTTGCCACCCCAAAACATGACCGATTATCATTTCCCCACATTTCAGACATTTTTGAATTAAAGACTCTCTAATAATATGCTCATGACAACCATTTGCAAAAAAGTAATAACAATATTTATTTGGGGGATATAGGTGTTGGGATGGGGAAACAGGATGAATAGAGGTTATGCAGTGATTCTTATATACAAATTTACACATGATGGGTTTGATTGGATTGTGCTGGTGAACCCTCCAGCTGGCTGACTATTAGATTAATAGAAAGAGAATCACATTTTACCAACCCAAAAGATATCCAGAGCCCTGGCTGTCTAAGCTGCCGACTAATTAGATGTTACACATTTATTTTCCCACACTGGTACCTGTTCCCAGATACATATGAAACCCCACAATCTCACACTATTCCCTGGGTACCCAGTTACCAAAGTCCTGGATGGTAGAAGCTTATGGAGTTGGCCAGCTTTAATTTAAACGAGGAATGAGGTTTAACTTTACTTTAACAACACAACATCAAATTTCCTTATCAGAGGTGCAGGGGTTGTCTTGCTTTTAGCAGTGGGGCAGGAATGCCCTGCATTTGGCAGAAGAGCAGAGATTGCCCTGCTTATCGCAGACTGAACAGTTCAGAAGGAGGTAACCAGCCAGGTTGCCTTGGCTAGATCTTGGATTTGCAATCCTGAATATTCAGCACAGTTACATGGTTGTCACATCCAGTACACCAATATCCCAGTACATTGTCACCTCCAGTACATTTATATTTCAATCCATCTCTACTGTAATTTCCAGATTCTATAAGCCAGTATTAAATTGACTTTGAGGACTCAGTCTCTTAATGTGGCAATGCGGCCATGACTGGCAGCTCCACAGGACAGTGTTGACGGGATAGTGGACACGGGTACATACACAGTACATTTATAAGATTTTTCCTGACACAGGTGCATCTTGGCATATTTTCTGATACTATTAGGCTCTGATAGGTCCCCCAATAGTTAGACACTGTTTGGGCTCTCTTGGGTCCCCCAGCAACAGCTACAATCTGCAAAAACAGTTAGATCCACCCACACTGGGCCAGACAAGGCAACAGGCAAGGTGTTAACTGAAGAACTACTTATATTGAACAGTCACTTTGGGCAAGGCGGACCACATTGGTTAAGCTTGCTTTCTCTCTCTTGAACAGTTACTGGGGCATGACGGTAAATAGGTACTTAGCTTGCTTTCTCTCACTTGCACCGGTGGTGGTGGTGGGGTAGAAGAGTACTTACTCAGGCTTCTCATGGATGATCCCCACTATAGAAGGCTCCTGATGGTCTTCAGTTCCCTCACAACTGAGGTTCTTTTCAGTGCTTTCACCGCTGCTTGATGCCATCTGGTTTTGGTCCACATCTTTTCCCGATGTGGAAGGGAGGGCTAGTACCTGAAGGACATTCTGGCAACTTCTAGGCTAGCAGTTTAACAAACTACATTACTTCTAAACTCTAACTAAATAAAGAAGGCAAACCTTCTCCAGGTTAGAGAGGATTAACTGGATCTCCAGGCTTGGCAGCATGGCTGGAGCCTGAGCCCCCACCCCTGGGTGGGGGCGCTACTGCTCGAATCTCTCTCTATCTCCCTCTTGAATCTAGCAATCTCCTGAGACTCCTGATTGGCTGCAGCTTTTGGTTGCAGGGCCTCCAAGTGGCTGGAGGGACTGTCAGTCACAGAAATGAATAATGCGTGAACCTCACTCAATGCACTGTTGGTACGCTGTTTTGGTACCTAATCTAGGTCCCTGTAAGTCCTCATGAGCAATTGGCATTTACCCATGAGCTTTGGTGAATATCCCACAAGTCTTGGTTTTGTTATCCTGGCTTTCCGATTGGCTGTGGCTGCTTTGCAATGGTGGCTGAATGTTACAGTCGCTTAGCAGAATAGATACAGTCCTGAATCAAAGTCCTGGTGCAGCCAGAATAAGTAATTATTCGCCCCAATGTCCCACAGTCCATTAGCCTGTTAATGTACTTGCTGTAACTGCACAGAGTGCACAAATTGCTCAGTCCAGTCTCATTCAGTCCTTTACTGCCACCAACCAGAACTCTGTTGAGAGACAAAATCATGTGTGGTGGGCTCTGAAATGCTTTTTACGGGATGAATTTATCCGGTTGGCTTCAACCTGAAAGCGTCACAGGGAAGCAGAGGCATTATCAATCCTTGCCCAAATTACAGCTGACCCTAGATGTCACATTACCACACCTTACTAAAATTCTCAACCTCTTGCTTTGCCTCGGTCAGTTCCCCTCATTCTGGAAGAGAGCCACAATCACCCCCATTTTGAAAAGCGGCGACCCTGCAAGCGCCAACAACTATAGACCAATTTCAATACTTCCTCCTCTCTCCAAAGCACTCGAAAAAATAGTATCAGACCAGATAACTGAACACCTTACTAAACAGAACCTTCTCTGCCAGGAACAACATGGTTTCCAGACTGGCCATAGCACTGTCACTGCACTAACGGAACTCACCTCGTTCATACGCAAGGCCCTTGACCAAGGCTCAATTGCTGGTGCAATCTATGTGGACCTGTCCAAGGCTTTTGACACTGTCAATCATGAACTCTTGCTTAGTGTTCTTCCAAAGCTAAATGTGGCTGCTGAGGCTATGGCCTGGTTTAAGGATTACCTCTCAGGCTGGTCTCAATAAGTCAGAATGAATGCCACCATCTCCTCCCGCAAAGCAGTCTGCTCTGGGGTTCCACAGGGATCTATACTTGGACCACTTCTTTTCACCCTCTTTTTAAACTCTCTCCCCAAGGCATGCAGCGGTCGTCGTCTACTCTGTGCTGATGATGCAGTCCTGTTCTGGAAACACCCACATCCTAGTACCCTCCAACTTGCCCTACAGAGCTTCTGGGAACTTGAAACATGGTTCACTGAACACCCTGATCATCAACTATAGCAAAACTAAGGCTATGATCTTTGCACTGCCAAAGCCCTCACAGTCAGGCTGCCTCCTAATCAAAACACACAAGGCCTCTCTTGAACAAGTTAATAGTTTTAAATATCTGGGCATCACATTAGACACCTCCCTTTCCTACCATAGTCAAGTTCAACTCCTCGCGTCCACTATCAATGCCAGGGTAGGTATCCTCTACAGACCGAAACACTGCTTACCCGCACAGGCCATGCAGCTTGCAGTCTCCTCCTCAATCCTCTCCCTAATTGACTATGGGATTGTGATCTATGGCTCAGCAGAACCCACCACACTATGTTACATTAACATTGCCATGAATAAAGCCTGCCATCTAGTCACTGGCTGCGACAGACTTACCCATACCTGTGAGCTCTATGCTCTAGCTGGTTGGCTTAACTTCCAACAAAGGCTAAAGTACCACACCTGCATCCTTGCAAAAAAGATACATCTCCAGCAAGCCCCCGCCGGCCTTCTCCCCATTGTCAGTGCTGCCCCCATCAGATGCAATACAAGGCTCACTGCCAACCTCTCATTTCTTATCTCCCGCTGTAGAACATCCCTTGGCCAAAGATCCTTCTACTACCGTGCCTCACTTTGGCTCAATACGTTACCTCCACCGCTCTCTCTGACCCATAGCATCTACCATTTCAAAGCAGGCCTCAAAGCTCAACTTCTTGAATCTGCCATATGTGACTGTGGCTAACCCTGCCCAATGCTTGTTTTCCCCATACCCTCCTTCCTCCGACACAGGGTCTCTCTAGATCCCACGAATAAGCATTGCCTTCATGTCTTTTCTATTGCCTTCATGTCTTTTCTATTCAAGTGACCTACAGACTGCTGCCTACGTCTGTCACCAGTTTTTATCTAAGTTAATGCCTGGACTGTGTCTCCAGTACTGTATTGTCAATGATTATCTGTATGTTTATTCCTGTACTTGTTTACCCTCCACCCCATGTATCTGACGTGGAGCCTTTGAAAAAGAGTCTGTGACTCAAAGGATTGTAATTCCGATTCTATTCAATAAATAAATAAATAAATAATAATTCATTCACTAGAGCATTCCCTTTCCTCTACAAACTCCCATGAGTCCTTCAAGAGAAGGTAGAATACTGTATTCTTAAAACTAGATCCCAATATATTGAGCAAGGCGAAAAAGCGGGCTGGATGCTTGCCCTCTGTCTTCGGCAATTGGAGTCCTCCAGGATTATCCCCTTTATCTCAGCCCCAGATGGTTCCATAAAATCAACTCCCAGAGAGGTGGCTGCGGTTTTTGAAAACTTTTACTCCGTTCTATATGGTAAATACACGTCTTCTCTGTCTGTATAAGAAATGTCATCCTATCTAGACTCTGCCTCACTATCTCGTCTCATGGAACATCATTGTGCACTTCTGTCTGCACCCATCTCCATTGCAGAAGTGGAAGACATGATAAATAGTCTTACTCTAGACAAAACCCTTGGCCCAAATGGCTCCCCCCCCTAATTTTTATAAAACCTTTATTAAAGAGTTATCCCCCACATTACTACGACTCTATCAGTACTTATTCTCTGCTAATGAGTTGGACCCTTTACTTCTTGAGGCCATCATAATCCTTCTTCTTAAGCCAGACAAACCTCCTCTTAGCCCCTTGAGTTACTGACCTATCTCCCTATTAAATTGCGACATTAAAATCCTGGCAAAGCTTTTAGCAATGTGCATTAGGAAAGTATGGTCAGGACTTTTAAGCCCAGAACAGGTGGGGTTTGTGGGGTTTGTCCCGGGGAGATCCTCAGCGGACCATCTATGTAAGTTAAGTCACTTGTTCCAAATAGCCCAGGACTCTCCCTTTTCAATGGCCTTAATTTCTCTCAATGCAGAGAACGCTTTTTATAGGGTGGACTGGACCTTTTTATGGCTCATTCTCCAAAAAATGAGATTCCCAGACTCGTTCCTTCAGTGGCTTTAAATGATTTACTCCTCCCCATCAGCCAAAATCTACTGTAACGGGGTCTTCTCCTCTGCCTTTCCTTTATACTCGGGTATATGACAGGGATGTCCTCTATCTCCTTTTCTCTTCAACCTTTATCTCGAACCATTGATTAGAAGACTTAAGTCTTCTCCCAACATCAAAGGTATACCTGTTGTGGACCTGTCCCCTTTTATTCTGGTCTATGCTGATGACATTCTTTTTCCTTTGTCAGACCCAGTTAATTCCCTCTCGGAGGCATTACGTGTGATAGATCAGTTTAGCCGGCATTCTAACTACAAACTTAATCTCTCCAAAACTGAAATCTATCCTCTCAATCATTTCACAAGCCTTGACTTTACCTCATTTGGGATCAGGTGGTCTTCTTGCTCTCTCAAGTATCTGAGTATCTCCCTTACCACTGATTCCTCTTTACTAGTGAAGATGAACCTCAAGGACCTTCTAGTAGTGATACAGCATGATTTAAAAAAATGGAAGGATCTTCCTATTTCCTTATGGGGTAGGATTAACATAGTCAAACTGAATGTTTTACCCCGGCTTTTCTACCGCTTATCAATGCTTAATATTATACTCCCACTTTCTTTTTTTAAACATATTCTTTTCCTGGCCACCTCTTTCATCTGGAGAGATAAATCACCTAGACGTTCCTATCTCAAACTGGGCCTCCCAAAAGACCTTGGGGGACTCTGACTTCCAAATTTTCTGCTCTATTTCTGGGCCAGCCATATTTACAAATGTGGGAAACAGTTATCTAACCCCGCCTGGTCCCAGACCCTGATTATGCCTTGATCTGGCTACAGAGTGAAACTCTTCTTCTCACGCTATATAATCTTCCATCTACCTCTATACTTTACATTCAGTGGAAAGCGCTCCCTGCTTGCATTTCTTCTTCTTCTGCAATCAGAGTCTCACTCAAGGTGCTCTCTCAAATACACACCTATCTGAAAATCTCTTTAGCTAAAGATCAAGTGCAACCTATCTTTTCTAACCCAAACATCAAGATTGGTGGGTGCTCCCTATCTCTGGGTTGGCTCCCTATACCACAGAATACCATTGTTGCTGACTTTTACTCCCAAGCTTCTCTTCTAACATCTCCAAATTGCTGGGAAAGTTTCAGATGGCTCCTTCTTATATCTTCAAAATCTACCAGCTTCAGCTTCTTTTGATGTAGCCATTTGGGACTGCACCACTGTCTTCCGGTCTCAACGACCTTCACACCCAGTTATTGGATTAGGCTGTTAAGCCTCATGGCATTTCTAAGTTATATTTGTGGTTTCTTACTGCCTATCCTTCCCTTTCCCTGATGGGTTCTAAGATGTGGGATACATTGTTCCAGGGCTTAATTTTCCCTTTCCCTGATGGGTTCTAAGATATGGGGTACATTGTTCCAGGGCTTAATTTTAATTGACAAACCTCTGGAAAGACCTCACACCTACCTTACCCAGGATGGGCTTAGACTCTTTCAGTACCACATATTAAATAATATGTACTACACCCCAGTTAGGTTAGCAAAACTGACCACCTTCCCTCTCCCACTTGTACCAGATGTGGTAAGGTGGACGACACTCTTTTGCATGTCCTTTGGACTTGTGAGAAGGTGGCTTCCTTGTGGGAGCAAATTGAAAACCAAAGTGACCCACTCCTGGGTTTATCTGGCCTTTTCACCCCTGAAATTTGCATTCTTGACAACTTCTCACTAATCCCTGTTATGCAGAGAAGATACCATATGGCCATCATCTCTCTGATGGTCAAAAAGTCAATTCTTAGACACTGGCTGGATCAGTCATCCATCACATATACTGAGTGGTTACAGGAACTCTCCTTTTCTCTTCAAACTGAACGTATGATTGCCAGCCTCCACCATGGTTTGCCCAAGTCTAACAGAAAATGGGGTAAATTGTATGCCCTATACAATGCCTGATTTCCTAAGCGGCCCCTGGGTCCCCCCCCATACTCAATTACTTATTTCTTGTCCATTGTTACACTTCAGAATCAATATTGTGGGGTTAACAGGCACACTCCAAGGGGGGTAAGGGGGATAGAAAGGGAGGGAGGTTGGATGTTTTTGTTTGGAATTGTTTTTTCCTGATTTAATTGCTTATTCTAATGTTACTGGTCGTGTATCTTTTTCCTTCTATTAAAAACAAATAAAGTTGATTAAATTTAAAAAAAAAAATTGCTCAGTCCATTTTCCTGTCACTGCTGAAGATATGTTAGCTCCTGACATGTAGCAGCAGACAGGCTGTCACTTCTCTGAGTCCCAACATTTTGTCTGGTGCAGCCAGGAGCAAAGCATTTATTTAATTCAAACACTTCCCCCTTTAGCACTTTCCCCCCAAATACACAAAGCAGTTACATTTATTTTAAACATTTTTTTTTCTTTTGGCCACAGCCAAGATACAGCTGCCCCTAGGGCAGACAGGCCTTCATGAATATTTATTACTGATCGGGGCTACAGCTCATTAATATTCATGAGCTCCGATCGTTACTCTCTTGGTTCTTCTGTATTTTTAGAGAACGCAGCTGCTCAGGGCCCTGTCCATGGTCTCTAGGTCCCACTTAGTGGATGGGGATCCCATGACCAACAGAACACTCCCTGGATTGACCGCAATCTAGAGCAGTCATAGATCAAAGGCACCGCTCTTGCCTGCATGATCCCCACTGTTCCGAGGGCATACTTCATGCTGTTGATTGTAGCTTACCTTTTTGGAGCCCTGGAGGGCTGGATTTCTTCATTTGGGCAAAACTGGGGCACCAGAAGGGCAAAAAAGGACCAGGGGAAAAAAAATTGCAGGCTGATTCAGGAGGTGCCTGGGAAGAGAGGAGGAACAAGGGCTGCATGGTGGCAGGTAAGCCCCATTTGGCAAGGGGGTTACATGTGGATGCAAGAGGACCATCTAGGGACTTTGCAGCTTTGTAGGAAGTGCCACCTAAGGGAAGCTGCATAGGAAGGATAAAAGGATTCCCCTCTAATGTGTCCCATTCCCATTCACATCCCAGAGTGTGAGTGGAACAGAATTGGCATTGGTAGGTGATAGCAGGCCACAGGTCAATCTGAAGGGGAACTAGAGGAAATGTAAGTAAGCTCTGCAATAAAGGGACTACCAGGAAGAAACAGTAACAAAGGTAAAACAAGGGAGGGCACACAGTGATAAGCAGGGAAACACTATCTAAGTAGAGTGTACAGAGGGAATTAAGAAGTAAGATTAAGAAAGGAAGGTCAGAAACACCTCATTTAGGGTAAGGGTACAAAACACACTAAAGGGATAGGCTAAAGACAAGAAGGAGGGGAAAAGTACAGCTAAGCCAAGAGGGACATACATAGAAGAGGTACAAGGACAAAGGAAAGGCAAGTAAGTAGTTAAAAGGAAAAACAGTTATCAGGCATGGGAGTGGTGCAATATAATGGATGCGGGGCTGCAATTTTCTGACACATGTTCTGGAGACTGGGGTGCTGTCACATATGCAGTCACCTCTCTCAGCTAATGTCAGAAATCTTTGAACTCAGGACAGAAATGGCATGAGTACAGGGTACCGTCTGCCTCACCCAGGGCCCACCAAGGTTGTCATCATTCCCTCAAAGGAAGCCAGAAAAGAGTGGCTTGACCTTGGTGGGCTTCAGGAGGTGGGGGGAGGAGAGTACCCCCAGACTTTACAGCTGCCTAATTCCTTTGTCATTCTAGCAGGACAAGAAGCCAGGAGGAGACACCTGAGGTAGGAGGAAGAGAAGAAGTAGGGGTCATCAAGGGAGGAGGCACCAAGGGGGAGAGTGAGAGGCCCCCAGCCAAGGAGGAGTCAGATGCAGGTGGGGACTCCATAGTCAGGGGGATAGAGTTGGGAGCAGAGGTGGTGAGAGACAGGGTAGTAAAGTGCCTACCAAGTGCATTACCAGAGAGGACCAGAGGGCAGATTATACAGATCACCATGGAAGTGGGGGAAGTGAGGTAGCTGAATGTCATTGTCCAGCTAGGGACTAATGACCTGACCAGGGACAAAACAAGGGTGGTACAAATTAGGTTTATGGAGCTCTGGAGGGGTTGAAGGAGGTAGCTTACCAGTGGCCTCCACTGAGGTTCTACCTGTAAACATCTGGGGGGAAGGCTTGGGAACACCACACCAGGGCCTTCAACGAGAGGTTGAAGGCATGGTGCAGGGAGGAGGGTTCTGGCTACATTGAGCAATTGGGTCCTACTTGGGGGGATAGAGGCCTGTATAAAGGAGATGGCCTCCATCCACCTAGGAAAGAAATGGCAGTCCTAGGTGGAAGGTTTAGGTGCTGCTTTGATGTGCATTTAAACCAGCCAAGGGGGAAGGCAGAAAAATGGAAGGAGGCAGAGATTGCTCCCCCCCCCAAGAGAATAAAGCAAAACAGAAGAGAAGCCCAAGGAAAACAGAAACATAAAACATAGAATTTGTCACAGATATGAACTTCTTGGCCCATCCAGTCTGCCCATTTTTCCCTACCTACAGTATCACCGCAGACCCTACTTGACCTCTGTCTCTTTCTCTCTCCCCCATGCCTTTCCACTAAGACTCCCTAATATCTGTCCCATGCTTTCTTGAATCCTACCACTGTTATTTGCCCAATCACATTGGCTGGAAGGCTGTTCCAGGAATCCACCACTCTTTCTGTGAAGAAGTACTATCTTACGTCTCTGAATCTACCACCTCCAGCTTCATAGCATGTCCCCTTGTTCTTGAGCACATTTTTTTTCTGAAAAATACTTTCCTCCTGTGCCTTATTTACCCTCTTGAGGTATTTAAAGGCCTCTATTATATCCCCCTCTCCCTCTTCTCTTCCAGGGTGTATATACTGAGTTCCCTTAGTCTCTCCTTATAGAGTTTTTGATGTAGAGCTCACACCTTTTTAATTCTCTCCTCTAGACTACCTCTATTCTGTCTATGTCCTTCCTGAGATGTGGCCTCCAGAACTGTACTAAGCATTCCAGATGAGGTCTCACTAGCAGTCTATACAGAGGCAAACCACCTCCCTCCTTCTGTTGGTCAAACCTCTCCCTATGCACCCCAGCATCCCACTAGCCATCTCAACTGGCTTGGAGAACTGCCTGAACACCTTGAAGTCATCAGAGATGATTATGCCCCAGTCACCTTTCTGCTTGGTGGTCATCAGTACCACTCCCCACATTTTCTACTCTGCCCCTGGGTTTCTGTACCCCAAGTGCATTATTATGCACTTTTTTGCATTGAAACCCCAGCTGCCATACCCTTAATCACTCTTTGAGTTTTCCCTGGTTTCTGTTAATCATTTCCACCCCCAGATTGTCCACCCTGTTACAGATATTGATATCATCGACAAAGAGATAGACCCTCTTCTCCAGCTCCTCTACAATGTCACATATAGACATTAACGCGGACTGGTCCTAACATTGATCCCTGAGGCACCCCACTGGTCACCCTCCCCTCCTCAGAGTGAACTCCATTTGCTATCACCCTCTGTCTGCTGTCCTCTAAATAATTTCTTACCTAGTTTTCCACCTTTGGATCCACTCCTAAGCTCCTCAGCTTGTTTAATAGTCTCCTGTGTTGAATGGTGTTGAATGCCTTACTGAAATCTAGGTATCCCATGTGCACTGCACCACCCTGATCAAAGTTCTTAGACATCCAGTCAAAGAAATCTATCATCTTCCTTTAACATGACCTCCCTTGCATGAAGTCATGCTGTCTTAGGTCTTGTAATCAATTTGATTCAAGATATATTGCTATCCTCTCCTTTAGCAGTGATTCCGTTAACCTTCCCACCACTGATGTTAGGCTAAGTGGCCTATAATTGCCAGCCTCCTCCCACCTATGACTTAATGAAGAGGGACTGCATCTGCCCCCTTGCAGTCCTCTGGAGCCACACCTGTTACTAGTGAGCTGTTAAATACGACTGTCAGTGGTACAGTCTGTACCTCCCTAAACACTTTCAATATCCTAGGATGCACCCCATCTGGCCCCATAGCTTTGTCCACTTTCAGATTTGCAAGTTCCTTTAGGACTGTCCTCTGAAATAGGACTAATTTTTATCTCCCTCTTTTCAGAGCACCTGTTACTTTTTGTGGCCCCTCTCCTTCTCCTTTCAGTGTGAACATCAAACAAAATTATTTGTTCAGTATGTCTGCCTTTCCCTGGTTCCCCTCTGCATAGTCCCCACATCCCTTATTAACCTTATAATCCCTTCCCTGGTCCTCCACTTTTCACTTACATATCTAAAAAATGTCTTGTCATTACTTCTTGGGCTATCCTCTTTTCAGCTTCTGCCTTTGCAATCCTTAATGCTTTCCTGGCTTCTCTTTGTTTCTCCTGACACACTTCCATATCCTCCTCCCTCTGTGTTGCCTTATATCTTCTGAATGCTACCCTTTTAACTTTTATCTTTCCAACCACCTCTTAAGAAAACCACAGCAGTCACTTTTTCTCTTACTTTTACCCACTTGCTTGATGAATTGATTAGTAGCCTTCAATATGGCTCTCTTTAGCTTTGCCCTCTGTTCCTCCACCCCACCTTGGTCATCACCCTCTGCTAGATCATCTCAGAGGCATGCACCCATCTTGTAAAATCTGCCTTCCTGAAGTACAGGACTCTTGTCCTAGAATGGTTGGACACTACAGCTGTCCTTACACTGAATCACACTGTATGGTGATCACTGGCCCTCAGGTGACCTTCCATCTTGACATCTGCCACATTATCCCTGTTATAAGTATAAGGTTTAGTATAGCCCCATCAAGAGTGGGTTTATTGACTAGTTGCCTGAGGAACACCCCCACTGTAGGGAGTCCAGGATGTCCCTACTTCTAGATGAAATGGCAGCGGGGAGGTTCCAGTCTACATCTAGCAGACTGAAGTCCCCCACCAGTATAACCTCTCCCTTTTCTGTCATTTTGCCAATGGCTTCCACCAGTACCCTATCTAACTCCTCTCCCTGTGATGGAAGTTTGTACATCTCACCAGTACAAATAGTGGCAGTGTTTGAATTGGGTAAGAACTCTCTGGAACTCAGTTCTACCTCTTCTAACACTTTTTTCCATTGAATACTATTGGAGAGTTGCGCCTTCTAGGGATGACAATTCCATCTCATACAAATGTAGAGATTATAGTTCCACCTCCTAAACATTTTCAATTTAACCACTGAATAGTGTCTTTGTTCTCCTTCTCCATGGTGACCCACAATACCTCTGCACTCCATGTTCCATGTATCTCTGTCACATTTATGCTTTCCCTCCTATAAAGCAGCACCCCCTCCCTTTTTTCTCACCCTGTCCTTCCTAAAAAGAGCATAGCCTGGTATAGCCATGTCCCAGTCATGGTTTTTAGTGCACTATGACTCAATAATGACCGCAATATCCAGGTCAGCCTGTGCCATGAGGGCTTCTAAGTCTGGAATCTTATTTCCTAGACTTTTAGCATTTGCACACATGGCCTTCCAGACTTTGTTATCACTTAGATAATTACCCCTTTTGTCCTTTTTGCCCTCCTTTCCTCCCTCTCCACTCTTTTTTCGATGCTGTAACATCCATTTCCCTTAATTTCTACCATCCTGCTTCCTTTATTAATTTGTACACGCTGGTACTTCTTTCTCTCTCCTCAGGTTCTTCTTGCTTCCTTCTTTGGCCGGGGGGGGTGGCAGTTTCTGCCTCCCCAATGCCTTCCACCTCCACCCTCAGTTAGTTTAAATGTTCATCACAGTAACATTTAAACCATTAACTGAGAACTGTGGACCCCCCGGATGGATGCAGACCATCGCCCTTGTAAAATGTCAGTGGCACAGCAGGTTGTACACTCGCCTCTGAGGCTGGAAGATTGAAAGGTTGTGGGTTCATGCCCCACACCAGGTACATGGGGGAAATCCCATTACTGACAATGCAGTGCATCATGAGAGGGATGCTGCACTCCTGAGGTGCTGTCTTTCAAATGAGACATTAAATCGAGGTTCCATCTGCCGATTCTGGTGGCTGTTCAGGTGGACGTTAAAGATCCCATGGCACTTCTTGAAAAAAGAGTAGCAGAATTTACTTGGTTTCTTGTCCAAACTTCCCCCATTCACTTAAAATACCACCAGCATCTTAATCTGGTTCAGTTTCAGTTGGTTACCATCTGTATCTCCTCCATCCCCACCGGGTCGCCTCTGAAAAAAGGACTTTTAGTCTCAGTGGCCTACCCAGTCAACAAAATTCAATAAATAAATAAATAAATGCTCTTATCTCTCCAGGTTGTACCCCCATTCCTAATGTAGTTGAACCTATCCTTTCAGTACCAGTCCCTCAACCATGTGTTGAAGGTTTTGGTACAGAGATCCCACTCCTCCCCCATGCTGAAGACAGGTAGCACCTCTACGAAAAACTCTGCAGACGTTACCTGCCTACGATAACTCCCCAGCTCCTTGAACTTTCCCTGCACTATCCCAACCCCACCACCAGCCAGGTCATTAGTCCCCAGGTGGACAATGACATCTAGATTCACCTTCTTTTCTGGTGCCCTAGCTATTCTCATGATCCTTTTCCCATTCCCCCTGGCTATGGTACCTCCCTCCTATTCCCAGTTGAATTCCCCTCACAATCAGATCCCCCACCAGACTGCTTCCTTTTCCTCTGGGTCCCTCTACCACCCTTCTTAGGATGCCTACTGTGGAGGATCCCCACATCCTCCCTGGTCCCAACCACAGGTGCCTCCTCTTGGCAGTCCCACTCCACCAGAGCAGCACATGAATTTCTTAGTGGTACCAGTTGAGGAGCTCTGTTATAGTGAACATATCAAAAATGAATGCCTCAGGGGTAGAGGGGCAGAAGGAAAAGGGAGAGGGCAGGACGAGTGAGTCAGGAAGAGGAACTAAAGTTGACAGAGAGGTTAAGGAGGGTAGGTGGTAGGACAGAACCAGGGAAATAGGTGTGGTGAAAGATGGAAACAAGAAGGTAAAGCATAAAAGGGGCAAGAATGGACAAAAGGGATGGAGAGTTATGTGTGACAATGCAAGGAGCCTAGGAAACAAACTTCCTAACCTCAAAACAATCTTTGCAGAGGCTGTCTTGGATCTGGTGGCTATAACGGAGTCGTGGTGCATGGACAACCACAGCTGGAAAGTGGCCATACCACCATACTACACCATGTTTCGGAAGGACAGCACATGGAGGAAAGGTGGTGGTGGTCATGGAGGGGGGAAGGTTGTTTTATATTTGACAGAAGGTTTAAAGGCCACAGAGATACAGGAACAGCAGAGGGAGAAGGAAGGGCTGAAGGTACTATGGGTCATCTTAGAGACTGGGTCAGGGGCTTTGTCTACATGAGCATGGTGTACAGACCACCAACACAGGAGGATGAGTTTGACAAGGGTTTTGGGGAAGGCACTGGCAGAATGGCAAGCAAGAGGGAAGTATTGATCACGGCTGACTTTAATTTGCCAGATGTAGACTAGAGCATCCTGGCTGCAGCTACAACAAGAGCAGGGTCATCCACAGTTCTCAACAGGGGCATTTCTCAGGCAGCTGTTTATGGAACTCACTAGAGAAGGGGCAGTGCTGGACCTAGTATTTACAAACAGAGACAGCATTGTAGACATCACAGTGGGTAGTCACTTGGGTACAAGCGATAACCATATTGTGTGGTTTGGCATATGGACTGGGCAAAAGGAAAAAAAAAACACTAAGACAAGGGTCCTGGACTTCAGGAGGGCAGATTTTAAAGAAATAGGTGATTGCGTCAGTAAATTCTTCGAGGGGGGATGGCCAGGGAGTTGGGGGGGAGTTGGGACCCAATGGAAAAAGATCAAGGCGAGACTAGCCAAGGCAATGGCATGCTGCTTGAAGGAAGTAAGCAAGGAAAGGAGGAGGGTGAGGCTGCTATGTTTCTCAAAGGGTGTGGATAAAGTGGTGAAGGAGAAAACAAACAGCATTTAGGAAGTACAAAGAGACCCAGGTGAAGGTGGACAGGGACGTATGTCTGGAAAAGCAAAGGGAGGCGGGAAGTAGGGTGAGGGCAGCTAAGGCACGAAGAGAGAAGAGGATTGCCAAGGAGGTCAAAAAAGGAGATACCATTTTCTTCAGGTATGTGAGTGAAAAGAGGAACACAGGGATTGGGATAATAAGAATCAGGAGGGCGGGGGGTGGACTGTGCAGAAGAAGATCAAGAAAAACCTACAATTTTAAATGAGCACTTCTGCTCAGTCTTCACAGGATGGGAAGAAGGACCAAACAGTATCAGCAGGCACCAGAGGGAGGTGGGAGTAGACACAAGTCAATTTTCAAAGGAGAGATTCCGGAAGGGATCGGAAGCCCTAGACCAGAACAAAGCAATGAGACTGGATGGGATTCACTCAATGGTTCAAAAAGAACTGAGCAAGGTGCTAGCCATCCCTAAGGCAATACTATTCAGCACCTCATTGGAGATGGTGGTAGTTCCAGAGATGTGGTGGAGGCCCGATGTGGTCCCTCTGCATGACAGTAGCAGCAGGGAGGAAGCTAGCAACTACAGGTCAGTCAGTCTCACATCAGTGGCAGGGAAATTAATGGAGGCCCTGATGAAGGAGAGGCTGATGGAGTTCCTGGAGGCATATATGCTGGTATGCAGGACCACTGGCAGCATGTGTTCATGGGGGGGGGTCATGCCAAACAAATCTCATAGATTTCTTTGACCAGGTGACCAAGGAAGTGGATCAAGGCATAGCAGTGGATGTGACCTATCTGGACTACAGCAAGGCTTTTGGTACTGTCCCAAATGCCCTTTGGGGTAACCCTTGCCTCAGTGTTTGCGCACAGAGGTTCTTTGTCTTTTAAATAGTTTTTTATTTTAATGGGTTCACCACAATATAACCCAGACAGACCGTCTTAGGGTAGCTGGTTCATTCCACTGGGGTGTCAAACAGACGAGGCATACTGATGAGTCCTGGGAGGACGAAACATGTGTCTATGTCATCTGTTAGCACCCTTTGCAAATTGTGTGAGAGGCCTTTCGGCACCATGCAATTCTGCTTAAAGTTGAACCAGCATAACATTCTGTGGTGATTTGCATATTCAGCCAATGATGCTTTGCATTGTGTGGGCATGTGTGATTTTGTATTTTCTTTAAACTTGGCATCCCAGCCAAATGCCCTTTGGGGTAACCCTTGCCTCAGTGTTTGTGCAGAGAGGTTCTTTGTCTTTTAAATAGTTTTTGGTACTGTGCTGCAAAGGGGCCAGTAAAGAAATTAAGCAGCTTGTGGTTGTGGGGAAAGTGGTAAGATGGGTATCAAATTGACTGAAGGATGGGAACCAGAGGGTGGTGGTAAATGGCAGCCATTCGGGGGTCTGGAGATTGACTAGCCTGGTGCCACAGGGGTCAGTACTGGGACCAGTCCTCTTCAATATCTTCATAAGTGACATTGCTGAGGAACTGGAGGGGAAGGTGTGTCTCTTTGCAGATGACACAAAAATATGTAGTAGGGTGGACATTAAGTAAGAGGTGGAGAGAATGCAAAGGGTTCTGGGGAAAACGAAGGAGTGACCTAGGGCATGGCAGCTTAGTTTTAATGCCAAAAAGGGCAAAGTCAAGCACCTGTGGGTTGGGGAAATCTGGGGGCTGTTTATAAGAGGGGGGGAGGTACAGACAGCCACCAAGCAAGAAAGGGACCTCAGGGTAATCATATCTGATGATCTCAGTGTGGCAGTGCAGTGTGACAAGGCAGTAGGCAAGGTTAGTGGTGTGCTGGAGTGCATAGGGAGAGGATTTTTAGCAAGAGGAGGAAAGTGGTGTTGTCACTGTATTGCTCACTAGAGAGACCCACCTAGAGTACTGTGTCCAATTCTGGTGGCCACATCTCTGCAAGGACATTAACAAAGTGGAAGCGGTCTAGAGAAGGGCTACCAGAATGGCATGGAGGTTGCACAAGAACCCTTTGAGGAGAGGCTGTAGGATATCAACATGTAATCCTTGGAAGGGAGGACAGCAAGAAGGGACATGCCTGAGACCTATAAGTACCTCAAAGGGATGATCAAGATGCAGGTGGAGAGTCCCTTTCAGTCGAGGAAAAACACCAGAATATGGAGCATGCAATGAAGCTAGGAGGGAAGTTTAAGATGGATTTGAGGAAATTCTTCTTCGCAGAAAGTGTAGGGGATGTCTGGAACAGCCTGCCAGAAGAGGGGGTGGAGATGAAAACAGTGGGGAGCTTCAAGTATGCGTGGGATAGGCACATGGGTAGAATAAGTAGAGAAAAAGGGGTGGGAGGGACTCCGGTGACCAGATAGGGTCCGAGGTGTTGGAATCAGCAGAGAAAAATAAGGCAGACTGGATGGGCTTACTGATCCTTTTCTGCTAACAAATTCTATGTTTCTATGTTTCTACGCGGTATTGGGGGCCCAGTTCATTTAAGGCTTTAAAGGTTACCTACACAACATTCTGACAACAAACTATTTAAAAATCTGACTTCATAGGGGACCAAAGGAAAGGCTGTTGTATTCATTAATGCTTAAACTACATTTATATACTTTACCTAAATGCGGTTCCAAAGCATTTGAAAAATGTAAAATCAGCCTTCCAATTTCAAAAAAACTACCTTACCTGTTTCCTAAAAATGGCCACCAACTGTGTTCAGTAATGACATCATTGCAGCCTGAGTCAGAGAGCTATATGGCTGTCTATAGTGCTAACTAGTTATTTTTTCCCTTTGTATAGAATCGTTTCACCAAAATGGTCAAAACCATATGCATTATTTTGACCAATACACATGTTAGGCTATGGTTCTGTTCATTTTGTTTACTTTAACATGCTGAAATTGTGTTTTAATCCAACTGACTTTCTCTTTGGAAAGCCACAGTGCAGTACAAATCCTTAATAACCTGGTGGTCTAATGGCTATGGCAGATCCAGGATGTTACAGTGGGGGTGCTAGGGTGGTGTGCATACTTGATATGCACTTTTTAACATTTTTATTAAACCGTTTTATTGTCTGCTATTATTCTTTTTTAGTATATGTTTGACAGGACCTACAAATGTAATCCATAGTTTTGAATGTAAACATTTGTACAATCAATAAATCAGACTTCTTCAACAAAGTGAAATACAGCAGCAGCAAGCAAGTAAGTTACAATGGGGGTTGCAGCCTCACCCTTGACCACCTCCTAGATTCACCACTTGTTTGCAGCAAAGTTCTTGTGTAGTCCAATGCCAGAGTTCATACTTTCTCAGAAACCAACAACATGCTTGTCTTCTTTTTCCATGGGAAATAATAATAATAAGAAAAATCAGCATTTATATAGTGCTTTTCATACAGATTGTATCCCAAAGTGCATTACAAGCAATGCTAGACTGGTAGTGAAGTGACTGAACATGTAGTGGCAGCCATTTCACACATTAATACCCACACACAGCCTTGGACAATTGCATGAACTGGTTTTATGGGAAAGGGAATGTTGGCCAGGACTATGGGGTCAGGTAGTGATCATGGTGCTGGCAGCCCCACATCTTATATCTCACAGTGATCTGCTCATATTTTTCCCCTTCTGACTTCCTCCTTCCCTGAATATTGCAGTACCTTACAGGAGTGGCCTTGTCAGTCCCCCTCTGGTATTCATTCTTCTCTCCTCCCCACACCAAAAACTGGTGAGCTCATCACCCTTCTGCATCATGAATTCAGGTAGTACAGTCTCTGGGTGTTTTGACATATCAAAAACAAACAAATCTTTCCAGTAAGTCAAACTAATAGCAGCAGGGCACAAGGGGAAAGATGGTCTTTCTTATCCTTAAAAGATCTAGGCTACGTTTGATTAGGCACTATTAAATGATGGGTGTGTGCATCATTATGCATGTCATTTAATAGTGCCTAATCATAGGTGGCTTAGATCTTACATGGGTGGGAAAGCCTACTTTTCCACTTGTACCCTGCTGCTATCAGCCTGGCTTACCAGAAGATCACGTCTATTATTAATATGTAAAAATAACACAGGAGAATGTACTAACTGCATTCATGATGCGGAAGGGTAGTGAGCTTACCAGTTTTTGGTGTGGGGAGCAGGTGAGAAGAATGAATGCCAGAGAGGGACTGAAGAGGCCATTCCAGCAGGGTACAGCTATATTCATGTTAGGGGAAGTCAGGAAGGGGGATGTTGAGCAGATCATTGTGAGATCTGAGATGTGGGGCTGCCAGCACCGTGATCACTACCTGACTGTGGATGAGATCAGCCAGTGACAACAAATACTTAGAGTGGCAGGGCTGCACCTGAACTGTTACTTGAATTCAGTGTAGGGAGATTACCCTGGGTGGGGGGATGTTGACGTTTGTTAGGACAGTTTTAAGGGAGCTGTGTATAGCTCATTCATGATTCAGAAGGGTGGTAGTCAGCCAACTCACATTGTGGAGTAGGGCACAGAAACGTACTGGAGGAAAATTGCTGGGAACTGTCCTACGGGGTTCTGCAGACCATGGGTAAAGAAGTAGACCAACACTGGAAGTTGGGTGGATTCACTCAAGGCATTAGTATGCCTCTCCTGCTAATAATATTGTTATCCATAGTAAGTGCAGCCCTTATGAGGGCATGAACATCAGTTTTTCTGGTGGGTCCTGATGCTTATTGCTTGGCCTTCCAGGAAGACCTAGTTGTTGGTTAATGAGGTGGGGAAAAACACAACAGGGGGACTGTACTTACTGCCTAAACTGTGCAGAAGGGTGGTGATCCACTCAACATCTACCACGGGAGCAGAAGTCAAACACTGAGAAAGTGGACTGGAGAGTGATTTGGGAGGCATGTTTTAACAGTGCCAGGTGAAGAAGCGTAGCGGTATAGGTGTGCACAACTGTCTGAGGTACAAGATTGCAATCTGTAATAATTCTCTTCATGAGACCACAAGCTCATATGTGGCCCCAGGCAGTACTAAGAACAGAATATGGAATGTGGGTGTTCAACAGAAGGCAGGCTAGGTGCAGGGGGTTCACGTGAAAAAAGACTACAAGAGAAGCTTATTTGTGGAATATCAAGAAATCATGAGCTTTGGAATTGGACCAGGCCAGTACTTCACTACAAATCTCAGGGCATCACATAGCCACTAGATCATCAGGTATTTGAAGTGTTGTACTGCACTGTGGTTTGCCAAAGAGAAAGTCAGCTGGATTTCACAACATTTTCAGCAAGTTAAAGTAAACAAAATGAACAAAACCATAGCCTAACATGTACTGATCAAAATAATACACGTGTTAACACATGGTGTTGATCATTCTGGTGAAACAACTCAAAACAAAGGGGGAAAGAAGAACTAGTTAGCACTATAGGGAGCCATGTGGGTCTCTGCCTCTGGCTCCAATGATGTCATCATGATTGATCACTTAACACACATGGCAGACATTTTAGAGGGCAAGCTAGGTGGCAAGCAAGGCTGTTTTTCTGAAAGTGAAAGACTGATGTTTACATTTTTCAAAAGCAATGAAACTGTGTTTATGTTATTTACATAAATGCAGTTTTAGCATAAATGTAAACAGCAGCCTTTACTTAACCTCACTATGAAGACAGATTTTGGAGTTTGCAGTTTTAAAAAACTGCTTGTTTAGGTTCCCTTTAAATGTCACTAACAGCACCAGAAGCAGATGTACTACCGAACAGGCAGGTAGCCCAGAACCCACAGTAAGGGAGTAATATGGTCTGACCTCTGAGCAGATATCAGTAACCTTGCTGCTGCATTCTGAACCAGCTGCAGGTGACACAACTGACCTCAGGTAAGCTTTTGTACAGCACACAATATTAGTCGAGATGGCAGAAACCAATGATGTTGACTAGTTTGGCTAGATCAGCAGAATCAAGCAGCAGTTAGTCTGGCAACATTTACAAGATGGTAAAATATGTTTCTGACTACAGAAGACGTCTACAAAACAAATGTCAGCTATCCATCAGGAACTACTCCCAAGCTGGAAACTTCCTCTGCCAACAGAAGTCGCACCCCCGAGGGTGGAGAGACTCACACCACTGCTAATGGCTGATATTTGGTTCTCAATACCCACAGCTAACAACGTGGTCCTGGTACGCTTTAGGGCCAAACAAGTAGAGGGCATCCAAACCCTGATTTCCTCCAAACACTGCTCAAATCTCAATACTGAAAATGACCAATCTGAAGTAAAGGACACATACAGATGGGTGTCATCTGCATAACAGTGAAACTCCATGCTGTAGGGCTTGATAAACTCTCCATTTGGAAACACGCACTAAGAACAAAACAGGCACAGATGCTTTGGGAGCTCCACAGTCCAGAATCACTAGCTGTGATTGGCAACAGCCAGGCACTACTGACTGCTCTCTATTGCTAGGGAAGGACTGGAACCACTTTAACATATTCTCAGACAACCCTCAGAGCTTCCCAAGTCTGGCTGACAAACCTGCTTGATCTATGGTGTCAAATGCTGCAGAAAGATCTAAAAGGTCACGACAGGGATCTCCCTCACCAGGAAGTGATAATTGTATACCCTCATCAAAGCTATCTTGTGTAGAGATTGCTTCGAAAACTAGATTGACATGGCTCAAAAAGGACATTTTTCTAAAAATGGCTCACGAGCCGAGCCATAACAAGCAACCTTCTCAACAACCTTAGCTAAGAAAGGAAGATTAGAGACAGGATGATAGTTGGCAGGTATGTTAGAGCCTAACAGTGCCTTCTTAAACAGTGGTCTGACTACCACACATTTTAGGGGCAAAGGTAACAACCCCACCCACAAAGAAACATTGAGTATACCTGAAAATACTGGAACCATTTGCTGCCACCTAGGCTTGAGCAGCTCAATTGGATGATGCAGGGTCCTGAACACATGTAGTGCACTGCAAACTTGTGGCCACCCTAAGAGCCTCCTGCTCATCCAATAGCTGGAACTCCTCCAACCATTCACTGATCCAGTTGAACTCCCCTTTCTATCCCTATTTAAAGCTGACTGGGTAGTAGCAGAATTCTGGTCCCAGATGCCCAAAACCTTGACCTTAAAGAACTCTTTTAACTGCTCGCACTTTTCCATGGAAACATGTTCCCTGTGCTATAGATGGTCAGGAAGTAATAAGCTGTCTATTACACAGAAAAGTGCAGCTGGGTGGTTCTTTTCAGCTGCAATCACGTCAGAGAAGAAATCGTTTACCAATGTGACAGCCTCCCCATACAGCCTCAAATGCTCCTCCACGACAAGTCTGTCAACATCTGGGAAACCAGAGTTATGAACAAAGAAGGGGCCATTGAAGTGGTCTACCTTGACTTTAGTAAAGCCTTTGGTATCCAGTTATAATAGCACTTCCTGAAACACGCAGTATAAACCATGCAGTCAGGACCGCACTAGCAGGAATAACGTTGGGGGTAGAGTAGTGTCTACTGGCTACCCCTAGCCCCTGTTACTATTCTACCAGGATAGAGGCACAGGAGAAGAGGAAGAACAGTGAACTTGCTGGCTGAGCTGCCCCTGTGGCAGAACAGGTTAAGGCAACAACTCTGTTAGCACAGATTGAGAGACCAGGGTTCTAATCCTGGTCTCCCCTTGAGGATTTTATTTTTTTGTTGGGGACTTAGTTTTTTTTTACAAAAGGCCATGGAAACAGTATTTCACGACCACACAAATTTTGTTTTTTCCCCATGATCCGCACCCCCTCAGAGTTGGAATCTTTAACTACGTGGGGTGTGGGTGCAGAGCCCTCCACATTGGGGGATGTGGGGGGCAGAGCTCCCCCACATAAAAATAGATTTTAGGATGTCTCTCATTTGCAATGATAGCGGTCATCTCTGCGGTGTGCGACCACAACCATTGATGCTTTGTTGCATGGCAGCATTCTTTCCAGCCGCTGTAGTGGACAGCTCTAATACAGCACTGTTATGGACATCTCTGTTAATACAGCACTGTTATGGACAGTGCTGTTATTGACAGCACTCTTCTGACCTAGTGCCAAGCCTTTGACTCGGTACCCCACAGAAGGCTTGTAAAAACTTAGATTGCATGGGGGTAGGTCAGAAAGTAGTAAGGTGGGTAAAAAACTGGCTACACGATAAGACACCATGGGTGCAGGTAAACGGTGCATTATCCACAGAAAAAGGGGTAACCAGCGGGGTGCCTCATGGCTCCATCTTGAGGCCTGTATTATTGAAAATATTCATTGCTAACATTGCAGAGGAGCTCGTGGGAAAGGTGTGTCTGTTGACGGATGACACCAAAATAAGCAACAGAGTGGACTCTACAGAAGGAGTGAAAAAAGTGAAATCAGACCTAGAAAAACTGGAACAATGGTACACATCATGGCAGCTGAAATACAATGCAAAAAAATGCAAGGTTATGCACCTAGGAAGGAACAATCCAAGAACTGACTATTATCTGGGGTGGGGGAGACTAGCAAAAACTAGTGAAGAATGCAATCTGAGGATCATAATAACAGACAACCTGAAGGTGGGCAGACAGTAAGAAAAGGTGGCTCTAAAGGTGGGGGGCATGCTGGGGTGCATCAGGAGGGGGATCACAAGCAGAAGAAGGGACGTAGTTGTGCTGCTATACAGGGCACTGATCAGGCCCCACCTGGAATACAGGGTACAGTTTTGGAGACCATACGTCAGAAAGGACATAGGTTGGAAATGGTGAAGAGGAGGGCAACAAAGATGATGCTGGGATTGCACCAGAAGCCATACAAGGAGAGTCTGAGAGTTTTGAACATGCACAGTACTCCCTGGAGCAGAGGAGAGAGAGAGTGGAGGCATGATACAGACATTCAAATACATCAAAGGTATAAACAAGTTTCAGGTAAATGAACTTTGCTAGTTCAAAGAAGGTGGCAAAACACAAGGATATGACCTGAGATTAAGAGGGGAAAGGTTTGGGACAAACATCAGGAATTTTTCTTCACAAAAAAGGGTGGTAGACACCTAAACAGCCTGACCCTGTAAGTCATCGGGGCTAAAACTATCAGAGACTTCAAGTGAGCATGGAACAGAAATAAGGGCATCATTACCTAGAATGGGGAACCAGGGAGTGGGGTAGCAAACTACAAATCCTGGGCAGACTAGATGGACCTTGAGCTCCCCTTCTGTCCCCTTCTGCCATCACATTCGATGTATCTATGTACATCCAACCATGATTTCCACATGGACCAGCCTGTCCCCGGAAGTCATTGGGGTTAAAACTATCGGAGGCTTTCGGCGAGCATGCGCGCATTGGACAGAAATAGGTACATCATTACCCAGAATGGGTAACCAGGGAGAGGTGTAACAAACTAAAAATCCTGAGCAGACTGGATGGACCTTGAGATCCCCTTCTGCCATCACATTCTATGTATGTATGTATCTATGTACCTATGTACATCCAACCATGATTTCCATCACTTGTGCTCTAACTTTCTGCCTGTAACCTTTACAGTATCTGCAAAAGCTCAGATGAAAACCATGGAGTGCTTCAGTGAGAGATCTGCAGATGAGAACAGACTTGTGTACGGGCATCCAGTGCTGTGAAAAGAGACCCATTATAGGCTTCCACCATGGCACTACATCCCTTGGTAGAGTCCTCAACCAAGCCTGAAATGTCCAAAAGATCTAGAATCTTAATTGGATCCAGATCCCAGTTAGATTAGCATCTGATCACTTCCACAGTCGAAGATGGTTTCTTAACGGCCCCAGTATTGAACAATGTGGTACAGTGGTCTGACCAAACAACAGGCTGCACTGAGATATTATCTATCTCCAGCCCTGCTGAGAAGATGAGGCCATCAGGCATGTTTAAGTGCCATGATATAAAATTGCCTTGTATTAAGTAATTTATCGTACTGTTGAATGTGCAGTTTTTTTTTTATTGCTTGTTTATTTTTATTGTAACTTTGTATTGACCTCTAAACAGGTGCACCTTGTAAAGTGGGTTGTTGTAGCCCTAATGATGTTTGAAGTTGTCTTCATATCCTGTATAAATAAAATTTTACTACTACTACTACTACATAAAATTCGGCAGATGTTACCACTTATAATTTTGCAGTCTAATTCATCCTGAGATGCTGTATAGCAAGCATCCATGCTTGTCTTGAGGAGTGTTCAGTATAAATTGGGCAGAACGATTTTACAATATAGCAAGCTTTTCAGTGAATCAGATGTTACTAATGAAGGACATGATTGTAGCTTTCATGCAACCGGTTGGTCTCTAGCCTAATCTCTATTCCTACCAAGCACTGCTTTTTAGCTTAGTTGGAATTGTTACTATTATCTCCTGTATACACTGTGATTTATCCGCTTCCTCTTGTTGTGTCTCTTAGGGTTGCTATTTGTGTACTCAATTGTACTAGTCTAACCTTCAAATTCAGTGTGTTCACTGCTCTTCCTTACTTGTTTGCTGTATAGATCAACTCTGCACCACAGTATGTGGCCCGGGTCATGCCTGAAAACGGTCCCTGGGATCAGTGCACCTACCCGGTTACCAAAGTCATAAATAAATAAATAAATTGTGTTGCAGGAAATTGATTAGTGAAAAAGGTGTCTTGCACCAGTGCTGAACGTTTTTCTGTTTTAGAGATACCACTATGTAGCTTTAATAAATATGGAGCTGATGGGCAAGAAGGTTGGGTGCTAAAAGTGGGTTGGGTGAGGGGGTTCTCTGTGATTTTTTTCACTTGGTACCAGAGGTTCAAGAATGGGGTGGGTGAGGTGTGTGGGGGGTTATGGCTCAGAAATTTGTTACTTGGAACAGGTGGGGTGCTGGATGTGAGATACACTGTACCGCTCTTTTTATTTATAGGAAACTTTGACAGAACTGCTTTTTTTTTGGGGGGGGGCAGATGCTAGAGTGTGGCAGGTGGGTGAAGCAGTTATAAAGGTCTTAGTGTTAGGTGAGAGTGGGAACTGTTTGCACAGTAGGTTGATGTGGATTAGAAAAAAATTTATGTTTTTTTTAATAAAGAACTTTGTCATTTGGCGTTAGGTTGAAGTCAGGAAACTTTGCTTTGCTTAATGTGAGGTTCCCGACTTTTCTCTAACTTCACTGGCGTATTAAAAAAATCACTGATCTCTACATAATAGATACTTATAAATACACAGGAATATTGATATCTGTATATATATATTTCACAACAGAAGTTGGTTATACCTGTCACTTTTCTGTGTAATAGTTTATTACTTCCAGACCACCTGCTGCACAAGGAATATGTTTCCATGGAAAAGTGCAAGTGGGTAAAATAAGTGTTATCGAAATACATTTTCCATAACAATAAAGTATGTCAATATCCTTTTTAAATATCGACATAGAAAATCTCACAACGGTTTTAAAAAATAAAAACAATTTTTTCATTTTTTCTGAATTTTAACATTAGACTCCATAACTCAGTTGCTATTTATATAAGTATAATACCCATAAACATTCATGTTACACCTTGAATCGTGTTGATAATATTTCATTCACCCCCGCAACAGTACCAGTTTTTCCTCACTTTCACAGGCTTTGCCCGCACAAGCGTCAGAAGATAATAATAATAATAATCACACACTGGTAGGAGGAAAATTCAGAAAGGACATTAGGAAGCATTTCTTTAAAGGTAGAGTGGTGGACCAGCAGAACAGACTCCCCAGGAAGTAGAGAAAGTTGGTTCTATATCAAACTTTAAGATGAAATGCAATAGACACAAAGGGGCAGTTAGTGGAATGCAGGATTACAAACTGGCAGTAGCGGAGGGGGCTAGTTCAATATGGTAAATTAGGTTGAAAAACAGGGCCGATCTAATGGACAAACTCTCTCTCTCTCTCTCTCTCTCTCTCTCTCTCTCTCTCTAACCATCTCCTTTGCATACTGATGTACCAAACATATTTTTCTAGTATAAATTTGCTTGCTTAGTAATTGCATCATTCCTTCTTCTGTGTCATGTTTGCTTTCTCCCTCAGTTTCAAATTACGCAGCATTTTAAGAACATGACTACCGTTGGGAAGCATGTTGCCTCAAGTAGTTCTAACATTCACAGTTCTAGCAGCAAATGTTTCCTACTCTGTCAGCTACATATTCAATTGATAGCAAACAGATGCAACTGTTAATATAGATTCTCAAAATGATATTTTAATGATGTGTACCCTGCTCCAGACCCCCGGTCTGTGATTTGAGGGGCTATTAGTAGGAAAGTCAGGCAAGTGCAGGTACCCTCTATCCCACGTGCTAGCTCCTCTTAACAGTCAGAGCACAGAATATGAGAAGCTTATTGGTGGGAGGAAGATGGTGAAGTGGTGTGTGACACTGATGGCCAATCGGACTGCCTAACCTCATCAGTGATGCACAGTGCTCTGCAACCTCCTTCCCAGACACATGCTCCCCACTCTCTGCGAACTGACTGTTAAGAGGATCTGGCATACTGTATGAAGGCGTGACTGGGATAACCTGGTTTTCCCACTACTGCACCTCCTCCCAAATTCAGGATGGATGACCAATCTTCAATAAGATGGAGATTGTGGGTTGGGCTAAGGAACATATTTGAATAAAATTAGTTTCAACTCCTAGCATTCCACTAAGATACTGCAGTGTTTTTTTAATCAAATATTAGGAGGACAGAGGAGCGGGCTGGAGGGCAAGAGATGGCTGTGGTGGGGGAAGGATGGTCACATGACTTGCTCTGGCCAGCAGGGGAGTGAATGGAGGTTAAATTGTTTTTGCACTTGTTCCCTAGTAATGAACAATATACATTAGCTCAGAATCTGGGTTGCCTAGTATTCAAAAAAAGGTTCAGTACTCTCTTACTCTTAGGGCTTGGTGGGTTTAGGTAGGGAGACAGGTTTAATTAAAATCCCAGTGTCAGCTCCTGGCATAGTGCTGGGGCCTGCATGGATCTGTTTCACATCAAGGCCAGGGAAGATAACAGAAGAATTAGTTAGCATAGCGCAGTGGTTTAAGGCTCTGAACTACAAATCTGGTGACATTCAGCAGACCAGACCTGATTTTGAATCCCACAGCTTCCACTTGCATATTGTGTGATCCTGAGCAAGTCATTTAACTTTCCTGTGCTCCCAGGTTGCACCTGTAAAAAAGCTTTCAGCTTAGTGTGCTACTCCTGGTTAAACAACTAAAAAAAAGTCATAATTTTAACTAGAAAATAAACAAAAGAATCAGGGCTTTCTGAAAAACAGGTTTCTGTATAAGTAAACACATGAGTTGCCCTTATGGTAAATTAGTTATAGTGTATGGTAGAATCTTGTTATGGATAGCAATCCATAACTAGAATGGAGTTATAGTGTAGGTGGAATGTCGTTCTCCACCGAAATCCATTGTTGTCGAAACCTTGTAGTCGCACACTAGTGACGTTCGCAGTGCAGCAGAACGATTTTTTCACTGCACTGCTAACGCCACACTGTGTCCCCGAGCAGCATTTGACAGTTAGGGCTCACTCCATGGACAGGGCACATAGCGAAAGCAGCAATGTCGGCGGCAGTACCAATGTTTAGCGTTAAAACGTTCAAAATGTAAAGTTCTTAAACAGTTAAAATGTCAACCGTGAAAACGTTCAAAATGTAAAGATCTTTTTTCCCTTCTAGTAACCCAGTAAAAATGTTTTGAAGCAGAAACATGCTGTAGTGATTTTTCCCCCCCAAAAAAAGACGTTCCACCATACACTATAAAGAAAAGTGCATGGGGAACAGTTGACAACAGGGCATCTTTCACCTCTTTGGCACTGTGACTACGGATTACCTCTCGAGCTGCGCTCTCGAGGTAATCCGTCATCATAGTGCCAACTCGGTGAAAGAATAGCCCTGTTGTCAACTGTTCCCCATGCACTATCCTATATGTTATGCTGCAGTAGCTATGTCACTACTGCAGCTTAACAACTTGGAATGCTGCCACATAGTTACTTTCCTCAATCCAGTTGAGCTGGAAGTTGCTGTTTTTTTTAAATTTGAACTTGAAGAACTGGGATGGCTAACACCAGAAAATAAAAGAAAACAAATCTGGGCAAATCAGATCTATAAAATACTACATTTCAATGGGCCATCTACCTATATGAAAAACTGGGAAAAACACAACATCATTATAATTTGAGAAAAATAAATTTATGAAGTTTTAAAACACCTAGACCATTAAATAAATATGGAAATGTGTTTTTCCATAATAACATTTAATGTATGAAATTTGATAAAAAAATATTATGACAACAGCACACAATAGTATCAAATTCTTTACAAGAGACCCAAAACATGAGTTAAGAATACATTGCATGTGTAATAGATAGATAATTACAGGGTAAATATTTTAATTTTATTTATTTATTTGAACAAATCGGATTTACAACCTTTGAGTCAGGGACTCATTTACAAAGGCACCTTGTTGCAGGGAAGGCAAGACAATAGAACATTGTGCAGATACAACATTGGACAACATTACAGGGTCAGACATTGAACACAGAATACACTTAGTTACATGTTGGTATAAAATACAGATTTACAATTAAAGATGTACAATTTCTCTGAAGTTGCAGTGGAATACATCCTTGTATAAACCTAAGGGGGTAGGTAAAAAGGGGTAGGGGGAAAGATGGATCGGCAGTCCAGGGGACCTTGTTGAGATTAGGGGGGCCAGGCAGGGAAATATTTACTGATGTTGTGTCATATGGTGTATATGTATTTACATCTTTCCAATCACCTTGAATTTTTCTGTGTATACTACAGTGTATGTTTATACGTAAAATTTTTAATGTGCTTTGTAATATTGTTCTGTTGTAACTTGTACTCAAAACTTAATTACAGGACCATCTTGTAAATAGGACCTCAGTCCTAAAGATGTGTTATACCAACATTTTCCTGTCTCAAAATAAAGATTTATACTACCACTAGTTAGTTTGTTTTTGCTGACCATGGTAAGGCCACTGGAATACAAAGATCCCATTTTCAGGGATGACGTGGGCTTCAATAGGAAGCACATATATAGTACATGGTAGAAGAACAGTATACCAGAACAATATGCATTAAAAATGCAACAAGTAGTTTTATGTGTAACCCGGGCGCCACCTCCCAATGGGCTACTACCCCTGCCTGCTTCCCTGACTGCAGGTTGAGGGGCCTGGGTTCGGATTTAACAGTTACTGGGGATCCTTTCCCAACAGTAAAATTACAGTTACGGTGCCTCCACCCAGAGTAATGTTTAAGTGGGTTAGATCTTAAGCAAGTACAGCCCTCTGGGAGGTTGTACCTACCCACAACCCAAGTTAGTGACCTTACACATAAAGTTTCACAAATACAGTATTTGGCATTCAAAATACAATTATTGGTGAGCACTAATAATGTTCTCTTGGGCACCACACTTACCAACAGGGTCTGGACCACTTTCATATACCCTGTGCCCTGCAAAGAAACCACTTACAAGCAGCAAAAATACACTTTCTGACTGACATAAGAACTTGATAATATGCTCATGGGTCAGATTAAACTTCAAACAGTGAATCAGGTTTAATCAGGGGAACTGAACAAGGGGGGGACGTGAATTTAGATGAAAGATTGTGGTAAATAGTTGATATGTATTAGATAAATAAATATTGCATTTAGACCCTGTAAAATATAATCTTAGCTGCTAGATATCCAGTTTGGAATCAAGAGCAGGCCTGAAGCGTTGCCATGGGTAGGCCAGCGTTGCAGCTGGCTAGGGCCCTTAAATAAAGAAAACTTGCTTTGGTTAAGATGAAATACTTTTAAAACAACAAGACAATTATAATCCCCAGCCAGATGGTTGGCAATCAAAGTCAAATATCAAACCTGAATTCAAAGGTAATTCAGATGACTATAGACACTTTAATGATTGTTGGAGGGAACCAGGACCAATGAGGTTGATGGCTGCAGTATGGCTGGATTCTTTCTTGCCAGGGTTGTACATGGGGGACCAGGGCTGACACGACTGACCTCTGTTTCACAGCCTTTCCCACAAGGTGGCTGCACCCTGCGATTTTTCCCTCCACAGGGGCTGACTCCCCAAAGCTAGTCTTTTGCCAGGATGGCTTGCAGTATACAGCAACAGTCTCTGAGGCCTTTAGGAATGCAGGCCCAGCACATGCAGTTCAGTCTCTGGTACAGTTTATACAGCACATTCAGTTTACTCACTGCAGAAATGTCAGTCTTTTTGCTGTAAGCGGGAAAATATCTCTGGTCTCCCCTCTTTTGGAAAAGTGTGGCAGGAGACAATTTCAGCATTTGCAGGCTCCACTGTATGCACAGGAGTCCCTGAGGCAATCTTCCACAGCAAGTTCTCACACTCTGAAACAGTTCAGCAAATTACACTTTCTCCAGCTAAATGTTCTCTTTCTCAGCCTTGGTAGCTGAGATGTTCACTTTCTGCTTTGAGGCAATGCCAGGCCAACGATCCACTCAGGATACCAAGTCTCTCACAGGGAAGCAAAACCGGCCTTTTCCCTGTGTTTCTCTCAGCTAGCCACATAGGCCATCTTTATGAGAGCTCGAGCTGATCTGAACACTGTTCAAACACAGTCCCACACCAAGCCCAGGATTCCTGCATTCCAGTTGGCTGCCTAACCTGTCAGTCATTGCCCCAGAGCTTTGATTAGTTGAAATAGATGCCAAGCAAAAAAGTCCACAGTTTCTCCCAGAAGACACTGTAATGAAGACCCCTTGATTCCGACTGGTCCAACAGCAAAGTCCCAGACCAAAATGGTTGCTCCCATGCCGGAAGAGTAAACTGTCAACATTTAAATTCATAGGCTGGCCCACTGGCACAGTGGCTGGGTTTCTGCTTGCGACGCTGGCAACCCAGGTTTGGGAACAGACCCGGTACATCAGAGGGCTGGCTGGATTGAGAAGGATTGAGCATCCAGTGACTGCTCTCCTTCTCTGGGGGGAAGGTGGTAGAGTATTTGGCACTATGCGGACACCCAGTGAAGGCTGGAGGGTACCGCATGTGCCGACGCCAAGTGCGTTCAGGGGCGGAACTGATGCTGGTCATCATTGCACATCCCGGCCCCCACATACTGGGGAAAAAGACTTCCACCTACTGCCTGCATGAAGCCTGCCCCTCTGCTCTGATGAGCTTCCAGGCTGGTTCCCGTACCTATCCAGTTGATTGCACACTTGGGATCGGTGCCGTAACCCCACCTGGGAGTAAGCCAGAGGGTATCTGGGAGTCGAGGCTAATATGGGAGTGGAGGGGGCCATGACTGAGGCTATGGTAATGGCGGCTGGTGGCGAGAAAAATATAGAATTAAAAAAAAAATTAAATTCATTTTAAAAGACAGCAGTACTAATTTAAAAACAAATATTTACAGATTTAAGAGTGTTCCCTTTGCTTTATCAAGTGACTGCAGAGTGGAGACTAACAGGGTTCTGCCTGGCAGGTTGAGAGCTTTGTTTTACTCAGACCCAGCCCTGGCTATGGACACTATACACACAGGCTGAACTCTTAAAGGGACAGTGCGATGGCCTAGCAGTGCACAATCACACAGAGCAACAGCAGAGCAACACTGAACAAGGATTTACCTTCCTTACAGGATGTCAGCCAGGCAGTGGGCATTACTGAAGCCCAGGGAGACACCTAAGGTTAGCCCCCCAATTTGTGGGGGGATTTACATATGTAATGTATGAAATGAGAATACGTTAGAAATACATAAATAACACAATATCAGACCCAGGAGTGAAAGGCAGAAGATGACTGAAATGGGTGTGATGTGGCTAAGGGGCTAGCCCTGGTCACCTGAAGAGGGAACAGAGTTTTTCATTTATTTTTAAGATACTGAATATTTTCCCCAAATAGCAAAAGATGCTTATATTTTTCATTAGGGCTGTGCGGATATCTGTCCGAATGTTCAGACAAATATTTATATTTGGCAGCCTAAGTATTCAGATATTCAGGTATTCATATTTGGAGCTCATTTACAATAAAATCCCATCCCCCTTACACTGTATCAGCAAGCCAATCTCACCCTCTTCCCCCACCACCACCGACACATTTTTATATTTTTTTGAAAAAATAAAACAAATCCCTAGATGAATGGCCAGCACAATCCACCCACCTCCATGGCCGGTTGCCATGTTTCTTATCATATACCTGTTGTTTGTTCATAAAAAAACAAACAAAAAAAACAGTTATGTTCCCCCACCCACCACCTTGGCAGCACCCTAATCCAACCCTCCACCCCCCCTACACAATTCTTAATTGGAGAATGCACCCGGCACAAACCCAACCTACTCCATGGCCAGCCACCTCCCATGAATAAAAGCACTCGCAGTCTTGCTCTCTCTGTATAGTAAAACCAGCTGATCACATGATCAGTGTTTTTTGATTATACAGCGAGAGAGCAAGAGCATGAGCACTTTCAGTCGTGAGAGGTGGCTAACGGTGGAGGATGGTGGGTTTCTGATGGCCACTTTCTCCTATTAAGAATTGTGTAGGGATATGTAGGGTGGGAGTAGGATGCTGACAGGGTGGGGTGACATAACTGATTTTTTTTTTATGAACAAACAGCACCTGCACAATAAGAAAGATGGCAGCCAGCCATGGAAGTGGGTGGGCTGTGCCAGCCATCCATTAAGGGATTTATTTGACACTTGTCTAATTAAACATAACAAATTGTGGGTGGTGGTGGTGGTGGTGGTGGGGAGGACAGTGGGATTGGACTGCTGATACAGGGTGGGGGGATGGGGGGTACATTTTACTGTTTTTAGGCGTGGCTAAAAAGGAGGGATCTTTTTTTTTATTTTTATTTTTTTTATTTTGTAGCTGGCCAAATACTCTTTCCCAAATATGAATAATCACCTATTCGGGAAAGGCTTCCAAATATTCAGGAGCCCTACTATTCATGGTATTTGAAAAATAATATTCGGCCCCTGCACAGCTCTATTTTTCATGGTATTCGACAGTTAATATTTGATGCATGCACACTCCTACAGGATCAGACTGACATCAACAAATTCTTGATTTACCTGTATCACTCGGTGGGAGCTGGGGTTGACCGGGAGAAGTAACTGTGACAATAACATGAATCCACTTTAAAAACTGACAGCCTAAGCCTTCCAGGTACCACAGCAGCAGTTTCACTTAATAGCACGTACAAACATACGAAGAAGCCAGCAGAAGAAGGCCATATGGTCTATCAAGTCTGCTAGTGGTGCAGGGTTTACAGCTTGAGCTACTGTCCCTGCCCCCTCTCCCCACTCCTCCCATCCTCCCTACCTATGACCTTTACCCTTCCCCTATACCTGTGCCAGCCTCTGTTAAACCTGTCCCAGTCTCTCTTAAAACTGCCCCCTGTCTTCTGGCAGCGCATTCCAAGTGTCCACCACTCTGTGAAGAAGTGCTTTCTGACCTCCCTCCTAAACCTCCCACCCTCCAGCTTAAGACTGTGCCCCCTCATGTTATGGTTGCCACTCAGCTTAAAGAGAATCTCCTGCTTAATCTGTCTCAGACCCTAACTGATTTCCAGTGATCCTCCCTCCGCCCTGCCTATTTATTAATATTCCCAATGCCTATCACACAAGCTTGAAGCCCACTATTGTTTTAACCCCCACCACTTCTGCTGGCAGTTTGTTCTAGCCATCTACCACTCTTTCTTCCTCACATCCCTCTAAAAACTCCCTCTCTAGCTTCATCAAATACCCTCTAGTCCTGGTCCTTTCTCATTTGAAAGGGACTCCCCTTTGGCACCCAAGGTCTTAATCATGCCCCCTCTTGGTCTTCTGTCATCCAGGGTGTACATATTAAGTTTTATCAGTCTCTCCTCATAGGGGTTTTGATGCAGTCCCTGCATCATTTTAGTTGCCATTCTCTGGACTGGCTCCATGCAGTTTATGTCCTTTCAAGGGCGTGGCCTCTATAACTGGACACAATACACTAAGTGGGTTCTCACAAGCAAGCGATCTAGTGGTACCACCACCTCCTTCCTCCTGCTGGAGATACCTCTCCTTTTTCATCCCAGCATCCCAGGAGACTACTTGTCATACTGTCCTGCCACTTTGAGATAATCTGTTATGATAGCCCCAAGATCTCTTCCCTTCCTAGTGACTCTCAGTACCCAACCCCATCCTCTACTCAGTTCCTGGGTTCCTATGCTATAGGTGCTTAATTTTCCACTTTTTAGCATTGAACCCAAACTGTCATGCTCGTGACCATTCCTTGAGTTTCCCAAGATCCCTACCCAGTCTCTCCACCCCCTCGTGAGTGTCTACCCTATTACATATTTTAGTGTCATCTGCAAAAAGGAATATCTTCCCCTTCTGTTCTTCTACAATGTCACTTATGAAGACATTGAATGGGACCAGTCTTGGTAATGAGCCCTGAGGCACCCTGCTGGTCATTCTCCCATCATTAGAGTGGTGCCATTAACCGCCACCCTCTGTCGTCTATCCAATATCCAGTTTGTAACTCAGTTTATCACTTTGGATCCCACCCCCATGCTGCTCAATTTCTTTATCAGTCTCCTGTGTAGCATAGTGTCAAAGACCTTGCTAAAGTCCAGAGAGGCCACATCCACTGCTCTCTCTCCTGTTCTTTTTACCTGGCCATATAGTCAAAGAAATCAATCTGATTCAACTGGCATGACCCCCCCCCCCAATGAATCCATGCTACTGGTGGTATTGTAGCCCACTGAATTCAAGATACTTTACCAATGTTTCCTTTAATAGGGTTTCCATTAATTTCCCCACCACTGAGATGAGGCTAACTGGGCTATAGTTGTTATCCTTCTCCCCCACTCCACTGTTTTGTAGAGGGACCACATCTGCTTTCCTCCAGTCCTCCGGAACCATGCCTGATTCCAGTGATCTGTTGAACCTTATTAATTGTTATGTACCTGGAGGCAGCATAGTGCAGTGGTTTAAAGCTCTGAGCTGAAAACCTGGAGACCTGGGTTTGATTCCCATAGCCCCAACTAACATACTGTGTGACCCTGAGTAAGTCACTTAACTTCCCTGTGCTTCCAGGTCACACCTGTCAGCAAGTTTCAGCTTAGTGTGTCTCTACTGGTTAAAAGCAAAATATATGAATAAGGTTATTAGCAGGCAAGCTAGCACATCCCTAAGTTCTTTTGCTTACCATAGGTGTATCCCATTTGGTCCCATAGCCTTGTTCACCTTCAGAGCTGCAAGTCCCTTTAGGACTGTTTACTCTGAAAATAGACCTGTGTCCACCCCCACCACTTGTTCCTGCTGCTCCCTGGTAGCCCATCCTCCCTCCCTCCTTCCACTGTGAAGACAGAGAAGAAGTACCTGTTCAGGATGTCTGTTGTTTCTTGGTCCTTTTCTGCACAGTCTTCCTCTGCTGTCCTCTTTATCCTTACTGTCTCTCCCCTTATTTTCTCCTTCTCCCTTATGTACTTAAAGAAACTTGTCACTTTTAGCTACCACTTTGGCAGTCCTTTCCTCTGCTTGTGCCTTTGCTCCGCTCACTGTCTTTCCTGCCTCACTCTGTTTTACTTAGTACACATCTCTGTCTTCCTCCCTCTGCATTTCCTAATACCCCCCCAAAGTCACTCTTGTATCTTTCACCATTTCACCACTTTGGCCACCTCCCTAGAGAAACATAACAATCTATTTTTCCTTCTGCTATACTTCCTTCCTTCATGCAGAGGCTGGTTGTCTTAATTATGTCCTCCCTTATTTTCCCCCCATTGAGCCTTTACCCCCCTTGGTAATTCCCCCATGAGGCAGTTTCTGAGGCAGTTTCCCATTTCTTAAACATATGCCCTTCTAAAGTCCAAGACCCTTATTTATTTATTTATTTATTTATTTCATTATTCGGAAGATAACCTTTGAGCAAAATGCTTTTTTTCAAAGGTTCCACATCAAGATTAGGAACATGATTACTACAACTGGTACATAACAATTAATAAGGTTCTCAATCAACAAAGTAAAAAGATATAATAAGGACAACACAAAATGCAGCTACAGATGTGATAGAAAGTTCAAGTGCAGGTACAACAATGGCAGGAGGAGATACTGTTATAACTGAAGCAATGAATGATTGAGTTCTATATTAGGGTGCAAAAGGGATATTAAGAATTTACAGTTCAAAAGGCAGAGCCACCTGAATACATGCATTGTCTGGGATTAAGTGGAAAGAAACAAGGCGGGGTTAGTGCAGGGGAGGGGGGGGGCTAAAGGCAATAACAGTAGGAACAGATAACACAAAATACCCAGAAGGGATCAGAGATTAGTTAAGTCCAGAGAGGAGCTAGGGTTAGAGCAGAGAAAGGAGTGGGGCACCCCCCCACCATCCTAGTATTTGTCAGTGGCTCAGTAGGTAGCACACTCGCTTCTGAGGCCGGAAGATCAGAGGGCTGTGGGTTCAGTTCCCACATCTGGCACTTGGGTTAATATCCCAGTACTGACACTGTAGTGCATCATGAGAGGGGTGCTGCACTTCTGAGGTGCCGTCTTTCAGATGAGACATTAAACCGAGGTCCCATCTGCCTGGATTGGTGGTAGTTCAGGTGGATGTTAAAGATCCCATGGCACTTATCGAAAAGAGTAGGGGAATTTCCCCAGTGTCCTGGCCAAATTTCCCTCATTCACTAAAAATACCACCAACAGCTTAATCTGGTTCAAGGTCAGTTGGCATTCATCTGTATCCCCCCGGGTCGTGCCTGAAAATAGGCAGGATTTGCCTAGTACACTTACCTGGTCAACAAAAACTAAATAAATAAAATAAATAAATTTGACATAGTGGACTGGCCGGATTATCTGCAAACACAGGTACAAGCAGCAGTAAGGTGCTGCTTCAGTTCCAGTTTAAAGACAAGGAGGCTGGGAGTGGTAGCTATGTGTATTGGGATCTCATGTCAGCAAAGGAGCTTTGTCTGAGTGAGGTTTTCATAAATGGGATGGCTAGTGAACAGCGGATCATACCCCTGGTGTGGTAGGAAGAGTGACTAGCCTGCACCATGGATTGGAGAGAGAGGGGGGAGCTTTCCTGAGTAGGATTTTCTTACCCAGAATGCACATCTGGTACTTTATTCTGTTGTGAGGTTCAGCCAGTTAGTGTGTTCATATAGTGAACAGGTCTGTGACCATTTGTCAGCACCCACAGTTAGTCTGCAGGCCTTCTTGAGGGCAGTTGTGACTTGCTTAACTCACTGAGGCCCCAAAACACCTGTAGGTGTCAGCACAAAAGATATTCCTGAGGTCTTTAATGCTTCCAAACATCCTGCACTTTGTGCCACTGAGGACTTAGGATGTCTTGGGATGTCACTCTTAAAACTTAAATATTTCACAACCCGAAGTGAGTAGAATTGCCTGCATAGCACCATTGGAAAGGTAATTGTGTGCCGAACAACTTTGCTGCTTATACTGTGTGTCTGTCACTTATACTTTAGAAGATATTCGCATTTCTGTATGGTATGGTGTGTATGGCTGACATTTGTCTCTCAAGCTTCACCTAACCACCTTGAATAAAATGGAAAAAAATACATGTATCATATTAGAATGATTGCTTTTTAGTATAAAATTACTGTAGTTTTGTACCTCCGTCTAATGTATGGATGCATAATTTGGTGTTGATATGTTAAATATTTTCCCCCCAAAAATGGTTTACCTTGCATTTTTTTATTGAAAAAAAAAACACATTTTTCGCTATTTCAACCAATATAGAAAAACAAAGGAACTACTTATAATTATTTGTATAACATGGTTAAAAAGGTAATTTTGTGCTGAACAACTTTGTCGTTTGTACCTTGTGTGTAGCACTTACGGTTCATGAGGTATTCACATTTGTTTGTGGCATGCTAATTATGGCTTGATTTTGCTCAGAAAGCTCCAGGTTGCACTGTTAAAAGTCTGCAGGCCTCAAGTGGTAGAACTGTTAAAGAGCTCCTGAGGCCTCCGTGAATTAAGTGCTGTGTCTGAAGCAGACCCATAGACCACCAAGCTGTAGCTGATTATTGACAGAATGGTGCTGGAGACTGATAACCAGAGGGGAGAGGGTAAGAGGTATTGTTTGTGCCTATACAAGACACCTAGTTTGGCACTGACTGCTTTAACAACCTAATCAATGTGCTGCACATAGGAAAGGGTGTCTTCAATGTGTACCCCAAGGTACTTGAAAGTATGTTCCTGTTCAAAGGGAGAGTCCTTGTTATTGACAATTGTCAGGTCGGGGTAAGATTTCTTGTGCTGGGAGCTAGTGATCAGCATTGTTTTAGTTTTCTTATAATTAAGAAGCAACTTCTGTGCACTGAACCAACCTTCTGAGGAGTGAAAAATGGACTGCAGGTCATTCTGTAGCTGGTTGAGATGAGTGCTGGTACTCAGGATGACCGCATCATCAGTGTACAGAATAATCTTACACTTACAGGCTTCAGGGAGTCTATTTAGGAACAGACTAAAGAGGAGAGGATCCAAAATGGATCCCTAAGGGACACCAAGTCTGATTTCCGTTGTTGTGGAGGTTACTGTCCGAATTTTAACACTCTGGTAATGGTGAGAGAGATAATCCTTGAACCAGAGAGCAACTTCAGAGGAGAACCCCATATGAAGTAGTTGTTGGAGAAGTAAGGGATGGTTTACGGTGTTGAAGACCTTAGTGAGATCTATAAAAATAGATTCCACTAGTTCTCTGGTGTCCAGGGCCTTGTGCACATAGTCAGAGAATTTGACCAGAGCTGTGGTAGTACTGTGGCCTTTTCAGAAGTCGTGCTGTTGAGGACACTGGAGATCATATTTCTGAAGATACTCAGAGATCTAATCTTCCACAATTCTCTCAAGTGCTTTCGATGGGGGGGGGACTAAAATCGGCCGATAATTAGCTGTGCTAGAATGATCACCACTTTGCAGCACTGGGGTCACCAATGCTAATTTCCAGATGGCCAGGAACTGCGCCATGGATAGCAATTTGTTAAACATTTTGGTGACGGGGACCAGCAGCTCTTCAAGTGCAACAGCCGCAAGCTTCATGTCAATATTATCACTCCCAAGTCTAGTTTTTCCAAGAACCTTCCTGACATAGGTTCTGGTCTCCTTAATTGAAACACTCCTAAAGTAAAAATTGGGAGTGTTAGTTTCTTGTCTAGAGGTCAACGTGACAAGTTCAGTGAGAGCAAGGTAACCAGGAGGGAGAACAGCACTGAGGTCAGTGAATGCTGAATGAAAGGTTTCAGCAAATAAACAAGGATCTAAGGTGGGAGTGCCATTGACATTTAGCACTGTAGGGTGCACCCTGTCTTCCTTTCCCAAAAGTTCTTTGATATTTTGCCAAAACCTTTTACCATTCTCCCAACTACTGTTTAGCTGTTCTTTGTAATATTTCACCTTGGCCAGCCAAGTGAGGTGTGTGCACTTATTTCTGGCTGCCCTGTAGTTCTGGTGGTTGAGTGGGTTACCAGAGTTACTGACAATACTCCATAGGTTATCTTGAGCCCTGAACTGATCCAGGAGGTCCCAAGTGATCCGTCCATTAGGTGATCTTCTGATTTTTCTTTTCCTTAATGGGGCAAACAAATCACAGATTTCATTGAGTTTGTCAACAAAATATTTCAGTGCCTGGTCTATGTCATGGAATCTCTCCAAATGTAACCACTCCACTTGGGCTAAGGCTGATCTAAAGGCATGCGTACAGCCCCTCTTGATAACGTGGCTACATATAATGATGGGGGAACCTTTTCACCTTTTTTTTTCACCCATTTGCAGATGACTGGGGAATGGTCACTAAGGCAATCAGGGAACACCGCTACATGTTTGATCCTAGAAGGATGGTTGATTAGGATCCAGTCCAGTAACATGCCTTTGCCAGTTTTGTAATTCAGCCTGGTACACTCAGTTACCATCTGCGTAAGATACACACCAGTGACCTGGTCTTTGAAAGTATCAGAATCCTTACAGAGCCAATTACAATTGAAGTCACTAGTAATGATGATGTCAGAGTTCTTCTTAATTTTTGAGAGCACTTCAAGGACGGGGCCAAGCCCCGACTTTGCCTTACCAGGTGGCATGTAGACAGAGGTTATAGTAAGGGATTTGTTGTGCTTCCCTATGAGGAGGTCTACTGCTAGCATCTCGAAATCACCGGACACACTCGAGATAGGTGCACACTCCCCTGTATGTCTTCCATTACATAAATGAGACAGCCTCCCTTTCTTTTCCCTATCCTGTCAAGCCTATATATACTATATCCCTGTACAGCAATTGCGTTATCCTTGGTTTTTGAGGTGAGCCAGGTCTCAGTCAAGCAAATGATGTCAGGGGAGTGAAGCCTAGACCATGCATGGAACTGGGCTATTTTAGGCAGAGGGCTGCAAATGTTAAAGGCTGCTATTTTTAAACCACAGCCCTTATCATCAGCCATCTTGCTGCCAGGTGATGGTCCAGGATTGGGATGCACACCCCCAGAAAGTAAAAGCAATAGTAGGAATGAGAATCTGGTGGTGAAGAGGAGCAGTTACTTGGTCCAGATCACTTTCTGTAGTTGGCAGAAATTGGAGTATGCCATCTCAGGCTATTAGTAACAGCAATTAGTTGGGCCAGTACAAGGATGCTGCTACTGACAGGGAACAAGATTACATGGACAGGAGGGCAAGATGGGTAGCAGTCATCTTGTGCCCTTATTCTATGTAAGGTTGTGCCAAACCTGGGTTCACATGGTGGTAGGGAGGCCTGGCAGAGTCTATTTTCTGGGGGTGCAGTAGGGAGGAGATATTGTTCAAGCTGAAGAAGGAGGGTGATGAGGAGTCCCAGGATAGTCAAAGAAGAACAGGCCATTGCAGCAATATGGATTCGAGTCTACAACAAGACAGCTTATGGTAGAGAAAGTCAGTGGGCTGGTCTAGATATTTCAGCAGCCAATAAGTGGTTGAATAATGAATATTGGTCCGAGTCTGTAAAAGACACCTATGGTAAAGCCGGTAAGTGGGCTGGTCTAGAAATTACAGCAGCCAATCAGTGGCTGTATTATGAATAGTGGGTAAGGTTTAACTGTAATTAATTAAGGCCGGGTGGGGTGTGGGCAAGAGAAAATTCACCAAAAGAATGCCTCAGGACCAGTAAGCTAGGCTGTGCAGAGCACTGCAAGAGGAACCACCTGCAGCTCTGGCACAGGACCAGCTAACAGGCTTGCTAGAATGCCACAGACAGAAGCCGCAGACAGCCAGGCAGCTTCGGGGAGGCACACAGTCAATTGGAGGGGAGCCATCCTGAGGGGATCCAATAGTGGGGCCAGTTTCAGTGGATGGGTGGCCAATGGGTATGGCTCCCTTCAACTCCGTACCTTGCTAGGAGAGTTTGGAGTGCAATTCTACAGGTACAGCCATCCGTTCCACTGGGCTGGGGACTGAGCTGGGAGGCAGCTCCATGAGCCCAGGTATAGGGCAAGATCTGAGGAGAAAGAGAACAGGATTTAGGAGCAGAAACACAACTTGAGGGGTGGCAGCTACAGCTAATAGGGGGTGTGCCACTCAGGGAAGCTGAGGGAGACAGCAGAGAAACAGGTTTGGGGGGAGGGGAGAACAAAGGAATTAGGAGTGGTGTCTGGGTTTCGGCGCTAACAGCCGAATTCTAACACAGAAGTAGGGATGGGAGCAGACAAAATAGAGAACAGGAGGATGGGAATGGGAAAAGAAAATGGGCAAGAAAATTAGGAGTGGGTGCCTGGATTGTGGCCCCAACAGCTGAATTCTAAAACAAAGAACAGACAGGGGCAAACAAAATGGAGAAATAGGGGTGTAGGAATGTGTGAAATGAAAATGTGCAAGAAGGAAAGGAGGAAAGGAGAAAAGACAGTAAAATGAAAGCTTGGGGATGGGAATGTAAATCGAGACAGGTAGTCAAGGTACAATTAAGCAGACAGTGAGGATTTAAGCAGGAAAGCAGAAGGTTTAGAAAATGGATATATTGGGAGGGATTAGCAGTGGTAGAGAAGACTTATCCTCATGTGGTTTGCTTCTGTTCCCATCTTAATGTTAAATCACACTGTACGATGATCATTGGTATCCAGGGAACTGCCCACTGTAATGTCTGCAGTGCCATCCCTGCTTGTAAGCACCAGGTCCAGCACTACCCTGTCCCTACTAGGTAGTTTGACTAGCTGCCTGAGAAAAGACCCTTGTAGTGATTCAAGGATGGTCCTATTCTTTGCTGAAGCTGCAGCTGGAAGGCTGCAATCCACATCTGGCAGATAGAAGTCACCTACTAGCAGCACCACCCATTAACTTCCATTCTGATGATGGCTTCCTCAAGTGCCTTATCCAGCTCCTTACTCTATGAGGGAGGCCTGTATACCACACCTGTATGGGTTGTGGCCCTAGTGTCTGTCTCCGAGATTATCCATAGGACTTCAAGCCCTTCTTTTTCATCTGGGTGCTCCTGTGCTTCTGTGGCTTTGGTTTCCTCCATTACATGTAGTACAACTCTGCCAATTTTCTTCCTTTCCCTGTCTCTCCTGAATAGAGTTTACCCTGGTATGGCCATGTCCCAGTTGTGTCTGCCAATGCACCATGATTCCGTTATGTCCACCAGATCCAGACTAGCTTCCTCCATGATGGCTTTCAGGTCTGTAGTTTTATTTCCCAGACTCCTTGTAGTAGGGCACATGGCACTGTATACCTTAATCCCTCCCTGCCTGCTTCTTGCTCCCCCCTCCTGAATTTGCTGTTCACCGAAGCTCCTCCTGACACACCTCTTCCTTTGTTACCTTGTCTATTACCTGTCTGCTTTATTAGGTTCTTCTTACTTTCCTGATTTATACCCCCTTCTCCTCTGCCTTGTTCCCACCCCCCAAATTTCTGGTGCTTCTGCCCTGGGAGCTTAATCCCCTCAGGCCCTCCCTCCATGCTGCTTCATTATCTGGGAGCAGCAATTGCTCATAGACTCATAGAAATCTGATGGCAGAAAAGGACCCTTTGCCCCATTGAGTCTTCCCCTTCCCTCTCTTATTCATCACCTACGCCACGGGACCTCCCTTCCCCACTTGCCAACCCCTTATGTCCACCCCATGCCCTCTTGAATCCCTCCTCCATTTCAGCCCCCACCACTTCCTCTGGTAGTTTATCGCAGGCCTCCACCACCCTCTCCGTGAAGTAACCCCCTCCTCACATTGCCTTGAAATCTTCCTCCTTCTAATCTTAGACTATGCCCTCTAGTTTTAACCCCCACCTTCCTTTTAAATTAGCTCCCCTCCCTCACCTTATTGAGTTCCTTCACATACTTAAATGTCTCTATCATATCCCCCCTCTGCCTTCTAGTCTCTAATGGGTACAGATCCAATTCCTTCCACCTCTCCTTATATGTCTTCCCCTGCATACCATGCACCATCTTGGTTGCCCTTCACTGCACCTTCTCAATCCCATCTATGTTCTTGTGTTGGTGTGGTCTGTAGAACTGGACCCCATACTCTAGGTGCGGCCTCACAATGGTTTTATAAAGAGTCATCAGTACCTCCTTCCTTCTGCTTGTTATGCCCCTCACAATGCACACCAACATTCTATTTGCCTTTCCCACCACTTTGCTGCATTGATTACCTACCTTAAGGTTGCTTGATACTATAATGCCCAGATCCCTCTCCTGCTCAGTTGGCTTGATTACCCCCCCCCCACAGTGTAAGCTGCTTGCAGGTTTTTACGCCCCATGTACCTCACTGCACAATTTTTGGCACTGAATTTCAGCTACCAAGTTTCTGACCACCCTTCCAGAATCTTCAGGTTCTCTCTCATGTCCTTCACCCCCCTTGAGGTGTCCATCCTATTGCAGATCTTCATTTCATCTGCAAATAGGCACACCCTTCCTTCCACCTCATCTGCTATATCACTTATATAGATATTAACAAGCATTTGTCAATGTCAAACGTTGATTGCTTGGTTAAAGCTGGCTTTTCCCTGATCTCCCTTTATACTCTGCAGTGTACCTCATCTGGTCCCATAGCCTTATGTACTTTCAAGGCAGCAACTTATTTCAGTAACACCCATTTAAATCCCACCCTCCTATGCACCCAGCACCAGCAATTTTTTTCTGTCAAAAAAAACCTTTAATGGGGACTGGCAGAACCTGCCCGCCTCCACTGCTTGCCCCATCTTATAAACTAATTTAAGGGAGAGGCAGCAGCACCAAGAATGCAGAGTAATCCCCCAAATTTAAGTGAGAGGCAGCAGTACCAAGAATACAGAGTATCCCCCCCAGAACAACAAGCAGTGACCTGACCACTCCATCCGTCCATCGCCCACCTGGCACCTGCACCCTGCACCCAGCACCCAGCACCCAATTCTCCTTATTAGGAGAAGGCAATTGCCACCGCTTCCCACCAGTCCAGCACTGCACAACCCTCCCACCTCCACTGCCGAGCATCAGCTTTCAATGAATGAAACTGCGCTGCTTGTTGCTATAGTACAGCCAGTAGATCACATTGCAAAAATGTACGGTAGTGCATCAGTTAGGGTTTTTATTATTTTATTTTTTTTTTTATTTAGCTTTTGTTAACCGGGTAAGTGCACTAGCCATACAATGACTATTTTCAGGCACGACCCGGGAAAATTAGATTGCCAAAAGCTGGGAAATTCAATGTTAGGGTTCCTACCCCTACCTCCTCCGACCCTCCACACACCAACATGCATCAGGGTGTGTCATGGGTTCATCAGGCCCAACTCTCACCCCATTCCATGTGTAAACAAGCTGACATGGTACAGTATAGGAGAATGGGGTTAGAGTTAGGCCTGATGACTCCATGACACACCCCGATGCCTGTTGGTGTGTGGATGGTGGGGGAAGTGGGGTGGTAGGGGTGGGAACCCTAACATCGAATTTCCTAGCTTTTGATGATTTAAGAAAAACTCTAACTGTGGCATCAACATAGCTTTTTGCAATGAATTTCCCTTCTTTTTGAGATAGTATAATAGTATCCTTTTTTTACTGTGGTAGTGCAGGGTCCCAATTCCGCAAAGTTATGTGCATGCGTAGAATAAATTCAATGGACGTACATAACTTGGGTATTTTCAGGAATGTTTTCACCAAATGTTCAACAGAGTCCAAGAGGGTAGCATCTTTCAGAAAAAGAGATGTGCAAGAACAAGGGGGCACAATTTGAAGATAGAGGGGGGACGGCTCAGAGGTAATGTGAGGAAGTATTTCTTCACAGAGAGGGTTGTGGATGCATGGAACAGCCTTCTTGAGGAGGTCATAGAGTCAAAAACAATGGGGGAATTCAAGAATGCATGGGACAGACAAAAGGCAATTCTAGTTGGGGGTAGGAGGAAGTAAGCTGTTGGTTAACTAGGATCTGCAGCTTATCCGTTAGGTAGGGAAATGGGCAGACTAAGTAGACCAAGTGGTCCTTATCTGCCATCAGATTCTATGTTTGTCTATGTTATGTTTGTATGTTTGACGGACCACACATCATGAACACTGGCATTGTCATTTTGTTAATCGGTCCCGAAAGTTGATTTCGCAAAGCGGTCACGCTATTCTGTGCAGCAGGTGAAAAACATGTTTTGGTCCAGATTTGAAAAATGACAGCTGTTCATGAGGAGGTGTAAATAGTGGCAATGTTGAAAATCTGGAGTAAAAACATGAAAAATGTTTGAAATTACATGCGTGCGTAGAACCTGCACAACGCACACTTGTAACGCGGTCATTTTTTGGAATTATTTCACCAAATTTTCAACATGGGGGTTTTTAGACCTCCCCTCATGAACACTGGAACTGTGATTTTGTTAATCCATCTAGAAAGTTGGTTTCACACAGCGACCGTGTCATTTTATGCCACAGGTGCAAAAACACATTTTGGGCAGGATGTGAAAAATGTCAGCTATACTGTTCATGAGGATGTGTGAAAAAATGGCAATGTTGAAAATCTGGAGTGAAAATATTAAAAATGGTGAAGTTACAAGCATGCGTTTAAATGGCGCAATGCATGCTTGTATCACAGTCATTTTTGGGACTTTTTGCACCAAATTCGCCACATGGGGTTCTTGGGACCCCAACTCATGAACATTGTCATCTCATTAATTGGTCTCGAAAGGTGATTCCACACAGTGATTGTGAAACCACCTTTTGGGACTGACTAATGAGATGACAGAGTCATTGTTCATGAGGTGGGGTCTCAAGAACCCCGTATTGAAAATTTGGCATCAAAATTCCTAAAAATGGCTGAGATATCAATATATGTTGAAAGCTCCATTGACAACCATTATATGGTTTGCCTTGATTTCTTCAGTTTGAGGTTCACCTTTGAAGAGTGCAGACGTGTCCCGGTCCAGAGAAGATCGCAGCTGCCTGCCTCCAGAGGTAAGTATGGGGTAAGGGGGGGCTGTGGGGAGGTGGGTGCAAAGAGGGAGTATCAGGATGGGGGAAGGGGATGTGGAGAGATGACCAGGGACTGTTTTCTTTTTCCAGGTTTTAAAAAAAAGACATTGGGGTACTGTTTTCTTTTTTACAGGTACAGTGTACATTTGCGAACACTGGGAGTGGGCTACCCAGTGCCCCACACTGACAGGGGGAGGGGGGCTACTGCAGATGTGGAGATTGGGCACCCCGCTGTCGGTAAACGTAAGGGGGGAAAACAGCAGCACTGCTGGTGTAGCATACTGGGAACACAGGGAGTGGGCTCCCCAGTGTTCCACTACAATAAATGGGGATTTAATACACAACTGGGGACACTGGGACTGGGCTACCCAGCATCCCACACTGTCAGGGGAAGGGGGCTACTGTCGACATGGGGATTTAGCACCCCCTCTGTCTGCAAACCTTAGATCAAGAGGGAACACTGCTGGGGCGGAGGGGGGCTACTGCTGACACAGGGATTGGGCACCCTGCTGTCAGCAACCTTAGATCAAGTGAGGGGGATGGGGGGCCTGTTTATGTGGGAGATTTGTTTTGTTTTTTGGAAGCCGTTGTTGTAAGACCTCCCCTTTCACTCCACAAGCCAATCAGCTGTTTACTGATGTGGGCTTCATGCAAATCAAAGGACCGAAACCCTCTCTGATTGAAGCGGCTTTGGCCCTTTGAAGTGCATGACCATTCAGACCACCTAGCAGACAGTTGTGTTAGGACCACACCGAGTGGTCATTGGTGCCAACTGCTGAGCCCATTACAAGCCCCTGGTTTTGCGTACTGCAATGGGCTCGGCAGCAACACACACCCAAAATCCTCGTAGTGCAAAAATATGTATTTATTTTATTTATTGAAAGAATTGGAATTACGAACTTTGAGTCAAGGACTCCTTTGCAAAGGCTCCACATCAAAAATGAAATAACATAACAGGGTACAAGAAAGACAAAAACAGAGCAATATTACAATGTTGAAAAGAGGACAAGTAACAACTTCAAGGGATAAGAGATCCAGCCCGAGTCAGACAGCAAGCAGTAAACAACAGTAGTTACAATATCAAAAGACAGCGATCAATAAACAACAGTCTGATTACAATTTCTGCAGGGTCATGCAGCAACCAATGTAAAAAGGAGGGGTCCCAGTACCAACCTCTGAGGCACCCCACTCATCATACCCCTCTCACTGGACTGTACCCCATTAACCACCACCCTCTGGCTCCTGTCCTTCAACCAGTTTTCCACCCACCTAGTTATTTTCTGTCCCACCCCTGTGCTTTCCAGCTTATTTACCAGCTTTCTGTGAGGGACAGAGTCAAAGGCCTTCCTGAAGTCCAGACAGGCTATGTTCACCGCCTCCCTGATCAACCACCTTCATCACCCAATCAAAGAACTCTATTACATTTATCTGACATGACCTTCCAGTTGTGAAGTCATGCTGCCTATCGTCCAGTAGTCCGCTGTCTATCAGGTAGTTTACCACTCTTTCCTTTAATAGCACCTGCATCACCTTCCCTACTAACGAGGTGAGGCTGACCGGGCGATAGTTTCCCATCTCCTCCCTGCTGCCCCCATTATGCAGTGGCACCATGACCGCCATCTTCCAGTCATGTGTCACCCTTCCAGTATCGAGGGACAAGTTAAAAAGCATCACCAGAGGTGCTGCCAGCCCTTCCATCAGTTTCAGGAGTACCCTAGGATGCAAGCCTCCCTTGGTTTTAGAGCCTTCCCCCCAGCTAGTGTAAATGCTCATCCAAGTAGCATTTAAACCTCCCACTGAGGACTGTGGTTGCCTTCCTGGAAGGATGCGGACCATCTCTGCTATAGAGGACCATATCTTCTAGGTTGGCCCTCAGTTCCCAGTGTAGTCGAAGACCTCCTCCATGCACTGTGTCTTCAACCAATCATTAAATGTCATGCTGCAGAGTTCCCTTTCCTCTCCCCAACTATACACAGGTATAACCTTGACAAAAGCCATTGTAATGCCACCTGCTTGAGGCCCCTCCTTGGCTACCTGAAATTTTCCTGCACTACCCCACCCTGCCCTTGTCAGATCATTTGTCCCTAGGTGGAAAATGACATATAGCTCCCTCCTATCTCTTGTTGCTCTAGCGATCCTCAGGATCCACTCTACATCCCTCCAAGCTGAAGCACCTCTCAGGCACTTCACCACTCCCTCCCTCCCTGTCTCCATTTCCTCTGAAGTCTAGTAAAAATTTAATCCCCCACCAGCAGCTGCTTCCTCCTTGGCTCAGGGCCTCTTCCTCTCTTCTTGGGCTTCCCCATCTGAGGACCCCACTTCCTCCCTTGCCAGTGCTGTTGGTGCCTCCTCCCGGCTGCCCCATTCTGCCAGTATGGCAAAGGAATTATACAGTTATACAGCCTGAGGAATGTGTACCCTTCTCGCATCCCGCACCTCCCAGAGCCAACAAGATCCAACCACTTTGTCTGTGCCTTGGCATCTTCTGGGAACCAAATGTAGGCTTGATAGCCCCTTGGTGGGGCAAAAGGTTCTATGCACCCTTGCCAGTTTGGCCCAAAGTCCAGCAACCTCTGTCCTCAATCCAGAGAGGTGTGTACACATGGAGCAGTACCTCAGTCTCCAGAAAGTGTCCCAAAAGACTGAAGCTCCACACACATTGCATCACTGTTGATTCGGTACCGTACCTTAGATTGGGTGTCTCTTACTTGCTCTTATTAAACCCACCTACCTGTACTTAACTTGCTCTGGGTGTCTACTGCTCCTTACCCACTTACTTGAACCTTATTAGTTACACTGCCCTAGATAGGGTGTCTGCTTATTTCCTTTACAGTCCTCCTACCTGTACCTATCTTATCCTGCTGCCTGCTACTCTCCTTACCCACAAGTTGTTAGCCAACTACTTGCAGTTACCTTCCCTGTAGCTGGCTGTTTCAGTATACCCAGAGTACTGTGTTATCTCCTACCTTGGCCTTGTGTTCAGAATCTCCTGTGGAATGAGTATTATCTGCAGATGCCTACAGGCACATTAAGATAGATGTTCCACTCCTGCCCACTCATGCAATGGGACATGCTAGGTGCGATTTCTTTTAACCCCCCTCAGGAGACTTACTGGTTCTTCCGATTGGTCCATTTACTCATGTGATCAGATTTTCTCACTCTGAGCTGCAGCTGACTTCCTCAGCTAACTGCCACCCTCTGACCTGCAAATTCACAGTAAAAACAACAGGTTAAGGAAAATACAGTTCTTTTAGTCAAAATGCTTGTTCCCCAACCCCAAGCACCGGCACTTAGCAGAGGTTACAAATATGATCCACATTAGGGAATGATCTTGGGATTCTGGGGACTGCTCGAGGAAGGAGAGAAGAGAATCCCACAGAACAGCTCTCATTCGGGAAGGGGGAATTCTGTTCTCTGCTATTTACTCAGCACCCAGCAGAGGCTAAAGAAAGGATCAGGGATACACCACTAGATGTTGATGTGTGCCTGCATACCAATGTGTGCATGCACACAACTGCATGCTGGCAAGCGCCCGTTGAGACAAGTGGTGAAAAAAAAAAAACTGGTTGGCAAGATGATGACTGACTCCTAGTAGACCCTGCATGATTGACCAGGCACCTATCTCTCAGACTAGATCCTAACCCTGTTGAGGAAGTTGCACTCTTTGGAGGCCCTGCCATGGGAGGCATGCCATGGGGGAACAAAGGAGGCTGGGTAGGTACTTATAGAAGGTGGTACTGGGGTGGGTCAAGTCAGTTAGAGGGCCCCTGGCAGTCAAGAGTTAAAAAGTGGACTGGAAAAAAAATTCTGACAGCCTGACAAAGGTAATGTAGTGTAATAGTTAGAGCACAGGCTTGGGAAGCAGGAGATCCATATTCCAATCCCACCAGAGCCACATACTGGCTATGTTTTTTTTTTTTAAACCAGGAGAGACACACTAAGCTGAAAGCTTGTTTACAGGTCTGATCTGGAAGCACAAGAAAGTTAAGTGACTTGCTTAGGGTCACATAGTATGCAAGTGGGGGCTGTGGGCTTCAAACCCAGGTCTCCAAGTTTGCAGCTCAGAGCCTTAAACCACTGTACTATACTGTAACCTCTCAGTGCTTCATTACACCAGTTGTAAAACTGAACAAATAAATTGCAAAAGAATAGGAAAAATGCTTTAGCTTATTTACCTACAGTAGTTGAGCTAAGAGGAAGCATCATATGTTCAGTGGGTATTTGCTTCCAACCCTTCCCACAGCTGAGTGAACTGGAGCACTGGGAGTTTACACTTGCTCAAGGTCCCACATTGCTTATTGGGCTCTGTTGAGATTTGAACCACTCACCACTATAATTCACTGCCTCTAACTTCTTGTTGACAGAGTTTATAAATCTTCATAAGGCTATGAGTTTACACATTGGACTTAAAGACATTCCAGACCATGCCCCAAGGATTTTTACTTTAAGGTGGAGATGAAAATGAAAATTTGTGGATGGAGAATGAATGCATCTTTACTGAATGACAAACAATTTATTTCAAAGTTAAATCAAGAAATGAAAGATATTTGTCAGATAAAATTTCAGAAAGGGAAGATTAATGACAATTAACTGTGGCCTGCTAAGCTAAAGCAGAGTTACTTAAACACTTTAAATACAGTAAATGAAGGTCCAAGCCTTTACATTGTGTTGTAGTAGTAGCAGCTGGCCTAGAAGTATTCTCTGTGTGTGTGTGTGGGGGGGGTCCATAGCATTGTGTACTGTAATGCATATGTTCCCTATGACTAAAATATGAACTCATTCTGACAGTGTATGGATGGTTACCAGGAGAGAAGAACAATTATACATGGGCAGGAATGTAACTGCCTAAAGGATTCCTTGCTGGATAAGGATACAGTTTCTTCTTTCTCCCGTCTTGGAAAGGTGAGAGCCATAAATCATACTTACTAGACACAGACCTGTATGACTGCAGGTGGTTGTAAGACCCCAGGACCATAGAATATACTTGTGTTTCAGAACTGCATGATTGCTGCACAAGGCTGTATTTTCTTTTCATTTCCACTCTAATGCTGCAGAGTTTAAAATAACTGAACATACCTTTAGACTCGATAAGCCTCTCAGCTCATAACTTTGCATAAAACATTGCATGAAGGAATCAGAACCTCAAACATTTAGCTGACCATTTTTAGTTTATATGTAAACCCAGTAGGGATGTTGTTACACTACCTCTCATTGTCCTGAAAAACAGTACAACTCGATATGAGGGAGCTACTGTTTCCTTTACTGTAGCTAACAGTAAAGAAAAGAGCAGTAGACAAAGAATTGCTAAGTAATATTTTCTTGAAACAACATTATCAGGTAATATTTCTCCTGTCCTGAGATTGTTGTACTGGCTTTAGGATTAGGTGGACAGTTGACTTAATGGTACTAGCTTTAGTACTGTACATAATGCTCTGATTTGTTTGGGAGCCTCCTAGTTCTTTCCTGACCACTCAGATCATTCTTTTCAGCCTAGAGGTCAGTGTCTTCTTTTTGCTGCATGTGCTAATTTGAAAACTCTGGGGTCTTGGGCTTTTGCTGTGGCAGGATCACTGCTCTAGACTGCCCTGTCTACAGCCTTAAGACAAGTACATTCTGTTTTTCTTTCATGATTAATCTTTTCTCCTATCTCCAGCAGTGACTCCCATCTGCTGGGTGATCTTCCAGTTTTGTCCTAAAGTTTCTCCAGCAGTTACCCCACTCCTAATGACTTGCCCTCATGGTGCGGCCCACTCTGGTCAATATCTGCCTCAGGATGCCCATTCATGGAAGGCTAGATGCCATGACCCATGAATACCAGTTCTTAAACGTTTGGCATGCAAGGTTTATTTTCCTGGTTACTCGCTGCAACATTGGGATGCGCAAGGTACCAAGCAACACAGAGCCTGCCAATAACTTCTCTTCTAGGGTACCTTTGCTGCACTGCAACCCATTGTCACCCAAGTGGTAGAGTTTCAGCAGAGGCAGTGACCATCCCACCCTGGAAGGGAAAGCTTCCTCTAGGATACTCAGTCCCCCCACTGGCTCTCCAATTTCCCAAGCTTGGGATGTAGACCTAAGTTGCTGGTGTCATGATCAGTAATGCAGCCACTTCACCAATAAGCCAGTCATGAATCTGTTTTTTTTTTTGTTTGTTTTTTAGGATTTTTGAACTCTGTGATAGCCTTGTTTAGACTTCACATCTTGTTTCTAAGATGGTCCTTTCTGGAGGGACACTGCAGCAGCAGAGTTGTTTTATACATATAATAATTTCAATGAATTTGAATTCGTACAAAACAAATTGTTTAACTCATGTTTTTGTGCCACTTTATGAAAATTACATTACAGTATATCCAAATGTTTTACTTTGCTTTTATCTGACTTTTAGTTACTATTGAGAAAATGTATATCCCAGCTTGTTTATAATCATCTAGCTCTGATCTCCACCATTTACAATGCCTAATTAGGCTGGACAGTTTCTGTAAAGGTCCTGTAAACCAGTGTACTTACCCAGTTAACAAATTAAAAGTCATAAATAAATTCAGCAGTTACAGGCAAAGAAGATAAAAAATAGCCTACAAACATGAGTGAGTGTGTGTGTGTGTGTGCTTATATAGACATAATGTAAACAGTGTCTGTATATATGTGTGTGTGTGTGTGTGTATATATATATATATATATATATATGTATTATATATATATATATATATATATATATATATATATATATATATATATATATATATATATATTAGGGCTGCGGTGCACCCCTATAGTTAGGGTTGAGTAGGCACTTTGGATAGATAGATAGATAGATAGATAGATAGATAGATAGATAGATAGATAGATATAGATATTATAGGGGCACAGTCGTGCCCCTATAGTTCAGTTTGAGTAGCCTGTTTAATGTTAAACCTGAAATTTTGCACTTTAATAACTTTGCAAATGATCAATGGATGTGCACAAAATTTGGTATGCACTGTCCTGTGGGGGTAGTTCTCTTGATGTGGCAAGTTCTGTTCCAGTCAGATGTGAGGAGTATTATTTATTTATTTAACAGACTTTAGGATTACAACCTTTGAGTCAGGGACTCATTTACAAAGGCTCCACGTCAGAAAAAACAAATACAAACACTTAATACATATAGACATAGAATGGCAGCTAAAGGTTACAGTTTTTTCAGTTATACAATATTGTAGAATCAAGATCAGCTATACATTGCATTGAATGTGTTACCGAGAGCTGTATTTTACAGTTTTCAAGAGAACAATATGTTTGCTGATAGAGGGAGGGAGTAACAGGTTTGATATTTACAGTGAAGTAGAGAATCAGACAGATATCTTGTGAGTGCAGCCAAAGGAGGCATTGTTAACAGATAATATTTGGTAGCCCTATCGGTATGAGCTCAGTGGCGGGCTGGTCCCATAAGATGATAGATAGATGACCCAGCACTAGCTGGTACATTGGCAATGCCATGAAGTGAGAATGTGCCCTTTGAGGGCTGACTTGAAAGGTCCTAATTTGAAGATGGAGGAGACATCAGATTATGAGATCCAGATAGTGTCAAAACCTTAAAAGTTGCCACTTTTTGCAGTTTTTTCTTGATCACCTTGTGCTCAAACAGTGTGGAATTTTGGTGTGATTTTTTCATGGTAGTAAGAACTTGGGAAACAGAACTTCCGGGGATTGTTTGGGGAAAAAATATTACTCTGTTGCAAAGTTATTCAGTTTTTTAGTTCCCATTATTTCCTATGGGAAGATCACTTTCCAGGATAGAGGTAAAAAGTTCAACAAAGGATTTGCTCTCATGAAAAAGGATTATTTCTCATGAGATTCACTCCTTTATCATGAGAATAAAATCCTTTTTCATGAGAATAAAATCCTTTTTCATGAGCCACCATCTTATTTCTGTGTTTTCTTAAAATTTTGTTTTTCAAAAGCCACAAAAATTACATCCTGGAGGGAGACCACCACACCTAGCTGGCTCATCGGGATCCTGTTAGGTGCAATCTGCACTTCAAAGTTAGAAATATGCCCCTGAAATGTGTTTTTATTTAAATATAATAAATCCTTTTTCATGACCGCATGATATGAAAAAAGTATCCTTTTTTGTTTTATGAGTCATGAAAAAGTATCCTTTTTCATCACTCGAGAATCATTGCTTTTCCCTTCCTTTGCCCTCCATAGTACACTACTTTTTTTCCTGGTGTCTAGTGCCCCCCCACTCCAATACTACTGTCCCTTCATTTCCCTGGTGTCTAGTTGCACCCCCCCACCCTCCAATCACAGTGCCCATAATAAAACTAATTTCCGTGGTGTCTAGTGGAACCTCCCCAGCCTCTGATCACTGTACCCAATGTTTCCCTGGTGTCTAGTGGAACCCCCACCCTCTGATCACCATCCTCTAGTCCCTTGTTTATTAATTTATAAAGAATATGACATCGGATCTCCCACCCCCAGTGTTGGATGCCCCCCCACAGCACATTGTTTTATTTATTGGCCAACATTGGTGTGTCCAATCCCCATGTTGGCATTTAGAGCCCACCAGCAACGTGGAACACTGGGGAGCCCACTCTCAGTGTCCCAGAATATTTTATAAATGAAATCCTGTTAAAAGAAATCAGTTCCCTGAAATCTTTTTTTAACCAGAATAATAGAAAATGGTCCTTCATCATCCCCGCCATCACCCTCCCCCATCCTGACTTTCCCACTGAGCACCCACCACCTCACACTCCCCTTACCCTATACTTACCACTGGAGGTCATAAGCTGTTGTCTTCTGTGGACCAAGACATGTCTGCACTCTTCAAAGCTGAACCGTGTACTGATGAATCAAGGTAAGTGCCGTATAACATATTTCAATGGCATTTTGAACTTATGTTCATAACATTGCCATCTTTTGGAATTTTTTTACCAAATTTTCAACATAACCTTTTTGGGACCCCACCTGATGAATACTGGCACTGTCATTTCATTAATTGGGCCTGGAAGGTGATTTTGCGGTCACAGCATGAAATCACCTTCTGGGACTGAATAATGAAATTTCACCACCAGTGTTCATGAGGTGGTGTCCCAAAAAGACCATGTTGAAAGTTGGGTGATAAAATACCTAACAATGGCTAAGTTATGAGTGTTCATTGGAATTTGTGTATGCATGTGCATAACTTTGGTAATTTTCAATATTTTGAGTCCAAATTTTCAACATAGCCATTTTTTCACACCACCTCATGAACAGTACAACTGTCATTTTTCACATCCTGTCCTGGCACGGAAGGGATTTTGGCATAGATTTGAACATTTTCACCTTGAGGTTTATGAGGTAGGATCATAAGAAGACTATGTTGAAAAGTTGGGCTCAGATATGAAAAAATGACAAAGTTATGAACATTTGTTGCAATTTTGCTATGCCCACTTGTAACTTTTAAAATTTTAAATATTTTGACCCCAGATTTCCAACATAGCCTTTTGGTTACCCCTTCTCATGTACAGTATGTCACAGCTGTCATTTTTCAAATCCTGTCCAAACTGTGTTTTTGCACCTGTGGTGCAGAATGGTGTTGTAGTTGTGCAGAATTATGTTTTGGCTGGGAGATGGAAATTTTCTGTAATGGGTACATGAGGTGGGGTAATAAGAAGGCTATGCTGACAGTTTGGTCACTGTTGTCCTATAAATGGAAATGCAGGGCCTGGAGGGCTCTGTACTTCCACAGCTATAAATATATATATATATATATATATATATATATATATATACACACATATATACAGTATATATACTGTATATATACATTTATGGAGGCACACTAAAATAAGGATAATATTATGCTATCATAAAAAGTAAGGAAATAAGTTGCAAAAAACTTTGTTAATGCTCCAGTTAAGGACAAAGTGACAAAAGTTGTGAAATGAGGCATTATGGTTTCCAACCCTGACACCCCACCCTCCCAAACCAGGCAGGAAAGCAGGTGAAGGGTGTGCCTTGGGCTTCTCAAACCTAACACTCACACCATTCCATCTATAAATGAGGTCAGATGAGTAGACTTTATGAGAATGTGGTGAGCGCTAGGCTTGAGAAGCCCAATGCACACCCCACACCTACTCTCCTGCATGGTTTGGGAGGGTGGGGTGTTAGGGTTGGAAACCCTAATGCCTCATTTCCCAACTTTTGTCACTTTGACTCTAACTGGAGCATTAACAAAGTTTTTTGCAACTTATATATAGTATATTATAGGGGCATGATCTTGCCACTACAGTTAGGGTTGAATGGTCACTTCAATGTTAAACTCAAAGCTTTGCACTTTAATAACCTTGCAACCATTCAACTGATTTGCATGGAATTTTGCTTGCATCATCGGACAAAAGATCTCTACAGTACATGTGCCAAGTTTCTTTCTGGTCAGATGTGTCAGTTTGGAGATATGAAGTGTGAAAAAATGTGAAAATTACCTCTTTTTTTTCGTGGCTTGGGATTTTGGTCTGAAGGTTTTAAGATAGAAAGGTCTTGGGTCACAGATGTGCCTTTTGAAAGTTTGGTGAAAAAATATAAATCTATCCCAAAGTTATTACATTTTAAAGTTTCCCATTATTTTCTTTTTTTTTTTTTTTACCTTTTCTCTTTTTCTCTCCTGTCTGCTCTCGGAGCCCACTCCTTCCGTCCACTCATTTTTCCCCCATTCCACCTTCTGTGGGATCTGCCTCTAGAGTGCCTCTTCTCCCCTCCTGCACAGTGGGGTCTGTCCCTTCTTGGTGGTCTGGATGGAACCGGAGCGGCTTTCATCCAGGGCTGCTGAGAGATGTTTTCTGTTTTAGCCCCTAGATCCCCTACCCTCTGAGATGTCCAGCGCTAGGACGTACGTCCCGAGTGGTGGTGTGCTGATGCATGCCAAGCCTCTCATGCACCGTTGACGTCCCCCCCTCCCCGGCTCCGGCAAACGGAGCTGCCTCCATCCCTTCCTGATGCCGGTGCTTCCACTGGCTATGGAAGGGATGCAGAATGCAGGTGTATTCTTGGCCTCCCAACCCTGAGGGAGGAGAGCATCCATTGGGATGCTCGATCCTCCCTCTCCCCTGTTGACCCCAAGACACCCGAGTCCATTCCTGAACCCGGGTCGCCGGCGTAGTGCGAGGTGTGGCATCCAGCGCCTCAACCCTCAGTGCCACTGGGCCGGTTTCCCATTATTTTCAATGGGAACAGTTACATGTCCCACTTGAAAAAGGATCTTTTGTCACAAATGAGTAATCCTTTTCTGCAAATTGGTTATCCTGTGTTGAAAATGGGAAATCTTTTTTCGTGAGGCCACCAGTTTGTTTTACAGTTAACAAGGGAAACAAAATCAAATAACACAAAACAATTATGTGTTGAGTAGAAACCAACACAAGTAGCTTGCTTATCAGGACTCCATAAGCTGGACTCTGCACTTAATTGTTGAAGAAATGTCCTTGAATTTTATTTTTAGATTATAAATCTTTTTTCATGACTCATGATATGAAAAAAGATTCATTTTCGTATCATGAGCCACGAAAGAGGATCCTTTTTCATGATGTGAAATCCTTTCCCTGGTGTCTAGTGGCACCATCCACCCTCTGACCACTGTTCCTGTAGTTTCCCTGGTGTCTAGTGGCACCCCCCTCCTTCCGGTCATGTGCTAAATATTTCTTAATTGTTGCATTCTAGACAAATTTTTTTATAGCAGTGTAATTAGACTAATACATCTGCGCCAGCATCAAATTTCGGATTTAAATTCCTTCCTCTCGAATGTAGCATTATCGGGTCACTGGAGTCTGTTTTCAAACCATGGTTTTGAATAGCAGTGGTTCTGCATCAATTTAACCACAAATCTAATAAGTTAATAAGTAGGTGTTGTTTTGTTATGCTAAGTTTTATTGCTTTTCTTTTGATTGGAATGATGTTGAGAAAAGCAGCAGACAAGCATTCATTGATAAGGGAATTAGTGCTATATTCTTCCCCTATTATTCATAGCACAATGGACTATGTAAGTACCCGAGGTTGTCAAAGGAGACCAAGCTCTTAAACCACTTAATATACTGCACTAATTGGATGAACGCAAAATAGATGGGAATTAAGGAAAGGCAAAAGGAGAAAGTACTGCCTGCCTTCTTTCGCTCTTTCATCACTTTAACATCTCCAAAGGAGGCACAAGCTTTCAACAAGGAGACTACCAGTTTTGTGCTGAGATAAAATAGAATTTGTTAATGGATTCAAGCAATATACTAATTATTGTGTAGTATAAATATCACCACTGATTTAATAACAGGGATGTAAACTTCTTTTGAGGCTGGTGTGGGATTGCATAGCGAGAGAAAGAAAAGAGTTAATAAGTAAGAAATTAATAAAATTACAGCTCAATGTAGTATGATTGGTGATAGAGTTGTAGCAAAAACATGAACAGAAAAGATCAGGTCAAACTTTTAACAGGGAAACTGACATTCTTCACTTAGTTTGTTCTTTCAAACATAATATTTACTAATGAGATTTTAGGGTAAGTACACCTGCTAATGGCCTTACTTGAAACACATTCCCCTTGAGACCTACCACAATTTAGATGATGAGGGCTATTGTAAACTTTTCAGTTACTCTGTATTCCTTTTTTAATATATTTTTGTGTTATTTGCAAATTTGTCACTTACAGTCACAAACTGTTTGGAACTTTGTTAAAAGACTGGTGCATAAAATTAAAATGCAAGATAGTAAATGTGGGTGCTACAGAAATGACCCTAAACCAAGGCAAATTACATATTTGTATGCTTTCCTGTGTATCTTTAAACACACTCACACACACACACACACACACACACACTCACGTTTATGAGGATTAAGGTTGGCTATAAATGTGGGAACAGATGGTGATATATTTGGCAAAACAAAGGTAACGAGGACTGGGACTGTCATGAGCTCTGGTTATCTGGTGCAATAACAGACTCAAGACTTATTGCAGATTTAAAGAAAACCCTGAAGGTGGTTTATTTAAGGCCGTGGGTCAGGCTACTTTTTTATTGTTGCAAGTATTCCCAGATAGTAGGGCCATATTGGGTTGACATTCATTAATAATGTTCACAATAAGATTACATCATCCTGGAAAATCTCATATAATCCTCCAAACACGCTCCACTGGCTCTTTCAAAACCCCATCATTCAGCACTTGAGGTGGTTTGGAAGGAGAAGAAAATTGGTTTCTTTACATTAATGCTCCTTTGAAAAGAGACTCAGAGTGTGTCATGTGTGACATGTCAAATGTTTAATATGGACTGGCTGAAAGTCAGGGGATCTTTAATGTGTGATATTTATGGGAACTAGTTCAATCCAGCTGAAGAAAGTCAAAAGAATAGGGTCCTCAGATCTGGCTTGTTTACTGTGCATCAGAATGATAGACGGGATTAAGAGTTTATAAAGCAAGATGAAGATGGTCCTTGTAGTTTCCATGGTGTCTAGTGGCACCCCCCCACCCTCCAGTCACTGGCCTAATTGTTTTCCTGGTGCTAATGGCACCCCACCTTCAAATCGCTTGCCCCATTGTTTCCCTAGTGTCTAGTGGCACCCCTGATCCACCGATTGCTGCCCCTGCCTGTAAAAAATAAAATGGTCCTTGTTCTTTTTTTCTAGAAAGTTCCTCAGCAATCTGACCACCCAATCCCACCTCCCACTCAGCACCCACAACCCACATACCCCAGTACATCCCCACACACCCTCACTCACCTGGACAGGTGACAGGGCGAAGATCCTCTCTTCGATCAAAGACGTATCTTTCTGCTGGAACTGGCGACTGCAATATGAGAAACTAAGGTAAATGCGGTCCAATGTATTTCAATGGGGCTTTCAACTCTGATGCATACCTTGCCATTTTTGCATATTTTGACACCACATTTTCAGCATGACCTTTTGGGAACCCCACCTCATGGACAATGTCACTGGAATTTTGCAAATCCATCCTGAAAGGCAATTTCATGGTTGGTTGGCAAAATCACCTTTCATGCATGATTTGAACACTTTCACTGCCTTTGTTCATGAGGTGGGGTCATAAGAAGGCTATGTTGAAATTCTGGGGTAATAATATGTAAAAATGGTGAAGTTATGTGCATGCTTTTAAAATTAACTACACTTGCTCCTGACTTCGGTAATTTTAAACATTTCCATCCCAGATTTTCAACTTTGCCATTTTTTATACCACTTCATGAATATGACAGGAGTCAGTTTTCAAATCCTGGCCAAAATATGGTTTCTCACCTGTGGCATGGAATGACATTGCGGTGGCACTGAATGATGTTTTGGTGGTGATTTGAAAATTCTCAGTCCAGCTTCATGAGTTGGGGTAAAAACAAGGCTATGCTGACAATTTCATTGCTGTTCAGGCTGAAATGCTTCCACAACAACATACATGTATGCATCCATGGAAGAATGGGAGCTCAGGGCTTGGACAGCTTTGTGCTTCCACAGCCAAATGAGGATATGATTATACTATCTCTAAAAGTAAGGAAATTATTTGCAAAAAACTCTGTTAATGCATCAGTTAGGGTTAAAGTGACACTAGTATGGAAATATGACATTAGGGTTTCCAACCCTAACACCCCACCCACACCCTGCAGGCAGCAACAGGGGTGGGGGTGCCTGGGGTTCTCAACCCTAATGCTCACCCATTCTCAATTACTGTATCTATCTCAGCTTATTTACTCCCGGAATTGGGTGAGTGTTAGGGTTGAGAACCCCAAGGCACACCCCACCCCTGTTCTTGCCTGCAGGGTGGGGGTTGGGTGTTAGAGTTGGAAACCCTAATGCCACATTTCCCTACTTTTGTTGCCTTAACCCTGACTGATGCATTAATGGAGTTTTCTTTGCAAAAAATATATATACATGTTCTTTTATTTTTAAAAACTGCATTAATGCACCAGTTAGGGTTCAACTGAATGCCACAAAAGTAGGAAAATGTGGAGTTAGGATTTTCAACCCTAACTGCTCACCCCCATCCTCCCCAAGCAGCAAAAAGACAAGACAACACAAGCAACCATAGGCAGCCATCATTTGATAAAGCACACAACATGCAACATACAACATATACCAGCTACCCCCTTTAGCCAGAAAAAAGTAGCTGTTTTATCCTAATCTGAGCTTTCAATGGTAACATTTTACTTTGACAAAGTGCTATACCTAAACAAAACTGTAACCCCCTTGAAAAATTTCTAGATCTACTACTGACACCATGATACCCACATTGTAACAGTACTTCTGCAGACACAGATACTGATGCATGCTATGTGACACACACACGCACACACACACATGTGCCTGAATAAGCACAGGCTCCTGTGGTGCCTGTGCTTATTTAGCACACAAATCTGCAAAGGTAGCACATCACTCCTACTGTATTTGTGCCATCTGGAAACAGTTGTATGTTGTTTGTCTTAACTAATGATGGCTGCCTGTGGTTACTTGTGTGGTCTTGTTCTTTTGCTGCTTCGGGGTGGGCAGGTGGGGAGCTAGGGTTGGAAACCCTAACGCCATGTATCCCTACTTTTGTGGCATTAATTTGAACTCTAACTGGTGCATTAATGCAGTTTTTTCAAAGAATTCCCTTACTTTTTGAGGTAGTGAAATTGTATTCTCATTTACAGCAGATGCAGAGGGGTAGGGCCCTCTCGGTTCTGCACCAAGGTAAGACTCTGTCTGCCTATGGAAGTGCTGGGCCCTGCACTTCCATATGGCAATGGATGTCAAGAATTCATGGGACTGTCTGGAGGGTTGTGGAAGTACAGGGCCTTCAGGGTCCAGAGCTTCCATGTGGCCCCAGATAAAGATGCACAGGGCAAAGAGTCGCTCTGTTAGCTGAAATGTAGGGCCCTCTGGGACCCATGGGTACAGAGGTGCAGGGCCCTATGGCAAGAGAAGAGTTCTTTTCACTATATGGTACATGAGCCAATGTAGGCAACCCTGCACCCTCCCTTCACAGGTTGGCTGGTGGTGTTGCATGACAGCGCTGTCTCCCTAGCTTTGTCCCATCCTGCTGGCTCACTGAGCTTGCCTCTGAACTCAGCTCACCAACACAGGATCATAAAGCGCTACCCAGAGGGGTAAAGGCTGGCACTACCCACATTTCTTAAGAATTATGTATTTTAAATTTTGACCACAAATTTTCAGGATACTTATGTTTTGACTCTCCCTTATCATCATGACTTGTGGCATTTATGGCATAGTGGCTGAAATGTCATTTTGCACCACAAGTGTGAAAACACATCTTGTTCAGGCTTTGAAAAATGACACCTGTTACAGTACGTTTACGAGGTGAGGAGAGGAATGGCTATGTTGAATGATATATATTGAAAATTAGCAAAGTTCTGAGTCAACATTGAAATATTTCAGTGTTCACACTTTCTTGGTCATATTAATGTATTGAAAAGACTTGCTGTTACATAGATACATAGATACATAGACAGTGTCGGCAGATAAGGGCCTATGGCCCACCTAGTCTGCCCATTTGAGCTTGTAAGTTCAGTTTGTTTTCCTAGAAGTCTATTTCCCCTTACCCCTGACCTCTAGAATTCCTTTATGTCTATCCCATGCATTCTTAAATCCCGTGATTGTTTCAGCCCCCACCACTTCCTCTGGCAGGGTGTTCCACTTGTCCACCACCTGTTCTGTGAAGAAAGTCTTTCTCATGTTTCCTCTGAATCGTCCTCCCTCCAACTTCATCCCATGCCCTCTAGTCCTGAAACATCTTTTTCGCTTAAAAATAGTGTTTTCCTGCACCCTGTTCCTCCCTGTAAGATACTTGTATGTCTCTATCATATCCCTTCTCTCCCTCCTCTCCTCCAGGGAGTACATGTTCAGTTCCTTCAACCTGTCTTCATAGGATTTGTGATGCAACCCATGCACCATCTTTGTTGCCCTCCTCTGAAATACATTGAAACACGCTGTACCTTAGTTTCTCATATTGCAGTTGGCAGTTCCAGCAGCAAGACGTGTCTTCAATCAGAGAGTGGATCTTCGCCCTGGGACCTGTTCAGGTGAGGTGTGTGTGTGTGTGTGTGTGGTCGGGGTGGTGGGTGCTCAGTGAGGTGAGGTGGGTGGGGGTCTGATTGGTGATGGACATTTTTTTTGTTTTTTCTTTTTTACAGTTGTGAAAAAAGACATCAAGGGACAGTTTTCTTTATTACAGCAGACACATAAATTATGGGGATGGCAATTTTGCCACTAGACACCAGGGAAAGACATTTGTGTTACGTGGATGGCAATTGGAGGGTGGGGGTTGCCACTAGACACCAGGGAAAGGCACATACATTATAGCGTTGTAATCGGAGGTTGGGAATGCCACTACACACCAGGAAAATGGTAAATAAATTTGGGATGATGATTGGAGGGGGGTGCCACTAGACACCAGGGAAACATAAAAAAATATGGGGATGGTGATTGGTGGGGGGGGGCCACTAGACACCAGGGAAAAAGTCAGTTCTGGCTTCTGCAACTTGGGGATCCTTTTTCGTATGGCCAGATTCTTTTTTCATTTCACCATACACAAAATATCAGTATGGTCACCGGGCTGGGTGTGCCGTCGGCTGCTCTGGCAGCGTTTTGCTTTAGTTTCTAAGTTTTGTGTGCTGTACATTTTTCTCTTGCTTCTACATTTGTATTTTCACTCGCATTACTAATCACTGACTTTACGACTGCCAATTTTGTTGTTCGTTGGCTGTGTTTTCTCCGAATCCATTGGAGGGATTGAATGAGTTGAGCATGCCAATTTTTGGAGCGATATCGGGACGTTGCTTGGCGTTCCTCAAAGTGTGCACTGGGGCTGTCTTGGTTGGCCCTGTTACTGCCCTCATTAGTCCCACTTGCCTTTATGTAGGGTCGCTATAATTTGATGGCACTTATTTGCTGTATTGTTTTACAAATTTTACTTGTGTTGTATCTCCGTCACTATTTCTGTCACTGCTGTTAGCTTACCTTGTATTGACTGTTCATCAGCTGTATAGTATTTCTTATTTATCCTAAATGTTACACTGCATTTTTCTTCATTATCAAGTATTACCCTGTTGTAACCTCCTGGGTCATGCCTGAAAATAGGCATTTCTATGTCTAGTGCACACTACCCGGTTATCAAAAACAAACAAACAAACAAACAAATAAATAAATAAATATTACCATATTTTTCCCCCAATTGACAACACAGTCTTCTTATGACTGCACATTATGAACCTAGAAGGTGAACATTTTCAAATCCCCCAAAACATAATTTTGTGGAGTGACTGCAAAATCACTTTTCAGCATATATTTGAAAAATCTCACCTGTGTTGGTCATGAAGTGGGGTCCCAAAAAGGCCATGTCGAAAATTTGGTGGAAAATTATTGAAAATCACAAAAGTTATGAGTGTATGTTGACACCATATTTCTCAAGAATTTTTTTTTAACCCAAATTTTCAAGATAGTCATTTTCCAACTCCTCCCTTATAAACATGACATGTGGCATTTATACCATAGCGGCAGAAATGTCATTCCATACCACATGTGTGAGAAAACTTCTTGTCCAGGATTTGAAAACTTACATCTGTCATGTTTATGAGGTCTGTGTGTGGGGGGGGGGAGGAGGGGCTGTACTGAAAGAGATATATTGAAAATTATCAAAGGTCTGAGTGAACATGGAAATATTTCAATGTTCACTCATAGCTCAGTCATTTTGCAATATTTTCTCACCAAATTTTTAATATAGTCATCTTATGACCCCATCTCATAAACCCAGTAGGTGAACATTTTTGAATCCCATCCAAAAAGTGATTTCATGGAGTGACCACAAAATGACAATTCTGAATGGATCTAAAACACTTCACCTACCTTGTTCGTGAAGCTGGGCCCCAAAAAGGCCATGTTGACAATTTCTTGGAAAAATATAAAAAAATGACAAAGTTAAGAGTAAAAATTCAAAATGTTTTGAAATACATGAAACAGATTTGCCTTGTTTTTCATAACACAGTCACCAGTTCCAGCTGCAAGATGTATTGATCAGATCATGGATCTGACCTGTTGGGAACTTTAGGTGAGTGATGGTGTGTTGGTGGTGGGTGCTGAGTGGGGTATCAGGGTGGGATGGGTGGGGAAGTCAGATCAGTGAGGAACCATTTTCTTCTTTTTGGGTTTAATTTAAAATAGCAAAAGATCAACAAGGGATGGTTTTCTTATTTTACCAGGGACTTAGCCAACTCTGGGCACTGGACACCCCAGTGTCAGAATATTCTTTGGTAGCACCAAGGTTAGGCACCCTAGTGCTGTCACCTATATATATTGAGAAAGGAGTGGGTGACCTGGAAGGGAGGAGGTAGAAACAAGCAGTGCCATGGTTGGGCACCCTGGTCCACTTTTATGTTACTTTTAAAAAATAATTTATTTATTGAGAAGGGGGATGGGTGCCCTGGAGACAAGGGATGTGGTTAAAAAGTGGTGATACCAGGGGTGGGCACTCTGGTCCACATAAGATAGAAAGGATAGGTTGGTAGATGGGTAGGCAGGTAGATAGACAGACAGATAATTGTATCTAGGACAGACTGTCAGCTCACCAGACTGCCTGCTCACTGCTGCCACTCAAGCTGGCAGCACTACTCCAGCTGGAGCTGCACAAATGAAGACAATCCTGCTGTTCTCATACAGAGAACACCAGTGAATGGCTCATCTTGCTAAGCTGTGCATCCAGGATTTTTGGATGACCAGAATCCTTATTTCTAGGTCAATTTTCCAAAAAACTAACATCAGAATCTAGCTAAACAGGTCCCATTTGCCTAGGTTCAGGTGTTTGTTTTTTGAAAATACTCCATTTTTATTTATTTTCAATGTTTTTTAGTTTAAAAAAGATGTCAGCCATGAAGATTGTTATTTCTTTCTCACAATCGATAATTTTCAATAAATAACCTCTCACGAACTATACTGTTTATCATTTGTATCAGAGGTTTGTCCAAAAACTCTACTGAGCATGCTCAGAAAAAACTTTGAAAGTCCTTATAACTCTGGAACCATTTAATATCTTTTTACGAAACCTTTAAAAGGCACTACCTTGGCACAGCCTTTATACTTCTCTGGTGCTGCTGCACACTGAGTACTGTGCCCAGTTTTGGGCCCCTAGTAATATGGGTGACTTAAAAGCCCTAGAGAGAGTTCAAAGAAGGGCAACAAGAAGAATTAAAGAGGTCCAGGGATTAGACTATGAACAAAGACTGAAAGAACTAGAGCTGTATTCTTTGGAATATCGCAGATTAAGAGGGGATATGTGCCTGAGATTTTGAGCACTATAAGATCCACATCTATGGGAACAGCTGGGCCTCACCATTAGAGATCAGAATTACAACACCAGAGTCCATCCCTTACAGCTCAAGGGAGATAGATACAACATGCATACATGCAAGCATTGGTTCTCAGTGAGGGCAGTTAAAATTTGGAATGAACTCCCAATAGAAGTAGTAGGGAGTAAAACCATGGAGGCATTTAAGCATACCCTAGACTCCTACTTGACTACTAAAAATATTACTGGGTATCCTTAGATTTTAAAGCGATCTATGATGGGCTTCAGTCTCTATAGAGCTCAGGAAAAACCTATGAAACCTAAGGCTGCTTCCACCCTGAAAGTTTGGTGAAAAAATTCTGTACTGCCTAGGCTGTACATGATAGCAAAAATTAATTATAAAAGAAAAAGTACTTCATTAAAAATTGATGATCTGTATCTCAGAAAATGCACAAGATGCCATCATGAGACTTTTCACATCTTGAGACCCTGCCAGTCAGAAAGCGCATGCCATAGTTTGGGTAATTTCATTGAACACTGCCGAAGTTATTAAGGTGCCAAAATTGGGGTTTTACATTAAACACTACTCAATTCTGGTTCTATTTTAAACCCCTAACTTTGTGCCTTAATAGCGTTGATGTCACTTGATGAAACTGCCTAAAATTTGGTGTGTATTGACTAATATGCAAGGTCTCAATATGGGAAAAGTTTCATGATTGCAGCTTGTGCAGCTTTTGAGATCTGCATATGTTATTATCCTGTAGACATGTAATTTTTTCCTGTACTTAACATAGGTTTTAGGATTTGCTCTCATTTACAGCTTTGACAGTGTGGAATTTGTTTTCCAAAACTTTCAGGGTAGATATGCGCTGTGCCACAGTAGTGCATTTCAAAGGTTTTGTGAAAAAATATTAAACAGTTCCAGAGTTATCGGGATTTAAAACATTGCTTTTTTTGGTTTTGTTTTTTGATTGCTGTTCTGAGAATGCTCAGTAAGGTTTTCTGGATAATCTTAGATGACACAAAAAAGTTGGTGTCACAAGACCATTTTCTGTTTTGTGAAAGTTTGTTCTCATGACACAAAATATTTTTTGTATTGTGACAGCTGAGCTGCCATCTTTTTTCCCTGAACTAAAAAAACATGTAAATATAAAAATATGGTATATTTTATAAAAACAAACACCTGAACCTAATTAAATGGGACCCATTTTGAACCCAGCAAAATTGGACCAGTTTAGCTAGGTTAAGGTGTTTGTGTTTTTAAAAAGAAGACCAGAAGTACTTTTTCTGAGTACCCCAAAATCCAGGGTGCCCAGCCTAGCAAGAGGAGCTATTCACCCACACTCTCTATATGAGAACAGAGGGAGTTTCTTGACTTCTGAAGCCACAGCTGGAGTCATGCTGCCGGGTTTAGTTTCAGTGGGATCAGTACCATCGCCCGCATACAAACTTCCCGACCATAATTTTACTGTCACGTACAGATTAACAGAGCTCAATATGTATACCCTAGAGCAAAGGAGGGAGAGAGGTGATATGATCAAAACATTCAAACACCTTAAGGGCATTAACAAGGTGAAAGAGTCTAACATGTTTCATTATAAGAAAAATAGCAGGACAAGAGGACACAGCATGAGATTAGAGGGAGGCCAATTAAGGGGTAATGTGAGGAAGTTCTTTTTCACAGACAGGGTTGTGGATGCATGGAACATCCTACCTCAGAAAGTAGTGGACATGAATACAGTGCAGGGCTTCAAACAGGCATGGGATAGGCATAAGAGAGCAATACAGATGAGTATGAATAGATAGACCATTGACAGAGCAAAGGCCAATGGCACATTTATAAGGTAGAAAAAGAAACTAGCAGACTGGATGGGCCTTGAGGTCCTTATCTGCCATCAACTTCTATGTTTCTATGTACTTGCCGACAAGTCTTATTTCCTGGTAACAAACTTTCTGACACTAATAATCCCATCAAGGAGTATTAACGTTAAATGCTGGAAGACCAAATCCCTGTTGCAAGACCAAATCCCTGAATCTTTCTCCATACAATTTGACCTAGACAGAAAAGGCAACCCTTGTTTATTGCATTGGGGAACTCAGTCTTGCAGACATTTATGGCAGCTTGCTCAAAGTCTGTGATAATGACACGGGGTGAAAGTGTACAATCATACTGCTCTGCGACATCTTACAGGTCCTGAAACATAGTGACATAAAAGTCCTATGATTTTGCGGACATTAGTGCGTACACCAGTGGCAATATTCTGCATGTCTCTATGTTGCCAACTGGTGCATGGATAGAATAGAGCTGACAGAACAGGTTTGGTACAGTTCGGAATGTTCCATCCATTATCCAATAGTCTGCACACATTAACTTCTCAATATTTTTTGGTGGTGAATAGCAAACCCCTTTCATTGCCACAAGTTGCATCTCAGGCTAAGAAAAATTGCCCATTCACTGTTGTGAATTTATGAGGTAGTGCAACCTCCTCCAGTGTTCGTGGCTATATTAACTTGCTGAGCATGCTTAAAAACTTGCCGCAGTGACTGCTTGGGAGGCAAGTTCTGACAGACTTCATGGCACACACCAGCAGTCTCACTCTGTATTAGCTGTGCTAGAGTGTCATGTGTTGTTAAGGCTGTTTGCTTCAATGAAGTAATTGCTGTGGTAATGGGAACATCACAAGCATCTGGGCTATGGTTGTGGTCAGTGGTTGACCACAGATGGTGTTGCCCACTCGCAAGTGGTGAGTAAGCACGGCTGTGGCGTGCCAAAGCTTTGCAGCTTTGGCAACACCAATAAAAGAGGTCATTGCAACTTCTTTCTTTGATGTAAAGGTAGCCAGCAATGCTCAATTTAGGGTTTCCCCACTGTGAAGGCACAATATTGCAAACTACTGAATCAGCAACTGATGAGATTGCTTCAGCCATTTTGATTTGCTATGGACAGTCAACTGGTAATACGGGCAGTCTTTTATGCCCTAGTAACATCAGGTGAGTAGCCTATCAGAGACTGCAATGTTCCGTGCTGAAATGATCAGCTGTTCAAGACTAATTTCTTATGGCGCATAACACTGACAGCAGCTGTCACTGTCAGTGTCAATGTTAATTACGGTTTGATACTGGACATGAGTCTGGATGTAGGTTGCTTCCTAAGTATTTCATTGTCGGGAGAATCTGCTTCTATACGAAATCAAAGGTGGGAAGGTTACAAATGGGAAGTCAAATACGGGTGTTTTTTAGCCAGGAAGTTGAGTGACGGGAGATCGTACTAGACCCATTTCAGCAGTGAACTGGTGATTGTGATATATCTCTCTTTCTTTCTTTCTTTCTTTCTTTCTTTCTTTCTTTCTTTCTTTCTTTCTTTCTTTCTTTCTTTCTTTCTTTCTTTCTTTCTCTCTCTCTCTCTCTCTATCTATCTATCTATCTATCTATCTATCTATCTATCTATCTATCATCTTTCTTTATTCTTTATTTTTTTTAATTCATTTTATTTATTTATTTATTTATTGAAGTATTTCTCCAGGAAGACACGCTAAGCAACAAGCTGCTCATCTCCCAGTGCAACCTGGGGGGGTAAGGGAACATGAGGATAGTTTACAGAGATTTGGTACACAATATAAATTTACAGTAGATTGCATTCAAATAATTTGAGCAGACTGTACAGGAGTAATGAAATAGTGGGATGCTAACAGTTTTGAACTAGATAGATACTATGCCAACACTTTTGGACTAGATAGATACAACACAAAATAACATTTAGGCATACACTAAATGACACATAACTATATAGCTAGAATATGGCTGAACAGAATTGTTGTAGTTTGATCTAGGGAAGTTAGTGAGGGGTAATCACAGGCAGAACAGGTTGGCTAAGGTATAACAGAAGTGCAAGTTAACTACAAGTGCATTAGAGATTAGGGGTCTACCATGGCTAGTGCTATGTAAGGAGGAGAAGGGAAGGTGAGAGAGAGGAAGGTATGTTGGCAGGCAGAGAAGCGGGGGAGGGTGGTGGAAGGGGATGGAATGAGGAGGCAAAGGAAGAGGTAGGAGGAGAAAGGTCTGCTGAGGCCTGACCCCTCCAGTATGCTGAGGACCCTGCCTGCACAAGGCAGGGGTCAAGCACGACAGGAAGGGAGCAGGTTGTGGCAGAGAGAGGTAGAGTACGATAGGAAGGAAACAGTTTGTAGGCAGCAAGGGGAACTAGACTTTAGAAGAACAGAAGAAAGAGGGTGAAGGTGAGAGAGAGAGAAGAGAAGCTGAATCCCAGCCCTTCAGGATGTGAAGTGGAGGGAAGAGTTGGGTTAATGGTGTAAGGATAGGGTAGGGACTGGCCTTTGGTACAACTTTGGATGATTGAGAAATCACAGTAAAAGAACAATGGAAGGTCTGAAGGGAAGGAATTGGGGGAAGAGAAGGAAAGGTGGTGTTTAGGTGGGGGGGGTGAGCTGCAGCAGGGGCATTGCATGGGTACTGAAGAGAGGTAGGGTTTGCCAGGGGCTTAGAGGGGGGAGTTAGGGAGGGTTGTAGCAGGAACAGCTTCAGTAGGTGCAAGGAAGTTTTTAAGGGCAGAGCTGATGGAGTAGTAGGAGGATGAGTGATGAAATTGAGGGGGGAGGGAATGCCACATTTTGGGAAGCAGTGAGAGTAACTGGATTGGCTGATGAGGGTGATTCTGTGGGGGACCACCAGAGTGCGGGAGTTGGATGAGCTAAGGGAGTGAGAGGGAGTGGGGGTGTTATAAATGAGGGGGAGAAGTAGGAAGGGAGTTCATCTAGCCAGTGCATGGAGGTGAATTTAGTGCATGGGAGAGTAGTCTGTTTGTAACAGAGTGGAAGTATCGGGCATGGTAGAGATCACAGTGGTGGGTGCCAGAGGAAGCAACAAGGGAAAAACGGCAGAAGGAATTGAATAGGGTACCTAATCTGGCCAGGGAGGACTTGGGAGCAGCACCGTAGACTACATCACAGTAGTCAAAGATGGGAAGGATCATCTTCCGAACAAGTTCTTGCCTAACCATAGAGGGGATACATCTACTCTTCCTGAACAGGGCACCAAGTTTGGGGCACAATTTTCCGGGGATGGCGTCAATATGTCTGGAGAAGTTTAGGTGTTGATCCAGCCAAACTCCTAGGTACCTGAAAGAGGATGTGTCCTCTAGTAAATTCCCATCAAGGGTGTGGAAAGTGGGCAGGGAGGGAAGCCCAGAGAGTCTCTGCCTTGTGCCAAAGATCATGGAGATAGTCTTCTTGGCATTGAGAAAAAGTTGATGGTTAGCAAACCAGAGCTGAACCTTGTTGAAGTCTTGCTGCAAGTTGGATGTAACCTCAGCTGGGAAGAGCCAGATGCATACAGGACCGTATCATCAGCATACATTTGTATGGCGATGATGGTGGAGCAGACAGATGGAAGGTCATTTAGGAAGATGAAGAACAATAGGGGCCCTAGCACTGAGCCCTGAGGGACTCCAGTATTAATCAGGAGGGGAGGAAAAATGACATCAGAGATCCTGACTGATTGGGTTCTACCAGTAGGGTAGGCCTGGAATCAGCTAGTGGCTGAAGGAGATAGGCCAGCTGTTGAGAGGGAGTCAAGGAGGACGGAGTGGGAAACAGTGTTGAAAGCCTTGGCGAGGTCAACAAAGATGGCTGAGGTGATTTGGCCATTGTCCCATCCTGGTAAGGATAGCTTCAGTGAACTGAAGTAGGGAGGTACTGGTGGAGTGATTTTTTTCTGAAGCCAGATTGGAAAGGCCTGAAGTAGGAGGCATCAGTTAGAAATGAGGTAAGCTGGGAGAGGACAAGTTGTTCTTGTAATTTAGCTAGGGTAGGGAGGAGAGTGAGAGAGAGAGAGATAGGGCAGTGATTTCCAGGGGAAGATAGGTCACTGTCTTTGGAAGAAGGAGGACCACAGCATGTTTCCATGAGGTAGGGACCGAGGCAGTAGAAAATGAGAGGTTTAGAATTAGAGAACAGGGGTAGGCAATGGCCGAGGCAGAGAGAGAGAGGAGTTTGGGGTCTAGGCCATCTGGGGAGGAGCCTTTTGAGGGGTTGATACTGAGGACAGCTTGTAGCGTGTCATTTGGGGAGATTGTATCAAAGGAGAAGAGGGGGTGGGAGGAGTGGGGAGGAGAGGTACCACTGGAGAGAGGAGAGGAGTGAGGGTAGGAAGGGAGAGATTTCAGTAGCTCTGAGGCACAAGTGGTATAGTAGGAGTTAAATTCAGCAGCTACAGCACCCAGGTCAGCCACAAGGGTGTCATTTATTTTAAGCATGGGTGGTGGGCGGGACATTGGGGAAAAGAGGGCCTGAACCACCTTCCAGAACTTGGAAAGTGAATTTATGTTTGTGAGGAAGGCGGTGTTAAAGTATTCAGGCTTTGCTAGCCTTGTGACCCTGGTACAGGCATTTTGAAACTTGTGATAAGTCATGAGATCATTAGGAAGCTAGGTTGCTTTATGATGTTTCCAGGTGCGATCTCTAGCTCTGAGACTGGCCAATAGTTTTGGAGTAATTCAAGGTAAGTGGTTTCCCCTAACCCTGGTTTGTTTGAATCGGGTAAAGGTATTCCAGTTCTCTAGGAATATATAAAATAAGCAAGGGCCTTATCAATCGATGGAATGTTGGCTAGGGGAGACCAGTCAGAGAGGGCTAGGTTGTGCATGGGAGATTCTAATTCTAAGGATTTAAAAGAGCGTAGTGTCAAGGTTTTATGTGAGAATTTGGGTCTCTTAACTTTCCTGACTAAGAATACTGGATTGTGATCACTGGGTGCATCAGGAAGGATACCAGAGATGATGACTCTATCGTGGTAGGAAGTAAGAGCCCAGTCAAGTAAGAAGTGATTTTGTGTCTTGTGGTTGGGATGAGTAGGTTCCAATATTGGCTGTGTGAGATTACGGGCACAGATTTCATTGCATATTTTAGTTTTTTATTTTGGTGACAGCCAGTTTAAATTGAAGTCACCTAGGATGTACAGCTCCCCAGTGTGAGAGAGGGCAGTGATGAAAGTTAGGAGGTCAAGAGCAGTAGAAGGCTGGATGTTTGGGCAGCAATAGATGCCAGCTATAAAGACAGGAAGAGTAAAGGGAAGGGTAACATGAATAGCTGGAGCATCATGGGTCATTGGGTTGGAATATGAGTAAATTATGGAGTATTGGAGGGATGTAAGGATGTACATGGTGACACCGCCACCCCTGCCAACTTGGTCTTGCCTTAGGAGGGAGTAGCCAGGAATGGAGACTGAGTGGTCAGGGATTGTGCTCTTTAGCCATGTTTCTGTAATGATTAGGATGTCTGGTTCTATAGAGGCAACCATGGTTTGTAGGAGGTCAATTTTTAGTACTAGGCTACAGATATTTAGATGTAGGATCTTGAAGCCTCTTGGAAGGGCTGTAGGAGCAGAGGAGGGAGCAGCAGCTGTGAAAGCACCAGAAGTGCTGGAGGCAACAGAGCCAGGGTTGGGATGGATGTCCCCAGAGGAGAGCAGGAGAAGAGCGAGGATGAGGAAGTGGAGCTTTGGGCATTTGGAAGGAAAATCCGAGGAGGCCTGGTGTTTGGAGGGGAATGGAGGGGTAGAGTAAGGGGGCAGTAGATGAAGAACAGCAAGGATAGATGGCACAGATAGTAGTGATGCATGAGAAATCATAGAGAAGTGAGACCATAGTTCAGAGAGGGGAGAGGGAGTAATAGTGAGAATGTAAGTAGGGGAATTGAGGAGAGGGATGTAGGGGGTTGTTGCATTATTTTGCATTGGCATGTTGTGAGCAAGAGGGGTTGGCAGAGAGAAGGATAGAAATAGAAAAAGGAGGAGGGAGGAGAGAGGGAGCTGCTTTGCAACAGGGGCCCGATTTTTTGGGAAAAAACAACTAACATAAGAAGGGAGTGTGAAGAAGATGGAATAACATTACCATACTGAGATTCAAGGCCGTACTCAGAGAATAGTTGGACAAAGAGCTGAGCATGTAACAACAGAGCAATCACAGAGGGAATTGACTGAGAAATATCTTCTTACTTCAGTCACGTTACAAAAAAGAACTAAGGGCCCTCTAGTGGCAGAACTTTATAATCTGCTAATGGGAAACAGGACACGTAAAAAAAAAATAGAATTGAGCAGCCGTTCCTATTAAAATAAGCTCACAGAAAAGGGTAAATCTGTGGCAAGCTACAGAGTACAGGGCATAGACAGAAACTGCCAATCAAGCCATCAGATTTAAGCCTCAGAAGTGCCCTTAATTCAAAGAAAGGAAAGCCCTACTGGTGTTCCAAGGTGGCTTCTGCCACAGCAGAGGAGCTTAGATGTACCTGGGGTCTAGAGGATGTGGCTGAAGATGCTGGGGGGTGGGTGGCAGCTGAAATGCTGGAAGTGCCACAGGAGAGAGGCAGCACCATTTCAGCCTGGTCAGAGGAAGGGCTGAATTGAAAGAGAAGAAAACAGGGATTTTAGTAACTACTTGGATCTAGAGTAGAGATAAGAAGGCAGAGGGACACAGTATGAAGAGATAGTTAACCAGCAGGGGTCTGTGCAGAAGGTAATAAAAGAAAAAGTAAGGGTGTTTGCAAGGAGGTGGAGTGAGAGGAAAGAGAAGCAGCTTGGGGGGGGGGTCACCCCTGCCAGGGGCTAGAGGAAGGTTATCTCAGAGTTAGGAAAAAGACACACAAGGCAAAAAAAAAATGGCAAAGAAAGAAAAATAGTTAAGGCTGCAGTTTTACATTCAGTAACCCAGCCCAACACAGTTAGCCACCCAAGATTTATACATTTAGCTACACATTTAAATAGCCCAACAGTTTGTGCAGTAAAAATTACAGCAGTCTTAGCAAAAAATAGAATTGAGCAGCCTTTCCCATTAAAATAAGCTTACAGAAAAAGGTAAATTTGTGGCAAGCTACAGAGTACAGGGCATAGCGAGAAAGTGGAAATCAAGCCATCATAATTAAGCCTCAGAAGTGCCCTTAATTCAAAGTAAGGAAAGCTCTACTGATGTTGTAAGGTGGCTTCTTCCGTAGTGGAGGAGCTTAGAAGTACCTGGGGTCCAGAGGATGCTGCTAAAGGTCCTGGGGGGTGGATGGCAGCTGAAATGCTGGAAGTGACACTGGAGAGAGGCAGCACCCTTTCAACCTGGTCAGAGGGAGGGCTGGTGTCCAAAGGATGTGGCTAAAGGTCCTGGGGATGGGTGGCAGCTAAAATGCTGGACATGGCACAGGAGAGAGGCATACATTGACTTTTTTCTGTACTTGCTCATAACTGTGGTAATTTTCAGTATTTTGCCGGAAAGTTTCAACATAACCATTTGAATCAAATGACAGCTTGGCTACATCTCTCCACTGGTGTAAAAAAGCAAGTTGCAGTCAAGTTATGCAAAAGTAAAACTTTTATTGCACCAGATGCCATTACACAGCTAAAACAGCGTGCCACTCCCCAAGCAGCTGAATGTTTTCGCGTTAATCTCGTGCTTTCTCAAAGCTCCTTGAGAAAGCGTGAGATTAGCTTGAAAATGTTCTGCTGCTTGGGGAGGGGCACGCTGTTTTAGCTGTGATGGAAAATGGTGTTTTGGCTAGTATACTGTAAGTGCCACACGTCATGTTTGTAAGGGGAGTCAAAAATTTACTATCTTGAATATCTGGGGACAAAATTATGAAAAAATAATAATTATTAAGAAATGTGTGTAGCGCCAGACTTTACCCCAGCAGGCAGTGCTTTGTTTCAGAAGGAAAGGTGCAGGGTTGCCCAGATGGGCCTAGGCACCAAATAGTGAAGACAACCCTTCTCTTGGCATAGGGCCCTGCACATCTTGTAATTTGTCAACTCCTACCCAAAAGGTGATTTCACAGTCGTTTGGGGAATTCACCTTTTGAGCAGGATTTGCATAATGACAGTCATATTGTTCATGAGGTAGGGTCCACAAGAGGCCATGTTGAACATTTGGGGTCAAAATGTCAAAAAATGAATGAGTTATAACCATTTGTTGCAATTTCGCTACACACGCTCGTAACTTTGCAAATTTAAAATATTTTGACCCCAAATTTGAAACATAGACTAGTTATTACCCCACCAAATGTATGTCACAACTGTCATTTTTCAAAGCCTGGCTGAAATGTGTTTTTGCACTAGTGGCACGGAAATGGCATTGCAGTTGCGTGGAATTATGTTTCTCTAGGGATCTGAATATTTTCTGCACTGGGTACATCAGGTGGGGTAATCACATGGCTATGCTGACAATTTCCTCAATCTTGGGCTATACATTTAAGCACGGGGACTAGAGGGCCCCATGCTTCCACAGCTAAGTACATATACGAATCTATAGAGAGATGGTAGCACAGGGCCCAGAGGGACCTGCGCTCCCACAAGCAAATTATGATATGATTATACTATCTTTAAATGTAAGGAAATAAATTGCAAAAAAAACTCGTTAATGCATCAGTTGGGTTGCCACAACAAATGCAGGGAAATCTTGCATTAGGGTTTCACCCTAACACCCCACCCCCACCCTGCACAGACCAAGAGGCATCAAGAGGGTGGCATTGGGGTTGTCAACCCTAACGCTCACCCCATACCATTATAAATTAAGCTGGGTTGGTACAGTATAGGAGAACGGAGTGAGTGTTAGGGTTGATGACCCTAATGCCACCCCCTGACACCTCTTGGTCTGCACAAGGTAGGGTCCCTAACATCTCATTTCCCTACTCTTTTTGTGACAACCCTAACTGACACATTAATGAAGTTTTTTGGAATGTATTATGGTAGCACGGTAGTGCTACCATAGTTAGGGTTGAGGAGCCCTTTTAAGGTTAAAGGGTCAAACTTTGCACCTTAATAACTTTGGCACCGTTTAACGGATATGCCTGAAATTTGGATTGCACTATCAAGAACCATACATCTTGGGATCTGCCAACTTTTGTATTGGTTGGATATACAGCTGTGGAGTTATTAAGAATGATCTGCACGTGCATTTTTGCTATTTGGTGACTTCTTTGCTCGTGCCTACAGGTCGCATGTTTTGCATGACCAGTCTGAAAACTTCAGGGAACATGCAGCCAGGGTCCCCAATGTGCCTTTTGAAGATTTCGTGAAAAAATATTGAACGGTTCAAAAGTTATTCAAAAAACAAGTTCCCATTATAAGTCAATGGGAAAAGTTAACAAAAAGTTCTGACACTTTCGCAAATGCACTTTTTACTGTCGCAAATGGCCCTAGTACTTTCTCAAACCCACCATTTTGTTTTCAGTTGGTGATCAGAAAAATGCTTGGCATTTAAAATTAGGACCATCTAGGGACACAATTCTTTTTGTGTTCACCTAGTCGGAGCCTGAGGATGCTAGCCATGTCTTTATTTTGGGGTTAAACACCCCAGAAATATGTTTTTCAAAGTTCTGGAAAAAGTACTTTCGCAAAATACTTTCGTGCTCACGACACTTTCTCAAATCTGTGCGAAAGCTTTCGCAAATCACGAAAGTACTTTGCAACACTATGGCCAAAATGACAGGAGTTCTTTGTCACCTTGCTGCAAAAGAATGGTTAGGTTTTTTGACCTGAAATTTGCAGGGATGCAGCCAGTATCTCGCAGATGTGCCTTTTGGTGGTTTGGTGAAAACATATTGCATGGCTGCAAAGTTACTGTACTCCGAAGTTGGCGTTTTTTCCCATAGACTAACATGGTGGCGTATGCCGTGCCTTTCGGGGCTTGTATCTTGAAAACGATGCGAGATACAGATTTTTTGTTGCGAGTTTTTCTACACCTCAGATTCTTTACACATGTGATGGGGTGTGAGTTAGGGCCGATGACCCCATGGCGCACCACGATGCCAGTTGGGGGGGTGGGCTGTTGGGGGGGTCCAAGGGGGGTTTTCAACCCTAACACCGAATTTCCTCACCTTTGTCACTGTGAAACAACCCTAACTGATGCATTAAACAGAGTTTTTTGCCTCTAATATATATATATATATATATTTTTTTTTATTTAAGTGCTGCAGTAGCGCCACTATAGTTAGGGTTGAGTAGGCACTTTATTGTTAAACCTCCAATGTTTGCCACATACAAATAACAACACCTTTAGGGCTGACAGCCCAAAAGGAAAACTGCACCTCTGATTTGCTTCAGGGGTTGGGGTGGGGTTTTAGGTCTGGAAACCCTAAAGCCACATTTCCCTACTTTTGTCACTTTAGTGTGAACCCCAAATGTTGCATTAACATAGTTTTTTGCAAAGAACATGTATCTATCTATATATATATTTATTCAATGCAAAAACTTTGTTAATGCATCATTTAGGGTTAAAACACAAAAAGTAAGGAAATGAAACTTTTAGGGTTGATCTCTCCCCCACCCCGGACCTGCCATCATCCAGATTGATAGCTGACGGGATGTGTCCTTAGGGTTATGAGGCCTAAGTTTTACCCCATTCTTCTTTTCTGTGGCTTGTGAATATGATTACAAATGGAATGGGGTGAGATTTAGGCCTCACAACCCTAAGGACACATCCCGTCAGATGTCAATCTCGGGATGATGGGCAGGTCCGGGGGGGAGGGGTCAACTCTAAAAGTTTCATTTCCTTACTTTTTTTGTTTTTTCACCCTAAATAATGCATTAACGAAGTTTTTGCATAGATTTTCCTTACTTTTTAAGAAAGAATAGAAAAGTAAAAAGTCGCAGAAGATGGTGGGAACTTCCAAATTCATTAAAAGTGAAAAGTCACGCAAGTTGGTGGTAGCAAGGGCCCTTTAGGCCCCATGCTCCCACCAACTTATAAATTTCTGCATAAGATAAGACTACAAGTACTGAATATCATGTTTGTTGGGAGCGCATATGGGTGGGAGCATGGGGCCCGAAAGCACCCACCACATTGAAAGAAAGCAAAGTGTCAGTCATCACAGTGGCATAATTCAATACCTGTTTAAATGTCAGACACGTAACCACTGGAAATTACCTCCAAGGCAGTAACGCTAGGCACCCTATAAATGTGAACCCAGTACCACAATGCAAAATGCCATATGCAAAACATACAGTGTGTCAAGCAATATTTCCACGGCAAATTAATTTTCCAACACCTAAACACCATAATTCACATGAACAGGACGTCTCCTGAAGACCCTTCAAATTTCAGTATAAAAGACAAAACCGTTCCCAAGATACAACATGAGAAAGTTTGAGATTTTCATTTGTTAGAGTGGCAGACTTCCGCACCTGTTAAGATTTTAGACACCTAACAACTGAAAAGTAGATCCATGGCAGTAAGGCTAGGTACCATATATATTTCAAGCCAGTATGAGAATGGAAAACTCTGTCCGCCAAACGTAAACCTGACCATGCAATATGTCCAGGAGAGGAGAGCTGCCTGGCAGTCTTCTATTCTCACCCAGCTCTCCCACCCCCAGCCACTGAACCTATAAGTCATTTCTATGTTTGCTTGCAAGCATGTGCAAGAAACATAGTGCTGCCATACGAGTTTTCGTAGGTGTGCCTCCCCTCTTCCAAAGCCCTGCTCTCTTTTGCAGGCATGGTGGCACCACGTCAATGAATGTCCTAGCTATCTGTGACAGCTATTCAGATGCAGTGGTGTACAGTTGTAAGGAAAACACCACAGACAATTTGCATACTGCCGTCGGCAGTATGCAAATTGCCTACGTCGGCACTGCATCTGAACTGTCTGTCATAGACAGTTCTTTCCCCCCACCCCCAAGAACACATAGGTGCACGCTGGGAGCCCTTCCCAGCATGCTCATGCACTCCCAAACACATTGTATGGCTGACGGGGGTGCTCAATCCTCCGTCGGCTCCACTGCCCCCCAACACACTTCCAGGTGCTATGCTGGGAGCCCACCCCAACATGGCAAACATCTGTCTGCTGGCCCCCAAGAGAATTTCAGGTGCCATGCTGGGAGCTCACCCCAGCGTGGAAAATATCTGTATACTGACAGGGGTGCCCAGTCCCCCATCAGCTCCACTATCCCCCACCCCCCAAAAAAAAACACTTCCAGTTGCCACGCTGGGAGCCCACCCCAGTGTGGCAAAAGTTGGTATGGCAGACGGAGGTGCCCAATCCCCTGTTGGCTCCACTGCTGCCCCCCAAAAAATAACGTTTCAGCTGCCACGTTGGGAGCCCACCCGAGCATGGCAAAAGTCCCGCATCGTCTTCCTGCACAAAGGAAAAAAACCTGTAAATTAAAAACGGTCCCTCGTTGACTGTCTTGCCCCCCAATCTGTGCCCACCCTCTGCACACCCACCTCCCCACACCCCCACACCCCCACACACCTCCATATTTACCTCTGGAGTCTGAGCGATCTTCGGTGGACCGGGAACAAGTCTGCACTCTTCAAAGCCAACCGCGAACTGAAGAAATGCCAGTAAGCTGTATAATGGCATAAATGGGTTTTTTTCAACTTTGGTGCATATCTCGGCCATTTTGGGGAATTTTTCATAAAATTTTCAACATGGGGTTTTTGGGGGCCCACCTCATGAACTGTCAGTTTGTTATTCGGTTCCGAAAGGTGATTTTGCTGTCACTGCGCGGAACCACCTTTCAGGACTGAGTAATGAAACAACAGTGGCACAGTTCATGAGGTAGACCTCAAAATCCTAAGTTGAAAATTGGTGAAAAAATTTCAAATGACTGTAGTAGATGCAAGCGCGCTCAGTTCCTACGCACGCCATAAGTTGGTGAATTTTTATATTTTACCCAGATTTTCAACATTGCCATTTTACCACACCTCCTTATGAGCAGTACAGCTGTCATTTTTCACATCTCACCCAAAATGTTTTTTCGCACATGTAGAGCACAATGGCACAGTCGGTGTATGAAATCAATGTTCAGGACAGATTAAGAAAATCACAGTGACACTGTTCATGAGCAGAGGTCTTAAAATGGCTATGTTAAAAATTTGGTGACAAAAGTCCATAAAATGACTGTGTTATGAGCTAGCATTGTGCAGTTTCTACGCACCCTTGTAAGTTCATGAATTTGTAATATTTTCAGTCCAGATTTTCAACACTGGCATTTTTCCACACCTCCTTATGAACAGTACAGCTGTCACTTTTCATACCCTGGCCGAAATGTGTTTTTGCACCTCCGGTGCAGAAATGCGTGCTCGCTCTGGGAAATCACTGTTCGGGACAGATTAAGAAAGTCACAGTGACACTGTTCATGAGCGAAGGTCCCAAAATGCCTGTGTTGACAATCTGCTGTAAAAAATCACCAAACTAATTACATTATGGGTGTGCATTGCGCAGTTTCTACGCACGCTTGTGACTTCACTATTTTTTTTTATATTTTCACTGCACATTTTCAACATTGCCATTTTTTACACCTCCCCATGAACAGTACAGCTGTCATTTTTCACATCCTGTTTGAAATGTATTTTCGCATCAGTGGTGTCAAATGATGTAGTCACTGTGCAAAATCAGCTTTCCGCTAACGAACTGATATTGCTACTGTTCATGAGGTGGGGGTCACAAAAACCCATGTTTAAAATTTGGAGTGAAAATACCAATGAATCCCTGGGATGTTAGGGTTTCCGACCATAACGACCCACCCTGTAGAGACTGACAGGCATGAGGGGTGTGACTTGGGATTGCCACCTGTAATACTCCTGCCATTCCACCCCCCCCCACCCTGCAGCAAGTGACAGACATCAAGGTGTGCCTTGGACTATTTGGCCCCCAAAGTTCACCCCATTCTCCTATACTTCACCCATCTCACCGTATTTCTTATGGAATGAGGTAAGCATAAGGCCCAAAGACTCCAAGGCACAGTGTGACACTTGGTGTCTGCAGGGTAGGTTGTGGTGAAATGGCATATGATAACCCAAAGGCACATCCCAGTGCCTGTCAGTCTCTGCAGGGTGGTGGTGGGGTTGGCTTCAGTTCAATACTTCATTGCCATTCCTATTATGCATCTCTCTAACTCCTACACTACGAAAATGAAACGATGTAAGAAACCACTATGGTTCTCAAAGGAAGTGACAGTGAAGGTTCAAGAGAAAAGAAAGCATTCAGGAAGTACAAGGAATCACAGAAGGAGCAGGACAGAGAACTGTATCAGTTAAAGCAAAAGGAAGCTGGGAAGGCAGTTAGAACAGCAAAGGCCCAAACCGAGGAAAAGATAGCCAACTCAGTTAAGAAGGGATAAAACCTTTATAGGTACATCAGGGAGCAAGGAATACCAAGGGAGGGATGGTGAGGCTTAATAAAGGGAGGGAGGGTGGGCAGAGGGTGATGGTGAAAGGCAGAGATACTAAACAAATATTTTTGCTCAGTATTTACAAATGAAGAGGGGGAGGTACCTAAAACAGACAGTAGAAACACTCTGGATACAGAAGTTGATACCAGCCCATTTACAGAAGAAAGGGTTCTGAAAGAACTTTTAAAACTGAAGGTGGACAAAGCAATGGGCCCAGAATTCTAAAAGAACTAAGGGTAGAACTAGTGACACCACTGACTATCCTCATTAACAAATCATGGGAGGATGGGGTGGTACCCGAGGAATGGAGGAGGGCAGATGTGATTTCCCTTCACAAAAGTGGGAGCAAGGCAGAAGCAGGAAACTACAGACCTGTTAGTTTAACCTCAGTGATAGGGAAAATGATGGAATCACTTCTGAAGGAAAGAATTGTTGAGTATCTAGAGGCCAGAGGGGCACAGGACCCAAGGCAGCATGGATTCACAGCAGGAAGGTCATGCCAGACGAATCTGATAGATTTCTTTGACTGGGTGACCAAAATAGTAGATCAGGGAAGGGCTGTGGACATGGTCTACCTAGACTTTAGCAAGGCATTTGACACAGTCCCACACAAAAGATTGATATACAAGTTAGCCAGCCTGGGAGTGGGTCCCAAGATGACAGCCTGGGTAAAGAATTGGCTGAAGAATAGGACACAGAGAGTAATAGTAAATGCAGTCCACTCAGAAGAAAGGAGAGTTACTAGTGGGGTACCACAGGGTTCAGTATTAGGACTGGTCCTCTTCAATGTCTTGATAAGCGACAATGCAGAAGGACTGGAAGGAAAAGTATGTCTCTTTGCAGATGACACTAAGATCTGCAACAGAGTTGATGCACAGGGTGGGGTGGAAAGGATGAGAAGGAACTTGGCAAGGTTAGAGGAATGGTCAAATGTATGACAGCTTAGATTCAATGCTAAGAAGTGCAAGGTAATGCACCTGGGAAACAAAAACCCAGGGGAAGAGTACACAATGGGGGGTGAGATACTAACAACAACAAAGATGGAAAGGGACCTGGGGGTAGTCATATCAGATGACCTAAAGGTGGGCAAGCAATGTGAGAGGGCAGCAAGGAGGGCTGAGGGATACTGGGATGCATAGGGAGAGGCATCACCAGTAGAAAACAGGAAGTTATTATCCCTCTGTACAGACAACTGGTGAGACCCCATCTGGAGTACTGCATGCAGTTTATGGAAGCTGTCCAGAGGAGGGCAACTAAAATGGTGCAGGGTCTGCACCGGGAGACATATGAAGAGAGACTTAAGGAGCTTAATATGTATAGCCTTGAGGAAAGGAGGGAGAGGGGGACATGATAGAAACTTTCAAGTACCTCAAGGGAATCAACAAAGTCCAAGAGGGTAGCTATATTTCAAAAAAAGAGTGTGCAAGAACAAGGGAGCACAATTTGAAGATGGGGGGCGGCTCAGAGGTAATTTAAGGAAGTATTTTTTTCACAGAGGGTTGTGGATGCATGGAACGGCCCGGAGGAGGTTGTGGAGTCAAAAACAGTGGTGGAATTCAAGCATGCATGGGACAGTCATAAGACAATTCTAGGGGGTTGGGGTAGGAAGAAGTAGGCTGCTGATTAACTAGGATCTGCAGCTTATCCATTAGGTAGGGAAATGGGCAGACTGGGTGGGCCAAGTGGTCCTTATCTGCCGTCAGATTCTATGTTTCTATGTTTCTACTACCAATGCCAATGCCAGCAAGCAAACATTCGGCATCGACAAATGCTTGTTCTCAGTAGAAACTGTTATTTTTTTAGTTCTGGCTCAATTTCTATTATTATTCCATCCATACAGTCCTTTTAGTAACCACAGTGGACACGTGATCTATACATTGGTAGTAGCATTTCCAATTGCATGACGCAGCTTATGATCTTTACAATCATTGAGTTCTTTAGTGGAACACATATGCATTGTGCCAACAATCAAAAAGCAGGGCAAGGACATAAACTACATCACAGCATTCTAAAAGGGTCCTTGCTAGTGGTTTGTAAATCAAAAACACTCACTGGGCTAACTAACTAAAAACAATAACACAGTTCAAACATGTATTAAAAAAGGCTTCTACTTGGAAAAGTGAATTGCACATTAACTGCAGCTCTCCTTTAACATTGGGTATTCAAAAACGTATAATAATATAAACCATTGAAATAATTGTTTACCTTGAAAAAAAATGTGTTTTATTTCAAACTACTTACACAGTTTCCTGAATCAGTTACCACTTTTTAACATGGTTCTTCTGATTGTGGTCATCTGTCCCTGATTTTATGATCCTTCTATTTATTTGCCCATTAGCGGTTTTTTCCAGTTCCTTTCTTCCACAACTCTGTCATACTTATTCAAATAAAGTCACTGAAACAGGAAGGCCATTTGTGTTTTTCAAGAACTGAATCCTTTTAATTTCCCATTTAATCAGTATACAGAGTGCTTGAATTTTGATTGGATGCAGGGTCCTTCACAGGGTCCTTCTCATGGCATTTGCTTATCTGTGATTTTCCTATGGAAATTAGAATCCAGATCTTGAGATTATGTACGTCAGTTCCCACTCTTCTTATTGATTTTGCAGCAGATGCAGCCTTTTGCATTTCCCTGGGAGGGATTAAGGAGCCTTGTCTGCTAACAATCTTATAACTTCTTTAAGTCACATTTCATGTCCTAGGGAATGCCATTATCACTTCTCTGATTTGAATCCCACCAGTGTTGTTTATTTCGTGTGTGATGTTAAACTTCCTACCTGACCTCTCTCCCCTGCTACACCTCCCAGTTGCAACACTAGGTAGAAGCAGTACAGCACTGAAAATGAGATGCAACATTTGTATTCCATTGGCAACTAAAATATAAAGTAAAAATAAATAAAGCACATTGATTTTGCCACCAGTTATTTTACACTGTTTCTAAAGATGTGTGTGTGTGTGTGGTGTGTGTGTGTGTGGTGGGGACTCTGTTGTCCCCAGCCACCATACAACAGTACTTGAAAGCAATAAATGTATGCCTATCCTATGTATGCAAGCAGTTGAAATAAAATCACATCCATTGATCTTTCATGTGTTCACTTCTTTCTTCCAGCTTCAGAATGTTTTATTAATTATTTCATTAATGCATCGGTCAACTTAGAGAAATCTAACTGTGATTCATCTTCGTTTTGTAATAAATTATAAGCAGAAATTGTATAAAAGCATGTGTTTAATTGGCACACACGTTGGCTAACATGACTATTATTAAAAGCAGGCATTTAGTCTTACTGGAAAATCTCAACACATGGAGAAAATACACATCTTCCAATGTTTTTTTTCACCTTAAATTTCTTATTGAAAAAGGAAAAATGTTTATACACAGCATACAAACATAGAAGAGACAGTAAACACATACACTCTGAGCAAGGTTTACATCTTCCAAATATTTTTGACTCTCACATTTTATAGTCTCTATGACTGTAACCCAATAAAACAAGAATTTGGGTACAGTTTTGAAGTAATATGTTCCTCGATATCCTTAACTATTTTTTCCTAAAATGAGGAGTTGATTTCAACACATATCATATTTCCTACTCATATAGAACATAGTCCTTATTTTCTTCTCTGTGTACCTAAAACAAGTCAACTTTGCATTATTTACTATAAGAAACACTTCATTTTGAAATAATTGCATGTTTTACAGTTCTAGGAAATAACACAAGAAGGAATACCTTATAGCAAGATATGTATCCAGAATAAGAAGTGAAAGGGTAATATCATATTCATATAAAGCCTGCATGATAATATTGCTGTAATTTAAAATGAGATATATACATTAATATGTATCCATGGCATATACAAAACCTAATAATCAAACTAAAACAAGTATTTAAGAATAGTTCAAAATATAAGAGGCCATTGTTTGGATTTGTTTAGACAAGCTAAAATGTCATGGCTATGGGATTCTTAAATTCTGGAGCCATATAAATCCAATATAATTTCAATGTAATTGTTATTGTTCCCTGTGTAGCTAGGTGAACTTATAGACAGATTTAATGGAAATTATAATGGTCGGTTAAACTACTATTTTTGCTCGGGTTATCCAAAAAACACTATCAGTTCAGCTTTAAAGTAAAGGCAAAAATTCATTTATCTGTAGAAAACAACTACTTGATACACTCACATTGCAGAACAAGCACATAATTCAGAACAGTAAGCATACACCAGACTGCAACACACCTACTTTATAATATCAATCTGCTCCTGGAAAGATAGCCTCAGCTTTGAATTTGGACTATGTCTATTGCTCTGGGTTAGAGATACAGCAAATTATAAATCTGCCCACGAAGTGGACGCGAAGTGTTCACTTCGCGCCCATGGAGCGCAACGCAAAGTGGACCCTGTAAGTGCTCACTTCATATTGCCATTACCACTTCACATTCTCATTATGCCTTAACATGAAGTAAGAAGAAAATAGACATGTCACACGGCCTGCAGTACTGTAAGTCACATGCTTTAGCCAGGCAGGAAGGAAGTTAGTCAGAGAAGCAGTTTCACTTTCTCCTTTGCATTTTTACAGGGAGAAAGCAAAATTGTGAGAGGAGAGGAGTTTGCTTGGCTCTCAGAGTCATTTCTTGTTACTACCATAACAATCAAACAGTTTTTTTAAAGTCATTTTATTATTGTTTGCATTGTCTTAGTGTTTTTTTGGTTAGTGAATTATTTTGTATAAGTTTTGTTTTAGTTTTGTGTGTGTGTGACTGACTGTGTGCGTGTGTGTGTGTGTGTGTGTGTACATGTGCGTGTTCACTGTCTGTGTGTGTGTCGTCCTGTGGACCCAGGAGGATGGAATGTCACTTTGGAGTCGGAGAAGGTGAGTTTCTGGCATGTGGGAGCGTTAGGAGGTGAGGAGTGTGGACCCATGGGGGGCAGGCCAGTTGTGTTATGTTGGACCACTCCCGACTCCTGGTCAGTGTTGCTTCCCCCGCAGAAGCAACAGGAGCAGCAGCAGCAGCACCAATGCCACCAGTGGCTGTTGCTCATCCACCTTCACCACCACCACCACTAGCAGAAGCTGTTGGGGCTCCAGAAGCACCCCATCCACCACCTCCACAGCCACAGGAGGTGGCCCCGGCAATTGTGGGTGGTGGTGGGCCTCGTGCCCGACAAGTGCATACTGTGTCTGGTCCCCTCCACAGCTTCCCAGTGTGGGAGTTTTTTAATTGTGTGGGGGGAGACAGCACAGTGGTGCAGTGCTGTGTGTGTGGTGTGCTGGTGTGCAATGGGCCCCCTGGGACACATTTGGGGACCGGTGGCCAGCGCACCCCCATGATGAATCACCATAGGGCAGAGTGGCAGGGTGCCATGGAAGGGGCCATGCATCCACCTGCTGGCCCTTCCATGGCAGTGGCTGAGGGTGCTACTTGTGTGGGTGATGTGCCTCATGGTAGTCACCACTGCAGCAGGAGGAGGAGGAGGGCTATATCAGGTGCTCCACTACCACCACTGTCACCACCACTGCCACCACAGCCAACCGCACCACCCTGTCCACCACCAGCCCCACTACCTGGATTACCCACTGTAGTGGACCCTGGCACAGTCCCTGTTAGCCAGTCTGACCTTTTCCTGGTGTGGGCAGCACTGGAGCAAAACAACAAACATTTCAGTGCTTTGGAGCAGCAGGTTACCAGAGTGGAAGCACAGCAGCAGCAAATATTTTCAGTGCTGCACCTGCTGCTGGACCACCATGGCATCCCACGGCCATAGTAAGTCCGGGTATTGTTTTCTGCCACCCCCACACCCACCCCCTGACCCCACCCACTACTGTGTTGTACTTTTGCTGTGTGTTTTTTGTTTGTTATTATTAAATCATACACATTTTCCCTTCCATGGGAATCTTTCTTGCACCACATAGTGCATTACATTTTTTTGAAAACCAGGCGTAAATGCATTACAGTGAGTCACGTGATGGAGGCATTCCCATTCTATATATCTGCCCACATTCTGCCTCCCTTCTCAGCAACATTAGGACGTGATGGCAGGGAGAGCGTGTGTGCGTGCTCCTTACAGGGAATATCCGATTGTGCAGGTTTGCGAATGTTTCTTTATGTAAATGGTCAGTTTGTTGTGAAATGTGTGACCATGTTTCCAGTAAGAAGAGCCTTTAAACATCTCACATTTCACCACAAAGTGAACCTTATAACATTAGGAAACATTGCTTGGGATAGCTGCTGGACATTCAGTATAGTGGAGCATGCACCTGCGCTCCCCCTGCCATCACGTCTTAAAGTTGCTGAGAAAGTGTGGCACAAATGTGGGTTGCTTTTCAGATTGTTAATTTCTCCGTCATGTGACTCACTGTAATGAAATTATGGGTGGTTTTCACAGATACATATTGTACTCTGTGGAGCAAGAAATATTCCAGTGGTAGTAATGCCTCCACATATTAGTTTATGTGCATCACCATAACTATGTAATGTCGTGACTGTCTGTAAAGCAGCAGCGTAACAATCTGTTGATAAGTCTGACCTATATTTTTTAATGCTATGTTACAACTTCCTTTACTTACATCCTGACTGACTGGAATGATGCGATAATTTGCAGTAGTTGAATGTGCTGTACTACCTTTTTTCATGTGTGAAATAATAAAAAGAGCATTCCTTTTAAATTGGTGCTGCTGACAGTGAGTGTGACCAGGTCTTTGTCACTGTTTTCCACTGCTTTTCTCCATCACATCAGTTAGTTGTTATATATCACTTCTGTTGTTAACTAACAGTTATGCATCAGTCAGTGTTTTATATGACACCACGGAACAATAGTTATTGAAAAGCAGCTGCAAATAAATACAAAGCTGGTTGGAACAATATTGGAAGACGTGCTCATTTTGTTTTCATACATGAAAAAAAGTAGGAGTAAGAGAAGCAGACATAAATTGCGAGAAGAATCGTATCATTCAAGTCACTGATGACTCGGACGTAAGTAGAGGTTGCTGTGGCAATTTAAAGTAGCATGAAAAAGCACAGTTCAGAACTGTGAGGACATTCTTGCAATGCTGCTTTAACTGCAAAAATGTCACTATGACATCATGACTATGAGCTCACAGCAACAATCACGGAACACACAAAAGTGGCACAGAGTCCCCAGATTTATTCTGCAGGCCCACAATGCATCCTCCTTGTGTGTAGAAAATTGACAAGTGGTAGCGAAATGAAAAGAGACTGTTTCAGCACATACAAAGTCCCCCAGAATTAATGGTGCACTCAGTTATGCCTGCAGTGGTGGCACAGAGTCCCCAGATTTTTTCTGGAGGCCCACAATGCTTCCTCCTTGTGTGCAGAAAATTGTCAAGTGGTAAAAAAGTGAAAAGAGACTGTTTCAGCACAGACAAAGTCCCCCAGAATTAATGGTGCACTTAGCCATACGCGCAGTGGTGGCACAGAGTCCCCATATTTTTTCTGCAGGCCCACAATGCGTCCTCCTTGTGTGCAGAAAATTGACAAGTGGTAACGAAGTGAAAAGAGACTGTTTTAGCACATACAAAGTCCCCCAGAATTAATGGCACACTCAGTTATGCACGCAGTGGTGGCACAGAGTCCCCAGATTTTTTCTACAAGCCCACAATGCATCCTCCTTGTGTGCAGAAAATTGACAAGTGGTAACGAAGTGAAAAGAGACTGTTTCAGCACATACCCCAGTATAAAATGATGACTGTGAGGTTCTTGTTGCTGGTCCAATGTGTTGTGCGAGACGATTCCACCAAATTAAATGTGATCATCTCAACTGGATTGAAAGGTGCCCTTTGGATGTACACTAATAGTATCCTTGGTGAGTAGACATATGTATAGATAGATATATGGTTGTGTATTTTGTAGGTGATGATGAGGGGGGTTAAACTTGACGTGAACATGTACTCATGCTATTGTTCTGCATCACACAGGTGACTCATAAAATGTTGGTGTGCACATTCCAGTGCTCAATGAGAATTTTTTGCACTTAAATGGAAATGGATAACTCTCAAGCACATGAAGGTAATTATTTCTTTTTTTGGGGGGGGTGAGGGGAATCATATTTTCAGTTTTGACTGTAATGGTTTCTTATTTTTTTACTTCTTCACAGATTTCATCAGCATCCGATTCAGAGTCCGGTTGTTAATGATGGTCATGGTCATCTAATGAAATGTCTTCTGCATGTTGCATGTGTGCCCAAGCTCGGGGGAAGGGTATGCCTGATGTTGAAGAACTTTTTGGGATAAGGCCTCTTTGACAGAACAACAAAGCATCTTGAAGTTTCCTAAAAAAAGAAATGAATGACTTCTTACAAGTTACAACTTCATTGTTATATGTCCCTCCCTGGTTCTCAAATCTCAATCCCTATTGTCAAGTTACATTTCAGAGACAAATCTTGTCAACTACTAAGACAACCTGTTGTGTGCAATATTTGCAGCAGTCTTTACAAAGCAATGAAATGGATGAAAAAAAATCTTCATACTCGGTACGGTATAGCTACAGCATCTTTCCCAATGAGTATTAGCGATAGAGCCTGTTTTTGTTCTCCTATAAAAGAAACAAAAGAAGTGTACTGTATGTGTTTTGCCACTGCAGCTCTGAAAAGCTACAGAAAACAAAACATACAGCTTAAGGAAGTGAGGCAGCATAACAAACATGAGTGTACATACTCACTTTATGGTTTAAATATTAAGAAGCTGGTGGTGGTGGTGGTGCACTGGTGGACTGGTGGTCCGTGGGGGGCAGACAGACTCATGGTGGCAGACTTGCATAGCATCAGTCCTGGTGGTGGTGGTGGTCCATGGGGGGCAGACCGGCTCATGGTGGCAGACTTGCATAACATCAGTCCCGGTGGTGGTGGTGGTGGTGGTGGTCCATGGGGGGCAGACAGACTCATGGTGGCAGACTTGCATAACTTGAGTCCTGGTGGTGGTGGTGGTGGTGGTGGTCTGTGGGGGGCAGATAGACTCATGGTGGTGGCAGACTTGCATAACATCAGTCCCAGTGGTGGTGGTGGTCCATGGGGGGCAGACAGACTCATGGTGGCAGACTTGCATAACATCAGTCCCGGTGGTGATGGTGGTAGTCCGTGGGGGGCAGACAGACTCATGGTGGTGGCAGACTTGCATAACATTAGTCCTGGTGGTGGTGGTGGTCCGTGGGGGGCAGACAGACTCATGGAGGTGGCAGACTTGCATAACAGCAGTCCCGGTAGTGGTGGTGGTGGTCCGTGGGGGGCAGACAGACTCATAGTGGTGTCAGACTTTCATAACATCAGTTCCGGTGGTGGTGGTCCGTGGGGGGGTAAACAGACTCATGGAGGTGGCAGACTTGCATAACATCAGTCCGGTGGTGGTGGTGGTCCGTGGGGACAGACAGACTCATGGTGGCAGACTTGGATAACATCAGTCCTGGTGGGGTGGGGTGGTCTGGGGTGGGGGCACACCACCTTTTAAATACTGCAGTTTAAACCTGCCGACATTAACCACATCATCATCCTCATAAAGAAAACTGCCCTCACAGTCATCGATGTCTGAAGTCTGACCACTGGGAAATTCTTTCTCCATTGTGTCATCATCTACATCAGTGGTGGGCCATTTCAGGCAGCCACTGCCAGTGCCACCAGGATGCTCCATTTCCACATCAGCAAGACCACAATGACTAGGCCGGGGTACAAATACCGAGGTTGCAGTCTGTGCTGGTATGTGCCTCTCATTCATTTTAATGAATGTTAGCAAACTAACATTTGCAGGAGACAGGTTTGTCCGATGATCCCTGACTATTGTACCTGCTGAGCTGAATACCCTCTCAACACTTACACTGAGGGTGGGCATGTGAGGTACTTCAGTGCCATTGCAGTCAGCTCTGGCCATTCACTGACCTTTCCACTCCAATACAAAAGAGGATCTTCACTTATTGTCAGATGCCTGTTTTCAGACAAATATGACTCAACCATTCTCTGTGCTGCACTAAGTCCAATTGTTGATGCATCAGCCTGTTCTAAGGAATCATTTATTTCACAAATACCCACTTGGGACAAAGCCTCCCAAAGTGGGTTGATGCCACCTTGACCCACTTTGGATGACAGACCACCAGGAACTACAGTCCCCTTACCCTTGCATGATATGCTTGCTGGTCCTCCAGCTACACCTTCAGCTGGATTATGCTGCTGAGGTTTGCACACCTTGGCACGTGACTTCTGTGCCCCATGAACCAAGCGAACCAGTTGATCACTGATATTTTTTTACCTGTTCAGGCCCTCCCTCCAGTACTGATGCAATTCCACATTTGTATCGTGGGTCCAGCATTGTTGCCATAGCAAAGCTGTCACTACGCTGAATGCTCACAATGTGACGATTCTGGTCGAATACTGTCAGCATGTGTTGCAGCAACCTACTGCTACCACCGTCTCCGGCAACATCAAGGCTATGCTGTACATTCACCAATGTCTGCCTCAGCACCCGCAGCAGTGGAATTGATTGGCTAATGGAGGCAGACTCGCCGCCACTCACTGCCTGTGTGGCATGTTCAAAATGCCGCAAAATTGTTATTACAGAGACCATGAGGCGCCACTGTTCAGTCGTCATAGACATGGAGGCCCCAGAACTGTCACTGCTAGTGTGCATAACAAGATATTCTGTGATGGCTTTGTATTGTTCATACAACCTCTCTGCCATGTATAACGTGGAGTTCCATCGAGCGACAACTTCCAGCTTCAAGCGGTGCTGAGGCAGGCTGTTTCATATCTGCAACTGCTGCAGTTGGTCACAGGCCTTTCCAGAACTTGAAAAGTGAGAGCAGATACATTGTGCAATGGTCAGCATTTCCTTTATCTCAGGGTGCTGCAGAAACTCCTGAACCACAAGATTTAAACAGTGGGCCATGCATGGAGCACGAAAAAAAACACCATTCGTGATGCATTTCACCACATTTGACCCATTGTCACTTGCTATGAACCCAGCTCTCAGGGACAGAGGGTTTACCCATCTGTCAATTTCAGTCAGTACCACGTCCAACATGTTCTCAACAGTGTGTGAACAGGTCACACTCCGCATAGCAATTGTTGCATGCTGGCAAATTCCTGGAAGATTGCTACCGCGACAATCCACCTTACTGCACTGATTATTCACACTACCAACATCACAAACAACCCCCGGCTCCTGCACCCAGTGTGCAGTTATACACTGATATGAACTCCCCACTGTTTTACCACTTGTCCACATATCCATACTTAAATGGATGAATGGAGAGGAGGAATTTTGAAGGGCATGTCTTACTGAGTCTGAGACAGTGCAGAACAACTCGGGAACAGCATGGGCAGAAAAGTATGTCTTGGATGGGACTTTCCATTTTGGACAGGCTCGGGCAGCAAACCACCGGAACCCAGAATTCTCCACAAAGGAGAAGGGCAAAAGATCAATTGCCAGCATTTCCGCTACAGCAGCATTAAGTTCACATGACACTGTATGATTGGGGTACTTTGTTTATGCACAAAAACACTCTGTACCGGGCTGACTTAAACGTTTTACACGGGATGTGTTGTTGGTCACAAATGGTTGTGCTCTGTGATGAATGGCATTGGCAGGGGGTGGAGTGTGGACATTTGATGAAGACAGTTGCACAGGTGATGATGACAAACCCAGAAATGATGTTATTTTTCCAGATTTGCCAACCGGGGTTGATGTACCACTTGCACTAGACATACTGCATTCACCACCACCACCACCACAAAAACTGGTACTCTCACCAGCACTGGACAACATTTCAAAGTCATTATGGTCCTCCACCTCATCATGCCTGTAGTAATCCTCTGCTCTTATTACCACACTACTACACACGTTTAATTTCCTACTGGGCTTAACAGTCATGGATGGGGATAACATGCTGGCTATGATTGCTGGTGATATGGGTGAACACCCCATTCTGGTATTAGCTGCCAGCTTGTGCTGGGTCCACAGAGCCAAGTGCCTATTCTTAAGATGCGTACGCTGTCCTCCTGTCCCAAGATGGCTCCCCTTTTTACCTTGACTCACACACACATGGCAAACCTGGCAGATTGCAACTGAATCATCATTTGCATCTTGAACAAAAAAAATCCCAAACAAGGGAGTGTGATGCTCTGCTTTTAACATGTCCATGATGATGTGGCTTATTTAAGTCTGTTATTTTAAGCACTGAAGTGGGGGGGCACGTGATGTTTCTGGCACTGCACATCTGGACTGCAACTGACCACCACGACTACCTATCTTATTGATTACTGGGTTGTCATCATCAGCATCATCAACTAAAACTGGTAAATCACAAGTTTTACGGGGGGGGGAGGGGGATTCCTGCAAACAGATTCAGACACAGCCACTTTTCATTTATTTTTCTCCCGGTTCCCAACTGGGGTCAATTACATCATCATCATATTCATCACTGTCACTGTCACACACATCCACATCTTCTGCTTGGATGCTAACATGTGGACTGCATGTTGCAACAACAGCAACATCATCATCAGCAGCAGCAGCATCACATTCATCATCAGCATCTACACCACCATCACCTGATATTTTTTCACCACACTGTGAATCACTGTTGCATGGAAAATGCGTGATGTTAAGTGCCACGGTGGATGGAATATCACATTGTGTGCTATCGTTGACATGATCATCACAATCAGGTTTAGTTAATGGGATGTTACTGTGAAGTATGACATCATCTACGCTGTCACTCACTTGCACTGCTTCACACTCAATATGTTTGGGTACGGTACACTGGTAGGAATTTGAACTTGACGCAACAATGCTAATATTACCTCCACCACCACTATCACCAGTAACACTAACATCACCAGCTGGGAAAACATCAGCTCCTCCAACTATGAGTGAAGCTACTGATTGGGTTGTAAAAAACATTGCAGGAGAAATACCTTTCCTCACATCAGCAATGCACTTCTCCGTCTGCGTACTACTACCATGCCCACAGACCCTCTTACTGTCAACATAGCCATGGCCAGAAACAGCTTTACTTGCATGTTTCTTTGCAGGCATTTTGGGGGATCAGCCACAAATATTATTACCAAATTCAGATTTTGATACATTCACTTTCTGACTGGAGGGACGCTGGCTGGATGTGTAGCAAAATAAACAACTGTGGCTTCAGCAACAGATAAGAGACTACTGTGTTGTGACACTGTCACGGAATTAAAACAACTTCAGTAACCAGTGGTGCTGATGGGATCACAAAAACAATCCAGTCTGGTAAAAAATACCTTTTCAACGTGGGGTTGGGGGTGGAGCACTGAATACAGACAGTGCTGATTTTTATGGAACTACAAGCAGCAAAGCTAAGAACAGAGAACACAATCGCAGTACAAAATCAAGCAGCTGCAGTGGATAGCAGGTTCACACTGCTGCACTTAGTTGCACTTACACTAATCTGTGTCACAAATTTTAAAAGGTATATTATATTTGATGCATGCAACACTGCACACACAACACAGAACAGTTTGTGTACAATGCTGAATGAGGAATGCGACGCAAATGCAAAAGTTCAGTGTACTGCCACGTAATGTAAATTTGCAATTTAAACAACCTGACCTTATGAAATGCTGCACCACATTCACACAACAAACAGCAAGAAAATGTGTACTATTAGTGACAATTTTACTATGTGTACAGTAACACAGACAGTTATATAACAAAATATAACCAAAACACAAAGAAATCACTAGTTCTACAACTTAAATCTACCTACACACAGATACGCCCTTCTCCCACACAGCACACTTCACTGTCTTTCACCACACACACTCAATATTGTAAATTAACATTCAAAATCCACACACAACAAAAAGGCTCAATGATGTGAGCACAGGAGGGTTTCCTACACTCAATGAACTACAGTTGGATCCCCCCAAAAAAGCAAAAATGCTTTTTGAACAGCTTTTAAAAGATTCCTACAGACAGCTATCAGAGCACACTGTCTCCTACTCCTTCCTACTCATACTACCCCAAACTGAGGTTGTGCAGATCAATATAGAGCCCATGTGACCTGAACTCCCATGAATCACTGCAAAATCCGCCTTCAGAGCCCAAAAACAAGGCGAAGTGAACTGCCACCAATGTACTTCACCTTAAAAATTGAAAGAGTAGTGACCAGTGGAGGCTGAGTAACACAAAGTCGCTGTTTCAAATGCACTTCGCGTTCCTCATTTTAACACAAAGTACTCCATATTGCATTGCGGTGCACTCCGCGAATCTGCCTGTGCTCCATGAAATGCTTTGTGGAGTGGATTGAGTCCACTTCGCCCACCACTACTCTGGATTTAGGATTTATCTGGCTTGCACAGTCGTCGATTCAAGCTGAATACTTCAACTGATGCACATTTTAGTGAGTTAACAATTACTGCTCTTGCATTTTAGAAAGAAGCATCCTATGATATGAATTTGTTGTGACTTTCACTTTGTCTGTTTATTACAGAGCCATCTATGCTGACAGAACATAAACAGAACCATTCAGTCCCATGCAGACACGTAGGTTTCCTTCATGAGCAGCTCAGTAGCGTTTTGGAATAGGTCTGTATGAAAGACGTTGTATAAAACAGTTGTGTATATTATTCCATAACGTGTACCAGAGAAACCTTGATAAGTAAAGACTATTTTGTCCTTCTGCTTGAGATGATACAATATCATACATTGGGTATACATTCCAAGCCCTGCTTTTTGCGTGTGTGTTTTTTAACTGATACTCTCAATTCAAAAATAACACCAGCATAGGTGGCTTGCAAGTTGTTAAATATATATTATATTACATTGTTTGGGGGGAGAGGGAGAGATAGTCATTTGTAATGATAATAGCTTAGCTCCAGGGCCATGGAACATGATATTTTCTTGTTGAACGTTACCATTTGACTGTTAAATCTGAATTGTTTGTTTTAGTTTATTCCTTCCACATAAATGCGCCAGTTGTGGAAGTTTGTTTGCAAACTTTTCAACAGGATTTGTTTTAATTGATTATTTGAACAAAAGTTACTTCTGTTAAAGTGTATAAACATTATAAAGTAGATGATGGTTATGGTAAATATACTTAGATTTGATAACCTAATGTAACAAAATAGTGAGACCCAGTAAGCAGTTAAAGTTTCTTATCAAACAAAGGATGACAAGTCCTATGATTATATCGCAAGATGAAGGATTCAGTATAGTTAGGTTTCTGAAGTAAAGAGAGATGACTGCAGATATTAAAGACTCCCCCCCCCAAAAAAAAGAAAAAAGCCTAAGGGGTTCATAGCTCAACACATAACTTTTCATATTGATACGTTTTACACAGAATGACCCTTGGTAGAGCCATCTCATACCTTCATCACCCAAGACCAGGGACACATCATCAAGTCACTGCTTAGACATAGATTATTACAGGTTTCAGTAGTAAATTTATTTTTTAATCCAGCCATCTCATCCCTCGCTTGTGACACACGATCGTGATAAAAGAATCTCGCGATCAAAGAATTTGCAGGCTCACCATCAAAGAATTTGCAGGCTCACGATCAAAGAATAAAAAATACTCTCATTTAAAAAATACAAGGAATTGCAGTAAATCACCACCATGGTTCATCAGAACGAAGCCCCCTGAGCAAAGTCCACCCTCATTTGACTTCCTAGGGCACCCCTGGGCTGAGAAAATCGATTTTGTAATCCGGCCATCTCATCCCTCACTCGTGATGCACAATCATGATCAAAGAATCTCACGATCAAAGAATTTGCAGGCTCAAGATCAAAGAATAAAAAATGGTGAAACACAACATTTTGGGCAATTTAAACTGAACCAACACCATGCCTCAATAGAACAAAGCCCCCTGATCAAAACCCACCCTCATTTGTGTCCCTAGCTCACCCCTGAGCTGAGATAATTGTGTTTTTCAGTTGTGATGCAAGATCGTGATCGAAGAATCTCATGATCAGAGAATTTGCAGGCTCGCGATCAAAGATCATTAGCAAGCCGTGATCAAAGATTTTAAAAGCTTATAACTTTATTTTTTGACTGATTTGGATGGAGCCAAAGGTATGGCTTGATAGATCAGAGTCCCCTGAGTAAAACCTATCCATGTTTTACTTCAGGAGTGACCCCTGAGCTAAGATATTTGTGTTTTTCCGATTGAAAAACTAAAAACAAGATGGCGGACCTCGCGATCAAAGAATTCTCGGGGACAAAGATTCATGAACCATGAGGCTGCAAATTCTTTGATCACTGGGTGGGATGAGATGGCCAGAACCCCATTCTTTGTTCGCAAAACATACATATAAATTTTCCCATTGACTTATAACAGGAACTTAAAAGTGGCATAACTTTTGAATGCCTTATTATTTTTTCACCAAACAAAAAGCAGCATATTTGGCCATCAAAGCTCTTTCAAATGAGCCATCTCACAGAGCAACACACCACACAATGGCCACACAGGGCCACATCCAAAATCCCCAAAACTGCCTCCAAAATGGATAATTTTGCATATTTCAGCATTTTTGTGTGCAAAGACCGTAAGTCCGACCAAAACAAAATTTGGCAAATCAAGAGATCTATCTTGCCCCACCATGCATACCAAATTTCAGGCAAATCAGTTGAACAGGTCCAAAGTTATTAACATGCAAAATGTTGACTTTAACATAGAAGTGATATCTCAACCCTAAATATAGTGGCATGACTGTGCCACTATAAAATATATATATATATAGATATATATATATATATATATATATATATATATATCTATAGATATAGATATAGATATAGCTATAATTGCAAAAAACTGCATTAATGCTCTATTTTGGCGTAAAGCCACAAAAGTAGGGAAATGTGGCATTAGAGTTTTCAAAGGTAACACCCCACACCCACCCTGCACACACCAACAGGCATCAGGGATATTCCTTGGGGTCATCGACCCTAACTCTCACCCCATTCTACTATACTGTACCCATCTCAGCTTATTTACTTATGGAATGGGGTAAGCAATAGGGCTAATGGCCCCAAGGCATACCTCCCCTATGCCTGTTGGTGTCTGAGTAGTGTGAAATGTTAGACTAAAAAACCTATCACCATTTCCTTACTTTGTGGCTTTATCCATAACTAGAGCATTAATGTTAATTTTTGCTATTTATTTCGTAACTTTTTGAGATAGTATAATCATATCCCTATTAGCCTGTGGGAGCGTAGGGTCCTCTGGGCCCTGCATTCCCATCTCTCCATAGATGCATATATGAGTGTAGCTGTTGATGTGCAGGGCCCTTTGGGCCCTGCGCTTCCAATTATAAGACAACAGTGAGCAAATTGTCAGCATAGCCATCTTATTACCCCACCTCATGTACACAGTACAGAACATTTTCAAATCCCCGCCAAAACATAATTCTGCAGAACTGCAATGCCATTCTGTGCCACAGGTGTGAAAACACATTTTGAGTAGGATTTGAAAAATGACAGCTATGATATACATGAGGTGGGGTAATAAGAAGGCTATATTGGAAATCTGGGGTTAAAATATTTAACATTTCCAAAGTTATGAGCAGGCAAAGCGAAATTGCAATGAATGGTCATAACTTAGGCACTTTTTCATATTTTGACTCCAAATTTTCAACACAGTCTTCTTATGACCTCACCTCATAAACCCCATAGCTGAAAATATTAAAATATGTGCCAAAATGCCATTCTGCAGCACAGGTGCAAAAACACGTGTGAAAAATGACAGCTATACTGTTGATGAGGCGGTTCGAAAATTGGCTATGATAAAAATTTGGTGTCAAATATTAAAAATTACCAATCTTATGCATGTGCATAGAAAAATATCAATGAACATGTATAATTTGGCCATTTTTAGGAATTTTTCACCAAATTTTCAACATGGCCATTTTGGAACCCCATCTCATGAACATAGTAGCCAGAATGATTATTCAGTACCAAAAGGTGATTTAACATAGCGACCGCAAAATCACCTTCTGGGCCTGAGTAACAAAATGACAGTTGCAGTGTTCATGAGGTGGGATCCCAAAAAGGCCATGTAGAAAATTTGGTGAAAAAAGTCTTAAAAATGGCAAAGTTATGAACATAAGTTCAAATAGCCATTGAAATACATTACATGGTGCTTACCTTGATTCCTCAGTTCACGGTTCAGCGTTGAAGAAGGTGGAAATGTCTTGGTACACAGAAGATGATAGCTCATGACTGCGGGATGGGGGAAGGGACAGCAGGGACAATGAGGGACCATTTTCTTTATTTCAGGTTTAAAAAAATTAAAATAAGTTGAGGACAGTTTACATTTTACAGGACAAATAAAATAAATATAGGGACACTGGGTGTGGGCTCACATACTGCTGCAGGGCTTGTAATGCCAACACTGGGATTGGGCACCCTGATGTCAGCTTCATAAATCAAAAAAAGGGCTGTGGGGTTGGGGAGGGATGGTAATTGTAGGGTGGGGGGTGCCACTAGACACCAGGAACAGTGATCGGAGGGAGGGGGGTGCCACTAGATACCAGTGACAGTGATCAGTGGGTGAGGGGTGCTGCTAGACACCAGGGAAAAGGGCTGCTCACAGCTCACTCTGCAGCTGGCAGCACATTTTCACCTGCAGAAGTCAAGACATGAACAGTTTCTCATACAGAGAACACTAGGGAAGCGCTCCTCTGCTAAGCTGGGCACCTGGGATTTTGGGTGCCCAGTAAATGTATTTATAGCAAGTATACTTAACAACTAACATCAGAATCTAGCTAAACGAGTCTCATTTACCTAGGTTCTGATGTTTGTTTATTAAAATCACAGCATTTTTGTGTTTTTTCCACGTTTGTTGGTTCTTGGAAAAGGTGAACAAGATGGCAGTTGGCACTGCACAAAAAAAAAATGTTTGGTGCCATGCCAAACAAGTGTCCCAAAAAGAAAATGAACATTTGCAGTATCAAAATTTAACTTTTGCTGCAGAACGTTATCTCAAAACTCCTGCTGCACATGCGCAAGTTGGAAAACAATAACATTTAAAGCCTTATAGTTCTGGAACACTTTGATATTTTTTCACTAGACATGTCAAAGGCATTACCTTGGGACATGACACATGTCTCTTGCAAGTTTGGGGCAACAATTCCTTTCCATGTAGGCTGTAGGTGAGGACAAAGAAAACAATGTTAAGTATAGGAAAAAAAAAAAATTTCTTAAAATGACACATGCAGATTTCGGAAACCACACAAGCTGCTGTCCCAAAAATTTCCACACATCAAGACTTTGACTCCTAGACAACACATGCAAAATTATAATTCATTCTGTCAAAGAGGGCCCAAAATATTAATGTGCAAAATTTGAGGTTTAACATTGAACAGGCTACTCGATCCTAAATATAGGGGAGCTATTGCACCCCTGTAATATATTTAAGTGGTGCAGTAGCACCGCTATAGTTATGGTTGAGTAGACACTTTACTGTTAAACCCCAATGTTAGAACTTCAATATCATTGCAACCATTCAATGGATTTGCAGAACATTTTTGAATGCATGGTCTCGTGGGGTAGATTTCTTGACATACCAGGTGCTGTTCCAGTCGGATATGCAGATTCTGAGATGCGGATAGTGAAAAAATATTTAAAAAAATCACTGTTTTTGCTGGGGTTTTGCTATTGTATACAGCCCAGACGGTTAGGAATTTTTGTCTGAAATTTTCAGGATGGAAAGGGCTTGGCTCACGCTAGTTTCCTTTGCTAGTTTGGTAAAAAAATATTAATCCATTCCAAAGTTATTCAATTTTAAAATTTCAAGATCTTGCATGCTCAGTAAGCACTTTAAAATAGCTGTATGAAGTGATTGTATGCGGCAATCCTTTTTTGTGAGGGAAAATCCTTTTTTTTCTTTGCTGCCATCTTGTTTTCCATTTTCTTTAAATTGAAAAGTTACACAAATGGCATCGTGGAGTGAGACTAACACATGTATGTTGAATATTGGGACCCCATTATGATGATTCTGTACTTCACTGTTAGAAAAATGATGCAGAAAGTAGTTTTTTCCTTGTTTTTATATCCTTTTTTGTGATTCACTTCTTTTGTTGTATCATATCTTACACACATTTTCATATCTCTTGTTTTTTTGCCATCACACTGTGACCAAATGATTTGGAATTTTGTTCTGAAATTTTCATGGTACAAAGCACTTTTTACACAGATATTTCCTTTGCTGGTTTGGTGAAAAAAAGTAATCCCTTCCAAAGTTATTTAATTTTAAACTTTCAGGTTCTGAGCTTGCTCAGTAAGCACTTCAGAATTGCCATATGAAGTTATCATGTGGGGTATTCCACTGCCATCCCCCTATGTTGCCACTGTGTCCCTGGTGTCTAGTGGTACCCCCCACCCTTCTGATCACCATCCCCATATCTTGCCTGTGTTTCCCTAGTGTCTATTGGCACCCCCCACCCCGCCAATCGCCATCACCATATTGTTAATATTTCCCTGGTATCTAGTGGCAGCCCCCCAACCTCTTCAATCACCATCCTCATGTTTTTATTTTTCATACAGCTGATTGGTCCCCATTGCCTCTTCCCACCAACTGGCAATGAGGACACATAGGTATTTAACTGTTTGTTTTTCTCCCCAAACCCCACCAAGGCCCTGGCACATTGGCGTGCAAGCATGTGAAGGCACACCACACACCCCGTGGTGCCAGCTCAGCCCCTTCCTCCTCCCAAAACTGTTTGCCACCTTCTCTCCACCTATGCTACCCACCAGACCTCCACCTAGTAGGAGTGGAATTATGAGGGGGGTATCTACCCATCCTTACCACCCACAGGAGAGGAGAGCTGTCTGTCAGCATGTTCAATCCTGTTCCACCCTCTCCCCCATGCTGGCACCTTGATGACCCTAGGTCATTCCTGAACCAGTGCCCCCAGTGTAGCACCAGGTGTCGCATCCAGAATTTCAACCCTCAGTGCCACCAGACAGGCTAACCATCTGCATGTTTTACACTATTTCACTGGTGTCCAGTGGTACCTGCACCCCTCTGATTGCAGTTCCCTTATTTTGTTAAAGTTTCCCTGGTGTCTAGTGGCACCCCCATCCCCCTTCTCATCTTTAATAAAGAAAAACATCCTGTTATGTCTTTTCTCCTGTAAAAAGGAACATAGTCCCTTGCTGATCTGACCCCCCTACCCTGACCTCCAACTAAGCACTCACCACCCCTCACTCCCCACATACCCCACACACCCTCACTCACCTAAACAGCTCACTGGGAAAAGATCCACTCTCCAATCAAAGACACGTCTTGCTGTTGGAACTGCCAACTGAAATATGAGAAACTAAGGTATGTACGATTCAATGTATTTCAAAGGGGTTTTCAAATTTGATGCATAACTTTGTAACTCTTGCATATTTTGAGCCTAAATTATCAACTTGGCCTTTTTGGGACCCTGCCTCATGAACAACAATGGTGGAATTAGACAAATCCGGCCCAAAAGGTGATTTTCAGATTACCTGGCAAAATCACATTTTGGCTGAAATTTGAAAATTGCCACCATCCATGTTCATGAGGTGGGGTCACAAGAAGGCTGTGTCAAAAATTTGTGCACAAGCTATGTAAAAATGGAAAATTTATGGGTATCTGTTGAAATGTTGATACTCTGTCCAGTAACTTTGGTCATTTTAAATATTTTTACCCCAAATTTTTAACATAGCCATTTTTTTAGACCACCTCACGAATGAGACAGCTGTTATTTTACAGATCCTGGCCAAAGTATGTTTTCATACTTGTGGTGTGGAATAATGTTGCGGTAGCACTCACTCACATTTTGGCAGGGATTTCAAACTTTACTGTGCCGGGTACATGAGGTGGGGTAATAAGAAGGCTATGCTGACAATTTGGTTGCTGTTGTCTTACAAATGGAAGCACATGGCCTGTAGGGCCCTGCACTTCTACAGCAATATACATATATGCATCTATGGGGGGATGGGTGCGCAGGTCCCAGGGGACCCTGAGCTCCCACAGGCAAATAAGGATATGATTACATTCTCAGAAATTAAGGATAGATAGGACTACAGGGCCCAGAGGGCCTTGCACTTCCACAGGCAAATATAGATATGACTACGGAGGGATGGAAGCACAAGGCACAGAGGGCCCTGCTCTCCTACAGGCAAATAAGAAAACAATTACACTAGCTCCAAAATTGTAGATGGATGGAAGCATATGTCCTGAAGGTCCATGCACTCCCACAGGCAAATAAGGATACGATTATACTATCTCAAAAAGTAAGGAAATTCATTGCAAAAAACTTCATTAATGCACTAGTTAGGGTTAAAGTGACAAAAGTAGGGAAATGTGTCATTAGGGTTTTCAACATTAACACCCCACCTCCAGCCTGCAGTCTGCAACAGTAAAGACCATTATGGTTTCACTTTTCTTGCCTCTTTGGAAATCAGGAGTGGGGTGTGCCTTGGGGTTGTCAACCCTAATGCTCACCTCATTCTCATATACTGTACCCATCTCAGCTTATTTACTGATGAAATGGGTGAGTGTTAGGGTTGACAACTCCAAGGCACACCACACACTTGATTTGTGACGAAGCAAGAGAGGTAAAACCGTAATGGTTTTCCTGTTGCTGCCTGCAGCATGGGGGTGAGCTGTTAGGGTTGGAAACCCTAACACCACTTTCCCTACTTTTGTTGTTTTAACACTAACTAATGCATTAATAAATTTTTTGGCAATGAATCTATCTATCTATCTATCTATCTATCTATCTATCTATCTATCTATCTATCTATCTATTTATCTATCTATCTAATCTGTCTGTCTATCTATCTCTCTTGCTCTCTCTGTCTGTCTGCCTGCCTGCTTGCCTGTCTGCCTACCCCCAATCTGTATGTCTGTCTGTCTGTCAGTCAGTCTGTCTGTCTGTCTGTCTGTCTGTCTGTCTATCTATCTATCTATCTATCTATCTATCTATCTATCTATCTATCGGATATTACATTGGCTGACTTAAGATATCATTTTTATTTTCATGAGGGGATTAGTCTGTTGCTGCCTCATGAGTGACAAAGCCACAAGTGAGAAAGCAAAAGGCCAATCCCCTTAAATGAAGATAAAAAATATATCTATAGTCAGTCCATGTCATATTTGATTTATATAATAGGTGTTTAGGTGGTTTTGTGACAGAAAGGGTGAAATGCTGCAAACGAAAAAAGTAATGTAAACTACTGTATATTTTAGTCAAAAAATAAATGGCATCTCACATATTTTTTATTGATAGAATTTTAACTGGAAAGGCCTACTGAGCCATAAAACTCATTTCCAGTTGTGTCCTGGGGAAAAATGAAGTTGGTCATTGAGCATGCTCAAAAATGTACCTTCACATGTGGAAATTTAATTTCATGTGTGAGAATGAATTTCTGAGTATGCTCAATGTCACCAAAATGAGTGAGATACATTTCTGAGCATGCTCAGTGACTAACATCATTTATGTTGGTAATGTCAACCAAAATAACATTTTTATCATGGTAAATTTATTTTCACACCTGTTGTATAAAAATGTCTATCAATCTATCTATCGATCTATCTATCTATCTATCTATCTATCTATCTATCTATCTATCTATCTATCTATCTGTTCATTGCAAAAAACTCTGTTAATGCATCACTTAGGGTTCTTATTACAGTGACAAAAGTATGAATATTCAGTGCTAGGGTTTCCACCCTACCACTCCACCCCACCTTCTACACACCAACAGGTATTGGGGTGTGCCTTTGGATCGTTGGAGGGTGGGAGGGTGCCACTAGACACCAGGAAAAAGGGTGGCTCACAGCTCACTCTGCAGCTGGCAGCACAAGTTCAGATGCAGAAGTCAAGAAATTCACAGTGTTCTCATACAGAGAATGCTGGGGAAGCGCTCCTCTACTAAGCTGGGCACCCGGGATTTTGAGTGCCCAGTAAATGTATTTCTGGACAGTATACCTAAAACAAACATCAGAATCTAGCTAAATAGGTCTCATTTACCTAGGTTCTGATGTTTGTTTATTAAAATCACATTTTTATGTTTTTTCCACATTCGTTGGTTCATGGAAAAGGTGGACAAAATGGCAGTTGGCACTACACACAAAAATAATGTTTGGTACCATGTCAAATAAGTGGCCCAAAAGGAAAATGAACATTTGTGGTATCACAATTTAACTTTTGCTGCAGAATGTTATCTCAAAACTCCTACTGCACATGCGCAAGTCACAAAACAATACAATTTAAAGCCTTATAGCTCTGGAGCACTAATATGTTTTCACTAGACATGTCAAAGGCACCACCTTGGGACCTGACAAATGTACCCTGCAAGTCTGGGGCAAAAGTTCCTTTCCAAGTAGACTGTAGGAGAGAACAAAAAAAAAACAATGTTAAGTACAGGAAAACAATTAGTTTTTTTCTGAAAATGACACACGCAGATCTCGGAAACCACACAACCTGCTGTCACAAAAATTTTCACACATCAATACTTTGCCTCCTAGACAACATGTACAAAATCTTAGCTCATTCTGACAAAGAGAGCCCAAGATATTAATGTGCAACTTTTGAGGTTTAACATTGAACAGGCTACTCAACCCTAACTATAGGGGTGCTATTGCACCCCTGCAATGTATTTAAATTGCACAGTAGCACCACTATAGTTATGGTTGAGTAGGCACTTTACTGTTAAAAACCAATGTTTGAACTTTAATATCTTTGCAACCATTCAATGGATTTGCACAACATTTTGAATGCATGGTCTAGTGGGGTAGATTTCATGACATACCAGGTGTTGCTCTGGTCAGATGTACAGATTCCAAGATGTAGATATCAAAAAAACATGAAAAAAATGACTATTTTTTCTGTTTTTTTGCCATTGTGTAGAGCCCAGATGGTTAGGAAGTTTTGTCTGAAAATTTCAGGATGGAAGGGGCTTGGCCTGCAATAGTTTGCTTTGCTACTTTGGTGGAAAAATATTAATCCATTCCAAAGTTTTTCAATTTTAAAATTTCAGGGTCTTGCATGCTCAGTAAGCACTTCAAAATAGCTGTATGAAGTGATTGTATGGGGCAATCCTTTTTTGTGAAGGAAAATCTGTTGTTTGTTTGCCGCCATCTTGTTTTCCATTTTCTTTAAATTGAAAAGTTACAATAATGGCATCATGGAGAGAGACCAACACATGTATGTTGGTCATTGGGGCCCCATTAGGTTGATTCTGCACTTAACTGTTAGAAAAATGATGCAGAAAGTTGTTTTTTTCCTTGTTTTTATATCTTTTTTTGTGACTCACTTCTTTTTTTGTATTATATCATACACAAATTTTTGTGTGATATTTTATTTTTTTGCCATCCCCCTGCAACCAAACCGTTTGGAATTTTGTTCTGAAATTTTCATGGTAGAAAGTTCTTGTTACATAGATGTTTCCTTTGCTGGTTTGGTGAAAAAAAGTAATTCCTTCCAAACTCTTTTAATTTTAAACTTTCAGGTTCTGAGCTTGCTCATTAAGCACTTCAGAATTGCCATATGAAGCAATCATTGGTGTAATCCATTGCCATCCCCTGTAACTGGGTAATAAAATTACCTTCCTCGGGTTCTTGTTGGAACTGCACAAAAGTGAAGAAATAGCAGACAAGTGGTGTCCAGCACATAACGTTATTTATTTCTGCTATATAAAGCAGGCTTACAACCAAAACAGTGTGATCACTAGGATAATACCTCCAATCTCTCTATCTTACCTATAGGCAGTGATATGTCTCTTCTTCTCAGAGAAAAAGGTGCAATGCAAAGTGTCTTATACTCCTGATAATCATCATGACAACAGGTATAAAGATATATAAAAACCTTGAAACTGGTCAGTGGCAAATAGCCTGACCGCTTACTAGCCAGGGAAAGCATGCTGAGCTAGCAGAAAGACAAGATAGCTAAACAATGGATCTTGAATATTCTGAAGGACACTTGCAGTTACATACATAACTGTAGTTCTGCAGTAGCACTAAAGATGGCAGTAATGCCTAAGTAATCATTATACAATAGTATAAATAGAAGCATCTCCCAAGTGTTACAATTAGAGTAATACCAAAGGCATTATGATTCTCAGTAAAAATATAGCAGAACTCAGATCCTGACACTTATACTTGTACGATAAGTGCCTGTGCCTTAAGAATAGTGCATATACTTATAAGTATTGCTATCTGCGAGGCAGGGGGCCAATCAGGGGTGCTGGTCCATGGATAACATTCCACCTTGTTGCCTCAGAAGGGGCAAAAATCCCAAGGTAGTTGGAAGGGATGGAGCTAAAGTCATTTACAAGCCCAACACACAAGCCTTGTAAAGGAATTTGAGTTGTTTTCGATGTTGTTTGAGGGTATGTCGCAGGCAACACAGAGTGAATATCAGAAAGATAATCAAAAATGCTTGTATCACAACAACAATTTTAAAAGTATGTTCTACCCACATATTGCTTAAGGCTCAAATCACCATCATGCATAAGATCATTGAGTGCATTAGAGGCTTTAGATATAGTATTGCTAATATAAATCAAATGAGCATCTTTTCTAGCTAAAAGAGTTTGCAGAGAGAGTGTCAAGGGATCAATGTGCACATTAAAAATAGGCAAATATTGAGACAGGGCAAGGAAGTATTGGGGATCAGTATCAATAACGTCTGGTTCAGGGAGAGGAACAGGCATGATCACAGTGTGACTGATAACAGTTTTCTGTTGTGGAGTAAAACAAAAGTTAGGTTTAGTAACTTGACAAGTCTTGATCCCATATGAGAATGTGGGGTAATTAGTGACAATACTGTACTGACCGTCAGAGGTATAAGTGACTCTGACAGAGGGGACCCATCAGCGATGTAGATGTACTGGGCATGAAAATGTCTGATTAGTGAGCCGTGTCATGAAGCGATGTACCTCTTTAAGGTAGCTTTGAGATGGTGCTGTTTTGGTGTCTTGCGCTGAAGATGGAGGAGGAGGGATGTGATCATCTGGATCAACATCAGTAAGATTGGATGGCAAATCATCACCCAACGTCAGTGCCCAGTCAAGGTGTTCAGGCATGTAGCTACATACTGGTTTCACAATGTCAAAAACGTCACATCTGCACAAGAAGTAATGTCCTTTCTTGGCAAAACAGTTTGTATGAGGGGCTACCCAAGTTTGGAGAACTGAATGATAAACCAGCATTGAAGGTAATTAAGTTCTTTCACAAAAGATGTCATTTTCAAGATGACCTGTGGAATGAATTCTAGCTAGCTTGTCAAAAACAAATGTATCTAGATCAAAACGTGGTAAAGACACAGTAAAGGTGATGAACATATTTTCCTTAATGGAGCAGGATTTAGTAAAATAACAAGGTGCTTGGTTGTCTGTATTGGAGAAGCATAACTTGGTCTCCAACTTGCCAGTCAACCTCTTTGACATGCTTGTCAAAGTGAGCTTTAGCTTGTTGTTGAGCTTTGCCTATTTCCTTGGCAGCGAACAGGTGTGTTTTCATGATGTCATCATGAAGCTTTTCTACATAATTGTCTACAGATACTTTATCTGCAGTGGGAGTGTGGAGATCAATCAACAGGTGTTCAGGTAGTCTCATAGCTCTACCGGTCATAACCTCATAGAGTGTGCACTGAGTAGTGGCTGTAGAGGTGCCCCTCATTGCCATTAATAGAAGTGCCAAGAGGAAATCACAATCTTTGGGATTGTCATCTATGAATCTGCATAACATCTGTTTGATGCATCTGTTAGCTCTTTTTTGATCAATTCCAAGAAGTTAGAGTGTCTGTTGCATTAGCTCAGCTGTAAAGCAGTTATGCCCTGGTCTGAGTCTACTTTTAAAGGCAGACCCCACCTGGAGAACAATTGATCTACCAGGATTTTGACAGTTGTCTTCGCTGTTTTGTTCTTAGTGGGAAATGCTTCTAAAAACTTGGAGAACAAATCTGTAACAACAAGTGCATACTTATTGTTTCTACTGGAGTTAGTTACAGGACCAATGAAATCGATCTATATTGCATTTCATGGTCCAGATTGTCTTTGTGGCAGTAACTTGGCATTTCTTTTTACTGAAATGGGGTTGTTCTGAGCTCACACTATGCAGTTGTCTACATATTGTTCTACATCTTTGGCCATTCCAGGCCACCAGATGACTGTCTTGAGTCTCTGGAGAGTGTTTTCTGTCCCCTGGTGTCCACCAGTGGGAGTGTCATGAACCATATAAATAAATTTGGTTCACAGTGAGTGTGGTGCAACCCACAATTTGTCACCTGTATCTTGTTTGTGATACCAGTTGAGCTTCTGATCACTAGACAAATGTATAGAAACATACACTTTGATGGCAGATAAGGACCGCTTGGCACACCTAGTCTGCCCATTTCCCTACCTACTGGATAAGCGGAAGATCCTAGTTAACCAACAGCCTATTTCTTCCTACCCCCCCATACGAATTGCCTTATGTCTGTCCCATGCATTCTTGAATTCTCCCACAGTTTTAGACCTCACAACCTCCTCAGGAAGGCGGTTCCATGCATCCACCACCCTCTCTGTGAAAAAATAATACTTCCTCACATTGGCCTTGAGCCGTCCCCCCCTCTATCTTCAAATTGTGTCCCCTTGTTCTTGCACATCTCTTTTTATGAAAGATGCTTCCCTCTTGGACTTTGTTGATTCCACAGAGGTACTTAAAGGTTTCTATCATGTCCCCCCTCTCCCTCCTTTCCTCAAGGGTATGCATATTAAGCTCCTTTAGTCTCTCCTCATATGGCTTCTCTTGCAGACCCTATACCATTTTAGTTTCCCTCCTCTGGACTGCCTCCATCCTGTCTATGTCCTTGTGGAGATGGGGTCTCCAGAACTGGACACAGTACTCCAGATGGGGTCTCACCAACTGTCTGTACAGAGGAATAACAACTTCCTGTTTCCTGCTGGTGATGCCACTCCCTGTATATCCCAGTATCCCCCAGCCCTCCCTACTGCCTTCTCACATTGCTTGCTTACGTTAAGGTCATCTGATATGATTACCTCCAGGTCCCTTTCCATTTTTGTTGTTGTTACTACCTCCTCCCCCATTGTGTACTCTTCCCCTGGGTTTTTGTTTCCCAGGTGCATTATTTTGCACTTCTTTGCATTGAATCCAAGCTGCCATACTTCTGACCATTCCTCCAATCTTGCCAAGTCCCTTCTCATCCTTTTCACCCCCCTTGTGTATCAGCCGTGTTGAAGATCTTTGTGTCATCTGCAAAGAGGCATACTTTTACTTTAGTCCCTCTGCATTGTCACTTATAAAGACATTAAAAAGGACTGGACCCAGTACTGAACCCTGTGGTACCCCACTAGTAACCCCCCTTTCTTCAGAGTGGACTCTGTTTACTATTACCTTCTGTGTCCCGTTGTCCAGCCAATGTTTTACCCAGGCTACCACCCTGGGACCCACTCCCAGGCTGGCTAATCTGTTTATTAATCTTTTGTGTGTGACTGTGTCAATGCCTTGCTAAAGTATAGGTAGGCCATGTTCACAGCCCCTCCTTGGTCTACTACTTTGGTCACCCAGTCAAATAAATCTACTATAGTCATCTGACATGACCTTCCCCGGTGTGAATCCATGCTGCCTTGGGTCCTGTACCCCACTGGTCTCTAGGTACTCAACAATTCTTTCCTTCAGAAGTGATTCCATCATTTTCCCTACCACTGTGGTCAAACTGTCAGGTCTGTAGTTTCCTGCCTCTGTCTTGCTCCCACTTTTGTGAAGGGGAATCACATCCACCTTCCTCCAGTCCTCAGGTACCATACCATCCTCCCATGATTTGTTAAAAAGGGTAGTCAGTGGTGTCACTAGTTCTCCCCTTAATTATTTTAGAATTCTGAAGTGAATCCCATCAGGCCCCATTGCTTTGTCCACCTTCAGTTTTAGGAGCTCTTTTAGAACCCTTTCTTCTATGAAAGCACTGGGATCAACCCTCCTATTCAGAGTGCTTCTATTAATTGGATTAGATACCTCCCCCTCCTCCTGTTTTGTGAATACTGAGCAGAAGTATTCATTCAGTATCCCTGCTTTTTCACTGTCCCTCTCTGTCCACCTACTATTCATTCTATTCAGCCTTACTATACCTTCCTTTGTCTTTCTTCACTCCCTAATGTACCTATAAAAGGTTTTATCCCTCTTCTTAACTGAGTTGGCTATCTTTTCCTTGGTTTGGACTTTTGCTATTCTGACTGCCTTACCCACTTCCTTCTGCTTTAACTGGTACAGTTCTCTGTCCTGCTCCTTCTGTGTTTCCTTATACTTCCTGAATGCTTTCTTTTTCTCCCTAACCTTCCCCGCCACCTCTTTTGAGACCCATACTGGATTTTTCTTTCATTTTGATTTGTTTATTTGCTTCACACAAAGGCTTTTTGCCTCTGTGATAACAGTTTTGATGTTTCCCCATTGTTGCTCCACCCCTCCTTCTTGTCTGTTTGCTAGTACTTTTCTAAGGCACTCTCCCATTTTGACAAAGTCAGCCCTCCTGAAGTCCAGTACCCCCACTTTTGTATGACTTGACTCTGTAGCTGAGTTTATCGTGAACCACACTGTTTGGTGGTCACTTGTTCTCAGATGGCTACCCACTTCTAGACCTGAGATCCTCTCACTGACCCCATTTGAGAGTATGAGATCTAGGATTCCTCCCTCCTGAGTGGGTTCCAACACTAGCTGTCTGAGGCATGCACCTATAGGACATTGAGAATGGCCCTGCTCTTGGATGTGGCTGCAGCAAAGGAGCTTGAGTTAACATCTGGCATATTCAGGTTCCCCATCAACAATATCTCCCCTTTCTCTGCCATCCTAAGGATGCCTTCTATCATATCCTTTTCCATTCCCTCCCCCTGAGATGGGGGTCTGTATACAACCCCGTGTGGACTGTGGTGCCATTTCCAGTCTCTAAGGTGACCCATAGTGCCTCCTCTCCTCCTTGTTTACTCTTTTGTTTACTCTTTTGTTCCATTGCTTTTATCCCTTTCCTTACACAGATAGCTACTCCTCCCCCATTCTACCCTCCCTGTCTCTCCTGTAGGTTGTGTACCCTGGTATGTTAACATCCCAGTCATGGTTCTCTGTGTACCATGTTTCTGTGACTGCCACAATATCCAGGCATCCCTCTTCCATCAAGGCCACCAGTTCAGGGAGTTTGTTGCCCAGACTATGTGCATTGGTTCTCATTACCCTCCATTTTATGATGGCCTTACCCTTGTTTTTCCCATCCCTGTCCTTACTGCCTTTGTCATTTTCTCCATTTACCCCTGCTCTTCTCCCTATTGATGTCTCTATCTTGGTGTTTACCTCAGTAACTACCCTGATATTTTGGGCAGGGCTAGGATTTACCTGCACCTTTCCAGTTCCTCCCCCCTTGGCTAGTTTAAATGCTTGCCAATGAAGCATGTAAACCTATCACCTAGGATCCTGGTTCCCCTGCTGGACAGATGCAGACAATCATGCCAGTATAGGCCTGCATCACTCCAGGTGGACCTCCAGTCCCCAATGAAGCCAAACGCCTGAGCTCTGCACCAGTTTTTCAACCACTGATTGAATCCCATGGTGTGGAGCACCCTAGCCTCACCCATGCCATACACATACAGCACCTCCGAGAAGGTTACCGTGCATGCTACTTGTCTAAGGCCCCTTCCCAACTCCACAAACTCCTCCTACACTGTTCTGATCCCTTTCCCCACTGAGTCATTTGTCCCTAGGTGGACAATGACATCCAGCTCCCTCCCCCGTGCAACTGCTCCCTCGATCCTGGGGATTCACTGCCTGTCCCTCCAAGCCATGGTGCCTGGCAGGCACCTTACCTCCTCTCCCTCCCTCCCGCCCCAGTTCTACCCTCTTAACAATGGAGTCCCCCACCAGGAGTTGTTTACTTCCCCTGTGGGGTCCCATGCCACCCTCCTGTGGGTCTCCTTTGTGGAGGTTCTCAAGATCCTCCTTGGTCTCTACTGTGGGTGCCTCTATAGGGGAATCACACTCTGCCAGAGTGGCATATGAATTGTGGAGAGGTACAACTGGAGAGATGCACCTCTGTTCCACTACCCTCACCCTCCCTGAGCCCACTGTGGTCCAACCAGTCCTCTTTCTTGGCAACCTCTGAGGCAGCAGCAGTGGCCCTGATGGTTCCTGGGTGGGAGAGGAGGTCCCTTGAATCCTGGCCAACTCAGCCTGGAGATGAGCAACCACCTCCCTCAGCTCAGAGAGGTGCCTGCATATGGGACAATGCTGCATCCTCCAGAATCTCTCCCGGAAGACTGCTGTTCCACAGCCACTGCACTGTCCAATTGCCTCTTGTATGGACTACCAGCTGGAAGTGGCTGTTCAGTTCCTTAATCTAGGAATGTGAACACATTTCTGATCTCTGGATCTGCTTTTTGTGCAGCAGAGAGGTCCAGTGGAGGTTCTGGTACTAGTTTCTTACTAGTAGCAATTATAGATGTCACAATAGCTGCTATATATTTTGGGTGAATCATTGTCCATGTTTCCCCCCCGCCCAACCTCAAGTGCCTGCTTTGGCAAGTGAGTCCACTCATTCAGATTTGCAGTGAGCCTTTAAATTGTGAATGTACAACTTATGAGTGAACATTTGTATCAGGGTTTGTATATACACAAACAGTTCCCTATACTTGACAGGAGTGCCATCAGATGAGGTAAAGTTGTTCTTTTGCCAGAATGGGAAGAACTCAGTGAGTGATGAACACACCCAATTAGAATCAACAAAGATTATGACATCCTTGTCACCATGTGGCATGATCTCCAATGCACAGGCCACAGCAGCCAGTTCAGCATACTGTGAAGAGATAACAGTGCATTTCCTAGCAATGTGCCTGAAATCACCCTCATGATCCCTAATGAGCACTCTAAGCCCTGCTACCTGCTCTCCAACTACATAAGAAGCAGAGCTATCTGTAAAGATGCGAAACATGGTGTCATCTCCCAGGACCTCAGGTGTTGCTGGTAAGACTGGCCCTGGATCAGGTAGGTCAGGAGGTTGGAGGACACAATCATGAGGTGTGCCTGTGTAGAGTAGACCATGGACCAAAATTGAAGGCATTTTAGCAGGTAGTTCTTTGATGTCCCTATCCTGCAGAAGCAGAGACCAATGGGTCAGTCTGGTGTTAGAGACTGATCCATCTTTCACTTTGTCTGAAAGCAAAATGTTAGTTGGGGTGTGGCAGGTATGCAAAATGATAGGAGCATACCCAGTGATGTGGAGAAAATGTTTGACAGCCCAAAAGGTGGCCAAGAGTGTCTGTTCACAAAGACTATATTTTATTTCTACTGGGGACAGCATCTGAGATGCATAGGCAATGGGCCTATAGTACCTATTGTACTTTTGTGCCAGTACTGCAGACATGGCCACATCAGAGGTGGCAGTTTCCAAATGGAAAGGTAATCTTGGATTAGGGTTGACCAGTGCTGGAGCTGAGGCTAAGGATTGTTTAAGCTGTGCCACAGCTTCAGTATGTGTGGTGCCCCATGTCCATGGGACAACCTTTTTCAGAATTTCATACAGGGGAGCGACCTTCAAGGCAAAGTCAGGAATAAAATCCCTGGAGTAGTTTACCATCCCCAAGAAGCATCTAAGTGTTGCCATGCTAGTGGGGAGTGGCAGATCTTGCAAGCCCTGGATCCTTTTGACAGCTGGGCTTCTCTCTTGGTCCATAATGCACAGGCTGAGGAAAATTGCCTCTTTTTCAGACAGTTGTGCTTTAGAGGGGTTGCATTTGAGGCCTGCTCTCCTGAAGAGAGTCAGTAGCTCATCTAGCAGGGCCACATGTTCTTCTTTGGTGGCAGTTGCTAAGAGCAAGTCATCCACATACTGCAGGAGAAACTGGGGTGTGGAGAACACCTGCAAAGCATCCATCATGTGTAGATGGAAGAGGGAAGTGCTGTTATGGAAGCCCTGGGGCAGACAGGTCCAGGTGTACTGGCACCCATCAAAGGTAAAGGCAAATTTGTATTGACCAAAACCCATTAGAGATGTCAAGAGCTGAGAACCCCTTTTTGTCAGGTGTCAGCAACTTGAGCACATCAGGAACTGATGCCACAGTTGGGGCACAGCTGGGGGTAACTTGGTTAAGTTTCCTGTAGTCTATTGTAAGTGTCCAAACTCCATTTGGGTTTTTCACAGGCCAAATGGGTGAATTCATAGCGGAAACACAAGTCCTAATCACTCCTTGTTGTAGCAATGATTGGATGGTCTCCCTCAATGAGAGTAAGGCTTCAGCAGGAAATGGGTACTACTTCTGCCTCACAGGATTGGGTCCTGGGTTCTCAGTGGTGGTGGTGTGCATCCTACCACAGTCATGCTTGTTGGTAGCAAACACATCAATATGTTCCAGTAGCAATGGTTGTAGTTCTGGAAACAAGTCATGACTTTCAAACAGAGCCATGATGTCATACTCCTTGTTGTTATGGGAGATGGCTGCCACCACATGGGAGTCTGGTATGGTGACAGCATGACATTGTCCCTTGATCTGTAGCAATAAACTGTTAGCTAGGTCCACCACACAGCCATGCTGTGCAAGAAAGTCAGTTCCCGGTATGCTGGGGTGATGACGTAATACCATGAGGTCAAAGACAAAATTAGTGTTAAGATGGTCTGCCTGCACAGGGAGAGACACAGATCGCTAAGTTTGTAGTTGGGTACCATCTACCCCTTGTGCACTGGTCTTCCAGCCAGTAAACCAGGCAGATGTGGCTGGGTTCTCATCATGGAGAACAGACATAGTTGCTCCTGTATCCAGAAGCATGTCCAGTTGGCAGCACCTGACCATGGCCCTTACACAGGGCCATCCATTTGTGTTGACCAGCAAGTCACTGAAAATCTGAGCTGGGACCTGTAATTGTCAATCAGTGCTGTTCCTAGCTTCTTCTTCTTCATCTTCTCGTCCCTGTGACCTGAGGTCTAGGGTAGCTGGTTGGGTCTCCCTATTGCATTTTACAGGACACAAGTACAGTGCCTCTGATGTCAGGGCCACAATCTTGAACTGTTCAATTGGTGGTTCCCGAATCACCACATCAGCCTGGCCAGAGCCAATGCCGTGAAAGGATTTTTTCCTTGGCTGCTTGATTGTTTGGTAGCCGAAGGCAAGAAAGGGTTGGTACTGTTACTAGCCGGTGCCAGGGCTGCCACGGAACATGTGGATGCAGCCTCCTTTGCAACACAGGCCTCCTCCAGTTGTTTTCAGAGGGTCTCATTCTCATCTTTTAGGTCTCGATAGCTTGGCCCGTTATGGTATTTGCCATCGGAATTTGAGTATTTCCCATTTCTGTTATAGTTTTTATTGCCCCGGTTATTCTTATAGTTCTGGTTCCTCCCCCCCTTGTGCTACTGTCGGTCATCAGAAGGGGCTTCCTGCCTTCCACTATATAGTGGGCTGGGGCAGGGCCTACCGTGGTGACTTGGGCCAGGGTGGCCTGGGCCATTGGAGTTTGGATGGAAGAGGCCTTGGTGTTTTTACCGGAAGCTAGGTTATGGAGGTAGACCTGGAAAGCATGCTCCATCTTGGTGAGGATGTAGGCAAAGGTATTGGTCTGCGGGTAGATGTTGAGTTCAACTTTCTCCTGGAGAGCCGAGTCATGTTCTGGATGTACAAATCCATGTACTCAATTTGGTTTTTGTCAGCGGTCTCACCCTATGGCCTTTGCCAGCATTGTAGGTGAGCCAGAACCGTTGAAGGTAAGCCGCTCGGCTTTCCTTCACATTTTGCTTGACCTTATAGGCCAAACAGGCTCCAACAATACCTGGGTAGTTGGTAGCAAGAAGTGCCTGTGCAATATCATTGTAGTTGAATGTCTTGCAATTGCAGACAGCCTTTGGGAGTTTGGCCCAGAGGGTAGGCTTGATGGTTTGTCTCAGGACATGGACCTGTGCTCAGGTTGGAGAGAAAGCGTCTCACAAAGAGAGTGCACCTTCTCCAAATGACAGCTGAGGTTGTCGGTTGGGCCCATCTATCTGATGCCTTGGGCAATTTTCTGAACAGAATGAGTGACCTGTAGGGGATTAGAGGTGGGCAAGCGGGGAGCGGTGTTTAGTTCTCCACAACCCAAAGCACCACAGAGGGCAGCTTCTGCCGCCACATCAGCGAATGCTTTGAATGCATTTTCCTGGGTTACAACATTTTCAAACATGTGTCCGATCTGCTCCTGCATGGAGGAGTGTCCCTCAGGGGTTGTTAGTCTAGTCAAGACATCCTGTACCATGCCTCACACTTCCGCACCATTTTCCCAGGAAAAGGGAGCCAATGGAAGAGGGCTCCTACTTGGAGGTGGTCCAACTCCCATATCATGGGGGCCTCCATGTTTGTTTTGATGTAGCAGCATAGAAGGCATGCCAATGTGACAAGGGGGTGGACTGTAGTGGCTGCCATCTTGGGAATGGCTGGTAAAGGCCACCGCCATCTGGGGTGGGATCTTGAATGTGACGAGGCATCCTATGTCCTCGTAATCAGAGTCATCATCACCTGATGAGGTAATGACAATGGGTTTGGCTACATTTCTTGTGACAAACTTTTGCAGTGCCTGCTCAATACCCTTCTCAATGTCATGCTGCAATACTCGGCACACGGACCCCAATTCAACATTTTCCCTAAGCTCTTTGTCTAGCTCATGCAGCAACCTTACATTCTCTTACTTCAGTTCAACATTGTTCTGTCTCAAACTCTAATTCGTGTCACTCAAAATGTCAATCAAGTAAGATAGCTGTTTCTTATCACGTTTCAACCTCTCATTGTCATCTCTTAACATGCACAATTCATGCTCAGAGTCTTGAGCAGTACAGTGCAACAGTCTGTTATTGTGATCACGGAGTGACTGTGTTTCCTCCATGATTTTCTATTTCTTCATTAACTCCAATACCTGCAAGCCCATCTCTTTTTTTAGAGAAGTGTTTTGCGGCTCAAGGGAGGCACATCGTGCTAGCAAACTTTTGACAGCTCTATGTAAAGCTGCGACCAAGAGACCTTTGGTGTGGTATTTTTTGGCTTTTCACTTTAACTGTAGATATTGATCAGAGATTGTAAGCAGAGGGTCTTCTGATGACTTCACGTCCAGTGCAAAATCAGTCCAACCTGCATGAGAGGCAAGATAGTTTGAGACATCGAGTCTCAATTCTGTGTATAATTCAGGCATAACAAACAAAAAGGTAAACAGACAAACAAACAAAGCAGTTGAATGACTGGAGTTAAATCCTTGGCACCATCACCCAATGGCTTTTTGGTCCCCCAAGGGCAAATGGTAGTGCCAAGGTGGTACGCTGCTACTCACAAAGGGAGTTTACTAGTGGTCCGGTGTGGGTCTGCAATGCCCGAAACCGAGATGGAGCAACTCCGTAAAAGAACAACCAGAGTAAGTTCTAGTAGGTGCAAGTGTGCAAAAATGCACCACACTACTCAACATTCAGTTCAAAGAACTCGAATGGAATCCTCACTTTGTACATTCCAAACTGCACATGGTCACCAAATGTAACTGGGTAATAAAATTACCTTTCTCAGATTCTTGTTGGAACTGCACAAAAGTGAAGAAATGACAGACAAGTCACGTCCAGCACATAAAGTGATTTATTTCTGCTATAAAAAGCAGGCTTACAACCAAAACAGTGTGATCACTGGGAGAATACCTCCAGTCTCTCTATCTTACCTATAGGCAATGATATGCCTCTTCTTCTCAGAGAAAAAGGTGCAATGCAAAGGATCTTATACCCCTGATATCATCATGATAACAGGTATAAAAATATATAAAAACCTTGCAACTGGTCAGTGGCAAATAGCCACTAGACACCAGGGAAAAGGGTGGTTCACACCTCACTCTGCAGCCAGCAGCACAAGTTCAGCTGCAGAAGTCAAGAAATTCACAGTGTTCTCATAGAGAGAACATTGGGGAAGGGCTCCTCTGCTAAGCTGGGCACCTGGGATTTTAGGTGCCCAGTAATTGTATTTCTGGCCAGTGTACTTAAAAACAAACATCAGAATCTAGCTAAACAGGTCTCATTTACCTAGGTTCTGATGTTTGTTTATTAAAATCACAGCATTTTTGTGTTTTTTTCACATTCGTTGGTTCATGGAAGAGGTGGACAAGATGGCAGTTGGCACTGCACAAAAAAAAAATGTTTGGTGCCATGCCAAACAATTGGCATGAAAGGAAAATGAAAATTTGTGGTATCAAAATTTAACTTTCACCACAGAACATTATCTCAAACTCCTACTGGATATGCACAAGTCAGAAAACAATAAAATTTAAAGCCTTATAACTCTGGAACACTTTGATATTTTTCACTAGCCATGGCAAAGGCACTACCCTGGGACATGACACATGTCCCCTGAAAGTTTGGGGCAACAATTCCTTTCCATGTAGGCTGTAGGCAAACACAAAAAAAAATGTTAAGTATAAGAAAAAAATTAGTTTTTTTCTAAAAATGACACATGCAGATCTCAGAAACCACACAAGCTGCTGTCACAAAAATGTCCACACATCAAGACTTTGCCTCCTAGACAACACATGCAAAATTTTAGCTCATTCTGTCAAAGAGAGCCAAAGATATTAATGTGCAAAATGTGAGGTTTAACATGAACAGACCTCTCGACCCTAACTATAGGGGTGCTATCACACTCCTGTAATATATTTAAGTGGTGCAGTAGCACCACTTTAGTTATGGTTGAGTAGACACTTTACTGTTAAACCCCAATGTTTGAACTTTAATATCTTCTCAGCTATTCAATGGATTTGCTCAACATTTTGAATGCACGGTCTAGTGCAGTAGATTTCTTGACCTAGGAGGTGTTGTTCCGGGTGGCCGTGTAGATTCCAAGATGTGGATAGCAGAAAAACATTAAAAAATCACTGGTGTTTGCTGGGTTTTTGCCGTTGTGTAAAGCCCAGACAGTTAGGAATTTTTGTCTGAAATTTTCAGGATGGAATAGTTTCCTTTGCTAGTATGGTGGAAAAATAATAATCCATTCCAAAGTTATTCAATTTTAAAATTTCAGAGTCTTGCATGCTCAGTAAGCATTTTAAAATAGCTATATAAAGTGATCGTATGGGGCAATCCTTTCTGTGAGGGGAAATCCTTTCTTTGCTTGCCTCCACCTTGTTTTCCATTTTCTTTAAATTGAAAAGTTACAAGAATGGTATTGAGGAAAGAGACCAACACATCTATGTTGGTCATTGGGACCCCGTTAGGTTGATTCCTACTTAACTGTTAGAAACATTATGCAGAAAGTTGTTTTTTCCTTGTTTTTATATTCTTTTTCATGACTCACTTTTTTTTTTGTATTATATCATACACAAATTTTGATATGATATTTTGGTTTTTTGCCATCACCCTGCAGACAAACAGTTTGGAATTTTGTTCTGATGTTTCCTTGGCTGTTTTGGGAAAAAAAAGTAATCCCTTCCAAATTTATTTAATTTTAAACTTTCAGGTTCTGAGCTTGCTCAGTAAGCACTTCAGAATTGCCATATGAAGTGATCGTATGGTGTAATCCATTGCCATCCCCCCATGTTGCCACTGTGTTCCTGGTGTCTAGCAGCACCCCCTACCTTCTGATCACCATCTCCATATCTTGCCACTGTTTCTCTGGTGTCTAGTGGCACCCCCATCCCTCCGATCACCATCACTATATTGTTAATATTTCCCAGGTATCTAGTGGCACTCCCCCACTTCTTCAATCACAATCCTAATGTTTTTTGTTTTTTTTCATACAGCTGTTTGGTCCCCATTGCCTCCTCCCATCAACTGGCAATGAGAACACATAGGTATTTTACTGTTTGTTTGTTTTTCTCACCTAACCTCCCCCCCCAGGCCCTGGCACATGGCCATGCGAGCATGTGGAGGCACACTATGCTCCCAATGGCACCAGCTCAGCCATTTCCTCTTCCTGGAACTGTTTGCCACTCCCTCTCCACCTATGCTACCCACTGGACCTCCACCCTGTGGGAGTGGAACTATGGCAGGGCACCAACCCACCCTCACCACCCTCAGGAGAGGAAAGCTACCCATTGATATGCTCGATCCAGCTCCACCCTCCACCACATGATGGCACCTGGATGACCTAAGGTTGTTCCTGAACCCAGGTCACTGGCATAGAGTGAGGTGAGGCATCCAGCACCTCAACCCTCAGCACCACCAGACTGGCCAACCATCCCCATGATTTGCACTATTTCCCTGGTGTCTAGTGACATCCCCACCCCTCTGATTGCAGTTCCCCTATTTTGTTAAGGTTTCCCTGGTGTCTAGCAGGACCCCCCATCCCCATCCCCATCTTTAGTAAAGGAAAATATCCCGTGATGTCTTTTTTCCTGTAAAAAGGAAAATAGTCCCTCGCTGATCTGACCGCTGTACCCTGACATTTAACTGAGCACCCACCACCCTGCACTCCCCACACACCCCACACACCCTCACTCACCTCAACAGTTCACTGGGCAAAGATCCACTCTCCAATCAAAGACACGTCTTGCTGTTGGAACTGCCAACTAAAATATGAGAAACTAAGATACGTGCAATTCAATTTATTTCAATAGGGTATTCAATTTGATGCATAACTTTGCAATTTCTGTGTATTTTGAGCCCAAATTTACAACATGGCCTTTTTGAGACCCCACCTCATGAACAACAGTAGTGGAATTAGACAAATCCGTCCTGAAAGGTGATTTTCAGATCACTTGGTGAAATTCCATTTTGGTTGGAATTTGAAAATTTATGGGTATCTGTTGAAATTTTGCTGCGCTGTCCTGTAACTTTGGTAATTTTAAATATTTTTACCCCAAATGTTCAACATAGCCATTTTTTTAGACCACCTCATGAATGTGACAGCTGTCATTTTTCAAATCCTGGCCAACGTGTGTTTTCATACCTGTGGTGTGGAATAATGTTGTGGTAGCATGTAATCACATTTTGGTGGGGGTTTCAAAATTGACTCAATCAAGTACATGAGGTGGGGTAATAAGAAGGCTATGCTGAAAATTTGGTTGTAGTTGTCTAACAAATAGAAGCACATGGCCTGTAGGGCCCTGCACTTCTACAGCAATATCCATATATGCATCTATGTGGGGATGGACACACTGGGCCCAGAGCGCCCTGAGCTCATACAGGCAAATTAGGATACTATTACACTCTCACAGAAATTATGGATGGATGGGAATACAGGGCGCAGAGGGCCTTGTGCTTCCACAGGCAAATACAGATATGATTATGGATGGATGGAAGCACAGGGCACAGAGGGCCCTGATGTCCTATAGACAAATAAGGAATGATTGCACTATCTCAAAAATTGTGAAAGGATCGAAGCACAGGGCCCGAAGGGCCATGCACTCCCACAGGCAAATAAGGATATGATTACAGTATCTCAAAAAGTAAGGAAATTCATTGCAAAAAAACTTAATTAATGCACTTGTTAGGGTTAAAATGACAAAACTAGGGAAATGTATCATTAGGATTTTCAACCCCTAACACCCCACCTCCAGCCTGCAGTCAGCAAACAGGAAAAGCATTATGTTTTCTCTTCTCTTGCCTCTTTGTATATTGGCTGTGGGGTGTGCCTTGGGGTTGTCAACCCTAATGCTCACCTCATTCTTATATAGTGTACCCATATCAGCTTATTTACTGATGGAATGGGTGAGTGTTATGGTTGACAACCCCAAGGCACACCACACACCTGATTTGTGAAGTGACAAGAGAGGTAAAACTGTAGCGGTTTTCCTGTTGCTGCCTGCAGCGTGGGTGTGGCCTGTTAGGGTTAGAAACCATAACGCCACATTCCCTACTTTTGTTGTTGTAACCCTAACTAACGCATTAATGAACTTTTTGGGCAATCAATCTATCTATCTATCTATCTATCTATCTATCTATCTATCTATCTATCTATCTATCTATCTATCTATCTCTTGCTCTGTCTGTCTGTCTGTCTGCCTGCTTGCCCACATGCCTGCCTATTTGTCTGTCTGTCTATCTGTCTATCTGTCTATCTGTTGGTCTGTCTGTCTGTCTGTCTATCTATCTATCTAACTATGGGATATGACATTGGCTGACTTAAGATATCATTTTTGTCTTCATGAAAGGGGATTAGTCTGTTGCTGTCTCATGAGAGACAAAGCCACAAGTGAGATAGCAAAAGACCAATCCCCTCAAATGAAGATAAAAATTATATCTATGGTCAGCCCAGGTCATATTTGATTTATTCAACATGGGCAAGATATGCAGACTGTGCCAGTCAGTGGCACAATAGGGGGCCCAGTGCAACTGAGATGTGCCGGGGCCAGGACAGGGTGATATTCAAACGTGATATGCCAAGGTGCATCACCGTTGAATATGTCACAGAATGCACCATGCACAAGTACAATGTTTCAGCACAGTCACCAGACAGGGAGGTACAGGACTGCTCCAGCACAAATGCAGGTGTGCTGGGTGTAGCACCTGTGATATTCAGAAGTGCGCATGCAAATGAGGCCATGACGTATGCATGGCACAAATGGGGCCATTTGCATGTCATTATGGCCCCATTTGCATGCAGTGCACTGGGCCACCCGGCACAATGCTCCTGGCGCCCAGCATAGCTGCTGACATAGTAAGGTGAGTCCCTGGTAGTTCAGTGGACCACCCCTGTGTGCCTGATCGAGGGTAGTTGAAGAGTAACACCCAATGCGGTGGTCTAGCAGTCCCCCCAACCTCCCATCTGTAAGCCCAATCATGGGCATTTGTAATGCAGAACAATACCTGGTGGTCCAGTGGTACCCCTCCCTTCCCACATCAGCCCGATCATGGGCATCAGTCCCAAACATGTGCACCCAGTGGTCCAGTGGTACCCCCCTTCGCTCCCACCCACAGAGGACCCTGGGCACCCAGCTCCCCGCCTGTCATTGGTGGGTGGCTGCACCCCCAACCGCATACCACCCAGCCACCCTCCAAATGACAGCTTACAGTATGATCTGTAAGCCTATTGGTGCATAGTGTGTACCAATGGGCTTGCAGACCATACTGTACTACACTAGCACAAATATGTGAAAGGTTCAGGCACCCCAGTGTGAGAAAATTAAAGATCGGGGTAAGGGGTGGTGGGTGCTGACAGGAGGTCATAGTGGGGGAAGAAAAATGGTGTCATTGGCAACAGACATCAATGGACATTTTTCTTTCTATAAAGGATCTAGAAAAATAAAAACAATGACTATGACAGACAGTTATTTTTTTCTCTCAGGTACCGTCCTGACACAGGGAATTGGGCACCCAGTGTCATTGTTATGTTTGGTAGCACCAGGGGCGAGCTCCCTGGTGTCATATACTGAAAACTGGCAGGGTAGGGACACTAGCTGGAACCAGAGATCAGGCACCCCAGTGTCAGAAACGTAGAAGGGGCAAGTAATGGGAGGTAGGAGGGATACTTGGCAGGGAGTGTGAGGGATTGTTTTTATGTTGGGAGGAGGACACAGCAGGTTTATCATGATGCGATCAGCTCTGCTTGCTGGGCAGTGTTATGCAGATCAAATGAAAGAACCAACCTGTGATTGAACTTCCTCTTTCATTTGAGCTACATGAAGTTTCTGTCCAGCAAACCCAGAACAGTGTCATGATCAGCCCCGAAACTGTGTAATTCCTTCTCAGCCTCAGTCTGGCTGTGTTCTTCTTGACTAGCTTTTAAGTGTGGGTATCACTCCCTCCTTTTAAATAGAAATGGGCAGATTGGTCTGTTGAGAATTAGGACCCACCCCCCCAGATTCCATGATGTCCGGTGGACCCAGGTAGATCTGAACTCTGCCGCCAAGTTTACTGGATCAGTTCAAATATTCCTCCCAGCTGCATAACCATCCTTGCCCTGTAAATTCCAAGAGAAATACCCCTAAAATAAAAAAAAAAGATTATTTAATTTTAAGGCTGGATGACTTCTCAGCCTCCTAGCCTGTTTCCGTTCTCTTCAGCAGCACTTCAGGTGCTCATGATTAAACTGCTGTTGCTGAAGAGCATAGGAACAGAAATCAGTCCACAACAGCAGTGCACAGAGGAGCCTGGACTTCAGTGCAGTTGGTTGGTCAGTCGGTCAGTCGATCAAGAGAAAATAGTCAGCCAGCCAAGGGATCAGATATTAGTCAGCAGTGACATTGGGCAAACAGGCCAGTAGTTTATGGCCGGCTGAAGAAGTAGCAAGCAGTCGATGGCAGCAGCATGGCAATGGACCAGGACCAGCCTGCCAAAAGATATAGGTTTGTTTTCCAAATTAGAAAAATTGCTGTTTGTGGGCATCACATGTTGTACCTATGTGTGGTGGGGGGGGATGAGGTAGAACCACTTATGTGCACTGCAGTTGAGTTTTAGATGGATACTGGATTCTTGGGGGATAGGTGCAGCTGACACTGAAGGTAGCAGTCAATTACCAGGACTGGGTTAGGGAAGTGGGCCAAAATGTTATAACTAGGACAGAGAAGGGAAAAATGTGAGAACGTGGGTAGGGTGTGGGCATAAATGGGAACTCATAGGCAGGGAGGGGGCAGAAATGGGAATGCTGGGCAGGGATTGGGCAGAAGTGGGAAATCCTGGGCAGGGAGTGGCAGAGATCTGAAAGCAGGGAAAGAGGGGCAGAAATGTAAGAAGTGGGGGTGCTAGGCAATAGATATGTGCATACTGGGGCAGGAAATGGCTGTAGATATGTTGAACCATACCCCAAACAGAGGGTAAGGGAGAGGAGAACAAGGAAAAAAAACTTGAGACAGAGCAGAAGAATTCAAAGAAGAGTCAAAATAAGAGGCAAAATCTAGACTATCACAAACACACATGTTCAAAAAAGTCTTTATTTTTTGAAATTTTTTAATGCATTTTGTGAATCTTTTCCTATTTCCTAAAGATTTCCTAAAGGTTTTGATTTATATCAGAACCAATCAGAACTAATCAGGTCTCTGACCTGAATCCTGGTCCTGATAATAAGGGTCAGGAACTTTTCAGGTCTGCCCAACCATATTTTCCAAGGCCTCTGCCTCCCATTGTCTGTAGTCTGCCTTGGATATTCCGTGTATCTCAGAGCTGTTGCACTTGTTTGTATTGCTGATCATAAACTCCAAGTTTATAACTTTTGATCTTATTATGTTTATAGCCTCTACTGAGCTGTAGCACAGGCTATTAAAAAAGGAGACAAGACCTTCTTTAGATACATTAGTGAGAGGAAACAGACCAGAAATGGTATCATTAGGCTGAAGAATGAAAACGGAGGAGGGCAGGTGGAAAATTACCTAGAAAAGGCTGAGATACTGAATAAATACATTTGTTCAGTGTTCACCAGGGAAGAGGAGGGTGAGGGACCAAAACTCATTAGGAGGGGTAGTCAGGGGAAGGAGGTTGACACCAGCCCATTCACTGTGGAAAGAGTCCTAGAGGAACTAGGGGAAAATAAAAACAAAGCAATGGGGCCAGATGGGATTCACCCCATAGTATTAAAGGAACTCAGGAATGTACTGGCAGATCCACTGACTGACCTTTTCAACTAATGTCTAGAGACAGAGGAGACATCTGAAGATTGGAGGAGGGCAGAGGTGGTCCCTCTCCAAAACAGTGGCAGGAGACAAGCAATTACAGACCTGCAAACCTGACCTCAGTAGTGGGGAAGCTAATGGAGTCCCTACTTAAGGAGAGGATTGTGAAGTTTCTGGAGACTAGCAGAGCACAGGATCCAAGGTAGAATGGATTCTCAGTGGGAAGGTCCTGTCAGACAAATCTAATTGATTTCTTTGACTAGGTGACCAGGGAGATAAGACATTTGCCTGTTTTCAAGCACACCCCTGAGATCAGGGAGGGCCGGTGGATGTGGCCTACCTGGATTTCAGCAAGGCCTTCGACACCGTCCCACATAGGAGATTGTTAAATAAATTGAGAAATGTGGGAGTGGGCCCTATGGTAATAAAATGGGTTGAGAACTGGCTAAGGGACAGGACTCAGAAGGTGGTAGTAGTAAATGGGATGGAATCAGAAGAGAGGGAAGTGACCAGTGGGGTACCACAGGGATCAGTGCTGGGACCAGTCCTGTTTAATGTCTTTATTAGTGATATTGCAGTGCATTTGGAGGGAAAGGTATGCCTGTTTGCGGATGACACCAAGATCTGCAACAGAGCTGACACACCGGAAGGGGTGGAAAAAATGAGAAAGGATCTAAGCTTATTGGAAGAATGGTCAGGTGTATGGCAGTTGAGTTTCAATGCTAAAAAGTGCAAAATAATGCACCTGGGTTACAGGAATCCAAGAGAGGAGTACAGGTTGTGAGGGGAGGTTCTGGCTACCACAAAGCAAGACAGAGACCTGGGGATCATCCAATCAGATGACCTAAAGGTGACCAAGCAGTGTGAAAAAGCGGTGGGAAAAGCAAACAGAATGCTGGGATGCTTAGGTAGTGGCATAACCAGCAGAAAGAAAGAGGTGGTGATGCCACTGTACAGATCACTGGTAAGGCCTCACCTGGAGTACTGTTTCCAGTTCTGGAAGTCTCAGGAAGGACATTTTAGTAAATAAATAAATAGACAGGATGGAGGCGGTCCAGAGAAGGGTGACAAAAATGGCACATGGGTTGCACCAGAAGCCATATGAGAAAAGACTCAGGGACCTTAATATCTATTTATTGGAGGAGAGGAGAGAGCGGAGGGCTATGATAGAGACATTCAAGTACCTTAAGGGTATAAACAGGGTACAGGAGGGAAGCATATTTCAGAGGAAGCATTGCACAAGGACAAGGGAACTTGATATGAGGCTGGAGGGAGAAAGGCTCAGGGGGAATATCAGGAAGTACTTTTTCACAGAAAGAGTGGTGTATCTGTGGAACAGCCTTCCAGTGGAGGTGGTGGGGGCTAAAACAATACCAGGGTTCAAGAGAGCATGGGGTAGACATAAGGGTATCCTGGAGATTGGCAGAGAAGGCGTTCTGCAGATCAAATAGGATCTGGGTTGTCAACACCGAGTAGGGAAATGGGCAGACTAGGTGGGCCTTATGGTCCTTATCTGCTGTCAGATTCTATGTTTCTATGAGATTGTTTTTGTGTTGTATTGTTATTGTTTTTTTGTTTCCCTTTACCTTGCACTGTGTCTACAAGTTATTATATTTTTATTTTTGTTCCTTCAGGTAATCCTATGCCTACAGATATGCAATTGTTTATGTCACCCTGTATCCTGTATATTGTTTCTGTTTACCTTCTGTTTTTGTGATTCTCCCGGGTTGTGCTTGAAAACAGGCAAATGTCTTATCTAGTGCCCCCACCTGGTAAACAAAAGCTAAATAAATAAGTAAACAAAGTAAACGCAATGATAAAAAGCTAGATTGAGAGAGGGTTTTTCAGGCACAGTTGAATGGTATGGCATGTTCATGATGTGCAGACTCATTTAATTTTTCATATCACTGATCTGTACCCTGTGTATTTCTATAGTTCCGGTAGCTAAGTGGGGCATTTATACTTGTATTGTCATCTTTGAATCTGATAGGGCAAAAAATGGATGGAAAGGATGGAAGGAATAGATTTTCTCTCATGCTTGTTGGGGAAAAAAATCAACAGTGTGTATTTTAAATCCAGGAGCCTCGGCATCAGCAGAAAATGTCCTCCTTTCCCCTGTTATGCATTCACATGCCAAAATGCCCTGGTTAATTTTTTATAGAAAAAATTGCTGATAGAGGAAAAAGCTTCTTCCATCCTTTCCCCCTTTCATCTCTGTGTGTTCCGTTACTATTAGGCTCCGGAATGACAATAAAATAAGAGTATGGCAATTATTTTCAGTTGGTGTCTGTGACATAGAGAATTAATCCAGCTGATCTTGATGCAGAAACATCTGAAATCCAGTCTATCAACAGCTGCCCTGCTGACAGGAGGATCCAAGATGCCAGTTTACTTGCTATGGCACTATTCTGTTTGCAGCATTATACTGCAAACACAGCAGTGCCATGGCAAGTAATTTAGCATCATAGCGCCTCCTATCAGCAGGGCTGCTGCAGACGGACTAGATTTCCCATGCCTCTGTATCAGGATCAGTTGGATTTATTCTCTGTGTTTTTTTTTTAAAGAGGCATTGCTTGGTCAGAGTGCTCTGGCCCTAGGAGGGTTTGTTTTTGTCATTTACCAGTGGCAGCATATACACAGTTACATGAGCGTGGGAAACGTCAGGCATGTTACCAGTTTGGGGTATATGTAAAGGAGGGTGGTGAAGGGCAAGTAGGGAGTCTCATGAGTGTAGGAAGTGTCATAAATGTTACCAGGTGAGGGGCATGTGTAAAAGATGGAGGCAACAGGGCTGATTGGGAGTTACATGAGTGTGGAAGTAACTACAGTGTTACTGGTGAGGGTTATGTGTAATGGAGGGTTGTGATATAGCGGCTAGGGAGTGTCATGGGTGCATGCAGTGCCATGCATGTTACCAGATGAGTGGTATGTCTAATAAGGGGTGGTGGCAGGGTTGGTAGGTGGTTACATGAGTGTGGGAAGCGTCATGTATGTTATTGGATGAGGGGTTTGTGTAGTGGAGTGTGGCATAAGGGCAGGTAGGAATAATGCAAACAGACACCATAGCTAACTTATCCTGAGTCATTTGCACCTTTTTTATTATAGATTTAATAACCTGTTTCACATAAGGCAAGAGGTGGGACACCCTTCGGCTGGCATGGTCCTATGGAGGGTAATGGGTAGAGAACCCCACTTCTGTGAAAATGGGGTTGCAACATCAAATTAATGACCAGAAATGGTGCCCTGACTCTTCTAAAGTTGTGTGCCTTGCCAACTTTTATCCCAATGGGTAGTGCTTTGTGATCCTGTGCCAGTGAGAAGAGTTTCGGGTAAGCATAGTGAGCCATCTGGATGGGCTGAGGCTAGGGGGACAGTACTGTCATCTGGCACCACCCTCCAGCCTGGGAAGGGAAGGTGCACGGTTGCCCACATGGGCCCAAGTACCTCATAGTGAAGAAAACTCTTCTTTCACATAGGGCCCTGCACCTCTGCACCCATAGGTGCCACAGGGCCTTCACTTCAGCTGACAGATAAAGTCTTTACCCTGGCATCTGTATCCATCGCCAAATGGAAGCACAGGTCCCAGAGGGCCCTGTGCTTCCACAGCATACAAGACAGACCCACACATTCTTGACATCCATTGCATCATGGACTTCTGTAGGCTAACAGACTCTTCTGTTGGTGCATGGCCCTGTGCATCTGTTCACACAGGTCCTGAAGGGTGAATGAGGATGTGATTCCATTATCTCAAAAAGAAAGGAAATTCTGTGCAAAAACTGCATTAATGCAAAAGTTAGGGGTTCATCTTAACACCACAAAAATAGGAAATGTGGTGCTAAGGTTTCAGGCTGCTCCCCACAAGCAGCAAAATGACAACACCACACCATCAACCATGGACAACCATCATCAGATAAGACAAACATGCTAACAGTGAAAGTACACTGTAGTTACGTGTTTGTGGCATCTAACTACACTGAAATTGCAACGCAGTTACAGTGTAATTTTATTTATTTAAAAGTTTGTAACCAGGAAAGGCATACTGAGCTGAGGCTTGTTTCCAGGTGTGACATGGGGGAACAATCAGGAGGTTGGTATAAGGTACAATATACATTACATTATTTTACATAAACTAAGGACATGATAGGACATTATAACAGAGTGCAACTGCAGCACATGGATGGTGTTGGAATATCAGTTAAAGTTTGCAGTTTGTACAAGCAAAGTAAAGGAAAAAAAATATAGGACATTTTGGGATTAACAAATACCACAGCTAAGTACACATGTTGAGAGCTAAGCAAGAGAGGAACTAGAACAAAAAGAGGAGAAGAAGCTTCAGGAGCTTTAGTTAACTAAAACTTAAAGTGTAACCAACAATATACAACTGTTTCCAGATGGCGCCAGTGCGGTAGCACTGATGTGCTGCCTTCATGGATTTATATCTGTAGTACATGATTCCATGTCAAAACAGAGCAAGAAAAACAGCGCATACAAAAAAAGTGACTCCAAAATACCTAATGCACAAACAGTGAGTGCACATAACAGCGACCTCCATAAAGGACTAAAACCATGCCAAAAATGACTTTCTATAGGGCGTCTTCTTCCCCCACACCCCCCCCTAAAATATGTAATCACTCTCAGGTTGTACGCAACTCATGGATGGGGAGAAACTCAGAAGGGGGTTATTCTATGGGGTGCACAAGTCGGGAAGGGGAGTTAGTCGGGGGCTGTCGCTATTCCCACCCCGTGGAGTGCAAACGTGGAGTGGAGACAAAGTTGTGAGAGTGAAAGCAGGCGATCATTAATACTACAAAAAAAAAACAGGCATTGTAAGATTCAAACCCAGGTCTGCCTACTGTAGCAAAGGAGTTACCAGGCAGGGAGCTCTAAACTCTACACCACACTGCCAACACAGATCTTATCATCCATCACTGCCTAAATTATTCAACAACTCCCTGCCTACATAACTTAAACAATCACATGATATGAAAATCAGATTGCTAAAATGCCATTCGTTATTTTTCACTCACTCTTTTGTATTCGCTCACTTCATGGAATACCACGGTATACACACCACAATATGTACTCACTTCTAGAACCAGGTAGAAATCCATGATATTCAAATCATCACATTACTTCTGTGTGCATAAACACTGGTCCCTGCAGTCACACATGCAAATCCACGATACCCAAATTACAAGAGTTCTTTTTCCTGCAGAAACACAGGCCCCTATGAGGTAGGCACCTCTGTAGCCACAGGTACTCATCCACACTGTAAGACATGCACACAGCTTAAAGTGACCAGTCAGAAGACACATCAGTATCTGATGAAGCATTTATATATGAAATGTTAGATGGTTTCTATGTTATGACTTCCTGGTTTGCTGCACCATAATAAATGTTTTTGCACAGCACTTTTTACCTAGTAGCATGATCTTTGTACTTGGTGGTTACTGTATATGTGTGGGTTTTATTATTTTTTTTACTTATCTTTAGAATGCTCATTTTTTAAACTGAGCATGTGTGAAAAATAGGCATATTTCTGTTAATTACTGAGTGAACATGGCTTCAGGTTATGGCAGTTCAGGATGTTTTGTTCTATAGAAACAAAAAGAAACAGGAGCAGTTCATGTCTGAGATAGTGCTCTTCACATGTATGGAGGTAAGAGTTTAAAGAGCAATGGCAATCATAATAATGAAACTATTTTTTTCATAGTTTTTTTCTAGTGCAGTGATTTAAAATCAGTCATTTTAACAAGAATTAATGTAGTGATGTCATAGTCAGTGAGGTCATAATGCTGATGATGTAGTGGGGAGAACAGAAACAGAAATGTCTCGCATATCAGATCTACTAACAGCAGGCAAACAATCTTCTCATTAACCAAAGGGAAAAGAAAAAGGGTATACCATCATATGGGTGAAGCAAATTAAGCAACTCAATTTGCGTGCCAGTAGGAGTGGCAACGGTGAAGTTATAGTGAGGGGATGGAATAGCTAGGGATGAGGGATGAAATAGTGATGGCAAATGATGGGAGTTTGTATGGTGCTGTGGGCTAAATGGAGGAGTGCAGCCTCTTGTTGCTGAACTGGCTGTCTGGTGTGGTGGATATGGATGCTGCCTATGGTAATGATGGTCATGGGTTCAGGACTGCCTATAGGTACATTTTTACAACTGTTTTGAGTGTTTCATATATTTTTTGTCCATCCTCTGGTTCTGTTGCCACAGCCATGGCATCCCCCTTGTTTACTGTGGCCCCCCTCCCATGCATTCTCCTGTCCCCTGGTGTCTGCCCCCCCCAGAGTTAATTATATTTATATGGGAGGTGGGGGGACATAGGCCCCCACATTAAACATTAATTTTAATGTCCCCCTCTTGTACTGTAGTGCCATTGCCATATTGGCAGTTGTTGAGGTGGCTTCAGTGCCGATTTTGTATTCTGTGAAATGTACTCACTCTTGTGCTAGTCACCATACAAATTCGCTGTTACGACATGGAACCAAGAAAAAGCACCTCAGATATAAAAGGTAATGGTTGATTGTTTTTAAAAACTAATATTAATTTTAGGCAGTACACTAGCTCTTTAATACAAATGGCAGCACAGAGTTTTTTCCTCCCAAGGTTGGTAAGTCCAAGTCAGTTTCTGACATCATTGAAGGAGTGATGTCCAGCAGTCATGCTTGTAACAGCCTCAAGAATGTGCACCACTGATTAGTCTCTCCAGAACCTGCACTTGTGTTGACTTTCTGACTGAAAGACAGAATTCATTTTTTTACTTCATTTTTTAAAAAGCTATATTTACAGTAACCTCTTAGCTGTCACAGACTGGCAGCTGTCATAAACAGCTGTCCTCACAGGAAGCTGTAATCCATTTGTTCTAATTCAAGACGTCAAAGCTAATGTTCTTTTTTTTCTGTGTTTTTGAAAAGGGGTTCATTTCTTCAAAGTAGTGCCGAAATACTCTGAGAGTTTTGCAAGCTCAGAGTGTTATTTTCATGTTTTTTTCCTATTACTGCAGATATACAAACTGAATGAAAGTGGACATCATGTGAAGTGTAATAGAGACGTTTGGGAAGGCATGATTAGCAAAACCACCTTTCCACCTTTTCAAGTAAACATTGCTAAATGCTGTTAGCGAGCCTTTTTTGTTTGTACTGTTTCTTGCTAAAAACCTAATTTGCTGTTGATGGAAAGGATATAAATGGTTCTGCCTGGGTTCAGGGGGGTAGCAGGCTATTGCGCTGCAACCCGCTCCCCCCCCCCACAAAGCAGTATGTAGCTCTCAGCTGCAAGCATTCTTTGGATCCCCGAATACATTTTGGAAGCCTATTGGCTCGCTGCAGATTTACTTCCTTTTCTGCCCTGCACCATTCTGAGCATGACTTGCCTGCTGTTATTCTGCCAAGACACCCACTGTGTGCCTTGTTAGGTGATGGTGCCAATGGTAATGTTTAGCAAAGAGTGCTGCACTTGCTAACCATCCAGAGTAATGTTAAGTGAAAAACACAACAGACGGTACAAGGATAACAAGCCCACACAAATCTTATTGTATAAAATGAAGCTTCTTTAATACAAAATTGTAAAGAAACACACTAACACTGGAACACGATCAACAGCTACTGCTTGTTGGTGTATTTCTTTGCAATTTTGTAATAATGAAACTTCTTTTTGTATGTTACACTTTGTGTGTGCTGGTTTACATTTTGCTTTCTGCTTCATTTTGTAATCATCCTAAATGCTTTACTTGGCTGCCGTCAGTCTTGCCAGCTCACCTGCAGTCATCATAATTTCATTTTATACAAGATTTGTGCCCACATGTTATTCTTGTACCCTCTGCTGTGTTGTTTGCTTAATATTACCATCAGTACCATCACTCAGCCAGGCACACAGCAGGTGTCTTGGTGGAATAATAAACTGAGAAGCTATTGCCTTGAGGTCACTTTTGAAAGGAGATGACAGGAATGGCATGCTAGAGAATCAGGAGCTGCAGTTGTCACTGGGAAGAAATGGCACTGGAGGATTCAACCCAGCCATCATATAATGGCAATAAATGACACCAGGAGTAGTATAGCATGAGTGAGGGCATCAACAGGAAGGACATAGAACCTGGCGACAGACAGCAGCAAGGGGAAAGAGCCAGCAGAGAAGAGGACAAGACTAGAGGGAAGTGGCAGTCAGTGCTGGGTACCAGAAAAGGCAAATCATGCTCAGCATGGTCCAGGGTAAAGCAAGCATTTGTCAATGCTGAATGTTTTCTTGCATGGTGTATGTGGCAGGGGTGTATTGTGTTAGTCAGGGGATGCATCGTCATGCAGACCTAAGGCAGAAGTAGGTAGTGGTAGACAGCACCTACTCCACATCCATAGCAGCACAATAAGGGGACATTTTGCTCCCCCCCAAAAAAACAAAGCAGAACTTTGTTTGCTATAAAACACTTTCAGCTGCATTTTAGAAACAAACAAAAAACTCCTGTGTCTGTTATCACTAATTTTTGCTGTTTTTAATATTTTGACCCCATCTTTTGAAGAGACTTGTTTTAAGATTTGCCTTATAGGCATGACATGTGCCATTTATCGTATATTAGCCAAAATGTAATTTAATACCAGAGGTGTGAAAACATACCTAATGCAGGATGTTAAAAATGATACATGTCATGTTTATGAGGTGATGTGTAAAAATTGCTATGTTGGAAGTTTGGGATCAAAATATTGAAAGTCACCAAAGTTATGAGCCTGCGTTTGTAAATTCCAACATAGGCTCATAACTTTAAAGATTTTTAACAATTGTGCCCACATTTTCAACATAGCCTTCTTATCACCTCACTTTATGAACAATAGTGGAGAAAATGTTTAACTCCTGCCCAAAAAGTGATTTCATACATGGACTGTGAAATCACTTTTCAGGATGCAAAAACACATTTTGGACAGCATTTGAGAAATGGCAGCTGTCACTTTCATGAGGTGCTATGAAGAAATTGCTATTTTGAAAATCTGGGGGCAAAATATTGAAAATTACCAAAGTTACAAGCCTGCATTTGTAAACCTCAACATAGGCTCATAACTGCATTAATATTTTTATGCAAAATTTTCAACATAGCCTTCTTATGCCCCCCGCCGAGCAATGGGGGAGACAATTTTCAACTCATGCCTGAAAGGTGATTTTGTGCAGCAAATGTGAAATTAACTTATGGGATGCGAAAACACAATTTGGCCAGGGTTTGAAAAATGGCAATTGTCACATTCATGAAGTGCTGTGAAGAAATGGGTATTTTAGAAATTTGTGGGCAAAATATTGAAAATTACGAAAGTTATGAGCCTGCATTAACAAACTTTAATGTAGGCTCATAACTTTGTTTTTTTTTAATATTTTACCCCAAATTTTCATCATAACCTTCATATGACCCCACCTCATGAACAATTGTGGAGAAAAATTTCATCTCCTGCTCAAAAGGTGATTTTTCACAGTGACCATGAAATCACCTTTCCGGGCAGATTTACCTAACATCACTTGTATTGTTCATGAGGTGGTGTCCTAAAAAAGGTATGTTGAAAATTTTGAGCAAAAATATTGAAAAATTCAAGTTCAAAACCGCTTTGAAATACATCAAACAGCAGGTGAGTTTTCCTTAGTTCACAGTCCGGCGTTGAAGAGTGAAATCATGTCTGCGGTCCAGAGAGGATTACAGCTTTGGACCCCTGATGGGTAAATAAGGGCTTGGGGGTCTGTGGGGTCGTGGGCACTAAGTGGGAAGGTCAGGTTGGGGTATAGCAGTGGTCGCAAAAGACATCGATGGACGTTTTTCTTTTTACAGGGTTTTAAAATAAATAATAAATAATGACAGAGGTTTCCTGATCATGACACTGGGGGATTGGGCACCCCCAGTGTCACTGTTAATTTTCAAGAAGGGGGTGGATGCTGAGAGAAATGATCAGGTGGGCAGGAGGGTTATAAATAAATAAATAAATAAATAAATGGACCAAAAACCGGAAGAAGGATTTCTAAGACACTGAGGGATTGGGCACCCCCAGTGTTGCAGGTTATGGTCTGCACTCTGACTGAACTCTGGTGGCTGTTGCAACAGAAATCTGTGAGGCGCTATGGTCGGGGTGGGCGCACAGAGGGAATACACAACTTGGGATATCAAAGTTGTGGCTGATCATCAGCCACAACAATTTAAAAAACATACAAATGTTTGTGTTTTTGAGTGTGGGGCGGAAGGAGATTAAGTGTGGGAGTGACTTGTTCGCCCTCCAGAGGCTTGCACCCAGGGTGGCTGCCCCTCTTGCCCCACCCTTCCTACAGTACTTTCTGAATCTCCTGTCTCTCTGTCCTAGTCACTGATTATGCTTTAGTAGAGCAGGTGTAAAAACTGCCAGTTTATATGGGGCACAGTAGACAGGGGTGCCTTCTTTGTTTGGTTTTCCCATCATAGGGTTCACATTAATTTAGGCTTGTGATTGGTCCTCCCATTGGACCAGTCACAAGCCTGCTGAGCTACTCAGTCTCCAAATGGCCAGTGTAATGGCTGAGGCTCTGATAGGCTGGCTTCCTAAGCCAGCTTTGTACTGTAAGCTGGTTCTGCTGCTTGACACTTGTGTTTTAGCTGGCACAATAAAATCAGACTTTCAAGAGAAAAAATGGAGAACCAGGGGAAAAATGGGTAGGTGGCCACCCACAGCCCAAACAGAGGAACATAGACCAACTGGGCAGCCAGAAGGGGGGAGTGGAGAATGAGCATGAACTGCCGGGGAGGAGAGAGTAGTAAACTGAACACTATGTCCAAAGGCATAAAGCCACTCAGCTGCTTGCCAGCCGGCTTTATGCAAAGGAAAGTAATGAAGTGCTCTCTTGTTGGAGCACTTCATTTCTTTCAAGTACACAAAGTTTACACCTATGACACTGTTACCACCATCATACTCTGCTCATATGGTCATTGGTTTTTCAGGGAAGAGCCCAATGTAGATTGTTCTGTATTGGGTTAGTCCGTGACACACCTCTGAAATGCCATTCTCTGAAGCAAAGCAAAATGTTTCTTGAGCATACGCAAGGAAACATAATAAGGAAGCAAAGCTGCAGTGAGCCAATGGGCTTCCAAAATGTAATTGGGGATCCAAAGAATGCTTTCTGCTGAAAACTACATACTGCTTTGTGGGGAGGTAGGGGGTTGTAGAGCAAGTAGCCTGCTGCACCACTAAACCCAGGCAGAACTATTTTTAACCTTTCTATCAACAGCGAATTGGGTTTTTAGCAAGAAACAGTAAGAAAACCCACAAAAAAACAAAAAGGATCACTAACAGCATTTAACAATGGTTACTGGAAAAGGTAATTTTGCTAATCACCCCCACCCAAACCTCTCTATTATACTTCACATGTCCACTTTCATTCAGTTTGTACGTCTACAGACAGTAATAGGAAAAAAAACTGAAAATGGCACTCTGAGCTTGCAAAACTCTCAGAATATTAACAACAGTCGGCACTGATTTGAACGAATGAACCTGTTTCAAAAATACATTTAACTTTGACATCTTAAATTAGAACAAACGGATCACAGCTTTCTCTGTAAACAGCTGTTTATGACAGTTGCCAGTCTGTGGCAGCTAAGAGGTTACTGTAATTGCAGCTTGTAAAAAAATTAAGTAAAAAACTGAATCCTGTCTTTCATTTAGAAAGTCAGCATGACTGCAGGTTCTTGGGAATCTAATCACTGGTACATATTCTTGAGGCTGTCATGAGCATGGCTGTTGGAAGTCACTCCTTCAATGATGTCAGAAACTCGGTGCTGCCATTTTGTATTAGGAAATAATTACAGAGGCACAAAATTGTCAATTTTAACAAAAAAGACAACATAAGACACATTAATTCTTGTTAAAATGATAGATTTTTATTTCACTGCACTGGAAAAAAAACTGTGAAAATAATATTTTCATTATTATGATTGCCATTGCTCTTTAAAAGGTTGCACAGTAATGGGAGAAACAAGCATAATGGTGAGGGAGCAAAGCCATACTTATGCCAGTAGCAAGTAATGAAAGCAGTGTGTAAATGCTGGAAGAAGTGCCAGCCAGCAGAGGGGCGATGATGCAGTAACTATTGAGGTAAATGCCACTGCTTAGATAAATGCATTTATGCAATAGGGCTGGACATAAATGGAGTGTTGTAAATTCATTTATCTGAGTAACTGTATAAATGTAAGATTCTTACATATATGTACACAGGTAATATATCACAATCCATTTAGGTAAACAGTTTCTACATTATTTCCTTCCCACCGGCCCCTTGCTGTCTGGCACTACATTAATCCACTTTCACTTTTCTCACTGCCTTCTACACACACACACACACACACACACCCCTGCTTTCCAGCTATCATTTTACATTTTTCTGCAGATTTGTCTGCTGTGCACTTGACAGAAAAATTTTCATTTACCATGATGCTTTTTTTTTTATGAACATATTAAAATCACTGAGTCATCCTGGTCTCTTCATTTTACTTGCCTGGTTCCCATAACAAGCGGCTGAGCGTGCCGCACTCAGGCACCAATTCTCATGATAGGGAGAAAATAAAACAAGGCAAGCTCTCTCTCTTTTTTTTCATTAAACAAAAAAACTGCCTCTCTCCAGTGGCTTCCTCTATCAGCAGTCATCCTGCAACAATCCACTGCTCTACACCGCTTGACTGACCACTCCTTTTTTTCATGACTCATCCCTATACTTTGATGTCTGTTCCTCTACTCAGTACATATTATACATTTTTATTATCTGGGGAGAAAACAGAGTCGTTGTGTACAACAACACACCATATCTCAAATTTTGAGGCATGTCTCTCTCTCTCTCTCTGCATCCCACTCACTCATTCCTCTCTTTTGTTGCAAGTCTCCTCTCTCTCTCTCTCTCTCTGTCTCCAAGTACTGCTCCATATCCTTTTGCTCTTAATCCCATTCCTCTACTCCCAGTTGCTCTTACAATGCCACCCACCATAAACACTAGAGTAATTAAAAACACACTAAAACAGGGACAGAGCTGCCTATACCTGCTGCACTCCTAACTTCCAGATTGTCCTTTGCTAAACACTACCGCCAAATATATATTTAAAAAACTGTTGACACTGCCATTAGCCAATGGGCTGCAATGCCCCATGGTGAATGTGATGTCAAGACAGCACATCCATAGAGACAGCCTTGGAAACAGCACACCAAAAGCCTAGTGATATGCCAGATAATCAAATAAACCCATATATTCATTTAAATTTCTGTATTTGAAAAAAGCTTTCTCACTAAAACACAGTTACACACAAGGTCCTTACCTATTGCCTAAATGAAAAAGTGCAGGGGAACCTTGTCTGATACATGATTTATCTACACTAATGCTGTTTGACTTTGGTCACCTCACTCGTGGCTTATGCCACTTATGAGGTTATGCAAGGTCAAACAGCAGTAGTGTAAATAAGTCATGTATCACACAGTTATCCCCCCCCTTGCATATCCCTTATTTATCTCACAGGTCACTGTTTTCCAGTGAGATAAATATTTACCTAAACTGATTAGTGTCTGTCACTATTGTAAAAAGGCATATTATAGGGGTGCGGTACTTAGGGTTGGTACAGCACTTCAATGTTAAATCTCAATTTTTGCACCTTAATAACGTTGGCATTGTTTGATGAACTAGCCCAACATTTAGCATGTGTGGTCATTCTGCCAATGTCACAAGATTTGGAAAGTTTCATGACAGCATCTTGTATGGTTTTTAAGATATAAAGTGGTGAAAAACAGAAAAACAATTTTTCCCCATAGGTTAACATGGGATGATTTGCCATCATCTACAGCCCACACAGAATGACATTTTTCTCTGAAATTGTTATGGATCATGGAGTGTGTGCCAAGCGTGTACCTTTGGATAGTTTTGTGTAAAAATGTAAATGACCATTTTTTAATTATAATGATTTTTGTGATAGCCGCAAGACAGGCAGGTAAATGAAAACAGTTTGAACTGTAAATTTACTGTTCAAACTTCAAATTTATTGGTCCAGCTCAGAGAAAATACTGTTCATGCTGTCAGCCATCTTGTTTTTCTAACAATTTACAAAACAGTGTTGTACACAACTATGCATGGTAAGGACAGAACAACACCTGTATTTAGGTCTCAGTGATATTCTCAGCGATGTTTGTCTTACAATTAGTAGATCGCCATGGTAATTATGTGTTGCTTCACTGAAACTCATGCCCCCGTCCCTTGCTAAGTAATTACTGTTCTTTTTTTACTTTTTGAACTTTACTGTTTGAACAGTAAATAACCATTTGAACTTATTAATAGTTCGAAATTCACTGTTTGAATTGAAAATTGCCATTTGTAGTTCTGGTAGTCCAGTGGTCCCTTGGACCCTCCCCTATTCTAATATGAGTCTGGAACTTGTCAGGGATTTTGTCCTTAACACCTGCTTTGGGATACCAGTTAACACTGCAGGATGAAGGAGGGAGAGATTTTTTTTAACCACAAGCCTGCAAAACAGCAGGCAGCATAACCTGCTGTTAGTTATATTAGGGCAACAGGTCCAGGAACCATGATCCTCAGTGTTTCAATTCCGATTTCCTAACGTTTTTCTTCAGCCTCAAATTCAACATGCTGGTGTGATATTAGAATAGTAGAGATTACTGGAGCATGTGTAATATGATAAGGAGTGGAGAATCATCCTGATATCTTTTTTCCTGACATCAGGGAAGAGCAGCCCGGTGATATTTGGAGTGGCTGAGACTGAGCGGGTTATACTCAGATCAGTATGGGGACTGAGTGGGTGATACCCGTAGTGGCATGGGGACTGAGTATGTGACATTCAAAGCAGTAGTGGGAGGATTGAGTGTGTAGTGGTGCTCTGATTCACCAAATCTCTCCCCTCTGTCCATCCCTGGCCAGCTTGTTTGTGAGAACCGTAAACTGCTTGTGGCTGTGACTACAGGTGTTGGTCCCTCATTGGTCTGTATCACTTGATTCTCTTGCTTTGCCACTCATATAGTAATACAGAGATGCTTGAACTCTGAGGTCAGCCAATAGTGAAGAAACAAGAACTCAAGTTAGTGAGCAAGCAAAGGCGCACTGAGTAAATGGTTTGTTCTTGTGGTTTACGTGTGTGGGTGCAAACTGGGATGAAGTGAAGAAAAGATACTGAGACACAGCAACATGCAAAGCACATTGAGTCTGAGCAGTGCCTTTCCCTGACCAGCAACACTCATGCTGGATTCCATTCCTCTGTGACTCTGGACCCCACTTTGGGACTACGGACTGTCAGTTCGGGCTCCACCTGTGAGGTCCCATATCTGACTAACAGCTGTCAAACTGAATCCTACAGCCCTTACCCAAGCTGTGGTAGCTGGTACCAGTGGCTCCTATACCTGTTGGAGACTGGGCTATCACAAGGGGAGGGGGTTTGTTCTTATGAGGGGTGTGTGGGGCTGGGTGGCATTGCATTTGGGGTGTCCCTTTTTCTGTGCATAGGGGATCTAGTATGACACTACTGCATGGATAGCAGACAGGGATGTTCTGATGAATATTTCAAAGGGGTTTACATGATCCAGGGTTCCCCAGCCCTAGAGTATAGACAGAACTAGTATTATTTAATGTCCTGTACTGGGACAGTACTAACACTGCACCATTGCACAAGTTCTGTTTCTTTAAGACAGTTTGGTGGATTGTGCACATACCTCTAAGCCTCCTTACAGATGAAGGACAGGGCTTAAAAATCCAGGGAAAAAATGACAAACATCAGAAACACATCTAGGGGTTCTCCCGGTTGATTCCCTGAAACCACCATAGAAACATAGAAACACAGAATTTGATGACAGATAAGGACTGTTTGGCCCACCTCATCTTCCCATTGTCCTACCTAATGGATACGCTGCAGATCCTAGTTATCCAACAGCAGGAAACACCAAGATAGAGCAGTCGATAGGGAGAAGGGCGGGGTAAATGGAGAAAAAGACAAAGGCAGTAGGGACAGGGATGAGGCAAAAAGAAATAAAGCCATAAAAAATGGTGGGTAATGAGTACTAATGCCTGTAGTCTAGGTAAAAAGCTCCCTGAAATGGTGGCCTTGATGGAAGAGGGATGCCTGGATATTGTGGCAGTCACAGAAACATGGTACACAGAGAACCATGACTGGGATGTCAACATACCAGGGTACACAATCTACAGGAAGGACAGGGAGGGATGAAGAGAAGGAGGAGGAGGAGTAGCTCTCTATGTAAAGGAAGCGATCAAGGCAACAGAACTAAAGGGTAAACAGGGAAGAGAGGAGGCACTGTGGGTCACCCTGGAGACTGGAAATGGCTCCACAATCCGCACAGGGGTTGTATACAGACCCCCATCTCGGGGGGAGGAAATGGACAAGGAAATGATAGAAGGCATCCTTGGGATGGCAGAGAAAGGGGAGATATTGCTGCTAGGGGACCAGAATATGCCAGATGTTGACTGGAGCACCTTTGCTGCAGCAACATCCAAGAGCAGGGCCATTCTCGATGCCATACGGGGGCATGCCTCAGACAGCTAGCTTTGGAATCCACTCGGGAGAGAGCAATCTTAGACCTGGTACTCTCAAATGGGGATGGAGAGAGGATTTCTGATCTTGAAGTGGGTAGCCATCTGGGAACAAGCATCCACCAAACAGTGTGGCTCAAAATGAACTTAGCTGTAGAGTCAAGCCACACAAAAGTGAAGGTACTGTACTTCAGGAGGGCTGATTTTGTCAAAATGGGAGAGTGCCTCAGAAAAGCACTAGCAAACAGGCATGAAGGTGGGGTGGAGCAACAATGGGGAAACATCAAAACTGCCATCACAGAAGCAACAAGCCTTTGTGTGAAGCAAATAAACAAATCAAAATGAAAGAAAAAAATACTATGTTCTCAAAAGAATTGGCGGGGAAGGTAAGGGAGAAAAAGATAGCATTCAGGAAGTATAAGGAAACACAGAAGGAGCAGGACAGAGAACTGTATCAGTTAAAGCAGAAGGAAGTGGGTAAGGCAGTCAGAACACCAAAGGCCCAAACCGAGGAAAAGATAGCCAACTCGGTTAAGAAGGGGGATAAACCTTTTATAGGTACATTAGGGTGCAAAGAAAGACTAAGACAGGGATACTGAGGCTGAACAAAGAGGAAGGTGGTTGGGCAGAGAGCGATAGTGAAAAAGCAGGTATATTGAATGGATACTTCTGCTCAGTATTCACAAAGGAAAAGGAGGGGGAAATACCTAATTCGGTCTATAGAAGCACTCTGGATAGGGGGGTTGATATTACTCCTTTCACAGAAGAAAGGGTTCTGAAAGAACTCTTAAAACTGAAGGTGGATAAAGCAATGGGGCCTGATGGGATTCACCCCAGAATTCTAAAAGAACTAAGGGAAGAACTAGTAACACCACTGACTACCCTTTTTAATAAATCATGGGAGGATGGTGTGGTACCTGAGGACTGGAGGAGGGTGGATATGATTCCCCTTCACAAAAGTGGGAGCAAGGCAGAGGCAGAAAACTACAGACCTGTCAGTTTGACCTCAGTGGTAGGGAAAATGATGAAATCACTTCTGAAGGAAAGAATTGTTGAGTACCTAGAGGCCAGTGGGGCACAGGGCCCAAGGCAGCATGAATTCACAGCAGAAAGGTCATGTCAGACAAATCTAATTGATTTCTTTGACTGGGTGACCAAAGCAGTAGACCAGGGAGGGGCTGTGGACATGTCCTACTTAGACTTTAGCAAGGCATTTGACACAGTCCCGCACAAAAGATTAATAAACAAATTAGCCAGCCTGGGAGTGGGTCCCAGGGTGGTAGCCTGGGTTAAACACTGGTTGGATAATAGGACACAGAGGGTAATAGTAAATGGACTCCACAGTGAAGAAAGGAGGGTTACTAGTGGGGTACCGCAAGGTTCAGTACTGGGGCCGGTCCTTTTTAATGTCTTTATAAGTGACATTGCAGAGGGACTGGAAGGAAATGTATGTCTCTTTGCAGATGACACAAAGATCTGCAACAGGGTTGATATACAAGGTGGGGTGGAAAGAATTCAAAGGGACTTGGCAAGCTTGGAGGAATGGTCAAATGTATGGCAGCTTAGATTGAATGCAAAGAAGTGCAAAGTAATGCACCTGGGAAACAAAAACCCAGGGGAAGAGTACACAATGGGGGGTGAGACCCTGACAACAACAAAAATGGAAAGGGACCTGGGGGTAATCATATCAGATGACCTAAAGGTGGGCCAGCAATCTGAGAAGGCAGTAAGGAGGGCTAGGGGATACTGGGATGCATAGGGAGAGGCACCACCAGTAGAAAACAGGAAGTTGTTGGCCCTCTGTACAGACAGTTGGTAAGACCACATCTGGAGTACTGTGTACAGTTCTGGAGACCCCATCTCAGCAAAGACATAGACAGGGTGGGGCTGTCAGGGAGGGCAACCAAAATGATGCAGGGTCTGCATCAGAAGACATATGAAGAAAGACTAAAGGAACTAAAGATGTATAGCCTCGAGGAAAGGAGGGAGAGGGGGGACATGATAGAAACTTTCAAATACCTTAAGGGAATCAACAAAGTCCAAGTGGATAGCATCTTTCAGAAAAAGAGATGTGCAAAAACAAGGGGGCACAATTTGAAGATAGTGGGGGGACGGCTCAGAGGTAATGTGAAGAAGTATTTCTTCACAGAGAGGGTTGTGGATACATGGAACAGCTTTCGTGAGGAGGTCGTAGAGTCAAAAACAGTAGGGGAATTCAAGAATGCATGGGACAGACATAAGGCAATTCTAGTGGGGGGGTAGGAGGAAGTAGGCTGTTGGTTAACTAGGATCTGCAGCTTATCCGTTAGGTAGGGAAATGGGCAGACTAGGTGGGCCAAGCGGTCCATATCTGCAAATCCAAATTCTATGTTTCTATGTTTATACTTCCTCCACCCCCCCACAGGGTATCTTATGTTGGTCCCATGCATTCTTGATTTCCCATTTTTGACTCACTTGACCTCCTCAGAAGGCCATTCATGCATCCTCAACCCCTCTCTGAATAAATACTTCCCCTCCACATTACCTCTAGGCTGCCCCCTCTATCTTCAAATTGTGCCCCTTGCACTTACACATCTCTTCTACTGAAGATGCTACCCTCTTGGACTTTATTTGATTCCTTGAGGTGCCAGAAGTTTCTATCATCCCCCATCTCCTCATTTTCGGTATACATAATAAACTCCTTTAGTCTTTCTTCATATGGCCTACTGGTGCAGACCCTGCACCATTTTAATTGCACTCCTCTGGACAGCCTCCATGTGGTTCCTCTGTTCTGATGTCCAAAGCCTGGCTGGAGGAGTCACAACTAGAATGGAGGGACTGTGCTGTAACTGGCAGGGGTAGAGGGGACATAGCAGCGGTTCAGTGACAGGTAAGAGAGAGGTTTCTCTAGCTCTCCCCTGTATGATTGATAAGTGGGCTTTCAAGTATTTAATTTATCTTATTTATTTAAATTTTCACACAGCAAGGTAGTCCCAGAAATAGAAAACTTATGCTGTCCATGGTAGTCCTGGTGGAAGCAGGCACGTAAAATTACAGATTGCTCTAAATGTCTACAGAATCAGTGCGGTACAGAAATGTGGCTAAAACAAAGATTGATTTGGTAGCATTTTATTTAAGAACATGTAGCCAGCTGGCCTCTACAAACAACTTAACTGCAGTAGCTACCTGACCTGATTAAGGATCCTTAAAGATCGATCTTCTCAGACATGTTTAAAGGCACTTGGTTGTACCTTGTGCCTAATGACACACCAGAATGGTATGATTCTTTGCCACAATTACACAGCCATTTGTGTCTTGTTGTTTACTTTTAACAGCATCTTCATTCCTTTTATTTCTCCATGCTGCTCTAGGGCTGGCCCATTCAGAGCATAGTGCAATGAGGAGTGTCAGTGGGACAATGCATTACAAATCTAGGGATTCTGTTATATGTCCCTGCAAATAAAAAAAAAAGTTCCCTCATTGATCAGCTCCCCTCACCCCCACCTCCCACTCAGCATCCACCACCACACACATCCAGTACACTCCCTCACATCCTCACTCACCTGAACAGGTCCCAGGTTTGAGATCCATTCTCCGATCAAAACATGTTTTGCTGCTGGAACTGGTGACTGCAATGTAAGAAACTAAGGTAAATGCGGTACAATATATTTTAATTGGGTATTGAACTTTTATGCATAACTCAGCCATTTTTTGACAATTTAACCTCAAATTTTCAACATGGCCTTTTGGGGACCTCTACCTCATGGACAATATGACTGCCATTATGCAACTCCTGCCTGAAAGGTGATTTTGGGGTTGGTTAGCAAATTCTCCTTTCGGGCAGGATTTGACAATTTATTCTGACCTTGTTCATGAGGTGGGGTCATAAGAAGACTATTTTGAACATTTGGCATCAAAATATGCAAAAATGGCAGAGTTTTGACCATTTATTGCAATTTCACTACAAACCCTTATAACTTTGGAAATGTTATATATTTTGACCCCAAATTTTCAACATAGACTTCTAATTAGCCCATCACATGTATGTCAGCTGTCTTTCTTCAAATCCCAGTCAAAATGTGTTCATACCTGTGGAATGGAATGGTGTTGCAGTGGTGCGGAATTATGTTTTGGCGGGGATTAGAACATTTTCAGTACCGGGTACATGAGTTAGGGAAATAAGATGTCTATGCTGAAAATTCAGTCACTCTTATTCTATAAATGGAAGCACAGGGCCCTTCCACATCCATCTGTCTGTCTATCTATCTATCTATCTATCTATCTATCTATCTATCTATCTATCTATCTATCTGTCTGTCTAGGTGCAGTCATGTTCTCATAGTTAGGGTTGAGTAGGCGCTTTAATGTTAAACCTGAAATTTTGCACTTTAATAACTTTGAAACCATTCAACAGATTTGCACGAAATTTGGCGTACTCTGGCCTGAGGGGCAGATCTCTTAACCTACCAAGTTTCATGTCAGTCAGACTGCTGTATTGTACACTGTGCATTGTATAAAAATGCAAACATGTGACTTTTTCGGCTGTTTTCTCCTCATTGCGCTGAGGCCAAACCATTTTGAATTCTGGTCTGAAATTTTAAGGGTAGAAAGAACTTGCACCAAAGAACATGCCAACATTGGTATGGTGAAAAAATATTAATATGTTCCAAAGCTATTAGATTTTGAAATGTTGGGTTCTGAGCATTCTCAGTTCAGTCTTTTGGATAGCTGCATGGAATGAAAAAGGATTTGGTCTGACAAAAACGGATGTTGACAGCTCACAGAAAAGGATCTTTTAATTTTATGTGGCCTCAGAATGCTGATTCTTATGTTTTAAAATTATTTTTCGTGACTTACTTCCATTACTTTTTTTGTGATGTGTCAAAATCCTTTTTCGCATCACGAAAAAGGATAAGGACATCTCACGAAAAAGGGCGACTTTCCTAAATCCTGTTTCGTGAGATGGCCAAATCCTTTTTCTCCAGCAAATTCCTTTTTCATGAGATGACATAATCCTTTTTTGTAATGCGAAAAAGGATTAGGACTTCTTTGACCTGATGGCCCTGCCAGTAATCCTTTTTTGCGAGATGTCATAATCCTTTTTTGTGATGCAAAAAAGGATTTTGATACCTCACGAAAAAGGAATTTGTCTGGCGAAAAAGGATAACTTTAGTCCATAACATTGCCTTCTTTTGAGATTTTGACCCCATATTTTCAACATGGCCATTTGGGGACACCACCTTATGAACAAAACAACAGTAATTATGTAACTCTCACCTGAAGGGTGATTTCAAGGTCAGTTGGTGAATTCAACTTTTGTGCAGTACTTCCATAATGACAGTCATATTGTTCATGAGGTGGGATCCCCAAAAGGCCATGTTAAAAATTTGGGGTCAAAATGTCAAAAAATGGTGGAGTTAGGACAATTTGTTGGAATTGCACAACACACTCTTGTAACTTTGTTAATTTAAAATATTTTGACTCCAAATTTAGAACATAGAATTATTTTTACCTCAGCAAATGTATGCCACAACTGTAATTTTTGAAATCCTGGCTGAAATGAGTTTTCACACCTGTGGCACAGAAATGGTGTTGCAGTTGCACAGAATTACTTTTCATTGGGGATATGAATTTTTAGGCCATTGTATACATCAGGTGGGATAATAACATGGCTACAATGACAATTGTATCACTCTTGGCCTATAAATAGAAGCGCATGGCCCTCCACAGGTAAGTACATATACACATCTATGTAGGAATGACCATAGCTATGTACATACAGTATATGATTCTATAGAGAAATTGGAGCGCAGGGCCCAGAAACAATCACATTAGGATATGATTACACTGTCTCAAAAAGTAGGGAAATAAATTGCAAAAAACATTGTTAATGCATCAGTTAGGGTTAAAGTGACAAAAGTAGGGAAATGTGGCATTAGGGTTTCCAACCTTAACACCCCACCCCCCACCCTTCACAGATGAAAAGGCATCGGGGGCAGCATTGGGGTCATCAGCCTAATGCTCTCCCCATTTTCTATGCTGCACCACCCAGCTTATTTTCTAATGCAATAGGGTGAGCATTAGGGTTGACAACCACAATGCCTCCCCCGATGCCTCTTCATCTGTGAAGGGTTGGGGGGAGTGTTAGGGTTGGAAACCTTAATACCACATTTCCCTACTTTTTTCACTTTAACCCTAACTGATGCATTAAATCCTCCCAAGTGAATTTCAAAGTATCCAGCACTACCAGCTCCCCAATTAGTATTGTTACTTCCTTCAAATACCTAGGCATCACTCTGGATCAGTCCCTTGACTTTGACCTGCATGTGCAATCCACTTGTAAATCCATAAATTAAAAACTTGGCATAGCATATAAAACTAGCTATGCTCTTACACCCTCGGCTAGGCTGGCCATCGCATGGGGCATCCTGCTTTCCTCCCTGACTTATGGGGTACCGACTTAAGCTGTCATGCAGAAATCTACACTATGTAGATGGGATGTTGCCTATAACAACATTTGTTAATTTGTCTCCTCATTGACACGACTAAAGCACCATTGCCAGCTTTATACTGACCTAGGCTGGCTATCAACCTCCGCAGTCAGACTACACTCCCTTGGCTCTCTGATTGATAGTATTAGGAGGTCCCAAACTCCTGCAGCACTTGCTGCCTTGCTGCTTCCCCAGTCATCCCCATATGACCTACGCTCGGTTGAGAAATCTCTTCTTTATGTCCGAAGATGTAACACCTCATAAGGCACTAGTGTCTTCTCCTACTTTGCCCCAAATTACTGGAACACTCTGTCTCCTGTGGTACGTCAGTCTCCATCACATGCCACTTTCAAAAATGACCTCTGCAAATACTTATCCCTCTCTGAGGCTTGCTCTTGCTATGTAACTAGTTTGTCTCACTATTTGCATGAAGGTTGCTGTGATCTGCATCCCACTGCTGTAATCTGTTTTTTTATATTATGTTTAACTGTACAATGCTGGCTATTATCTGAAGTCACATCCTACCACTGCCTGTACTGTACTGTTTATGTCTGTAACCTCCAGGGTCGTATCTGAAAATATTCATTTCCATGGCTAGTACACTCACCCGGTAAACAAAAACTAAATAAATAAAATACATAATGAAATATATATATATATATATATATATATATATATATATATATATATCTGTATCTATATATATATTATGGTAGCAGTTAGTGCTACCATAGTTAGAGTTGAGGAGCCATTTCTATGTCAAACCCCCAAATTTTGCACCTTAATAACCTTGCAACCGTTTGATGGATTTGCCTGAAATTTGGAATACTTGATCAAGAACCATAGGCCTTGGGATCTGCCAAGTTTCGTACTGGTCGAATATACGGCTGTGGAGTCATTAAGCGTGATCTTCGCGTGTTTACACTTTTTCTGGAATTCTACGGTCGCGCCTACAGGTCGTACGGTTTGTGTGACTGGCCCAAAATCTTCAGGGAATGTGTGGCCAGGGTCTCCAATGTGCCTTTTGAAGATTTGGTGAAAAAATATTAAACAGTTCAAAAGTTATTCCAAAAACAATTTCCCATTATAAGTCAATGGGAAAAGTTAACAAAAAGTTCGAGTGTCGCAAATGCATTTTTACTTTCGCAAATGGCCCTGTTACTTTTGCAAATCCACCATTTTGTTTTCATTTGGTGATCAGAAAAATGGTTGGCATTTAAATTTGGGACCCTCTAGCAACCTAATTCTTCTTGTATTCACCTAGTCGGACTCTGAGGATGCTAGCCATATCTTTATTTTGGGGTAAAACACCCCAGAAATATGTTTTTCAAATTTCTGGAAAAAGTACTTTTGCAAAGTACTTTCGTGCTCATGAAAGTGTCGAAAATTTTTGTGAAAGCTTTCGCAAATTGCGATAGTAGTTTTCTAGTCTGTGGGAAAATAACAGCAATTCTTTGGCACTGCACTGCAAAAGAATGGTTGGGAGTTTTGGACTGAAGTTTGGAGGGAACGCAGCCGACATCTCACAGATGTGCCTTTCAGTGTTGTATTGAAAAAATATTACATGGCGGCAAAGTTACAGCACTCCAAAGTTGACAGTTTTTCTCATAGGATAACATTACGGCACCCGATGCATTACAGGAATCCTTTGGCACTCGGCTGCAAAATAACGTTTTTTTCTTTTTTCCTGAAATTTGGAGGGAAGACAGCCAACAGCCCACAGATGTGCCTTTCAGTGGTTTGGTGAAAAAATTTACAGGGAGGCAAAGTTATGGCGCTCCGAACTTCTCTTTTTTTCCCATAGGATAACATTACGGCGTTTGCTGCACCTTTCAGGGCCCGTATCTCGGAAACGGTGCAAGATACGGACTTTTCGTTGGAAAATTAAATCTAGCCAGGACAGTCATAAATCATATGACTTTTAAATTGTTTTCTACATCGTACGGTTCCTGAGATATAACCTATTTAGTATTACAAGTCCTCATTTTCTGCACCGATATCCATTATTATGCATACATTCTTTGTACTCACTGTCTTTCTCTATGCAGCTTTTGGGGAAAACCAGCCTGTGCGCTTACATTACTGTTACCGTTGCCCTTTCTGCTTGCGGTTCCGTGCCCGTTTCACTTACCGTTGACGTCTACGCCACCATGTGCGTTATCCTTTGCGTTTTCATTTGCGCTTGCGTTTCTGTTATTTTTCGCCATTTGTGTCTACAGTACTGTTTCTCTTTCTGTTACACTTTGCGTCACCATGCCCATTGACATTTCTGTTTGCAGGCACCATGTTACTATGTGACAACACATCACGTGGCACACCGTTCCCGTCTAAGCCTCCGTGTGCGTTACCCTTTCTGTTCGAATTCATGCTTGCGTTACCATGTGCGCCACTGTTAGCACTTCTGTTTGCGTTGCTGTTCCTGTTACTATGCCACAAGACATCATGTGGCGGGAGCATTACATTCACTATTTCTCATTATCATTCTCAAAAAGAAGGGAAATTAGAGGCAAAAAACTCTGTTTAATGCATTAGTTAGGGTTGTTCCACAACTACAAAAGTGAAGAAATTCGGTGTTTGGGTTGAAAACCCTAACTCTGAATTCACCCCCCCCCAGCACCACACACACACAGACACATACACACACACACATACACACATATGTAAGTATGGGGGAGGACCAAGTCAACACAACCGATGACAGACATCCAGCAGCAGGTGACAGAAATAACAAGCAATTGTCTAAATTTACTTCGAGACATCCCCACCCACCTGACCAGGTACTGCATGCTCAGTGGAGATCAACAGCAAAACTGAGGCCATGTACACCAAACGTACACATCCCTGATTGCAGCTGCACACAACGTACCACACTTAGTAGTTGCATGGCCTTACCTACCGATGCCACAGAGCACACCAGACCTTATACTGTGCCTTTACTCAATATAAATTATTAAGGGCCATGATCACAGTTGTACAAAGGTTTTAACAATAGTGAGTATACATGAATTGCAAGAACTACATTCATTAATTAGAAGACACAGCCATGGTCAACATAAAAGTACTGTTTAATTTAGTAAGTGATTTACATAATAGTACATTTACTGCTACTGTTTACTGAAGATTGAGAGCCTGATCTAAATGTATAAAAATCATTGCCTGTTGAACGCTGTGAAATTCGTACTGCCAATATCAGATGCAGTCTTACTGATGAAGGTGTACTGCTGATGTACATACATATACCTTCAGTGTGTTTGAATACTTAAGATGCGGTAAGTATTCTTTGTAAGAAACAGTGTAATTGCATGCATCAGGCCAACCAACGACTAAATATAATAGCACTACTGAAGCAACAATGACATAACTGTATCGGACATGTTAGTAGCATAAATTTTCCTGTGTCCACTTAGTAAGTATGTTGTACCTGATAAAGACAATGTCATTGCATCTGTGATAAGTAACTTCTTTAAATACACTTACATTTACTATTGTTACAATGTATGATCTATGCCACTTATGTACATAGGCTAGTTTTTTAACAGTTGTTTCATACTCAGTCTGTATGCCTAGTGTTTTGGCTTGACACAATTCTGTCACTGATGCCATGAAAGTGATAACTACATTAATTGTCCTACAACACGAATCAGGTAGGTATACTGTACATATAAATAGAATGTATTTCAGCATTTATTTTACTCACAATGGGATGTGTAATAGGACAGCACAGTTTTTTCTCTATAACTGACTGTGTTAGTTATAATCACACTGAAGTTTCTATTACTGTAATATTAAGTTACACTGCTCACCTTCATGAGTTCATATTCGCAGCTATTGTCCAGTAAGTAGACATTGCATGGTGTAACTGGGTCACACACTGTCTTGCAAAGCTCCTGCAGTGTCTAGCAGAGGAAGTATCTACACATGAAGGTCATTGACCAATAAGGGATGATCAACGGTCATGTTAAATGGTTTCCTAATCACTGTATAGTGCTTTAATGTTGAATGAGGTGTAGCTCACTGCCACATGTCACTAGACAGGGATAAACTGCCCCATTTAAATAATACCTGGGTGTGGCTTATTGCTATCATGATAAAACTTTTTTTTTTTTGTTACAACATTAAACCATGTGCATGATATGCTTAGGCTGTACATGTATGCCAATAAAAAGTAAACATAAGGCTGATACAATGTTTACAGCTAATCAGAAAGCTGCATCTCTCAGAGCCTTTTTATAATGAGAGATATAATAGCTGTACTACTCTTTGGTTTTGGTAAACTGTATTGCTCAGGTGGTCCAGCACATGTGATGTGGCATGGGGCATCAGTAGGTAAGGCCATGCAACTACTAAGTGTGGTACGTTGTGTGCAGCTGCAATCAGGGATGTGAACGTTTGGTGTACATGACCTCAGTTTTGCTGTTGATCTCCACTGAGCATGCAGTACCTGGTCAGGTGGGTGGGGATGTCTTGTAGTAAATTTAGACAATTGTTTTTTATTTCTGTCACCTGCTGCTGGATGTCTGTCATTGGTTGTGTTGACTTGGTCCTCCCCATACTTGAATGTGTGTGTGTGTCTGCGTGTGTGTGGTGCTGGGGCAGTGAATCGTGAGTTAGGGTTTTCCAACACCTTAATTTCCACTTTATGTGCTGTGGAACAACCCTAACTAATGCATTAAACAGAGTTTTTGCCTCTAATATATATATATATATATATATATATATATATATATATGTGAGTCACACCCTTATATTTAGGGTTATGAAAGCACGTCTATGTTAAGCTCAAACTTTTGCGCATTAATAACTTTGGACCCGTTTAATGGATTTTCATGGAATTTGGTATGTGTTGTGGGGCAAGGTAGATCTTTTGATCTGCCAAATTTCATTTTGGTCACACTTACAGTTTTTGCACACCAAAATGCTGAAAAATGCACTTTTTGCCAGTTTTGTGTGGCAGGTTTTTGGATTTTGTTCGTGGCACTGTGCAGCCATTGTGTGGTGTGCCACTCTGCAACTTGGCATGCTGAAAGAGCTTGGGTAAAGGAACATGCCACTTTTTATTTTGTGAAAAAATATTAAGCCATTCAAAAGTTGTTAAACTTTAAAGTTCCCATTATAAGTCTGGGGGAAAATGTATATTTTTTTTGCAAAAGAATGGGGTTTTGACCATCTGGTCCCTCCTCACAATCAAAGAATTTGCAGGCTCATGATCAAAGAATCTTTGATCATGAGGAATTCTTTGATCATGAAGGCTGCCATCTTGTTTTCATTTTGCAGTCAGAAAAACAAATATCTCAGCTCAGGGGTGACCTCTGAAGTAAAACTATGATGGGTTTTGCTCAGGGGTCTTCTCTCTATCGAGCCATGCCTGTGTTTTCTTGTAATTCTGTCAAAATATAGAGTTTCAAAGTTTTAAATTCTTTGATCGTGGCTCGCTAACAATCTTTGATCATGAGCCTGCAAATTCTTTGATTATGAGATTCTTTGACAGCGATCTTTGATCGAAAGGGAGGGTCTAGATGGCCAGATTTAAAAATCAAATATCTCAGCCCAGGGGTGACTTATGAAGTCAAACTAGGATGGGTTTTGCTCAGGGGGGCTTTGTTCTATTGAGTCATGCCTGTGGTTTAATGTATTTCTCTGAAAAAATTGAGTTTTAAAATTTTTTATTCTTTGATTGTGAGCCTGCAAATTCTTTGGTCATGAACCTGCAAATTCTTTGATCGCAAGATTCTTTGATCATGATCTTTGTTCATGAGGGAGGGACTAGATAGCCAGATTTGGAGGGACCAGATAGCCCAATTTTCACAACTTTTAAAATTATATATCTTGGAAATAGTTTATTCTTTTAACTTGAAATTTGGAGGATGTTGAGGGGATGCTCTGTAGATGTGAATTATTGTGTTTAGGTGTTGGAAAATACATTTGTTGCAGAGATATTGCATGGTGCATTTTACGTTTTGAAGAGAGCATTTTGCATTGTGGTACTGGCTTGAAATTTATAGGGTAGCTTGCCTTACTGCCATGGATGTACTTTTCAGTGGATAGGTCTGTAAAATGTAAACAGGTGTGGAATTATGCCACTCTGACGAATTAAAATCTCAAACTTTAAAATGAAATATTTTGGAAACGGTTTCATCTTTTAACTTGAAATTTGGATGGTGTTGAGGGGATGTCCTGTACATGTGAATTATGATATTTCAGTATTGGAAAATTAATTTGCTGCAGAGACATTGCACCGCCATGGAGGTAATTTTCAGTGGTTAGGTGTCAAATATAAACAGGTGTGGAATTATGGCACTCTGATGCATGAAACTTTGTTTTGTTTCAAGCTGGTTGTAGTGTGGGGCCCTTTGGGCTCCATGCTCCCACCAATATGCGCTTCCACCAATAGATATGATATTTAGTACTTGTACTGTTATGTTAGGAGAAATTTGCAAGTTGGTGGGAGCGTGGGACCCTTTTCCCACCAACTTGCGTGACTTTGTACTTTTATATGCTTTCTCAAAAGTTAGGAAATTCTATGCAAAAAACTGTGTTAATGCATCATTTAGGGTTAAAACAGAAAAAGTCAGGAAATGAGACCTTTAGGGTTGCCCCCTCTTATGCACCCCCACATCCTCCTGAGATTGACAGACACCGGGGTGTGTCATTGGGGTTGAGAGGCTTTAATGTCACCCCATTCTTCTTTACTATGGCTTGTGAATATGATTACACATGGAATGGGGTGACATTTAGGCCTCACAACCCCAATGACACACCCCGGCATCTGTCAATCTCGGAAGGATGGGGGGTACATGAGTGGGGGGGCAACCCTAAAGGTCTCATTTCCTGACTTTTTGTGTTTTAATACATATATATATATATATATAGAGAGAGAGAGAGAGAGATATGGACACACACACACACACTGTATCTGCATCTATGGAGGAATGGGAGTGCAGGGCCTAAAGAGCCCTGTTCTCCCTCAGGCAAATATGGATTCAATTGCTCTATCTCAAAAACTATACACTGGTGTGAGTGCATGACCCAAACGGCCCTGAGGTCCCACAAGCAAATAAGGCTATGACTACACTGTCTCAAAAAGTAAAGAAATTCATTGCAAAAGAACTACATTAGTCCATCAATTAGAGTTGAACTTAGAGCCTCAAAAGCATGGAAATGTGGCGTTAGGGTTTCCAACCCTAAATGTCCACCCCCACTCCTCAAGCAGCAAAAGGACAAGACTACACAAGCAACCACAGACAGCCATCATCAGGTAAGACAAACAACATAGAACTGTTTCCAGTTGACAAAAATGCAGAAGCGCTGATCTGCTACCTTCGTGGATTTGTATCTGCGGCATGCAAACTGCAAAACATACACACTCACTTGTCACTACAGATAGAAATCCATGATATTGGTAGATATCTGGAACATCCTCCTGGCATAGTTGGCGGGGGCAAAAATGGTAACGGGGATTCAAGAATGGATGGGGTAGGCATAAGTGAACCTTAGTGTTAAGGAAGGGGGGGGCACCCAGAGATAAAGATAGATCTGCAGTGTTACATTTGGGAAGGAAAATAGTAGATGAGGTAGGCAAAGTGGTACTTATCTGCCATCAAATTCTATGTAACCATAACACGGGAGGGCACAGTCTTAAGCTGGAGGGGGGAGGTTTAGGAGGGAGGTCAGGAAGCATGTCTTCACAGAGAGGGTGGTGCACACTTGGAGTTTCCTTGTCATACTTCCTATAACATGAAGTGATACAGTTGGCCAACCATCTGGACAGGCACTGTTCCAAAACTGGCACACCCTCTTTCCCAGGGATGAAGGACTCAAAAAGCTCTCAGGACTTCTGCAGCCCTTCATGCGATGAATATAATATCTGAGTATTCTATGTACAGCTAAGGTATGGAGCAATGCTTCCCCTGGACTGGCATGCTCAGGAAAATAAACTGGTAGGTGGATAACAAGCCATGCCAAAGGTGGCTTTCCCCGATTGACAATGTGCTGAGGACCCTGCAACTGATTCTCTATCTGGCAGGGTCCTGGTGGCTAAGTCTTGTGACTTGTGACAAACTTTGCCTTGTGCCATACAAAGGCTGCATTAGGAATCCTTGCCTTAAGCCATTGGTGGACTATATGGCAATAGCACCATGGACAGATGCCTTACTGCCACCGCCCCAGCCCCGATCACTCAAAATAATGTTTTGTTAATTTCCCTGTTGGGCTAGTGCCCCCCCAAGACCTGATCTCTAATATTATTAATGTAAATGCCCTGGTAGGCTAGTGGACCCCCCCAGACCTGATCTCCTGTAATAGTAGTGTAAATGCCCTGGTGGGTTAGTTGACCCCCCCAGACCCGATATCCTATAATATTAATGTAAATGCCCAGGTGAGCTAGCACACTCCCCAGACTGGATTGCCCATAATATTTCTTAAAAGTTCCGTAGTGGGCTAGTGGAAGGCCCCGATACCCCAGTACATGGTTATTCCAACCTCCTGGTGGTCTAGTAGACCCTCCACCCCACAGTGCCCTACCACCCCACTTTTCCCAACCTGTAACCCAGCCAGTGGCTGGCACAACCCACCGCTCACCACCGCAACCAGCTACTGATGGAGCTATGAATGAGCATGTACTGCATAGAGTATGTGCTCAGTGACTGGCAGCTGCTGTCAGTCACTGAGCCCATATTATTATACAGTATGCACTCATTGGTAGCTCAGTTGGTAACTGGCTGCAGTGATGAGTGGTGTGCTGTGCCAGTCACTGGCTGGGACCTGGCACGGTAGGGCTGGGGTTGTGGAGGCACTGTGAGTTGAAATCCACTAGACCACCAGGGGCAGAATAACCATGTACCTGGGGATTGGGGCTGTCCATAAGCCCACCAGGAAACTTTCAAGTAACATTATTGGAGCTCAGGTCTGGGGGGGTCCTAGCCCACCAGGGCATTTATATTACTATTATCAGAGATCAGGGCTTGGCGGAGGACCACTAGACCACCAGGTTACTTTCAGTATGACTTCATGGGGATCGGGGCTGTTGAGAGGGTGCCCCAGACTACCAGGGCTGCATGTACATGGGTTCAGAACCCTGGTGGCACATTGGCACAGCCCCCAAAGGACTCATGAGTGCACTTAGACCAGCCCATAGCTAGTCTAAATGTACTTCGACAGTTGTCCTCTGCAGGTGGTTTTAGAATACCATTTTAGGGGATGTGGCAGCTTGCATCTGCCACAAACCCCCTAGCACCATGCCACAGCCCATATTATGAGGCAAGGCTGGTGCAATTCCCCTTTGCTGCAGAAAGCCTGCATTTGTTATAGGCTGCTTTTGAGAATAGTTTGGGGTGCATTTTTTTGATGCAAGGTGCCACCTGCATCTTTTATCTTTGACGCAGGTACCTTGTGTCATTCGATATGTTTTGAGAATCGGTCCCCCAGTCTTAATGGAAAACCAAATAAGGAGTCTTGCACATAAGAGCCTGAAGCTCAGAAATCCTTCAAGCAGAAGTAATAGCAGCTAAAAATAATGCTTTCCAAGAATGGAAGTGAAAGCTACAAGAAGCAGCTGGTTCAAAAGGAGTCAGAGTGAGTTTATCCAGCACAAACGTCAGGTCCCAGGCTTGGAATGGATTGTGGATGGGAGGCTTGAAGTGCAAAATGCCTCTCAAGAACTTATGGGCCACATCTAGCTGAGCCACCATATGGCCATCAGTAGGCACATGGAAAGCTGAAATAGCAGCTAAGCGCACGTTGATAGAAGAGTATTGCAGTCCTGCATCTGACAAGGACAATAAATACTCCAGAACCTGACTGACTAAACAAGTAAAGGGATCCAAGCAATGAGAAGTGACCTCTGGAGACAGCTGTATGTTGTTTGTCTTACCTGATGATGGCTGTTTGTGGTTGCTTGTGTGGTCTTGTCCTTTTGCTGCTTAGGGGGTTGGGGTGGGGAGTTAGGGTTGGAAATCCTAATGCTACATTTCCATGCTTTTGTGGCTTTAAGTTGAACCCTAACTAATACATTAATGTAGTTTTTTGCAATGAATATATGTAAGGAATAAGACATGACAAGGTGTGATTTATTGACTGATAAGAGTGTGCCCAGGTATACAATAAGGCATGAGGCACTTGAGCAGAGTGTCTTTAGAACCTGGGAAGTGTCCTTATCATTCAATGCACCATACCTAAGATTGTCCTATTCCACTTATAGAATGGGTAGAAAACTTTCAACATAGACTCCAACAATAATGTGCAGTTTTAACAATAAACTTTAATTGATTAACTTTTTGTGCTATTTTTGTATTGCTGGCAACAAAATAGTTCCTGTAAATTGGGAAGAAAAAACATTTTTAGCAATTCATTAACAATTCTTTCACTGTGGTTTTCTGGTTTAAACAAAAGCTCAGCATGTCAGTTATTTGGAGAAGCTGATAAACTGAACCTTCTCCATGCAGCAGTTGTGCAACATGAAGGGTGACGTTGTGTTGCTCATCTTCCTCATTTGCTGAATGGTGATGCCACTGAAACCTGTGGTGACATCACAGAGTGCAGCTTGCTGTACTTTGTTTAGGAAAGATGTGGATGAACATGGCTTCTGCAGTGTGAATGTTTCAGTCTCCTTGCATTTCACAGTGGTTTGCATATGCACTTGTGGATGTAGCTGGAGAATGGATGCAGAGTTCATTGAGGGCTGTTGCTGGAGCTATGGAATGACAGTCATGCTTATGGAGCTTTGAGCAGCTTCAAACTGTGTATTTGTTTCTGTTGCAGGCTGCACATTTAGGGGGTTATTGGCCATAAACAAAATGGTGCTGCATAGTTTTTTTCATGCTCAGAGGCAGCCCAGTAGCTTCTTGCTGGACACCGAGAGGTGACCTGTGATAACCATTATCTGGTGGGCATGTAATCCCATTCTGAGAGGAGATGTACAGCTGTGGCATGAACACTATAGTTTGTGTAGTGAATTGATAGTCCAGCCTCAGTGCTCAGACACAGCATTAAGTTGGCTAGGTAGTTTATGCCTAGCATCTCCCTTGAATACTAGCTTTCTGCTATACTGTAGTTTTTGCTTTTAAAGCTGCAAGGGTGCAAATAGAATGCTGTTGGCTCAGGTGGCAGTTTAGGCAAATATTTCTTAAAGGAGGTAACTGGACAGAGTGGGCTATTTTGCAGTAACAGATGTACCCACTGAAGTGTCGTCTGTTTTGATCAGTATTTTAATGATTCTTTGTGAATTCATTGAAAGTGAGGGTAATGTACTGTAAGCCACAGTCTTATGTGTTGTTTGAGAAATGTTCCAGTTTTAACTGTCTTAAGCCCTCCCTGTTGTATCATGAGTCTGACACGCAGAGCTGTATAGCTATCCACACTTTATACAGAAGGGCACCAGGAGTCTCAGAGGACAGTGACACAGAGTATTTCAGTTTATGGAGATTTGCAGTGCTTATGGGAGGATGGTACACGGCAATGTCATTGTTTTCTCACAGGTACCATTTGCAAACAGCAGTTAAAATGTTGTTTGGCTGTAACTTTTGATGTGTTATTATGTTTATTTGTCTGGAAACTGATGGGCTGTTTAAATGGTGATTAATTCCCACTCTCAAAGCAAACAAATGTTACTGGCTGTACTCAGTGCTGTCACTCTTCTGGACCTCCACGTAGAACCAACGTAGGACTGAGCACAGTTCAGATGGTGTTACTGTTTTGAAATCACATGTCTCTGGAGGCAGCCCACGAAGTGAACACATTAGAAGCCCAAACTGTAATTTTATGAGTGTTAATTTCATCCTTCTCAATCTCTGGTTTGGCTAGTTCTTGTGAGGAAAGAATAGCATGATTACTCACTGTACTTTTACTTTTTATCTTGGCAGGAGGTTATGACCGTTCATCTGGCTAGTTGTCTTGCTGTAGTAGAAGTTGTACAATTTTCTCAAACTGCAGATTGAATTGGCTATCTGGGATCTGTATGTTTGACTGACAATCATAATCCTGACATTTGTTTGCCCGGCTCCATATTACTGACAGTAGCAAAATTCCGATGAACAATTGGCCAAATGACAGAATCCCGACACCAGCATTTTCTTTACAGAGCTGGGAAACTGGGATGATGGGATTGTGAGTGTCGGGCACATACCACCCATACCATGTTAATTGTTAATTTTTTTCAGGATACGTATTCGATTTCTGAGCCACATGTTATAACTTAGTAGAGATATGCGGCTCAGAATTCTACTCCGATTTAACTGAAGTGTGGTAACGTATGATTTCTGAGCCGCATGTAGAAGTGTTTGACTGAAAAAGAACGTCCACTCCTGAAGTGAATACGCGACTCAGAAACACATGTAGAAGCCCCACGACTACTTTCTGGAAAGGCAAACAATATATACAGCTATATAAAACAACTGAAAATATATAAAAAAATTGTTGTTTCTGAAATGGGACATTATGTTCGGGTAGCCAAAGCATTATTTTCATTATTATGATTATGTTCCTATAAACACTGCACTTTTCTGCACACTACAATGCCAGTCACACTCTCAAAATCGGCTGTAGAGTCACAAGCCTGCATGACATCTTTAGTGGGTAGTGATTTGTGCTAATGAGCAGCCCCAAGCATCTCACACACACAAAAACACAAGTAGACAACTCTGGAGTCACAGTCTGAGTAAACCACATGCTTTCAAATAAATATTTTACAGAAAATTATAAATACAGGTACATTGGCTAATTGAGGGCTTTTCTATCAAATACAATGAATGAAAAGGCCACAAAATTATCCTTTAATCCAGAAATAAACAGTTCTAGTAATGGATCGCAGTTTGGGGAAATATTTTTATTCTGCATTTGCAACCATTTGCCTGACACTGAGAATACCGCCAGTACTTTTGCCAGACTCTGTGCAGAAAATTACTGTGTGTTGGGAAACTGTCATTCGGGCAACTGAATGATGGTATTTTGATACTGTTGGTAACGTGGAGCCAGGCAAATGGATGTCAGGATTCTCAGTGTCAGGCAAACTTACCAGACCCAGCTATCTGGTATGTCTGACATTTTTTCCTCTGTTTTTCTTTGTTTTTTCTACCATACCTTCAGGTGCTTAGAGGCAAATACAAGATGACTGCTATACCACTTTGTCATTCTAGATTGGCACAATGATATCAGTGGCAAGTAGTCTGTGTGGGCATAATTAGTACCGGATGGCACATTATGACTGGATTAGAGCACACTAAAATATGATTCTTATCCAATCAGAAACCTGGAAATGTTCTGCACATTTTTTTTTATCATGAAAGATTTTATTAAACTTTTTACAAACGGAAAAACAAATTCATGAACGGTTAGTACACACATGCATTCGACTGTGAGTTTTATACCTTCAGAACAGTGTAAACAATCTTGTAATGGCAAGGTACAATTATAGAAGAACAGATATCACATAAACATTACCATGCTACAGATTATATCAGAATTGGTGATTACATCAGAATTTACCAGTGGTAAAGAAGGCTTCACACCATGTCACTTAAACTGGTAAAAGAACAGTAAGTAACCATGAAGGACATTAAACATGATGGTACTTTAATTAAACATACATCAAGTAACTATATCTACTCCATCTTATGTCCAGCACTGGGTATATCTCAACAAATTACAGTACCTCTCTATCTGGTGGTGGACAGGTTTTCTGGTAATGGCAGTGGCACTGAGCAGAGATATGAATGAAGGTATGCATCCCAGTTTTTATGATATACGTGTAGCTGGTTGAAAGTAGAGTAGAAGAGGTGGTCAAAGAGAGCTATTTTGGCAAGAGCTGAGTTCCAGGTGAGGAGTGACTTATGGGTAGACTGTCACCATCTCATTAGGATGGCCCTCTTGAGTGCTGCAACCAGCCAGCCCTGTATAGCCAGTGTGCAGTTGTCCAATTGCGTGGTGTCCCCCAGTAAGATAAGCAGAATGAACTGTGGGATATGCATACCTGTGATCTGGGAGTAATCATCCAGAACTGCCACCCAGAAGCCTGTCAATTTGGGGCAGTGCCACAGGATTTGGAGGGTATCAGCCTCAGGGGCTTGGCAGCACCGACACTTAAAAGTGTGGTAGGATGTCCATGCCTTACAGTGCTTTGGGAGAATGGTACCATCTCAGCAACTGATTTAGTTGAATAAGTTGACCTCGTACATCTCTATATGCCATGCAGGGTCCTCTAAAGCATAGGTTCCATATATTCTCAGGGATGTTTGTTTGTAGCTCCTTAACCCACTTCAGTCTGCATAAGGTGATAGGGTTTGGCTGTGAGTCTCTGAAATCCGTCCTGCCAGATTTTTAAGGTTGCCTGGTTTATGTAGTTGGTTGAGCCATGCCCAACTGGAGGTCCGCCCTGAGTTTCATTGAAACATAAGGATAGCCTCTCTGATCTGGCGGAATCTCCAAAAATCTGTTTTGGGACATTGATATCAGTCTTTGAATTGCTAGAGAGACCTTAGTTTTTGGGCTTCTGGTAATGAAAGGTTTGCAACTGTGTGTACACCTTTCCATCTCCGGGAGTGCCAGTTGATGCACTCTTCTCCCACTAGTATGTTAGGGTTTTCCCATAGGAAGGTATATCTAATTAGATGTTTGCAGAGATGGATGCCTGGAAAGCAGAGACTGTTTCATACTGTTGTGCTAAGCTTTCCACATTTCCCAGAGTATCGGGGAGGCAAATTTCAAGTTTAGTTTATTGTCGATCGGTTAACAAACCATTACAACACTCTCTAATAATAAAATCATAGTACATATTACATACAGAAATACCTAGATCTCAGACTTATATAGGTTATATATGCAACATCTTCCATATCTCCAATATATAAAGCACATTCATGATTAGTCTTTATATGACTAATTTCTTTAGAGAATTCCACAGCCCAATAATTTTTAACCCTTCTATATTGTTCTTGTTTTGTTTCTGAGCATGATTTATTTATTTAGTTTTTGTTGACCAGAAAAGGAGGACTAGACAATTCTAAGTATTTTCAGGCTCATCCCGGTGGGGGGGGGATACAGATGGATGCCAAAAACTTGACACTGAACCAGATTAAGTTGTTGGTAGTAGTTTTTTAGTGAATGGGGGAAATTTGGCCAGGATACCAGGGAAACTACCCTACTCTGCCTGCAGGGGTGCTGCCACTTCCTGCGGTTGGGATGGATGGACCCAGTTCACAGCTGGACACAGGAGGAGGAGGACATGATGATGTGGCAGGAGAGCAGGTTGTGCTGCAAGCTGAAGGCCCTGATTCTAGGCCTGCTTTGTCATCTCTGGAACTCGCAGATGCTGAACTAGTTTTGGACTCCTTTGAATTTGAAGATCTGAACATCAGTCAGGTAGATCCTGAGACAGGGATTTTGCAAGAAAAATGTAACCATTTGGAAAATGTCAAAGTCTCTGCTCAGACACTCTCAAAATCAGGTACTGATGTAAAAAATGCCTTGTTGTTGCAAAGAGAGAAGCTGCTGGCTCAAACGTTGGAGCTGGACAGAGAATTGCGGCAGCTCGAAAGAGGAGATCCTGTCGAAAACTTGCAGTCAGCTGTCAAACAGCCAATGAGTCATCCGGAGGTAAAACAGCAGCTGAAAGTTTCCAGGGAGCCTGTCAACAGTTCAGAAACAGCCTCTGCACTGGCTAGCAGTGAAAGGGTAATTCCACACCCGTGCCAAAAGCCACCAAAAACTATGCACACATGCCCAGGCAAAGAGGAGCTGAAAGACAGACCAACTACACATCGCTTAGGGGTTGGGACAGCAAAAGACACTGTTGCAATGCCTGGAACTGGAGAAAAAATGTTTTCTTTCATGGAGAGACAAGCAAATAAGGATTGGGGCACCAGAATGGATTTGGACTCTAATATTGACTTTGATGCTTGGACACCTGAAAATGCATTAGCCCAAGTAGGCTGGACAAAGGGATTTATGGGTCAATGGAGCCAAGACCCACGGGGCCCTGTTTCCCGGACCCCACCTTGCTCTTCCTCAACAGGAGTGGCCACCAATGAGAATACTCCACTGAGCTCCAACTCACCCCAGGGTAATAACATTGACGATTCTAAAAATATTACTGTTATTAATGATATTCCAGTGACATGTGAAGTTGCAAATATTACTACTGTGACAGTTACTGAGGGTGTAATTGATAATGAGACAGATGGAGATGGGGCAGATTCTATGCATTTAGGGCCTAGTTAAAATGTTTTACATGACAACCCTGCATGGTCCTCTTTGGCACCAATGTTTAAACTCTCTGACCTATTTGCAAATAAGGGCGAGCCCACCCCTAGACGCAATGTGGTTCATTTTTTATATAAAGGTGGATTAGAAAAACAACCGGATAGGCTCTAAGTAGCCAAAACTTTACTGAAAGCATCTAGGAGGTTTTTTTTTCTTCCAAAATCTTTGCATTAATTGGGCTAGGCAATGGGAACTATGATATTAGTTTTAAAGCTGTGTCCATTCTTGACCAATTCTGGGCCCAATACCAGACTCTCAAAAACAAGCCAGAATGGATACCCTTCCATGTTATCCAATTAACCAAACCTCTGATTGAAACTATCACGGTCCTCTTCAAAAATGAAGGGGTAAATATAGAGGACATCATGTTTTGGTTACAACAATGGTGAAAAATTATGGGGAAACCCTCTTCAAACCTAGATAGTGGGCAGATCTGGGATGGGAGTTGGTGGATTAAGGTAAAGTTGTTTACCACAAATACAGGCTCAGTGCATCTTTCAAGCTCCTTCTATTTAGGGAAAGGTCGGGTGCTATTTTTTATATTGGACAACCTAAATCCTGTTTTAAATGTGGGTCAAGATCTCATCTAAGTTCAGCTTGTGATTCTTCAAGATATAATCACTGTTTAGATTTTGAGCATAAAGCATCAGCTTGTATTAATTTGTTTAAATGTAACCAATGCGAGCAAACAAACCACGCTTATGGGAGATGCCCATGAGCCTCCCATAACAGGGACGATTGCCCTTCTCATGAGGGTTTGATCAATATAGCACAGCACCAGCAGGCAAAAAAGGTTGCTGAAAGAGACACTAGAGATATGAACAACTAGGCCCCAAATCCTCCCTAGTAAAGCCCTGATCGACAGCCTAATAGATCTGATGAGGCAGAAACAGTCTCAGAACCCAGACAGTTGAGGCCCCAGTTGTGTCTGACCAAATTTCCGCATCAGAATCTATGGACACAGGTATGCCTCCCCTCACACCTGCCAGGAGGCAAGGATCCACCTTTTAAAAAAGTACCCCAAAGAAGAGATATAGACAGGGGAAAACTGTTCCTGCAATTGATTCAGCAGCAGGACCCATCTCAACTAGCAATAAATTCACGATTTTAGCTTCAGAAGGTACAGATGGTGATTCTGAAGGGGAGGGCACTGAATTCATCCTCAGTGGCTTCCACTACATGCATGGATGGGGGAGGGAACAATCCTATACCAAAAAGAACCAGACAAAGCAGAAATGTAAAAAATATCTGAACACTTTTGAGAAATAGTACTCATTTCAATCACAGCCTATGACTATGCATTCCCTCACAATTGCAACATTAAACATAAACAATATTAAAAGTGATAGGAAGGGCATATGGGCATTATTCTCTTTACAAGAGAATCAATATGATATATTATGTTTGCATAATATTAGATTAAAAACACATCTTGAGCTCCAGCAGGCTTCATGAGCCTGGACTCTTGGTCCCTCATTTTAGTCTACAGGGCCAGACACATGTGACAGGGTGGGTATTCTCTTTTCTAATCCTTTTCTCAAGGTATCTAGGTTAATGGAAATGCATCCTGGTCATGCACTACTGTTGGATGCCTCCTATTTTTCAGAAAGATTTCATTTAATTGTTCTCTATGCCCCCCAGACAAAAGCCCAAAGAGTAGCCTTATTTAAAGAAATTTAACACTTTTTATATACATCTAGAATATTGCTTTGGGTGGTTGATTTTAATTGTGGGCTGTCCATTCATGATAGAGGTTTACGTACAAATAAGCTGTTCTGTGATACACAAACATTGAAGCAAATGCTCCAAACTGCTAATTTAAAAGATATTTACAGAGTTTGCTGCTCCGATAAAGGTTATACATATCATAAAGGCACATTAAAAACTCAGATAGACTTAATTTTTGCTTCCCATTCTCTAGGAATCAGTCAAGCAACACTCCATCCCTGAATTCTTGGATTATGTTTTAGTAATGGCACAAATCACATATGATAATCCTCCCAGGTGTAAAAAGAACCAATAGAGGCTTAATGAGTCACTATTAAATGATCCATCTCTACAAAAAAAATGGAAAAGGGAATGGTCAGCTCGTCTCTCTGTACTAGATGTATTTGAGAACATTGTAGACTGGTGGGAGGACACAAAACAGAGTTGGCAGGAGTTTTTCAAAAAAGTGCTCAATATGTAGCTCAAAAGAACTACATATCTTATTTACAGTTAAGACACCATTTGCAGCACCTAATTTTGCAAGCTTCAGAGTTTAATCTGGACTATAGTGCACAAATAAAGATCACTAAAAAACTGGCAGTAATACAGTATGACAGAGCCCAGTGTCCGAATCAAGAGATGAAATTTAGAACTAGGATGCCAAAAGGCTCCTTAGATCCATATAAACAATGCCAGAAAAGAGTAGAGAACAAAATTATTTTAGAACTCATTTCCCCAGATGGGACTTTAGTTTCTTCCCCTAAAGCTCTTCTTCATACTGTTGAGTCCTATGCAGCTGCACAATTTGGAAACCCTCAGGTTGTCGAGAATGCACAAACTATATTGCACTCCCTAGGCTTACCACAGGTTAAACAGATAGATGCAGAACTACTGATTACTGAAGTAACAATGGAGGAAGTTAGAAGGGCAGTCTCAAACCTAGCCCCTAATACAGCACCAGGGACGGATGGACTTGGCATCGGGTTTTACAGGACCTTTTGCACTGATTTGGCTCCCATACTGGTATACCTTTTTAATACTATTTTGAAAACATCCACATATGGTACCTCTGTGCAGGAAGCAATCATGATCTTGCTATATAAGAAAGGAGACAAAAATGATATATGTAATTGGCGCCCATTATGTTTATGAAACACAGACCTGAAAATTCTTAGTAAAATACTTTTAGAGACACTATTGAAGGTGGCAAATTACTTAGTAAGTCCTAGACAGACGTGCGCAGTTCCTGGAAGAAAACAACAGGACAATCTGATAATACTAAGGGAAATTTTTAATAACAGGGAAGCGGGTACTTTGAAAGGGTTTTTGTTGGCATTAGACCAGGAAAAAGCATTTGACAGGCTATCTCATGAATTTCTATTTTTGGTTTTAAAATCCTTTGGAATTCCCGAAACAGTTATTACCTGGATAAGACAAATGTATAAAGCAGCCTTTGTTGTACCAAATGTAAACGGGTGGCTGGGAAACAAAATCCCAGTCAAAAAAGGTGTTAGACTGGGATGCCCCACTAAACCCTCTACTATATGTTTTTGCATTTGATATTTTGATTAGACAAATAGAGAATAACATCAATATAGATGGTATAGTAGTCACTCCTCAGTATCCTATGGTAAAAACCTTATCTTATGCAAATGACATGGTGCTTGTTGTTCCTCCCACTGTATCTGAAGTCGAACTATCCAAGACACTAGTAACTTATTCCACGATTTTTGTGTCCCATATCAATCTAGAGAAAAGTAAAGGGGTAAGAATTGGGAATACTCCTATACCACCCACAGGACAATTATTAGGGATCACTTTGTCAACACAACCAATTCCGGTATTGGGAGTAGATTTTGGTCCAGGAGATATGTCAGTGCATAACTGGGATAAACATTTAGTTAGATCCACATGGTTAGTTAATGCTCAGAAAGGGCAGCAGTTGTTAAAAAAAAGAAGAGTTATGCTCATAAAAACCTTGTTGCTCCCGGTATTTGAATACCTTAGCTACATTTATCCACTCCCACAGAGCAGGTTCACAAGTTTACTTTGTATCTTTTTTCAAGCATTCTGGGGGTCACGCCTAAACCCCATTAAGAGGGAATTCACATACCTCCCAGTCAATAAAGCAGGGGTTGGGATGGTACACCCAGCTGCTTTTTACATAAGTCTTTTTGTTTCTTATAATTTTAGCCAGGCCATGAAACCTGGATCACTCTCATGGAAAGTTTTACTAGAATCCTGGCTGAGGCCTTGTCTTCACCTGTGGGAAAACAATCAGATGAGAGGCCTAAATAGACTCAAAGCCCCTCAGTATGGTTTGGAAATTATCAACAGTCTTCTAAAATGGAGAATTTTCCCCCCAGCAAGTATTAGTAAATGATAGAAAAACAATTTACAACTTGATACTACAAGCTGAGTGTAAATCAGAGATTACTTTCCCCGACTGTCCTGCTTCACAAGTAAATAAAGTAGTGCAACAGTTAACAAATATTAGAATCCCGCCTTATGCATGGGACTGTACATAGCTGTGTAATTTTGGAAGACTGTGTGAAAGGAAATAGTAAGCATAAGCAAATGGCAGAAAGGAACTGCCCAAGGGAATTATGCTATCAGGTGACAGGAATGCAGGACCATTTGTTTCTAACCTGCCCATATATAATACCTTTTTGGAGAGCACTAGCGGTACATTTAAAGGAACCAAAGTTTTCATCTTTAGATTATCCCACTATAGTTTATGGCCCATCAGACAACTCATTTACTAGATACCATGCAGATACTATTTACATTCTCTCTGTACTTATAAAACATTTCATCTGGCAATCACGGTGCTTATGGATTTTACAGCAAAAGAAGGTATCACATGCAGAACTGCTACAGAATATTATACATGCTCTCAGGAGAACCATGCAATATGATAAGAATAGATTTCCACCTGAAAAAGTAAAACATTTGTGGGCCAATTATATGGAATGGTGTGACTACGTATGTTAATATGATATGTTCTCAGGTTTTATTATTTTTTGTTTATATATATATATATATATAGATAGGAATTCTATCTTGTTTATTTGCATGTTATTATTTCTATACTTTTCTTTTGACTTTTGATTTATGACTGTACTGTAATGAAATCCAATTTTCAATAAAATTCCCCTATTCTCCTGTAGGGGGAACCTCTGGCTGAAGTGATGGCCAGTCCGAAATTGTCTGCAGAGAGGATGGAGGTTGGAGAGGTTGGGAAGTTTGCCTCCTCCCTGACTGAGGACTCACAAATGGCTCTTGATATAGAGGAAACCTTACTGGTTTCAGAAGATGGGGGGGGCCCGGAAAAATTGTCTCTATGGAGGATTTGAGTGTATCACCCAAGACTGGTGTTGGCAAGGCGCCTGTGCCTGAATTTTCTGTGGTGGAATTGGAGCAGGTTTTGTGGTTCCTGTTACATAAGGAGGAAATTAGACATGCCCAAGAACAAAATCAATTGCATGCTAAGCTCGCTGATTTACACACAGTGACAGCGGATGTCAAGGCAGCAGCACCAAATGTCAGGCAAACTGATGACATAGATACATCAAAGACCCAGGTGGGGCAGGGTGAGTCACCTCTTGTTTCTGCTCTTGAAGTCTCTTCTGATAAAATAAAAGGGGCTAATATTTCAGCTGGCATTCCAAGCGCGAGTCATACTGCATGCCTACAGCTGAGCCCATTGTCTAATGACAGTGGTGAAAATGTTACAAAAACTGATTCTCGAGTTGCTGTTAATGCTAGTAATAAGGAACATTCGGGCCCGGAGAACCCTGGGGTAGATTCATCTTTCCAGGTACCAACCATGAAACCCTTGTCGAAAATTTCAGGGTTTGTTTCTACCCAAAACCCTGTAATACCTCTTAATTTGTCGGCTCTGCCTTATCCTTCTTAGAAAGTGGCTTATCAAACTGCTAATCCTGAGTCTCAGGCTACTACCACTCATTTATCTTTTACAACTGCAGGGAAAAACACTGAAACGGGACCCAGGGAGGATATAAAGGGGAAGCATCTGGCAGTGACTTTAGCTAAAATACATATTAATATGGAGGATCCCTCAGCAGCTATTTTGCCGACTAAATCTGTTTCATTTGTACCACCTGCTGTAGGGTTATCTACTATGGTGGCCATCCAGGAAGATTTTTCCCTTAAATCAACCCCTTTATCTCCCTGTGGCTCTTGGTCACCGAAAAAGGCACTCCTTCAAGCAGAGTGGAAGCAAACCCCTAACAGTTCCTGGCTTCCGGATCCAGAGTGGGATCCAAAACTGAATTTTAGTCCTCATTCGTCTAACTGGTTTCAAGTGTTACCTATTGGGTCATCTCAATCCAAGACTGATTTGCCTTTCCAACATCAGGCTTCCATCATTTACTCTGATGCTGTGGTTGGGGATCTGCTGAGTACTCACTTGACTCACAGTGGGGGAGTTGAACCTATACAGGGTATGGATCCACTCCAGAATCTAACTGGGCCTCAGAAGCCTTTACTTTCTGAACTTTTTGCCAATATTAAAAAGGGAGCAGCCCCAAGATGGAATGCCGTTTGGATCCAGTACAAAGAGGGCATGGAAGAAAGACAGAACAGACACTTTGTTGGGAAAAGCCTTCTGAAGGATTCCCTTCATTTTTCCCCACAAGAAGTGTTCGTATTTATTAATATATCTGGGGACGATAACTTTGATGTGAGCTTCCCCACAGCCTACCATCTTAATTTATTTTGGGAATGATAAACTCAAGTGAAGTTTTCCCCCTCATGGACATCTTTTGTAGTTATTCCTTTAACAAAACCTTTAGTTAAGTATGTTACTGTTATGTTTAGGAATGAGGGGATCCAAGTGGCGAACATCACATATTGGTTATCACAGAAATGTGACTTGTTGGGTAATCCTGAAGCCATTCTGGACACAGAACTGTTTTGGGCTGGTGGGTGGAAATACAAGGTTAAATTGTGGAACACTGATGCAGGTATTACACACATACCAAACTCTTTTATGTTGGGCAGGGACCGAAGGGTGTGTTTTTATGCAGGTCAACCCAGGGCCTGCTACAAATGTGGATCCTGAACCCATATTTCTAGTACATGTGACAGACCTAGCTGTGAGAACTGCAGTGATGTCAGCCATGTTTCCCTTCAGTGTGCCTTCCATACTAAATGTGACCTCTGTGAAGACTTTAGTCATGCTTTTAAGGACTGCCCATGGGCAGCAAAGAATGCAACTACTTGTGTGAGTCCAGAGTTGCTCATACAGCAGGCACAGGATACGGTCTTGCAGCAAGATGCACCCCTTCCAAAGGCATCCTCCCATCTTTCTCATCCTCCCCCTGGTACAGAGGCAGAGGTAATTTTGATTGAGGAGGTTTCGGACCCCCTTCCGGTTCTCAATCAGCCATCCCTCCTTTCGGGGGATATATTGACCCCGGTTTGCTATACTGACCCTGAACAACCACTTGCACCACTTCCTCCACCTCCCTCTCCTAAACAAAGAAGACAGTCTTCTAGGAACGTGAAACCCTTGTCTCCCCCCCCCCATAGAGGGTGTTGCAACCTCTAACTCATTTGAGATATATTGGCTCCTCACTGGGGGGGACTCAGAAATGGAGCATGAGAAATCCGATTCACAGACTCGGGATCTGGACTTGGAGGCCCAGAACCTGTATTCAGTTGGGTACAGAGAGTACAGAGGGAAAAAGAAAAAAAAAAAAGGAAAAATTAGATATCTCTTCTGGTATTGGATCCCTGTTTGGTAATAACTCCTGGCTTTCTTAACTGTGGGTACGATAAACGTTCATAGTATCTTGAATGCTGTGAAACGTCAGGTTGTATTTAATTTTATACATGAGGCCTGTATTGATATTTGTTTCCTTCAGGAAACTTGGATATTATCTAGTGACCATGTTAGACTTTTTCAAGGAGAATGGCTATGGGGACCTTCCTATTGGTCTTTCGGTCAAGCTTGTGCTGATGGAGTGGGAATATTGTTTAATTCCTACTCCTTTACATTGATGAAACTGATAGATCTCATCCCTGGCAGAGTTTTAATTTTGGATGGGCTTTGGAAAATGGTGGACTGCTGTCTGATTAATGTTTATGGGCCTCAAACAAAGGTGGATAGGGTGGCATTACTTAACAAAGTCAGACCGTAATTGGTGACTTCTTATAAAAAACATTTTTGGGGTGACTTTAATTGTAAGGTCAGATCTCAGGTTGTCAATTCCAAACCACAGGGGAAGGTATATTGTGATTCAAATGTTTTGTCTGGAGTGGCTATCTCCGACGATTTAGTAAATTGTAAAACTTTTCAGACGACAGGTCCTGAGTTTACGTATAAAAGGAGAAAATATACCACCTCTATTGACCATACAGTATATTTATCTCCAAAAACCTTTCGACAGCATCATTTCATGCTACCCCTGTGGAATTCTCAGATCATGTGGCCTTGCTAGTAAAATTTCAGGATAACCCTGCTATGAGTCGGAAAGCTACCAGATGGAAATTGAATACAACTGTTCTTGCATATACACGTGTTCAGCAGGGGATTTCAGATATTATTAAAGCCAGATGTTCAGTGTGTTTTTTATATTCTGATATAGGAGTTTGGTGGATGGATACTAAATCAGATTTTAAATCTTGGTTCATGTCTTATGGGAAGAAAAAAGAAAACAACAACTTTTTAAAGTGTTTGTCCCTGAGGCAGGAACTTCAAAATTTGTTTTCCTGGTCAAACACCACCAGATATGATTACTTGGCAGAAATCAAAATGATAAAAGACCAGATGTTGACTTTTCAATATGATTGGGCACGTACTATGAAAGTACTGTTTCAAAATGGATTACAAAAGACTCCTGTGGGTGACCCTTTTGTCGCTTGTAAAAAAAATAAAAGACACATTGGAGATGGATTATCTCTTCAGTTCAGATGGGCAGGCTCATTATTCAGAGAAGGCTATTCATGCTATTATTAGGGATCATGTGTCTACCCTAGCCCCAGAGGTTTTCCCCTCGGAACAGGAAATTGATACCTTCCTGAATACCATTACGATTCCTTCCTTGCCTTCAAACTTACAGGATTTACATTTCCCTGTCAGCAGATTGGATACTGAATCAGAAATTAAATCAATAGCACCTGGGAAATCTCTGGGGATGGATGGATTACCCATTGCATTTTGTAAAACCTTTGCCACAGAATTGTCAGAATGTTTAGAAACTGTTTATAGTCATTTTTTTACTACAAATTCTATAATCCCATCATTTCTGGATGGAATGCTCATTTATTTATTCAAATCTGGGGATCGACATTTACTTTCAAACTGGAGACCAGTCACCATACTAAACACGGATTACAAGATTTTAGCTCACATCTTGAATAATAGGTTAAAGCAATGTGCCAACATAGTCATTTCCCCGCTACAATTCTGCGGGCTTCCTTCACGGAAAATCCAGCATGCCCTGATGATCATTTGGGATGTGATAGATTTTTTATCCCTTTCTGGTAATCATGGCAGCATTATTTCAGTCGATCAGGAGAAAGCTTTTGATCAGGTTTCCCATCTATTTCTATTCACTACATTAAGGTACTATGGTATTCTTTCTAATTTAATACAATATTTACAGTTACTTTATTCCTCTACTTTGGTTTATCCAGTCATTCAAAGGACAGTTACTGCAGGATTTCAAACACTGGTAGAGGTTAGGCAAGGATGTCCGCTTAACCCCCTCCTTTATGTGTTTGCTTTGGATCCCTTTCTTCGGACATTGTCAGACCAACCTAGATGGATAGGGATTATAGGGACAGGTATCCGACATTATCTCTACCTTCAGGTTTATGCGGACGACATCTGTCTCTTTTTTTTCAGATTATGCCCAATTTCCCTCATTTTTGCAGGTAATGACTGACTACGCCTACGTCTCTAATTCCAAATTAAATCTGAATAAGTGTAGAGGACTTTTTGTAGGTACAGGATACCCTGATTCCCTTCAGATTGCAGGACTTAGAATCTCATTAGAACCCTTGAAAATATTGGGGATTATTTTTGGGCCCAGAATATGGCCACTCAAAACTTGGAAAAATCTCTGATGACTGTAGAACTGAAGGTTAACCGATGGAAAAAATGAAACATGTCTAAAATAAAAAGAATTCAGATAATAAAGAAATTTCTTATTTCATGCTTGCTATATGTAGCTATGATTTATCCCCTGCCACCGCAACTAGAAACTAAACTTAACAGCTTGTTTTTCCAAATGTTGTGGGGGAATCGGTTGAACCCCATAAAACGATGCTATACCTGTTTACCAGTTTCAAAGGGAGGTTTGGGTATGATAGACCTGGTTATTTTCTTTCATACATTGTTCCTTTCACAGATGGTTACATGTGGGTTGGGCCTTTTAGACCCCCCCCCAAAAGAAACAGTGGACAATGTTAAATCTATCCAGATATTTTCAGGCCTGGAGGGTGGTGCCCCCAAAACTACTGAGGTATTTGCATGTTCCAGAATTTTTTAAACCAGCAGCTTCCAAAATTTATAAATGGGATTTGACAAAACAGCAACTAGTCTCCCATACTGGATGGAAATTGTATCAGGTAGTCTTGTCACAATGTTTTCCTACAGAAGCTAGTTTTAAGCATTGTCCTTCTGATAAAACAGAATGTATTCTTGCACAATTGATAAATCCATGGATCCCTTCTCATATGTGGGAACATCTCTGGCTATTGGTTTATGGGAGAATCAATATTAGGAGGAATGCAAAATACAAAATGATAGAGGAAAGCAATTGCCCCTACCCTAACTGCATTAACCAGGAGGAAACCATGTAACATAAATTTTTTTACTGTTCATATTCAAAAAAAATTGTGGTCATTTTTGGCAAATACATGGAATATGAGGTGGTTAACCCATTTTTCTTATGAATTATTAATATTGGGCCAGTTCTCCCAGGTGGGGTCAGTTTCATCATGAAACTTTGATGATTTTTCTATGTTTCATAAGATTTTTTTATGGCAAGCCAGATGTCACTGGGTATTAACTCAAAGTACCATGTCATATGAAACAGTGCAGGCATTGGTACAACAAACTATGGTTAAAATCTACCTAAAATATGTGGCTTTTTCTTCTCTTCAGAAGGTTATTAATTGGTGAAAGGATTTTCTTTCTTTATAAAGTATAAATGATTCTTAGTATAACTTAAGGATAATAATTGACTTTCAGATAAGCTTTAGTTTCTTTTTTAGGTTTCAGTAGGTTAGAGGAGGATAGTTGTTTCAAAAGGTTATGGGGGTATTGATTTATCTTAGAATTTTCACTGTGAGTAACACTGTTCGATACTATCTGTGGTTTCTGCTGCTCCAAGGTACCCCCCCAGTCTTGTGGTGTGAGGGAGAGAAGAGATTTCAGAGTTCTTTGTGTTTTACCACTTTAATTGCTGTTGGTTTCTCCCTTATTTATGTTTGTATGACTACAATACTTTTTTAAGTTTTTTGCTGTTGTTTTGAAGGGTTCTCATATCTGTTACTGTTTTGATGTAAAGTTCTTCAATATGACATAACATTGCCTGTGACGATTATGATTTTGATGTTATAGCAATAAAACATCCTTTACTCTTCATAGGGGGGTGCTGTGCTAACTCCTGGAACATGGAGGACAGTGCTGCTTTGAATTTGGAGGAGAATGGTCATATGGAGCACCTTCAGGATGGTGTAATAAGGGATTGTACTACAACACCGAGTACTGGTGACATGGAGACTTTAACAAACCCAGATAAAGACACAATATCCAATGCAAATGCAACTGAGGACTCTTGACAGCCATTTTCTTGAAGTGGAGAAGACGTTCCAACAAGCATTTAAAAAAAAGAGGTACCTTTGCCAGAAGGAATGTCGGAAGACAGAAGAGGAGTACACAAAGGCAAAATCCATATTTGAAGTGGAAAAATCTTGCAAAAAATGGCCAGCAGGCTCGATGAGCACTTACACCCCTGTTAATACTAAAGTTTTTGTTTTTGGACTGGGGAGTAATGATGCAGCACCTCTGCAAGACCCCAGTGTTGGAGGAGAGGCTAATCAGTTGCCTGCAGGAGCTGGAAATTGGTCTCCAGAATGGGCGCTGCACCAGGTGGGGTAGCATCAGACCTCTGCCAGCCAGTGGATTCTGGACTCGAGTATTACATTTCCAGGAGCAAGCATGACAAACGCTGCAGTAAATGGACTTGCACCTGAGCCCCAGGATATTACTCTAGATGAACATCCAGCCCTGAAGGAATGGTTGGCAGCTCCAGAGGCATCAGGTAACATTTCCTATGCCCCTGTAGAATCTGCTGCAAAAATATTCTATGATGCGCAACCAGGACTGGTTCAGACAGCCATTAGGACTGTTGGGCAGGACAATGAAAGGGAGGAATACCTACTGATGGGGCACAAAATGCAAGTAATGCTCAGACTGCTTCAGACAATCAGGGTGATTCTGATACTAACTCCCAGATTTATGCCAGTCTTTTACAAAAGCCAGTTGAATTAGCGAAAAGGAGAAATGCTAGTCGCTTATGTTATCTTGGAGGTTTAGAAATACCTACAGATAGACATTATGTGGGAAAAATCCTAATAAAGCAATCTCTTGGATTTTCCCCAGACGATGTATATGCCCTGATACATGCTCCTGGAGAGCATTTATTTGACATAAGTTTTAGAACAGTGGCACTGTTGGAATGTTTTTTGGGCCAAGCACATGGCCTTAAAGACTTATCTGCTGTGAATGCCATTCCAGGTAATACCTCTGATGAAGCAAACCTTTAGAATCATGACGGTCCTCTTTCACAATGAGGGCTTGAATGTGATAGACATTTTATACTGGCTAGAGAAGCAGTGTGACATCCAGGGGAACCCTGAACCTATTTTGGATTGGGAGGGGTTTTGGAATGGGGATTGGCAGATTAAAATTAAACTGCACCAGGGTGACAAGCATTTTAAACACTTGCCTAATTGCTTCTACATTGGACGTGACAAGGGGTTTATTTTTTACCCCAGGCAACGCAGGCATTGCTAAAAGTGAAGGTCACCAAGGCATATTAGTAACAACTGTGAAGCCACAAAATGTGTACAGTGTTGTGAATTGGGGCATGCAGGTTATCACTGTGTTAATACCCCAAAATGCAACTTGTGTGACACAGAAGGGAACTCTTTCATGGATTGCCCCTGGGCAGCTCACAATAATGAAAATGCTGACTATGGAATCCAATATTTTTTATATTTACAAAGTGGCAAGGGCAGCTGCTGATTTTATAGTATTTCCAGCTCCCCCCAGACCTAGACCGGCAGCACCCTCCAACCATACTACTGGGAGCATGGATCCCGAGACCGGGATAATGCCCCCTCCAGCTCCTGTACAGGTGCAAGAACCAAGTATTCCAGCTATGCCTCCACCCCACCCCCAGCCATGCCTACTGGGTCATCCACTGATCCTGATGATTTTCAAATGGTTCCGTCCAAAGGAAAGGGGCCCAAAGCACACTTAAAAACCATGGAACATATGGAAACGATTTTGTTGGGAAATAAATTTGCTGTTTTGCACAATGAACAATTGGGAGAAACATAGAATTTGATATCAGATAAGGACCGCTTGGCCCACCTAGTCTGCCCATTTCCCTACCTAATGGATATGCTGCAGATCCTATTTAACCAACAACCTACTTCTTCCAACTCCCCACTAGAATTGCCTTATGTCTGTCCCATGCATTCTTGAATTCCCCCACTGCTTTTGACTCTGCGACCTCCTCAGGAAGGCTGTTCCGTGCATCTACAACCCTCTCTGTGAAAAAATACTTCCTCACATTAACTCTGAGCCATCCCTCTCTATCTTCAAATTGTGCCCCCTTGTTCTTGCACATCTTTTTCTGAAAGATGCTACCCTCTTAGACTTTGTTGATTCCCTTGAAGTACTTGAAAGTTTCTATCATGTCCCCCTCTCCCTCCTTTCCTTGAAGGTATACATGTTAAGGTCCTTTAGTCTCTCTTCATATGTCTTCTGGTGCAGACCTTGCACCATTTTGGTTGTCCTCCTCTGGATAGCCTCCACCCTGTCTATGTCTTTGCGGAGATGAGGTCTCCAGAACTGCTTGCAGTACTCCTGATGGGGTCTCACCAACTGTCCATACAGAGGGATGACAACTTCCTGTTTTCTGCTGGTGATGCCTCTGCCTATGCATCCCAGTATCCCCCAGCCCTCCTTACTGCCTTCTCACATTGTTTGCCCACCTTTAGGCCATCTGATATGACTACCCCCAGGTCCCTTTCCATTTCTGTTGTTGTCAGTAACTTAACCCCCATTGTGTACTCTTCCCCTGGGTTTTTGTTTCCCAGGTGCATTACTTTGCACTTCTTTACACTGAATCTAAGCTACCATACATTTGACCATTCCTCCAACCTTGTCAAGTCCCTTGTCATCCTTTCCACCCCACCTTGTGTATCAACCCTGTTGCCGATCTTTGTGTCATCTGCAAAGAGACATACTTTCTTTCTAATCCCTCTGCAATGTCACTTATAAAGACATTAAAAAGGACCTGACCCCGTACTGAACCCTGTGATACCCCACTAGTAACTCCCCTTTCCTCACTGTGGACTCTGTTTACTATTACCCTTTGCATCCTGTTGTCTAGCCAATGTTTTAGCAGGCTACCACCTTGGGACCTACTCCCAGGCTGGCTAATTTATTAATCTTTTGTGTGGGATTGTGTCAAATGCCTTGCTAAAGTCTAGGTAGACCATGTCAACAGCCCTTTGCTGGTCTACTACTTTGGTCACCCAGTCAAAGAAATCTATTAGATTCATCTGACATGACTTTCCCAATATGAATCCATGCTGCTTGGGTCCAGTGCCCTGCTGGCCTGTAGGTACTCAACAATTCTTTCCTTCAGAAGTGATGCCATAATTTTCCCTACCACAGGTCAAACTGATAGGTCTGTTGTTTCCTGCCTCTGTGTTGCTCCAACTTTTGTGAAGGGGAATCACATCCTCACACCTCCAGTCCTCAGGTACCACACCATCCTCCCATGATTTGTTAAAAAGGGTAGTCAGTGGTGTTACTAGTTCTCCCCGTAGTTCTTTTATAATTCTGGGGTAAATCCCATCAGGCCCCATTGCTTTGTCCACCTTCAGTTTTAGGAGTTCTTTCAGAACCCTTTCTTCTGTGAAAGGACTGAAATCAACACCCCTATCCAGAGTGCTTCTATTGAATGGATTAGGTACCTCCCCCTGCTCTTCCTTTGCGAATACTGAGCAGAAGTATTCATTCAGTATCTCTGCTTTTCACTGTCCCTCCTGCCCACCCACCCTCCCTCCCTCCTCTTTATTCAGCCTCAGAATCCCTCCTTTGTATTTCTTAACTCCTAATGTACCTATAAAGGTTTTATCCCTTCTTAACCGAGTTGGCTATCTTTTCCTTGGTTTGGGCCTTTGCTATTCTGATTGCTTTCCTGCTTCCTTCTGCTTTAACTGGTACAGTTATCTGTCCTGCTCCTTCTGTGTTTCCTTATACTTCCTGAATGCTATCTTTTCTCCCTAACCTTCCACCCATCTCTTTTGAGAACCATAAAGTTTTTTTCTTTTGTTTTGATTTGTTTATTTGCATCACACAAATGCTTGTTGCCTCTGTGATGGCAGTTTTATTGTTTCCCCATTGTTTCTCTACCCCTCCTTCTTGCCTGTTTACTAGTGCTTTTCTGAGGCACTCTCTCATTTTGACAAAAATCAGCCCTCCTGAAGTCCAGTATCTTCACTTTTGTATGGCTTGACTCTACAGCTGAGTTTATCGTGAACCACAGTTTGGTAGTTACTTGTTCCCACATGGTTACCCACTTCTAGATCTGAGATCCTCTTTCTGTCCCCATTTGAGAGTACCAGGACTAAGATTGCTCTCTCCTGAGTGGGTTCCAATGCAAGCTACCTGAGGCATGCCCCCTGTAGGGCATCGAGAATGGCCCTGCTCTTGGATGTGGCTGCAGCAAAGGTGCTCCAGTTAACATCTGGCATATTCAGGTCCCCCATCAGCAATATCTCCCCTTTCTCCGCCATCCTAATGATGCCTTCTATCATTTCCTTGTCCATTTCCTCCCCCCTCGAGACAGGGGTCTGTATACAACCCCTCTGTGGATTGTGGTGCCATTTCCAGTCTCCAGGATGACCCACAGTGCCTCCTCTCCTCCCTGTTTACCCTTTTGTTCTATTGCTTTGATCCCTTCCCTTACACAGAGAGCTACTCCTCTTCCTCTTCTACCCTCCCTGCCCCTCCTGTAGATTCTGTACCCTGGTATGCTGACATCCCATCATGGTTCTCTGTGTACCATGTTTCTGTGACTGCCATGATATCCAGACATCCCTCTTCCATCAAGACCACAAGTTCAGGGAGCTTGTTACCTAGACTATGGCCATTAGTACTCATTACCCTCCATTTTTTGATGGCCTTACATCTTTTTGCCCCATCCCTGTCCTTACTGTCTTTTTCCTTTTCTTCATTTATCCCTGCTCTTCTCCCTATTGACTTCTCTATCTTGGTGTTTACCTCACTAACTACCCTGGATATTGTTTGGGGGGCTAGGGTTTCCCTTTTCCTTTTCAGTGCCTCTCCCCTTGGCTAGTTTAAATGCTTGCTAGTGAAGCATTTAAACCTATCACTTAGGATCCTGGTTCCTCTCTTGGAAAGATGCAGACCATCACACCAGTATAGGCCTGCATCCCTCCAGGTTGACCCCCAGTTCCCAATGAAGCCAAACCCCCTGAACTCTGCACCAGTTTTTCAACCATTGACTGAATACCATGGTGTGGAGCACCCTAGCCTCACCCATGCCATAGACAGGCAGCACCTCCAAGAAGATTACTGTGCATGCTACTTTTCTAAGGCCCCTCCACAACTCCACAAACTCCTCCTGCACTGCTCTGATCCCTTTCTCAGCCAGATCTTCTGTCTCTAGGTGGATAATGACATCCATCTCCCTCCCCTGTGCAGCTGTTCCTGCAATCCTGAGGATTCACTCCCTGTTCCTCCAAGCCATGGTGCCAGGCAAGCACCTTACCTCCCTCTCCCCTCCCTCCCCCAGTTCTACCCTCCTAAAATTGGAGTCCCCCACCAGGAGTTTTTTCCTTCCCATATGGGCTCCCATGCCATTCTCCTGTGGGTCTCCTTTGTGGAGGTTCCCAGTATCCTTCTTGGTCTCCACTGCTGGTAGCTCCCTAGAGGAACCACACTCTTCCAGAATTGCATATGAATTGTGGAGAGGTACAGCTTGAGGGATGCTCCTCTGTTCCACCACCCTCACTCTCCCTGAGCCCACTGTGGTCCAACCGCTCCTCTTTCTTGGCAACCTCTAAGGCACTGACAGTGGCCCTGGTGGTCCCTGGGTGGGAAAGGAGGTCCCCTTGAATTCTGGCCAACTCAACCTGGAGATGAGTAACCTCCTCCCTCAGCCTAGAGAGGTGCCTGCAGATGGGACAACATTGCATCCTCCAGAATGTCTCCCGGAAGACTGCTGCTCCACAGCCACTGCACTGCACCTCTCCCATCATGTCTTATTTGTGGCCCCTTAACTATTGTTTTGTATACTTACTCTTTCCTCTCTCTGTTTATTTTTTATATACATTTTTTACCTCCCTACTCTCCTATTGCCTCTGTGCCCTTAATGCTCCTGATCTTTCTGTTGTGGGACAGTAAGTTCCTATATTCCTCAGCAGGGTTTTAATTAACTCCATTTTGGGAGTATTTGAATCCCCAAAATAAGGCAAACACTTCCAAAATAAAGGGAGAGGAAGTCATTGACTTCCAAATATAAAAAACAAAATTGGATGACTTCAAAAACTGAAATCATGGAAGCTAAGAAATGACGAACGTTTTCTAAAAGAAATAGCATTTTACTACTAATATTTGTATTAACATCCATAACTTGTTCATTACTAGAGTACTGGCTTTCAAATTGTGGGATCTGGGAAGTATTTTGACTTCCAAAAAATTGGAATGACTTCCAGACCTTATCTCATGGGACTATTTGACTTTCACTAAAAATAAATTAACTGAACCATTCTCGGTAGTCTCCTTATTACTTGCTCAGAGTCAGACCTCCAGCAGCTGGGTGTTGGGGAAGGGATGGAGAGCTACTCTTTTCCTTCTTGGATGGTGAGTTTTTGTTCCTCTGCGATCACTCCCTTCCTGCTCCCAAACAGGAAGTTCATGTTGTTAGTCAAATTCTGTGCCTATAAAAGTAGAACCAGTTAAGGGTGAGGGGTGGAGATGAGGGACAAAGGGCAATATAGTTCCAGTAAAGTTCTAATGGCAGCTCCTTCCTTTACCTGTTCTCTGCCAAAAGCTATCTAGGTCAGTTTTTAAGTGCAAACATCTGGCTTCCTTCTGCTTAAGCCACTTCCCCAAATTCACAGTTTCTTTCTTTACCTAGCTAACTGCACAGGTAACAATTCCTTCACCCAACTCAAGATGGAGAAGATGGGGATTAAGACACTGGTTCCATGGCATCATCTCAGATGACTGTTCAGTCTGACAAGGAACAGAAGGAAGCCCCCCCAAGTGACACACAAAAAAAAAATAAAAAACCAAGAATGGGTGTGAGATCTGGTTTACGTAAGAGTTCCAGAATCCAAACCACCTAAACACTCATGCCCTAAGAACCTAGCAATATGATATTGCTATCGCTAACCTTAATGCTAACAGTATAAAATTGGATAGGAAACACTTGGCTACATTTGAGATGTTTATGGACAATAAGTTTGACATTGTTTCTCTACAAGACATTACAGTACAAGTCCCATTAAATTGTTTCACCAATGAGTTGGTTTAGCATTGTGTTTTACAGTTGGCAATGCAATGGTAACTCATATTGTATTGTTTTTCAATGCTTACCCAGCTCAAGAGTGATGTTTGTTTAATGTTTTTGTAGCTCGGTTGGAATGCGTCTGTAGTCCAGTCACAATACAATTAAAAAACGAGTTTTATCTCTTAAGAAACAGTTTGTACAAGCTTTTGTGCTGGATCCAGACTCATGCAACTCAGTCAGAAATGCTAAAGCAACTCATTGGAGGAACAGTTTAATGTGACTTGTACTGTAGGCTCCATTCTGTGGCAGAGATATCTGAAGCCTCAGAAAGTTGGATCTGGGGGCCAAGTTATTGGTCCATGGGAGATGCTGCATGCTGTGAGATGGGAATCTGCTTCATGGATTCATCCATTATGATCACTCATATGGTGGATACTTCCCCGGGAAGAGCTTTATTGTTGGATGTTACTATAAATACAGTGGATTTCAGACTAATAAATATGTATGCACCCCAGACTGAAACAGATAGAATAGCTTTGTTAAAACTTATCTTGCCATATGTGTATACCACTAGACAAGTTCTGTTTGGTGGGGATTTTAATGTTAGCAGAGCTGAAAAAGATAAGGGGAAAAATGTCACTAAAACATATTATGATGCTTCTTACTTGAACCAACTTTTAGACCAAACAGGTCTTAAGTATGTGTTTCTAGAGCATTGCCACTCAGCTCCACACATGTACTTTAGGGGTTCCTTATCAGCCAGAATTGATTACTGGTTTGTGACCACTACATTGGAGGTCAGGGCAGGTTCTGTTGATCTGGTGGCTACTTCTGACCATGGCATATTAAGCATATCCTTAGCTGACACAGCTGCCGCTTCAAAAGGTCCAGGATATTGGAAATAAAATCTTTTTTTATTGGATAACCCTTTAATTTATCAGGGTTTTCAGAATGTAATGGCGGCAAGGAAATCAGTATATTTCCTTTATGACACTATTTCTGACTGGTGGGAGGATACCAAAAATGCTTTTAGATATTATTTCCAGACTATGGGTAAGATTAATGGCACAATTAGTAAGGATAGATACAAACACTTAAGACAAACACTGTACTCCCTACAATCTAGGTTTAATGCAGGAGTCACTGGACTTAGTGAATGAACTAATTCTATAATGGAAGGAATGACACAAACCAATATGATAGAATGCATACCCTAGAAATAGAGCAAAGGTTTGGGACACAAGGGAAACAATCATACACTAACCCTTTTGAGAGATGTACTTCCCAAAGGAAACATAAAGATCTTACACAAATTAGAGATGAGATAGATAACATCATACATGTGGGTACTGCTATCAGACGGGAAGTTGAAAAATATATATCCAAGTTGTTTCTGGCTGATGATGACATTAATAAAGATAGGCTAGGAGACTGGTTAGCTACTTGCAACTTTTCTACATTACCAGACTTTTATTTCACAGAGTTAGTGAAACCAATTACTGAGGAGGAGTATCACAAGGTTATCCAAAGTTTACACTCAGGGAAAGCCCCAGGGCAGGATGGTCTGCCTAACGAGTTATATAAGCATATTTTTCAAGAGTTAGGTTCTGAAATGGTACTTTTTTAATTTCTATTTTTTTCACCACCAATTAGCACCTAGTATGTCTACAGGTTTGGTCATGTTGTTATATAAAATGGTGACTAGAACACTTCTTCCAAACTGGAGGCTGATTACCCTGTTGAATACTGACTACAACATTTTCAAGAACATTATTAGCAACTGATTAGCCATGGTATTAGAAGAGGTTATTCATTCTGCACAGTTGTGTAGTATCCCTGGTATAGGAATAACTGATGGTTTAATACTTCTGTGCGAAATCACTCAAAAAGGGGAGTCTGATAAACTTATGGGATTTTTGGTCAGTTTAGATCAGGCTAAAGCTTTTGACAAGGTGGCACATAATTACATATGGAAATACCTATGTAAATTAGGCTTTCTGGATATTTTGGTACAGACAATTCAAGCTTGTTATAAGAAAGCTGTGGTAGCCCCATATGTAAATGGATGGGTGGGAAAGCTTGTAGAGTAGGTGGGGGTTAGACAGGGTTGCCCTCTAAGTCCTCTATTATATATTATAACTTTGAAACCCTTAATTAGGAAGATTCAAGAGGATGATGGCTTAGGAGATTTTTCTGTAGGTAGCAAGGATAGTGAAATAAAAATGGTGGCATAGGCGGATGACATCTGTTTAACTTTAACAGATGTAGCATCCTGCAACAGGACAGAAGGACTCTTGTTGGATTTTTCAAGGTTCAATGGGTCTGAGATAAATTTTTCCAAGAGTAAAGCGAGGGTTATTGGACATCAGGTAGGTGAAGTGCTGCATATTATGGATATCCCTATTGATGAAGCCCCTTGTAAGATATTGTTTTTTTTGGGGGAAGGGTAGGCATGGAGTTTTTTAACTGGAATTAATTATTAACTGAAGCTAAGGAAAAGGTGGACAGGTGCAATACATGGAGAATGTCGAAAAAGAAAAGGCTATATGTGGTAAAAACCTTTCTGTTAAGCATGATTTTACATCTTAGTATGATTTTTTCCCCCTCCAAAACAACTGGAGATAACTTTTTATAGTATTTTCTTTCAAAGTATATCGAGGAGCAGATTGAACCCAGTAAAGAGAGGGATGAAATATCTATCCACTGAGAAAGGAGGGTTAGGGATGGTCAACCCCACCATATTTTTTTCTGTATTTCCTTTACTATGAATATTAAATTGTTACTGCTTAAATTTAGGAAACCATGGGCTGTGTGGAGATTGGATCAGCTTCAGTCCTGGTTACTGTCTTGGGCTCAGTCTGGGATCCTACACAAACAATAAACAATTACCAGTTTACCAGAGTATTATCAATCTTGTTTCAGGAAACTGAAATCATTTCCCTATCTAGAAGAGAGTTATATGATTTTATTATGACACAATATTTTAAGGAACGTTCTCCTTTTGGAGACAGACCACAGTATAAGTTACATAATATTGGCAGCATGATGACTTTATCTTACATACCTATCCATATGTGGAATGTGCAGTGGCTATGTCTCCATGGCAAACTTAATGTTAAGTACAACTTGAAACATAAGGATCAAAGTGAAAGATTTTGTCCTAGAACAGATACTTGTTCTGACACACCAGAAACAATGGATCATTTATATTTCCATTGCCCATATACTGTAGCCTTTTGGGGGATAGTTTTTGATAAATGGGACAAGTCTCCCTTTTTATTCTTAAATTCAGAAATATTATTTTTGGGAATCCTGACCAGAGCATGGGACAAATATGACATTGGAATGATGTGGATTTTCTAAATATTTTTTTAAATATCACATATGGATCAATAGATGTAAACTTACATTACAGAATACAGTAATACCTCCTGAGCAGCTTTTTTGGTCTATCCATAATTCAATTAAAACCTTGCAAAAACAAGAAAAACAGAAAGTTCCAGTTCAGGTGTATCAGAAATTATGGAAACACTGGGACTGTTTTTAGATGGGTTGCTGTTTTTCACATTTGTTGGATAATTTGAAATGGTTTTCCTTTCTGGTGCATACTGAGGCTTGTTTTTCACAGTATTCATATAGCACATGGAAAAACATTTCTACGTTTGGGAGGGGCATATGAGATGTATGAATTGGTATGATTTTTGCTCTGATATGAAGGTCTTTTTGTTTATTTCTTTCCTGTTACACTTTTAGGTCATGTTTTTATATTTTTGGAGGGAACTAGTACGCTTTAATACTTATGTTGCTATCTGGTTTTGCTTTCTTTTAGGTTTGATATACTGTTTTATATTATGTTTTTTTTTTTTTTGCAGTTAGCATATGGGAAAATGTCCCTACTCCTTTGTGTGTGTGTGTGTGTGGGGGGGTACATGTCTAGACAGTATGATTTGAATATATAACATGTAGTCTTATTTTCAGACTTTTTTCTTTTTTTTTCAGTGTAGTAAGTTATTATGAAATTACTAAAGGGGACCAGTATGACTTAATACTTCATTTTTGCTGCTAATTTTTGTGCTTTTTATATTTGCTTGCATGCATGTGCAAGAAACATAGTGCCATCATCCGAGATTTCGGAGGTGTGTCACCTCCTCCTCCATTTCAGTCAGTGTGTTGGCAGGCGTGGCCCCTGTAAGCCAATGCATGCTGTAGCTGTGTATGACAAGCTCCAAAATGCAGTGGCATATAGTTGAAAGGGGGAGCTACACTTCAGTGAGCAGCGATCAGATATCGCCTGCTCATGCGCAGCTCCCCCACACACACACACACACACACACACACACACATGCATGCATACTGCGTGCTGCCCCCCACGCACACACTCTATAGCCGACGGGGGTGCCCAATCCCCTGTCAGCTGTTCAAGCTCCCAAAAGCCTCCCAAATGCCATGCTGGGTGCCCACCCCAACATGGCAACTCGCTATGGTATAGCCAATGGGGGTGCCCAATCCCCGTCGGCTTCACTGTCTCCTCCTCCCCATGCTATCGCCGACAGGGGTGCCCAATCCCCGTCGGCTACTATCCCCAGTACAAGGTGCCAGCTGGGGCAGGTGATGCTTTGGCCAACGGGGTGCCCACATATCCACGTCAGCTGAATGCCCCAACCGTCCTTGTGCCACGCTGGGAGCCCACCCCAGCATGGCAAGCGTCCAGCGTCGTCCTTTTTTTTTTTTTACCGGTAAAGAAAAAACTGTCCCCACGTGATCTCCCCTGACCCCCTCCCACAGCCTGCACCCACCCTGCGCACCTGCCTCCCCCCACCCCATACTTACCTCAAGAGCTCGACGATGATCTTGGTGGACTAGAACCGTCTGCACTCTTCAAAGCCGACCGCAAACTGAGGAAATGCTGGTAAGCTGTATAATGGGCTAGATAGGGGGTTTTCAACTTTATTGCATATCTCAGGCATTTTTTGGAATTTTTGCACCAAATTTTCAACATGGGGTTTTTGGGACCCCTTCTCATGAATGATTTCACTGTCATGGCGTTATTCGAGCCTGAAGGCTGATTTAGCAGTCACTGCGTGAAATCACCCTTTGGGCCTGAATAATGTCATGACAGTGACATCACCCTGAGAAGGGCTCCTAAAAACCCCATGTTGAAAATTTGGTGAAAAAATTCCAAAAAATGACTGTTTTATGAGCATGCGTTGCGCAGTTCCTCTGCAGGCTCGTAAGTTCACGAATTTTCAATATTTTCACTCCAGATTTTCAACATTGCCATTTTACCACACTTTCTTATGAGGTAGTACAGCTGTCATTTTCACATCTCACCCAAAATGTGTTTCCGCCCATGTAGTCACAATGGCGCAGTCGGTTAATCTTGAAATCAATGTACAGGACAAATTAAGAAAATCACAGTGACACTGTTCATGAGCTGAGGTCTTAAAATGGCAATGTTGAAAAGTAATGAATAACAAAAAACAGCTTTTACAAGCGTCGTTCGCGCAGTTCCTATACGCGCTTATGAAGTTCGCCGAATTTTCAATATTTTCACTCCAGATTTTCAACATTGCCATTTTACCACACCTTCTTATGAGTAGTACAGCTGTCATTTTTCACATCTCACCCAAAATGTGTTTCCGCCCATGTAGCGCACAATGGCGCAGTCGGTGTGCGAGATCAATGTACGGGACAAATTAAGAAAATCACAGTGACACTGTTCATGAGCTGAGGTCTTAAAATGGCTATGTTGAAAATTTGGTGAAAAAATTCCAAAAAAATGACTGCTTTACAAGCGTGCGTTGTACAGTTCCTATGCACGCTCGTAAGTTCGCGAATTTTCAATATTTTCACTCCAGATTTACAACATTTCCATTTTACCACACCTTCTTATGAGTAGTACAGCTGTCATTTTTCACATCTCACCCAAAATGTGTTTCTGCCCATGTAGCGCACAATGGTGCAGTTGGTGTGCGAAATCAATGTCCGGGACAAATTAAGAAACTAACAGTGACACTGTTCATGAGCAGAGGTCTTAAAATGGCTATGTTGAAAATTTGGTGAAAAAATTCCTAAAAATGACTGTTTTACGAGAGGTGCATTGCGCGGTTCCTTTTTACTCGTAAGGATTCCAAATTTTGAATATTTTCACTCCAGATTTTCAACATTGCCATTTTATTACACTTCCTTAAGAACAGTACAGCTGCAATTTTTCATATGTCACCCAAAATGTGTTTTCGCACATGTAGCGCACAATGGTGCTGTTGGTGTGCGAAAGCAATGTTTAGGACAGATTAAGAAAATCACAGTTACACTGTTCATAAGCAGAGGTCTTAAAATGGTTATGTTGAAAATTTGGTGACAAAAGTCCTTAAAATGACTGTGTAATGAGTGAGCATTGCGCAGTTTCCACGCACCCTCGTAAGTTCATGACTTTGTAATATTTTCAGTCCAGATTTTCACCAGTGGCATTTTTCCACACTTCCTTATGAACAGTACAGCGGTCATTTTTCACAACATGGCTGAAGTGTGTTTTCACACTTTCAGCGCAGAGATGCGTGGTCACTGTGGGAAATCATTGTTCAGCACAGATAAAGAAAATCACAGTGACACTGTTCATGATCCAGCTAGGAACACAGGAGGGGGAGGACAGGGAGGTGAGGTGCTTACCAGGTGCCACGGCATGGAGGGATGGAAGGAAGATCCTGGGGATCACTGGGAAGGCAAGACGGGAGGGTGAGCTGGATGTCATTATCCACCTAGGTACTAATGACCTGGCAAATGGGGAGCCAAAGGAAGTTCAGAAAGAGTTTAGGAAATTGGGGAGGGGTCTCAAGCAAGTAGCTACTTCTGTCACTTTCTCAGAGTACTACCTGTGAGAGCAAGGGAGAACATGAGGGTGCACACAGGAACTTTAACTCATGGTTGAAGAACTGGTGCTGTGAGGAAGGGTTTGATTCATTGGTGACTGGGGACCCACCTGGAGGAATGGAGGTTTTTCAAGCCTGACGGCCTGCATCCATCCTGAGAGGAATCCAAGCACTCAATGACAAGTTTAAGTGCTACATTGACAAGCATTTAAACTAGCAAAGGGGGGTGGCAGGCCAGCAAGAAGGGCACCTACTTGCTCACCCCCCACAGCTAGCAGTGGAACCAGTGAACCAGAGGAGTTGCTGTCTCTACAAAGCAGTGTGCAAAAGATGGAGATTAGCACCCAGGAGGTGGATAGGCAGAATAGGGGCAAAATTCAGCAGAAGAGCAGACAGCAAGGAGAACCAGGGATAAAGGGCAACCAAGGAAGGGGCTGGAGTAGAACAGCGAAACAGTCTAGGGAGGTCAAATCATGGAAAGCCATGTGTGCAAATGCCAGGAGCCTTAGCAACAAGATGGAAGATCTGGAGGCTGTCATGGTGCAGTCAGACCTGGACATTGTGGCCATCACTGAAACCTGGTATAATGATAACCATAAATGGGAGTTGGCCATACCTGGCTACAACATATTCAGAAGAGACAGGGCAGACAGGAAGGGAGGAGGAGGAGTGGCACTGTATGTGAAAAATGACATAAGGGCCACAGAGATCCAGGAGGAACAAAATGGGGGAGAGATACTTTGGGTTAAGCTGGAAAGGAAAATGGGGCCAGTCATCCGCACAGGTGTGGTCTATAGACCACCAGCCCAGGAGGAAGAAACAGATAGGGAGCTGATGCTAGCTATCCAGAGGATGGCAGACAAGGGTGAGGTAGTACTGGTTGGAGACTTCAATATTCTAGACGTGGACTGGAGCATCCCAGCAGCAGCATCAACTAGGAGCAGATTTATCCTGGACTCCCTTCAGGGTGCCTTCCTCAAGCAACTGGTCATGGAACCAACTCGGCAGAAGGCAATACTGGACCTTGTGCTCACAAACAGGGACAGTTTGATGGGGGTAAGAGTGGGGAAGCACCTGGGGAACAGCGACCACCAGTCACTGTGGTTTGAAATCACAGAAAGAGCAGAACCAAACCACACAAAAACACGTATCCTGGATTTTAGGGGGGCAAACTTTGGGAAAATGGGGAGATACTTGAAAGAGGCATTAAGGGGAATGGGGCAGGAATCAGGGGTTGAGGAACAGTGGGAAGTATTTAAAATGGGGATTACAAAAGCGACAGAATTATGTATTAAGCAGGTTAGCAAGAGGAAAAGGAAGAGGAGACCATTATGGTTTTCCAAACAGGTAGCAAAGAAAGTGAAAGCCAAAAAGATTGCATTCAGGCAATACAAAAAGACACAGCAGAAGGGGATAGGGAGAAGTAGGAGAAGCAAAGGGAGGCAGGGAGGTCAGTAAGGAAGCCAAAGCTCAGACAGAAGAACACATTGCAAAATCAGTGGGTAGAGGACAAAACCTTTTACAGGTACATAAGTGAAAAAAGAAAGGCAAAGGGAGGGATAGTGAGACTGAAGGGAGAGGATGGGGGCTGTGTGGAGGATGACAACAGTAAAGCTGACATATTGAACAGGTATTTCTGCTCAGACTTTACAGAGGAAGAGGAGGGTAATGGGTCTGAACGGAGTACAAGGGGTGAGAATGGTGCAGAAATGGACACAAGTCCCTTTACACGAGAAAGGGTCCTGAAGGAACTGGAAGTAATAAGAGTTGATAAAGCAATGGGGCCAGATGGGTGCACCCAGGATCCTTAAAGAACTAAGAGAGGTGGTGGCTGAACCTCTTGCTATCCTGTTTAGCCGATCACTAGAAACAGGGAGGTACCCAAAGACTGGAGGATAGCAGATGTAGTCCCCTTATACAAAAGTGGGAACAAAGAGGAGCGAGGAACTACAGACCATCAGCCTCACCTCAGTAGTGGAGAAGATCATGGAAGCACTACTGAAGGAGAGATTGGTGGAACATCTGGTTGTCAATGGACTACAGGACCCAAGGCAACATGGTTTCACCAGGGAGGTCATGTCAGATCAACCTCATTGAATTTTTTGACTGGGTGACTAGGGAGGTGGATCAGGGAGGGCAGTGGACATGGCCTATCTGGACTTCAGCAAGGCCTTTGACACTGTGCCACATAGAAGACTATTGCACAAACTGGGGAATATGGGTGTGGGCAGGACAGTAGTGTGGTGGGTAGGTAACTGGCTGGGCAGCAGGACACAGAGGGTGGTGGTAAATGGCTGTCACTCCACAGAGGGAAGAGTGACCAGTGGGGTACACAGGGATCAGTGCTGGGACCGGTACTATTCAATATCTTCATCAGTGACATTGCGCAGGACCTAGAAGGCAGAATTTCACTGTTCGCTGATGACACAAAGCTCTGTAACGGTGTAGACACACCAGAGGGTGTAGACAGAATGAGAAGGGACCTGCAGAAGCTTGAAGAATGGTCAGAGGTTTGGCAGTTGAAATTCAATGCAAGGAAGTGCAAGATAATGCATATGGGGCACAAAAACCCTGGCACAATATATCAGTTTGGGGTGAGGATATAGCATGCACCAAGCAGGAAAGGGATCTTGGGGTTATCATCTCTGATGACCTCAAGGCAGGGGAACAGTGTGACAAGGCAGCAGGTAAAGCAAATAGGATGCTGGGATGCATAGGCAGGGGCATCACCAGCAGGAAAAGGGAGGTCATAATTCCACTATACAAGACACTAGTGAGGCCGCACCTGGAGTACACTGTGCAGTTCTGGAGACCTTACCTACGTAAGGACATAGACAGGGTAGAGAAGGTTCAGAGGAGGGCAACAAAGATGGTGCATGGATTGCATCACAAGTCTTATGAGGACAGGTTGAGCACTGAACATGTACTCCCTGGAGAGAGAGGAGGAGAGGAGAGAGAGGGATATGATAGAGACATACAAGTATCTTACAGGAGGAACAGGGTGCAGGAATGCACTATTTTAAGCGGAAAAGATGTTCCAGGACTAGAGGCATGGGATGAAGTTGGAGGAGGGGACGATTCAGAGGAAACGTGAGGAAAAATTTCTTCACAGAACGGGTGGTGGACAAGTGGAACACCCTGCCAGAGGAAGTGGTGGGGGCTGAAACAATCATGGGATTTAAGAATGCATGGGATAGACATAAAGGAATTCTGGAGGTCAGAGGTAGGGGGCAACAGACTTCTTGGAAAACAAACTGAACTTATAAACTTAAATGGGCAGACTGGGTGGGCCATAGGCCCTTATCTGCCGACACTGTCTATGTATCTATGTATCTATGATCGGAGGCACCAAAATGCCTGAGTTGACAATCTGCTGTAAAAAATCCCCAACCTAATTATATTACGGGTGTGCGTTGCACAGTTTCTATGTATGCTCGTGACTTCACCATTTTTTTAAATATTTTTACTGCAGATTTGCAACATTGCCATTTTGTACACCTCCCCATGAACAGTACAGCTGTCATTTTTTACATCCTGTTCGGAATGTTTTTGCACCTGTGGTGCTAAATGCTGTAGTCACTGCGCATAAGCAGCTTTCGGCTAACAAACTGATATTCCCCCTGTTCATGAGGTGGGGTCACAAAAAAAACATGTTGAAACTTTGGAGTGAAAATACCAGCGAATGCCTGAGGTATTAGGGTTTCCAACCATAACGCCCAACCCTGTAGAGAATGACAGGCATCATGGGTGTGACTTGGGAGTTCTTGCCTGTGATGCTCATACCATTCCACACCCTGCAGCCAGTGAGAGGCATCGAGGTATGCCTTGGACTCTTTGGCCCCAAGTTCACCCCATTCTCCTATCGCACCCATCTCACCATATTTCCTAATGAAATTAGAAGTATAAGGGCCAAAGACCCCAAGGAACACCGTGACACTTGTCAGTGTCTGCAGGATGGGGTGTGGTGAAATGGCGTGGCAGTTATGCCTGATGACCCAAACGCACACCCCAATGCCTGTCACTCTCTGCAGGGTGGTGGTGGGGCTGGCTTCAGTTCAATACTTCACTGCCATTCCTATTACGTAGCTCTGTAACTACTACACTACCACTGCCAATGCCAGCAAGCAAACATTTGGCATTGACAAATGCTTGTTGTTTCCTGTTCTGCAGTACATAGTTTTCTCTTTGTATTATGATTTTGTTCACACAGTATGCCTGAAATACGTAGTTGAATTTTCTTTTGGTTTATGTATTATTTTGGTGTGAATTAACATTGTATGTTATTATTTGTTATGCAGTTATAATAAAAACTTCCCCTGCTCTTTTTGAGAAGTGCTATGGGATCTTTCACATCCACCTGAACTACCACCAGAACAGGCAGATGGGACCTCGGTTTAATGTCTCATCTGAAAGACAGCACCTCAGGAGTGCGGAACCCCCTCATGCTGCACCACAGTGTCAGTACTGAGATTTAACCCAAGTGCCTGGTGTGGGGACAGAACCCATAGCCTTCTGATCTTCTTGCCTCAGAGGAGAGTGTACAACCTGCTGAGGCACTGACACTGCTGAAATAATAAAACATATCTTCCTCCTGATCTAAATGTAACTTACTGTAAATGTAACTTCAGTAAAATCATAAAATTGTCTGGAACTGAAAAATATACTTCAAATAAGATCACTTGACATTATAATTGATTGAACCCAAAAGGATTCAATGCAATCTAAAAAGCAAAGAGGGTAAACTGTAAAATACCAGTCTTTAGATGAGGAACATTCCATCGAGTCACCTACTGTTATCGGAAACACAAAACAATGGCTGTTTTAACCTGTAGTCTCTGCATGTCTTGCGGGACACAGCCCATTAAATCTCACTATATGTTGGTGGGACAGTTTCTTCATAAGATCCTTTTTCCACTGAGTACCACTATACCAGATAAGGTCGGAGAACCAATACACCCCAGCTACAGGCCTAGGCTGACATTCAGCTCAGAGCTCCTTAGGAATGTGGTTACCAAACTTGGGAATAAAGGGCCAAAAGAAACACAGTATCAACACAATGTGGACTAACAGCAAGTCCTAATCCCACATACATAATTGGACCACCAGTCATTTTGCCCTAGAATTTCTGTACAAATTAATTGTGCCCATAACAGCAGGGATACTTAAGGAGCACTTCTCCTAAAATTACTGGCTGAAATTGTTGAAACACATTAAGCTAAATTAATTCAACCCAGTCAGGAAGGAGCAGTTAGTCTGCAGGGTTGAATCTGATCAGTATTAAGAATAAATTTGATGCATAAAATATTTTAGCCTAGAAAGGCTAAAAGTTTCTGTCTGCATTGCTTCCCTTTGTAGTCCATGATCCATTATTCCTAGTTATAATTATAATACATCTTAAAATCCTTAAAGATCTATGAAAATGTTTTACATGTTTTCAATAAAACTTGAATTCAAGTCCCTGTGTCATGACTAGCGTTTCTTGAAAATATCATGATGTTTGGTTTTGTGGTTGTCTTTAAATCAGCATCTGTTAATGTGCTCTGCAGTAACTAAAAACAGTGATGATTTTTCTGTCCCTATCAGTGAGTGATGACATCATTTTTGTTCAGCCTGTTGCTGCAACATTTAAGTCTCCGATTGTTTGAAGAAGCTGAAAAATCACTGACAAACTCTTTATGAGAACAGAATGATAGATTGTAAACTAATCTATCTAAACACAAACCAGATGGGTTAGTAACACACATGGAGTAGACAATTAGTCCTACAGATTGCTCAGACTGGGAAGTGCAACAGCTTCTTGAGGCAATCAGGGATTTAATTGTTGCAGCAACAGGCTGGACAAGAATGATGTCATCATTCACCAATAGGGACAGAAAAATCTTCACTGTTTTTAGTTACTGCAGAGCACATTAACAGATGCTGATTTAAAGAAAACCATAAAAACCAAACAGCATGATATTTTCAGGAACCGCTAGTCATGACACAGGGAGTTGACTTCAAGTTTTTACTGAAACTCTGTAAAACATTTTCATTTGATCTTTAATAGGTAGAACATGACATACTACATAAACATTACAGACATTAAATGAAGCACTAATACATAAAATATTAAAAATAAATAACAACTGAGCAGAAATTAAGCAGCACCATATTAAATGATGAGTCCATCAAGATTATGTGAGAGTGATTAAAAAAAAAACCTAAGAGTCCATGCTCTATAAATGCTTTTAATATGCACTGCAACATCTTAACCCTTTAATTAGGTAATGAATGTACTCAAAAGAGAGTGGAAAAAAATAATCAGTTATTTGACTGCAAAGTGAATCGCGTATCAATTGGGCAATGGGAGCTTTATTGTCAATTAGATAAATTAACAAGTGGAGCAAAATGGTTTAGTAGCCTCAGATAAGCTTTAAATAAGTTCAAGTGTAATTCAGGCTCCAAATATGAATTATCCAAACATTTTATAAAGAGCATTCAACTCGCAACAAAAGTTTTGGCTGATGATATGTTACAGTTGCATTGCAGACCAGGTTGCTGGCCAGACATACTGGTCCTAATTGCCTGTTTTAGCACTGTGTAAGCTCCAGCAATCACATTTACAAACTTTGTATAGCACCCAGGAGATACAGTAAAACAGTAACTTCTTGCTGGCCCATAGTGAGAAACAACATCACCGTCCCCAACTTCAAGGCTCCTTAAACGTCCTTAAAATTTCCATTGCACTAATTTTGCAGTCATGGGCAACCAATTTTAGCAGTTCTCTAGCCAGTTTTCACCTGAGGCCAACAGCCACCCACTGCGTTTCAGCTTTCCAGAATGTTACTCCAATCTCCCCATTCTGGGAGTCCATTTGACTGTACAAGCTCTCTTCCAATGGTCATTTTTTCTCTAACCAGATGTACACCTGTTGAATAAAGCAGAAAAAGCATTCCACTAAGCGCAATAACCTATGGCTTTGCAAAAGAAAACAGACATAATACCTCCATTCCAAGGCAATGATAGCATACCTTTGCAAAGGCAAAACAAGCCCATAAACACTTAAAGTGCCATCAAAGACCTCCTTTCCACTCAGGGTTTGTTCTAGTAACAGATTCAGGTAGGGGCTTCTTGTCAATCCATTCAATGCAGCTGTATAAGCCATATAAGCTCCGTAATTCATTTGCTTGTCCTGCAGCCCTTAATGCCGCACTTTTTTCAATTTTGCTCCAAAAGCACTCCCTCAACCTCTTCCCTCAACCACTCTGGGTTGAGGAAGGAGGTTGCCAGACTCTGGGCAGAGCTGGCAGGAATGCTGGACACCTTCCCCCCCCCACACCGTGACCACAGTGCTCCCACCACTGCCTCATCGGACACCCAGGCAGAGGGTGGGGTGGATAACAGTGGGCTCAGGGAGGGCAGAGTGGGGGGCAGAAGCACATCCCCCATCCAGTTGAGCTTAACAACTCCTACACTGTTCTGGAGGACCGGGAGACTCCCACAAGGGAATCAGAGGCTATGACCATGGGGGAGGTGAGGGTCCTCCAACATGGAGACACAGGGGTGGGAGGTGGAGGACCCCGGAGGAGGAGGAGGAGGAGGAGGATGTTACTCCTGGTGGGGTACCCAGTTGTCCAGGGATTGGATCTGGGAAAGAACAGCAGGGAAGAAAGGGAGGTCAAGTGTCTTCTTAGAGGCACAGATCAGAGGAAGGACGAGCAGATCCAGGAAATCGCTAAAGTGGTAGCAAAGGGGGAGGGCTGGAGGTCATTGTCCACCTGGGAACAAATTACCTGTCCAGTAGCAAGGCAAGATTAGAACAGGTGAAAGAGGACTTCAGTGTGCTGGGAGGGCACCTTGGGAAGGCAGCAAGTTCTGAGACATTTTTGGAGGTGCTGCTAGTCCAAGGCAGTGAGGGGGATAGGAATCTCTGCATCCGTACCTTTAATGCATGGTTGAAGGGTTGGTGCAGCGAGAAAGGGTATGGCTTCATTGAGGAGTGGGGACTTGCCTGGAAGGATGTAGCCCTGTACACAGGTGATGGACTACATCTGTCCAGGAAGGGGAAATCAGTCCTCAATGGACAGTTTAAACGCTTCATTGATGAGCATTTAAACTAGCCGGGGGGGGGAAGGAGCAGGGTAACTTGAGCAGCCCACCTCTGCAAGATACAGCAGACAAGACAGACTTGCAGGGAAAGGAGTTCATGAACAGAACAGAGAATGTAGGAAGTAAGGGAGAAGCAGAGGAATCAAGGTCACAAAAGAAGGTCAATTGGGGAGGGGGACCGAAGGGCAGCAAAAATAGGTGCAGAAAAAGGAGAGATGTCAGAATGTGGATAGCCATGGTGACAAATGCCAGAAGCCCGGGAAACAAAACCCCGGAGCTGGAGGTCTCGTTAGTGGAGGCAGACCTGAACATAGAAGCAATCACAGAGACATGGTACATTGCAAATCATGGGTGGGACATTAATGCACCAGACTATGCCCTGTTCAGGAGGTATTGGGGAGGTGAAAAAGGAGGAGGGGTGGCCCTTTATGTCAGGGAAGGTATTAAGGCAACAGAGGTGCAAGGTAGACAGGGGGAGGCTGAGGCACTGTGAGTCACCCTTGAGCCAGACAATGGCACAGCAATCCACACTGGGGTGATTTACAGACCTCCAGTGTAGAGGGAGAAAGGGGATATGGATCTAGTAGACAAGATTCACGAGACAGCATCAAAGGATGAGGTATTGCTGCTGGGGATTTCAATATCCCAGACATGGATTGGACAATCCCAATAGCTACACCATCCAGGAGCAGTGACATCCTGGATTCATTACAGGGGGGGAAGGCCTCAGCCAGCTAGTGAGTGTTCCTACCAGAGGTACAGCGATTCTGGACCTCATACAAACCAATGGGGACAGGGTCAGAGATGTCCAGGTGGAAGGTCAGCTAGGATCCAATGACCACCACATAGTGTGGTTTAGCGTGGGAACAAAGACGCAAGCTAGTCACACAAAGGTTAAGGTATTAAATTTCAGGAAAGTCAACTTCACTGAAATGGGTAGGTGTATCAGAGTAGCCCTATAGAAGGGGGAGGTAAGAAGGGGTGGCTGAGGAGCAGTGGGGGGAAACTAAAGGGCACCATAGTGGAAGTGGCGATTGCATCAGGTTGGTGTCCAAAGGGAAGAAAAGGATTAAACCGTTATGGTTCTTAAAAGAAGTAACATACAAAGTAAGAGCTAAAAGGGTGAGTTTCAGGAAGTATAAGGGGACCCAAAGGGAGGAAGACAGGGAGGTGTATCTTCAGTGTCTAAGGAAAGCAGATAAGGCTGTTAGGAGTGCTAAGGCATGGACTGTGGAGGGACTAGCACAGATAATGAAGAAAGGGGACAAGACATTCTATAGGTACATCAGTGAATGAAGAAAAAACAGGGGAGGAATAGTCAGGCTTAAAGGAGATTAAGAAGAGTGTAAGGAGGGAGACCAGGAGAATACTTTTGTTCAGTATTCACTGAAGAGGGAGAGAGTCAGGGACCACAGCTGGGAAACAGATGCAAAAGCGGGGGGAGAGGTGGACACCAGTCCATTCACAGTAGAGAAAGTCCTGGAGGAGCTCTCGAAGCTGAAGGTGGATAAAGCTATGGGGCCAGATGGCATACATCCAAGGATATTAAGGGAGCTGCATAGTGAACTAGCAGCACCTCTGACAGCTTTGTTCACAGAGTCACTCAACACAGGAGTGGTTCCAGAGGACTGAAAGACAGCAAATGTAGTTCCTTTACACAAAAATGGAAGTAGGGAGGAGCCGGAGAACTACAGGCCAGTTAGCCTAACCTCAGTGGTGGGGAAAATCATGGCGGCACTACTGAAAGAAAGAATTGTGGCACACCTGGAAGCCAACAGTGCCCAGGATCCAAGGCAGCATGGATTCACAGCAGGAAGCTTGTGTCAAACGAATCTTATAGATTTTTTTGATTGGGTGACGAAGGAACTAAATCGAGGGGGGGTGGGGTGGACATTGTCTACCTCGATTTCAGTAAAGCCTTCAACACTGTCCCACATAAAAGGCTGCTTAAAAAGATGGTTAGTCTGGTCATGGGACACATGGTGGTAGACTGGGTTAGAAGCTGGCTAGCAGACAGGAGACAGAGGGTGGTGTAAATGGGATCCAATCCAGGTAGAGGGGGCGACCAGCAGGGTACCTCAGGGATCAGTCCTCGGACCAGTCCTGTTCAATGCCTACATCAGTGATTACAGAAGGGCTAGAGGGAAAGGTCTGCCTGTTTGCGGATGACAATAAGATCTGCAACAGGGTGGATACTCCAGAAAAGGTAGAGAAAATGAAGAGGGACCTGAGGAAGCTTGAAAAATAGTCTGAGGTATGACAGCTGGGGTTCAATGCGAAGAAGTGAAAAATAATGCACCTGGGAAGAGGGAACCCTGGAAAACATACAGGGTGGGAAGGGAGGTGTTGACAGTCACCAAGGAAGAAAGGGACCTTGGGATCATCATTTCAGATGACCTAAAGATGTCCAAGCAGAGCACAAAGGCTGCAAGGAGGGCCAGTGGCATGCTGGAATGCATAGACAGAGGTTTCACTAGCAGATGGCATGAGGTGGCAATGCCACTGTATAAAATACTAGTAAGGCTTCAGTTAGGGTACTATGTGTAGTTCTGGAGGCCACACCTTCACAAAGACATCAACAGGGTGGAAGAAGTCCAGAGAAGGGCAATTGAGATGGTACATGGCTTGCACCACAAAATGCATCAAGACAGATTAAAGAACCACAATATGTACTCACTGGAGGAAAGGAGGGAATGGGGGGCACTTGAAAGAAACATTTAAATATCTCAAGGGCATCAACACGGTACAGGGAGGAGACATCTTCCAGTACAGAAGGAGTGCAAGAACCAGGGGGCATGATATGAAATTGGAGGGGGCAGGTTAAGGGGAAATGTGAGAAAGTTCTTCTTCACAGAGAGGATGGTGGGTGGTGGAAGCAAGCACAGTGGAGGGTTTTAAACATGCCTGGGATAGGCACAAGGGAATCTAAAGGAGGGAAGGAGTGATGGGAAATCACAGACAATTTAGAGTCAGAGGCCACTAACAAGTATAGGGCTTAAGGACAGACTAGTTGGGCCTAGCGGTCCTTATCTGCTGACAATTTCTGATTTGCTATGTTTCATAGCGTTTATTAGACAAAATGGTACCAAATCTTAAGATTAAATTGTCGCAATGTTAGAGCAAAAGTTCAAACCAATTTACTAAATGAAGTGCTGGACGCCAGCCAGAATCTGTTCACTGTGTGTAAAAACAAGAAACTTTCCCTGAAAGAGTAAAACTTGGCACATTGAATAAAAATAATTATAACATCATCCCTTATAAAATAATGCCAAAGTGGGCAAGAACAGCAGGCTAGAAAAGTTTTAAAAAGTTAACAATGCAAAGTTTAAGCATCGAGGTATGGAGCAGAGCAGCATCACGTCCATCTTGCTGCTCCGCCCCCCTCTGTCACCAGTCCAGCCCAGAATGTGTTTCACCAGCCATCCCCAATCAACTCGGGGATGCCAAAGCTTGAAGATGCTGACCACCTCCCAAGAGGTTTCTCAGCCATTTTTTTTCTGCAATGTCAGTTTCGAGTTATACCCAGGTTGGGGTGGTCCTTGTTGTAGGCAAGAACCACCTGGTGGCTTGTGCCATTCTGTATGCCAAGAGGTAATTTGGAAAATGAGGAAGTTTGAGGCCTCCTTTGGATCAGTGGGCCCTGACTTTTGCCTCACTGAGTCTAGGGGTCTTCCCTTCCCAAAGCAGATGCACTGTTAAATTGTCTAGAGATTGGAAGACTCTGGGAGGGATGGCTATCGGGAGGTTAAAGAACAGATATGCTACTTTGGACAGGGTGAACATGCATAGGGTCTTCACCTTACCTTTGAGGGACAGGTGGAGCTTAAGCCATTGTTGGATTTTGGCTCTTAGAGTCATGAGTAGTGGAACATCGTTTGCATCTGAGAGGTCCCTCCAGTTTGTGGGGATAATAACCCACAGATATACAAAGTCATGTGGCACCCATGTCACCTGATCCCCAAGGAGAGTGTTCCTGGTGCAGGCCAGATTAAGTGGGGAAATGGTGGATTTCTTGCTGTTCATCTCCAACCCTGATACGTGTGCAAACTCCTGAAGGATAGCCAGTATAGGGGGGAGAGACTGAGCCAGGTCAGAAACCGTCAGCAGGAGGTCATCCGCGCATGTGTTGACCAAGTAGTGCCGCTCTTGCACTTCAATACCCTGAATTTCCCATGTGTTCAGCAATTTTTCTGGTTAATGGGTCTAGGGCTACTAGAAAGAGTAATGGGGAGAGTGAGCAACCCTGCCATGTTCCCCAGTGCTGTTGGAATGGGGCAGAGATATTCCAGTTGGTAAGGATAGTAGCCATTGGTGAACTATGCAGGGTAGCAATCCAGCTCCAGGAATATGGGCCAATGCCGTAGGCTTCCAAAGTTGACTGTAAGTAGTCCCACTCCACCGAGTCAAAGGCTTTGCAGAAGTCCACTGCTAGGGCTGCTATCAATACTTTGGATTGCATTGCCAACTTTTTGAGGTTCAATACAGTTTGTATGTTGTCTACCCCTGTTCGACCTTTGCTGAACCCTATTTGGGAGGGATGGATGGATGGATGGATGATATAGAATAGCACTGTTTCCAGCCTAGTGGCTAACACTTTTGCTATTACCTTGTTGTGCACGGAGATCAGGGAAATAGAGCTATAGTTGGAGCATTGTAAAGGGTATGTGGATTTTTGGGGGAGTAGGGTGAGGATAGCCTTCTGCATCATGGGGGTAGGATTCTCTAGCAATATGACTCTTGTAGGGTGATCTGCAGTGAAGATGAAATATCCTCTAGTAGTAGCTCATACAGCTCCATGGGTATGCCATCTGCTCCTGGGGATTTACCCTTGAAGAGGTGCTGAATGGATGTTTTTATCTCTACCAGAGAGACAGGCCTGTCTAGATCAAGCCTTTCCTGCTGGCTTACTTGTAGAAGTGGGAGCAAGCTCAGAAAGGCCTTGATGGACACCTCCTGAGATGGCCCTCTGGAGGAGGTAGAGAAGGTATGTATCCTTTCTAGAATTGACACATTGTAGCGTTCACTTCGTGGGGTTTGTTAACTATGGCTCCTCCTGGGGAGTGAAGGGCATGGATAAGGGAGTTTGCTTTCCATTTTCTGAGCTGGTACACCAAGAGTTTTCCCCCTTTGTCCCCCAACTCCCAAAGCCTGTGCTTTGCTCCGAGGAGTTGCCATTCGGCTTTTCGTCATAATATAGTGTTGATCTTTTATTTCAATCCTATGTTAGAGGAGAGGAGGTCTGGTGGTGCGGGTTGCATAGATTTAAAGTGAGCTTCTAGGGTTAAGAGTTCCAGTGAGAGATTCCCTACTTCTTGCCTACTTTGTCTGTTCAGGGTGACCATGTGTGAGATGACACACCCTCTAAGGAAGGGCTTACAAACTTCCCAAACATTCCCTGCTCTGATTTTGCCAATCGAGTTAATCTGTAAAATGGATTGGGTTTCTGAGCGCATCCAGGCGCAGAACTTAGGGTCTTGAAGGACAAGAGAGTTGCACCGCCATCTGGGTGAGGAGTGCTGATCAGCTGGTGGAATGAAGGAGAGGCCTGTATGTGCATGATCCGAAATGAGCAAAGGCTCTATGGAAGTATTGAAGGCCCCCTGGGTCACAATATTGTTTACCAGTCAAAAGTCAATGTGGCTAAAAGAACCATGGACAGGTGAATAAAAGGTATAATCTCTCCTGGTGGGATTCTCTCTGCACCACTGATTGTGCAGACCCCACTCTTCCATAATCTCCAGCAAGGCTGCTTTGGCACTTAGGTGAGATTCAGGGGTGGGATTTGATTTGTTGAGGTAAATGTCAGGGACTAGATTGAAATCGCCATCTACCTTGACTGGTAAGCTCTCTACCTCTCCTTTGGCCTCCCCGAGGGCTTGGCTAACTTGAGGGAAGAATTCACTCTCGTCCTGATTGGGCACTAAGAGGTTAATGAGTTGTGCCCTGCCTCTGGGAAGAGCAAATCTTACTAATATCCATCATCCCAGCCTATCTGTTTTGACCCACTCTCCCTTCCTGGGGCAAGATTTATGGATAAGTATAGCCACCCCTCTTGACTTAGTATTACTGGAATTATGGATAACCTTCCTTACCTAGTATTTTTGCAGCCATTGCAACATGCCAGCTGTGAGGTGCATCTCCTGGAGTAATGCTATGTCTACTTTTAATGATTTGAGGTGTTGTAGCACTTCTGTCCACTTAATGGGGTTGTTTAACCCTTTAACATTCCACAAGACACACCTCATCCCCTGTGTCTTGGTCAAAGCCATGTTCTAATACTGTTATTGTAACCAACTTACCAGAGGCCCCACAGGTCCTGAAGAACACCCTGGTAGGAGTAGGATGCCCAACACAGTAAAGCTCTAGGCTGATTAGAGAAAAAGCATTGTTGCTGCCACTCTTGGGGTCCATGCTTAAGACTTAGGACAAAAAGCAGAGAGGTAAGACTAAGGAAAACAACTCTACTCAATATACATAGAACCACACAGAAAACCAAACTGGTAGCTGAAGCAGAGAGGACTGCTATAGGTGCAGCACTGTAAAGAACCACCTACATTGTACCCGATGAGGGCTATGCCCTGCAACCTTGACTATAACTGATATGATAAAATAAACTGGAAACCATAAACTGGTAGATGACCAGTAGAATTTAGTGAAACCACACTAGAGTAGACAAGGAGTATGCAGACAGCATGGTGTGATGGCACCCCACCCGACTATGCCTCCTTATTACTGGAGAGAGAGGATGGAACAGAATAGAAGTATCCGTTCTGACTGAGACCCCTTGTGTCTAGTTACCAAACAATGCTCGGAATGCATGGGCCTACTGACCTGGTGCCGTGGTTGGGTGTACTGTGCACCCAGAGTAACTCCAGCTCAGGCCTAAGTGGACCTACGATATCTGGCATCCCGTGATAAGGGCATTAGTGCAAGGCTATTTGCAAGATGGCGACAGCATAACAGCAACTGGGGCATGCGTGAAGGGTATGTAAGTGTGATGTGCAAGTGGGCCAATGCCCCGGTACACGTGTGACAGAACCACGACTAGCATGCAGGGCGAATGCAATTAAGGTGACTGGAAATGATGATGACAACATGTATGGCAATGGAGGAGGAAAAAAGGTAGCAAAGGGAAAGGTAACAGCAGACAAGGGTGGAGAAGAAGGAGTGTGCCAGTGAAAGTGGATGCGCAAGGTGCACAGCTCCCCCCGCATGGGTGGACCACAGGCACTGCACTACCCCACAACAGTGAAGGTGCAGTACGGCAGTGACACCCCCTGAACTGCCGCTGTAGCTCACACAGTCTTACCTGCCTGCTGGGGTATCAAATCCCAGTACCAGACGCCACCATACACAAGGCCTGCATACACACAAAGCCATAACCAGTAGGAGCATCAGATGCCAACACTGCACAGCATGGACACCTGTGGAGTCACCTACTTACAGCTGTCGACGACGCTGCGGGGCTCAGGCCATGGACACACCACTGCAGGAAGCCGGACTGCTACCACTGCCACTTTAGTGTGGGTCCCACCCACGGCAACATATTTTATGTTCCAGGGCTGTAGGGGGCTGGGCTACGCACACACACAGGGGTGCAGCCACATGACCCACCCCAGCCAATAAAACAGTGTTATGCGGACAGGTCAGCTTTCTGCTACTACAGTGAACTGGAGAGATGGCTGCAACTTGGTACACAGTGAGCCAGAAAGGGAAGACAGTCCTGTCCCACTGGGGATATCTGTACTGGAGGGACAAGGAGAGCAAGGGAAAGATATATCGGCGTTGCGTGCAGGACCACCTCCAGCTGTCCTGCACATGTGCACACCATGGCAGATGCCATGGTGTCTAATGGACAGACCCACAATCATGTCCCCAATGCAGGGGAGGTGGGTGTCTGTGAGGTCCTGACAAGGGTGCATGAGCAGGCACACACCAGCGGTGAGGGCACATCACAGTTCATAGCATGGTGTATCACCAGCATGTCTGATGCTGTGGGTGGCAAGCAGCCAGCACTGCCACACATGAGGTGAATGGTGCAGCGTGTGGTGGGCCAGTAGTGGAGGCCATGCCACACCCACCATGTTGCTGGAACTAGTGATCCCCCCGGAATATGCCATCACCAGGGTGGGGGACATGTTCCTACAGCATGACAGTGGTCCCTCTGAGGACCGCATACTGTTGTTTGCGACACAGTGGGTGCTGCAATACCTGTCAGGCAGTGCCGACTGGTTCCTGGATGGAACATTCCACTCCTCATCACCACTGTTCGGGCAGGTCTACATGGTGCATGGCATGCTGGTGGTCTATGTCCTCATGCCCGGTCAGTTGGAGAGGGCATATGCACAAGTATTTAGTGAAGTTAGCAGGCTCATGGGGGGTGTTCATCCAGAGACTGCCTTCTGGCATGCGTTCTCATCAGCCTTTGAGGGGAACCCACACACATCGTTCACACCCCTGTTAGTGCTTTCCCCATCTATGTCCTGTGGTGGGGCAGTGTTTGTTTTTTTTGTATCACCCCATTCGCCTTTCTGTTGCTCGATCCCTTTCCTGCGCATTGTTCCTGACCTCTGCCTTTTGCTAGCACCCTTTCCCATTTGTTCTGTCTTGCCCAGCTGCCATTTGCATTGCTGCCTTGGTGCCGTTCAGGTTTTCGCTATCCTGTGGGTGCCCTGTTGTGATTGTGCTTTTGCCCTTCTCCCATGGAACCCAATATCTCTCCTGTGGGCTGAGAAGAGGGAAGAAATACAAAAATGTAGTTTTGATATCATTCTCGGAGATTTAAATTTAAACTAGCTTAGCAAATCTCGAGATACCCTACAATCCCTGGTACAGAACTACAATTTACACCAAATTATTACTGACCCTACAAGAGTGTCTATTACCACTGACTCCAGCACCCTTATTCATTGGGTCTTAACAAATCACGTGGATAGAATTGCAGCAACAGGAATGCTACCGGACAATATCAGTGATCATTCCCCTGTTTTCGGCATATGGAGTCCATCTACAACCTCCACGTCCCCCCAACAAAATATATGCTTCAGAAACTATGCAAACTTAAACCAGGCTCATTTCCTATTTGATGTGTCCCATACCAATTGATCCCCTGTCTACCAATCAACGAGTACGGATGCCGCCCTCCATGCTTTCCTGAGTAGGTTCATGCTCCTACAAGATAAGCATACTCCAGTCATCACTCGGCACGTTCGTGGTAAACAAACCAGATGGCTGCATAAAGACCTCCTTACAGCCCTCGAAAACAGGGACAAATGCTGGAGAAAGTTTAAAATCTCTGGTCTCACAGCAGACTTTAACATCTACAGAGAACTGCAATCAAAGTGCAAAACACAAATAAGACATGCAAAAAGCCAGTACTGTAAGGGCCTTCTGATGGATGCAGCTGGTGACCCTAAGAAATTTTGATCCCATATCTAAACTTTCCTTGGATCGAACCAGTCTCCTAAACAATGATATGATATTGAAAGGTGTTCATTGTAATGGCCCGGGCACAATTGCCAATGCATTTAATTCTCACTTCTCTGACCTCTCCAATTACACTACTGCCTTCTCTTCTGATAAGCTAATGTCTGGATCCCCCACCCTGAAGGACACTACAAAGACGCCTCCTTTTTACTTTAAAGCTGTCTCGAAGAAGGCTGCCCTTAAACATCTAAATTCCATATGAGACAGTACCGCTGTTGGATCTGACTGCCTTGAACCTAAACTCTTAAAGCTAGTGGCACCGTTCATTGCAGGACCACTGACCAGAATACTCAATTTGTCTCTGAGTGAAGGCATGGTGCCTGATATATGGAAACTGGCCAGAGTCACGCCGGTGTTTGAAAAAGGCTATAAGAAAGATATAACCAATTATAGACCAATAGCTATACTATCAGTATTAAATAAAGTCCTTGAGAAGCTTGTCTCAGCACAGATCTCAGAACACCTTACTAAGAGTAACCTTCTCCACACTAACCAACATGGTTTCAGAAAAGGCCATGGTACTCAAACTGCTCTTTTACAGCTGACAAATGATGTTCTTCATGCCATGGATCAGGGTCCTCAAACCGGTGCAGTATTTATCGATCTGACGAAAGCTTTCAATCTCGTTAACTACCCTCTTCTGCTTGCAAATCTCCAAACCCTGGGTTTCTCGACTGGAGTTGTAACCTGGTTCCATAGCTACTTATCAAACAGAACTCAAGCAGTTAAATTCAACTCGGCCACTTCTGAAAATACAGTCATTAATATTGGTGTACCACAGGGATCTATCCTCGGACCCCTCCTCATCTCGATTTTTATAAACAACATAGCTCAAAATATATCCTCCTATTCATCATTGCTATATGCCGATGACCTTGTTCTTTACACTAGCTCAGATAATGTCAACTCTATTAATCATAAGCTCTCTATGGACCTACAAAATATTCAGTCCTGGATCTCCAGAAACAAGCTCATTCTCAATGCTGGAAAGACCCAGGCTATGCTCTTTGGATCCTCTATTAAACTAAAGCAATGCCATGAATTTTTCCGGGTCTCCTGGGCTGATGGTTCCCCACTGGAGATGGTAACTTCCTTTAAATATCTGGGTGTCTTGCTTGATGAATCCCTTACTTATGACACCCATAAAACCTCTACATGTAAGGCTGTCCGTGACAAACTGGGCTTAGCCTACAAAACTAGTCATATTCTAACCCCTTCTGCTAGGACAGCCATTGCTAGAGGAATCCTACTTCCGTCACTCTCTTATGGATCTGTAATGTATACTAACGCATCCAAGGCTACTCTTAATAGGTGGGATACAACTTATAACAGTATATGCAGATAAGCCTCTGCATCCTCCAGACTAAGACATCACTGCATGCTGTATTCAGACCTAAATTGGCCCTCCCCCACTGTATACAGGCTCCCCTCTCTTGGGAACCTTCTGGACAGTATACTGCGGTCCAGTATGCCTACCTACCTCGCCTCCTTGCTCACCCTTCAGCCCATCTCCTACGGTCTCCGATCTTCTGACCTTTTCTTGCTTAGCATTCCTAGATGTAGAACTACCAAAGGGAAATCAGGTTTCTCACAAGTAGGTTCCTCTTACTGGAATTCTCTGCCCCTAGATGTATGCCTTGCCCCTAATCATGCTACTTTTAAGAAGAGGCACCGCTCCCTCTTTACCACACATGCTCATTGCACCTGTTTCAACCCACCATAGATCTTGGCTCCCTTTGCCTCGGTTGCTCACAGTTCCCTCCCACCTTCTGTGGTGTGAGCTGGCACTCTGCTCCTCATCCTACCCAAAATTCTATCCTCCATCCCTCCCTTCACTTTCTTCCCTCTCTCCTCCTCTCTCTCGCTAGGCTTTATATCAGCATTACCTCTCTCCCTACCTCCTCCTTGTAGCTGTCTTTTCTCAGTCACAGCCGGATATAACGATACCCTGTGGCACTTTTGCACCTTACAAGTGATATTATTATTATTACTGTTTATACATGGGCACTTACCTTCTATTGTACAATTACTCCTTACATGCCTTAATACCATTATTGTCTTAATGTTGCTTCACTTCTGATTGTGATGTATTGCTTATTTCTTGACACTGTGTTCTATGTACCTGTTATCTCTCTGTGTTGTTGACCTCTCGGGTCGTGCCTGAAAAGAGTCACTTTTGTGTCTAGTGCACCTACCCGGTCATCAAAAAAAAATAATAAATAAATAAATAGTGAGATGGGGGTGGGTCCATGGCATCATGCCTGCTTGGTCGGGGGAAAGTGAGGTGGACCCATGTTCTCGTGTTCCAATAGTCCTGTTTGTTTAGCAAGGGGGCACCCAATACATCCAAGTTGCCCCCCCACCTTATTCCTCATCATGGGGGACCCAATGCCCTAAGGGTTGAATACCTAGATAGGCCTCCCATTTCACATCAGGCCAGATTGGACAGGATAGTCCAGGATTACGTTGGGGTAGGGGCACCAAAGATCTTGTTTATGGATTTCTGCCATGATACGGGGGGGGGGGCAGTTTTCATGGTGAAGCGGGGACGGGAAGTACAAGACAGCTTGAAAAAAAGACCCTGTCAGGCCTCTCCAGTCCCTCCTGATGCTGTAGCCCAGTAGGGCACCCACTGTTCTTTCTGTGCATAGCATTCTCATCTGACACCGGGACTGGGCCCTCCCATTACCTGGGGGCAGGTGGAAAATGGGTAAGATGAGCAGCTGTGGTTGTGGGTGGGTGTGTGTTTACCTAGGTACAACCCTTGCAGTCATCTTCTGTGGGTGGGAAAGGTTCAAGGCATACTCGCATTTTGGAGGCTGTGGAGTGACTGGTGGGAGGGGGGACGGGGAGTCCGATACCCTTGGGAGGCGGCTGTGGCCAGCCCCTATCGGGTCTGTTGAATCATCTGCCACAGAGCTTGCATGGCCTCCTAGACAAGGAACTAATTTACCTTCTGTGAGTGGGTGGCAGGCGAGACTCATGAATACCTATTCCCTCCCAAAGTATGTGAGACTATTGTTTTTGTTTGTTTGTTTTTTTGTGTTATTTCTTTTTCCCAAACTTGCTGCCATGTTAGCCACTCCTTTGGGTGTGCCAAGGTCTCTACTAACCCATCCTGTCCCCAGAGCCTCCACTCTCAAATGGCAGCCACCCCAGGGTAACCCGGTGTAACCCTTCGCCTGGTGGGCCCCCCCTACTCTGCGGGGGAAGGCACAGCCAGAGAGGTGCAGACCAGCCCAACATCTTGGCCCCGAGGTGCTGCTGAGGCGGATGGCTCCCCAGGGGCATTGATGGCCTCTGTGAGCCAGGCGGCCATCATCCAGCATAACATGGAGCGCTTTTCCATTTCTTGGTATGCATCCCTCCTACGCCATCGTGCAGTGTTTCTGGTCTCCACCAGAGGCCGCTGCCGACCGACATCAGCCCTCAACCCATCTCAGGAGAGGCAAGCAATCCTACGGATGCTCGATCCTCTCCTTCCCCTGCCAGCCCCCTGCATCCCGAGTCCGATCCTGAACCCGGGTCGCCAGCATGGGATGAGGTAAGGTGCCAGTGCCTCAGCCCTCTACGCCATCGGGCCGGTGGTTGTGAGGCTTTTTAACAAAAGGGAGACATGGTATGAGGGGACTAAGAATGCAAAAGATTCCAAGGGACCCACTGCTGCTTCCAGGCCTTCACATTCCGGTGAGCAGTCAGGGAGAGTCCTTACAAAATCAGCCTTTACCAGCTATAGCCACTTCGGTGAAAGATCTGGTGCCTGGTTTCACTGGGGCACCTAGAAGCCTGGTACAGTTTATTTCTTCTTTCTCAATCCCCTTGGCAGAGTCCACCCAGCTGTTTGTGGAAGTCTTGTTCAGCTCAACGTGCTACCATGTAGCCCAGGATACTTGCCCCTCTTCACTGCAGTCCACATCATCTCTCGCACATTTTGCCAGGGGAGAGAGAGGGTATTGTGGTGATCCTCTGTCCCTATCTGATTTGCTTCTGGAGAGGTGTTGGGAGTGCTGTGGTCTGGGGGTGCTGCTGCCATCTCTGCCCCTGTATGGAGTTGTGTCGCTAATCTTATCATGGCACAAAGCCTGGGCTAAGGTGGTATCATTAGCTGGCCCTTGTTTGGATGACTTAGGTGCCATGTTGTGTTTTGTAGTTCCACCATTAGAACTGGTCCCTGCTTTCTTCTGGTGGTCCCTTGTATTTCTGTTCTGACCATGCTATGGATTTGGCTCCCAGAGCCTCCTGTGGTAGGTAGTCCTATTTCTATGGCATTGCCAGTACTGCTGCAGTCATTGTGCTATGTCCTGGGGGTTGCCCCAACAAAATTTTTGCATATTTTGAGACTGTAAGATTAGCAAGCCCCTTAAACCTCTATTTGCATCCCATCTCCCGCAAAGTGGATTTTCTAGGACTACATGCTTTTCACCGCATGGCGACCTCATGGGAGAAGTCCCTGTACAAAGACATTTTTGGCCCCTTCAAATTCAGGTCTTCCTGGTCCCTAACAACTCTTAGTAGCTTTTCTTTGGTGGAGTAACAGAGCACATAAGCAATTATGGGTCACAGTGCAGATCTGGGGGGGTGGAGGGAGTCCCTCACTCTGTGAGCTCCCTCATTGTCAACCGGGCCTCTCCCAATCCTGCCCATGAGTTGAGGTAAAAAGTAATTCATGAGCCCCTCAATGTTGGGGCCTTCCAGAGTATTCTGATATTATTGCAGCGTCCCCGGTTCTCCTGGTCCTCAGCCCAGTCCAACAACTTTTGCAGCCATTGTTCATGGTCCTCTAAACATTTCTGCATGTAGAATTGCTGCTTTTCTAGCTCCTCCGTGCATTGCTTGGACACATTCATCTGATTTTGGAGGTTCCACATGTCCTCCGTTGTGCCAGCCAGAGAAAGTTTCACAAAAGACATATCCACTAGCAGCTGTTCGATCATTAGTGTAATGTGCCCCAGGAATTCTGCAATGGGGCTAGATGCCAATTCAGAGTCTGTTGAAGCCATGACAGGATTGGAAAGGGAATTGTCGAGGAGGCAGCCGCCGTACCCTCTCCCAATGCAGCACCTTGTGCTGGAATTGGTAAGTTGATGAAAACCAACATTTTTATATCCTAGGCTGAGTCTCAGCAGTTTGTACCATCTTGGTCCACCGGTACAGTATCGATTGTCAAAAAGGAAAGTCTAGCACCAGCCAGTAATGCTTTTTTGTCCCAACATTAAGGTAAAATCTATGTGTAAGCTGTGCATTAGACAAGGAGCAGGCCCTTCAACTCATGCTCAGGGCTCCATGCGTGTTGTTGTAGAGTCCAACTCCGCAGTCCCCGAGAGATGACTAGTTCCTCTTAAACTGAGTGTCAGATGTCAACCACACACTTTGCCTATGTCCGGGGCATGGGTAGGCTGAGCAAGAAACATCTAATAAAATATTTTATGTCCTCAGCGGAGCGGAGCTCTGAGCTTAAGCGGCCATCTTCTTTGGTGGCTTGACCACGCTCCCTGTTGCGCTAATTTTTTATATATATATATATATATATATATATATATATATCTACACAATGCAAAAAAATGTTGTTAATGCTCCAGTTAGGGTCAAAGCAACAAAAGTTTGGAAATGAGGTGTTAGGGTTTCCCTAATACCCCACCCTTCTAAACCAGGCAGGAGAGCAGGTGTGGGGTGTGCCCTGGGCTTCTCATGCCTAACACTCACCCCATTCTGTCTGTAAATAAGGTTAGATGTGTAGACTTAATGAGAACAGGATGTGCGTTAGGCTCGAGAAGACTAAGACACACCCTACATCTGCTCTCCTACCTGGTTTGGGAGGATGGGGTGTTAGGGGAATCCTAACGCCTCATTTCCCAACTTTTATCACTTTGACCCTAAGATTTTTTGCAACTTATTCCCTTACTTTTTGAGACAGTATGATAGTTTCCTTATTTTATGGTAAGGACCCTGCACTCCCATCCCTCCATAGATACGTATATGTATGTAGCTGTGGAAGCACAGGGTAGGACAACAGTGATTAAATTGTCAGCATAGCCATCTTATTACCCCACCTCATGTACCTTGTACAGAACATATTTGAATCCCTGCCAAAATTTAATTCTGCACAAGTGCAATGTCATTCCGTGCCACAGGTGCGAAAATACATTTTGGCCAGGCTCTGACATACATGAGATAGGATAATAAGTGGGATATGTGGAGGTAAAATCTGGGGTAAAAATATTGAACATTCCAAATCTGGGTAAAAATATTTAAGATTTCCAAAGTTACAAGTGGGTGTGGCAAAAATTACAATGAATTGTCATAACATTGGCATTTTTTCATATTTTGACTGCAAATTTTCAACATAGTATTCTTATGACTCCACCTCATAAACCTCATAGGTGAAAATTTTTAAATCTGTGCCAAAATGCCATTCTGCTCCACAGGTGCAAAAACATGTTTCAGACGGGATGTGAAAAATCACAGCTGTAGTGTTCAGGAGGTGATATGAAGAAATGGCTATGTTGAAAATTTGGAGTCAAAATATTGAAAATTACCAAAGTTATGTGAGTGCGCATAAAAATTTCAATGAATGCACGTAACTTGGGCATTTTTAGGATTTTTTTTTACCAAATATTCAACATGGCCTTTTTGGGACCCCACTTCACTAACACTGGCAGTGAAATTTAATTATTCAGGCCCGAAAGTTGATTTTGCACAGCAACTGCGAAATTACCTTCCAGGCCCGGTTAGCAAAACAATAGTTGCAGTGTTCATGAGGTGGGGTCCTAAAAAGGCCATGCTGAAAATCTGGTGAATAAATTCCCCAAAAATGGCAAAGTTATGAACATAAGTTCAACACTACATTGAAATACTTTATACAGCACTTATCTTGATTCCTCAGTTCAGTTTGGCTTTGAAGAGTGCAGATGTGTCCCCATCCACAGAAGATGACAGCATTCGACCTCAGATGGTAAGTATAGGGTAAGGGTGTGTGTTGGGTGGTGGGTGCTCAGTGTGAGGATCAAGGAGGGGGGATGGAGGCAGCATCAATGAGAAGGAACCATTTTCTTTTTTTCAGGTTAAAAAATGCTAGGGGACCGTTTTCCTTTTTGCAGGATTTAATTAAAATATTTAGGGACACTGGGGGTGAGTTCCAACATGTCCCACACTTCTGGGGGGCATATATATTTTGGGACACTGGGAGTGGGCTCCCCAATATCCCACACTGCTGGGGGAGGGATGACTTTAAATGCCATCACAGGGATTGGGCCCCCCGAAGTTGGCTAATTCTTTTAAAAAAGGGCTGTGGGAGGGCATTCAGCACTGGGTGTGGGCATCCTGGTGTCAGATTTTATAAATTATAGAGCTAAAGAACTCTCGAAGCTCTTTCACTGACACATGCAGTAGATTAGGCAGCAAAGTTTAATGGCGTGGTGTCAGCAGTTTCATTCTGATCTTCTGTGTTACTGACCTTTGTTTAGAAGGAAGTCTTGGTAAAGTCATCTGTGAAACATTATTTTGCTTCTGTCAGCCGTATCATCTATGTAGTTTTTAACCTCATGGTTGTGTGCTGTATCAAGTCAGGCTGTCAGAGACATGCAGTGGATTCCTCTGTAACTGCGGTCATTTGTTTTACTCCACTTCAGTTTTTGTTTTCCAGCTTATTGTATGACTGTCACTGGTGAGTAAAATGCCAAAAGAAGAAGTCCATTGTCTACTGAAATAGTTGGACTTGCACAATTTGTGAGGATTGTGTTGGATCATGCAATTTTCTCTTTTCTTAATTTATTTTACTTTTTTTTTCGTTCTGTCACAGACAATGTGGTAAAAATGGGCTCATCAGAAATGATTAACTGTGATAGAACAGACTGCTCCTTAGCATGTCCTGGCTGATCAATGCCTCTAAATTATGTATGCCATGATTTGATTCATCCTTATTACCAGTTTGGTAGTGATGTCAAACTACCACCCCCCCCCCCCTCGGCACAAACATCACATGCCAGTGTCCTTTCTTTTGAGACTGCAGCCAAATTCTCATTGTCAGGATGACTGCATGTGTGAAGGGAAACCAAAGCTTGGTAGTGGTACTGAATCTTTTGCATTTTTATGAGAAGTGGGGTTATAGTATCTCATTTCATATACTGTTACTATAATGTTGGTCTTTCCAATCCTTTTGTTTTCATTACTGTGATGACACAGCCTTACTCATGCTGTCCATCTAGTTGTGCATTTGCAGGGGAGGCTTGCCATCTGGTAGATGCAGCACTACCTAATTTTTAGATGCCATATTTTATGGTTTTGAAACTGTGGATTCTGTTGCAGCATCCTTTATTTTGGCCACAGCTTCAGTTCGTGGATGGCTTCACACTGAGGGCTACTTCTTTTATGAATCCTTGTGCCGCCTCTGTGTATCTGTAGTTTGATCAGCAGTTCTCAGAAGATCTTTGACTTCTTGTTTTGGCAGAGAACATGGTGGAAGGCTCCTCTCACTAAGCTGAGCACCCGGGATTTTGGGTGCCCAGAAAAAAATATTTCTGGGGCTAATTATTAATAACAAAAACCAGAATCTAGCTAAACGGATCCCATTTACCTAGGGTCTGATGTTTGTTTTTTAAAATGACAACATTTTATGTATTTTTGTGTGTTTTTACTTGGTGGAGGAAAAAAAAATGGCAACTCACAAAAAAGGATTTTATTTTCACGAAAAAGGAATAGGTCTCGGAAAAAAGAATTATTTTTTGCGAAGTCAGTCCTTGGTCGAACTTTATCCCTATAAAATCAACATAAGATTTCCCATTGAAAACAATGAGAAACTTAAAAATGTAATAACTTGACAACAGATTAATATTTTTTTCACCAAACTAAGCATGGCAGTTCTATTACCCAAGCTCATTGTACAATAAAAAAAATCACACCAAATTTCCACACCGTGTGGATGTAAGGTGATGAGGAAAAAATTGCAAAACAAAAAGGTGACTTTTAAAGAGCCACTGTCACCTCGAGAAGAACTTTGAAAAATACAATATCTGGCTATAAAGCAGCTTATATTTCTCATCAGCTCTGTATTTCTTATCTCCATTATCTATTACTGAGGTTATTTGCTTCAAAAACAGGATAGCTGTTTTCTGAGAGTTCATCAGCTCCTACTGCTTCTTCCCAACCTGATGTCATAATACTCTGTTTGTGATATCACAGTTGTTCCCATGGCAACAGACTGTGATGTCACAACAGAGCATTATGAATTCAAGTATGGAGTAAGTTACAGAGGCAGATGAACTGTAAGGGATAAAGATCTTGTTTTGTGGGAAGTTATAAGTAATAACTAACTGAGAGGAGAAAACTTTAGAAGATATATGAAATACAAGCTGAACTGTGTCCAGTTTTTATGTTTTTCAATGTTTTCCCAATGGTGTCAGCTGCTCTTTAAGGTTTTAGCACTATCCAGCTCTCAGAATGCATATGTCCAACCAGAAAGAAACTTGCCGTATCAAGAGATCAACACCACAGGACACGCATACCAAACTTTTTGCAAATCCATTGAATGGTTGCTAAGTTATTAAAGTGCAAAATTTGAGGTTTAACATTAAACAGGTTACTTAACTCTCACAATAGGGGCATGGCCATGCCTATATAAATTAGGTGTAGGGTGTGCCTCAAGGTTGTCAGCTCTAATGCTCGCCCCATTCCATCATTAAAGAAGCTGAGATGTGTGGAGCACATGAGAATGGGGTGAGTGTTAGGTCTGACAACCTTGAGGCACACCCCACACCTGATTTGTGAAGATGCAGGAGAGGGCAAACTAATGATTTCTCTTGTTGCTGCTTGCAGGATGGAGATAGGTTGTTAGGATTGAAACATAGACACATAGACTTTGATGGCAGATAAGGACCGCTTGGCCCACCTAGTCTGCCCATTTCCCTACCTAGAGGATAAGCTGCAGATCCTATTTAACCAACAGCCTTTTTCTTCCTACCCCCCAAAAAAATTGCCTTTTGTCTGTCCCATGCATTCTTGAATTCTCCCACAGTTTTAGATCCCACAACCTCCTCAGGAAGGCTGTTCCATGCGTCCACCACCCTCTCTGTGAAAAAATACTTCCTCACATTGCCACTGAGCCGTCCCCCCTCTATCTTCATATTGTGTCCCCTTGTTCTTGCACATCTCTTTTTCTGAAAGATGCTACCCTCTTGGACTTTGTTGATTCCACTGAGGTACTTGAATATTTCTATCATGTCCCCCCTCTCCCTCCTTTCCTCAATGGTATACATACTAAGCTCCTTTAGTCTCTCCTCGTATGGCTTCTCTTGCAGACCCTACACCATTTTAGTTGCCCTCCTCTGAACTGCCCCCATCCTGTCTATGTCCTTGCAGAGATGGGGTCTCCAGAACTGGATGCAGTACTCCAGATGGGGTCTCACCAACTGTCTGTACAGGGGGATAACAACTTCCTGTTTTCAGCTGGTGATGCCTCTCCCTATACATCCCAGTATCACCCCTAATGCCACATTTCCCTACTTTTGAGGCTTTAACTCTAGCTGGTGCATTAACAACATTTTTTGCAATAAATTTCCTTACTGTTTGAGACAGTATACTTGAATCCTTATTTGCCTGCAGGAGCGCAGGGCCTATCTATCCATAGATGCATACTATCTATTTATATAATGGGGAAGATGAGGAAATATAAACAGTACAAAACACCAATACATTAATAAGAGTTTACATATAAAAAAGCATAGAAGTATGCAGAGTTATAATGGTATAACTAGTAACAAAAATTATATAATTTGTATAACCATGCCATGTGATTGGAACAGTATCAATGATGCCAGTGCAGCTGTCCAATTACAATAACAGTTAGGCAATACAGTTATGGAAGGGGACAAAAGGGGCAGCGGATAATATGACCAGATAACTGAGAGAAAGGTAGGGTTAGGAGGGGTCAGAGGCAATTACAGGAATTAGTTGAGATGTCCCAGACGAGTGTTTTGTGAGAGAAGTGCAAAGGAGGCAGTCTGAATAGCAAGGAGGGAAAGTAAAATAGAGTTTAGGTAATCTGAAGGAGAAACAACAAGATGGCAGTTGTCACTGCACAAAAATAATTCCAGTGAGTGGTAAGAAATCAAAAAGGGCATCTGTGACAACAAATTTTTCATTTTGTGACATCAAATTTTTCATTACAGGATATCAATTTTTTTAATTTCAGGACATCACATTTTTCATTTCAGAACATACATTTTTCATTTCACAAAATCAAATTTTTAATTTTGCACAAAAACGTTAACCCAAAAACCCTACTTTGCATGCGCAGGTCAGAAAATACTGAATTTTAAAGCCTTATAACTCTGTAAACCTTTAATATTTTTTCACCAGACATATAAAAGGCACTACCTTAGGACCTTTAGCAAAGCATTTGACACAGTCCCACACAAAAGATTAATAAACAAGTAAGCCAGCCTGGGAGTGGGTCCCATGGTGGTAGCCTGGTTAAAACATTGGTTGGACAACAGGACACAGATGGTGATAGTAAACGGAGTCCACTTCGAAGAAAGGGGGGCTACTAGTGGGGTATCACAGGATTCAGTACTAGGACTAGTCCTCTTTAATGTCTTTACAGGTGACATTGCGGAGGGACTGGGAGGAAAATTACCTGTATGTCTGTTTGCAGATGACACAAAGATCTGCAACAGGATTGCTACACATACATGGGGGGGGGTGGAAAGGATGAGAAGGGCTTGGCAAGGTTGGAGGAATGGTCAAAAGCATGGCAGCTTAGATTCCATGCAAATAAGTGCAAAGTAATGCACCTGGGAAACAAAAACCCAGAAGAAGAGTACATAATTGGAGGAGGGTACTAACAACAAAAATGGAAAGGGACCTGGGGGTAGTCATATCAGAAGACCTAAAGTTAGGCAAGCAATGTGAGAAGGCAGCAAGGAGGGCTGGGGGGATACTGGGATGCATAGGGAGAGGCATCACCAGTAGAAAACAGGAAGTTGTTATCCCTCTGTACAGAGAATTGGTGAGACCCCATCTGGAGTACTGAGTGCTGTTCTGGAGACCCCATCTCTGCAAGGACATAGAGAGGATGGAGGCAGTCCAGAGGAGGGCAACTAAAATGGTGCAGCATCTGCACCAGAAGCCATATGAAGAGAGACTAAAGGAGCTCAATATGTATACACTCGAGGAACAGAGGAGGGGCATGATAGAAACTTTCAAGTACTTCAAGGGAATCAACAAAGTCCTAGAGGGTAGCATCTTTCAGAAAAATAGATGCACAATAACAAGGGGGCACAATTTGAAGATAGAGGGGGGAAGGCTCAGGGGCAATGTGAGGAAGTATTTTTTCATGGAGAGGGTGGTGGACACATGGAATAGCCTTCCAGAGGAGGTTGTGGGGTCAAAAACAGTGAGGGAATTCAAGAATGCATGGGACAGACATAAGGCAATTATAGTAGGGGTAGGAGGAAGTAGGCTGTTGGTTAACTAGGATCTGCAGCTTATCCAACAGGTAGGGAAATGGGCAGAATGGGTGTGCCAAGCAGTCCTTATCTGCCATTGAAGTCTATGTTTCTATGTTTCTATGATACATGTCCTCTGCAAGTCTGGGACTAAAATTCCATTCCACGTAGGCTGTAGGAGACAGCAAAAAAAATTAAAACAATGTTAAGTATAGGAAAAAAGTTAGCCTTTTACAAAAAATGACATATGCAGATCTCAGAAAACACATAGGCTGCTGTCATGAAAATGTCCACAGATCAAGACCTTGTCTTCTAGACAATACTTGCAAAATGTCAGCTCATTTTGTGGAACAGTGCCAAAGATATTAATGTGCAAAGTTAGGGGTTTAACATTGAACACCCTACTCAACCCTAAGTATAGTTATAGCATTATAGATAGATAGTGGATGGATGTATAGATAGATAGATAGATAGATAGACAGACAGATAGATAAAATATACAAATAAGGGATATACATGATACATGATTTATCTATACAAATGTTTAACCTCAGATAACCTCAGAAGTGGCATAAGAAATGAGTGAGTTTTCAGAAGTCAAAGAGCATGAGTACAGATAAATCATGTATCAGACCAGGTCCCCCCTTCATATTTCATTTATGCAGTAGAGAAGGACATTGCGTTTGTTGTGTGCATTTTTAGTTTTTTTATGTTTTTTATTAAATTAGTCAAACTATTTCAGCTTTTAGTGTGAAGTCATTCTTCTACGTAGTTCAGGTTGTCTGTTGCCATGACCTTGGCACAGATGCTCCATTTTGACAACACGCTGTTGCTGCGACATTGATGCTGATTGGTGGAGCTGCATGAGCTCTCGAAAAATTCAATACAGCATGGTAGACTTGTTTAATGAGAGCAATATGGATCTGGGTGAAGACACCAGGTAGAAAAGGAGAGGATGTGTTTAAATATACAGTATCAAGTTTTACATCAATGAATTCAGTTTGAGTCAGGAGGCATAACGAGACAGTGTTGCATGTTCTGTGTTACCAGACCAGATTTCGGTATTGTAGAGGGGAAAGTGTATGAACAAGAATGGGTGGAGTTTTGTGGATGGTGAGGGTTTGTAAGTACAAAATAAAATACTGTAGTATGGTTTCTTCTACAGCTGTAAAATGTTTCACTTTTTTAAATGTATTTTCTGCTGATTGGTGTGCTGAGAATGAGGGATCAAGTGGTGCTTGTTAGAGCAAGTGATATTTGAAACAACAATCATGAGTGCACTTCAGGAGGCAGACTAAATTAAAAAAAAAAAGATTACCAGTGCTTTTGTTATCCTGTGGGTGGGAGACAAACAGAGCAGGATACCAGTGGATTCCAACATTTTGAAAGAGATATTGTGGCTATTTATATTTATTGGGGAAGCAAAGCAGATTGCAGTGCATTAGCTCTAAAAGAGGGACTTAGTGTCAACAGCATAGTGGGTGGGCAGGGGGACAATGATGTATCTACTATGTGCATAAATGGAGCATGGCATGTCTACCATGTGTATAAATGTAAGAATTTACATTTATACACATAGTCGCTCAGATAAATGGATTTATATCACTTTGTTTATGTCTACCCCTATTGCCCCCAGAGGGCTTCCCTTTGTAAGGTTGTGTGGATGTGACCACCATGACAAAGAGTTCCATGCCATCCTGTCTAGCATCACCTTATGTGAATGGTTTTGATCATGTGCTGCATGGGTAGCTAGGGTTCCATCTGGCCCAAGGCATGATTTTGATGCATGATGCGTAGAGCCCTGGAGCTGGAGTACTTCTCTAAAAGTTAGAGATATATTTGCCATGAGTGCTCTTGTGCTGTGACTTTGTTCACTTTTTTTGTTGCTGGTCCTTACCTTGGAATTTGTGGTGAAATTAAAATACTTAGGTGTCTGAATAGACTCCAAGCTGCCCTTCTCCGACCACATAGATGAGTCCTTTAAGAAATTGAGACAAAGACTCAGGATCTTTTTCACGTCAAGTACTCCCTGACTTCGGAGGCCAGAAAACTACTAGTCCAAACTACTTTCATGCCACTCCTGGATTATGCTGACTTCCTGTATGGTCACAGTACTAGTGCGGCTCTCCCCAAGCTTAACATCCTCTATCATAGAGCTCTCAGATTTATCTCTGATGTTCCTTATTCCAGTCACCACTGTATACTCTACTTTTCCATAGGCTGGAGCTCTCTCAGCTTCAGGCGGCAGGAGAATGCTGTCTTATGGACCTACAAAGCCATCATCCAGAAGTTCCCTCAGTACTTCTCTGATTGCCTACCTATTTGTCCTCCTAGTATTTACCCTCTGAGAAGCCTTACCTATATATCCCTTGTTATCCCTAAGGTCAGATCATGCTTTGGTAGAGCTGCTATAAGCCATGCCCTCCCTGTCCTTTGGAATAATATCCAGAAATCATTAATACATGGGAGGTGGGCCACAGTAAACAGGGGGATACCACGGCTGGGGCAACAGAACCAGAGGATAAACAAAAAAATTTACAACACCCAAAACAGTTGTAAAAATGTACCTGCAGGCAGTCCCATCCATACCTGCCATGCCAGCCAGATGGCCAGCTTTCCAGCAGCAGGCTGCACTGCTCCATTTAGCCCACAACACCATATAATCCCTCATCATTCGCTGTCGCTATTCCATCCCTCATACCTCGCTATTCCCGGCCCTCGCTAAAACTTTACAGTCGCTACCCCATGGGCGCACAAAATGAGTCACTCATATTTGAGTTGCTCAATTTGCTTCAACCATATGACGGTATACTGAGGTAACTCCCCTATCTTAGATCCTGCTGCAGTCACCTCATCTTTCAACTCCTTTTTTTTCCTCCTGTGCCCTCTCCCTTCCTTCCCTCTCTTCCCCCTGTCATACTCCCCTCCCATCTCAACCTTCCAACCACCCCTCCTCCTCTCCTTCTCCCCTACCCCCATTGCTTCCCTCAAGGCCTTCTTTGCTCTAAACTCCCACAAAGGTGGGAGCCCTGATGGTCTTAACCCCAAACTCCTGTCTCTCTCTTCTCCTGCCATTGCTTTTCCTATCACTGATCTTCTCAATCTCTCTTTTTCACTAGCCTCCATCCCTGATACATGGAAACAGACTACAGTCATCCCCCTTCTCAATGGGGGTGACCCCTCCTTTTCTGGAAACTACTGCCCTATCTCCCTCCTTCTCACACTAGATAAACTACAGGAACACCTTTTTATCTCCCAGCTCACCCTTTCTTTATTCTTCCTCCTTCACTTCCTACCAGCTTGGTCTTAGCAAGGCCCACTCTACCTCCACTTCCCTTCTGCATCTCACTGACTAAATTTTATCTGGCATGGATCAGAGCCTGATCACTTCTGCCATTTTTGTCAACTTTGCCAAAGCCTTTGACACTGTTGCTTACCCTATCCTCCTGGGCAAGCTTGGGCGGTGGGGCTCTCTGCCTCCTCAGTTAAGTGTTTCCACTCCTATCTTGGGGGAAGGTCTCAAGCTGTCCAGAATGGACATTTTGTATCCCCCCCTCTCCAAAACTGCTCTATTGTGTCCCAATAGTCTGCCTATTCTCCATCTTCTTAAATGAACTTTCCTCTTCCTGCACCTCTGCGTCCATTTCTACACATGCTGATGATGTGGTACTCTATACCTCTGGCTCCTCTCCCTCTGACCCAAGGCCCAGCTCCAACCAGACTTCAACAACATCCGGCACTGCTTCCAGTCTACTCAGCTGTCCTTCAATACCAAGAAAATGGTCTTTATGACTTTTGGCACAAGGCAGAGTTATGCTAGGCTCACCCCTCCCTCCTTCCATACTCTTGATGGTGCTGCTGTTGAAGATGCTTCGCCTTTTAATAGCGTGGGGTCTGGTTGGAACATCATCTTGATTTCTGAGTTCATGTGGATGCCATCCTGTAGAATCTCCATTCCAAATCTACTGTGCTTTGCAAAAATAAAGTGAGTATCCCACTTCTTGCCCAAAGAGAGATCATGTCAAAGGTGATTCTCCCCATCTTTGATTACAGTGCCATCGATTACATTGTTGCTTTCAAGTCCAATTCAGACAGACTGGACCCCCTTTCACTCCTTGTGCCACTTTGCTGGGTCTTTCCTCCTCAGTGCAACCCCTTTTCACTGTATTTCTCACTTTTCTTTGCCTTGCTTGATGCCAGGCACCTTACTGATTGTGCTACCTTTATCTCCAAATTCTGACTTGCTTTCCTTCGCTCTTACCTTTCCTACCTCCTCACTTCTCTTCCTTCTGCCACCTACTCCCTTCACAACTCTGGCTCTTGCTCTCTCCCCCAATAAAATCCTCTGCTAGTCAAGCTGCTTTTCTTCATCCACTTCTCCAAAGTCTGGGGCTCTCTGCCCTCTACCATTTATACTGCTCTTTCCTCCCAATAACTCAGATCTCTCCACTGTAAGTTCACGACTCACTCCTGCAGTTGCCCCAGATCCTGGACCTCAGGCCCTAATTTGCTGCCCTCCAATCTCACACTCCCCTCCTCCCTGTTCATGCTCAAATACAGCTCCTCCTCATCTTCCCCATTCCCAGGTTTTATCATTCTCCCCTGATGATCCCAGCATTGCCTTTTCACCCTACTAACTGCCTTTCCTTGCAGTTTATTGCATTGTTACTCTTTAGATGCTCTGCCTTGCACAGTCTGTTCACTCTGTTGCTGCTAAATTGTATCTTGTCTTTTTACATTTTATAACATATGTATTGTCACTTATTACTGTACTCTCTCTATCCCTTTCCTCAGGACACATCTAGAAATGAGAAATTCCAGCTCAGTATGTCTTTCCTGATAAAAAAAATTAAATAAGTAAATAAATCCAGCAATCGATCACTCTAAAAACAAACACAACTGCGATCTGGGTGACTTACCTTGGCACTGAAGACAGACCAACTGATACGACTTGGTACTGAAAGTACTGCTCCAGTGTGCAGAATCAGAGAAATTTGTAATGGCTTGATTTGACTAGGATGTGGAAGAAGCCATCTTTCATATATATGTGTAATGGGCCAGAGTGTGTCAGGCCCCTGGCCAGCTTTGGTGCCTATTCTGTGTCCCTGGACTATGGAGGGACCAGTGCTGTGAGCTGCATGTGTTTTCTAAGCACCAACAGTGCAGCTGTGAGTGCATATTATAGTCATGCATGCTCTTTTTTGCATTTAGTCAAGTTCAAAGTACACTCATTGTGAGTGATTCAGCTGCAGCAAAATGTCATTACTGATGGCAGTGACAGGAGTTTTAGGTCTAGGCTTAAGGTTTCAGACCTACACAAACCTGGGTTTGTTCCCAGTGCAGATCTTTTTTTTTCTAACTACAATTTAGGTAGTATTAGTGAAATTGTTACATGTCCTTGCTGATGTTAGCAACAGAGTTTCAGCAAAGTTTGAAGTTCTATATTGCTGATAACTTGAAAATTTTCTGCTGAGGCTTTCAGGTTTGAATGCAACTTGGGAAACATTACTTCAAACTGACAGACTGGTGCATTACTAAATCCACTGTAGCTGTTGGGGCGTGCACTCAGTGTTGGATGTCCTTTGCCACAGAATTCATTTCCTGTCAGTGAGCTTTATTACAGATGTAAAGTTACAGACTGCCAAACATTAGTGGATAGGGGGCCTGGGTTTGATCCCCAGTGTGGGACTTTTTTTTTTCTTTCTTTCTCAGTTACCGTAGTATGAGAGAAATTAAATAATGTTAATAATGTTGCTGTTGCTGATGTTAGTGATAGAGCTTCAGCAAGATGTAAAGTTCTATATTATTAATAACTTGCAAATTTCCAGCTAAGGCTTTGAGGTTTGAATGCAACTTGGGAACATTGATTCATATTGACTAACAGGTTCATTACTATATCCACTGTAGCTGTGTGTGTGTGGTGGTGGGGGGCTACATCTGTGCTGAATGTCCTTTGCCACAGCATGCATTTCCTGTTACAGAGCCTTGTACAGTGGTAGAGCTGCAGACTACCATGCAGTAGTGGGTAGAGTTCCTTGATTTGATCCCACTGTTGGACATTTTTTCTTTTGTTTTCGGTACATTTTCTGTGATATAAGAGAAGTTGTTAGATGCCCATGCCAAGGTAAGGGATAGAGTTTCAGAAACATTTCAAGTTCTATATGTCTGATAACTTGAAAAGTTCCTGCTGAATCTTTCAGGTTTTAATGCAACTTTGGAAACATTACTTCAAAATGACAGACTGGTGCATTACTAAATCCACTGCAGCTATTGAGAGGTGTGTACTCAGTGATGGATGTGCTTTGCCACAGCATACTTTTTATTTTACTCAATGAGCTTTAGTACATATGTAATGCTACAGACTACCAAGCAGCAGTGGGTAGGGGACCCAGGTTTGATCCCCAATATGGGACTTTTTTTTACTCTGTTTCTGTAGTATGAGAGAAATTGTTTGATGTCATTGGTGAGGTTAGTGATAGAGTTTCAGCAAGATGTGAAGTTTCGTATTGCTGATGGCTTGAACATTTCCAGCTCAAACATTAATGTCTGAATGTAACTTGAGAACATTACTTCAGACTGACTGATGGGTTCATTACTAAATCCACTCAGCTGTTTGTGTATATGGGGGAAGTGTATGCACTCACTGCTGAATGTCCTTTGCCACAGCATTCTTTTCCTGTCAAGAAGCCTTTGGTACAACAGTAGAGCTACAGGCCACCAAGCAATAGTGGGTAGGGGGCATGTGTTCGAACCTAGTGTGGGACATTTGTTTTGTTCTCACTACAATTTCTGTAGTTATAGAGAATTTCTTAGATGCCATTGCTGATGTTAGTGATAGAGTTGCAGCTAGGTTTGAAGTTCCATATTGTTAATAACTGGAAAGATTCCAGCTCAGACTTTTGAGTTTTGAATGCAACTTGGAAACATTAATTCAAACTGAGAAATTATCATGCCGGCTCCAGAGTCCCTAGAACAGGAACTGATCAGGTTAAATGTTTTGAGTTTGTGTATTGTGTGGGTTTTGCTTATTTAGTTTTAGAGGTGTATATGTGTATTTATGTGCATGTATGTGTTTGTATTGTGCTGCATCTGTGTGTGTACATAGTTTAGCACATACAGTATATCTGCCTTTTACCATACAAGAATGACAGTTCCATACCTTGGCACTGCTCAGTACACCTTTTATACTTTGATTTATTTTTATCTCCCTGCTCAGGACTGTAGGGTTTTTAAGAAAAAAATCTGAACTTTGTCACATGCTGGGAACCTTTGCCATGGTTGTCCTGTGTGTGAGTGTTCTCCTCACTCAGCATTGCAGAGTAACTGTACACGGAGTGTTCTAAATAGAATTCCAGCAGGCTGAATTTAAAAAGTCAGTTGAAGAACAGCCAGCAAAAAGAGGAGGCATAATTAAGTATGAAGTGACTGGGCAGCCAGGAAAGACTCACCTGTTGCCTTATGAGTCTCAAACTGTGCCATTGCCAGTCCAGAGAAGTATTTCCAGCAGAATGATGGCAGCCTAGAAGGGGGTAGAATATTTAGAAGGGTGGCTGATGTAGAAAAAGGGCTACCTGTGGCCAGTGTTAGTTGTCCTTGTTCTCTATCTCAGTCACTCTTGCACTTGGGAAAGGTATCAGTCAGTGGTAATTTATTTATTTATGTATTTATTTTATTTAGTTTTTGTTGACTGGGTATGTGCACTAGACAAATCCTGCCTATTTTCAGGCATGACCTGGGGGAGAGGGATACAGATGAATGCCAACTGACCTTGAAACAGATTAAGCTGTTGGTGGTATTTTTAGTGAATGAGGGAAATTTGGCCAGGACACTGGGGAAATTACCCTACTCTTTTCGATAAGTGCCATGGGATCTTTAACATCCACCTGAACTACCACCAATCTAGGCAGATGGGACCTTGGTTTAACTTCTCATCCGAAAGACGGCACCTCAGAAGTGCAGCACCCCTCTCATGCTGCACTACAGTGTCAGTTTTGGGATATTAACCCAAGTGCCAGATGTGGGAACTGAACCCACGGCTCTCTGATCTCCTGGCCTCAGAGGCGAGTGTGCTACCTACTGAGCCACTGACACTGACACTGGTAATACCACAGTTCAGCACCAGCAGCAGCAGTGAAGTGTGATCAAGCTAAAAGTAAAAGTGAAAGAAGCAGTTTCCAGATTGCAGGGGTGAGATATAAGTGTTGGCAAGAGACAGCATCAGTGGCAGCAGCACTCCATTGCAAGTCGGGCTCAGTTAAGGAGGCCTCTGCAACTCCCAGACAGGGAGGTGAGTTGGAGGCAGCACCAACAGCAAGGTGTTGTCCACCTTGTTTGATTCTTTTAAAAAAGTCTGTTTCCCATACTAGTTGGTGCTTCAGGCAGTGGTAACATATGCCAGTGGGAGGAGAAGCCTTTTTACAGATAGCCAGCTCCAATCATGACTAGATGCAAGTGGGTGTTCTGCCCATGACTGGTCCACTTCAGGAGAGCAGGAGGACTGAAGAGGATTTTAGACTCACTCATTGGGGTAGAGCCAGCGTAGGCCAGATTCCCATCAGGAGTGGCCTGGGGCACAGCAGTCACCATTACTGGCCTCAACAGATGAGGGTAGGACAGAGACATTAAAAATACATTTTATTTAAATCAAGACCCAGTGTGTCTATGGGGGGGTGGGGAGGCACTCACCCCCCCGTGACTGCAACTGCAACTAGGACTCTATCTATCTATCTATCTATCTATCTATCTATCTATCTATCTATCTATGTATCCATCTTTTTATTTATTTATTTGAAATTTGGTAACCAGGAGAGGCACACTGAGCCAAGTTTCTTTTCCAGGTGTGACCTGGGAAAGGAGAACAGTGAAAAATAGCAGTACAATACATAATAAACAGTCAAACAACATTTGATAAAAAAAGTCGGTGCAAAATTAAATATAATAATAGAAAGTATAAAAAATAAAGTGCAATCACAGCTCATTAGCAAACACCAATACAAGTGCTATGTAATAGAGGCAGCAATACACGGTGTTCAAGACAATACTGACAACAGGTGAGTGACCCTATAGGATGAGTTAATTGCCTGACCTTGCAATGGAGGAAGAAACAGAGGTAGTGTGAGAGTAAGCCCAGAAGGAAGGTAGGTAGAGGGGATCAAGTTAGTTGCCTTACCAAGGACAGTTGAGGCTTGGGCTAATGAGGGGTCAAGATGAAGGGTAACAGGAACAGGTGGGGTAGGGTTGGAGTTTCAAATGGTTCTTGAGGGAGACAGAGGATGAGGAGAAGTGTAAAGCTGTGGAATGCAAACAGAATTCACATGCAAAGTCTCTTTGCAATATCATGCCGCCTTTTGGAGAAAAAATTATGCCAAAATATGAAAACATGCCTCTTGGGGTACACATGTCATGTGCATTACAAGGACACCTTTGCTGCAGTGTCCTCCTAATGCACATAGAATTGCAAATTAAAACAGGTAGACAAATAAAAAAATACCCCAAACTGCCCTACAGACAGCAAAAGCAAGGACAGAAACTCCTGGATGTTACATTACAGTGTCAAACTACATCTCTTGTTATTTTGGCACCATCTGTACTCCACTGAGCCATACTGAGACCAGAAAGAACCATATTCAACACCTTAAAATAATGAGCTCACTGTTACAAGCTGCAAAGCTAAATGTACATACAGTTACTGTGTGAAACATCTTTACAATACTGTGCAAGCTTTTGGAGTAAAAATTATGCCAAAATATAAAAACAGACCTCTCGTGGCACACTGCCATGAGCATTCCAAGGACACCTATGCTGCATTTAAACAAGTTATTAAAACACATACTTTCATTATGACACTTATTTGAACACACTATACTTGTAGCGCTAACAAAAAAAATTCACATACTAAACAAACTATCCTGCCATGTCAAGACACCTGAATTATGGTGTAGCTGTAGTGCACATCAATAGATATCAAAAATATTCTGCATAGTTAAGAATATCTAGAGTAAAATGATAAACTCACCAAACTGTTCAAACAATTAGGCAGACATCAATCTGCATACTAAATCTTCATTCACTGTCATAAATATGCCAGATTGAAAAAAATACTGTTAGGTACCCTTAGATAGAGACTACATTGCATTTTGAATTATGACACCATGCAAGACATTAGGGACATCATACATTCGGCTCAGTAACCTACCTACCTCCCCCTCACACACCACACTACAGTTTACAGGCAATTATATATAGATATTTTTTTAAATTGAACTCCCTAGTAATATGTTGCAGAAATGGCAATTGCGATTGTGATTTCTGAAAGCCACCAGTTTCTGTCAGTAATAGTATACCGTGAGCACACTAAGCGTCCAAATGGATGACACTCCTTGCTGCTATTTCACCTGCTCTGTGAAAGAATCAAAATATAGGAAGAGGGCAGTTTTGTAGTCTGACAGTGACTTAGCCATGAATGAGGGCTGCCACTTCATGGTCACGGTTCGGAGGACCGAGATCAGCACTACCCTCCACGTAGGTAATAGCTGGACACCTTGGAGACAGCCAAAACAGAAAGGTTAATGTCTTCTAACAGGAATGCAACAACTGCTTCTACCAAGTGACAGATTGAAGGGGGTCAATAACAAAATAAATAAAAGCAGGTCTTTTAAAACAACAGAGATGTAACAGTACAAGAACAATAGGCAAAATATGCCCTTAAATAAGACACCACATGTAATGCACGAGAATACTCAGCTACATGTGGTGTCAGGGGAATATTAAGAAATAGAGAGAAAATAATGAGAAACAGGAAGATCATTGGACTTCCCATGCACCAATGTACAGGTACCACAATAATTTTAGGTATATGATTGATTTAAGGCATACTTTAAGGTCAGATAAATGTATAGCAGATCAATGTCACAAAACTGATGCATTTTTAGGGGCATTTTACGTACTGTATAGCAGATTATATTAGCTTTCTGCTTATATTAGCTAAATTAGCTGAAACCAAATAACTGCTAATATAAACAGACTGCTAATATAATTTGTCATGCTAACTGTACTCCAGCAGTAAGCACTGAGCGCTAATTATATCAGGCATTAATATGTACAACCAGAGTCATCACGCTAAATATATCAGGCTCTAATATTTTTATTTATTTATTTTTATTTAGTTTTTGTTAACCGGGTAGGTGCACTAGTCATAAAATGACTATTTTCAGGCACGACCCGGGAGAGTACAACAAAAGGAGAACAGTTGAACAACAGCAACATGGGTACAATAGTACAAATAGAGGAACAGTACAGCAGTGCTACAATGGGTAGAAACAACAAAAAATAATGGCAAGCATTATACAGATAATGGCAGTAAGATATATAATAAGTGCAGAAACCATGGACCCGACCTGTGGAGTGAAAGGGTTAATAAGATAGTAAGGTTATGTAGAGAGAAATGTGAGGAATGTTCAAATATAACAAGAAAGACTGACAGAAGGAAGGTCAGGGGTGGTAATTGGCAAAACAACAGTGGATGGTCAGCAACAAGGTTCAAGAAGGAAGAGAGCTAGTAGTCAAGAAGTTATTTACAAAGAGAAGGAAAAATATGGGGAGGGGAAGAGGAGAAAGTCTTGGAGCTGGATTAGAGCAGGGGTGACATTACTGCTAAGTCTCAGGAGCTTCAGGTTGGGTCAAAGCATGTACAAGCATCAGCTAAGGACAGATAACGACGATATTCACTTTTAAATCCAAAGTGAGACTGAGACAGCCGGAGGTTGAGTGGAAGAGCATTCCATAGCCTGGGAGCAGAGAATTGGAAGGCCCCTGTGCCTTTAGTCTGTCCGACATCTCGGAACATAGAGCAAGGATTTGTCAGCTGATCGCAGGCCATGGGAGGATGGTTGAGGGACCAGCAATGCCGCCAGCTGGGACGGGTTTTTTCCCCGGATGATCGAGTCCATTAGTGATCCAAGGTAGTATTGTCTACTGGCAGAGGATGAGAGCCAATTCAGATCCTTATAAAGAAGGCAGTGATGTTTGAGTCGAGGTGAGGAAGAGGCAAATCGGCATATATTGTTATAAGTTACGTCCCATTTTAGTAGGGAGGTTTTATGGGCAGAGGTAAGAATAGAGGCACCATAGGTAAGGGTTGGGAGCAGAATACCTTGGCCAATTGCTAATTTGGCCGAGGGGTGTAAGCATGTAGCTCGTTTTGTAAGCTACTCCTAGTTTCGAGTTTACAGCTTTACACGAGGACTGAATGTGAAGATTAAAATCCAGAAACTGGTCTAGGAGGATCCCAAGGTACTTGAAGGAAGTAACATTTTCAAGTGGAAATCCTCCTGGGTGAAGAACCTCCAGCAAACTAGAACAGGTCTTAATCTTCGGTGCAGAACCTAGGAGCATGGCTTTTGTTTTCTTTTCATTTAGTACAAGCTTACAGTCTAGTAGCCAGTCTAAGACCTTATTGAAGTCTGAAGTAAGTGATGTGTTTATGCAGGCAATACTAGAAGAACTAGTGTAGATGATCAGGTCATCAGCGTAGAGAATAGCTGAGCAGGATTCCAGGAACTCAGCTGCATTGTTGATAAAAATTGAGAACAGAAGGGGCCCAGGGATAGAGCCCTGGGGGACCCCAAGGTTGATAGTAGATGTGTTGGACAGGAAGGAGTTAAATTTGACAGCTTGTGACCTGTTTGACAGGTAGCTACAGAACCAGTCCACAACAGGGGTAGAGAAATGGAATTTATGGATTTTAACTGCTATACAGTAGTTTAAATGGTGTCACAACAAAATAAAAAGACATACACAGGTTATTTTATCCACACTGTGTCTTTATTATATCCACAACAGTAAAGGTCACAAATTCACTCATTTTATTCTTCTTGTAAAATACAGACGCATGCATTTAACTGTACATATAAGTCTCTTGAGTACTCTTCACATATTCATATACGCATATACAACAAATGGTGCCTGATGATGAGGTTACAGTGATTCCTCTCAGAAGACCCTGTGTCGCTACAACAAGTGGTATGGACAATGATGACAGAGATGAAGAGATATGTGGCTCTGCAAGCCATGCAGTACTGATGACATCTCAGAATGACTGCTCGACTGTCTTCTTGGTAATACTGTAGTAGTAAATTTTCAGATATATAGTACATAGTCAAAGTTGATCAATGGTAGATGGTAGCCCATGATGAGGGCACTGGGGAGAGGGCACTGACAATAACAGCAACCCGCTCCCCAGCGCATTGCAGGAACGGCTCCGAGGGGATATGGTGGCTGGATGGGGGGGGTGGGCAACTATAGTGATATCCTGTCACTATATGTATGTGTACATGGTGAGGTGGGAGTGGGCACACACAGCGAGGTATGTGGGGGGTTGTGCCACAGTCAGTTGCCGTGCCGACCCTGTGGCATGGTGGGTTGGTTTACTGGGTTCGGGTCTGGGCTGTGGTGCATTTTTGTTGCGCCTGGCCAGAACCTTTTTTTTTAAATATTTTCACCCCCCCCCCAACATGCACCCCCTGGAGTTGAGAATCCTTTAGAAGGGGGGGTGAGGGAGTGAAGCTAAGTCACTGGCACACTTTTGCTGTGCACTGGAGTGTCAGAGTGCCGAAATAAATTTTCGGCACTCTTGTCTTCTACATAATGGCAATTGCCTTTAGGCTTTCACTGTTATGACATAGGTCCAGGGTAGACTGAGCCTGTAAAAGGCTAAGACTTGATTATTCTCTGCTGTGTGTCTATATCTCCAACTGTACAGAAAATTCTTTGTGAAGGGAGAGATTTTGGAGGGCATCATAGAAAATACAAAGCCAGGTCAGCCAGCATGAGCCAAATGACTCACATCTTGCCAGAATTGGATTTGATTAGTATTTCTACTAGGCATTTGCTCTGCTAGATACACCTCCATCATGTGACACCTCATTACAGACATTAACTGATATGCCCAAGCAGTGCCACTGTTCATCATCTATAAGCTCCTAAATGTCCTGAGGCACAGGAAGATCATCAGAACTGTCATGAGGTCTAGTTTCCTGTTTTATGTCTTGCACAAATGTTTTTACATAACTTGATTTTTGCACTATGTCTCTTTGTTTGTGGACCTAGGTCGCCGGGAGGTGGGTATGTTGGCAGGATCACTCTCTGGTTTATGACTTGGGGGTGTTCAGCTAACTACCTCAGACCGGGTGCGGAACCTGGGCGTTGGGTTTGATGACTGTTTGACACTGAAATCACAGGTGTCGGCAGGTGTAAAAACCTCTTTTTACCATCTGAGGAACATCGCCCGGGTGAAGCACCTGGTTCCTCCTGACGATCTTCCTACTTTGGTCCACGCCTTCGTTACCTCCTGCCTTGACTACTGCAACGCCCTTTATCTTGGGCTACTGGGGGTCGATATTTGCCACTTGCAGCTGGTGCAGAATGTGGCAGCCAGACTATTGACTGGTTCCTCTAGGTCCAGTCATATAACGCCTGTGCTCCGTGGACTGCACTGGCTGCCAATATGCTGGTGAATCACCTTCAAGGTCAGTTTGCTGACCTATAAGGCCCTACACAATCAGGGACCTGGCTACCTGAAAGATCTCGTTTGTCCCTACTGTCCCTCCCGCTCTCTCTGATCCACTGACGAGAGATTGCTAGAGATTCCCAGGGTTCGTTTAAAGACCTCTGCGGCCAGATCTTTTAGTTTTATATCCCCAACCCTGTGGAATTCTCTACCTCGTCAGGTGCAGGATTGCCTGACTGTTCAAAGCTTTAAGGGGGCATTAAAAACCCATTTGTTTAGTCTTGCCTACAATTAATTTTAAATGTAGTTGCCCTAGATTAATTTTAATATTGTTTTAATTATTTATTGATTTTACTATGTTATGTACAGGAGCCTTGGTTTCGGAAAGGCGCCTTTTATAAATAAAGTTTGCTTTGCTTTGCTTTGCTCGCTTTGCTTTGCTTTGATTTCTGTATATACCTCTTTTTGTGACCAATTCTGTGTTGCCCCTGAAAAAAGGACTCTTTGGTTCCAGTGGGTCTACCCTGTTATCGAAAACCAATAGACAAATACATAAGCAAATAAATTAGTATCAATGTCACACATTTTTTTTCTGTGTCATACTCGTGCTCACACCCTGCACTGACACGATGAGAAGGCACAGCAGGAGTAGCAGTGATACCAGGAAGTTGTGTGTGCATAATTATTTATTTATTCAAAATTTGGTTCAGGGAAAGGCACACTGAGCCAAGGCTCATTTCCAAGTGTGACCCGGGGGGGTAGGGGAGAAAGGAAATACTGTCAGAAGTGCATATACTAAAAAGGTGCAAAATACAATACAGAGCAGAGCCAGGGAATAGTAGGTATCAACCACATTAACTAAGCACAGAATAGAGTTTCAGGAAAAAATTGGTGAACCAGGGTAACATTACGTGGTGGCCAAGGTTAAATATACTGCAGAGCTAGGGGATAACACCTAGAACAAAAGGGAACATAGTGAGGGCCAAGGACATAAGTGGCATAGGTAGGGGGAGAGGAGGAAGAGGGAGGGAGGAGGAAGGAATTGGGGCAGAGAGGGTCAGGAGTGGGAGGGGGAGGGGGGGGTAGGTACAGGGAGAGACATGAAAAAGTTTTAGCAGATGTTTGAAGTCCCAAAGAGAGGGAGAGAGCTAAAGAAAGGAGGGGAAGGAGTTCCAGAGAGAGGGGAGGTGGTAGGAGAAGATGGTCTGCCCATCCCTCGAGTGGGAAAGGAGAATGGAGACAATGTGGGGATCCCTGGAGCAATGCGGGATCCCTGGAGTGCAGGGAGTAAGATGAGGAAAGAGCAGGGTAGAGGAGAAAGGAGAGATAAGATGGAAGTGAGTTGAACCAGCATTTAGTAATGACAGAGGTGCAGTAGAACTGGTGACATAGAGGAAGGGGAAGGATGGACAGGGATGAGTAGAGGGAGCAGTGGTGCATGCAGAGAGAAGCATTGGAGGTGAAACAACAGAAGGTATTGTAGAGAGTGTCCAGTCTGGCAAGTGAGGAGGAGGGAGCAATACCATAGACCACGTCAGCATAGTCCAAAACTGGGAAGATCATTTTGGATATTAGTTCCCATCAAACGTAAAGGGAAAAGTTGTCCTTGTTTCAGTACAGGACCCCAAATCTGGGGAGCAGTCTAGCATGGATGGCATCAATATGGGCAGAAAAGTTAGGCATACTGTTGAGCCAGACCCCTAGGTACTTAAAAGCAGAGACACACTCAAGTTGGATGCCATCGAAAGTAGATAAGATAGTGTGTCCATATTCTTGATGGTTTCGTCATGTTGCCTGTGATCTTCAGCTCAAGTGTATGTAATAGTTTCTGTTTTATGTACTTTCTCCATCCTGGGGATATAAATAGGTCTTTATATCTGGCATTGAGTAGTGCTGGTCAGAAAAAGTTCTGTCCTATTTAAAGCTGTAAAACCTTTCTGTAAGTAAGGTAACAAACATCTGTGACACTTGGATGACTACACAGTCCTCTTGCTGTGGACCAGCTGCTGTGATTTTAATTAACCACCAGTGTCACCAGCTCCAGTACCATCATTGCAGTCATCACCACCGCCATCACCATGGTTTTGCTGGGTTGTTGTAGATCTGTTATAATGGTATGTGTATGCCTTATAAGTAGACTCACCATGGGCGTGGCCATGCTAAGGGTCACTGATTCTACACTGAAATCATTTGATGCTTGTTCATATAGCTGTACAAATGAGATAAGCTGTTTCAGACAATCCCACCACTTTTGACTGATATCCATTACAGTCCACATCATTGAATTTCATTTCTCAGTACATCATTTTCTGTTCCATGAGTGTCTCAACCATATGAAAGATGGAGGTGCACCACATGGAAACATGGACACATATTCAATTTTGCAGAGTTGAGAAGAATTCTGTTTCTGTTGGTAATGAATTAGGAGCTCTGTGCATTTAGTAAAATGAGGGAAATACTTTGTAATCTCCCATGCAGTATTGATTGGTTCTTTTAACTGTGCATGTTTGCTGAGCACGAGTCATCACCAGATTTCATGTGTGGGTGAAGTAACCACCATTTATCACCTTCTAAATGCTATGGCCATAATCCATCACAGAGATACCTATATTCAAACTGTGAGTGGCTACCCATATGTTTTGCAGTGATCAGATGAACCACATAATGTTTTCCTCAGTGTGTTCCCTGCATCACTGACACATTAAGTAAGGCAGTTACTCTATTGGTGTGCCTCTCTGAGACTGCCTGCTTTGAATGTGGTGGTGGTTGCAGGACTGGTATTTCAGTGGCAACATTTGAAATGGAAAAAACAAACGGCAGAGGGAGACTCAGGAAGCTTTGGTTTGAATTACTGGTCCAGATATAGTGAAATGTATGCATGACCACACTTTGCATCCTTCAGAATTTTCATCATCTTCAGCTTTAGCAAGGCCTTCAATACAATACCACATAGGAGGCTACTAAAGAAGCTGGAGGACTTGGGAGTGGAAATTGGTTGATAGATAACTGGCTAAGGGGAAGGCAAAAGAGAGTAGTGGTTAATGGGGCTAAATCAGGGGACAGGGAGGTCACAGTGGAGTGACACAGGGAATGGTCCAGGAAACTTTCCTATTTAGTACATCCATAAGCAACATCAGGGAGGGTATCCAGGGAAAGTCATGTCTCTTTGCTGATTACACAAAGCTATACAGCAAGGTGAATCATGAGAAAGGGATGTGGGACCTCCAGAATAACTTCAAGAAACTAGAGAAATGGTCTAAGGTATGGCAGTTAAGGTTCAATGCCAAAAGGTTCAAAGTGGGGAATATTAGTCATGAAGTGAATTTCATCTACTTTGACTTATGCAAGGCATTCAACTCGGTGCCACACAAAAAGTTGCTGATGAAATTAGAGGATCTGGGTGCAGCAAATGACATAGTTGGATGGGAAGCTGGCTGGATGGGAGACAGCAGATGACAGTGATAAATTGAGTCAGATCTGAGGAGAGGGAGGTCACCAGTTGAATGCCAGTGAGTACAGTCCTTTTCAATATACTCATCAGCAGCATAGAAGAAGGAATACAGGGCACGATGTGTTTCTTCACAAATGACACTAAGCTCTGTGGTAGGTTAGACAGGGAGGAGAGGGTAAGGGAAATGCAGAGGGACCTGCAAAGACAGGGGAGGTGGTCCAGAGTTTGGCAGCTGACATTCAACACCAAAAGGTGCAAGGTAATGCACATAGGGACCAAGAACCCCAGAAGAGAGTATTGGATGGGATGAGTTAAGCTGGATACACCTTCTGTGAAAATGGACCTAGGAGTCTTCATAGGTCAAATCCGAGAAGAGGGAGGTCACCAGTGGAGTGCCAGTGAGTCCAGTCCTTTTCAATACATTCATCAGCAGCACAGAAGAAGGAATACAGGGCAAGATGTGTTTCTTCACAGATGACACTAAACTCTGTGGTAGGTTAGACAGGGAGGAGGGGGTAAGAGAGATGCAGAGGGACCTGCAAAGGCTGGAGAGGTGGTCCAGGTTTGGTAGCTGATCTTCAACACCAAAAAGTGCAAGGTAATGCACATAGGGTGCAAGCACCCCAGAAGAGAGTATTGGATGGGAGGAGTTAAGCTGGATACACTTTCTGTGAAAATGGACCTAGGAGTCATCATAAATGACTCCCTTGAACAATCTAGCCAGTGTAACACGGCCTACTGAAAGACAAACATGATGCTGGGTTGTATTGGTAGGGGTTTGTCAGCAGAAGGAAAGAGGTATTACTACCTCTGTATAGATCACCAGTGAGACTACACTTAGAGTGCTGTGCCCAGTTCTGGAGTCCTCACTTAAGGAAAGACAAGGACAGGCAGGACACAGTGTAGGATGGGGTGACCAAAATGATTCAGGGGAAACAGGACAGATCCCATGAGGATTGGCTTAGGGCACTGAACATGTACTCACTCAAGACTAGACAAGAGAGGCGTGATATGATAATGACCTTCAAGTTCCTGAAAGAAATGAACATGGTGAACTGTGAGAATCTATTCAACAAGAGTAGCGAATCAAGAACACAAGGTCATGACTGTAAGCTGAGGGGGAGGTTCAGTAGGGATGTGAAAAAGCTTTATTTTACAGAGAAAGAGAGAGAGGTTGAGCCATGGAACAGTCTTCCAGCAGAGTTGGTAGGCACCAAAAACATCAAACATGGTTGAGATAGAGTTAAGGGGGCTAAGTGGTTAATCATGAGGGCAGAAATAAAACAGGGAGCAAGGGGGTGGAAAGTGTTAGCAAAAACCATATATTGACAACAGGTCTCAGGATATGATAGGGTGCTATGGGCAGACTAGATTGACCATTGGCCTTTTTCTGTCATCATTGTCTATGTTTTTAAGTAAAGCACTTAGGCAGATGGAATCTGCACACAGACTAAAGGATAAAAGGAGTTAGACTGGCTGCTTTAACAGAGAACAGACATGGGGGGGTCATAATTAAGGCATAGAATTCTGGGATTCCATGGCCATAGAAGTTTCTACAGAATTTGCATCATGCAGCAGAACATATATAGTACTGTACCACTGAATTCACTGTTCTTGGTGAATTTTCATTCAGATATACAGTTTCCATATTACCTGGCTCCCTTCCCCATCTTGTGTATCCTGAAGTACCTCCTCTATGCTCGTAATGTGATGTCACTGCTGATATTATATCATATTTTTGCCAATTGTAGGACTGTATTCTGCCACAGAAATAAATAAATCATGCCACAGAAATCAGAAAATGCTGCTGTTAAAGCCTAAGAGTCCTGTTACAGAAATCAAGAATTAGTGCCATAGAGCACTAGGGGCCCTGGTCACAATCATAATTCCCTTAAGGAAACAAGTAAATGCAACAAAGAATGCAGCACGGTATCAAGGATTCTGTGTCGTATAGGGAAGGATTTTGACAATATGAGAAGTAAGGTGATACTGCCATTCAGCAGAGGCACAGCTTTTCCTGGATACCCTCTCTGATGTCACAGATGAACATATTTAATAGGACAGATCCCTTGTGTGGCTTCATCTGGAGTACTGTGCCCAGTTCTCTAGCTGTCATCTGAGAAAGAACATTGCTAGACTAGAAGCTAATTGGTGTTCTGAGGTCGAAGACCAGAGTTTGCTGACAGAGTGGAGCGAAAGCACCTGGATTTATCTTAAACAGCCACTGACACAAAGTGCTGAATGTTCCATTTTGAAAGGGAGACCTAATGTTATGTTAAGCATTGTGTTCAATGTTGTGACAGATTCTGAGTTTATCCTGTTTTATTTATTTTTTTCAACTTCTTTCTCAGGGGTCCACATGCATGTTTACACTGTGAAGCAGCTTTGCCGGTCCCGCTTTGGAGTCGTGGTGACGTGAGGTAGTGGAGATCTGTCAGTGAAGTGGGAGAGGTGCTGCTTATTTCAAGTCTATTGTGGTAAGCATGGTGATTGCAAGCCATGTGTAGTATGAAGTCAGAAAATACTATTAATAGCCTATAACTGAACCCCTGTATATAGTTTTAGCTCACTCAAACTCAATTTCTTGGTCACTGGGACTAATGGCATAAGGTGCTAGCTAGAATGGGCATCAATGAAGCATTAAAAACATAACCTTTACCAGTACACCAGTTCTTGATATGAGAAATCTTCCAAGAGTCTGTTGGTGATAATAAAAATCATGGATCGGCGGCCACCCTGAAGTTTATAGGATTGGAAACAATTAAGCAATCAGGGAGAGGTAGAGATCTACATAAAAAGTTACTAGAAAGAGAAGCCTACTGGATTCATGAGTTAGAAGCACTACAAACCAAGGGGTTAAAATGAAGAAACATTACTAAGTTGATTTTTAATCCAACTATATTGTATCTACTGAAAGACTATAATTCAGGACTCTCACTGAACTATGACTCCTTTTAGAGCTCCTCTTTTCCTTTTATTTGTTTATTTAATTTTTCTTAGTCTTATGTAAATGAATATTTGTGTATCTATGGCTTAATGTCGCCTGTCTCGAGTACACCTCATGTAGTCACAATATTAGCAATATATTTATAAACGGATACATAGGCATCATGCCAAACCCCGAAGCAAGGGCCACTACACTGCAGATATTTTCTATTATTTTTTGTGTTTGTCATGTGATGATGTCTAGGCATTTAAGACATGGAATATAGTGATCAACTAGTATGGGCCTTGTAGAATACAACGAGATAGTGCTAGAATGAACGCTCAGCTCGGATAGTGCCTCACCATCACAATGCCCTTTAATGTATATCAGTGGCAATAATTATGCTACCATTGAGGCAACCTAGGGTTATAGGCTCTAATAAATGAACACTGTCACAGGCATAGTTATATATGACAAGGACCTGAAGATAAATGATGATATATCATATAAGAGCATTTTCCCAGGTCAAAAATGTTAATTTCCAGTAGTAAGTGGAGCATCCTGTGTCCCATTTGGAAAACAAAATACACGTCAATGTAAGTAGTTGCCTTTTTGAGTGAACACAGTATATGGCACATTGACTTTCCTTTAGAATCGGTATGTATATATGCATTAAGGAGGTATTGTTGAACAGAACATCAGATAAACATCAGTAGCAATTTGGATGTATTGTGCCAGATATTGGTGATGATTGCATACTAGAGTATTTTCATCAGAACAAGGAGAATGCACTATATAGCCAGCATTTGAAAACAGGAGGTACGGGAGAGTCTATTTCATGGGAATACAAAAAGGTAGGAAAGATTATCAAGTTGGAGATTGGGATAATAAGCTACTTAGGCAGGAAACCTTTTGGATGTAAACTTGACACTGTGAAAAAAGGGTTTTAATCACTGTTTAAGCTAGGAACCTTCGCTTATTGGTAAAGTCCACAGATAATATAGGGTCAGAGATTTGCACTGCTGTATAATGTAAAGTTATATGTACATAAGTGTTGTACAGAATTGCTCTGTGTGACTATTAAGATGATTTGCTGCTTGTCCTTTAATATTCACGTTGCATCTCTATCTTCATCAGGTCCGGAGTGCCATGATTACCTGGCAGGATTTAGGACCAAGTGGAGTAAACTGCTTCAAAAAATAAAGGCAGGGTACAAACGCAATTAGATTTAGCTTTTTTTTTGTTTGTTAATTATTTTTGCAAAAAGGAAAAAATTAACAGACACGTTGAACTTACAATAAACAGAAACAAAAACAAGAGAGTGACATCACTTCACCCATTTCTCTGCTCTACTCAGTGCCATCTTTCAGCTCTGATAGCTTTTAAAATTCAGTGAGGCATGCTCTGCTCATTAGTGGCATCTGCCATCTGACTCAAACCACCTTCCATCAGTGCCATCTTAACCCTGCGACTGTGGACACATGATTCATTAACTCAGGCAGCCAGCAGACTGGTACAATGACAAACAAAATAAATTCATTCACTCCCTTCCCCCTCCTCAAAATGATACTGGCATTACTTTACTGAGCTTTGCAGACCTCCTCTAACTTTTGCTGGTTCACTTCCCCAGCCCATGGAAAGCAGGTTAATAGCCATGGAAAGCAGACAGATGACAAAACCCATTAAAGTGAATGCACAGGAGAAGCATCCCAGCAGAGGTCATGCTGAAGGGATCCAGACCTGATTTCACAAATTCAGCAGCCATGCTGATCAGGAAGCTTCAGTATGACAGTGGCAGTGCTTTCATGTGGCTCATTTCAAAATGGGAAAAATATAACTTTTCTACACCTAAAAATGATGTTGCATGTCGATAGGAGCTGAATGGGAATATGTAATGCACAAAAGGTCTGGAAATGATGTCAGCTGCTCATTAAATATATATTTATTTACAATTCTCTTCATTTTGAAAGTAGCAGGGTAAGTGGGGAGAAAAGATCTTTAAGCAGTGGTAGGGGCACTTTGAAACTTGGTAGGCAGTGATTGGGGTACCTTGAAACTTGGGTTTTAAATTTTAACAGGTGGAGTGGGGGAAACTAGCTCAGGAACTTAATCTTGGGGCGAGTAAATTCAGGAAGCCCTGTGAATCAGGTGTGTAACTGGGGGGTGGAGCTGACAGAGGCTTAGTGCCTTCTAACAAAAAGAAGATTTAAAAGGTCAAGTTAGTTGGGGTCCTGAGGTGGAAGATCAGAGGTTGCTGGCAGAGTGGAGTGAAAGCACCTAGTTTTACCTTAAAGGTATATTTATTTATACTTCTCTTCCTTTTGAAAGTAGCAGGGTAAGCGTGGAGAAGAGATTTGTAAGCAGTGGTTGGGACACTTTGAAACTTGGCAGGCAGTGACTGGGGTACCTTGATAACTTGGGTTTTAAATTGTAACAGGTGGTGTGGAGGAAACTAGCTCAGGAACTTAATCTTGGGCTGAGTAGATTCAGGAAGCCCTGTGAACCAGGTGTGTAAGTGGGAGTGGAGCTGACAGAGGCTTAGTGCATCTTACAAGAGCACTATAAAAGTACTTCCACTCTAACGTGCCCAGCAAGTTAATGTTCCAATGAGTGAATGGGACATTGTGGCCATCACTGAAGCCTGGTCTAATGATAATCATGACTAGGAGATGGCCATACCTGGCTACAACATATTCAGAAGAGACAGGGCAGGTAGGAAGAGAGGAGGAGTGGCACTGTATGTGAAAAATGACATAACGGCCACAGAGATCCAGGAGGAACAAAATGGGGGAGAGATATTGTGGGTTAAGCTGGAAAGGAAAATGGGGCCAGCCATCCGCACAGGTGTGGTCTATAGACCACCAGCCCAGAAGGAAGAAACAGATAGGGAGCTGATGCTTGCCATCCAAAGGATGGCAGACAAGGGTGAGGTAGTACTGGTTGGAGACTTCAATATTCCAGACGTGGACTGGAGCATCCCAGCAGCAGCATCAACTATGAGCAGATTTATTCTGGAATCCCTTCAGGGTGCCTTCCTCAAGCAACTGGTCATGGATCCAACTCAGCAGAAGGCAATACTGGACCTTGTGCTCACAAACAGGGACAGTGTGATGGGGGTAACAGTGGGGGAGCACCTGGGGAACAGTGACCACCAGTCATTGTGGTTTGAAATCACAGAAAGAGCAGAACCATACCACACAAAAAACATGAATCCTGGATTTTAGGGGGGCAGACTTTGAGAAAATGGGGAGACACTTGAAAGAGGCATTAAGGGGAATGGAGCAGGAATCAGGGGTTGAGAAACAGTGGGCAGTATTTAAAATGGGGATTACAAGAGCAACAGAATTATGCATTAAGCAGGTTAGCAAGAGGAAAAGGAAGAGGAGACCATTATGGTTTTCCAAAGAGGTAGCAAAGAAAGTGAAAGCCAAAAAGATTGCATTCAGGCAATGCAAAAAGACACAGGCAGAAGGGGATAGGGAGAAGTACCAGGAGAAGCAAAGGGGAGGCAGGGAGGTCAGTAACAGAAGCCAAAGCTCAGACAGAAGAACACATTGCAAAATCAGTGGGTAGAGGGGACAAAACCTTTTACAGGTACATAAGTGAAAAAAGAAAGGCAAAGAGAGGGATAGTGAGACTGAAGGGGGAGGATGGGGGCCGTTTGGAGGATGTCAACAGTAAATCTGACATATTGAACAGGTATTTCTGCTCAGTCTTTACTGAGGAAGATGAGGGTAATGGGTCTGAAGGGAGTACAAGGGGTGAGAATGGTGCAGAAATGGACACAAGTCCCTTTACACGAGAAAGGGTCTTGAAAGAACTGGAAATAATAAGAGTTGATAAAGCAATGGGGCCAGATGGGGTGCACCCCAGGGTCCTTAAAGAACTAAGAGAGGTGGTGGCTGAACCTCTGGCTATCCTGTTTAGCCGATCACTGGAAACAGGGGGAAGTACCCAAAGACTGGAGGACAGCAGATGTAGTCCCCTGATACAAAAGTGGGAACAAAGAGGAAGCGGGGAAGTACAGACCAGTCAGCCTCACCTCAGTAGTGGGGAAGATCATGGAAGCACTACTGAAGGAGAGATTGGTGGAACATCTGGTTGTCAATAGGCTACAGGACCCAAGGCAGCATGGTTTCACCAGGGGGAGGTCATGTCAGACCAACCTCGTTGAATTTTTTGACTGGGTGACTAGGGAGGTGGATCAGGGGAGGGCAGTGGACATGGCCTATCTGGACTTCAGCAAGGCCTTTGACACTATGCCACATAGAAGACTATTACACAAACTGGGGAATATAGGTGTGGGCAGGACAGCAGTGTGGTGGGTAGGTAGGTAACTGGCTGGGCGGCAGGACACAGAGGGTGGTGGTAAATGGCTGTCACTCCACAGAGGGAACAGTGACCAGTGGAGTACCACAGGGATCAGTGCTGGTACCGGTCCTATACAACATCTTCATAAGCGGCATTGCACAGGACCTAGAAGGCAGAATTTCACTGTTCGCTGATGACACAAAACTCTGTAACAGAGTAGACACACCAGAGGGTGTAGACAGAATGAGAAGGGACCTGCAGAAACTTGAAGAATGGTCAGAGATTTGGCAGTTGAAATTCAATGCAAAGAAGTGCAAGATAATGCATATGGGGCACAAAAACCCTGGCACAATATATCAGTTGGGGTGAGGATATAGCATGCACCAAGCAGGAAAGGGATCTTGGGGTTATCATCTCTGATGACCTCAAGGTAGGAAACCGTGTGACAAGGCAGCAGGTAAAGCAAATAGGATGCTGGGATGCATAGGCAGGGCATCACCAGCAGGAAAAGGAGGTCATAATTCCACTATAGAAGACACTAGTGAGGCCCCACCTGGAGTACAGGTGTACAGTTCTGGAGACCTTACCCTACGTAAGGACATAGACAGGTAGAGAAGGTTCAGAGGAGGGCAACAAAGATGGTACATGGATTGCATCACAGTCCTATGAGGACAGGTTGAAGGAACTGAATATGTACTCCCTGGAGGAGAGGAGGAGAGAGGGGATATGATAGAGACATGCAAGTATCTTACAGGAGGAAACAGGGTGCAGGAATACACTATTTTTAAGTGAAAAAGATGTTCCAGGACTAGAAGGCATGGGATGAAGTTGGAGGGAGGACGATTTAGAGGAAACGTGAGGAAGAATTTCTTCACAGAACGGGTGGTGGACAAGTGGAACACCCTGCCAGAGGAAGTGGTGGGGCCTGAAACAATCACGGGATTTAAGAATGCATGGGAGAGACATAAAGGAAATCTGGAGGTCAGGGGTAAGGGGCAACAGACTTCTAGGAAAACATAAACTGAACTTACAAGCTCAAATGGGCAGACTGGGTGGGCCATAGGCCCTTATCTGCCAACACTGTCTATGTATCTATGTATGACAGTGAAGGAGTGGACCAGGTAAATGGCATCGTAGGCATTGGTAGGTGTCAGCAGAAGGAAATTGAGAAGCAGAGTACTCTGCCAGTTGACTAAGGCAATAAACCTATTCACTACTGTAAACAATCACAACTTGGAAGGGTGACAGGACAGGTGGTAATAGGTGTTTGACACACTATCTAGGGTAAGAGTAAAAAAGGGCTAATGTAAGCAAAAAGGTGGGAATCGGTGAAACACCTCATCTAAGGTAGGGGTTAAAAAAGGGACTAGAGTAAGCAAAACAAAAACAGGCAAGGTAAACACTAGCTGTGCTTTGAATGGTGCAGTGAAGTGGATGTGGGGCAGCAGTATTCAGGGAGACTTCCTGGAGACTGCAGTGCTGCTGCATTTGCATGCACTCCTCTGGGCTGAGGGTGGAGGTTGCTCATCTCCAGGCTGCTTTGGCTAGGATTCGGGAGGCCTCCTCCCCCACCCAGGGACCACCAAGTCTGCCACTACTGCCTCAAAGGCTGTCGGAAAGGAGGGGTGGCTGGACTACAGTGGGCTCAGGAAGGGTGAGGGTAGTGGGTCAGAGGCACATCTCCAAGATGGTTCTGCTGTGCAACTCATATGCTGCTCTGGTAGGATGGGACAGTCTCATGGAGGCACCTGCAGTAGTGGCCTGGGAGGATATGGTGGTCCTCCATACAGGAGGCCCCAAGGTGGTGGTAGAGGACTCCAGAGGAGGAGGAAGCTGCTCCTGGGGGACTCAATTGTTAGGAGGATAGATTTGGGGAGAGGGAGGGGGAGAGGGATGGGGATAGGGAGGTTAGGTGCCTGCCCAGCGCCATGACTTTGAGGGATGGAAAGTGGATCTCGGGAATCGGTAGGGCAGCAGGATGGGAGAGAGAGGGCAGGATGTCATTGTCCACCTAGGGACCAATGACCTGGCTAGGAATGAGGTTAGGAGAGTGCAGGAGGAGTTCAGGGAATTGGGGAAGAGTCTTAGGCAGGTAGTATGCTCAGTGGTATTTTCTGAGCTGTTGCTTGTCTATGACAGAGGGGAGGATAGGGTCCTCCTTACCAAGAACTTCAACTAGTAGTTGAAGGATTGGTACAGAGAGGAGGATTTCAGCTACAATGGGGACTGGGATCCCACCTAAAGGGATAAAGACCTATACAAGGGAGATGGCCTGCATCCATTCAGGAGGGGAGCCCAGTCTTCAGTGAATGGTTTAAATGCTACATTGGTAAGCATTTAAACTAACTGAGGGGGGTGGTAGAAGGAATCAGGGAGACATGAACTATCCAGCCCCACAAGCTGAAGTAGTCAATAGTGGAAAACCATAAGAGAGGGAAATCCCCAAGGGTTTCTAATAGCAGGACACAGAGAATAGTAGAAAAGAGGAGGGGTGGGAATGAAGACAGAAGGAATACAGAGAGTAGGCAATAGGGAAAAAAGAGGACTGACCAGAAGGGTGATAGAAGAATTTGGAAGGCCATGTGCACAAATTCTTGAAGTCTGGGAAATAAAATCCAGGACCTCTTGGCCATTATGGCAGAGGCTGATCTGGACATTGTTGCCAACACTGAGTCACGGTGCAACGAGAACCATGACTGGGATATTGCCATACCAGGCTATACTCTGTTCAGGAAGGACGGGGGGGTAAGAAAGGGGGAAGAGTGGCTCTTTATGTAAGGGATAGCATAAAAGCTACAGAGACACTGGGAATACAGGGAGGGGTGGAGGCACTGTTGGTTGCCCTAGAGACAGAAAATGGAACCACTATCTGCACTGGCATAATCTACAGACCTGCAGTATGGGGTGGGGTGGATAAGGTACTGGTGGAAGCCATCCAAAAGATGGTGATGAGGAGGAAGGTGCTGCTAGTGGAGAATTTCAGTCTGCTGCATGTGGATTGGAGCATTCCAGCTACAGCTTCAGCTAGGAGCAGTGACATCCTGGAGTCCCTGCAGGGGGAATTCCTCAAGCAACTAGTGTGGGATCACACTTGTGAGGGAGCAGTGTTGGACCTGGTACTCACCAATGGGGACAGCATTGAAGACATTGAGGTGGGTGACTGCCTGGGGTCCAGTGTGATCACCGTACAGTGTGGTTCAATATAACTACTGAGCCAGAATCGAACCACACTAAGGTGAGGGTCTTGGACTTCAGGAAGACCGACTTTGCAAAGATGGAGCAATGCCTCAGGGATGCCCTGGCGGGTGGGTGGGAGGACACGAGTGGAGTGGAGGAACAGTGGGCAATACTAAAAGGTGCCATGGGAAAGGCAACAAGGCTCTGCATTGGGCAAGTAAGCAAAAGCAAGAGGAAAAAGAGACCGCTATGGCTGTCAAAAGATGTAGCTGGCAAGGTAAGGGCAAAAATGTTAGCATTCAGGAAGTATAAGGAGACACAGAAGAAGGAGGATAGGGAGGTGTATCATGAGATGCAGAGGGAAGCAGGAAAAGCAGTCAGGAGCTCAAAGGCAAAAACAGGAGAAAACAGCACAGGCAGTAAAGAAGGGGAATAAGACATTGTTTAGATATGTAAGCAAAAGGAGAAAAATCAGGGGAGGGATTATAAAGCTAAGGAGAGGAGGAGGGAGTGTGTATGTGTGTGTGTGGCGGGGGGGGGGCAGGAATAAGAAGGCATCCAGAACAAATATTTTTGTTCAGTATTTATGGAGGAAGGGGAAGGTGGGGGACCACAGTTAAGTGACAGCAGAATCAAAGCAAGGAAGGTGGACACTAGTCCATTTACAGAGGAGAAGGTCCTGAAGGAACTCGCAAATCTGAAAGTGGGCAAGGTAATGGAGCCAGAAGGGATACATCCAAGGATATTGAAGGAGCTCAGAGAGGTGCTGGCTGCACCTCTGACAGTCCTGTTCAACCACTCACTGGAGACAGGAGTGGTTCCGGAGGACAGGAGAAGAGCTGATGTAATCCCACTTCACAAAAGTGGTAGCAGGGAGGAAGCTTAAAATTACAGGCCAGTCAGCCTGACCTCAGTGGCGTGGGAATTAATGAAATCAGTTCTGGAGGAAAATGTCGATAGATTTAAAATTGAGTTAAACATCTATTTATTTAGCTTAGCTTTCCCTAGTCATGGATGATCTGTTTTAATGTGCTTGTCTATTTTATTTTTCTGTATCTGATTTTATGTACAGCGCCTTGGTTCCGAAAGGCACTATAAAAATAAAGCTGATTTGATTTGATTTTGATTGTGGAATATCTTGATACCAGCAGCTTACAGGATCTGAGGCAGTATGGATTCACCAGGGGAGGTCATGTCAAATAAATCTGATAGATTTCTTTGACTGAGTGACCAGGGAAGTAGATCAGGGTGGAGCAGTAGATGTGGCCTACCAAAATTTCAGTAAGGCCTGCAACAGTGTTCCACATAAGAGACTAGTAAACAAACTGGGCAGTCTGGGAGTGGGGCCTAAAGTGGTAAACTGGTTAAGAAATTGTATGGGGGATAGGTGTCAGAGGGTGGTGGTAAATGGAGTTGACTCCCAGGAAGGGAGCATGACCAGTGGGGTGCCACAAGGATCAGTACTGGGACTGGTTCTCTTTCATGTACTTATTAGTGACATTGCAGAGGGACTAGAATGGAAAGTGTATCTTTCTTCAGATGACATTAAAATCTGCAATAGCATAGACACTTGGGGGGGGGATAGCAATCTAGGAAAGCCTGGGGAGTGGTCAAGAATGTAGCAACTAAGTTTTAATCTGGAGAAATGCAAAATCATTCACTTAGGGCATAGAAACCTAGTGGCAGAGTATAAGATGGGGAAGTGGTACTGATGACCACCAAACAGGAAAGAGACCTGGGGGTAATCATATCTGATGACCTAAAGCTGGCCAGAGCGTGTGACAAGGCTGAGGGGAGAGACAGATGGGATGCTAGGATGCATTGAGAGGGGTATCATCAGCAGAAAGAGGGAGATGGTTATACCAATGTATAAATCATTGGTGAGACCTCACCTGGAGTACTGTGTCCGGTTCTGGAGACCACATCTCTGGAAGGGCATAGACAGAGTACAGACAGTCCAGAGAAGAGCAAAAAAAATGGTTCTGGGTCTGCATAAGGGACCATATGAGGAGTAAAGGACTAAAGAACCTCACTATGTACACCCTGAAGGAAAGAAGGGAAAAGGGGGATATGATAGAGACTTTCACATACGACATGGGTATAAATAAGGTACAAGAGGGAAACATTTTTCAGAAAAAAGATGCTCAAGAACAAGGGACATGCTATGAAGCTGGAAGGGGGTAGACTCAGGGGAAACGTATTGAAGTACTTCTTCACAGAGAGAGAGTAGTGGATGCCTGGAGCAGCCTTCCAGTGGAGGTGGTGGGGGCAAAAGCTGTGGCGGGATTCAAGAATGCATGGGATAAGTGTAAGGGAACCTTAGTCATTAGGGAAGGGAGGGCTAAGCTGGAGATCAAATAGGGTCTACAGTATTATGGTAGGTAGGGAAAATGAGCAGATTGGGTGGGCCATGTGGTCCTTATTTGCTGTCAAATTCTATGTTTCTATGTTTTAGAGTCAGTACAGTGAAGGGTCACCAACATGATCCAGGGCCAACAGATCAGATCATATGAAGATTGGCTGGAAGTTCTAAACATGTATTTGTTAAGAGGCTAGGCAGGAGTTGGGAGGACATGACCGAAACATGTTTCTCAGGAGTATAAACAAGATAAACAGGGAGGACCTATTTGCAAGAAATAGGGATACAGTCACTAGGTGGCATGACTGGAGGTCAGTGGGAGAAATTCAGGAGAAACCTAAGGAAGTTCTTCTTCACTTAGAGGCTGTGGGAACCATGGAACAGACTGCCGGTGAAGGAAGTGGTGCAGCTACACTTCACAGATTTAGACAAGTTTGGGGCAGGGCAAGGAGACTTATATTTCCCAAGGGGAACAGCAAGGTCTGCATAGTGGGGTAACAGGGGAAGGGAGGAAAGCAGCCCCCAAGAACTGTAGGTTGGTGGGGTGAGGTAGTATGGCAAGGGCAGACTCTATGGACCTTCAATCTGCTTCTATTGTCACATTCTATTTTTCTGTATTTCTATGCATACGATTCACATGTAACTGGCAAAGCTGCCAATTACTGCACATGTGAATCATTTGCATGCTGGCCTAATATATGGATCAGGCCCTAAGTTTGCTTTTTAGTGCTCTAATACTAAGCACTAATGGGACTGAATAATTCATTATTTAGGATACTTAGAGTCTGGTTTGGTTTCTCAGCATTAATAAATAATCTAATGCCCTCTTAATAATTGTATAAAAGAATAAGTGCTTAAATGCAGTAGACTGTTTCCTGCTGCTAAAGAACATTTAAGCTAAATTGCATATGCTCTGTTTTAATATTAAAAGACAGGCACCCTACCATGTTAGAAGTTTCTGTGACTTTTTGAGTCCCATGCAATTACTTATGATCATTTTTATATTGGATATATTACATAATCCAGTCCTTTCCCTCATTTAACAGCTCCTGTGGCTTGACCTACAGTAAAATTAGTAGACATGTGCCTAATGACGGAGGTGAATGCATAAAGAATGTATTTTATGCAGATGCATTAAAATGGAGAGCATTATGTTATGGTCCAGCACAATCAAGTTAAGCCCAATAGGAATAGCAGTAAAAAAGATAGTTCAATTACTTAAGGATGTTCCCTGGTATTTTAGAAACTGGTATTTAGAAACCCATGTCCAATGACTGATACAGTGGTAACACTACCTGTCTTATTCTGCTGGTGATTCTCCTCCCTAGGCACCCCAGTGTCCTCTTGCCCTGTCTACTGCCTTGTAGTACTGCTGCATTCCCTCACCACCTTGAAGTCATCAGATGTAATAACCCCAAAGTCCCTTTCCTGCTTTGTGATCATCAATATCTCTCTCCTCATAATATACACTGCCCCTTCATTTCTGTGCCCTAGGTGCATGGTTTTGCATTTTTTGCATTGAAACACAGTTGTCACATCCTTGATTACGCCAAGTTTTCTCAGGTTTCTACTCATTCATCCCACTCTTTGTGGAGTATATACCCTATTGCAGAATTTGGTGACATCTGCAAAGATATATGCCTTCTCTCCCAGCTCTTCTGCAATGTTGCTTATAAAGTAATTGAAGAGGACTTGTCCTAGCACTGAGCCTTGATTTACCACACTGATCACTCTCCCATCTTTAGTGTGAGTATTGTTTATGACAAACCTCTGTCCCATATCCATCAACCAATTCTGTACCCAGTTTACCACCTTTGGTCCCGCCCCCAAACTGCCCATTTTCCTTATAAACCTCTAATGTGGTACAGTGTTGAAGGCTGTGCTGAAGTCTAAGTAGGCCATGACCACCACCCTAACCTGATTCAATTCCCTAGTCACCCAGTCAAAGAAATTGATCATGTTTGACTGGCATGACCCCCCCATGAATCCATGCTCCCTCAGGTGTTATAACCTGCTGAATTCAAGATACTCCATAAGCCTTTCTTCTAATAGTGTCTCCATTAACTTCACCGCCATTGTTAGATTGACTGGCCTGTATTTGCCAGCTTCCTCCCTGCTGCCACTTTTATGAAGCAGAACTACATCTACCCTCCTCCAGTCCTCTGAAACTACTCCTCTTTCAAGTTAGTTCTTGAATAGAGCTGTCAGAGGTGCAGTGGGTACCTTCCTGAGCTCCCTCAGCACCTTTTAATGTACCCCACCTGCCGCATAGTCTTATCCACTTTAGATTTTCAAGTTCTCCTACAACTGTTTCCTCTGTGAATGGACTTGTGTCCACCTCCCTCTCCCCAGTGTTTCTGCTGTTTCTATGCAATCCATCCCCCTCTCCCTGACTTGTTGGAAACGTGGGAATATATGGGACACATTTTGGAAAAAAATGATATAATTATTAACAGTACAGTCATTTAAGGTGTTAACAAGCAAACTAAAGTAAAAATAAAACACAAATACAGCATTTGCCATGATCTTCTTGTACTTTTTTCATTTTGTAGCCATACATTCTAAATTTAGAAGTGTGTAAAACTAGGGAGGTTTTAGTTTTGCCAGATCACCTCTGGTTTTAGGTTTGGATTCACACCAATATTCATTCACCATAAAATGTGGTCTGCACCCTCATTTTTAAGTATAATATAATGGAAAACAGGCTAAATTAAGTAGAAAAAACTGTTTAATAGATACAGGACAAACACTTGGAATTTTTTATACACAGAGAGTGGTAAATGATTGGAACAACCTGCCCCTAAACATTGTCATTCGCAAAAACAAATACATTTATAACTGCAGGCTGGATAATTGGCTAATGGCAATGGAGAATGTTACCGGTTAAGAGTCCTGGGTGGCAACTATTTATGGGCATATTGACTGCAGTTCCCTATCTAGCCTCAGTATGGGCCTCAGTTAATAGCATGGCAGCTAGCAAGGCCCAGCTGTTAGTAAGTTCACAGGAAATTATTTATCTTGTAAGGTATTTTGAGCCAGTGTTAAAGTTGACTAAGCACATACAGAACACAATCCACATGCACGGAAGAAGAGGTCAGCACTCTGCAGTATTTTCAAATGTAGAAACTTCCACTTTTAATCCACAGAAAACAGCACAGAAAATCAGGCGTAAGTTCATACTGAACATCACTTTTGCATTCTATTGTTAAAAAGTCCATAGTGGTTCTAGTCATGCAAAAAAGTATTTGCCAATACTCAGACTTAATCCAAACACCCAACACCAAACATCATACAGATCCATTAACATTTCAATGTCAGAAGTGACGCCTTCATCAGAACATTCTGTGGAGTGCTGACCTCTTTTTCTGTGCATGCGGATTGTGTTCTGGATCGTTTTACCCCAGTAAGGTGCACCCATCCATTGCCACACAAGCTTTTGCCATAGTTGCATTTTGAACTTACATTAGAGCCGTGCTTGCTTTGTGACTTTTTGAATAAGCACATAGTTTCATTAGCTTGCAGTCTAAAGTAATAGCAAAAAATGACAGGAAACAAGACACGTTGAATAATGGGACATAGGCTGAGGCAATGTAACAGTTAAGTATAGCAGTATAGCAGTATAGCCTTGAAGTTAGAGTAACGAGCTGTGAATGAGCTTAGTACCTGGGTTTGATTTCCCATAACCTCCACTTGCATAGTGTGTGACTTTGAGCAAGCTGGTGCTTAACCACCCCAGTGCTCCCAGGTCACCCCTGACAACAGGCACCTCAGGCTTGTTGGCCTAGTTGGACTACACATACATGTGCCGCCGCACACACACACTCACACACACACACACACACACACACACACACAAAGTAACCCCTGGCTTCTTTGTTTAGTCTATTAAGCAACATGTGCACTGCTAATAAAAGTGGCTTGGTGACTGAAGGAGGATAACAGGACAGGAGGTCACAGTAAATGACAGGTGATGGTCTGAGAGTAGATATATTTTTTAAACAAGGTAGCAGCATGCACACACAGAATATATTGGACCCACCTATCCTTTTGAACTGTTTTGTTTTGATAATAAGCTGACTTTGTTGTTTGTGTTGCCAGCGATGGGCCCCCTTAGTTTTGACAATTGCTCAGAGTCACTTAGTATCCAGTGGAGGTTGTAGAAAATGGGAATCAAACCCAGGTATGCTGGATAACCTCAGTCACAGCTCTGTTCTACCCTCTAGGCTATAGCCAGATGCTTTCAATCAATCAATCAATCAAAGCTTTTTTTTATATAGCGCAAGTTTCAAGGAATCAAAGTGCTTTACAAGTTGTCAGAAAAGATTTCTTACATAAAATTATACATAAAAGCATCAGTACTAAAATCTTTAAGTTAAGCACTCATTCAGGGACTGCTTGGCTAAATAAAAATGACTTCAGCTGAGTCTTAAAATGGTCGATGGTCTGACACTCTCTAACTTGATGAGGTAGAGAATTCCACATGGTTGGGGCTGCAAAAGCAAATATATGGGCCCCAGATGACTTCAGTTTAACTCTGGGAATCTCTAGCAATCCCTAGTCAGTGGAGTGGAGGAGGAAATAAAGATGAAGGAGATCTTGCAGGTAGCTGGGTTCCTGGCCATGTAGGGCTTTAAAGGTCAGCAACCCGACCTTGAAGGAGATCTTCCAATTTATAGGCAGCCAGTGCATATAGCGGAGTACAGGCATGATATGGCATAATCTAGGTAAGCCAGTCAACAACATAGCTGCTGCATTCTGCACTAGCTGCAACTGGTGAAGATCTACCCCCGTTATCCCTAGGTATAGGGCATTGCAGTAATCTAGGCAAGAGGTCACAAAGGCGTGAACCAAAGTTGTCAGATCACCAGGGGAAATCAGATGTTTAATCCAAGCGATGTTTCTCAGATGGGAAAATGAGGCTTTGACCACAGCTGACACCTGAGATTTCAGTGTCAAGCTGCAGTCAAGAACAACACCCAGATTTTTAACCTGATCTGAGGTAAGCAGCTGGGGGTCCCTGAGCCAAACACCCAAGGTCTCACCAGCCTGCACCTTCCCACCCCGGTGGGTTGGTCCTAACACTAACACTTTGGTCTTGTCTGGATTTAACTTCAGCCAGTTGGTCTTCATCCAGTCCTGCATCTCAGTGAGGCAGTTGTTAAAAACAGAGACTGTTTCCTCCTGCTCAGCTGTGAAGGACATGTAGAGCTGAGTATCATCTGCATTGCAGTAAAAACTCAACCCATACCACCTAGTGATATCCACCAATGGCAGCATATACACTGCAAACAACATTGGGGATAATACAGAGCCCTGCGGGACCCCACAAGACAGGGGCAGTGAGACAGCAGAAAAAATTCCTGATATTACTCTCTGCATCCTGCCCATGAGGAATGATTTAAACCATCTGTGGACTGTCCCAGCCAGACCACAGCATACCCACAGGTGCTCCAGCAACACCCCATGGTCCACAGTGTCAAATGCCACTGAGAGATCAAGAAGCACCAAGATGGAATGGCTCCCTTGATCCCTCACCATCAGGAGATCATTCAGCAGTCAGACAAAGTAGCATCTCTGTACTATGCCTCTTCCATTAACCAGACTGGATAGAGTCTTAGATGTTATGAGTTGATAAATGATCATCCAATTGTGTGGTCACCACCTTTTCAATATAAACTTGCCCACAAAGGGTAGGTTAAAGACAGGTCTGAAGATTTCCTGGATGTCCAGATCCAGCAAAGTTTTTTTCAGGAGTGGTTTCACAACTGCCTCCTTCAGGGGTTCTGAAAAAAACCCTGTTGCTAGGGAACACTGGACTATCCTAGCTAAGACCGGGCTGATGACATCCATGCACCTCAACAGGAGGCGTGTTGGCCCTGGATCTAAACTACAGCAGGTCAGCTGCAGCTCCTGGATGATCCACACATCCACAATATCCAAACAGCCGAAGCCAGACCAGACAGGCCAAGTACTTGTGACCTCAAGCCCGTCACCTCAAGGCCCATTTTTAGGGAGCTGACTGGATCTCTGATCTGATAGTGGCATTCTTATCGGCAAAGAACTGAGCAAACTCATCACATCTAGACTGTGAAAAAGCCTCCCGTAACTGAAGACAGGTTGGATTGCACAACCTGTCAACAGTAGGGAAGAGCTGAGCTGGCCTGTTGGTTGCTGCAGCAATCTCCTTGGAAAGGAACTTGCCTTCTTACAGTAGATTGCCAACTGATAGTCTTTATAATGGTGACAGTTCTTGTGGACTGGTACACTGTGCTGTGCTGACTGAACACCTGGGCTACAGCAAAAGCCCTGCAGTCTCCTCAGCCCCACTCGCACACGCACACTCAGTCTGTGGCCCACCTCTCCTCAGTCTCTCTCTTTTCCTTTTTACAATTTTATTTCTGTGCTTTTTGTTTGATTGGTGGTGTGGTGATGAGGTGAGTGAACAAAGATCCCTGACCCTAACCTAATCCCTTCCTGCCTACTTGCTCCTTTAGCTCCAGCTGCTGCTGCTAACTTGTTGTGCACAGTGTGCAACCCTCCATCCTCACTAGCTGTCTGCTCTGTAATGGTGCAGAGGTAAGAACTGTGCTCTTATATATATTCTGGTTTGCAGATGTGCAAACCAAAGTATCTTGTGGTGTGCAGCCTCCCTTCTGCACCCTTTGACCTCTACATGTACATGCCTTAAGCCTGTCACATGACAGGCAGGCATGCAAGGAATTGGGGAAGCTTTCACAAAACAAACCAAAACAAAACAAAAAAAAACAGCTCTGAGATCTGAACCGGCAAGGTTCGGCTTAGGTGTCATGGAAACTGAGTCGCATGGATTCAGAGTGGCTCAGTTTCACTAGCAGAGGTTCTGCACACCTCTATTTAAAAAAATCAGTACTTTCCACCTAGTCATATTAAAGCACATAACATTGTATAGTTTTAAGTACTTTTGCATGAAACTGTCTAATATCCATGTCACATGTGTCAATGCTTCATTTTAGCTGAAGAACAAGACAATAACAGACATAAGAAAAAAGGGGTCACCATGCTAGTTTGGGGTTTTGGCTTAAACAGTGTAGCAATTTCTGAACTCAGTTTGAGTGTTAAGTTGTTAACAGTTGCTTCTTGGAAAAAAAACTGAGGAGGAGGGGGTCAGCAATACTTATCTATGTCATGTTATTTGCACAGTAAGACACTAAAGGCAGTGTAACCTTTACTAAAGTCATACTTCTTGGGTGTCACCTTATGACTAACAACACACCCAAAGCTAGTGACTGTACCACAGTCCCATGTTCCTGCTTGTTTATGCTTGCGTACACACCACTGTACAGGCTGTACATGTTTTTTGTTAATTTTTTTTTTTTTATTACTGTGGGTGAATTTAGTGCTCTTGAAAGGTGCTAGTTTGACTGCACTGGAACCTGAAGTTCTTTGCTTAACCAGATGGTGGGCAATCACAGTGCAAGCTTCCTCACAGTACCCCGCCAATGTGTCTACATCTTGCCATGGAGAGACCACCACATGGGAGACAGGGAAGTTCAGATACCGTGCCCATTTAGTCTTTGTCTTCTCATGTGAGACTGCCAACAAGGGTGCCAATTAGTGCCAATTGTGCTGGTGGTTTTTGATTGGACACTTGCACAATGGGAACTGGACTGAGACCCCAACTTATTCCACGTAGGCCACATAGCCATGAAACAGCCCTCAAGTGATATTGGCTTTCAGTCACTATCGACCTGTGCTGGATTTGAACCAGTTATCTCACGTGGAAAGGCTCCTAAACCCACTACCAATTCACTGAGCCAGCCAGTTCTCCTGAGGCTGTGCATGTTGATGACATTTACACAAACCTCAGCTGGCTGGATGCCCAAGTGGAGCTGAGAGGTATGTGTGAATGTTATGTCCACCATGTCATGTGTAATTGCTACTGTAGCACATGATAATTCATCAAAAAAATTATTTTATGAATTGTATTCAACATGCAAATACCTGGGCAAATTTATAAAAGCACTTTTCAGGCCACTGATCCAACCAATTCCCTGAAGCTGTGCATGTTGATGATATCTTTGGTACCTCAGGTATCAGTCCTGGGGCCAGTCCTCTTCAATATCTTCATCAGTGACATTGCAGATGGACTAGAGGGTAAGGTTTGTCTGTTTGCAGATGACACCAAGATCTGCAACAGAGTAGATGATCCAGATGGGGTGGGCAGAATGAGAAGAGATCTGGATAAACTAGCAAAATGGTCAGAAGAGTGGCAACTGGGGTTTAACGCAAAGAAGTGCAAGATAATGCGCATAGGGAAGAGAAACCCTGAAGCCACCTATAAGTTGGGAGGGGAGTTGCTGGCAATCACAAGGGAAGAAAGAGACTTGGGCATCATCATCACAGATGACCTGAAATCATCCAAGCAGACCACTAAAACAGTAGGTAAGGCTAGAGGGATGTTGGGTGTATTAGTAGGGCATCACAAGTCAGAAGAGGGAGGGTAATCCCCTTTACAAGACACTGGTTAGGCCCCATCTGGAGTACTGCATGCAGTACTGGAGGCCGCACCTTCACAAGGACATTAACTAAATTGAGGCAGTCCAGAGAAGGGCAACCAAAATGGTGCAGGGTCTGCATCAGAAAACATATGAGGACAGATTAACTGAGCTCAATATGTATACCCTAGAGCAAAGGAGGGAAAGAGGTGATATGATTGAACCATTCAAACACCTTAAGGGCATTAATATGCTGAAAGAGTCTAATATGTTTCAATGTAAGAAAAATAGCAGGACAAGAGGACATAGCATGATATTAGAGGGAGTCTGATTAAGAGGTAATGTGAGGAAGTTCTTTTTCACAGAAAGGGTGGTGGATGCATGGAACAGCCTACCTCAGGAAGTGGTGGATATGAATACAGTGCAGGGCTTCAAACGGGCATGGGACAGGCATAAGGGAGCAATGCAGATGAGTATGAATAGATAGGCCATTGACAGAGCAAAGGTCAAAGGCACATTCATAATGTAGAAAAAGAAATGGGCAGACTGGATAGGCCTTGCGGTCCTTATCTGCCATCAACGTCTATGTTTCTATCTATAAAAACTTCAGGTGGCTAGACGCCTAAGTGGGGCTCACAGGCATGTATGAATTTCATTGTTATGTCCATCATATCATGTTTAATTGCCTATGAAGCACATGATGATTCATCAAAAACATATTTATGATTTGTATAAGGAATGCAATTACCTGTGTAAAGTAATAAAAGCACTTTAAAACCACTATGCAATTTCTTTGTGGTTTACTTCTCACTAATATGCTTGACCGACTTGATATGATAACCCTTTAAGTGCTGGATATGTTTAGCCCATGTTTAGATTCTGGTAGGTATAATATATATATATAGATGTAGTTATATATATAAATATAAATCTGTATACACCGGCCACATTGTAAGAGGCTTTATCATACATATGACATCCCCACAGACAAACACATCTTCACTCACATTTGGATAGACAGCTACAGAGCCTTGGAAAGACACACAGATAGACAGACAGACCAATAGACAGACAGATGAGAGCACACTTTCAGACAGACATGCATGCACACCTTCATATGGTCATAGAGACCTTTAAACAAAATAAGACATGATGTACACCCACCACAGGATGCAAACACTCACAATGAGACACACGTGCACACACGTCTCAGGCAGAAATAAGCACACTCTCAGACAGCCATCATATACAACCTCAATGGGCACACATACACACTCTCACACAGACATATGTGGACACCCTCATAGAAACATACATGGGCACTCTCTCATAGAAATATGCACATGTTCATACAAGTATACATGCAAACTGTCACAGAAACATATGTGGACACCCAAAAACAAGCATACATGCACACTCTCAAATAGACATATGCACACTATCATACAAGCATACATGCACACTCTCACACAGACATATGAGGACACTCTCAAACAAGCATACATGCACACTCTCACATAGACATAGATGGGCATCCTCATACAGACATACATGCACACTCTTACATAGACATATGCACGCTGTCATACAAGCACACATGCACACACTCACATAGACATATGCACACTCTCATACAAGCTTACATTCACACTTTCACACAGACATATGTGGACATCCTCAAACAAATATACATGCACACTCTCATACAGACTTAAATGGAAACCCTCATGCAAGCATACATGCACGCACTCACATATACATACGTGGGCACCCACAAGAAAGCATACATGCACACTCTCACATACACATATGCACACTATCATGCAAGCACACATTCACACACTCACATAGACATATGCACACTCTCATACAAGCATACATGCACACTCTCACACATGTATGTGGAAACCCTCAAACAGGGACACATTCACACTTTGAAAAAGACATTTGTGGGCACCCTCATACAATCAGACATGCACACTCTCACATAGCTATATGGATACTATCATACAAACATACATGCATACTCTCACACAGACATATGTGGCCAACCTCATCAAAGCATACATACACACTCTGACACAGACATATGTGGACAGCCTCTTAGAGGCACACATGCACACTCTCACATAGTCATATGCACACTCTCATAAAAGCACACATGCACACACTCACACAGACATATACACATGCTCATACAAGCATACATGCACGCTCTCACATAGACATATGCACACTCTCACCCAGACATTTGTGGACACCCTCATACAAGCATACATGCACACTGCTACATAGACATGTGCACACCCTCCCTCATTCAAGCATAATTGCACACCCTCACATAGATGTATGCACACTCTCATTCAAGCATACATGCACACTCTCACACACGTATGTGGAAACCCTCAAACAGGGACACATTCACACTTTGAAAAAGACATTTGTGGGCACCCTCATACAATCAGACATGCACACTCTCACATAGCTATATGGATACTATCATACAAACATACATGCACACTCTCACACTGACATATGTGGCCAACCTCATCAAAGCATACATACACACTCTGACACAGACATATGTGAACAACCTCTTAGAGGCACACATGCACACTCTCACATAGTCATATGCACACTCTCATAAAAGCACACATGCACACACTCATACAGACATATACACATGCTCATACAAGCATACATGCATACTCTCACATAGACATATGCACACTCTTACACAAGCATATATGCACACTCTCACCCAGACATTTGTGGACACCCTCATACAAGCATACATGCACACTGCCACATAGACATGTGCACACCCTCCCTCATTCAAGCATAATTGCACACCCTCACATAGACGTATGCACACTCTCATTCAAGCATACATGCACACTCAAACAAAAACATATACATACCCTCATACAAGCATACATGTACACTCTTACATAGAAATATATAAACTCTTATAAGCATACATTCACACTCTCACACAATCATATGTGGACACCCTCATAGACACATACTTGCGCACTCTCTCATAGAAATATACACACTCTCATACAAGTATACATGCAAACTGTCACACTGACTTATGTGGGCACCCTCAAACAAGCACACATGCACACTCTCATACAGACATATGAGGATCCCCTCATATAAGCATACATGCACACTCTCACACAGATATACGTGGCCACCCTCATGAAAGCATACATATACACACTCACACAGACATACGTGGACACCCCCATACCAGCATACATGCACACTCTCACATAGAGATATGCACAGTCTCATACAAGCAGACATGCACCCACTCACATAGACATATGCACCCACTCATACAAGAAAACATGCACAGTCTCACCCAGATATATGTGAACACCCTCATACAAGCATACATGCACACTCTCACATAGACATATGCACACTCTCATACAAGCATACACGCACACACTCACACAGACATATGTGGACACTCTCGCACAAGCATACATGCACAATCGCACATAGACATATGCACACTCTCATACAGACATACATGCAGACTCTCACACAAACGTATGTGGACCCCTTATACAAGCATGCATGAACATGCTCTCATAGAGATACACACACACACACTCATACAAGAATACATGCACAGTGTCATTCAGATATATGTAGAAGCCCTCATACAAGCATACATGCACACTCTCACAAAGACATCTGTGGACACCATCATAGAATCAGACATGCACACTCTCACATTGACATATGCACACTATCATACAAGCATACATGCACACTCTCACAAATGCATATGAAACCATCATACAAACATACATGTACATTCTCACAAATACATATGCAAACTATCATACAAGCATACATACACAGTCTCACACAGACATATGTGGACACCCTCATAGCAGAACACATGCACACTCTCACACAGACATAGGCACATACTCATAAAATAACACATGCACACATTCGCACAGACATATACACATGCTCATACAAGCATACATGCACACTGCCACATAGACATATGCACATTATTACACAAGCATATATGCACACTCTCCTGCAAGCATACATGCACATACAAAAACATATACACAGCCTTATACAAGCATACATGCACACTTTTATGGAGACATATGCAAACTCTCATAAAAGCGTAAATTTGCACTCTCACACAGACATATGTGGACACCTTCATACAAGCATACATCAACACGCTCTCATAGAAATATACACGCTTTCATACAAATATACATGCAAACTGTCACACAGACTTATATGATCACCCACATACAAGCAACCATGTGCAGTCTCACATAGACATATGCACACTATCATACAAGCATACATGCACACTCTCATACAGACATATGAGGACACCCTCAGATAAGCATATGTGCACACTCTCACACAGACATATGTGGCCACACTCATAAAAGCATATATATATATATATACACACACACACACACACACACACTCTCACACAGACATATGTGGAGCCCCTCATACCAGCATACATGCACACTCTCACATAGATATATGCACACTCTCATACAAGCAGAGATGCACACACTCACAAAGACTTAAGCACACTCTCATAGAAGCATACATGCACACTCTCACAAAGACATCTGTGGACACCCTCATAGAATCAGACATGCACACTCTCACATTGACATATGCACACTATCATACAAGCATACATGCACACTCTCACAAATACATATGCAAACCATCAAACAAGCATACATGCACACTCTCACAAATACATATGCAAACCATCATACAAACATACATGCACACTCTCACAAATACATATGCAAACTATCATACAAGCATACATACACAGTCTCACACAGACATATGTGGACACCCTCATAGCATCACACATGCATGCTCTCACATAGACATAGGCACATACTCATAAAATCACACATGCACATGATCACACAGACATATACACATGCTCATACAAGCATACATGCACACTGTCACATAGACATACACACATTATTACACAAGCATATATGCACACTCTCCTGCAAGCATACATGCACATACTCACAAAAACATATACACACCCTTATACAAGCATACATGCACACTTTTATGGAGACATATGCAAACTCTCATACAAGCATAAATTTACACTCTCACACAGACATATGTGGACACCTTCATACAAGCATACATCAACATGCTGTCATAGAAATATATACACTCTCATACAAATATACATGCAAACTGTCACACAGACTTATATGATCACCCACATACAAGCAACATGCACACTCTCACATAGACATATGAGGACACCCTCATATAAGCATATGTGCACACTCTCACGCAGACATATGTGGCCACCCTCATAAAAGCATATAAATATATATATATATATATATATATATATATATAGAGAGAGAGAGAGAGAGAGAGAGAGAGAGAGAGAGAGAATACAACACACATGCCCACAAAATGCAAAGCATCATGGGCTGCATATGCAAATCACCACAGAATGTTATGCTGGTTCAACTTTAAGCAGAATTGCATGGTGCCGAAAGGCCTCTCACACAGTTTGCAAAGGGTGCTAACAGATAACATAGACACGTGTTTCGTCCTACCAGGACTCATCAGTATGCCTCGTCTGTTTGACACCCCAGTGGAAAGGACCAGCTACACTAAGACAGTGTGTCTTGGATATGTTGTGGTGAACCCATTAAAATAAAAAACTATTTAAAAGACAAATAACCTCTGTGCGCAAACACTGAGGCAAGGGTTACCCCAAAGGGCATTTGGCTGGGAAGCCAAGTTTCAAGAAAATATCAAATCACACATGCCCACACAATGCAAAGCATCATGGGCTGCATATGCAAATCACCACAGAATGTTATGCTGGTTCAACTTTAAGCAGAATTGCATGGTGCCGAAAGGCCTCTCACACAGTTTGCAAAGGGTGCTAACAGATTACATAGACACGTGTTTCGTCCTACCAGGACTCATAGTATGCCTCGTCTGTTTGACACCACAGTGGAAAGGACCAGCTACCCTAAGGCATGTGTGATTTGGTATATTCTTGAAACTTGGCTTCCCAGCCAAATGCCCTTTGGGGTAACCCTTGCCTCAGTGTTTGTGTACAGAGGTTCTTTGTCTTTTCTTAAATAGTTTTTTAATTTTATGGGTTCACCACAACATATCCAAGACACACTGTCTTAGGGTAGCTGGTCCTTTCCACTGGGGTGTCAAACAGACGAGGTATACTGATGAGTCCTGGTAGGACGAAACACGTGTCTATGTCATCTGTTAGCACCCTTTGCAAACTGTGTGAGAGGCCTTTTGGCACCATGCAATTCTGCTTAAAGTTGAACCAGCATAACATTCTGTGGTGATTTGCACATGCAGCCCATGATGCTTTGCATTGTGTGGGCATGTGTGATTTGATATTTTCTTGAAACTTGGCTTCCCAGCCAAATGCCCTTTGGGGTAACCCTTGCCTCAGTGTTTGTGCACAGAGGTTATTTGTCTTTTAAATAGTTTTTTATTTTAATAGGTTCACCACAACATATCCAAGACACACTGTCTTAGGGTAGCTGGTCCTTTCCACTGGGGTGTCAAACAGACGAGGCATACTGATGAGTCCTGGTAGGATGAAACACATGTCTATGTCATCTGTTAGTACCCTTTGCAAACTGTGTGAGAGGCCTTTCGGCACCATGCAATTCTGCTTAAAGTTGAACCAGCATAACATTCTGTGGTGATTTGCATATGCAGCCCATGATGCTTTGCATTGTGTGGGCATGTGTCATTTGGTATTTTCTTGAAACTTGGCTTCCCAGCCAAATGCCCTTTGGGGTAACCCTTGCCTCAGTGTTTGTGCACATAGGTTCTTTGTCTTATATATATATATATATATATATATATATATGGATACATGATGGGCTGGAGTGAGCTATGGAAAATATTCTCACTCCTGCAGAGTGAGGCATGGATATCTCACGAGTGCCGAAGGCATGAGTGGATATTCATGCCTCACGATGCAGGAGTGAGAATATTTTCCATAGCTCACTCCAGCCCATCATGTATGTGATTTATACAATAGGGCAGGAGTGCAGTAATAAGTGTTTATATATAATTTTTCTGTCTTTCTGCTGGTGCTACTTGTTGATTTTGTGCTTTTCGCTGGTGTTTTGTGTGTATGAATGGGTTTGGTTTCAGTTTGTGAATGGTGGAGTTTGCTATGTATGGATTGGTGGCTAGGTTGTTCAGGAAAGTTGCTAGTTACAAGCTTTCTGCTGCATGTTATGATAGGTGGCTGTATGTCAGTCAGTAGAGTGGCAGTGATGATTGGTGTACGTGTATCTGTTGGTGGGGCTTGTGTATTCCTTCAATTCCGGGAACGGGGCTTGCCAAGTAGTTTGTGATGTTGTCTTTTGTTTTAATTTGGTGGTTAGTGTGTGAAAAACTTTATTTATTGTAGTGGTTTGCATCATTGTGTTGTGTTTTTCGGGGTATTGATGCTTGTGGGAGTTTCTGCCGGTTTTCGTCACCGAACACTAGAGGTTTTCGACTTTCCATACGTTTCCAAACTTCATTCTGTTGCTGCAACAAAAACAGGTATTTACAGCAATCACTGTAGTGTCTTGTGGTGAATGTACTCTGAGTCGGTGTCACTGAGCAAGGGTCTTGGTTTGCAGGTTGGGCTTCAGTGCCGTATGAGGTGTGTTTTATTTTCAGTCTTGTAGTTTAAAAGAAGTGCCGGCGTTCTGAGGAACTGCAGTGATGGAACGCCAGTGTAAATATCGGTTTCTGATTTAGACACTGTGTGTGTAAATAATGATATCTTCTACAGTGTCTATGTCACCAGGATTTATCTCACTCCGGTGAAAATATATGTTTTTATTCACAACGTTTACAACTCACCCCTAATGTATAAATATATATACATACAGTCTCACACAGACATATGTGGAGACCCTCATACCAGCATACATGCACACTCTCACATAGATATATGCACACTCTCATACAAGCAGAGATGCACACACTCACATAGACTTAAGCACACTCTCATAGAAGCATACATGCACAGTCTCAACCAGACATATGTGGACACCCTCATACAAGCATACATGCACACTCTCCCATAGACATATGCACACTCTGATACAAGATTACATGCAGACTTTCATACAAACATATGTGGATCCCCTCATACAAGCATGCATGCACACTCTCTCATAGAGATCCACATACTCTCATACAAGTATACATGCACATTGTCATACAGACATATGTGGACACCCTCATACAAGTATACATGCAAACTCTCACACAGACAAAGGTGGACATACTCATACCAGCATACATGCACACTCTTACATAGATATATGCACACTCTCATACAAGCAGAGAAGCACACACTCACATAGACTTAAGCACACTCTCACAGAAGCATACATGCACAGTATCAACCAGACATATGTGGACCCCCTCATACAAGCATGCATGCACACTCTCTCATAAAGATCCACATACTCTCATACAAGTATACATGCACACTGTCATACAGACATATGTGGACATACTCATACCAGTATACATGCACGCTTTCACATAGACATATGTTGTAGAAGCACACATTCACACACTCACATAGACATATGCACACTGTCATTGAAGCATACATGCACATTCTCACACAGACTTCTGTGGACACCCTCTTACAATATACATACACACTCTCACATAGACACATGCATACTGTCATACAACCATACTGTAAATGCACACTCTCACATAGACCTATGTAGACAAGCCCATAAAAGCATTCATATACACTCTCATGCAGACATATGTGGACACCCTCATACCACCATACATGCTCATTCTCACTTAGACATATGCACACTCTCATACAAGCACACATGTGTACACTCACACAGACATATACACACCCTCATACAATCATACATGCACACTGTCACATAGACATATGTACACTCTCATACAAGCATACATGCACACTCTCAAGCAGACATATGAGGACACTCTCATAGAAGCATAAATGCACACTTTCACATAGACATATGTGGACACCCTCAAACAGGCATACATGCACACTCTCACATAGACATATGCATACTCTCATTACAAACATACATTCACACTCTCACACAGACATTTGTGGACACCCTCATACAAGCATACATGCACACTCTCACATAGGCATATGCACACTCTCATACAAGCATACATGCACACTCTCACACAGACGCATGCGGAAACCCCTCATACAAGCATACATGCACACTCTCACAAATACATCTCTGGATATCCTCATACAATCAGTCATGCACACTCTCACATAGACATATGCACACTTCCAAAGACGCATACATGCACACTCTCACACAGAAATATGTGGCCACCCACATCAAAGCATACATACACACTCTCACACAGACATATGTTTACACCCTCATAGCAGCACACATGCACACTTTCTCATAGATATATGCACAGTCTTACACAAGCATATATTCACACTCTCACACAGATATATGTGGACACCCTCATACAAGCATACATGCACACTGTCACATAGACATGTGGATACCCTCATACAAGCATAAATGCACACTCTCACATAGATGTATGCACACTCTCATGCAAGCATACATGCACATACTCACAAAAACATATGCACACCCTCGTACAAGCATACAAAGCACACTCTTACATAGACATAGGCAAACTCTCATATAAGCATACATTCACACTCTGACACATACATATGTGGACACCCTTATACAAGCCTACATGCACACTCTCTCATAGAAATGTACACACTCTCATGCAAGTAAGCATGAAAACTGTCACACAGACTTATGTGGACACCCTAATAGAAGCATACATGCACATACTCACAAAAACATATACACACCCTCATACAAGCATACAAGCACAGTCTTACATAGACATAGACAAACTCTCATATAAGCATACATTCACACTCTCACACAGACATATGTGGACACCCTTATATAAGCATACATGCATGCTCTCTCATAGAAATGTACACACTCTCATGCAAATACACATGCAAACCGTCACACAGACTTATGTGGACACCCTCATAGTAGCATACATGCACATTCTCAGATAGACATATGCACTCTGTCACACAAGCATACATGCACATTCTCATACAGACATATGAGGACACCCTCATATAAGCATACATGCACACTCTTACACAGACATATGCGGGCACCCTCATAAAAGCATACATATACACTCTCATACAAACATATGTGGACATCCTTATACCAGCATACTTGCACACTCTCACATAGACATGCAGATACTCACATACAAGCAAACATGCACACACTCACATAGACACATGCACACTCTCATACAAGCATACATGCACAATCTCACATAGACATATGCACACTCTCATACAAGCATACATTCAGACTCTCACACAAACATATGTGGAAGCCCTCATACAAGCATGCATGCACACTCCTAATGGAGAAACACACACTTTTGTACAAGTATACATGCACACTCTCATGTAAGGTATTTGTATGTTTCTATCATAGTCCCTCCTTTCCTCTGGGGAGAATAAATTCAGCTTCTTAAGCCTTTCTTCACAGGACTTTTGATGCAGGCCCTGCACTATTTTGGTTGACCTTCCTTGTACCTTCTCCACCCTATCTATGTCCTTTCAGAGGTGGAGCCTCCAGAACTGGATACAGTACTCGAGGTGTGGTCTCACCAATGACCTATACAGAGGTATCACTACATCCCTCTTTTTGCTTTTGATCCCTCTGTCTTTGCAGTCCAACATCCTATTAGCCTTCCCCATTGCCTTGTCACACTGGTTAGCCACCTTCAGATTATCAGAAATGATCAATCCCAAATCCCTTTCCTTATTTGTGACTGCTAATGGTTCCTGGTCAAGTCCATGCTGGCAAAATAGCACAGTACAAACCCTCGTGGACAATAGCAGTGCTGACCACTACTGATGGAGGTAAAAGCATACGTTTCTGTGGGGGGCTACACCCCACATGCCCCTCACAAAGGAGGCTTTTCCCCCTCACCCCTACACTAGTATAAGCAACTCCAAGGTGGGCAACAATAGGGGGCCACTACCTGGATAGCACAGTTATGTCTCGCACTGTCAGCCAGGCAATTTACATGGTATTCTCCATGTGGTCTTGTACCACATTATTTCACCAGTATGAACTTGACTGGACACCACTGCTAATTCCACTCCTCCCAGTGGGTATGTTGCCCCCAGATTTCTGTGCCCCAAGTGAATGATTTTACATGTTTTTTGATTAAATCCTGCTGCCAGACCCATGACCATTCTTCCAGCTTTTTTAGGTCACCCATCATTCTTTCGATCCCTCTTGGTGTGTCTACTCTGCTGCAGAGCTTTGTGACATCTGTGAATAGGCATATTTTCCCTTTCAATCCCTATAAGATGTCGCTAATAAATATATTAAAGAGGACTGGGCCTAGTACTGACCCTTGCAACACCCTCCTATCATAGTTAGGATATCACAAGTGCCAACTCCATTGGCTGTTTTTCCCCTCATTTGTCTTACCTGTGGCCTGGTACTGGGGACCACCATCAGCTGAGCTTCCTCACCAGATTCCTGCTGAGGTAATAGGCTGTCTAGGTGCTGTCAGTGCTACCACCACTGGTCCTAGCAACACATTCCTTCATTTTTCTAGCAACATCCTGCCAGCTCCATCTTACTCCCCATCATGGGCATCCAGCATATCTGAGTGAGATCTATGAAGCTGCCAATCCCTCATGGACTTAGTCTCCCCTCCTGGTCCTGAACTGCCTGATAAGCACTCTTCTACCCATTGGGCAGGAAGCCAGTAGAAGCATGTTCAGTATGGCGGTGGGAAAAGCATTGTGCGGGGACCACATCATACTCCTACACTTCCTTGGTCAGGGAAAGCCACTCCCACGTAATCATTATTTACCATGGGGCTGCCTGATGTTATCCACACTGCTCTGCATAGTAGCCAAGACAGCACACACCATCTGAATACAGCCACTATTATTTAATTATCCCATGTGTGTTTAATAAATAATAGTGGCAGTATTCAGTTGGTGTGTGATTCCTTTTCTTTTCCATGGAAGTTCAGCAGTCTTTTGTACAGCAGCCAAGGCCCTATCTCTATGTCACACCTTCAGACATGATGGGTCAGTCATGGAGCACCATCCATAACCCTAAAGGGGAGAGCATCTTTTAAGGCATTCACTCCACCTCTGTTTGGCTGCAGCAGTGACAAGAGGCTCAGGTCATGAACCAGGGTTATGGGCATCTAAAGCAGCACTCAGCTGTTCTGCACTATCAAGCTGGCCCCAGTTCTGCTAAAGGGATCCCCTAACTGCCTGCTGGCATCATCCCTTCCTGGTATATGACCACACCCACCAGCCACCCCATTATCCTGGTACATGTAATTCCTCTGTCCTCTAATCACCATCTGCTAGCATCACCCACAGGGATGGAATAATAAATGGACTCATCTGGGTTTGGAACCCTAGCTCTGATGAGCCCTAATAGTTTACAGAATATTATCATTTACTGTACTTAGTGGGCTCTGTTGAAAAAACATGGTTTTTCAAGTGCCTCCATAGCTCCCTAAGATGAGCACTGCTCTCATTCAGCAAACCAACCACAACCCCCTCACATTTTGGCACCCTTTTGGTTCACCTAATGTACACATTCCAATGACAAATCATTTCAACCTCCCAAACCCCTCCTATCTGCCAGTGAACTATCTTAAAACCCCAAACCCACAAATAATGTATATTCTCACATAGCTGTCCTGTCAGTGAAGCAGTAGTGCTACAGCTCATGATGCCAGCAACCAGTGGCTGTGAATGAGCATAGGTCTTTGAGGGACAGCCAATGAAGGAAGAATTGAGTGTCCCGAAGACTGCTGTCCTTTCTCGGGGAGGCGGATGCTGTTCCTACTGCATGACTTCCACTTGGTGGACACCAACTGGGAGCACAACTGAGAGCACCAGAAAGGGAATGGTTTGCTGCCAGATGCCTAGCACACATGCAAGCCAATGCACGAATGCATGTACATGTGATCACAAGCCAGCATCCCAGGGTGTAAACTGGGGGAAGGAGGAAAAACCAGGTATGTTTTATGCTGCCACCCCTGCAGGCTCTCACACAACCAACACGGCTGACCAACCCCCCCACCCCATATAGGTCCTGAATATTATGTAGATAACCTGTAACTCCATGAGAAGGTCAGTAACAGGGCTGAGGTACTGCCATTGAGTGAAACTAGAGATGAACAGCTCTATGAAAATAAATGTGACTCTCACAAATATTACTACTCACTCCATCAGCTGTTTGCACATGCCACCTTTTGCTGCATCAGCTGTTTGCACATGCCACCACTTGCTGCATCAGCTGTTTGCTATTACCATGTGGTACTTGGAAACTACTGGTTCATCAAGTGGTGGTATGCAAAAACAACTGACGGAGCAGAACAAAAATAACATTCCTCATGGGTGTGGGGCATTTGACAAGTCTGCTGGTAGACGGTAATGGGGATTTATGGCTAAAGTGAGAATAATAAACATTACTTCATGGTGGTACCAAAACAACTGGGAGTGGGGGTGGGGTCAGGGCAGCCCTCTGACATCTGGATGCATGATGATGATGGTGGCACACTGTAACAAGAGCAGGGATTTGCCACACTCTAATGATTTGAATCCGCTCACTTGTTATTTGAATATGTAAAATCTGAATTAAGTTCAGTGCATTATTCCAGAGGAACAGCTATGTACTCCATAAGAGGACTGAGATAACCTGCTATAGAATGATACTTTCCAGGTGTGCACCACTGTTTACAAATTGAAATTGAAAGCCATTTTACTGTATCTTTGCACTGTTCCTAGCTTTTAAATACATTTGCATAATGGTAGATGTTCACTTATTATACTGTCGCTCTTAGCCATGGGCTCATTAGCGTTCACACAGTTATATTACACATATATTTCATGGATTCAAGTCATTAAGTGTTTAGGTATTTTATTTATTCCTGCTGTTATTGCAAAAGTGTTTTACCATTATGCAGTATTTCAAATGAGCAGCAACCTCTCATATACATCATAGAGCCAGGTCAAGCTCCATAACAAAGGACATTCAGCTATTCAGCTTCTCAGCTTCTCAGTTTGACCTCTTGTTTACCGAGACTCACAAGAACTCTCATTTCACTTCTGGATCTCAGCAATTAGCTTCCATGTGTTGTGAGTTCATGGATTCATGTTGTGCAGCCCAAAACTTGCACACAGTGCCTGCTGAAGACTTTGAGGGAAGTGGTCCCTCCTTCTTCATGGCAGCCATCTGACTTCTGGATACATGACGGTGGTGGTGCACGATGGCAAGAGCAGGGACTGCATTTGAATGCATTATGTGATTGTGAGGTAGTGCTCATACTTCAAGAAGTACCGAACCATAAAGAACAGTATCACTTTTTAACACCCTTATCACTGAGGACGATGTGACTGTAGGCTGGCCAGAAAAGGCCAGAAAAGGATGTTCTGCACATCCTTTATAGATTCAGGAGTCAAAACCACCACCATCAGAAAAATAAAGAAGGCTAGGGATGTTCCTTGTAGAAGTAACTAGAAAATTAATATTCATGGCACCATGGTGGAGCTAATCCCACCTATCTCACTGATCTGGCCTCTTGATAATCACATTCTGTTCCCTCTGTTCCTGTAATATTGAGTTCCTCTCTGTCTCATCTCCCAACCATTCCACTGTTGGTGGAGTCTTTTTCTGCTATCTCTGCCATGTGTAGCAGTTTACTGTCTCTCTTTGCTTAACCATCTCACCCTCACTCTTCAAAGCTTGTCTATAAATGTACCTCTGCTTCCTTACCTATAATTCCTACTTTTTCCCTCTACTGGTACCATTTGATTTCCTCTTTCACTTACTGTAGTGTGGCTTCCTGACTGTCAATTCCTCCATTTGGAACTGACTGCACTTGCTGTTACCTTAGCCTACTGTCGTGCAGTATTGTACCTACTGTAAACACAATTTCCCTGACATACATGGTGCAATATATTGTTCTGGTTCACATATTGTGTTCTGTGTATTTTGTATTCAGTATTTTTTGTTTGGAGTTTGTATAAAAAACACTATACAACAAGCATTTGTCAATGCTGAATGTTTGCTTGCTGGTATTAGTATTGGAAGTGCATGTGGTAGACAGATGCAGAATAGGAAGGGCAGTGAAGTACTGAAGTGATGCCAACCCCAGCCTGCAGAGATGGACATGCATTGGGGTGTGCCTTTGGGTCATCGCCTAATGCTCACACCATTTCACCTCACCATATCGTGCAGACACTGACAAGTGTTGATGTGTGCCTTGGTGTGTTCAGCTTTACAGTCACCAATTCCATAAGGAAATACACTGAAATGGGTGCAGTATAGGAGAATGGAGTAAACTTTGAGGCTAAAGAGTCCATGGTACACCTCATTGCCTGTCAGTGGCTGCAGGATGGGGTGGGGTGGAATGGCATGCGTATTACAGTTGGCAATCCAAAGTCATGCCCCTGATGCTGGTCAGTCTCTAGAGGGTGAAACAATATGATTAGAAACCCTAATAACCTGGGCGTTTGTTGGTAGTTGCACTGCAAATTTTCAACATGGACTATTTGTCACCCTACCTCATGAAAGCATTTGGCACCTCTGCTCATGAACAATGGCATTGTGGTTTTGTTAATCTGTTCTGAATGTTGATGTCCCACAGTGATTGCGCTATTCTGTGCCAGTTGTGTAAAACCACATTTCAGGCAGGATGTGAGAAATGACAAGTGTACTGTTAAGGAGGTGTGCAAAGATGGCCATGTTGAAAATCTGGAGTAAAATATTAAAAATTCATAAACTTACGAGTGTGCATGGAAACTGTGCAATGCACACTCATAACAGAGGCATTTTGTGAAATGTTGTCACCAAATGTTCACCATAGGCATTTTGGGACCTCCGCTCATGAACAGCATCACTGTGATTTTTTAAATCTGTCCCGAACATTGATCTTCCAGAACAACGTGCCATTGTGTGCCATATGTGTGAAAACATGTTGGGCAGGATGTGAACAATGTCAGCTATACTGTTCATAAGGAGGTGTGAAAAAATGACAATGTTGAAAATCTAGAGTAAAAATACAAAAAATTCTTGAAGTTACCAGCGTGCATAAAAACTATGGAATGCATGCTCATAACAATCATTTTTTTGGAATTTTGTCACCAAATTTACAACATAGGCTTTTTGGGAGCCTGCCTCATGAACATTGGCAGTGTCGTTTTATTAATCAGTCCCAAAAGGTGATTCCGCACAGTGACCATGAAATCACCTTTCAGGATCAATAACAAAATGACAGTGACTGAATTCATGAGGTGGCGTCCCAAGAACCCCATGTTGAAAATTTGGAGCAAAAATTCACAAAAATGACAGACATATCCACCTAAGATGAAAAAAAAACCAACATTTATGGTATTATACAGCTTACTGGCATTTCTTCAGTTCGTGGTCAGCTTTGAAGAGTGCAGACATGTTCCCGGTCCACTGAAGATTGGGTACCAAGGCAATTGACAGGATTTCTTTAACTTAAGGTATTGAAAAAGTACATATTTTGAATATGGTGAGGTGTCCAGGTTTAGAGGCCACATCTCTAATTAAGGACCTGGGCAGTGTGGAGGCAGTTCAAAGAAGGGCAACAAAGATAGTGCTGAACATGCACCAAATGTCTGATGAGGGGAGAATGGGAGATCTCAATATGTATACCCTGGAGGAGAGAAGAGACAGAGAGATAGGACTGAAACAAATATCTAAAAGGCATAAATAATGTACTGGAACTGGAGGGTAGCATCTTAAAGAAAAGGAGATGTCCAGGTCAGGAATGAGGGGACTGTGGCATGACATGAGATTGGGAGGTGGTAGAGTAGACTAAGTAGTAGTGTGAGGAAGTATTTCTTCATAGAAAGGGAGGTGGATGCATGGAATGCACTCCTAGTAGAGCTGGTGGGAGGCAAATGCAGTGGGGTGATTCAAGCATGCAGAGGACAGGTATCAGGTAAGCCTAGCAGCTAGCAATAAGAATGAGAACATACATAAAAAAAGAAAACATCTACATCAATATTGTGTAAAACAGCAAAAGTTATGTGACTTGTGAGCAATCAATTCACTAACAATACCACCAACAGCTTAATCTAGTTCAACTTCCGTTGGTTATCATCTGTAACCCCTTCCCCCTGGTCACCCCTGAAAAAGGGAATTCTAGTCTCAGTGGGCCTACCAGGTAAAAAAATTCAATAAATAAATTTATTAATTTATAAACCACACCAGAAAAGCACATCTGGGGAACTAAAGACCAGATCAGCACTACAGAAATACTCAAGAAACTATTACAGCTACACAGTCTTTAATTTCTTTCACCTCTTCAAGAGCTTAGACAAAAAAACACAAACTGATGGTGACCAAGAAATACTGCTGTTGAAATAAGCAGCTATATGGTGCTTTGTCTGAAGGGCGAATAAATATATTTGGTGTGCTGTGATTATTGACAATAGTCTTTAATAAATAAAGGACTTGGTTCAGAACCTCAGAACCATTATATGGTTGCATGCAATGTCAACATAAGTTAATCTCATTAAAATGCTGGTAGCATGGTGAGAAAAGGTGCACATTACACCATTCAACTAAATAGAGTTTTAATAACAATGCTTGCTTTTGTGTGATAGGGTAGGGTTTCCTTGTATACAGACTTTGAATCTGCATGGATTTTGATTGAAATGTGGGAAAAGTCTGGGTGGCCCTGCTGATTATAAACGTCAATGTTCTGTGGGGGTTGACAGAGATAGGCAAGTTGTCACCAGAACTACGTACCTCATATCGGACAAAGCAGCCCAAAACATATTACATATATATTATATATATATATATACAGTATACATATATATATATATATATATATATATATATATATATATATATATATATATATATATATATGTCTCTAAACATGCTGGTTAAGCAGATTATGCACAAAACAGATTAAGTATATTTAAAAAGTCACCTCTGTAGAGAAAAGAAAATTCCAACCTGGCTCAATCAAAAGTGCTACATTTAGTAAAAAAACTATTGTATAATGACGTGAAAAGCTATTTTTGTGTGGTCTGCACTCAAACGGTATCTTTACTTGGTCAGCAGATGTGCTGCGCTTCCTGCTTTTATGACCTCACAATAAAAGTATTAAAATCATATCATATCATATGATTTGATACTTTATTGTTTGATTTTAAACACAGGAAGCACAGCACACCTGCAGGCCCAGGCAAATAAATCATATACTGCTGACTAACTACTCAAACGATTACTCAAAGGAACAGGGCGATACTGATCGATTATGGCCAGATTGCTTTGTTGTGCTGCTTTTAGAGACTGCTTGGTACTGTGTCTTGAAGCACTGTGTGAGTGACAGACAGCTGAGATGCTTATATATATATATATATATATATATATATACATACACACACACACTCACTGCCACCTACCAGAAAGGTAAACCAAGACAAACCAAGAGACATAAATAAATGAAGCAGAGACCACATTTATTGAAGTTAAATCATTTATCTAATTTAAAATGAATGCCTTACACCTTGCACAATATGAGATTGCACAGTACAAAAAAAGTTAACAACAGACTAAATCAGACATCAGCTAATTTGGGTAACCTGTCAGTATCACCATGCACTCCTGGGGGTCCTTCACAATGGAAGTGGCACATTCTCTGCATTGTTATCTGCATGTTTCGCCTCCTGATATTGCACAATGTGCTCAAAAATGTTATTAAATGCCGGTGATACAGTCCGCCAATAATGCCCAGTTTATTTCATGTATTTTTCCACCTTTCAGCATGCCACATTTACCTCGTAAATCAGGTTCTGTATTGCACTGTATTAGGAGTTCTTGAGATCATTGGGGGGCACCAGGTTATATATACTGTCTATGTACATTTTGTTTATGTACTTTTATTATTATTGTTTCTTTCTTCTGTTTTATGTTTTTCAGTTAATTTGTTCTTGGACGACTTGCCTTCTGTGACTGGACTGGAACAGACATGACTAAAAGCGCAACTTGCTGCTGAACCAGGCACCATATAACTTTTAGGTTTTCATGCACAACTGGGTGTAATCGATTAGTATGGCCAGGAATGGTACAACTGGCATAAGCATCGCAACCTCTCAAAGTAACTGTGGCCTTTCCATGTTAAGGGCAAATACAGAAATACAGAATTCCCTTTGTTTAAATACAGTGTCTTATAGGACTAGTCAAACTGCTAGTAATGCAGTAGAGAAAATCCTTGATTATTGTGCTTTCTGATTAAAGTGCACATTCTGATTACAACATTGGTTGGAACCAATGCTACAGTTGGAATGTGCACTTTAATTAGAACATAGAAAGCACATAATCACCTGCTCTTCTGCTAACAGTCTGACTATTCCTGTAAGACACCATATTGAGACTGAGCAGTTGTAGCAGACAATTCATCCCCCTCGCTGAGACATGGCAACTACCCTACATGTAATGTGGTTAGAGAATTTTGAGTTTCATCTTGCACTGGCCAATTTAAACTGCTATGCCTTCTATTATAGAGCAAGAAACATAAGTCCAGCACCTACCAAAACAAAAAGAGTAGAATGAAGGCAAAGCACCCGTCTTGGTCCGACTCTGTATCTTCTTCCAGACAGGCTGGCAGTTATGTAGTCACAGTCAATGGTGGCTGCTGTGTGCGGTCTGAGGTGGACAGCGGTGAATAGCTGGCTGCTGCTTAAAGAATCATTTAACTTTTTTAATATCAAAATAATAAATTATTAAATGAATTGCTTAGTTTCAATACAGTGTCTGACAGGAATTGTTAGACTGCTGACAGTAGAGTAAGTGATTTTTTTTTATTGTACTTTCTAATTAAAGTGCACATTCCCACCTAGCACTGGCTGGCAAGCAGCGCTCGAGTAGGAATGTGCATTTGTGTAACCCCCAAGGGGCTCTATCCCAAGGGCTACTACCCCTGCCTGCCCTAAGTGTAACAGGGTGAGGGGCCCAGATCCGTTGGCGGGTGCCTCCACCCAGAGGTCGGGGTTAGAACAATCGAGGTTGACTTGGTCACAGCCCTCTGGGTTGCTGCAACCCCCCTTTCTTCCCACTAGTGGCCCACACAAGTCCTTTACAGTGTCCTTACCATATACACTTACCCCCCCAGCTCGGACCACTCGGCTCACTCTGGGGACCCCCTGAAAAGTAAGGTACAGTTACACAATATTCACCATGCAGTATTTCATCAGTAATACACAAACTAGACAGTGTACTTTTGCAAAACAAGAAATCTGATTTAGTTAAGGGGGGATAACAAGGACGGGGGAGAATCAGAGTGATTGGCTTACCACTACAATATGTAAGTATCTACCTAAGGCTCTGTGCACAGGCCTAACCTATAAGTTACTGTCTATGGCTACCCAAGCCCTAAAGGCTAGTTCCTTGATGCAGCTGGTTGGGTTCCTGACACAAATGAGCATTTAATTCCTACGAAGATTGAATGGAGCCAGCAGGCTCAATTAGTGTAGTCAGCAAAGCAACCTGAAGATCTTGCCCTTGCTAGAACATTTAACAGGGAACTACCCTGATTTAGTACTCACAACTCCAGAAGAAAACCATTCCCACACCACTCGCAGGGCTGAGCCTGAACTTCAGACACTTCTCCACACATTTATATGGAAAGCAACAGAGGGGTACCATACCAGGCAGCTGCTCCTAGGGCCTGACCGAACTCACAGCTAATCGGGAGTCTCACTGCAGCTTCACTTTCCTGACAGACCAAGTGCGATTCAACAGATTCTCCAGTCCTCTACAGGGTGAGCCTGGTAGGTAGCTGAGCTTTTGCACAGCCTCTTCTGACCACTGCCCCGTGGATTTAGTCCGTAGCTCGCCGGCAATTCAAAACGGCCGCCTCTGGCCTTTCACGCGCTTCCCGCGTGAAAACTCAACAGCGCAGGAGCCCAGAGCTCCTTCCTCATTCACAGCCACAGTGTCTCTGCCCCTTGGCAGTATGGGACAATCCTCTCAGCTCAGGCACCACCCAATCCCATTGGCTGTCTACAGATGCCAGTCACTTAATCTTGCCCTCAGTGGTGCGAAAAGGCGACATGGCCTAGACTTTACTTCCCAGAATTACTAGCCGTATCTTCATTGGTCAGCCGGCTCCCTAGAGAGTCCTAATTCTGGTTGGTCACCAGTTACTCCATTTGAGATACCCCCTGACCCTATTGGACCCTTCAGACAGTCCTGGTCCAAAATGGAGGGGCACAGCACCACAGTCTCAGCTGTGAAAGAAGCAGGTTAGACAAACTGTAATCCCACCAACATGCTAGCTAATGATGGCCAAACAGTTACATCATTTAAAAGGACTCCCTCTGCGCATATAGGGACTGCCAAAGGGGAGCGATTTCACCACAGCTCAGGCTAAATTCAAACAGGGAAACACCAGTCCCCCCCATACCAACTCGCTGGAGCCTGTAAGCAGGCAGCTGTTAAAGAGACAGTACTGGAGGCTTTGGAAGCACTCACTACACCCACATTTGGGCGGCACTACATCGAACACCACTTAGAAGGGAGCATTCGGACAAGCTCTGGGAAGGCTTTCAGGAACCCCCATGTGTAAGGGGGTTACACCCTTCCTGGCCTGCAAAGAACTTGGCATCTGGGCCAAGTAGTTACCCTTAAATCACTTTAAGGTAAAACAGTTTAGATTGACAGCACATTAGACCTTTTGTTACATACACTGGCACTGTATTCACAACTTATTATTGTTTATGCAATACTGCACATAGACAACCATTTCCTTTTTGAAATCAGGTCATTACTTCCTGACCACGACACCTGGAAAGAGGGGGCCCTCTCCTATCAGCTACTTGCGGGCTAACTGGGGCAGGGACACCACACTCAGAGGGCAGTACGAACAGTTGGGCATCGTCCCCAAAACTAACTTGGGCAAAGAACTTGGAGATACATAGACCCCCTTATGGACTACATTTAATGGCAGGTCCACAGGCTGACCCAGAGACTCATTACTTAACCTTATTACAGGCCGAACTTCTCGGCCAGTGCATCTAGGGGTCTCAGTAAAACCTGCCACAGGCCCTGGCTCCATTTCTGCCTCAGCTAGATTAGTGGGGGGAACCTCCCCATGAGAAGGAGACCCTGTGCCCATAGTACTTTTGGGGACACGACCCTCTATATCAGGACCCACACTACTTAGTTCAGTCAAGGGCACCTCTGACACTACTGGGATGCTATCAGGGCACTCAAAGTATTCTTCTTGCTCAGGCGGATCCAGAACAGATTCCACCACATCACTTTCTTCTTCTGCAAAGTCAGACAGTTCAGCCAGCCCAGATAATTCAGCCAAACTCATAGATCCTACTTTGTCGGCTTTGAAGCCACTCACTTCAGCCTCGGGGGATATGGGTTCCAAAGACAAAAGCTGGGGGCTCAGACAGTCCATAAAACCCAGCTTCATCCCCAGAGCGGGTTAGAGGGTTGTCTTTAAAAAGTTGACTCAGTTCATAACAGGGGTAATATTCCACATCATGTTCACTGTCTTCAGCCATAGACGGGGGATCAATTTCAGCAGGGGAAAGAGGGGAAGGCTCCTTGGGTTTAAGTTCTGAGGAGTCAACCCTCCTGAATATTTTTTTGGCAGCAGCTCTAGTTATAGGCCTGGAAGGGGAGCATTAAGAGGCGCAGTCCCTATTGAAATCTGCCCAATTGGCAGCAGGTGATTTCGGTGTAAAGTTTTGACATCTTTCAAATTGTTTTCGGGTCTTACTTTGTACACAGGCAGATCATCTAGTTTGCCCACTACAATGTGAGGGAGATGGTGCCATCGGTCAGCAATCTTGTGTTTGCCATGCAGTCTCAGATCTTTTAGCTATACCTGATCCCCCCTCCTGGAGTTCCTGTGCCTTCACCTTTTTATCATACCTCTCTTTGTTGGCCAGGTTCCTTTTAGCAGCCATGGTTTGGGCCAGTTGGTACGCATGATTTAGCTGAGCCTTTAGCTTTTGCACATACTGTAAAAATCATCAGCTCGAACCCATCAGGAGAGACCCCAAAACACACATCCACCGGCAATCGAGCTTCTCTCCAAAACATCAGGCGGTAGGGGGAGAACCCAGTGGCATCACTTTTAGTGCAGTTGTAGGCATGTACAAGAGTGCTAATTTGTTGGCTCCATCTAGGCTTGTCTTTTGGGTGGAGGGTGCCTAGCAGGTCTAGCAAGGTGCAGTTGAAACGTTCAGGCTGGGGGTCCTCCTGGGGGTGGTAAGGGGTGGTTCTGGACTTTCGCACCCCCCACAAGGATAACATCTCTCTAATCAGTTGGCTCTCAAAATCTCTCCCTTGATCAGAATGGATCTGCTGGGGGGCCCCATAATGAACAACGAAATTTTCAACAAGGACTTTAGCCACCGTGGTTGCCTTCTGATCCTTGGTGGGGAAGGCCTGGGCATATAGAGTGAAATGATCAGTGACCACCAATATGTTGCTGATATTTTTCAGATCAGGTTCTAAACTGAGGAAATCAATGCAGACCAACTCCATGGGGTGCTGGTAGTGATATTAGAAACATAGAAACATAGAATTTGACGGCAGATAAGGACCGCTTGGCCCACCCAGTCTGCCCATTTCCCTACCTGATGGATAAGCTGCAGATCCTAGTTAACCAGCAGCCTACTTCTTCCTACTCCCACCCCCTAGAATTGCCTTATGACTGTCCCATGCATGCTTGAATTCTACCACTGTTTTTGACTCCACAACCTCCTCTGGAAGGCCATTCCATACATCCACAACCCTCTCTGTGAAAAAATACTTCCTTAAATTACCTCTGAGCCGCCCCCTTCTATCTTTAAATTGTGCCCCCTTGTTCTTGCACACCTCTTTTTTTGAAAGATGCTACCCTCTTGGACTTTGTTGATTCCCTTGAGGTACTTGAAAGTTTCTATCATGTCCCCCCTCTCCTCCTTTCCTCGAGGCTATACATATTAAGCTCCTTAAATCTCTTCATATGTCTTCCGTGCAGACCCTGCACCATTTTAGTTGCCCTCCTCTGGACAGCTTCCATCCTGTCTATGTCTTCTGGAGATTGGGTCTCCAGAACTGCACGCAGTACTCAGATGTGGTCTCACCAGCTGTCTGTACAGAGGGATAATAACTTCTTGTTTTCTACTGGTGATGCCTCTCCCTATGCATCCCAGTATCTCCCCAGCCCTCCTTGCAGCCCTCTCACATTGCTTGCCCACCTTTAGGTCATCTGATATGACTACCCCCAGGTCCCTTTCCATTTTTGTTGTTGTTAGTATCTCACCCCCCATTGTGTACTCTTCCCCTGGGTTTTTGTTTCCCAGGTGCATTACCTTGCACTTCTTAGCATTGAATCTAAGCTGCCATACATTTGACCATTCCTCTAACCTTGCCAAGTCCCTTCTCATCCTTTCCACCCCACCTTGTGCATCAACTCTGTTGCAGATCTTTGTGTCATCTGCAAAGAGACATACTTTTCCTTCTAGTCCCTCTGCAATGTAAGCTTATAAAGACATTGAAGAGGACCGGTCTAATACTGAACTCCTGGTACCCACTACTAACCCCCCTTTTTCAGAGTGGACTCCATTTACTATTACCTCTGTGTCCTATTCTCCAGCTAATTCTTTACCCAGGCTGTCATCTTGGGACCCACTCCAGGCTGGCTAACTTGTATATTAATCTTTTGTGTGGGACTGTGTCAAATGCCTTGCTAAAGTCTAGGTAGGCCATGTCCACAGCCCCTCCCTGATCAACTACTTTGGTCACCCAGTTAAAGAAATCTATCAGATTTGTCTGGCATGACCTTCCCGCTGTGAATCCATGCTGTCTTGGGTCCTGTGCCCCTCTGGCCTCTAGATACTCAACAATTCTTTCCTTCAGAAGTGATTCCATCATTTTCCCTACCACTGAGGTTAAACTAACAGCTCGGTAGTTTCCTGCTTCTGCCTTGCTCCCACTTTTGTGAAGGGGATTCACATCTGCCCTCCTCCAGTCCTCAGGTACCACCCCATCCTCCCATGATTTGTTAAAGAGGGTAGTCAGTGGTGTCACTAGTTCTGCCCTTAGTTCTTTTAGAATTCTGGGATGAATCCCATCAGGCCCCGTTGCTTTGTCCACCTTCAGTTTTAAGAGCTCTTTCAGAACCCTTTCTTCTGTAAATGGCTGGTATCAACTTCTGCATCCAGAGTGTTTCTACAGTTTGTTTTAGGTACCTCCTCCTCCTTTGTAAATACTGAGCAAAAATATTTGTTTAGTATCTCTGCCTTTTCACAGTCACCCTCTGCCCACCCTCCTCCCTTTATTAAGCCTCACTATCCTCCCTTGGTCTTCCTTCGCCCCTGATGTACCTATAAAAGGTTTTATCCCCTTCTTAACTGAGTTGGCTATCTTTTCCTTGGTTTGGGCCTTTGCTGTTCTGACTGCCTTTCCAGCTTCCTTTTGCTTTAACTGGTACAGTTCTCTGTCCTGTTCCTTCTGTGATTCCTTGTACTTTGTGAATGCTTTTTTTCTTTGAACCTTCACTGCCACTTCCTTTGAGAACCATAGTGGTTTTTACCTCGTTTCATTTTGTTTATTTGCTTTACACAAAGGCTTGTTACCTCTGTGATGGCAGTTTTATTATTCCCCATTGTTCTTCCCCTCCTTCCTGCCCATTTGCTAGTGTATTCCTTAGGCACTCACCCATTTTGGCAAAGTCAGCCCTCCTAAAATCCAGTACCTTTGTCTTTGTATGGCTTGACTCTATTGCTGTGTTTATTGTGAACCATACTGTTCGATGGTCGCTAGTTCCCAGATGGCTACCCACTTCTACATCTGTGATCCTCTCTTCATCTCCATTTGAGAGAATCAGATCTAAGATTGTTCCCTCTCGAGTGGGCTCCTATACTAGTTGTCTAAGGCATGCCCCCTGTAGGGCATCTAGAATAACCCCACTCTTAGAAGTGGCTGCTGCAACTGCGCTCCAGTTAACATCTGGCATATTCAGATCACCCATTGGCAATATCTCCCCTTTATCTGCCATTCTAACTATACTTTCTATCATTTCCGTGTCCATTTCCTCCCCCTGAGAGGGGGGGTCTGTACACAACCCCTGTGCGGATTGTGGTGCCATTGCCTGCCTCCAAATTGACCCACAGTGCTTCTTCTCCTCCCTGTTTACCCTTTTGTTCTGTTGCTTTGATTTCTTCTCTTATGTAGAGAGCTACTCCTCCTCCTCTTTTACCCTCCCTGTCCCTCCTGTAGATAGTGTATCCTGGTATGTTTACGTCCCAGTCATGGTTCTGTGTGTACCATGTTTCTGTGACTGCCACGATATCCAGATCTTCCTCTTCCATCAAGGCCACTAATTCAGGAAGCTTGTTACCCAGACTATGGGCATTGGTACTCATTGCTCTCCATTTTTTGATGGCTTTACCTTCTGTAGCGCCATCCCCCACTGACCTGTCTACCTTGGTCTTTTTCTCATTTAGTACCCTGTTTTGTAGGGGAGGCTGGGATTTTCCTGCTGCTTATCAGTGCCTCTTGACTAGTTTAAAGGCTTGCCAATGAAGCATTTAAACCAATTGCCTAAAAGACTTGTTCCTCTCCTGGACAGATGCAGACCATCCTGCCAGTATAGGCTGGTGCCTCCAGGTGGAACCCCAGTCCCCAATGAAGCCAAACCCCTGTGCTCCACACCATTTTTCAACCATTTGTTAAACTGCATGGTGCAAAGTACCCTCGCCTCACCCATGCCACTGACAGGCAGTACCTCTGAGAAGGATACTGTGTGTGCTACTTGTCTTAAGCCCCTCCCCAACTCTACAAAGTCCTTCTGCACTGCTCTAATCTCATGATGAGCTAAGTCATTTGTCCCTAGGTGGACAATGACGTCCAGCTCGAACTCCAGTGCAACTGTTCTCGTGATCCTAGGATGCGCTTCCTGTCCCTCAAGCCATGGCACCAGGCAGGCACCTTGCTTCAGTTTTCCCTGCTCCCTGAGTTCTATCTCCCTAATAATTGAGTCCCCCACCAGGAGCTGCTTTCTTTCCTGTGGTGCCCTCTGCCTCCTTCCTGAGGGCCTCCCTTGTGACAGTTGTCTGCACCCTCCTTAGTCTCCTCTGCGGGTGCATCCATAGGGGAACAGTGCTCCCCCAGAATGGTGTATGGATTGTGGAGTGGAACAACTGACTGGGTGTGCCTCTGTTCCACCACCCTTACCCTCCCTGAGCCCACTGTGGTCCAACTGCTGTGCTTTCTTCGCAACCTCTGAGGTAGTGGTGGTGGCTCTGGTGCTCCCTGGATGGGGGAGGTTCCTTAGCCACTGTCCAGTGCGGCCTGAAGACGGGCAACTTCCTCCCTCAGGGCAGATAGTTGTCTGCAAACAGGGCAGCATCTCAGCCTCCAGAAAGACTCCCGGAAGACTGCTGCCCCACAGCCATTACATTGTACTACTCCCCACATAACTGTCTACCTTGTTTAGTTTTTTTTTTTGTGTGTGTGTGTGTGATTGGTGCTTTATATAGAAATATATGTATTTATATAATGTGTATGCTTATATTGTCAGTGCAGTGTGGTAGACAGGATATGACAGTGATATGTACCTTGCCCTCTTGAGGAAATAATGTCAGAACCCCAGGTATAAATGAACTATTTCCAGGGGTGGGTGTGGTGAGGGGTGGGAAGGGGTTGGGCCTAAACTGTGCCCTCACGAAACAATCAGCTAAACGCTCTGACCTACCGATGCGATGAGTGCCTTCCTGTCAGCAAGATGCCATACACGACAATTTGTAATACTGCTTCAAACCAATTTGACAGAGCAAATACCCTGCTAATCAAACAGAGAAAAATCCAAACATCCAAGTCAGACACAGGTAAACCTCCCCAGCCCCAAAAGAGCCTGGTGACTTGTGCTCTGAAAACAGTCAGCCCCACAACACGTCAGCTGTGCAGAAGGGCAGACACAGAAAACAGTATTCAGCCTATGTGGGTTTAAACTCTTCCTGCACTGAAAACCTTAACACTTGTAACAAAAGTAAAGCAAATTCCACCTCCCTCTGTTGATTGAAAGACTGCCTTTTCTGATAATTCTAAGTTCCTTATTTCACCCTTCAGTTAGAAGTATCCTCCACCTGAAGAATATTAACTTTCCTAAGGAATCTGCTTCAAACCAAAGACAATTGTAAATTGTAAGGTTCGCCTCCCTCTGTTGTGAGCACTACTCGCTTTCTTGCAAATCTTAAGTCCAGTGTTGCAGCTTGCAGCCAGGGGTAGCTTCACCTGAAGACTATGAGGTTATCTTTGACGATGGGGGCAGCTCTCTGAGGTAAGGCTTTTCTTTGCAAACAGCGGCCACAGGTCTTGACATACTGCTCTACACATGCACTAATTTTTGGCCAGTAGAATCGGGTCCGCACCAGGTCAAGAGTTTGGTCTATGCCAAATGCCCCACGTGGTCATGCAGGGACCTCAACACCAGTTCTCTAAAAGCGATGGGCAACACCAGTTGTTGTTTGTCTATTCTCCCCTCTTTGTCTACGGTCTCCCTATATAACAGTCTATTGTTCAACTTCAATTTTGGGCCTTCTTTGTATAACAGGGCAGTTCTCAATGCAGCGGACCACAGTTGGGACATGTCTCTCCCAGCTTGCAGCGCCTCTAAGACAGGTTATATCATAGGATCTCGAGACTGAGCCAGCTGGAGGCTATCATTATTGAACTGAGGCAGCATACTAGTGTCTAAAGCAGAGAAGTGGCAGTAGCCAACAGGCACACAGTTCTCAGATGGACCCAAGCAATCCACCATGCAGTCCACAGTATCAGGAGTCACCTGTTCCTCTTTGTCGAATTTCTGGCAGAGTGCTGTAATGTTTGGTTCAGACAACCTGACCCAATCGGCTCGGGGCACAGGCCTCCGGGAGAGACAATCAGCATCTAGATTGTTGAGGCCTGCTCTGTATTCAATAGCGTAGTTGTAGGTGGATAACGCAGAGACCCACCTGTGACCAGTGGCATCCAGCCTGGCAGTGGTCTGAACATATGTCAAAGGATTATTATCTGTTTTCACCAGCATCTTAGCCCCATACAAATAATCATGGAATTGATCAACAATGGCCCACTTTAGAGCCAGAAACTCTAGTTTGTGCACTGGATAATTATTTTCAGAAGGAGTCAAACTGCGGCTGGCAAAAGCTACAGGTCTCAGACCATTCAAGTGCTCTTGGTACAATATGGCCCCCAATCCTTTCAGGCTGGCATCAGTATGAAGAACATAGGGTTTAGCTGGGTCAGCATAGGCCAGCACCGGGGCATGAGTAAGTTGATATATAATGTCATAGATAGCTTCCTCACAGTCAGCAGTCCAGTGAGGACCACACACATCATTGGGGCGGAAATAAGTCTTTTCAGTCCCAGATTGTGCAGTCTTCTTATATTTCTCATGGGTCGAGAGGTACCCTTGAGTGAGATTTAGCAGGGGCCGGATCATCCAAGAGTAGTCCTTGATAAATCATCGGTAGTACCCACAGAACCCCAGGAACCGCTGTAGCTCCTTCAAATTTCTGGGTTGGGGCCAAGTGGTCAAAGCCTCCACTTTGCTGGGGTCAGTCTCTATGCCTTCAGTGGACACTAAGTGGCCCACATACTTCACAGAAGTTTGAAAGAATTGGCATTTGTCTATAGATAACTTAAGACCGAAATCCTCCAACCGATCCAGGACTTTGAGCAATTGACGTTCATGTTCTGCCAATGAGCTACCAAACACTATGACAACATCTAAATAAACCAAACATTCAAGCAAGTTCATGTCCTCCACAGCACGTTCCATCAGGTGCTGAAAGGTAGCTGGGGCACCTGAAATCCCTTGAGGCATCTGGATAAACTCATAGAAACCTAGGGGGCAAATGAACGCAGTCTTCGCTCGGTCCTCTGGAGCCATTGGGATCTGATAGTACCCACTGTGGAGATCTAACACAGAGAACCACTTACTGCCATTTAGACAGTCCAAGGTGTCCTGTATGCGTGGCATGGTATACTGGTCAGGAATGGTCTGCCGGTTTAGGGTACGGTAATCCACACACATCCAAACAGCCTCATTCTTTTTTCTCACTATGACAATGGGGGAAGCATAAGGGATCCTGGATTCTTGTATCACACCAGCAGCAAGCATCTCTTGCAGATGGCACCTCTCATCGTCCATGTCAGCAGGGACCAGGCGTCGAGACCTCTCTCGAAAAGACTTTTCATCATGCAGTCGAATGTGGTGTTCGGCCCCCTGCACACATCCCACATCCCATTCTTTTAGGGAAAATACCTGGTCTCTTTGGGCAAGCTTCTCACTGACCCTTACTTTCCACTCAGCAGGCAATGGGGAGTCACTGAAATCAAACAAGTCTGGCATGACTCTGTCATCCTTCCCCAAACCTTGCTATTGGGGAGCACTGTGGTGTCCGCACAATGCACACTATCCAGAGTGCAGCCTCTATTTACTCGAATCTCTTTGTCAGACACATTATGAACTTGAACCATCACTCTCCTGACATAAGCATGGGCTCTAGCAGGCAAGATACTGGGTTTAGTCAGTAGTCCTCCAGGCAACTTTCCTTCCCCAGGTGCATCCAGCATCAATAGTTTATTCTTGACATCCTTTTTAAGCAGGACCTCCCCTTGCAAAACACACTGGGCATTTGGGACTAATAGCAACGGCTCCGGATCCTTCCTCCAGACAACACCCACTGGGCCTTCAGGCTCCTCCTGACTAGCTTTTCTCTGAGTCGCGTAGGCCTTCTGGATCAAAGTGGGTATCCTAAGAGCTCACCCAGTCCTGGACACCTGCTTTTCAGAACACAACTGTGCTAGTCGGCCAAACATGTGAGCATTGGTCCCAATCAACAAGGGTACCCCATCATACAGTCCAGTGTGGGGCAGACTAAAGCCAAGGTTTCCACCTGTTCATCCACTCCAGCCACAGAAGCAGGAAATGACAACCAGATCCGGATATACCCCAAATACGGATAAGCCTTGTCACTCAGCCCCCATACATGTAGACCATCCAAAGGTTGCAGTGGCACCTCAGGTAGATGTGTCTGATACCAGTCCTGAAACATAATGGTCACCTGAGAGCCACTATCCAATACAGCTTGGGTGGGAACCCCATTTACTCACACCGGGGCCTCCATCGAGGGCCCAACCACATCAGACCATTCAGGGGGCACAGCGTTGACAGTTGCTTGGGCATTGACCCGAGTCACAAAGCCCTTTCTGGGTGAGTCGGAAGTGGGCCCTGCGATGCCAAGTGATCAGTTTGCTGTTGACCTTCCTTAAATTCTCCGGCATCTGGCACTCAGTCTGAAAGTGTCCATCCTCCCAACAATGGTGACAGAACTTGGGGTCCCGGGGGTCTCTATTGGAAGGTGAATACTTCATCTGCTGGGGGCCCTCCGGGGGGCGGTGGCACTCCCCTGGGCCAGGGCATTTGTTTCTAGATAACTCGGGTTCCCCAAACCTAACAGGGTGGGTAGTGGTTCACTTCAAGTCCCTCACCAGTTCTCGTAAATTTCTGACCTCGGCCCTCAACTCACTTTCTACTTGGGGATCAGAGGAAATGGCATGCACCCCCACCCCTCCTTGTAACTTCTGGGATACATCAGGCCCCCCTGAAGGGTGGGTCTCGGGTTCGCTAGACTCAGGGGTTTGACACAGATTCACAGCCCCCACATAGGGTTCCCACCCCTCCTCATCAGCCTCTACTTCTCTAATCTCCCTCATCAATTGACAGTATTCAGGTGGGGCAGCTCGCCGATCATGTAATTTAAATTTTAACAGTATCACACTGAAAAATCTAGCAGACTTTAGAACATGTTCCAACCTGAACTGGTTCAAGGCTGGGGTGGTGATCCCCCCTTTTCGGTAGGCCTTCTGTAAAGCCCTTTCCACCCTAGTGACAAAGGTGGAAAGCTTTTCATTCCTCCACTGTTTAGCAGACTTGAATTTCCATAATAAGTCTTCCCCAGTTTCTGTGCTCCCAAACACTCCCTCTAGAGCAGAAAGATACTCTGCTGCGGTAGCTTCCAGGCTAGTGGCCTACAAAAACCGAATGGCTTCTAAAGCCAGACCCCGCAGGCTCTCCACCAGTCTCTTTCATTTATCCCCCTCAGAGCATTGCCACTCCTATACTAAGGGGGTGGCATAGTCCATCCACGCCTCCAAATCATCCTCCCCTGAATGCATGGGCACTGTGCCAGATAAAAGTTTTAGCCTACGGTATGACTCTAGCTGTGTAGAAGGAACCCCTAGGGGTGGTGGGCCAAAATAGAACTCTTAGGGGGCCCAGGAGAGGTACTGGGGTAAGCCTGGGGGGTGGGATTGCTGGAAAGAGCCAAAGCCTGCAGTAACTCTTGAGTAGTCCTCCCCTCCACGGCTAACAATTTAAGCAGTTTATCTTTGAAGCTATTAGTCTGGGTAGACCGCCCCAGGGGTGACTGACCCACTCCGGATGTGGATGACCCTCCACCCCTGTTGGGCACCTTCCAGGTAAATCACTGGAGGTATCCTCTCGGGGTCAATGGCTACACTGCATAACAGTAACACCTGTAAAGTCTGATTGAGTAGGTCAGCCATACGCCCTCTCACCTCTACCTTACCCAAACACTTAACCCGCTTCACTACGGAAATAAGGTCAGCGTTCATTGTCCCTAAAGGTACATCTAGCAGTAACACAATTCTCTGAGACTCCAACTCTTCAGCCTCACCCCAACCCATCAATTTATGTGCCATTGTCTTAATGGGGTCCAATTTGATTTTGGCCATGATATCCCCTTCCAGCTTTCCCTTCAATTTATCCACAGTTAGGTGCTTCGTCCACTCGGCCACTAGGGGACGCTGATCCCAGCAGTGCCTCCACTTTGTAAACCCCATGGGGGTGCTATCCCAAGGGCTACTACCCCTGCCTGCCCTAACTGTAACAGGGTGAGGGGCCCAGATCTGTTGGCGGGTGCCTCCACTGAGAGGTCAGGGATAGAACAGTCAAGGTTGACTCGGTCACAGCCCTCTGGGTTGCTGCAACCCCCCTTTTTTCCCACTAGTGGCCCACACAAGTCATTTACAGTGTCCTTACCATATACACTTACCCCCCAGCTCGGACCACTCGGCTCAATCTGGGGACCCCCTGAAAAGTAAGGTACAGTTACACAATATTCACTGTGCGGTATTTCACCATTAATACACAAACTAGCCCGTGTACTTTTGCAAAACAAGAAATCTGATTTATTTAAGGGGGAGATAACAAGGACCGGGGGGAATCAGGGTGCTCGGCTTACCACTACAATATATAAGTATCTACCTAAGGCTCTGTGCACAGGCCTAACCTATAAGTTGCTGTCTATGGGTACCCAAGCCCTAAATGCTAGTTCCTCATTGCAGCTGGTTGGTGCCCTGACACAAATGAGCATTTAATTCCTACGAAGATTGGATGGAGCCTGCAGGCTCAGTTAGTGTAGTCAGCAAAGCAACCTGAAGATCTTGCCCTTGCTAGAACATGTAATAGAGAACTATCCTGATTTAGTACTCACAACTCCAGAAGAAAACCGTTCCCACACCACTCACAGGGCTGAGCCTGAACTTCAGATACTTCTCCACGCATTTATATGGAAAGAAACAGAGGGGTACCATACCAGGCAGCTGCTCCTAGGGCCTGACCGAACTCACAGCTAATCGGGAGTCTCACTGCAGCTTCACTTTCCTGACAGACCGAGCGTGATTCAGCAGATTCTCCAGTCCTCTACAGGGTGAGATTTTTGTCGGCTCCCACAAATACCGGTACACTGGTAGCACAATGGTACTGCGTTATTTTGACATTTCAGTATTTGGTATCTCTCACAGCCATCATAGACTCATGTGGTAGCACAGTGGTACCAGTATTAATCTCATTATACTCTGTACTCTAATGCATTGTTAAGATAAATTACATTATCAACCAACATGCTAGCTAATGATGGCCAAACAGTTACATCGTTTAAAGGGGCTCCCTCTGCGCATATAGCGACTGCCAAAGGGGAGCGATTTCTACGCAGCTCAGGTGGGATTCGAACAGAGAAACACCAGTCCCCCCCATACCAACTCGCTGGAGCCTGCGCGCAGGCAGTTCTTAAAGAGACAGTACTGGAGGCTTTGGAAGTACTCACAACACCCACATTTGGGCGGCATTACGCCGAACACCAGTTAGAAGAGAGCATTCAGACAAGCTCCGCGAAGGCTTTCAGGAACTCCCATGTGTAAGGGGGTTACATTTGAATCAGAAAGCACATTAAGAAATCACTTACTCTGTATGCCAGCAGTCTGACTATTCCTGTAAGACACTGAATTGAAATTGAGCACGGCTGCCTAAACATAATACACGTGAAAAACTCTATTAAACCACATACAACCTCTGAGTACAACAAGGATAGGAAATACCAGCAGTGGAGGTTTAAACTTTAAGCATCCACTGCTTATATTTCCTTGTATACAAATGAGAACTTCAAACCATAAACAAACTGTTCTGCCTAATACATTTATAAACGTTGTGCTGCTGCTGCAGATACATATCTGCAGCAACTGCTCCAAGTTTATACATCTTTACTAATCCTTCTTTTAAAGTTAATGAAATATAAAACTATTATTAACTGCATCTGCTAATAATAGATTGCTATTGGCACAGAATAAACTGCAATCAGCACAAATATGTAAGCTGCAAAACGGCATAGAAGAAAGTCAGTGTCTATGGCAAATTTCATATCAGCTAACTGTTAACTGCTCTCAGTTAATTTTGCAGCACTTCTTTAGCCACAACAAACCCCTAACCCTCCCTCAGTGTCTATCCCACACAAAAAACAAGTCAGAGCACACCCTGAACCCCACCCCACCCTACCCCCAAGAAAAGGGTAACTCAAATGTAACATTAAAACATTTTTCAGCCTGAAGTGGCAATTTACTGATTTGATTTCAAAAGGAGTGGTGGTGGGGGGGTGGTCTCTTGGTATTCACCTCAGGGCCCATTTATAAACTATGTCCAATATTAGCTGCTGACCCTTGTGAATCTCATTCATGAACTATAAATGGGATTCTAAATAAGGGGTGTTACATATGGCATACATCAACTAAAAACAAGTCAGAGCACCCCCCCCCACCCGAAAACAGGTGAAATGTAATATTAAACATGTTTTCAGCCTAAATTGGCAATTTATTGATTTGATTTCAAAAGGAATGGGGGTCTCTTGGTTTTCACTTCAGTCAGGGCCCTGCTGAGAAGTCACCCAGCTACCAACATTGAGGTAAACCACCCATCAGCTGGGTCCCTACTGTAAGCTGCGTCTGCCTCGAATGGCTTACCTTTATTTAGGGTGCAGCAGCATCAGGCCAAAATAGCCTTAATTTAGGTGCGGTCCCCAGCCAATGTGCAGGTCACTGGCTGGGATTAGCTAAGTGAGAAAGCCATACATCTCCATTTACATACTGTCTGTATCCAATATTAGCTGCTCACCCTTGCTCATTCATAAACCATAAATTGGGATTATGCGGTGTGCTACTTCATATAGCATACATCAACAAAAACAAGTACAAGTCCAAGCACACCCTGCCTCCTCCCAGAAAAGGGGCAACTGTACCACTGAACATATTTGTTCAGCCTAAGAAAAGCCAGAGAAAAGCCTAACCCGCACACAGCAGCAAGTAATCCCTCTGTGCCAAAAGAAAAAAACGCACTAAACTACAACAATCACTATATACTAGGGGGACTCACAATGAAAGCTAGTCTGGAGGACCACACATTTACACAATCCCCATCTGATAATAGTGGTCTGTGCATGGTGTGCTTGTGTGAATGATCTAACAAATGCAAACATTATTGTTGCAGTGAGTGGTCCTTTGCTTTTTGAACAACTGAACTAGCAGTCTAACTGCATGACGTGCAGGAGTGTAGAACCAGGTGGCACAGCAGTTCAACAGGAATGAAACAACCATGAGGCATAAGATAAAAACATTGAACATACAGTATGCATGAATAAACTTTGAACATATGCTCGAAGAGCTCCCAGTACCATTTGCTACTAGAGAACAGTTTTTTTTTCCAGCAGGAGATTCAGCCTGTCACTGTTTTCTACCACTAAGTGTCTGCATAGCTGAGGAGCTGTACAGTGTATCATGTCACTGATGTTAGTGATCACAGATAGGCTGAGATAATAAAACACTACAAATGTCCACAGTCTAGAAGACAGTTTATTTTTATGCCACTTTTACAGTACCTCTACTCTAAACACGTAAGACTGACCCATTCATCATATGCCCATTCCCCTTTAAAAAATCCATATGTCTACAAGTTCCACAACAAACAAACTTACTGACTGACTGACTGCAGTGCTACTGCTAAGCCAAGTTATTTGTCAATTCTAATTTCCCTCCTCCCTTCCTAATCCTAGCATAGCAGCTATTGATCCTCCCAAGCCCAGCTGAGATACCAAAAAGAGCCGGGGAAAAGTAGGAAACAAAACACCAACCTATGGACAGCTTACAGCTAGTCTAGCTGGACTTGTCTGGTATGGTACTTGTCCTCGCTGGACTAAGTAGGCTCTCTCGGCTCGGCTTGTGGTTGCTGTTGTTGCGGTTGTGCCGCACCTCCACAATCTGCTTCGCTCCTAAGCTGCCACATAATGTTTCTTGCACATGCGTGCAAGCAAACATAAAAAGGTATCTAGCTGCAGCACTGGATGGGAGGAACAACAGCATGTTAAGTTCCCTGCTAATTTTTCTGACTCTATGCCACTTAGCTCATGCAGTACTTATATGACATGTTTATACATTATTTTATTGTTCTACCTTTCAAGTGCAATACAGTACAACAGTTATTTATTGAGCTGGTGACAAGTAGAGTGATGAGTGAGCCAGCAGTGCAGGGTACTTAATCTGCTTCAATATGTCAGTGCAGCGAGACCCAAAATTGTGAATGAAAGGGATGGAGGGGGGGCCCGTGCATCAAGTGATGAAGGGGGCCCGTGCATCCAGTGATGAGGTCAGTGAGTGGTATTTGCAGGTTGCCAGTGCCAACTAAGTCGTGATATAAACTCAAGATCAGTTTCTAGTGATCCAAAAAGTGGTGCAAATTAAAATGTGTGAGCAGGCCATTTAACAAATGAAAAAGTCTGTGGTGGGTGCCTCACAGACATAAACTGCCTCAATTCTCCATTGACTCGCTTTAGCTGGGGTCATGCTTTTGAAGATGTGGGGACAGCTGGGGTAGAGGCTACATTTTTAAGCTAAGGTTTCACCAGCATCGTCACCATTATATAATGTTAATCCCATGTGAGTAATGGAGTTCCTACAGAGAGATTGGGGACTCTGTGCATTCCTTCAAATTCCAACATACAAGGTAGCTGCTACCTGTCTACCCCTGCCCCAATCACCCTGTAACAATCTTGAGGATAAGGGAGCACAGAGTAGAGCCCTTATCTGAAATCAGATCATGGTTATGTTATGTGCTGTCAGTCTAGATGCCAACCTGCAAGCTTCAGAGCAATCCTGAAGGATTTCAAGAGACAGAGACACATACCAGGTTACTAACCTGCTGGTTAGTTAACTGTGTGTCAGAGGACTTTCTCCACTGGTCTTGCTCGCCTGTCTCCTTTCTGTGCTTGTCCTACTGGTACTCTGCACTTAATCTGCAGCTTTATTTCCTGTTTCCCATGGAATATAACAGGTGTAATAGTGTATTATATGAAGCTTGCATAGAAAGCAAGGGTGCCACAGGGGACTGTCCCAGACATCTTTAACCTGAAATCCATGCATGACTCACCCCCACAGTCAAGGCTGATGGAGGGCAAGTGGCATAGTTTTTCAGGGTATAAAACTACCACTTTTTACCCTCAGTTTAAGAAACAGGTGTCTTAACTTTGATACTCCAGTTGGTCTGCAAAGCTTTGGAAAGACTACACCAGTAGACATCTGATTAAAGGTAAATGGAAAGTGTATAGTTTTCCGTTAATATTGCATTTGTTAGACTACTGCAAAATGCATAGTTTCTCATCAGTATTGTATTTGTCTGTTGCTTTCACTACTTGCCATCCGATTTCTAAGTACTAAATAAATGTTTTTTTGGATGAAGCGCAGGCATCTACGGTGCACCTAGGGCAGAGAGAGCGGAGCAGGGGCGGGGAAGGGAAGGAAGAAGCTGGGCAGAGCGGGGTGGGGCGGGGAGGAGGGGAAAGGGAGAAGCTGGGTGGAGCAGGGCGGGGTGGGGTGGGAGGAGCAGGGCACAGCTGGGGATGATTGCAGAAAAGAGTGCAGTGCTCCAGTCAGTGGGAAAACATGGAGGACTGTTTCATGGTGGAAGAGGCCACGGTGACACAATCCAACATGTTGTGGGAACGGAAGAAATGTCCCATTTCCCAGTGATCATTAAAGAGCTACAGTGCTCCACCCTCTGCAGCACTAAAAAGAGATGTGCAAGAACAAGGGGCCAGAATTTGAAGATAGAGGTGGGGGACGGCTCAGAGGTAATGTGAAGAAGTATTTTTTCACGAGAGGGTGGTGGATGCATGGAATGGCCTTCCTGAGGAGGTTGTGGGGTCAAAAACAGTGGGGAAATTCAAGGATGCATGGGACAGACATATGGCAATTCTCGTGGGGGATAGGAGGAAGTTGGCTGTTGGCTAAATAGGATCTGCAGCTTATCTATTAGGTAAGGAAATGGGCAGACTAGGAGGGCCAAGCAGTCCTTATCTGCTGCAAAATTCTGTGTTTCTATGTTTCTATAAAAGAATCATGATAAAAACTTTTAATGCACAAAAAATAAATTCATCATAAAACTTTTAATGTGGGAAAAAAAAATAATAGTAACGCTTTCGATACCCTGGCAAAAAGCTTTGCCAACGTGACAGAACTGGGACTTTTACCCACGGTTCCCTGAATATTAGCCCAGCAGATGTTCTGTGAGATGAACCATCAGTAACTAAGGCCTCCTGGTTAAGCTGAAAGCTTGCCATGGCCAGTAGTCACCCCCAAATTCTGCAAATTGAAATGCTTGAGGCATATAAACCGCATGCTGCTTGTTGTTTTCAGTCCCCAGGCACTGCAAAACATTTTAGTCTGTAACTGTAATGCAGACCCAACTGAAGTTCAGTCTATGTTTAAAGTGGGCACACATATGAAATAAAATAATGGATGGAAAAGTCCCTATTAAAACTGAAACACGAACATAAGTTCTTTACTGAAGGAAGGCAATTTTAAAACGTGCGTCATTCAGTGACCATTTGCATGCACACAAATGGATTGCTTGCTGAAATAATCATAATAAAACAGTCCTTATACACTATTCAAAAAAGTACAAATATACTTGCAGTTAAAAAACTGCTGTGCTGCTACTTTAATATAGTAAGGAAACTGCACGTTACAGACGTGATCAACTCTCAGAACCACTTTATTACAGACAGTGCTGCAATAAGAAAACTGCCAATTTCCTGCATGTATCTAGCCGTGTCTTGTGAACTATACAAATACATTTCTATTTTAAGCACATTTATCTATCTTCATCTCACTGTGCACTGTCACTTTTCAGCTTATCCTTACCCTTTTAACAGAAACATGCCACCGTATTCTGTCGTTATCAGTGCTTTATGCAATTGTTATATGTCCATAGCCATGGCTAATGAACCTAACATTTTGTTGATTGGAAAGCTGGAGTAGCAGTCTTAAATTTGAATCTGTAGAACAGTATTTTGAAAGTGCCTGCATAGCGCTCACTAAATGGTGCTACAGCAGGTGCCTTAGAGGAGTCAGAAAGGTAACACTGTGAGTGCAAAAACAAGTTCTACTCACAAAGAAAATATGTGATCACCAGTGGTGTGTGGTTACCTTTTTAGCAAGTCATGCGATTCTAAAAGGTTGGGGTCCCCATAGGGCTGGAGGTCTGAGGGCCACAGCCCCAGAAGCTGTAGGACTATGCATGTTTTGTGGTGCATTTTTGGGACTACTTTGACATGTTTTAGAACATATATGCTACCACCACCATGATTCCAGAGCAGGGGATGCAGTGGTGCTCTTGGGGTCACACTGATACCTGGTCATGTGGTGAGATATATAGGAGAGTGCTCTGGAGTGAATTTTAATGCACTCAGGTTTGCAAGCATGCCCTGAATATGGATTCCAGGTTACAGAGCCACCACTCCACAAGGTGCAACAGGGCCCTAGAGGGCTCTTCTGTGCATATTATTAACTGGAGCACAAAAAAAATTAAATATGCTATTCACCACCACTCAAAGAATGCAGTTTTGTCCTCCGCTTAACAATGCTTTCAGAATGAATCTTGTAGCTGTTTGCTGCTGTGCTGTGCTATGCAGTGCAGAACAGGCCTTAGAAGTCCAGAAATGTAACATGACAAAACTGTTAGAGAAGGGAGACACAATTATTGTAGCAGTTATGAAATAGCCAAAATGGCAAGTGGTGGCCATGGGCCATGCTGAGAAAATTAATTCCTCCTACAAAATTCTGCTGCTAGTCATACTTGCTGCCTGCTGCTGCTGGTTTCACTCTGGCTGCACTCTGGTGCCTCACGACGCCCCCAAGGTGTGCATTAATCCACATTATCAGCACAACCTGCAGTGCATTAATGCTTACATAACTGATCTGTATCAATATACTTAACCAGTTTTATCAGTGTGTTTTCATACTTTGTATTTTGGAGGGGGGAGACGTGTATGTTGTGAGGATGCAGTTGTGGTGCTGGCACATGTCAAGTACAGATCACAGTCATTAACCCCCTCAGAAGGATATTCAAGTTCTAATGGGGAAGATGGATGTGATCCATTCAAGTTTATTTTTATTTATTTATTCATTAAGGTCTCATATTAACCTTTGAGTACAGGCTCCTTACATAAGTTCCATGTCAGGGTCATTACAGTAACAAACAATTACAGCTTATGGGAGGCCCTAAAGGGACAACAACAATTAAGACAAATTAGGCAATAGGTTACATATGTGACTGAAATAAGCAAACACTATATACAATGGTACTTTCCAACACAAAAGGGAAACAAGGGAGGAAGAGAGAGTAAACAAGGGGAGAGGTAGTCTCAGGAAGTGAGGTAATAGTGAGAAGACAAACTGTAGAGAGAGAGCATATATACTGAAAATCAGCCAGAAGGTGGGCCTCATCACTGGTGAGGGAGGCTTTAGCATACTAGCAGTGCAAGCAATGGGAAGTGTTAACAGAGGGTGTCAAGTGAGAGGGTGAGGGGCAGTGCAGGATCAGAGCAGGATGTCAGCATAATAAGGGGAAGAGGGAATGGTAGCAGAAGGGGGGTGGTGGAGAGGGAATGAGGGAGGAAGGGTAGAAGGTGTGGGAAGGAGTTTCGGTCAGTTAGGGAGGGAAGTAGTAGGGGGTGGGGCAGTGCCCAGCGGTGTGGGGGTAGAAGTGAAGGGGAAGAAGCTGGTACAGTTTAGGGAGGGAAGACATGGGGAATACATGGTGCAAGGAGGTACTTAGGTTTATAATCAGTGCTGCAGGAACATCCAAAGCTATGCACACATCTGAATCAGAATCCATTCAGAATGAAAGCAATGCATCATACACTGGAAACCTATCCTACCCTCCCAGCCACTGTAGTTAATAGTACATTTAAAGATACATGGGGCAATTTGCATCTTTTCTAAACCTATTGTTTCAGTTTATGTGGCAGCAAAATATTTTTTGATACTTAAGTCTGCTTCAACACTGACAAAGTGCAATTAGAGAAGCATTTGGAGAATACAAAATTTTTCAAAGGAAGGCAGCAGTCATCTGTATCTTTGTTGATCTTCCCACCATTGTAAGACATACAGACTTAGTTTAGTAGCTGTATTGGTCCTTGTAAGATCAGATCTAGAAAGAAATGGTTTGATATATTTTATTGGAAAAACAAAGATGTTAGCGTTTTCTTTTGTTACATCTTTGTTGGTCCTATAAAAGGTATCAACGCATTTGTTTCAGGATCTATTCCAGCATTGTAAAGAAAGGCTCATGGGTCACTGGTTGACATTCTTTGACTTTATCTTACTGAAGTGCTGGATCTGCCATTTGAAACTCACTTCACAAATGTCAGGAATTCAAATAAATTACTTTGACAGAGGAAACACAAACAGTGTTGTCTGATTCTTGACCCTCAGCAGTACTATAAAACCATCACATGCCAAACACAGGGCCAACCTAGTAGAATGAGAAAAATTCAGCATCAAAATACATAAATTGTGTAACCTCCCCCCACCGGCCCCCCTTGTTCAACTAGCAGGGCTGCTCCTCTCACACATGGCACCAACGAGAGGGATGGGGGTTGTCACTACAAACAGTTCTGTTTACCAACACTTCTACTTCAGAGCCTGCCATCCTCAGACAGGCAAACCAAGTGTGGCAACTCCCTGGCTCACACCTGGGGGGACCATTTAGCATGGCCATCAACCTGGGTCCCTGGGAGAAAACGTTTGCTCAGCATTATGCTAGGTTTGTACTTCTGGTCAGGGGCACCCAAGTAAATCCAGACATAGTAGAAGCAGTAACAGTACTGTCCAAACCAGGCTGGGATTCTAGAGTGTGGGTTTTATTCACATACACAGAGAATAATCACAAAGCGAAGATGGACCCTCACACGGCTACTCCCACTGGTAATGCAGACTACTGAGGTACAGAGCACACACACACACACACACACACCCACACACACACAGCAAACCCTCAGGTTCTGAATGTAAACAGCAAACACTCTCTGGTTCTGAATGGAGATTGGCACACACGGTCAGAACTGGTACACTTCCCTTGACTAGGCACCCTCAGCCAGTACTAGGAGACTTTCCCGAATTTCATGAGGAATTACTGGTGGCACCCTCGACCACCAATGAGCATACTCAGGCTCACAGAAAATCCAAAACCCACATCTGGGCATTTTCTTCAGGCACTGGCCAAATGCACTGAGAGAAAACAAAGGTGCCCAAACCGAACCTGGAGAGGTAAACATAGTTACTCCAGATGGGGGGGGTCTCCCACCTTTTGCTTTCAAATTTATACTCGGCCATTCAGCTGGTTAATAACACCCTTCTCAGCCCTTCTCAGAAAACTTGTAGATGCTATCTTGAAATGTCTTTCACATTTAACATACTACTTTACACACCTCTGAGGTGTCATGAAGTTAAAAGTTCTGTAATTGGCAATGTCTCTTCACTAGACCCCCACTTTAGCAGACACTTTTAAATTAGACACAAACTAAAAGTTCTATACTTGGCAAGTCTCTCTCCAGACCCAATAGTAGACAGACACTTTTAAACAGAAACAGACCAAAAGTTCTGTACTTGGCAAGTCTCTCTCCAGATCCCTTAGTTGGCAGACACTTTTAAACAGAAACACTCTTGGTAACAGATTCCCTTTGTCAGAGAAAAACTCACCACAGGAATGCAGGTGCCCCAGGGCTTTTTCCACACAAATGTCTCAGGTACTCACAGAACAGATGAATCTCAGACAGCTTCAACACAGTCCAGGCTAGACCAGGGGATTGCCCCTGAATCCTGGAAATCCCCCCCCCCATCCCTCCAGGGATGGGGCACTGGAAAACCCTCTAGGAATGGTCTCTATCACTTCAATCTCTGGTCTTCAATGTTCTTCTTCTAGGGTGAGAACAAACTACCTAAACTACAGTGGTAGCTCTCTGTCAGAGCTAAAACTGAGGACCTACTCAGGCAGCAGCCTCCTCCTCACTCTCCACTCTTCACTCTCCACTCTACAGACTAGTCCACTCTAACTCAACATTCTACAGCTAACTCCCCAGCTAGCATTCCAATGTGGCTTATGCTGCTGCGACAGTTCTAACGTGACATCATCACTTCAGCTCAGCTGAGACTGAAAACAGAGTGGGACACTGTGAAATCCATTTAACTAGCATTTCACAAGCTGCCTCTCTCTGCCTGTCACTGATTCTAAGTGGGATTCTAGTAACCCCTGGAAACAAGGGAGTTACAGTTGTTTAACTAGACAGTTTGCCTACATGGTCTTCCTTGACTAACTATATTACACTATAACATGACATTAATGTAAGCACTGAAAATAAGGAAGCTGATTTGTCAAAACACATCAGATGACAACTTTCTAACCGTGCATTAATTCCCTAGATATGCACGGCTGTGTTGTAAAGCAAGTGAAGGAACACTTACTGTCAGATTAACTGCCTATCCATATCGTGAGCATGCCTCACAGAAAGGCACAATCAGACCTATAGGTGGCACTGTGATTATGATAGTGTGTCACGGAATCATGCCGCTGTAGCACAAATAGATGCAAACGTAGTTTTGCATCAAATACCTATATAAGCATGGTAATGTTGTGCAGTAACAACACGAACGTGTCATACCACACTGAAATGGAAACAAATAGCTGCTTGCCATAGGAAGCATGCCTCAGTACACACAGAAATAATGTCAAACATAACATTTTTGCTTCTTTTTAGTGTTCTGTCTGTCTCACCTGCAGGTGGCGCTCCCCAAGCAATACTTTGTTCCAAGGCTTCAAAAAAAATGAATGCAACCCAAAGAACGTTGCATCTCTCTCACCTATAGGTGGCGCTTTCCAAGTACTGGTTTTATTGAAGGCTTGTAAAACAGGAATTAGAGCATGACTGTATTCCTTAACCACCCACGCCGTGGACACAGGAAAGCGCAGAACATTCGTATTGACAACTCGTAGAAGTAAGTAATGAAAATTGACTCATTGTCACAGTTACGAGGCACACACGCAATATCGGCGTCAGTGCTGTGTTAGTCTTCACAATACAGAGGAACTATTGTTTAGCATAATGACCATAATGCAACACGGTAACCAACCAAGCAGAAAATAGTTAAAATGACACAAAAATTGAGCTAAAAACAGTGACAGTCTGCAAAAAAAATAGGCATTTTCTTAGTCTTATCTGTGTTTTGTTACTCATGATAAGACATCGACATGATGAAGACTGTAACGAACTTGGGAGCCACAACATTAATATATATCAAGACTTCAACATGCATGCGCAACTTTCAACATACAAACAACACAGTAAAAGTAGAGATGTCAGCAATGTTTCTAAAGAAGAATGTTTGTTGTAAATGATCTCTATTTACTCTAGTACAAAATGAAATGTCAGGAATTTCCACATTGCACTTGCCATGTTACAAGTGCATTAATCCCCTTGACAGAAGGGCATTTCCCAGGAATTTATGCATGATTGGATGGTGGGAAGCACTCAGCCTTCGGCCTTGTGCACCCCAAACATGCATTAATTCCTGGGAAATGCCCTCCTGTCAAGGGGATTAATGCTTACACAATAGATTTTACAATAATGAGCTGTTAAGATATTGTTTTCTTACTCTTTCTTTTTATTTAAATGAAGTTACAACAGTCATGACTGAGTGGTCGGTCATCTGTTCTATAGTCAGGCAAACATTGCTCAGTGGGGGGAGGAATGACTTACCCAGACTTCTTTAAAGTATAGCATTACCCAGACTTCACATAACTCAGGGATGCACCTTCAAATTCACCCTAGCTGTGACTGACCTCAGTGATCCAGGTTTTCCCAGAACTCGACAAAACAAAACAGCGAGACCAATACAACTCATATGAGCAGACACTTCCTATTAAGGAATACAGAAACGAGTCTGTGTACACGACAGGGATTTCATGCCCACAGGCTCTTTTGTTTCAGCGATGTTCCCTTACCTGTCTGGCTCACATTATTAGATGATGAAGTCCCACATGGAGGCAGGATCACTCAAAATGTGGTGTAGTTTAATTACTAAATCCAGATAGCTTTCGAGTTGCATCCTCCTGCCCAGGGGCCCAAAATATGGAATGGAATGTACATTTTTAAAGTAGGTTACATTTAATAAGTACTACATACCAGTGAAATGCTTTAAAAAGTGTAAAGCATTTCAGTGACACAGTAGCTATAAAATACTGTAGTTATAAAATGCAACCTACTTTAAAAATGTGCAGTCCATATTTTTGGCCCCTAAGCAGGAGGATGCGACAAGAAGGCTACCTTTGGATTCAGTAACAGCAAGGACTTAAAGAAGCTGTGCTTTATACGTGCAGTAATTCAGCTGATCCCCACTTCCCCCCTTTATATTTTAAGCAGTTTGCAAGTGGGTTTGAGTCTGACTCAGTTTTATTTTTTTATGTATATGTTCTTTGTTATAATATTGTTCTGGTGTGTTAAGTGTCTTATAATAAAGATGGATAAATTAAAAGTTAAAAAAAGAAGCCACTGTACTGTAAACCATCGCACAGTAAGTACGCCATCTATTTGTAGGTTTGGGGGTAGATCAGGCTTACCCAATATATGAATATACAGAAGTTGGCAGTTTTTTTACAGTATTTTTAAAAACATTTGTCTCACAGGGTTCCTGTTCAAAGCTATATGTGGTATTGCAGCTGTCTACTAGTAGTAGTAGTCTCATAGGAAAGGATGGTTGTATGGTTCATTCTGCAAGCCAGTTTCCAAGTATACAGGTTAACTAAAAGAATTAGACAAAAAGACAACACACCAGAGTAGTTGGGCAGCCATTGGGCACTGTTACAGACAGCAGCTGTCTCATCTAAACCCAAAAGTACAGCCTTATGGAGCACTGTTCCTTCTGGAAAACAATTTGCAAGTACAGCCAGGTTAAACTTACAAAAAAGTTAGATAACACACCAGACTAGCTGGACATTTTTACACACAGTACTGTTCAACACAACTGGCCAGATATTCAAAAGGGTTGCGCCATGTGCAATAGGGTTGCTCCAGCCCAAGTCCGCAAATGCGCCATTCTGCATTATTCAGCGGGAGGCAGATGCGCCCCCCCAAAATCACGCTGAGCAAGAGCGCAATGATAATGAATGCATGTGCAACTGAAGGGGGAGGAACCATGCATAAATGGCACCATGTGATATTCAACAACATGCGCCATGCGCAATAAGGGAGCAAGCGGAAGTTGCGCGATAGCAGAAATGAGCCAAAATAAAAAGGAACAAGGGAGAGATGCAAGAACGCTACAGGGAAGGCACATGTGGCTGAACTCTAGCCAGACACACAGGGCAGGACAGACATACAGGGCAGGACAGGGAAAGGGCACCCTGAACCCACAGGCACAGGGAAGGTGTGGGGAGCCACAGCCAAACAGAGTGCAGAAGGGGGAAGTGCCACACAGCACTGAGGCCAGCAGAGGAAGGTGTTCCCAGTGCAGGGGAAGTAGCAGCCAGGACAGCAGGAGGAACACAGAAACAGCTGCCGGGGGGAACACAAGCCAGGGACATGGCCAGTGCCACCATCCAGATGGAGGCAGTAATGAGGGGGGTGAGAAGGCAGGCAGCAGGGGGGCAAGGCTGTGGAAGGGCCCGTCAATGGTATACCCCCAACAGGCAGTACCGAGCCCGCACCAGCTTCGAACTGTACAGTGATACCGAGATCGTGGGACGGTACTGCCTGAATGAGGCAATTCTGAAGTGGCTCTGTGAGCTGTGCAGTGATGTGATGCAGGCACCCACACGATGGAGCCATGCTCTGTCAGTGGAGAAAAAAGTGACAGCTTGCATGTGCCTGCTCACCACAGGTACCTTCCAGAGACCAACAGGGGACACCACAGGCATAACCCAGTCGGCCGCGTCACGCCACTTCACCCAATTCCTCAGCGCACTGCTGCCACATGCTGCAGAGTACATACATTTCCCAGCACACTGGCAGAGCGCACAGCAAACATACAGGAGTTCCACAGGGTAGCACATATACCTGGTGTGTGTTAGGAATGACTGCACCCATGTTGCCATCCGCACACCACCTGGCCCTGAAGGGGCTGCATATATCAATCAGAAGGGCTATGCAAGCATCAACTGCCAGGTGGTGTGCGATGCCAGGGGGTGCATAATCAATGTCTGTGCCACGTACCCTGAGGGAGCACATGATGCCTTCATCTTGCACCAGTTGGCACTGTGCCACAGATTCGAGAGTGGGGACATCCCCACTGGCCACTTAGTGGGTGAGTATGCAAACCAGGCGGAAAAACATAGAGCTTGGGAGTGGCATGGTCAGAGGTGCCATGGGTATTGGGCTAGAAGGCCCAAGGCAGGGCAACACTGATCACCAAACTAACCTCCACCCTCTACACACAGGTGACAGTGGATACCCACTCCGTCCCTGGCTGCTTACACCATACCGGTGGCCCGCGACCCCATCACAGCAACGCTACAATGAGGCACATGCCACCACATGCAATGTCATCGAGTGGGTGTTCAGGATGCTGAAGGCACGTTTCTGTTGCCTGGACATATCTGGCGGTGCCCTACACTACAGCCTCTCAAAGGCTTGCGGGCTATTCCTGGCCTGTTGCATCCTGCACAACATGGCCAATGATTGTGGGATAGCCATGCAGGTTGAAGAGTGGGACAGCGATGGGGACGATGAGGACACTGGTGAAGATGGTGATGGGCAGCCCCCCCTTGGGCAACGGGACCCCCGACTGCTCCAGCTGGCACAGCTGCACCGGGACACCATCGCAGAGGAGCACTTCAGCCAACCCAGGTAAGTCATGGGGCCATGTGCAACCACCAGTGGCAAAGGCACAACCCACAAACATGCATGGACACACACCAGGGGTGCATGCTGTTAAGAGAAGTGGCTGAGCATGGAACCGCACATGCCACCAGGGATGGGTGAGGTCTAACATGGCAGGCAGTCATACACACACACACACACACACCTCACAAGACATGCACAAAGGGTAGGAGGCACGCCGACCCAGACCACCACCCCTAGCCACACACACGTCCACAGACCACCACGCCCACTGCCTGTCAGTGTGCGTGTGTCAGACGCTGGTCACCATTGCACAGTGGCGTACAGTGCAATGCAGGCATCATCATGCACATGCCACAGTGGACAGCAGCCAGGAGGATGTGCAGATGGAACGTGTGTCTGCGTGCAGGGCTGGGTACCCCACCCATGCATTGCCCGCTGAATGACACAATGCACACAGGGCAGCATCAGACAGTAGCCATGCTGGGAGACAGGTCAGTCATGTGCCACAGTGCCACGGCCACCACGGATGCGTGGGTGGCCCCACTGAAACATGCCAGCAGTGACAGGCTGACCAATGGCCTCATGGGCTGGCACCGATGGTCCCCCAAGGGTTCCACTGCATGAACGTGATCATGCTCACACAGGTGTCTGCAGCACACCGAACATGCCTGCGCCAAGTATGCTCGGGATGCCCACAGCTGAACCCGGTGTTGACAAGGAGGGTGTCACATGACACCAGGAATGGGGGGTGGACATTGCACTGCGTAGTGTCTGAGATGCATGGGCAAATAACTGTGTGCCCATTGTGGCCATGACAGCTATGAATGCCTGTGTCTGCCTGTCAATGGCAGCAGTCACATCTTCCCGCAACCGGTCCATCCCTGCCAGGAGCAGAGCAGTGTCTCTGCTGCGCTGCTCCTCTGCCTGGTGCAGAACTACACTCAGTGCATCCACTGCCATCACAAGCCGCATCTGCTGATTGACTGATGCTTGCAGTATGCGGGTGTGCTCATCTAAGAGGTCATCTGCCTGATCGGCATGCTGTCCCTCATGGTGTTCGCAGCCCTAATGGTCATCAACCCTTGAGGGTGGGCGCTGCACACCAGGGTCAGGCCTGGGCATGTCCAGAGGTGGTGCACTGATGCCGCCGCCCCCTGACACTGTACCCCCATGGCCATTGGCCGACTGCTGCTGCTGCCCCTCCGGCTGCCGCTCTCCAGGGCTCAATGGTGCTGCCGCAGTGGCTGCAACAGTCCCACTGTCCTGGACACACACCAGTGCCCCACTGGTGCAGACAGGCACAGGCTGGAACTGTGATGTCATGCAGGCCTCCATGGCAGCATCACCCATAGCCATGGCCATGATGTCACCTGCTGTGTGGCAATCCTGTGGCCCACACGTCTCACTGCCCATGACATTAGCTCCATCATCATTGGTGACGGATCTGGCACCAGCCCGAGTCTCAGCATACTTGCATCCATGGACGTTGGCACGCAGGGACATGGGCAGGGCCTTTTCCGCACCTGGTCCACCAACATCAGTCCGGACATCCAGGCAGGCCTACTGTTGCCCTGACCCCCGTATGCCTGTGGAGGTGGATGGGCTCTCCTCCATCTCCATGCTACTGCCCTCGGGGGAGAAGCCCACCACCGCTGACCCTTGTTGATGCTCAGGAGTTGTAAGGGAAAAACAGTAGCATTACTGCATGTGACCTACCCTGCCCCCCCCCAATTTACAGACCATGACCTACCATGCAGTGACAGGCTACCACCCATCTGGAATCCACCACCCGGAACACCCTCAATGGTGCAACGCTGCATGCTGCCAGCAACCCACTCTTCCTGTGGGGTCAGGCGTTGTACCTCCGGCTGTCCCCCACTGGTCGCAGACCATGCTGCCCTAATGGCAGCCACCTTCTCTTTAATTCTCTGCCTGCCTCTGCCTATCTTCTTTTTGCACTCCTGCACAGAGTGCTGGTGTCTGCCATGCAGGTTGACAGCACGCGACACCTCCTCCCATGCAGCAGCACGAGCCTGTGGTGTTCCCTGGCATGTGCTGAGCAGTGGCTCCTGGTCGAGGTAGGCCTCAAACAGGGCATCTGTCTCTGCCTTTGTGAAGTTTGGTCTCCTCTTCCTCCCACATCTCTGTTCCTCTTCATCCACCTCACGATCAGTCATGATTCATCCTGTGAGAATGACAGGTGTTACCTGTGACTGTGCAGTCCCATGCATGTCCCAAACACCACAGTCCACACTCCCACACAGCATGCAACTCACTGCAATAGACTGCAGTGACCGACCTTGGCCAGTGCAGCCCAATGTCGCATTTTTATAGTGCAACCCATGCAAACGAGATGAGGCGCATCTTTAAGTGGAGGTAAATACAGTGACTGCACCACTGAATGGCTGATTAGATGATTTGCATATGCCGGCTGAATATCGCACTGTTGCGCTTTGCGCAATTGTGTTGAACATACTGAGCCAAGGGCGCAGTTCTGTGACATGCGCAGTACACACCTAACTGTGCATGCCTGGGTTGATGATGCAGGCACCTGCCAGGCTGCTGATGTGCTATGCACGGGAGGCAATGCAGGGCATGGCCACCATTGTGCCAGTGGTGCTACAGCGCTGTTCACATATCTGGCGCTGTGGCACTGGGGTGTCATAGGCACACTGGGGCAACAGCTCTGTAGGCCGCTACAGGAGGTGTCACACAGGCACCCAATTGCGCTACACGCATTGGGTTCCAATTGTGCTGTGGCCGTCCATGCGCCAGAGACCCTTGACCCTGTGCCCGACCTTTCCCCCCTAGGCACCATGCATCAGGCATGGGTGCACCACTATCGCGCTTTTCGGTGACAGCGCAATAGGGAATGGCAGTGCTGTACCGCTCAGCATCTGCACGTGGCAGGACCGTGCTGCCGAGAGCCATTTTGATTCCACCACACTGAAGAGATGGCGTGGAGGCAAGCGGTAATGTGGAACCAGGTTGAGCTAGCCAACCTGGTGGCAATAGTTGAGCCCCATGCTGGGGCTTTGTATGGAGATGCACCCCTGGACAGGACCAGGAGTGCAGTGTGGCAGGAGGTGGCTGACGCCCTGGAGGAGACCACCGGTATGGGGTGCACAGTGGAGAAATGTCACCATCATTACGGGGACCTGAGGTGCAGGGACCCGGACCTGCTTGCCCGCCTGTGGGCACGTGCCAGGAGGTGCATGGTGCCACGGCCAGGTAGGTGCCACATCCATACACTATTATCATCCATACGGGTATCATGGTTGCATGTGTCCAGCACATGGGGGCGGCCATCCGGTGTTGGCTGTGGTGGTGGTATCGGGGTATGGTGTAGATGGGTAGGGCTGTGTGGGATTGCACACACATGGGGGTGGGGAGACTTTGCTACTGGATTGTACCAATGTTCCTCTCTCCTTGTTTGCACCTTAGGGCCCAAAGAACGCCCATAGGCCAGAGAACGGAGGCACCGCCTGGAGGAGCAGCAGGGCAGGAGGGATAATGGCAGTCAGCGGCACGTGGACCAGCCTGATGATGGTGAGTGCCTTACATCCATGATTACTGTTGCATGCTGTATAACTGGGCGGGCAGAGGGGTATGGCCACCATCCATTGACACCACTGCCATGCACGCAACTTGTTACAGTCAGCACTGTCCAGTGGCACTGCATGTCTGGGAGTGCATCAATGGTGGTCCATGCATGCACTGGGCACATGGCTGTGGCACTGCCTTCTCACCGCATAGCCAAGTCACTGTATGGCCACGGAGGTGCTGTGCAGGACATGGGCAGTGGGTGTGTGCAGTGGTCCACATGGCTGTGGCTGCCTGGGTAGGCAGGTCTTGTGGACACAGTCACTGTGGGTGGTCACACACCATCACAGGGGAGTGGCACATGGCTGTATGCCATGCACAATGGGTGGGCTACAGGGGGCTGGACAGTCACACTTATTGACTCTGCTCACTCATCCTAGGTGGATGGCAACTCCAGGTTCTGGATAGGAGTGATCGGGAGCTGCTCCAGGTGGCAAGGGAGACACTGGAGCTGCTACAGAGGATCCACCACCACGGGGTGAGGAGGAGGAGGAATGGCAGACGTCGGCGCCATGTGGAGGAGGACCGGGGCGCACATTAATGTCTCCATGCCCCTACTACCACCTTCCCCCCTTTGACCCACCCTCACACCCCTTCTTCCCTCTCCCATATGTTCACCCCTGCCCCTTACCCACCCCACCAGTTATGTGGCCCTTCCCCCCTCTTGTAAATAGTTGTATATAGGTTTTGTTACTTCTTTTAAATATAAGCAGTTTGTTATGACAACTGTGGTGGTCTCTGATTTGCAGCAGGCTACAGGTGCTCAGCTGCAGTGGTGTGCATGACATCAGGGGTGGTGCTCGCATGGGCGTGTGTGTGTGTGTGTGTGTGTGTGCACGCGCAGAGGTGAACCACCTATGGTGTGAGCAGGGGGATCAGTCACTGTCTGTGGTTTGTGTGTTGTACTCTGTGCACTGGATGCCTGTGTGCAGTGGTCCACAGGGCCTGCACTGTGTGCATGGCACCCCTGTCAGACTGTCCATGGCCTGTGCAACTGACATCCTTGCATGTCTGTGATATGCACAGTCTGCTGGTGTGTCAGTGGTGGCTGTCCATGCTGGATAACAACTGTATGCAGCACAATGCCAGGTTGCTTTTCATTACCAGTATGGTGCACTTCTGCCTCCGGTGGCACTGTGGCCTCCCTTGTTGTGGTCCCCCCTACATGCTGTCGCTTGTGTCTGTTGTAGGGGATATGCTCCACTGCCTGTCACCTGTGCTCCAGCAGCATGCTGGTGGCATACAGCTTCATGGTGCCTGCCCAGGGTGGCTGGCGCACCTGTGAAATGTAGGGGTGCTGGCCATGTGTACATGTCGGCAGTGGCCACACGCCAGTGGCTTGGTTGACCCGCTACTGTGTCCCTGTGTTGGTGTGCCCTTGGGTATGGGTGGGTGTTTGTCCATGCACTGTGTTGCATCCTGTGTGGTGCATGCTTCCATGCTACACTGTGCGTGTCTGTGCTGGCTGTTGTGGACAGTGCTGGGATGGGATGTGTCCTTGGGAGGGTGTGCAGGGTGCTGTACCACTGGAGGTGGGGTCCGGGGCATGCCCTGTCACATGTGGGCTACCTCATGTGACAACACCTGGTCGTCTCTCAGCTGTACCTCGGGGGGACGTGCAGGGTGGCACTGTGTATGCTGTTGTTGCACTGCTGTCTGCTGCCGCCTGCAGCAGGGTGCACATGGTGGGGATGCCTTGTATGGCTCCATGGTGCACAGGGTTGCATTTTCATAGTAGGGGTGGTGGCATGCATAGGGTGTCCTGCACTGCTGGGCGCTACTCCTTGGAAGGGTGTATGGTGATTGTGGTGCAGGGTGTGCTCTGCATTGGTGGGATGGGGTGCCATGGGGTGGTCAGCCCTCCTTGTGTGCTGGTCACAGCTTGCCAGGGGGTTTGCTGGGGCACCATGGCCCGGCTGTGGGTTGGTTGCTGGTATCCATGGGCCGGTGGTTATTCCAGCTCTCACCCGGTTGTGAAGTGCATGGGGTGTGGGGGACGATGTCTGTTCTGCTGTGTGCTCCTCTGCCCATCTGTGGCATGGGTGGTGGGTCCCTGCATCCCTCGTTGTGCTGTTGCATTGCTGTCCTGCTGCAGGGGACATCCCTGGTTGCACTATGGCACATCTGGACTGCTCCACTGAGCATCCCTTGTTGCACTATGGCGCATCAGATATGCTCAGCTTTACATCCCTAGTTGCACTATGGTGCAGGTGATGAGATATTCGGTCATCGGCCATAGGCGCATCTTGGCCTGAGCAGTTTTTGAATACAGTGCTTCTTGCGCATGGGTGCAGTGGACTTGCTCTTGCTGTTGCACACTTTTTGGGCGCAGTTTGAATATCTTGGCCAACCTGTACACCTAATATTTTTGAACATTACACAGTATAATTGAGGATGCAGTACATGTCAAAACAACAGATTTCTTTTAACCATACCACACCAAACATTAACAATTGTTAATCTGAACTTCTGATGCCTATGACCATTTATTATATTACATTTTAAAACATGAAAAATACTCCTAGCGGTCACAGAAAGCTGAAACATTCAGTATTTAAATAATACAACATCACTGATGTTTATTACCTGTGTAACAGTGCTTTCCTAACAGTATGCTTTCAGAAAGACAAAAGTTAGCTGCCTCATACAAAATGAAGAGAATGGCTTTATGGAGCCCCGTTATTTCTGGGAAAAACAATTTCCAAGCAGTACATCTAGGCCAGGTTAGGTTACTAAAATAATATATACAACACACAGAACTACTTTGGCAGTTAGTGTAGTATTAGTAAGACTAGTACCTGTTGTGTAGGCAGTATCAGCCTGGTGTTAACGGTGGTAACAGTGTACCCCCCCCCCCCCATTTTATTCTTTCACCCTTCTCTCTCTCTAGTGAAGTCAACAGTAGTAATGAAAAAACAGTAGTAATAAAAAAATGGTCTAAAAATTGTTACTATTTTTTGAAGTTTTCTAGGCAGAGTCGATCCTCACACTGTGATCAAATTCTACTGTTATCAGTGGCAACAGTGACGTTTGGTCTCAGTGTGAGAATCAATTCTGCCTGGGACACTTCAAAAAAAAATCATTTTTTGACTACTACTTCTTTAATTACTACTGTGCTCTCATGTGTTTTACTTTTCTCCGGAGTATACTTGAAACTAGGATCTTCCATTCCCGCTTCACCCCTAACTCTTCCCTCCGTCCTGCTCACCTTCTTACTGTCTCTTTGGTGTTCCTTACTGTTGCTGCTCATTCCTCAACTGTCCCACACAATCCTTAGGATGGCCTGACACTCGCAGCCACACTTGGCAGCTCAGGCTGGTGGTGCAGACTGGTCTGTGGTTGCCGGTTGTTGTAGTGTGGGGTGGTCAGTCTTGGCTTCTCTCTCTGAAATCCAGTTGCTGGGATGGGGGACAGGGAATCAAGGGAGCATGTGGACAGCATGCAGTGGGAGGCAGTGGGAGGGTATAATTACCTGCTGGGACTGGGAACAGAGGGAGCGGGTGGACACCATGCAGTGGGAGGGAGCGGGAGGATGTAATTGCGTGCAGGGACTGGGCACGGAGGGAGCGGGGTGGACAGCATGCAGTGGGAGGGTTTAGTTTCATTCCAGGGTGGGGAACAAAGGGAATGGGTTGGACTGCATTCACTGGGAGGGAGTGGGAGGGTTCACTTGCATTCTGGTTTGTGGGGCAGGTAATGGAGGGAGCTGGGCGGATAGCATGCAGTGGGAGGGAGCGGGAGGGTTTACTTTCATTCCTACTCCCACAATGGACAAAGGAGGAAGTGGGGTGAACAGGAATGTCTCAGCAGGCAAGACATGCCCTGCAGTGGTGGGGTGCTCCCTCATTGCAGCAGCCAGTTTCTTTTAGGCACACCCTGCAATGATGGGGTGCTCCCTCATTGCAGAAGCCAATTTCTTTCAAGTTGATGGCACGCTTGCTGAACCAGTGTCAGCAGCAGTATGCCACCACATTGGATCAAGAGGGCCAAGCCTGAAAATGCAGTGACAGCACTGATCTCCACAGTGCCGCACCTCCACAACCCACTTCTCTCCTAAGCTGCTGCCAACATGTTTCTTGCACATGCGCACAAGCAAATATAAAAATAAACTGTGTTGAAGTTTCACTGAATAGCAGCAAATGATAGAATGGGGAAGACACTGGTGAGCACTGGGGAAAGAGCAGAGAACAGATTTACTTTTATGATTAAATGTAGTAGGAGCTTGTATCCTTGGGATAAGGAAGACAGAGTGAAAGACAGTTCAAATAGAACAAGCATTTGTCAATGCCAAATGTTGGCTTGCTGGCACTGACATTGGTAGTGCCGGAGTTAGGGAAATGCACAATAGGACTGGCATTGAAGTAGTGAACTGACGTCGACCCCAGCCCCACCCTGCAGAGAATGACAGGCACTGGGGTGTGCCTTTGGGTCATCGGCAGTAATGCTCATGCCATTTCACCTTACCCTACCCTATAGACACTGACAAGTGCTGCATTGTGCCTTGAGGTCTTCGGGCCTTATACTCACCCCATTCCATAAGGAAATATGCTGAGATGGGTGCAGTATAGGAGAATGGGGTGAACTTTGGGGCTGAAGAGCCCAAGGCACACCTCGACGACTGTCACTGGCTGCAGGGTGGGGGTGGAATGGCGTGAGAATTAAGCTGACAGTGTCAAGTGACACCTCTGATGCCTGTCAGTCTCTACAGGGTGGGGCATTACAGTTGGAAACCCAAATGCTCCTGGCATTTGTTGGTATTTTCACTCCACATTTTCAGCATGGGCCATTTGTGACACCACCTCATGAACAGTGGCACTATGAGTTTGTTTGCCGAAAAGTGATTTTGTACAACTGTACATTTTGGTGCCACAGGTGTGAAAACACATTTTGGGAAGGATGTGAAAAGTGACAGCTGCACTGTTCATGAGGAGGTGTAAAAATGGTATTGTTGAAAATCTGGAGTGAAAATATGAAAAATTGGTGATGTCACAAGTGTGCATAGAAACTGCGCAATGCACGCCCATAATGCAATTATTTTGGGGATTTTTGTAACCAAATTTTCAACATGGGCATTTTGGGAACTCCAGTCATGAAAAGTGTCACTGTGATTTTGGTAATCTGCCTCAAACGTTGATTTCCCACAGCAACCGGCCATTGTGTGACACATGTGCGAAAACACATTTTGGGCAGGATGTGAAAAATGACAGCTGTACTCTTCATAAGGAGGTGTACAAAAATGACAATGGTGAAAATCTGTAATGAAAATATGAAAAATTGGTGAGGTCACGAGTGTGCATAGAAACTGCTCACCACACGCCCGTAAAGCAATTAGTTTGGGGATTTTTTTTAAGTAATTTTCAACATAGAAATTTTGGGACCTCCACTCATGAACAGTGTCACTATGGTTTTGTTAGTGTGTCCTGAACATTGATTTCACACAGCAACTGCACCATTGTGCTCCACATGCGTGAAAACACACTTCGGGCTGGACTGAAAAATGACAGCTGTACCGTTCATAAGGAGGTGTGAAAAAATGGCAATGTTGAAAATCTGGAGTGAAAATATAAAAAATTGGCAAAGTTATAATTGTGCATTGAAACTGTGCAATGCACGCTTGTAACACAGTAATTTTTTAGAATTTTTCCACCAGATATGATAGAGACGGTTTTTGGGACCCCACCTCATGAACAGTGGCACTGTCGTTTTGTCAATCGGTCCCGAAGGGTGATTTTGTGCAGTGACCGCAAACTGTCCTTTCGGGGCCAAATAACGAGATGACAGTGCACGTGTTCATGAGATGGGGTCCTAAGCACCCCATGTTGAAAATTTGGAGGAAAAATTCAAACAAAATGGCTGAGATATCCACTTAAGTTGAAAAAAACACATGTATGCCATTATACAGCTTACCGGCATTTCTTCAGTTCGCGGTCATCTTTGAAGAGTGCAGATGTGTTCCTGCCGCATCGAAGATCACAGCGCTGGCCCTCTGGAGGTAAGTATGGGGTGAGGGGTGTGTGGGGAGGTAGGTTACGAGAGGTGGGTGTGGGTTGGGAGGGGCACAGAACACAATGAGGGACCATTTTCTGTGTTTCAGATTAAAAAAATAAAATAAAAACATCACAGACCATTTTCTTCTTGAAAAAATGTTGGGCACACTGGGTGACTTGGGGGTGATGTTGGCCACACTGGGGTGGGATCCCAGTGTGGCTAAACCTACCAGATCAGATCCATTTCTTGCTCTCACCATCAGCAAGCCACTAATCTCCCTGTACTTCACACGGCGTAAAATGGCAAAAGCAGGTCAGACCCCCATGAAAACGAGATGCAGTGTCTGATTTGGGCCAGCTTAGGCAAAGTCATTTAAAAAAAAACAAACATAGTGTTGCTTGCCACTTAGTCTGGTCTGTTTTACTGTGACCTGACAAACACTTAGAGTGATACTCATTCTGTAAAAGTATTAACTTCTTATTTAAAGTTTCATATTGCAATGCAGTGTGTGTCTAAGGCTTTATTTTTTTTTTATTTCACTCCTGTTAGCAAAACATTCATAATTCATTTGAGTACCACATCTCAGTCTTTCTGTGTTACTTGTTTTATTCTTTCTCATTTTGATGTTCTTCTGGCCTTGGCAGCTTCGAGTGTGGCATACAATGCCGGTGGGACAGGAACAGGAACAGGAACATGCAACAGCGGTCGGCGTTTGGGGCAGGAACATGCCGACGGTGGTCGTCTTTTGTACAATGGAGGCACACTGGGTTGGGCTCCCAGTGTGCCACACAATCTTTGGTGGGGTGTATTTCACATGCTGACAGGGGAATTGGGCACCCCTTAAATTGGCTTTATAGGGATCATGTACGGGACAGCGGCAGACGCTGCCACCATGTTTATTGCAATGCTTCACCAGGAAAGCAGGCACGTTGGGAGGCATGTTATTGTGCCACTGCATGATGAGCTTGTCTCTGATTGCAGCGGCACTTTCTTTACAAGTTTTGTCCACTTTACATATTTCTTGTGTCAGTGCCTGCATGCTAGTTTATTGGGGAATGAGGGACGCACCTACTAAAACACGCCCTGAATTTGCCCACACTGATACACCTCCGAAATCTGCTACTACCGCAAGATGTTGGCCTGTGCCTGCACAGCAAGCCATCATAAAAAGGGGGACTGTTGAGGGCTAAGCTTTAATGAGCCATGTAACACAAGAATGCAGCAAATCAGCCAGATTCCTTCCCTGGAATGCAGTGAAGGTGCAGAAGGTGGTGAAGGTGGAGAAGGAAGAGAACTGGGGGGCATGTGTCCATGAGTGAGTCCTCAGCAACGCAGAACAAAGTCTGTAAGTTCCAAAATATTGATTTTTTTTAATTTAGACACTAGTTCAGTAGCTGTGTCATGCATATTATGAAACAAAGGTTGTGGCTTATGTAAGTTAAAAGTTACCCACCTAAACTGAAATGCAAAGAGGCATGTGGAATGATGCCATAGTACTTGTCAATATGTATTTGGGTTCTGCAGTCTTGGACAACAAGACAAGTAGAAACATAAAGGAAATATATTGTTTTTTTAACATCTTTTTTATTCAGATTTAAAGGTAGAAAAGGGAAAAACATCAGATTATACATTTCATATTTTCTTTACGCTTATCTGTACATTTTATGTGGTGATACATTTGCACATTTTACCTGTCCCTCTGTTATTCTCTAAATTTCATAGTCACTTTCATCCCTTAGTTAGAAATACAGAAACATTATTTGAGTAGGTAAAATATCAAGTAGGTAGGTACTGTATGATAGTAGGTAAGTAGGTGGATAGGTGGGGAGGCACAATGGGTCAAGAGGTATACATATATTATATTATATAGTTAAAGTATAGCATAGTACAGTACGGCATTGTTTCTGATCTTTTTTACTAGTTACTGTACATATATGTCCAGTGCAATATTCCATATGTATATATTTACTCTAATGTCTTAGTACTTAGTCATTGACTTCTCTTTTTACTATGCACCTTGTACCATATTGTTCTTACTCATGTATCTCTTTTTGTTCATCCTTCCTCCAGGATGTACCTAAAAATGAGCCTTAGATTTGTATGCCTTTCCTGGTTACCAGTTTTTTAGTCAGGCAATCAATCAATGGTTCCATGTTAAAATCGCGACTATAAAACTGCGATTTACAAAATAGTGCGGTTTTAATAGCGATTGTTTAAATAGCGAGCATATATAATCGCGGCATCCCCAAATAGTGCCACGTAATGATAGCGATCGGGGGGATCAAGAGGGGGATGCCACAGACCCACCAGCGCATATCAGTCCATGTTAGCAAGCAGCAAGAGTGAACTGATTACAAAAGAACAAAATCAGTCCTTATTCAGATAGGCATTTCCCTGGTTTCCCAGTTCCTTCTGCCACTACCCAACCCCCGCCAAATCATGCTGTCGGGGAACCAAATGGGATGAGACTGAGAGTGCTGGTGGTATAAGATTTGGAGGCTGGTTTCCTGTTTTATCCCTGGAACATGCTCACCGCCTGCATAGCCTTAGGCATTGCCCCATCAGGCCACACTAGCATGAAGCGCACCTCTGTGGAGAAAGCAAGCTCCCTGCCCACTGCAGTCCGTCTGTCCCCCGAGTACACTCCTGAATACATCTTGCCATTGTGGTATTGATGTGCTACCAGCTGGTCCATGGGGGGGCACTTTTAAAGATGTGGGCCAGATATGCAGCAGTTAGTGCTTGGGTCTATGACTGGTGCAGCCATCAGCCTGTTAGCATGGCTGCTACTATAATAAGATGCACAGTTAGTGTGGCTAATGGGTACTGGGATTGTGTGAGGAAGGAGTTTACCACAAAAATGGCAGGTAGATCATTATGTATGTACCTCACTACCTATTATACAAAAGTCTGAAATCATAATGAAAGTTACAGTACCTCAGTACCTTGGTACCTGACAAGGGGCATTTGGTTTTTAATATTTTATCCATGAGAGTCACTAATTTGTCTATCGTGATTATTGCTATCACTGTGGCAGTGATTGTCACCGTTATGTCTTCTGCGCTGTTATTTCAAGTTGCGGAACACGCAGTCACTGTGATTGACTCGCGATTTTTTAAATTACCATTTTATAGTCACGATTTTCACGGGATACCCAATCAATCAATCAATTGACCAATCAAATAAGTAATTAAGTATTGATACAAAGTGCAACTTTTTCACTTCTGTTTTCATAATAGATTTCTCACATTGTATATACAAAAAAGTAGGCTTTCCATTTGACTAATGTTAGTGATGGGATGAATTATCTGTTCAATGTGCCACAACACACTTCTTTCTAGCAACAAGGATTCTATTTAATAATGCTTGATCCTGATTGTTTTAAATCTTGTTCTTGACACTACATCCCAACATTAATAAGTTTATATTTATTTCCATTCTGGGCCAGATATGCTTGCAGTTGGAGTGGCATCTTTGCAGGTGCACAGTGGTTCCCTGTGCTACCACCCCAGAAAAGTGCTGTTCACAAAGACTCGATTAAGCTGCTGGGGGAGGAGTCTCCACCAGTTGCTAAGTCACAATGAAAATTAGGGCCAGCAGATGGCTGTGGTCTTCAATGGGGTTTGAGACCACAAACACTGAAAGTGTGAAATGCAAATATTTTGACATGGCAGTTTGCAGTCACATGGCGTGCTGCCATGGCCAAGTGTCTATGCTAAGAGGCACCACTGCCTTAGTTGTCCCCCATGCCCAACCACATATTTTATGGTCTGCTTGGGGACCCTGCATTTTAATGTTGATCGCATGCATGCTCATGAAACATATTGTGGCAGCTTTCTCCACAAGCAGGTTGTGGAGGCACGGCACTGTTGTGGCCAATGCCACCACAGCCTGTAAAGGCTTCTCCCATTTCCCTCAATGCCGTGGCATGCTGCTGCTGATACTAATTCAGCCAGCGTGCCACCAACTTGTAAAAAATTAGCCGCTGCAATTAGGGGCTGCCCCATCATTGCAGCATAAGCAGTTCAGTGCAATGAAGGAGCGACCCATCATTGCAGGGCGGGACCTTGAACCATTGATATTGTTTGTGAACATGGCGGTGGCTTGCCGCCGTGTTCATAAACAATATTAACCCTCTGCCGAGGGGGTGCCCAATCCCCCTCAGCAGCATGTGCCCCCCCACCGTGTTTATTTGCCAGTGGGGGCCCCAATCCCCATTGGCTACAGTGCGCTATACTTATTATGTTGCCTACAGGGAGCCCACTCCTGTCGGCATTATGTAAAACCATCCCCCCCACTTTTGTTGTCTGCCAATGGATGCCCAATCTCTGTCAGCATAATGTAACAACCTCCGGGCCCCCTTTCTTGGGTGTCGACGGGGTGCCAATCCACCATCGACTACAGCTGCCCCCCCCAAAACCAAGACTCCATTGGCACACTGGGGGCCCACCCAGCATGCCACATGCCCCTGTAAAAGGAAAAATGGTTCGGCAATGTTTATTTTTACCCTGTAAAGAAGGAAACGGTCCCTCGGTGGTCTCCCTGCCCCTCTCCCACAACCTGCACCCACCCATTGCGCATCCTGCCTCCCCACACCTCCCTCACCCCATGCTTACCTCCGGAGTCTGGCACGACGATCTTCAGTGGACCGGGAACATGTCTGTACTCTTCAAAGCCAATTGCAAACTGATGAAATGCCGGTAAGCTGTATAATGGAATAAATATTTTTTTTTCAACTTTGATGCATATATCAGACATTTTTTGGAATATTGGCACCAACGTTTCAACAGGGGTGTTTTGCTACCCCTACTCATGAATTCTATCACTGTCATGGTGTTAATCGGCCCCGAAAGGTGATTTCACGGTCACTACGCTGAATCACGTTTTGGGACTGAGTAACGAAACGACAGTGCCAATGTTCATGAAGGGGGCTGTCAAAAAGCCTATGTTGCAAATTTGGTAAAAAATCCAAAAAATGACTGTCTTCTGAGCGTGCGTTGCGCGGTTGTTACGCACACTCGTAACTTCGCAAATTTGCAATATTTTCACCCCAGATTTTCAACACTGGCATTTTTTCACACCTCCTTGTGAATAGTACAGCTGTGATTTTTCACACCCTGGCCGAAATTTTTTTTTGCACTTCCAGCGCAGAATAGCACGGTTGCTGTGGGAAATCAGTGTTCGGGACTGATTATGAAAATGACAGTGACACTGTCCATGAGCAGAGGTCCTAAAATGCCTATGTTGAAAATTTGGTGACGATACTGCATAAAATGACTGTGTTACAAGCGTGCATTGCACAGTTTGCATGCACGCTCATAAGTTCACAAATTTATAATATTTTCACTCCAGATTTTCAACATTGCCATTGTTCTGCACCTCCTTATGAACAGTACAGCTGTCATTTTTCACATCCTGGCCAAAATGTGTTTTCGCAGTTATGACGCAGAATAGTGTGGTCGCTGTGGGAAATCCATGTTCGGGACACATTATGAAAATGACAGTGACACTGTTCATTAGCAGAGGTCCTAAAATGCCTATGTTGAAAATTTGGTGACAAAAGTCGATAAAATGAGGGTGTTATGAATGTGCATTGTGCAGTTTCCATGCATGCTCGTAACTGCAATATTTTCACTCCATATTTTTAGCATTGCCATTTTGCCACACCTCCTTATCAACAGTGCAGCTGTAATTTTTCACATCCTGGCTAAGATTTGTTTTCACTCTTCCGGTGCACAATAGTGCAGTCAGTGTGGGAAATCAGTGCTTGGGACATATTAAGAAAATCACGCTGACACTGTTCATGAGCAGAGGTCCTAAAATGCCTATGTTGAAAATTTTGTGATGAAACTCCATAAAATGACTGTGTTACGAGCATGTGTTGTGCAGCTTCCATGCACCCTTGTAAGTTTGCAAATTAGTAATATTTTCACGCCAGATTTTCAACACTGGCATTTATTCATACCTCCTTATGAACGGTACAGCTGTCATTTTTCACATCCTGGCCGAAATGTGTTTCCGCACTTCTGGTGCAGAATACCGCAGTCGCTGTCAGAAATCAGTGTTTGGGACAGATTAAGATCGAGCGACTTGGGGGGGTGACCAAGCTCAGCTGAGCTCTGTTGGGACTGCTGTGGATTTCTTTGTGGGCAGGAAAAGGTGACAACACAGGCAGGAGCCCAATACAAAACAGCAGCCTGTAGTGCCGAGAGACAAAGAACGAGCGAGTGAGGAAGGGGGAATGAGTAAGCTCAGTGGAGCTCTGTTGGGACTGCTGTGGATTTGTTTGTGGGCAGAAAAAGGCAGCAATGCATGCAGGGGCTGAGTACAAAAGGGCAACCTGCAGAGGTAGGAGAAACAGAACGAGCAAGTGAGAGAAGGGGAATGAGCGAGCTCAATGAAGCTCTATCATGACTGCTACAGATTTCTTTGTGGGCCGATAAGGGTGGCTACACTGGCAGGAGCCCAGTACAGAAGGGCAGCCTGCAGCGCCAGCAGAAATGGAACAGGCAAGTGAGACAGGGGGAGTGAGTGAGGCCAATGGAGCTGTGTCAGGATTGCTGCAGATTTCTTTGTGGGCAGACAAAGATGCTGACAGAGGCAGGAGCCCAGTACAAAAGGGCAGCCTGCAGCACCAGGAGAAACAGAATGAAAGAGTGAGATGGGGGAGTGAGTGACCTCAACAGAGCTCTGTCAGGACAACTGCGGATTTCTTTGTGGCAGGAAAAAGTGTCAATGCAGGCTGGAGCCCAGTACAAAAGGGCAGCCTGTTGTGCAGGGAGAAACAGATAAAGTGAGAGGGGGAGTGAGCTAGCTCAATGCATGCAGGGGCTGAGTGCAAAAGGGCAGCCTGCAGAGGTAGGAGAAACAGAATGAGCAAGCGAGAGAAAGGGAGTGAGTGAGGCCAACGGAGCTGTGTCAGGACTGCTGCAGATTTCTTTGTGGGCAGACAAAGATGCTGACAGAAGCAGGAGCCCAGTAAAAAAAAGGGCAGCCTGCAGCACCAGGAGAAACAGAATGAGCGAGTGAGACAGGGGGAGTAAGCGACCTCAACAGAGCTCTGTCAGGACAGCTGCGGATTTCTTTGTGGGCAGGAAAGGTGGCAATGCAGGCAGGAGCTCAGTACAAAAGGCCAGCCTGCAGCAGCGGGAGACGCAGATCAAGCAAGTGAGGGAGCGGGAGTGAGTGAGCTTAACGGAGCTCTGTTGGGACTGCTGTGGACTTCTTTGTGGGCAGAAAAAGGCAGCAATGCATGTAGAGGCCCAATACAAAAGGGCTGCCTGCAGTGGCGGGAGAAGCAGAATGAATGAGTGAGAGGGGGGAGTGAGTGAACGAGCTTCAGCAGAGCTGTATCATGACTGCTGCAGATTTCTTTGTGGGCAGAAAAGTGTGGCAATGCAGGCAGGAGCCCAGTACAAAAGGGCAGCCTGCACCGCTGGCAGAAATGGAATGAGTGAGTGAGACAGGGCGAATGAGTGAGGCCAACTTAGCTCTGTCAGGACTGCTGCAGATTTCTTTGTGGGCAGAAAAAAAAAATGCCAACAGAGGCAGAAGCCCAGTACAGAATGGCAGCCAGCAGTGCCAGGAGAAACAGAATGAGCGAGTGAGACAGGGGGAGTGAGCAACCTCAAAGGACCTCTGTCAGGACAGCTGTGGATTTCTTTGTAGGCAGGAAAAAGTGCCAAAACAGGCAGGAGCCCACTACAAAGGGGCAGCCTGCAGCGCTTGGAGAAAGAGAATGAGTGAGTAAGAGAGGGGGAGTGAGCGAGCTCACCGAAGATCTATTGTGACTGCTGAAGATTTCTTAGTGGGCAGGAAAAGGCGACAATGTAGGCAGGAGCCCAGTACAAAAGGCCAGCCTGCAGGCCCGGCAGAAACAGAATGAGTGAGTGAAGGGGGGGAGTGAGCAACCTCAACAGAACTGTGTCGAGACTGCTGCACATGTCTTTGTGGGCAGACAAAGCTGGCAACACAGGCAGGAACCCAGTACGAAAGGGAAGCCTGCAGCAGTGGGAGATGCAGAGTGAGCAAGTGAGGGAGGGGGAGTGAGTGAGCTCAACAAAGCTGTGTTGGGACTGCTACAGATTTCTTTGTGCCCATAAAAAGACAGCAATGTATGCAGGGGCCCAGTACAAAAGCGCAGCTTGCAGCGGCAGAAGAAACAGAACAAACGAGTGAGAGAGGGGGAGTGAGTGAACAAGCTCAATGGAGCTGTAGCATGACTGCTGCAGATTTCTTTGTGGCCAGTAGAAGGCGACGATGCAGGCAGGAGCCCAGTACAAAATGGCAGCCTGCAGCTCCGATAGAAATGGAATGAGCGAGTGAGAGAGGGGCAGTGAGCGAGCTCAACGGAGCTCTGTTGAGACTGCTGCAGATTTTTTCTTGGGCAGAAAAAGGTGCCACCAGAGGCAGGAGACCACTACAAAATGGCAGCCTGCAGCGCCAAGACAAACAGAATGAGTGAGTTAGACAGATCGGGTGAACGACCTCACCAGAACTCTGTTAGGACAGCTGCAAATTTCTCTGTGGGCAGAAAAAGGTGCCAATGCAGGCAGAAGCCCGGTACAAAAGGGCAGCCTGCAGCTCTGGGAGAAACACAATGAGTGAGTGAGAGAGTGAGAGTGAGCAAGCTCAATGGAGCTCTATCATGACTGCTGTGAATTTCTTCATGGGCAGAAAAAGGTGGCAATGCAGGCAAGAGCCCAGTATAAAAGGCCAGCCTGCAGCGTTGGCAGAAACGGAATGAGCGAGTGAGAGGGGGAGTGAGCTACCTCAATGGACCTGTGTCAGGACTGCTGCAGGTTTCTTTGTGGACAGAAAAAGCCACTAACAGAGGCAGGAGCCCAGTACAAAAGGGCAACCTGCAGCACCACCAAAAACAGAATGAGCGAGTGAGAAAGGGGGAGTGACCCACCTCAACGGAGCTCTGTCGGGACAGCTGCAGATTTCTTTTGTGGGCAGCAAAATGTGCCAATGCAGGCAGAAGCCCAGTACAAAAGAGCAGCCTGCAGCACCAGGAGAAACAGAATGAGCTAGTGAGACAGGCGGAGAGAGTGACCTCAATGGAGCTCTGTTGAGACAGCTGCAGATTTCTTTGTAGGCAGAAAAAGGTGGCAACACAGGCAGAAGCCCAGTACAAAAGGGAAGCCAGCAGAGCTGGGAGAAACACAATGAGTGATTGAGAGAGGGGGGTGTGAGCGAGCTCCACAGACCTCAATCGTGACTGCTGCGCATTGCTTTGTGGGCAGAAAAAGGTGGCAATGCAGGCAGGAGCCCCGTACAAAAGGCCAGCCTACAGTGATAGCAGAAATGGAATGCGTGAGAGAGGGGGAGTGAGCTAGCTCAACAGACCTGTGTCAGGACTACTGCAGATTTCTTCATGGGCAGAAGAAGCTGCCAACAGAGGTGGGAACCCAGTACAAAAGGGCAACCTGCAGCACCAGCAGAAACAAAATGAGTGAGTGAGAGAAGTGGAGTGACCCACCTCAGCAGAGCTCTGTCGGGACAACTGCAGATTTCTTTGTGGGCAGATAAATGTGCCAGTGCAGGCAGGACCCCAGTACAAAAGAGCAGCCTGCTGCACTGGGAGAAACAGAATGAGTGAGTGACACAGGGCCAGTAAGTGAGCTCAACGGACCAACACAATCAACATTCGGCATTGACAAATGCTTGTTAACTTATTGGGCCCTTCAATGTTAATTTGAACATGTGGTAGTTTGGGGGTAAGTTGTGCATGGGGTGCAAAATCACCCAGAAAAAGACAGAATTTCAGTCTTAGCTGATTGCAATGGGGAGAAATAAGACATTCCAGCTTTTCTGCACTGCAAAAATAATTTTGCACCTTGCCCACCTGCAGTCCAGAGGGGTAGTTTCCTCAATATAGTGTGAGGATTTTGGTATTTTCTTCCTCAACAGTGTATTCTTTTAGACCTGAGATCTCCCAGGCAGGGGTGACTCCAACAGTGGAAGAGTTGGTGTGCATGTTGATACTCCATTGCTTTGGATGGGGTTTTAGCTAGTCTCCAATCAGGAGATTTCATTGTGTTATCTTCTCTGTAACCCACAGTGAAGCCCACCAAGATGAAGCACAGTGTCACAGGTTTCCTGCATGACAAAGGGGATTAACTCCCATTGAAACTGCATTGTTTGCTGCAGTAACTCTACTGCAGAATTCTGCAGAGTTGGGCTTCATCCTGGTGGACTTCACCGTACTTACTGTAATCTGCATTCTAGGCTCAACTCTGTTGTTCATGGACTAGTGGGAGACTGTGCTTCCAGTGATGGCCAGAAGTGTTCAGCAACTCCCTAGCAGAGGGTTATTTTCTTGCCTCACTGAAGAACACAGTGGTGATCCCTCTCCTTTGGAAACCATCTGTGAACCCAGAGATTCTGTCCAACTACAGACCTCTTTCAAGCCTTGTTTTCTAAGGAAGGTAACTGAATGGGTGGTTGCATCACAGTTGTAGGCACATCTGGTACACCACGAAATTTACAAGCCATTTAAGTCAGGGTTCAGATGTTGATACAGCACTGAAATGGCTCTGATAAAGGTGAGCAGTGATCTCTTCCAGGTGAGTGAGTGATTGAAAGGAATTCTCTATGGTCATTATTCTTGATCTCTCATCTGCATTAGACACTGTGGTCCATGGAGTGTTGATTAATTATTTGAGAACTTACTGGGGACTCTCTAGCATAGTGTTGCAATGGTCTGAGTGCTTCCTGGCTGGTAGGTAGCGCTGTGTATCACTTGAGAAATTATTTTCCAAGAGGGCTTTTGTTCCCTTTGGCATTCCACAAGGCTTGATTTTGTCCCCTGTGTTGTGCACATGTTGTTCTTGTGGGAGATCATGAGATGTTACAATTTACATTTCTGCTTTCTCTGGTGATGGCAAGTGTTGCATTCTTCTACAGAAGCATATGACAATTTCCTTACAACAAATTTGGTCAATTGATGATGTATGGCTGGAGGGGTATGAATGTGTAGCAAGCAATGCAATCAAAATACATAGACAAGGGAGACCAACTGGTTGGTTAATAACCCAAATTAGAACTTCAAAAACTCTTAAGATAAAAGAAAAAACTGATAGTTACTGAAAACCTCATTTTGCTACTGCTAGACTGGGATGGAAGTGTATTGCTGTTGGGTAACTGTTATGTTCCTCCACAGAACACAGCTTTCTGTCATGATACTATATAGGGTACTACTGAAGGATGAATTAGATCAGCACTTTTTGCCTCACCAGACTCTATCATTCTTTTAATTGGTAATCTTAATGTCTACTTTGGCAGTATGGATAATTATATAAATCCCTAAATGAAAAACTGTTGATACAATTTTAAACAGAAATGGGAAAAAAACTAGTTGGAACTATTTAAAGATATTGGCATGTGTGTGTGTGAATTAAGCACTAAGAGGAGATAGTACACCTTCATCTCAAGTATCAGTATGAGTACTATAGACTACTTTATTAGATTTCAATGTCAAATTTTTGACTTTCATGAGTCAAAAGTACTGGAGAGATCAGAAATTGACCTATTTACTGCTACAACTGAAAAACATTATGAATAAAAAAAATAATCAACCAAATGATATTGAGGACAACAATCCTACCTTTGCAATTAGAAATGGAAAAAGATTATATTACAACAAAAGAGTTCAGGCAAGAATGGGGCTTATTATACAGTGAAATACCAAAAATATCATAATGAATATTAATCACATTAAAGAAGTAGATGAGTTATATAAACAATTTTTGATGCTTTTCTTCCATTTCTGTACAAAGATACGGCTGTAAGAACCAATAGTAGACAAATTAATTGGTTATGTAAAAAACTACAAGGTAGTTATACTAGCACTCAAGAGGTACTCTAAAAAATATCCAGCAAGAATTTATATTATATATCTTAAGGCAAGGACGTTATATAATTGTATTATGGAGAAGGAGAATGATGGCTTCCAGTAGAGTGGGATCAAAGTGAAAGAGAAGAAGGAGTCAGTAAGCTCACATGAATTGTTTAAACAATGAAAAGAAACTCAATTCCTAAAGATCTATTCTTCAGTTTATTGATTATACTGTTTCAGTTTCAGTTTATTGATTATACTGGAAAGGCATGTGAGCAAAATGTTCCCATTTTCACAAGGGTCCAGTTTTGGACAAATACAGTAAGGGATAACATAGAAGGCAAAACTATAACAATCAAGGGAATACAGTGGCATGGTGGAGTACAATGGAACACGTTACTAAACAGTAGGAACAAACATTTAGAAGTGCATTGAAAGTACTGGTGTTCAACTGGGCAACAGATAACTTGGCCAAGCAAGAGAATGCATAATAAAATAGTAAGAACATTGAAAGAACATTAGTCAGCAAGTGCATGGGGTTGTTAGACCAGAGGATCCAGCCTCTGTTATGTGGGCAGGGTACTGTTGCTGAGGAGGCAGTGGGGGGAGTAGAAGGATGGCATGTAAAAGGCTGAGAAGTGCTACAGATATACATAGATACATAGACAGCGTCGGCAGATAGCCTACGGCTCACCCAGTCTGCCCATTTGAGCTTGTAAGTTCACTTCATGTTTTCCTAGAAGTCTGTTTCCCCTCACCCCTGACCTCTAGAATTCCTTTAAGTCTATCCCATGCATTCTTAAATCCAATGATTGTTTCATCCCCCACCACTTTCTCTGGCAGGGTGTTCCACTTGTCCACCACCCACTCTGTGAATAAATTCTTCCTCAAGTTTCCTCTGAATCATCCTCCCTCCAACTTCATCCCATTTCTCTAGTCCTGGAACATCTTTCTCACTTAAAAATAATGTATTCCTGCACTCTGCTCCTCTCTGTAAGATACTTGTATGTCTCTATCATAACCCTTCTCTCCATCCTCTCCTCCAGGGAGTACATATTCAAGTCCTTCAACCTGTCCTCATAGGACTTGTGATGCAATCCATGTACCACCTGTGTTACCCTCCTCTGAACCTTCTGTACCCTGTCTATGTCCTTACATAGGTAAGGTCTCCAGAAGTGTACACTGTACTCCAGGTGGGGCCTCACTAGTGTCTTGTATAGTGGAATTATGACCTCCATTTTCCTGATGGTGATGCCCCTGACTATGGATCCCAGCATCCTGTTTGCTTTACCTGCTGCCTTGTTGCACTGTTTCCCTACCCTGAGGTCATCAGAGATGATAACCCCAATATTCTGACCCAGAAAAGACTTGTCTGCTTTGGTTGGAGGCTGAGAAACTTGCTATACTGCAGAGAACAAACTAGAATGCATTTGAGGAACTGGGAACCTGGTAAGACATAATATTGTTGGGGACTTGTTAGGAAGGTAAGCTACGCTTTCTACAGAAAGTTTCATTTTTTCTTATTGGCATTAAGAAGAGAATTGCAGGATTCCATTAAAGTGTAGTAATTTTATAACCAGAGGGGGTGAAACACAACTGAAGTTGCTTGATTCCCGTGCTTGAGACCTAGGATTTCAAAGGATATTTGTGCAACATTTTAGAAGTGTCCTGTTCGCTCAGCAGTGAGTTTATCCCTGGTTTCCGAAAAGGGTTTGTGTATTAGAATCAGACATAGCAAAGGTGTGGCATTTTCTTTATAGCCAAGGTTCTGACATCACTTCCTCAACAGGTCTTGGGGCAGAACTGTCATATTCTTAATAACCCAGCACAGTGCATAAAGGGTAAGTACACACCAAAAAAACCAAAACAAAACAAAAAAATAAATATTTTATATATTACTCATTGTATATTATAAGGAAGAGGGACATGTGCGGAGTGATGCAGTGTACTGGCTGTGGGGCAACAGTTTTCCAGGAGACATTCTGGAACCTGCATTGCTGCCCTATTTGCAGGCAACTGTCAGCTCTGAGGGAGAAGATTGCCCACCTCCAGGCTGAACTGGCAAGGACTAAGGAGGCCTCCCCCACCCAAAGAGCACCAGTTCCACAACCACTGCCTCAGAGGTTGCCATGTGTGAAGAGCAGATGGACCACAGTGGGTTCTGGGAGGCTGAGGATGGTGGAACAGAGGCGTAGCCCCCTAGTTGTACCTCTACACAAATCATATGTCAGTCTGGCAAATCAAGGTTCCTCTATGATGACACCCTCAGTGGAGACCAAGAAGAATGCTGGGGACATCCACAAGGGAGACCCATGAAAGAGTGGCAAGGGACACCACAGAGGAAAGAAACAGCTTCTGGTAGGGGACTCAGTTGTTAGGGGTGTAGACCTGGAGAAGGGAGAGGAGAGGGAAGTAAGGTGCCTGCCTGGTGCCATGGCTTGGAGGGACAGGAAGTAAATCCTCAGGATTGCAGAAGCAGCACAGGAGAGGGAACTAGATATCATTGTCCACCTCAGGACAAATGACCTAGCTAGGCATGAGATCAGTGCAGTGCAGGAAGAATTTGTGGAGTTGGGGAGGGGCCTCAGACAGGTAGCAAGCACGGTAACCTTCTCAGAGGTGCTGCCAGTCTATGGCAGGGGTGAGGCTAGGGTACTGCACACCATGCAGTTTAATGAATGGTTGCAAAACTGGTGCAGAGCACAGGGCTTTGGCTTCATTTGGGACTGGGGGTCCACCTGGAGAGATGAATGTCTATACTGGCATGATGGTCTGCATCTGTCCAGGAAGGGAAATAAGCTCCTAGGTGACAGGTTTAAAGGCTTCCTTGGCAAGCTTTTAAACTAGCCAAGGGGGAAGGTGCTGATAGGAAACAGGAAAGTTCAAGCTTCCCCCAACAAAACATGGCAGGTAGTAGGGTAAACACTGAGGTACAGAGCTTGACAGAGGGCAGGACAGGGGTAAATGGAAAAATAGACCAGTGCAATAAGAGCAAGGATGGGGTAAAAAAGGATAAAGCCAACATTAAATGGAGGGCAATGAGTACCAATGCCTGTAGTCTGGGAAACAAGCTTCCAGAGCTGGTAGCCCTGATGGAAGAGAAACACTTGGATATTGTGGCAGTCACAGAAACATGGTACAGGGAGAACCATGACTGGGATGTCAACATGCCAGGGTACACAATCTACAGAAGGGACAGGGAGGGTAAAAGAAGAGGTGGAGTAGCTCTCTACATAAGGGAAGGTATCAAAACTACAGAACTAAAAAGTAAAGGGGGAGGACAAGAGGCACTCTGCATCACCTTGGAGACAAGGAATGGCATCACAATCTGCACAGGGGTTGTATATAGACCCCAGTCTCAAGGGGAGGAAATGGACAAGAAAATGATAGAGGGCATTCTCAAAATGGCTGAAAAAGGGGAGATACTGTTGATGGGGGACCTGAATATGCCAGATATGCCCTGATATTTTGTCTAATTCAGGATCAAATCCGTTTGTCATTCTGCATGTGGGCACGAATGATTTGAAGAAATTTAGTATTGATGAAATTAAGCAAGATTTTATGAATATCAGTGAAACACTGACAAAATTAAAGTGTGAAGTGTGGTTTTGCGAAATTCTCCCTGTTCCTAGGGCAAACTACTACACAACGTGTAAGATTAAAGCCATAAATGAATGGCTAAGGAAATGGTCCCTTAAAGAAGGTTACAAAACCATTCCGCATTGGGAAAATTTTGAAAATAATTTGTCACTGTTTAGTTGGGATGGTTTGCATTTAAGTTGCCAGGGAACTTACAAACTAGGTAGGGTCTATGAAAAAATCATCTTAGCAAATTTAAACTGATTGCAATGGGGGAAAAGGGTCCAATTATGAAGCACCCATATGATCCCAAATCAAATCATGCTTCAAATCCAAGGTATAGTGGTACAAACAAGCTGAAAATTTGGTTAATTAATGCAAGAAGCTTGAATAATAATAAACTAAGTGAACTCAAAATTCGAGTGATTCAACAGAAAGTGGATATTATATGTGTAACGGAGACCTGGTGGAATGAAAAGAATAGCTGGTCAAACAACATACAAGGATTCCAGCTTTATAATGTAAACCGTGCAAATAAAAGAGGTGGGAGAGTATGCTGCTATGTGTCTGAGAAAATATCAAGCCAGGAAATTACAGTTAATAAGCATATGGAGAATGCACCAGAAGTATTATGGTTAAGTTTAGCTTTTTTACGTTCTACAAAAATAAATATGGGGTGTGTTATAGACCACCAAATAGTAATAACTGTTTAAATAATAATCTCTTGATGAGATCAATAAGATATCCACTATAGGTGACTTTGTAATTTTGGGGGACTTTAATACACCAGGTATTTCATGGGCTACTCTAGAAGGGAGTACCGTTTTTGAAAAAGCCTAACTTCATAATATAACTACACAAGGATATTTCCAACTAGTTGAAGCACCAACAAGGGGATTAAATATATTGGATCTGGTTATTACAAACTCTACAGCTAGGATTTATAATACTGACATCCTTCCACATTTAGGTAATAGCGATCATAATATAGTGGAATGTACTATACATATTGAAAACTTCCAAATTAAAAATGGTGCTGTAGCCTTTGATTATAAAAGACTGATTGGAATAAGATAAAAATGTTTTACTAAACTAGTTTGGGGAAGCCTTTGTAAATTAAGGGTAGACTATGTGGGAGGATTTAAAACATAAACTAAAATGATTATAACTAAATTGGTCCCAACTCATAGAACATATAATAGTAAGGTTATATTCCACTCTGGTTCACTAAAACATAAAAAACAAATTAGGAGGAAAATAAAGCTCAAAAAATATAAAATTTGTCCTACTGATATATATCTCAATAAATACAAAAACAGCAACGTCAGCTTAAATCTATAATGAAGAAGGTAAAATAAATTTTGAAAACAAATTAGCTGTGAACAAAAATATAAAATCTTTTTTTGATATATTAATAATAACAAACAACATAATAAAAGGATTTCCTTTGTTAGAGTAAAGGGAAAAGTATAACAAACAGCAAAGAAATAGTGATAGATTTAATGAATATTTTGTTTCTACTGATCAGGTTCCTAATGTTAAAATAAAAATAACATAAGTGTCAGAAATCTTGATCCTGTCTATATTTCAAAGAATCTGTTATATCTGAATTGTCCAAAATAAAGCCATCTTCTTCCTCAGGATCAGATAATATTGATTCTATTGTCTGGAAGAACCTAGCGGACATTCTAGCTGAGCCCTTGACATTAATATTCAATAAATCTATTATTACTGGCGAAATTCCCCTAGATTGGAAAAAAGCTATAGTGGTACCCATTTTAAAAAAGGGAGCTAAAGCATGTCTATCAAATCATAGGCCTATTAGTTTGACGCCAGTTTGTTGTAAAGTTCTAGAGAGACTGATAAAAATTATTATTGAAAAAGATATGCAAAGTTTGAATTTAGATGATTTTTCTCAACATGGTTTTAAGAAAGGACTCTCATGCAACACTAACCTACTGGCCTTTTATAACTTCATTAGTGTAAATCTGGATGATGGCAAACCTATGGATGTTATTTATCTGGATCTTGGAAAGGCATTTGATACGGTACCTCATCATAAATTAATAAATAAATTGATTAAATTTGGTTTAAATAAAACTATAATAATGTGGATTGAAAATTGGCTGTTGGACAGAGTACAGAGGGTGCGATAAAATGGCGACTGTCGGAGGTGGAGGAGTGGTAAGCGTGTGCCTCAGGGTTCTGTGTTGGGACCATTGTTGTTTGGGTTATACATCAGTGATATGAATGTTGGTGTTAAACTCGCTTAACAAAGTTTGCTGATGATACCAAAATAGGTGGGTAGTAAAACTATTGGGGATTTTGAAGAACTAACAAATAGCTTGAGGTTAATAGAAGAATGGGGTATTAAAATGATATGAAATTCAATGAACAAAAGTGCTCTGTGATTCATTTCGTAAAATAACCCATGGTTTTCTTACTATTTAAATAATAAGAAGTTGAAAAGTAGTGAGTTGGAAAAAGATTTAGGTGTTTGGATTGATCCAAAATTGTCTTTTAACACTCACATTGCTAAAATGATAGGTAAATGTAATGGTATTATACACTCAATAAAGAAAGGATTCATCTCGGGAAATAAGGAGTGTTTACTTAAACTCTATAAAGCATATGTTCTTCCTATATTAGATTATGGCTCTCCTATATGGAACCCATATTTAAAGAAAGACATACACAGAGTGGAGAAAGTCCAGAAATGGTTAATTAAATCCATAAAAGGCTTACAAAATATGGCCTATGAGGATAGATTGGGGGTACTGAACCTGTATCCATTGGAGCTCAGGCGAATCAGAGGAGATTTATTATTTTTGTATCACATCTTGGATGATGTATCATTAATGGAGCAGTGCAGTCTTGTTAGGACCCCTAAGACTTATAATTCAAGATCTCATGATAAACAAATCTTGATAAATACTTCGAAAACGAATAGACATTTAAATTTTTTTGTTTCTAGAGTCATCTCTATATGGAATGCTCTTCCTAAACGAGTAGTAGAAGCAGCTACCTTTAACACCTTTAAAAGTGAGTTGGACAGATATTTGCTTATAAATGGTAAAAATTACATTATGAAATAAACCCACTAGGAGTGGGGAGACAATTAAATGGGCCACAGCCTACTTTGTCTAAACCTAACCAAGTTACCAAGTTATGTTAACTGGACGACATGGACTGCAGCCACATCCAAGAGCAGGGTCATTCTCGATGCCCTACAGGGGCCATGCCTTAGACAGCTAGTGGTGGAACCCACTTGGGAGGGAGCAATATTAGACCTGGTACTCTCAAATGGAGAGAGGATCACAAATTTAGAAGTCAGTAGACATCTGTGAACAAGCGACCACTGCACAGTGTGCTTCAGAATAAACACAACCATGGAGACAAGCCGTACAAAGACAAGGATACTGGGTTTTAGAAGGGCTGACTTTGGCATAATGAATGAATACCTGAGGAATGCATTAGCAAATGGCCAGAAAGGAGAGGTGGAAGAACAATGGAGAAAAATCGAAACTGCCATCATGAAGGAAACAAGCCTTTGTGTGAAACAAATAAAGAAAACAAAGCGGAATAAAAAACTACTATGGTTCTCAAAAGAGGTGTCAGGGAAGGTTAAGGAGAAAAAGACTGCATTCAAAAAGTATAAGGAATCACAGAAGGAGCATGACAGGGAACTGTATCAATTAAAGCAGAAAGAAGTGGGGAAGGCAGTCAGAAAAGCAATGGCCCAAACTGAGGAAAAGATAGCCAACTCAGTTAAGAAGGGGGATAAAACCTTTTATAGGTACATTAAGGAGCATAGAAAGGTTAAGGAAGGATAGTGAAGATTAATAAAGGAGAGGGAGGTGAGCAGAGGGAGACAGTAAAAGGCAGAAAAATGAATGAATACTTTTGCTCAGTATTCACAAAAGAAGAAGAGGAGGAGTTACCTAAACCAAACAATAGAAGCACTTGGTAGTGGAGTTGACGCCAGTCCATTTACAGAAGAAAGAGTCCTGAAAGAGCTCTAAACTCAAGGTGGACAAAGCAATGGGGCCTGACGGATTCACCCTAGAATCCTAAAAGAACTAAGGGAGGACCTAGTGGCACCACTGAACACACTTTTTAACAAATCATTGGAGGATGGGGTGGTACCTGAGGACTGGAGGAGGGCAGATGTGAGTCCCCTTCACAAAAGTGGGAGCAAAGCAGAAGCAGGAAACTACAGACCTGTTAGTTTGACCTTAGTGGTGGGGAAAATGATGGAATCACTTCTGAAAGAAAGAATTGTTCAGCACCTAGAGGCCAGTGGAGCACAGGACCCAAAGCAGCATGGATTCACAGCAGGAAGGTCATGTCAGATGAATTTAATCGATTTCTTTGACTGGGTGACCAAAGTAATAGACGGGGGGCTGTGGGTATGGCCTATCTAGACTTTAGCAAGGCATTTGACACAGTCCCGCACAAAAGATTAATAATCAAGTTAGCCAGCCTGGGAGTGGGTCCCAGGGTGGTAGCCTGGGTTGCAAACTGGCTGCACAACAGGACATAGAAGGTAATAGTGAATGGAACACATTCTGAAGAAAGGAGGTTACTAGTGGAGTACCTCAGGGCTCAGTACTGGGTCCAGACCTCTTTAACTTCTTTATAGGTGACATTGCAGAGGGTCTGGAAGGAAAGATATGCCTCTTTGCAGATGATACAAAGATCTGCAACAGAGTTGATACACAAGGTGGGGTAGAAAGGATGAGAAGGGACTTGGCAAGGTTGGAGGAATGGTCAGACATATGGCAACTTAGATTCAATGCAAAGAAGTGAAAAGTAATGCACCTAGGAAACAAAAGTCCAGGAGAAGAGTACACAATAGATGGGGAGGTACTAACAACAACAATAATGGAAAGGGATCTGGCTGTAGTCATATCAGATGACCTAAAGGTGGGTAAGCAATGTGAGAAGTCAATAAGGAGAGCCAGGGGAATACTGGGATGCATAGGGAGGGGCATCACAAGTAGAAAAAGGGAAGTGGTTATCCCTCTGTACAGACAGTTGGTGAGACCCCATCTGGAGTACTGTGTGCAGTTTTGGAGACATCATCTACACAAGGACATAGACAGGATGGAAGCAGTCCAGAGGAAGGCAACTAAAATGGTGCAGGGTCTACATCAGAAACCATATGAAGAGAGACTGAGAGAGCTTAATATGTATACCCTTGATGAAAGGAAGGACAGGGGGGACATGATAGAAACTTTTAAGTACCTCAAGGGAATCAACAAAGTCCAGAAGGGTAGCATCTTTCAGAAAAAGAGATGTGTAAGAACAAGGGGGCACAATTTAAAGTTAGAGGGGGACGGCTCAGGGGTAATGTGAGGAAATTCTTTTTCACGGAGAGAGTGGTTGACATGGAACCGCCTTCCTGAAGAGGTTGTGGGGTCTAAAACAGTGGGGGAATTCAAACATGCATGGGACAGACATAAGGCAATTATAGTGGGGAGTTGCAGGAAATAGGCTGTTGGTTAACTAGAATCTGCAGCTTATCCAATAGGTAGGAAAATGGGCAGACTGGGTGGGCCAAGTGGTCCTTATCTGCCATCAAAGTCTATGTTTCTATTCGTTTCCTACTTGGTGCATGCTATATCCTCACCCCCCAACTGATATATTGTGCCAGGGTTTTTGTGCCCCATATGCATTATCTTCACTTCTTTGCATTGAATTTCAACTGCCAAACCCCTGACCATTCTTCAAGTTTCTGCAGGTCTCTCCTCATTCTCTCTACACCCTCTGGTGTGTCCACTCTGTTACAGAGCTTTGTATCACCAGCGAACAGGGAAATTCTGCCTTCTAGGTCCTGTGCAATGTCATTGATGAAGATGTTGAATAGGACCGGTCCCAGCACTGATCCTTGTGGTACCCCACTAGTTACTCTTCCCTCTGTGGAGTGACAGCCATTTACCACCACTCTCTATGTCCTGTCACCCAGCCAGTTACCTACCCACCACACTACTATCCTGCCCACACCCATATTCCCCAGTTTGTGTAATAGCCTTCTACGTGACACAGTGTCAAAGGCCTCCCTAGTCACCCAGTCAAAAAATTCAATTAGACTGGTCTGACATGACCTCCCCCTGGTGAAACCATGCTGCCTTGGGTCTTGTAGTCCATTGACAACCAGATGTTTCACCAATCTCTCCTTCAGTGGTGCTTCAATGATCTTCCCCACTACTGGGGTAAGGCTGACTGGTCTGTAGTTCCCTGCTTCGTCTTTGTTCTGGCTTTTGTATAAGGGGACTACATCTGCTGTCCTAAATTCTTTGGGTACCTCCTCTGTTTCCAGTGATCAGCTAAACAGGATTGCCAGAGGTTCAGCCACCACCTCTCTTAGTTCTTTAAGGACCCTGGGGTGCACCCCATCTGGTCCCATTGCTTTATCAACTCTTATTCCTTCCAGTTCCTTCAGGACTCTTTCTCATGTAAAAGGGCTTGTGTCCATTTCTGCACCATTCTTACCCCTTGTACTCCTTTCAGGCCCATTATCCTCCTCTTCCTCAGTAAAGACTGAGCAGAAATACCTGTTCAATATGTCAGTTTTACTGCTGTCATCCTCCACATGGCCCCCAGTCTCCCTCTTCAGTCTCACTATCCCTCCCTTTGCCTTTCTTTTCTCATGTGTGTACCTGTAAAATGTTTTGTCCCCTCTACCCACTGATTTTGCAATGTACTCTTCTGGTTGAGCTTTGGCTTCCCTTACTGACCTCCCTTCCTCCCTTTGCTTCTCCTGGTACTCCTCCCTATCCCATTCTGCTTGTGTCTTTTTGTATTGCCTGAATGCAATCTTTTTGGCTTTCACTTTTTCTGCTACCTCCCTGGAAAACCATAATGGCCTCCTCTCCCTTTTCCTTTTGCTAACCTGCTTAATGAATAATTCTGTTGCCCTTGCAACCCCCATTTTAAATACTGCCCACTGTTCCTCAACCCCCGATTCCCACCCCATTCCCCTTAATGCCTCTTTCAAGCATTTCCCCATTTTCCCAAAGTCTGCCCCCCTAATATCCAGGATACGTGTTTTTGTGTGGCTTGGTTCTGCTCCTTCTGTGATTTCAAACCACAATGACTGGTGGTCACTGTTCCCCAAATGATCCCCCACTGCTACCCCAATCACACTGTCCCTGTTTGTGAGCACAAAGTCCATGATTGCCTTCTGCTGAGTTGGTTCCATGACCAGTTGCTTGAGGAAGGCACCTTGAAGGAAGTCCAGGATAAATCTGCTCCTGGTTGCTGCTGCTGCTAGGATGCTTCAGTTCATATCTGGAATATTGAGGTCTCCAACCAGCACTACCTCACCCTTGTCTGCCATCCTTTGGATGGCTAGCATCAGCTCCCTATCTGTTTCTTCCTCCTGGGCTGGTGGTCTATAGACAACACCTGTGCGGATGGCTGACACCTTTTTCCTTTCCAGCTTAACCCACAGTATCTCTCCCTCATTTTTTTCCTCCTGGATCACTGTGGCCTTTATGTCATCCTCCCTTCCTACCTGTCCTGTCTCTTCTGAATATGTTGTAGCCAGGTATGGCCATCTCCCAGTCATGTTTGTTATTACACCAGGTTCCTGTGATGGCCATAATGTCCAGGTCCAACTGCACCATGACAGCCTCCAGATCCTCCATCTTGTTGCTAAGGCTCCTGGCATTGGCACACATGGCTTTCCATGATTTGAACTCCCTAGACTGTTTAGCTGTTCTACTCCAGCTCCTTCCCCGGTTGTCCTTTATCCCTGGTTCTCCCTGCTGTCTGCCATTTTGTTGAATTTTGCCCCTATTCTGCCTATCCACCTCTTGGGTGCTTAGCTCCATCTTTTGCATGCTGCTTTGCAGAGATATCCACTCCTAGCTGTAGTTCCACTGCTAGCTGTTGGGGTGGGCAGTTAGATATATACAGTAAATGCAAATAAATTAAAATGAACTAAACAAACTGAAGTGATCTGTACTGCATTGCTTCAATGTGTGTACAAATATACAGCTGTAAGAACCAATAGTGAATGGTTTAATCCATTATGTATAAAATATAAGGGGGATACACTAGCATTCATCAGGCACAATAAAAAATATCCAACAAAATGGCAAGAAAAAATTCTAACAATTTCATTGGCCAAGAAACATCAGCTGATCATGCATTAAACCTCTATAACACATAGTCAGGTGTTGAATCTCATCCCCCCACAAGAAAAATACTTACAGCCATTTTATAAGTGTAATAAGCCCCTCCAGGGTGTGCACCATAGGATTTTAATGCACTTCCCAGGGGGGTGTAAGGACAATCTTCCTTCTACCTCATGCATTACAATACACCTGGGGGATGCACTAAGAAAACAATAAGACACAACAAGGTATGGGTTGTTGATTGTTAAGAACATGCCTCCAGGTACACTGTTAGGCATGAGGCGCTTGCGCTGAGTGACTACAGCAGCTGGGTAGTGCTCTTATAAAATGGGTAGCAACTATTCATATAACAATTAAACAAAACTCTGGACACATTATTAAATATTTAGTAATAGTATGTTATTTTATTTAAATATGGTGAAAAATAGTCCCCAGACTTGGGCAGAGGAGTGGTAAAATTGATTGAATAGCAGCTTACTGAAAAATGCTAAACTAGTGAGTTGGAAGGACAGCAATGTATCATTTGAGCAGTTTGGGTCTGCCTCTACCTATGTAGCTGTGTTTTCCCACTTTTTCTCTTTGTTTATAAAGTATTACTGTACTGCCTACTTTCTTCATCCTCTTTTTTTTCTGTTTTTCTCCCTCATTCCAAGACATAGAATGTTTATCATGGAATGTTTGCCATGGAATACAGCGATTCAAAATTCTGCTCAGTTCCACTGGTAGACTGTTACTCTCTTAACATACTGTACACACAGACAACAATGGCCTGTTTTAGAGCCAGTGACTCAATTATTTCACTGCCAGGGCAAGCAGAAGAGATTTCCATGATGAGCAGGTAAAGACAGAAGCGGGATTTTTCACTGTTAGTAAAGAAACAGTTGTGATGAAAACTATAAACAATACTCAATGTTTGTAATGTGTTTATGTGTGTAAGGAGAGTGTTATGACCAGGGAAACAACATTTAATTAATTTGCTTTATTTTTTATTTAAGGCAGTTTTATTTTTAAGGCCCAGTTGAAGGTTATTACAGTGTAAAGGTAGCAGCCATGTTTGAGATGGAAGATCAGTTCTGGTTGCACAGGGACTGATGGAATATAGTTCTGGTTGCAGGAGGACTGATTTGCTCTTTGTGTAATGTGGTTTAGGATCAGGATGACTGTGTGCATATAGAGATTTAATGTACAGTTAGCTGATACCTCTTGGCCAATGAGATTTCAAGATTTTTTCTTGCCAGTTTATAAAATCCAGTAATGCACACACTGATGTGGATTATTACTTATACATCTTAATAGGGAAAGAAAATTATATAATTGTATTTTGGAGTTGATAAAAAGAGACTGTCAGTTTAAATTATGGACAGAAATGTAGAAAGTTATTTATGGTGGTGGCCTTCAGAAATTTTGGTTACTGGTGTTCAAGGGTACATGTAATTCTGCTGATAATGTGAGAGCACAAATTGCCCCTCAAAACTTTGTGAAGTATTATGAAGTGATTTTGTTCAGTAAAGAAGCAAAGGGGCAGAAACATATTATAAAGATGGTGAACGTAGCAGGAAAACTACCTATAGCATTACACCAGAAGAGGCAGCAGAGGCAACTGAGATAATAAAGGAAAATAAAGCTCCAGATTTAGATAAAGTACCTCTATATGGATATACACATGAAAATGTCTGGTGGAGCAACCTACTCGCCATTTTATACAACACTTGTATAATTTGCCAATAGTTCCTGGACTCCTGGAAGGGAAACATAATAGTACCCATATTAAAAAGGTGATCCGTATCATGTCTGTCAAATTACAGGCTGATCAGTGTCATCAATTGTATTTTAAAAATTTTCACAAAAGTTATTGTGAATAAGTCCAATGTTTGGGAAGAAAAAATCAGATACACAACCCTATCAGGCAGGATTTAAGAAAGACTAGTCAATGAATGATAGGTACTTTACCCTTTTTTACTTTATAGAAAAATATTACCAAGGATGGTTAGTCTGTATCTGTCTTTCATTGATTTCAAGTGAGTCTCTATTCAGTTTCAGGAAAAGTGCTACAGAAAAAGGTAAAAATGCTTAATATGGACCAAATGTTATCCTGAATAATATAAAATATGTACTCATCAGCTTGGTCCGTGGTCAGATTTGACCTAAAAGGTAATGTCACAGACCCCTTTTCTACCAGAGCTGGGTTAAACAGGGATGTTCACCAGCCCCCTTAATTCTAAGTCTATTCATTATTATGCAGCAGGTTATCAATTGTAAGCCAATCAGAACACAGGAAACTGTCATTTAATGCCCCACAAACTATTACAATCACATTTTAGTTACATCTACAGTAGGCTTTCTATATTTTACATACACCCACAGTTGGTTATTCACATTTCAGACATGCCCACAATAGATTATCTATTTAGTCAGCAGAAAAAAGGGGAAAAATGCACTTTCCACTTTAACTACCACAAAACGGTCAACATTCTTAGTTGTATAAAAATAATACCATTCCGTTAGCTGGAGTATACTCAGAATAACAGATTGATTAAACATCTTGGCCTTCAACCATGTAATTTAATTACCAACATTAGACAGTTATTTCTTCATATAGTCTGGATAACTGCACATTATTACTTAAATAACCTCCCTGATAACGTAGAAGATTAAAAGGGTCAGTTGCCAAATATTGCGGGACATTGGATCCTGTGCTAATATACACTGAGGACCTTGTCATAATCTCAGTAAACCCTGTTGGCCTGTAAAGGAAAGTAACACTTTTACAACAACCCCAAAAAGAATTACCTATGCAAATTAAAACCAAATCCAGAATAATGGTATATGGAAAGACGAAATATGCAAAAAAAATATCTGGTCCTTAGACATTAATGTTCTAGAAGAGGTCAAAACATTTTGTGATCTAGGACTCCACTTTAGCACTAGTTGTAAATGAACAGTTCAAAAAAGGAATATTACTGCAAGGCTAAATCAAATGAAATCAGGCCTATAAGGTTTAATAGAAAATATGGTTGGGGGGGTTGTCCTCCTGTAGCACTAAAAGGCATTGCTTTGTTCAATACTTTGTTTTCTTTCCACTGCATTTTTGTAACACAATCTATTTCTATTGCCTTTATTTATGGTTGTAACCTCCCTAGGTATCCCCTGAAAATAGGCATTCAGTTGCCTGCTGTGCTTACCTGGTCAACAACAACTAAATACAGTAAATAAAAACAGCTGTAGCAAGGTTAAACGGTATTGCTGTATACATGTTGGAAGTCTGGGGAAGGGGATGTGCTTGGAATATAGGGCAACCATTTACATCTTTCTATAGGGTGCTTTTGCAATTACCACAATTTATCCCTGCAGAGATAGCAACGGTAAAATTGGGTACAGCAAGAATGGAATCAATAGCCAACACAAGAATGCTATCTTATTGGATTAAAGTAATGTATCATGATGAGAAAAAGCTAATTAAACAATGTTTAAATGAAAAACATGATGGTTTAATGCAGATACAAAGTTACACTGTCTAGCAATGATCAAACAAATGTTAAAGGAAATAAGGACTGAACACATATGGAATAACAGCAAAAGAATGTGACAATTGATAAAACCTATATTAAATCATTATCTGTAAAACTATGGGAATTTTCAAAGGAAGGGGGTAAGAGATGTTAAAGGAGATAAAGATATAACACTTATACTTATAGAATGACAGCAAAAGAAAGTGGTAATTGATCAAGTCTATACTAAATTATTGACTGCAAAATTATAGAAATTTTCAAAGGATGGGGATAGTTAGAGACTAAAAACCTTAAAGATCTGTACCTGACATGTTAGAAATAAGAATGAACACACATTGGAACCTTACTGCCATTAATGGATAAGGACAGAAGGATCGCTATAAAATATTGGTTGGAATTATTTGGGATCAAAATATTACAGGCAAGATGTGACAAAAGAATGATGAAAAAGATAGAAAATTATACTGTACTACATGCCATATGATGGTAACAAGAAGAGAATGAAGATCTTACACATGTTGTTTCACACTGCCCATAATATCAGGATTGTAAGCTGAAATGGCTAGCTAGCCCCATATTTTAGTAATCTGTATCCACTACAGGAAGAAGTATTGAAATGATTAATGAATCCTACCCTAGAGTTTTTAGCATGGTATATCATTGCATCTCTGAGAGGGATTGAATATAAGAAAAATGGGTAAGTTAAGCATCTTAAAAAGTTACATAAAATAGGCACTGCAGTACTGAAACATAGCAACAAAAGGGAAATTAAACATTACTGTATTTGTTACTATTGATGAACACCTTGAAACTAAAATGTAAGGGGAATATGGGAAATACATTTTTTAAAATCTATTAAGACTATTATTTTCTGTTGCTACAGATATGTGATATTACAGTACTAGAAAAAACACACTGACAGGGGATATAGGTAACCAGGCCTGAACCCTGCAGTATCCAGTTTCTGTCCAGGTTTAGGACTATAACTGAAATATGTGAAAGCCTCTACCCCCGAAATCCCTTTACATAAGGCAAAGAGGTTAAGGAGAAATAAAAAATTCATGTGCTACATATGTTGTATTGAATATAATGTATACAATATAATAATGTACCCTCAAATTTCTTGCACAGCATGTTTTGCACAGTATATTTTGTAACAGCATGAGATAATTGGTAGATATTAATTTATTGAATATATATTTATGTGCATGAATGTATCTTTGATATTTATTGTTTATGATTGTTGCTCTTTTCCCTTTTTAAAAATTTTGACTTGTGAAGTTGATCAATAAACTCTTCTTGAAGTTGGGTATCTGCTGCTTCAGTATGCAGATAATATGCAGTTCTACCCAGGGCATCAGATAATATTTTTTGGGTGAAAGTCAAATACTTCCATGGATTGAAATTTGGAAGTCATTTCAGTTTTACTTGAGTCAAAATACTTCCAGCAATCAATTTTTTTTTAAGTCAAAATAATTTTAGTCCACAAATTTTGGAAGTCAAAATACTTCAAGTCAAATCAAATCAAAATCAAATCAAAATTTATTTATAATGCGCTTTTCTAAATATCAAAGCGCAATTTCATATCAAAATAACATCAAACATAATAAATAACAGCATAAAAACAATAAAAGTAGCAGTAAACTTATTGAAACGCTAATTCAAACAGATAACTTTTCAGAGACACCTTAAATGACTCCGTGGACAGACACTCTCTAATCTGACAAGGTAGAGAATTCCACAGGGTTGGAGCCATAAAAGAAAAAGCTCTGGCCCCAGATGACTGTAGACGAACCTTGGGAATCTCTAGCAATCCCTCGTCAGCGGAGCAGAGTGAGCAAAGAGGGTGGTAAGGTGGAAGAAGATCTTGCAAGTAGCACAGTCCCTGACCATGTAGGGTCTTATAGGTCAGCAACAGAACCTATAAGTCCTATAGTTTTTTAAGTCATCGGCCTTCTGAATACCTCACTGTAACCCCATCCATGGCACATCCACAGAAATACATTTCTGAATGAGTCTAAGAAAAGAAACACACAAAGTAAATCAGTTACTTACAATATGTGTTTATTTCATGAAAAGGGAGTCTCTTAGTTTTCATGTCAGAGCTCAGACATGAATACAATTCACCTCTGCAAGACCACCCACTCAAGCAAACAAACCTCCTTTACCACTGGCCCAAACACACAGGCCCTGTGGAAACACTACATTCCCACCATCTCACCCAAGGAAACTCAGCCATCTACCAGACCCCCCCGCCCAGTCAGATCCCTCTAGCACGTGTCCAGCTCCCTATCCAAGGAAAGACGTACACAGGCTAGTGTCAGTGCAACAAAGGGTCAAAAAGATAACCCAGGGCCAGCAGGGCAGATCTTATGATTAGGGTTGGTTAGAAACCCAAAATATGCACATGCTATGGTCTAGGTGGGAGCGGACGGGACAGGATAGGACACACATGATTGAAACCTAGTGGGTATGAACAAGATGAGTAGTGAGGACCTATTTGTAAGGAATATGGATGCAGTCATCAGAAAGCATGACTCTTCATTCCTAGTTTAAGACCTCAGCACAGATAGCTTCCAACGCACAAGTTTGGTCCCTTCCCCCAGAGCTGAACACAGCCAGCTTCACACGTATGCACAGTACACTACAGAGTGAGCATATATTTCTCATTTTCAAAGTGGAGTGAGTAAAGCCAGATTTGGATCAGTATGAATGATGAAAATCTTTAGTGTTAGCAAGTGCTTTTTTGTTAAAGTATTTGTAGTAATTAAATAATAACACAAACAATATCTCATTTGTCTCTGTCTTACACACACACACACACACGCACGCACACACACACACACAGACACACACGTACAGTACACCCACCCACACACACACATGCACATGTATTTGTCCTGTAAGTTAATAAAATAATTTTTAAATTAAAGTGGACTGTTTTCTTGTGTCAGCTCTCACACAGTCTCCCACACACATCACAAGCAGACCATCCTTCCACCAACATTGCCATTCCCCTACCAAAGCAAACTTAATCAACCCTGGAACCAATACTGCCAGCCCACCCAAGTGAAGACAGATGGCTCTCCCACCACACCAGCATTACCAGTCCCACCCAATCATCCCACCAGCATGCATGACTACCCACACTCAAAAGACAGCCAGCTCCCCCTACACTCCAACACAGCTATTCAACCCATCAAACACAAGCACACATAACCAGCTCCTCCACTCCTTGCACCAACACAGCCTGCCCCATCACCAACATGGACAGCCCCCCCACTACACCCAAGGGAACACAGAAGGCTCTCCCAGCCACTGCAACAACACAGCTACTGCACTTCCAGTCCCTCAAATGCACAAAAATAGACAGCCCCACATCATGTCCCCAAATAACCAGTCAGCTCTACCACCTCACCAACATAGTGAGGCAGTATAGTGCAGAGGATAAAGGCTCTGAGCTGCAGATCTGAAGACCTGTGTTTGAATCCCAGAGCCACCTAGGTGCATTCTATGTGATCCTGATAAGTCGCTTAACTTCCTTGTGCTCCCAGGTCACATCTGGAAACAAGCTCCGGCTTACTGTGCTACTCCTGGTTAAACAATGTTCCCTTTTGCTTTCCATTCCCTATGGCCAGCACCATGCTAATGTTGTCCCCAATTAACACAGTCTGCTCCCTCATTGCTCATAGCGAACTCTCCTAAACAGTCAGGTCCCATGCACCACACACACACACACACATCCACCCCATGCCCTGTGCAATACAGCACAGTATGTGGAGCCACCTAAGATCACAAGGGCCCCCCTGGACACACCAGCCATCTTGCAGTATTTCAACCTCTTACACACACACACACACACACACACACACATACTTCCCAAAGTGCAGCCAAGTATGGCATGCTTGGTAACATTTTGTAAGCCAAAAATAGTCTTTCACCACCAGATTAAGACACCAACATGGTCAGGTCCCCATGTCTGGCACCCTTGCCTCTTAATTCCATGGCCAGCTCCTGCGAAATGCCTGCCCCTACCAACATGGTCAGCTCCCCACACATTTGCCCAGTCCCTTCCACTGCCAACATGGCCAGTTCCCCACACATACACCCAGCTTCTCCTACGCCACCATCCCCCACCAAGACACACACAGCTTGCTTCCCAACCCCACACACAGACTGCTCCACCCTCCCCACATAAATACTCTCTCTCTCTCCCCCCCATCCCTGAAAGAATATGGCTAATCAGTACCCATTCCCCAGTGAGTCCCCCTCCTTCCAGGAATCCTGCTCCCGTAAATTGACCCCAGCCAGCCCCCACAGCCACTGCAGCAACATATACAACCCCTGAACCACAACACAGCCAGTCTCTCCCCCAGTCACCCCGCACCCGAGTGAACACAGCCCTGGCACCAACACTGCCAACCCTACCACACACAAGCAAACACAGCCAACCCTGGAACCAACACTACTAACACCCCACCAAATCCAAGAGAACACTGATGGATCCAGCACCTATATGGCCAGTCACCCCACCAAAGCAAATAGCCCACCTTGTACCAACACTGTTGGCCCCCTTGCACTACCCAAGTGAACGCTGATGCCCTTGGCACCAGCACAGCCAGTCCCCCTACCCAAGCAAACACAGCCAGCCTTGGTACCAACACTGCAAGACCCTACCCCACCCAAGCAAACCCGTCCAGCTCTCCTATCCACACACCCAACACAGACCGCCCCTGGATTGGAACAGAGCAAGTCATTCTTTGGTAACCAGATAAGGCCTGCTAGGCACAAGTGCCTGTTTTCAGGGGTGAGCAGGGAGCACTGGGGAGATTAAGTGACTTGTTCAGAGTCACAACGCATGCAAGTGGAGGTTGAGGGAATCAAAGCAAGGTTTATTGGCTGTACCAAGTTCATTCACAGCTTGTTACTCTAACCTCCAGTTATAGAGTGCCAGCTAAACTATACAGCTTCTCCTTCCATCTCTTATCCATACCACATATAGGCAACTCTTGTCTTTCCTGGCTCTCTAACAATGAAGAAAAAGAAAACGTACTTTTTTTCCCTCCAGATAGTCATGAGTTTAAGTCTAGTAATAGAGACTAGCCAGGTGAATGCAGCCTGAGTAGTAGTAGCAGGGAAACTCGACGGTGTTGAACTTGTCAGCAGTAGAACAGACACACTCAATCAACAGCCTTTTTGTTTCACTTCTTTGTAGGAATAAAGTGACACACACACACACACACACACACACACACACAAATATATACACACTCACACACACTGACCAGCACAACAGCCATTTCAAGGTTGACTATAAATCTTTCAGCTGTTTGAGTCAGAGACTGTGACAGAACATAGACAGAACATACTCCTCCTCACTGAAGCTAATTAGCAGGGTTGCAAATACTGTTAGTTCAATTTAACCTCTTTACATCACACCTGAATTATATAGAAGTCAATGTAAAGCTAACTTCAGAAGTGTCTCTTTGTTAGGTGTGAGGGGTTAAAAAAAAGATGTCCACAACTGAAAAAACAGATGTCAGCCCTTAAAAGGGTTCTTAAATAAGGACATAAATTACTCCAGGCAGTCTATTTTTGGATGTTTTGCACACATTTCTGGACATAAAATACATCCAAAATACCCTTATCTGAAGTTCTGGTTGTACCACTCTCTTATGTGGAACCAAACAAAACCTCTGTGGCTGTGACAAATTGATAATTATCTGAATTAAGCAACTGGTTGTCAGCTGGCTGAGATTTAATCTGGGGAAAATGGAGTTGTTACTCATAGAACCAGGATCCCAGATAATGTCATTGAAGAGAAAGGATATCATCATAGCTTTCATGGGAGACAATGTCTTCAGAGCTATGTATAGGGCTAAAACCCCTAGAAGGCATAAAGGATTAAGATCCCTAGAAGGTACAGTAGGCAAGCCGATTCTACCACAAAAGGGTGCTGCAGTACAGGTAGGGGTGAACTAGAAGGAGTCAATCCCCAAATATTACAATACAAGCAGGAACATTTGCACATTACAGAAAGATGCAACAGTCAGTTTTTCATGGCTTTTTGGAAGGTTTATTAAGCAATCCTGTGCTCTGGACAGTAAACAGTTTGGAGCACTTTAACCCACTGTAGCCCATATTTGAAGTCAAAACATGCAATTAGTCCTAGTTAGACAGACCTCAAATTCAAAGTTCTTTGCCAAAAGGTGTGGTAACCTGCCTCAGTGCTTTGCTCCACTTCACAAGCTTTATCAGAGGGTCATTGGTCATAGTGAGCAGCAGACTGCTGCTTGATGCTCAGTTGGTAGTTGTTGTTGGCTATGGGTTTTTCATTTAAGAATGACTACCCAGCTGAAGCCTTATCTTCAACATAGGGGCCTAGTGACTGTAGTGCATGTCTTTGTGACATCTTGACTTATGTAGCTGTATAATCTCTAGGGGTTGATTCATCATCTCCACCTTGTGTAAAATATTACAACCAGGCTAATATCTGGCACATGTACTTGCCATCATATCACACCTCTGCAGGAGAATCTGCACCAGCTTCCAGTTAGATGCCATATCACCGTAAAATATTTGCTTTATGGTTTTCAAGGCCTTGCAAGACCTGCATCCTGGATACACTACAGAGCTCCTATGTCCATATTCTCCATGCCGCTAGAGCTGTGCGAACCTCTAAAAGTTCTACCTCATGAACTTTCTGAGTAGAACCGAAAACAGTTCTACCAGGTTCTATCTGGTTCTACCAGGTAGAACCAGGTATGGTAGAATTGGGTCCTACCAGGTAAAACAAGGTTCTACCAGCTATAATCAGGTTCTGCCAAATATAACCAGGTTCTACCAAGTTAAACCACATATTCTACTGAGTATAACCAGGTTCTACAATATATAAATAAGTTCTACCTGGCTCTATGTAGGAAATCCACAGAAGTATATATTGTTTTGCATGTTTGGGATGTAGTACTAAAAATGATATGTTTTCCAAAGTTGTGGTGCATAGGATTCTGTCTCAGTGCACCAACACTTTGCAAACTAACCATTCTTAGAATCTTAGTAGTACATGTACTTTCCCAAACATGCAAACCATGTGGATTTTTTACTTAAGCAGAACCTGATAGAATGTGGTTATGTATCACATTGTAGAACCTGGTTATACCCCACAGATATTATAAGATAGTGTTGAAACAGAATATGATAAAGGTCAAGGAAGATATATGATTCGTATATCATCCCTGACATCTTCCTCTTTTTAAATCTGGTTACAGCCCAAAGGGGTTAACCCCTGAGCTACATCCTGTTACAATAATTGAATTTCTTCCCCCATTGTTGGACCAAGGTACATATATAGCTCTCAATGGTTGTGGCCGTGGGCCTTAAGAAAATGTATGGATGGCTGGAATCCGCTATCAGTTTTGGATTTTCTGTTATTTTGAGTAAATATCAAAATTACCTCCTTGTTCTCTCCTATCCTTCTAGTACATTCTCCTGCCCTGCTCCCCATGTGCTCCATAAGTTAACTATGTGAATATTACTCCCATTTGTCCCATCCCTCCTCACACCCCTTCCCTACCTCTCTCTATCAGAACTTTTCAGCTTATATCATATATTGTAGTAGTGACACTCAGCAAGTATTATTTCTATATATGAGATAGATAAGAGAAGCAGCTTCTGACAGACTGGTCAGATAGTGCAACCAAAAAAGGTGAGAGAGTGTCCAGTAAAGTGAAAGGAGGAATTCAACAGATGGAGGATGAAAAAGGGTGTTAACTTGATGTGTCACTATTTTGGCAGCATTCACTGAATGGTAAAGAAGGGTTGCATACATTTTCTAAAAGCCAAAGAGCAGGATTTTCAGAGTGTAGCACAGGGCTTGCATCTAGCCCTGTGCCACAACACTTTAGTTTTGGCAGTGCGGCAACTCCGTCACCTGCAACTGCATTTGATTTTCCAGCCTCGGGTACAGCTGTGACCGTTTTCATGAGTTACACCAGCTTGCACCACATATCTGGTGAAAGCTCCATAACTCAGGCCACAAGCTAGACCAGAAAATGTTGGCCTGACTTGTGTCAATTGCTGCACAGGATGGAAAATCCTATTAGATCACTTCAAACATCATTGGTGCACTGGGGATTGCAGCAATCTAAGTGTTTTGAGAATCCTGCCGAAAGTGTTGGGGGAAATTATCTATGTGATATTGTGAAGGAGATGGATGTGAGAGGACTGTGTGTAGGGGTAGGTGAAGGGGAGGTACTGGCATACTTGGGCATCTGGTTAAAGGAAAGTCAGTAGAGTCAGCATGCACTTGTTGGAAATGAGAAAAGGGGAATCCTAGATATATTCATCATCTTTACTCAAAATAATGTAAAAACTCATTACAGCCTACCATCAGCAATTTTTCTCTATGCTGCTAGGTGGGAGTTGAGGATCTAACAATGGAGGGTTGGGTGGGGTGGGGTGGATTATATTTGTAAGAGGGAGTGGCCCAGGGGGTGTGGACTTGGAGTTGCGGAGTTACAGCAAGAACAGGGATTTATTATTTTTGTTCTCATGATGGTCAATCTCAATCAGTATGCGGGAACACAATTTTTTAGAATTCTACTATTTTATTTTCATTTTCCAGGTTAGGATGAAATGTTTGTATCTGGAGGATGGCTCATTTTGGATCAAAGCCTTGGATGTGTCCTTGGGTGCAGCACTGAATTAGAGAAGGCAAAGTGGATGGACACTGCAGCAAAAATAACAATAAAAAAAAATCCCCATCTGAACCTGGGCCTCGGTGGTACAGAATCAGCAGCAGCAGCAGCAGTAGACATTTGTTTGAGAAATGAATGGAACTTAAGGAAGAGAAGGAGGGGACAGGAGAAACCACTGGAGTAAAGATAGGTGGAAAGCCTAGTGGCAACAGAATCCCTCACCACCATCGTCATCATCTGTGTGACATGCCATCTTGGTGCCATCATCCTGCATACATTTTGGACAGTATATGTTCTTGAATTATGGCAGGTTCATTTTTAGAAAACTGAGCCTCTCTACACTTTTTGTCTGGAAAGACATGTTCCTTTGTCTCGCACTATTGCTCCAGCAGCACTGAAAATTCTCTCTGAATATGTGCTGGCAGGTGGGCAACTTGAGGTATTTAATTGCAATCTTAGTTAATGAAGGGCACATTGATTTCTTCTGTTGCCAGTAGAGTAATGGTTAATCCCCAGCAGTGACATGCACACTGTTTCTTCCATATAATCATTCCTCATTTTTGCAGCAGGGTCTTCTGGTAGCACAGTATCTGATTGAGCCTTTCCAGCTGTCTTCATCAGACCAAAGTCTGACAGCATGTCCCACAGCAGAATCTCTTCTTGTTTTTTTTTTTAACATTTAACATTTTATCCTTCTGCAGCCGAAGTCCTGCTTTTTACATCCAGCCACTGCTCCACTTCGCCGCCGACCCCAAAGTTGCATGCCCAGCTGGCAGATGCAACTACACCTGCGAAAGGGGCCCCCCCATAGCCCTTGCACCTGGCGAGGAACCAGTACCAGCACATGCCTCCAGGCATCGTCTGCCGGCGGAGCTGTGGCTGTCAAGCTGCCTCGGACCCGTGCTGCAATTTTTCCTTGTTCTTTCCCCATTGGGACCATGGACATGCAGTGACGTCCATGCACATAAGTGCAGACATCTGCCGTGGTCCCCCCTCCATTACACTGCTGCCTGTGGTACCTCTGGGCATCCCCAAGGGTCGCTGCAGTGTGATGTAAAGTCCCCATCCCACCCCAGGACTAGGAGATCTGTCTCCCGATGCTCAATCCCAGTCTTCCCCTGCTGACTCCCGACAACCCAAGCTCATTCCCAAAACTGGGTCGCCAGCATAGCGCGAGGTGGCATCCAGCGCCTTAACCCTCAGCACCACCGGGCAAGTGCAATTTTTCTTCTTGTGATGTAGCAGCAGTCACTCCAGTAGCAGCAATTCTGGTTGGTGTTTTATGGCCAAATGCATCAGCAGAGGTGGTACCAACAGCACCAGCAACAGCAGATTGTGCTCCCTCCCTCTCAACCAGATTTTGTGAAGAATTGGAAGGTGGCCAAAAGGGCACTGATGATGTACTACTTTTCTCAACTATACGTGCTAACACTTTTTCAGTTAATAGTTCATGAATAATCCAGATTCTTAAAGTCATGTGTTTTGAAGAATTATTTAATTGTGTCCTTAAACTGAGGATCCAAAAGTGTGGCCAAAATGTAATGCTCAGCTTTGCACATATTGATAATGTGCTTGTCACCCAAGAAGGTATTTAGCATTTTTCTGGCAACTGATGCAGCATTGACATCATCTTTCTTGACAAACTGTGACTCAAGACACTCCAATATTAGCCTGAGAAGTGAAATTAAGGGTAGTATCTGACTTAGGCCAGCATCATTGGTGCTTACCACTCGAGTAGCCTCCTCAAAGGGTTTAAAGGACAGAACAAAGATTCTCCAGCAGATGCCACTGATTGGGGCTAATATTCATGACTCCTTTCCCAATGCCATATTGGACTGCATACTGATGGATGGCTTTCTGTTGTTCAAGCATTCTCTGTAGCATATAGTAAGTGGAACCCACCATGTTAGAATTTCCTGTATCATCCGGCAGAGAGGGAGACTATTTTCAATCTGAATCTATCACAACAATTTTCAGGATTTAACAGAATGGCTAAAGTGGGACACACAGTGTGGTCAGCTGCAATCAAGTTCTGAACATTTCTTTCTTCATCAGTGAAGTTATTTACCACCAAGTTTATAGTGTGTGCAAAGTATGGTACATGAGTAAAGTTATCAAGCCTTACTGCTTTCAGGATATTTGAAGCATTCTCAGACACTATAAACACAGGTTGCAAGGACTTTGAAGTCAGCCACTCAGCAAACATTTCTTGAAGGCCCTCCAGAAGACGTTTCACTTTGTGGTGTTTTTCAAAATCACAAACACATAATGCTGCCTACCTCTGAACAGTGAAAATCCCTTACATTTTGCTGCTATTGCTGCTGATAGTGCCACTACATGATGATGATGAGGAGGAGGAGGGAGGAAAGTTTGCCCAATGGGCAGTCAAAGCCATATAGTCAGTCGTCTGGCCACTGGTCCACATATCTGTGGTAATATGAACCTTTTTGCCCACTGAACCTTACAGAGCATCAGACATACTTTTCTGAATAGCATCATACAGTAGTAGCCAGAGACATTGCCAGCTATTTCCCGATATTTCATGAAATTTCTGAAGAGTTTCTCTCTGCTGCCGCTACTGTGGAAATGCAGAAAGCATGAGATATTTCTGAAAATATCACAGAAATTTTGGGAAATATCTGGCAGTGTCTGTGGCTGCTACTGTACAAGTCTGAGATGGCAGCAGTTGAGAAATAGGTCTGGCTGGGGACCTGGTGCTTTGGCACTGCGATTTCCATTAGTGCCTTAAAACCTGGGTTAGCCACAAAGGAAAATGGGAGCAAGTTGGTGGCTATCACCTACTCAGTTGCTTTTGATAATCACCTTGACTCAGGCCTGTTGGGCTTATATTTCTGTGAACACTCAAAAGAGTCTTTCAAAGACATTTGATGACTGTAACACCTAATATCACCAGATTTATTGGGCTGCTCCCCTGACCCTTTATCACCAGATGTTGGGGTCATGGTAATGGATGGTATACGACCCCTAATAGGCTGTGGAGGTGGAGTCAAAGGGACAAAGAAACAAGAAATTGAAGATGTTGCGCTTTGACTGGAAGACAGACTTTCATCCTCCCCTCCTCATCAATTACTTTCTCACCTTAGTTAACATCGATATCCTCTTCCTCCTCAACTGTGTGCAGCACTGCAACAACTTGTGCGTACTCCTTTTGTGCTGTTTGATACTGATAAATGTAAGCCTTGGTCATATGTCTTATTATTGTTGATGTTCCCATCCAAGTACCCACTTTACTGTGACTTAATTTTGATTTGAATAATTTGCAAACCAATTGGCTGATAGATGATTTATCTGGTGTGAAAAAGTCCCACAATATGGATTTCATAGACTTTGTTGCACTGCTGCTTATGGAAAGGTGTCCACCACCACCAGTGCCACCATCACAGCCACTAGTATTGCCAGTGCCCATATCTTTTTGAGATCTGTTGAGGTCCATCTGCAAATGTTGATGCACAGCATCTTTGACTGGCTTGACTGCTTCTGTTTCTACTCCTTTGGAAGTCTGTCCATTGTCTATCCTCTGTTTTTCCTCTGCCTGCGTGGGTGTCTCCTTATACCCACTAGATTCTTCTTTTTTACCAGCAGCACCACCACCATCCTTCCTAGAAGTCTTTTTTTTTCTTGCCCAGTATTTCTCCTCTTCATCCCATTCCCCAGAACTACTGCCACTTGACAGATTGACTGCTGCTTTATCTACTGGCGGGGGGGAGACATCTTCCAATATAGCAGGAGTACAAGAACAAGGGGGCATGACATGAAATTGGAAGGTGGCAGGTTGAGAGGGAATGTGAGGAAGTTTTTCTTTACAGAAAGAGTAGTGGATGCATGGAATGGTCTGCCACAAGAGGAGGTGTAATCAAGCGCTGTGGTTGGATTTAAACATGCATAGGACAGACATAGGGGAACCAGTCAGAAGCCATAATCATGTACAGGGCTTATGGGCAGACTGGATGGGCCTAGCAGTCCTTATCTGCTGACAGTTTCTGTGTTTCTACTCCAAATTCAGGATCTGTTCCACTGATTTCCTCCTCAGTCTCATTTGTCTCCTCCTTATCATCATCAGCCACCACTCTGTTTATGACTGGCTGGTGCACTATGATGGTCCTTGTCCTCATCCTCAGAATACCACGATGAGTTACTTCTGCAATATCCTAATTTTCTGTATCATAGTCACTGTTTCCTGGATTGCCTGACAAGTGCTGCTACTGGTTTCTTTATCACCCATGGTTCTGTGTAAAGGGTCTGACACACATGCTTCCTGTTTTTCCATAATGGATTTTATAAATATTCCTAATTTTAAAAAAATATATACCAAATGGTGGTTGCATCCCTTATTCCCAAACAGGTCAGTAATACAGCACTGCTGGCTGTCTCAAGTCAAGTAGTTTAAGCAGAGAAAACACAAGGAGATTTATTCCCTAACAGGTCAGTAAACAACTGCTAGCTGTGTCAAGATGGGTAGTTTTTGAAAACACAGGGATATTTATTCACAAACAGGTCAATACAGCACTGCTGGCTGCATTAAGTCAAGTAGTTTAAGTAGCGAAAAAAAACCCAGAGAAATTTATTCCCAAACAGGTCAGTACACTGCTGGCTGCATTAAGTAGCTGCACCAAAAATAGGGAAATTTATTCTGAAACAGGTCAGTAAACCACTGCTAGCTGCATCAAGTTAGGTAGTTTAATTAGTGAAAATACAGGTAATTTATGTATTCCTCAACAGGTCAGTACAGCACTGCTGGCTGCGTCAAATTAAGAGATTTTAGCAGTGACAACAGAGGGGAGATTTATTCCCTAACAGGTCAGTAAGCAACTGCTGGCTTTGTCTAGTTAAGTAGTTTAGGCAGTGAAATTACAGGTAACTTATTTATTCCCTAACAAGTCAGTACAGCACTGCCGGCTGCGTCAAGTTAAGACATTTCAGTAGTGACAACACAGGGCAGATTTATTCCCTAACAGATCAGTACAGCACTGCAGGTTGAGTCAAGTTAAATAGTTTAAGTAGTGATCATATAGGTAAATGTATTCCCTAACAGGTCAGTACAGCACTGCTGGCTGCATTAAGTCAAGTAGTTTAAGTAATAAAAAAAATACAGGGAAGTTTATTGCCCAACAGGTCAGTACACTACTGTCTGTGTCAAGTACTGTAGCTGTGCCAAAAACAGGAATATTTATTCCCAAAGAAGTCAGTAAACAACTGCTAGCTGCATCAAGTGAGGTAGTTTAAGTAGTGAAAACACAGGGATATTTATTCCTTAACAGGGTCACTACAGCACTGCTGGCTGCATTAAGTCAAGTAGTTTACGTAGTGAAACACATTTATATTTATTTACAAACAGATCAGTACAGCACTGTTGGTTGCATCAAATAGCTGCACCAGAAACAGGGAGATTTATTCCCAAAGAGTTTAGTAAACAACTGCTAGCTGTGTCAAGTTAGGTAGCTTAAGCAGTGAAAACACAGGGATATTTATTCACAAACAGGTCAGTACAGTACTGCTGGCTGTGTTAAGTAGCTGCACCCCCCCCCCAAAAATGGAGAGATTTATTCCCAAAAAGGTCAATAAACAACTGCTGGCTGTGTCGAGTTAAGTTGTTTAGGTAGTGAAAATACAGGTAATTTATTTATTCCCTAACAGGTCAGTACAGCACTGCTGGTTGCTTCAAGTCAAGTAGTTTAAGTAGTGAAGAAAACTACAGAGAAATTTATTCCCTAACAAGTCAGTACAGCACTGCTGGCTGCATCAAGTCAAGTAGTTTAAGTAATGAAAACACATTTATATTTATTTACAAACAGATCAGTACAGCACTGTTGGTTGCATCAAGTAGCTACACCAAAAACAGGGAGATTTATTCTTAAACAGGCAACTGCTGGCTGTGTTGTCAGGTAGTTGAAGTAGTGAAAAAACAGGGATATTTATTCACAAACAGGTCAGTACAGCACTGCTAACTGTGTTGAGTCAAGTAGTTTAAGTAATAAAAAAGTACAGGGAAATTTATTCCCTAACAGGTCAGTACACTGCTGGCTGTGTCAAGTACTGTAGCTGCACCAAAAACAGGGTGATTTATTCCCAAAGAGGTTAATAAACAACTGCTAGCTGTGTCAAGTAAGGTAGTTTAAGTAGTGAAAACACAGGGATATTTATTCCCTATCAGGGAAAGTACAGTACTCCTGGCTGTGTTAAGTCAAATAGTTTGCGTAGTGAAAGCACATTTCTATTTATTTACAAACAGATCAGTACAGCACTGTTGGTTGCATCAAGTAGCTGCGCCAAAAACAGGGAGATTTCTTCCTAAACATGCAACTGCTGGCTGCATCAAGTCAGGTAGTTGAAGTAGTGAAAACACAGGGATATTTATTCACAAACAGGTCAGTACATCACTGTTGACTGTGTCTAGTCAAGTAGTTTAAGCAATAAAAAATACAGGTATATTTATTCCCTAACACGTCAGTACACTGCTAGCTGCATCAAGTAGCTGCACCAAAAAACAGGGAGATTTATTCTCAAAGAGGTCAGTAAACAACTACTAGCTGCGTCGTCAGGTAGTTTAAGTAGTGAAAACACAGGGATATTTATTCACAAACAGGTCAGTACAGTACTGCTGACTGCGTCAAATAGCTGTGCCCCCAAAAAAAACAGGCAGATTTATTCCCAAATAGGTCAATAAACAACTGCTGGCTGTGTCGAGTTAAAGGGTACCTAAACAAACAGTTTTTTAAAACTGCAACTCCAAAATCTAGCTTCATTGCGAGGTAAAATAAAGGCTGCTGTTTACATGTATGATAAAACTGCATTTATGTGAATAACATAAATGCAGTTTCATAGTTTTTGGAAAATGTAAACATCAGCCTTTCACTTTCAAAAAACTGCCTTGGCTTCTCCCTAAGATATCTGCCAAGTGTGTTAAGTGATGAGGCATGATGACATCATCGGAGCCAGAGCCAGAGATCCACATATATTTCTATAGTGCTAACTAGTTCTTCTTTCCCTCTTTATTTTGAAATGTTGTACCAGAATGATCAACACCATGTATTACCTCATGGATTATTTTGATCAGTACACGTTAGGCTATGATTTTTTTCATTTTGTTTACTTTAAGTTGCAGAAAATGTTTTGCAATCCAACTGACTTTTTCTTTGGCAAACTGCATTACAGCACAACACTTCAAATACCTGATGATCTAGTGGTTATATGATGCACTGGATTTTGTTTTTTGTTAGCCAGGAGAGATATACTAAGCTGAAAGCTCGTTTACATGTGTGGCCTGGGAGCACAAGGAAGTTTACTGACTTGCTTAGGGTCACACAGCAAAGTACAGGTCTTGTTCAGTTCCAAAGCTCATGCTCTCTTGTTAATCCACAAATAAGGTTTCTTTTTCCATGTGAACCCCCTGCACCTAGTCTGCCTTCTGTTGAACACCCCACCATCCATACCTTGTCCTTAGTGCTGCCTGGGGCTGCATATGAGCTTGCAGTCTCATTCAGAGAATTATCACACCTCAGATTGTAATCTTGTACCTCAGAGGGTTGTGCACACCTGTACTGATATGCATCATCAGCTGGCACTGGTAAAAAATGCCTCCCAAATCACTCTCCAGTTCACATTCTCAATGTTTGACTTCCGCTCCCAAAGTAAACATTGAGTGGATCACCACCCTTCTGCACAGTGATGGTAGAATGTACAGTTCCCTGTTGTGTTTTTTCCTCACCTCATTAAGCAACAACTAGGTCTTCCTGGAGGACCAAGCAATAAGCATCATGACCCACCAGAAAAACCACCATTCATGCCCTCATAAGGACTGCACTTACAATGGATAACAATATTATTAGCAGGAGAGGCATACTAATACCTTGAGCGAATCAACCTGACTTCCAGTGTCAGCCAACTACTTTACCTGTGATCTGCAGAACCCCAAAGGACAGTTCCCAGCAATTCTTCTTCAGTACTTTTCTGTGATCTGCTCCACAGTGCGAGATGGCTGGCTACCACCCTTCCAAATCTTGAATGAGCTACAGTATACACAACTCCCTCAATACTGTCCTAACAAACATCAACATCCCCCACCCCCACCCAAGGATAATATCCCTACACTGAATTCAAGTAACAGTTTAGGTGCAGCCCTGCCACTCTGAGTATTTGTCAGCACTGGCTGCTCTCATCCACAGTCAGGTAGTGAACACGATGCTGGCAGCCCCACATTTCAGATCTCACAGTGATCTGCTCAGCGTCCTCCTTCATGTCTTCAACTAACCTGAATATAGCTGTGCCCTGCTGAAATGGCCTCTTCAGTTCCTCTCTGGCAGTCATTCTTCTCACCTGCTCCCCACACCAAAAACTGGTAAGTTCAGTACCCTTCCGCATCATGAATGTGGTTAGTACAGTCTCCTGTGTTATAGTTACATATTAATAATAAACATGATCTTCTGGTAAGCCAGGCTGATAGCAGCATGGCACAAGTGGAAAAATAGGCTTTCCTACCCATGTAAGATCTAAGCCACCTATGATTAGGCACCATTAAATGACGTGCAAAACGATGTGCACACCCATCATTTAATAGTGCCTAATCAAAGGTTACCTTGATATTTTAAGGATAGGAAAGCCCATCATTCCCCTTGTTCCCTGCTGCTATGAGACTGACTTACTGGAAGGATATGTTTATATTTGATATGTCAAAATAAAATGGGGACTGTACTACTTGCATTCATGATGCAGAAGGGTGATGAGCTCACCAGTTTTCGGTGTGAGGAGGTATAGTGAAGAATGAATTCCAGAGGGGGACTGAGAAGGTCACTTCTGCAAGGTACTGCTATATTCAGGGAAGGGGAAGACAGAAGGAGAGAAATATGAGTAGATTACTGTGAGAAATAAGATGTGGGACTGCCAGCACCTTGATCACTACCTGATCCCATTGTCCTGGCCAACATTCCCCTTCCCATAAAACCAGTTCATGCAATTGTCCAAGGCTATGTGTGGATATTAATGTATGAAACGGCTGCCACTACACATTCAGTCACTTCACTACCAGTCTGGTATTGCTTGTAAAGCACTTTTGGATACAATGTGTATGAAAACCACTATATAAATGCTGATTCTTCTTCTTATTGTTATTATTTCCCATTGAAAAAGAAGACAAGACAAGCATATATTTGAGTTTCAAGAAAGTATGAACTCTAACATTGGACTGCACAAGAACTTTGCTACAAAAAAGTGGTGGCTCTAGGGGGCGGTGAAGGGTGTGGCTGCAACCCCCCCCCCCCCACATAGTAACGTACTTGCTTGCTGTTGCTGCTGCATTTCACTTTGATGAAGAAGTCTGGTTTATTGGTTGTGCAAATGTTTACATTCAAACTATGGATTACATTTGTAGGTTCTGTCAAAAATGTACTAGAAAAGAAAAATAACAGAAAATAAAAAGGTTTAATAAAAATGTTAAAAAGTGCATATTAAGCATGCACACCAACCCAGCACCCCCATTGTAGCATCCTGGATCCAGCATAATCACTAGACCACTAGGTTATTCAAGATTTGTACTGCACTGTGGTTTGCCACAGAGAAAGATGGCTGGATTAAAACACATTTTCAACATGTTAAAGTAAACAAAATGAACAGAACCATAACCTAACATGCATTATACAAAATAATGTGCATGGTTTTGATCATTTGGGTGAAACAATTCTATACAAAGGGAAAAATGGACTGGTTAGCAATATAGAGAGACATATAACTCTCTGACTTTGGCTCCGATGATGTCATCACATGACACATTTGGCGGCCATTTTAGGAAGCAGGTAAGACAGTTTTTATTTTTAAATTGGAAGGCTGATTTTACAATTTTCAAATGCTCTGCAACTACATTCAGGTAAATTATGTAAATGTAGTTTTAGCATTAATGAATACAGCAGCTTTTCCTTTAGTCACATACGGAGTCAGATTTTTGAATAGTTTGTTGTCAAAATGTTGTTTAGGTATCCTTTAAGTAGTTTAGGTAGTGAAAATACAGGTAATTTATTTATTCCCTAACAGGTCAGTACAGCACTGCTGGTTGATTTGAGTCAAGTATTTTAAGTAGTGAAGAAAACTACATGGAAATGTATTCCCTTAAAGGTCGGTACAGCACTGCTGGCTGTGTTGAGTTAAATAGTTTAAGTAGTGAAAATATAGGTAAATGTATTCCCTAACAGGTCAGTACAGCACTGCTGGCAGCATCAAGTCAAGCAGTTTAAGTAGTGAAAACGCATTTATATTTATTTACAAACAGGTCAGTACAGCATTGCTGGCTGCATCAAGTAGATGCGCCAAAACCAGGGAAATTTATTCCTAAACAGGCAACTGCTGGCTACAGCAAGTCAGATAGTTGGAGTAGTGAAAACACAGGGATATTTATTTACAAACAGGTTAGTAGAGCATTGCTGACTGTGTTGCGTCAAGCAGTTTAAGAAATAAAAAAAAAACAGGGAAATTTATTCCCTAACAGGTCAGTACACTGCTGCCTGCATCAAGTATTGTAACTGCACCAAAAACAGGGAGATTTATTCCCAAAAAGGTCAGTAAACAACTGCTAGCTGCATCGTGTCAGGTAGTTTAAGTAGTGAAAACATAAAGAATAAAGTACGGGGTGGTGTGTGTTACGAGATTTTATATACACCCGAGGGGTTGAATGACATATAAACCCCGAGAGCAAAGCTCGAGAGGTTTATCCAGACATCAACGAGGAAGGGTGTGTGTAAGTGGTTTACACACTGCCCGTGCTAACCTATATAATTGCTGTATCACCGCAGCAATTATGTACAAGATTTCTACAGCATCGAAATGAAAGGAACGAAACAAGCTTACCTTATTGCGATTAATTTTTACTGCAGAAACGGGATATAGGCAGACTCTAAAACAACTACTAATTCATTTTTTATACGTAAATAACAAGTATTCAGAAAGTCAACAACAAAAGTGTTGTTTAATTTTTTGGCTTGTTAGGAAGTAATATCGGTTGCTAAGTTATTGTTGTTACTAGGAACTGCCAGTTGGTCAGGGAGCAGTACCATGTGTTCTGCAGAGGGAAGGGAAATAGAAAAAAAGAGAAGAAGACATTAGGGATCATGCCGTGCAAGTTCTGGCACACTTGTACTAAAAGAAAAATTTGCTAGTATTATGAAGTTGTTCACATTTTTAAAAAATTATGTTTACCTCAATCGGGGGTGTCCAAGTCGTAGATGACATGGATTCTTCTTTTTTTGTCTTATGGGGCTGCACAATTGAAAATGTTCACTTTAACTGCTTGCTGGAAAATGCAGCCAGTCCCAAATATTGATGGCAACGTGTTGCTGCAGGTTGCTTCTGGGAGAGGATTTGTATTTATCATACTAGGCTGTGCTGGCTTCAGAATCTGTGCAGATGTGGCTAGTGCCTGGGTGGTCTAGTAAGTGAGCAGTTGACTAATTTGTTGCTGCTTTTTCTTGGATATTACCGAGTAGTTAATTATTGACTGTAAGTTCTTATGGCCTGATATCTGCTGAACTTCGGTCGGAGGAATATTTTGGTCAATGAGTCACTGTATACTTGTTTTTTGAGTATTGTGGTTCGTTATATGTTTACATTCTGGGAAGCCAGATTCTGATTTCATCAATGCCATCATTTTACACATTTTATTTATTCTGATGTTCATGTTACGATACCACAATACATTTTTTTATTGATATTCAGAGCTATGTAAAAGGGTGAGTCTGCTGTGAGCATTTCAGGGTGTCTTTGCGATTTGTAGAGTTCATAGGCTCGTAGTGTATCTCTGTCTGGATTCATGATATTACTGTAAATACCAGGGTTGATTAGTCGTGCATCTAGAGGATTTTCACCCGTTCTTGTTTTTGTTTGCCGTTCAGAGTATTCTAAATACTAATTTCCATTACTGGCTGTGCCTTTTTTGATGTCACCCCACTGCAGGTCATACTGTTCTTTGGTGCGAAGTGCAAATTGAACACCAAAGTTGAAGAACAAAAAATTAAGTAAACCAGTGGGGTTAGGTAGGGACAGGGTGCCAGATTGGTACAAAAGCTCAATGTCCTGCTCTGATAGTGGCTCCGCTTTGTTAGGTCTGTTTCCCTTGCCTTGTTTTTTTAATTGCTTCTGTTTTGCTGCCAGCGTTCTTTTTGTTTCAATAAACACTGTGTCAGAACCTTTGAATATTGAGTATGGATATTTTTTCACTGATAGATATCTGTCTATGCTGGCTACTATGCCCCTTACTGTCCCCGGTTCATATTCTGTGCCATCTTGTCTATAGAGGACATAGATAAAATCTGCCATCTTACTGTCTAGGGTATTTATTTAGAAAGTTTCAAAATTGCTGGTTAGGCCTACCTTGGGCAGGAATGTTTTAAACAGTCTAAGATCGCTATCTGTTTTCCATGCTGTCCCTTTATTTTGTTGCTCCTGAATGAAATCTTGTCTGTTAGAGGTGCTCTCTATATTGAATCTACTTAACATTTTTTTTCTCTGATTTTTTACAGCAGTTTTAGGAGTTCTGTGATGGCTGGTGACAAATTACTGATCGCGTTTCTGCTTTGTGAGGTGAGTCAGCGAGATGCACTGTTTTTGAACTTCACACAGTTCGAGTGTTCACGAGGGAGATGACTCATGGCAGTTCTTATATGGAAAGTGGCACATGTTTGCCATTATAAACACTCCTTTATAATGGCAAATTACAAACAACTTTCCCTATGAGAAAAAACGCTACCCAGTTATTATATGGATATTTATTCATAAACAGGTCAGTACAGCACTGCTGGTTGTACCAACCTGCTTTGCCAGGAAGCAGTATAGTGCAGTGGGTTAAGGCTCTGAGCTGCAGATCTGGAGACCTGGGTTTGAATCCCACAGCCACCTAGGTGCAAACTATGTGATCCTGAGCAAATCACTTAACTTCCTTGTGCTCCCATGTCGCATCTGGAAACAAGCTTCGGCTTAGTGTACTTCCCTTGGTTAAACAATGTTCCTGTTCCCATTAAGAAATTTCAGTAGTGACAAAACAGGGAGATTTATTCCCTAACAGGGTCAGTACAGCACTGCTGGCTGCATCAAGTAGCTGAGCCAAAAACAGGGACATTTAATCCTGAACAGGCAACTGTTGGCTGCTTTGAGTCAGGTAGTTTAAGTAGTGAAAACATAGGGATATTTATTCACAAACAGGTCAGTTAAGCACTGCTGGCTGTGTCAAGCAGCTGTACCAAAATAAACAGGGAGATTTAAGTAGTGAAAATATAGGTAAATTATTTATTTCCTTGCAGGCCAGTACAGCACTGCTGGTTGACTTCGAGTCAAGTAGTTTAAGTAGTGAAAACACAGGGAGATTTATTCCCAAACAGGCCAGTACAGCACTGCTGGCTGGCTGCGTCAAGTAGCTGTGCCAAAAACAGGGACATTTATCCCAAACTGACTGTTTCAAGTCAAATAGTTTAAGTAGTGAAAAAAAAATACAGGGATATTCATTCACAAAGAGGTCAGTGCAGTACTTCTGGGTAGTTAAGTAATCGGAGTAGTGAAATCACAAGTTTCTCACAGGATACCACCACTTGGTTCTCAAACTACCTGTCTGATAGAACCCATAGGGTAAGATTAGGGCATACCTTATCATCCCCCCCCAGAGTTACATCTGGGGTCCCCCAAGGGTCAATCCTTGGCCCCCTACTTTTCACTCTATTCCTTAACTCCCTGCACAAGGCCTGTTCTGGGAGTCTCTATACGTAGATGATGCGATTTTGTTAAGCACCCATACCAACCCTACCACTCTCCAAGTAGCCCTCCAAGGGTCATTTAATGAGGCCGAATTCTGGTTTACTGACCATAGGCTTGTTCTAAACTATAAAAAAAAAACAAAATCCATGCTGTTTGCCCATGCCCAAAACAAGTTCAGTAATCACCCCTTGCTCATCCATAATTCCCATAATGAGACTCTGGAACAAGTTTCTACCTTTAAATACTTAGGGGTTACTCTAGACTCAGAGATAACCTACCATGAACATATCCATGACTTAAAATGACTGTAAATGTGTGCATTGGTCTGCTACGCCGCTATAAGCACTATCTCCCCCCTGAAGCCCTACAGCTAGCCATCTCCTCCTCCATCCTGTCACTCATTGATTACGGGATTATCTTCTATGGCACTGCTGACAATACCTCACTCAACAAAATTAGTGTTTCCCTGAATAAAGCCTGTAGACTGGCCACAGGATATGACCAGCTTACACACACCTGTACACTGTATACCAGTACAAACTGGCTTAATTTTGATGATCACCTAAAGTACCAGGCCTGTGTCCTTGCCAAGAAAATCATGACTGGCTTCACGCCCCCTACTCTTGTGATGCTGCTCCCCCCAACAGCACCAGATGCACATGTCATGCTGAGAAATCACCCTACCAGGTTACCTACTGTAAAACCTCCTTGGGGCAAAGAACTTTCAGATATCAGGCCCCCAATTGGATGAACAAACTGCCCATACCAGTTCTCCTGGCTCCTACACTAGGACTGTTCAAATCCCTTCTCTGTAGCAATATCTTGCATGACTCCACCTGTGACTGTACCTGACCTACCCATGACCTATAACTGCCATGACAATGGACCCATTTGGTCCTGCTTCTAGAGTGCCTGGTCCTGGTTTCAGTCTTACCCAAGCCTCAGACTAGTTGACACTCACTGGACTGCGCTGCTTGCACATTCCAGTCATTGATACTTCTCTACAACAACTATTGTACTGTATGATATGCCCCTGTAGGTACTGCATTTATTGTATTTTACCACTGTACTGCATTGTCTTTGATTGTTGAAATTATCCTGTAACACATCCACCTGTTGTAATTTACCATGTATCATCCGTAAGGTGTGATATTTCCCACACTGCTATTTATACTGTGATGTCTGCACTGTATGCTCTGTATTGTTTTCTATGATGTGAAGCCTTTGTAAAGGAGTCTCTGACTCAAAGGTATTAATTCTGATTGTATTCAATAAATAAATAAATAAAACAGGGAGATTTGGCCAACAGGTCATTAGTACAGCAACTGCTGGCTGTGTCAAGTAGCTGAACCCAAAACAGGGACATTTTTTTCCCCTAACAGGTCAGTACAACACTTCTGCGTCAGGTTAAGTAAGGGAGATTTCTTATTATCTCAATCCCAACAGGTATTAAATAAAAAAACAACCTGCCTTGCCTAACCCTTTGTAGGTAAGGTGGTTTTAATTGCCTGAGCCTCTCTCCCTCCCAGACAAAAAGCAAGAGTAAATGCTACAAAATGGAATGGGAATGAATCAGACTGAGTCAGTGATTTCCATTTTCCTTTCCAAAGGATCAGTTCAATTCAGTCTATAGTCTCTCTTATCCTCTGCCAGAAACACTGTTATGCTGCCTCTTTGAATAAAACACATTTTTTTTTCACTGAGCACAATAGGCCTGCGGGAGTCAGTCATCACTGTCAGTGATCAAACTGACCACCCACACACACACACCCACACACACACACACATCCTCTCCTTGTGCTCCTTTTCCCTTCCCCCTCCCAAGTCCGATGCCTTCTGTCCAGGTTCCTCCTCCCAACTTCAACTGCTCTGGCCCCTGGCCTAACTGATATTTCTTTCTCCTTCTCATCAATGATGATTTAGTTTTTTTCTCCTGGCCTATGGCTGCTCAATGAGTTCCAACTCCTGAGAGTGTGAAGTTTTAAGTAAGTTTTTTAATTTTTAACTAGAAGAGTCACAGATAGCCCTGCATGACAATGCACACACAAGTGTTCATCTCTCCTCACTGATCTCCAACTGTAGGTCTGTGTCTGTGACTGCTGCTGCATCTCTGTTAGCCACTGACCCCACGTGACTCAGATTCTGCCAGTAGCCAATAAGGTTTGGTCTCCCAAATTACAGACAGTTACAGCAGCAAATCACCCCCATTCATTCCTGTTGGGACGTGTAAGGCTGACGGGGGTTGACTACTTGGTGGCTGCTGGCAGGCACAGAGAGAACACCCCTGGATGTGCAAATATTTATTTATTTATTTGAATCTCAGAATGACAAACCTTTGAGTCAGAGACTCATTTACAAAGGCTCCATGTCAATGGTACAAAGGGTGAAAAACAGTACAAAAAAATACAACTGCAATACAAGAGACAAGGCAGTTGCTATACAAGTAAGCTAAAATCAGGGTACAACTGGTCAGGGAGTAGATGGCTATGATAAGCTTACAATAACAAAAATGGCGAATATAATTCTTGGCAGGAGAGAAGCGTGTCAAACAAATGTTACAATAGCATAAGACAGCAGAACTGAATATATAAATAAAGTTGCAAACATCATGAGTGGCAAATATACATCATGGTAATGGAGACATGAGAAATATTGTAGGTTAAAACAACATATGAGAGTAGGACTGAGACAAGTGCTTGAATGGAGAAGCGTGTACAGTGCAACTAATTAAACAGTTCTGGTACAATGGGTAAAGCAGTCGGAGAGTCCAAGAAGAAAGTTAAGCCCTGGGAAAAGGGCTCTTGTTAGTCCCCCTAGACTGGCAGTAGGGCCAGGGAGGAACAGGGAGAGAAAGGGTAGTGGTGGTGGTGGGGGGGGGGTAAGAGGACAGGAGAGAGGGAAAGGGGCTAAAAAGGGAAAGAGGTGGTAGTTGCCTAAGATGACTTTGTCAGTACAAGAAAGTAAACAGAGGATGAGCAGGAAAGCAACATGGCAAAGAAGAATAGGGGCTGAGGATAGCCACAGCTGTTTATTTCAAGGATGTACTGCCAGAGTTTTAGTTTAAAGGGTCCAATCTTCAGTACAGAAAAGACCTCTAGAGGCAGGTTGTTTGTCCATACAGGGGCCCTATATGTGAAAGCTCTCTGCCCCAGGGCTGTCCTACAAAGTGATATTCTGAAGGAGGCCTTAGTGGGGCTTCTGGTAGCCAGCGTGGGAGTGAGGAGATGCTGTGCCGATGGTGGGGAGAGGTCCAAGGTAATCTTTTTTGTCAGTAGACAGGTCTGGTAGTGAAGGCGGCCATTAAAGTTTATCCAGTTTGCTTGATCGTAGAGGTCACAGGTGCGGGTGAGCCTGGGCCTTCCCACTACTGGGTGACAAGTTTTATTGAGTGCGACCTTAACTCTGTGTAGCATGGTGTTGGTTGTGGAGCCATAGATAATGATGCCATAGTCAACTACAGACAGCACTGAGCTGGTTATAGACTTTGACGGCAGATAAGGACCGCTTGGCCCATCTAGTCTGCCCATTTCCCTACCTACAGGATAGACCGCAGATCCTAGTTAACCAACAGGCTATTTCTTCCTACCCCCCACTAGAATTGCCTTATGTCTGTCCCATGCATTCTTGAATTCTCCCATGGTTTTAGACCCCACAACCTCCTCAGGAAGGCTGTTCCATGCATCCATTACCCTCTCTGTGAAATAATACTTCCTCATATTGCCCCTGAACCACCCCCCTTCCATCTTTAAATTGTGTGCCCTTGTTCTTGCACGTCTCTTTTTCTGAAAGATGCTACCCTCTTGGACTTTGTTGATTCCACTGAGGTACTTAAAAGTTTCTATCATGTCCCCCCTCTCCCTTCTTTCCTCAAGGTATACATATTAAGCTCCTTTAGTCTCTCCTCATCGGCTTCTCTTGCAGACCCTGCACCATTTTAGTTGCCCTCCTCTGGACTGCCTCTATCCTGTCTATGTCCTTGCGGAATAGGGTCTCAGAACTGGACACAGTACTCAGATGGGGTCTCACCAACTGTCTGTACAGAGGATAACAACTTCCTGTTTTCTGCTGCTGATGCCTATCCCTGTGCATCCCAGTATACCCCCAGCCCTCTCTACTGCCTTCTCACATTGCTTGCTAACCTTAAGGTCATCTGATATGATTACCCCCAGGTCCCTTTCCCTTTTGTTGTTGTTACTACCTCTCCCCATTGTGTATTCTTCCCTAGGTTCTTGTTTCCCAGGTGCATTATTTTGCACTTCTTTGCATTGAATCCTAGCTGCCATACTTCTGACCATTCCTCCAACCTTGCAAGTCCTTCTCATCCTTTTCACGCCTCCTTGTGTATCAACCCTGTTGCAGATCTTTATGTCATCTGCAAAGGGCATACTTTCCTTCAGTCCCTCTGCAATGTCACTTATGAAGACATTAAAAGGACTGGACCCAATACTGAACCCTTCGGTACCCCACTAGCTACCCCTCTTTCTTCAGAGAGGACTCCATTTACAATTACCTTCTGTGTCCTGTTGTCCAGCCAATGTTTTACCCAGGCTACCACCCTGGGACCGACTCCCAGGCTTGTTAATTTGACTATTAATCTTTTGTGTGGGACTGTGTCAAATGCCTTGCTAAAGTCTAGGTAGGCCTTGTCCACAGCCCCTCCCTGGTCTACTACTTTGGTCACCCAGTCAAAGAAATCTATTAGATTCATCTGACATGACCTTCCCACTGTGAACCCATGCTGCCTTGGGTCCTGTGCCCCACTGGCCTCTAGGTACTCAACTATTCTTTCCTTCACAGGTGACTCCATCACTTTCCCACCACAGAGGTCAGACTGACAGGTCTGTAGTTTCCTGCCTCTGTCTTGGTCCCACTTTGTGAGGGAATCACATCTGCCTTCCTCCAGTCCTCAGGTACCACACCATCCTCCAATGATTTATTAAAAGAGTAGCCAGTGGTTTCACTAGTTCCCCCTAATTCTTTTAGAATTCTGGGGTGAATTCCATCAGGCCCATTGCTTTGTCCACCTTCAGTTTTAGGAGTTCTTGCAGAACCCTTTCTTCTGTAAAAGGACTGGGATCGACCTCCCTATCAAGAGTGCTTCTGTTAATTGGATTAGGCACTTCCCCCTCCTCTTTTGTGAATACTGAACAGAAATATTTGTTCAGTATCTCTGCTTTTTCACTGTCCCTCTCTGCCCACCCACCGTTCATTCTATTCAGACTCACTATCCCTCCCTTTGTCTTTCTACGCTCGTTGATGTATCTATAAAAGGTTTTATCCCCCTTCTTAACTGAGTTGGCTATCTTTTCCTCAGTTTGGGCCTTTGCTATTCTGACTTCTCTCCCTGCGTCCTTCTGCCGTAACTGGTATAGCTCTCTGTCCTGCTCCTTCTGTGTTTCCTTATACTTCCGGAATGCTATCTTTTTCTTCCTGACTTTCGCAACCACCTCTTTTGAGAACCATAGTGGCTTTTTCTTTCATTTTGATTTGTTTGCTTCACACAAAGGCTTATTGCCTCTGTGATGGCAGTTTTGATGATTCCCCATTGTTGCTCCACACCTTCTTCTAGCCTGTTTGCTAGTGCTATTCTGAGGCACTCTCCCATCTTCCCAAACTCAGCCCTCCTGAAGTCCAGTACCCTCACTTTTGTATGGCTTGACTCTGTAGTTGAGTTTAACATGAACCACACTGTTTGATTGTCACTTGTTCCCAGATGGCAACCCATTTCTAGATCTGAGATCCTCTCACTGCCCCCATTTGAGAGTATGAGGTCTAAGATTGCTCCCTCATGAGTGGGTTACAAAACTAACTGTCTGAGGCCTGCCACCTGTAGGGCATCAAGAATGGCTCTGCTGTTGGATGTGGCTGCAGCAAATGTGCTCCAGTTAACATCTGGCATATTCAGGTCTCCCATCAACAGTATGTCCCCTTTCTCTGCCATTCTAAGAATGCCTTCTATCATATCCTTGTCCATTCCCTTCCCTAACTTGGGGGTCTGTACACAACCCCTGTGTGGATTGTGGGTCCCTTTCCAGTCTCCAAGATGACCCACAGTGCCTCCTCTCCTCCCTGTTTACTCTTTTGTTCAGTTGCTTTTATCCCTTCCTTTACATAGAGAGCTACTCCTCCCCCCTTCTCCCCTGCCTGTCTCTCCTGTAGGTTATGTACCCTGGTATGTTAACATCCCAGTCATGGTTCTCCATGTACCATGTATCTGTGACTGCTACGATATCCAGGCATCCCTCTTTCATCAAGGCCACCAGCTCAGGGAGCTTGTTGCCCAGACTATGGTATTGGTACATTACCCTCCATTTCCTGATGGCCTTACTCCTTTTTGCCCCATCCCGTCCTTCTTGCCTTTGTCACTTTCTCCATTTACCCTGCCCTTCTCCTATCGACACCTCTATATTTGGTGTTTACAGCACTTACTACGTGATTTTTTGGAGGGCTAGGATTTCCCTGCTCCTTTTCCAGTGCCCCCTTGGCTGGTTTAAATGCTTATAATGAGCATTTAAACCTATCACCTAGGATCTTGGTTCCCTCCTGGACAGATGCAGCCCATCATGCCAGTATAGGCTTGCATCACTCCAGGTGGACTCCCAGTCCCAATGAAGCCAAATCCTGAGCTCCACACCAGTTTTCAACCACTGATTGAATCCCAGTGCGGAACACCTAGCCTCCTATGCCATAGATGGGCAGCACCTCCAAGAAGGTTACCGTACGGGCTACTTGTCTAAGGCCCCTTCCCAATTCCATAAACTCTTCCTGCACTTCTCTAATCCCTTTCTTAGCCAGGTCATTTGTCTCTAGATGGATAATGACATCCAGCTCCCTCCCCTGTGCAGCTGCTCCGGCAATCCTGAGGATTCGCTCCCTGTCCTTCCAAGCCATGGCACCAGGCAGGCACCTTACCTCCTCTCCCCTTCCTCCCCCAGTTCTACCTTCCTAACAATGGAGTCCACCACCAGGAGTTGTTTCCTTCCCCTGCTGGGTCCCCTGCCACCCTCCTGTGGGTCTCCTTTGTGGAGTTCCCAACATCCTCCTTGGTCTCCACTGCGGGTGCCTCCATAGAAGAACCACACTTTGCCAGAATGGCATAGGAATTGTGAAGAGGTACAACTGGAGGGATGCACCTCTGTTCCACCACCCTCACCCTCCCTGAGCCCATTGTGGTCCAACTGCTTCTCTTTCTTGGCAACCTCTGAGGCAATGGCAGTGGCACTGGTGGTCCCTGGATGGAAGAGGAGATCCCACAAATCCTGGCCAACTCAGCCTGGAGATGAGCAACCTACTTCCTCAGCCCAGAGAGGTTTCTGCAGATGGGACAACACTGCATCCTCCAGAATGTCTCCCGGAAGACTGCTGCTCCACGGCCACTGCACTGCACCACTCCCATCATGTCTTATTTCTGGCCCCTTAACTGTTTGCAATCCTTACTCTTTCCTCTGTTTTTTTTTTCTCTCTCTCCTTACTTTCTGCCTGTGTGCCCTTTAAGCTCCTAATTGTCCTGTTCTGAGACAAGAATATCCTATATTTCTCAGTAAACCCCTTACTTGCTCAGAGGCAGACCTCCAGCAGCTAGAGGGGGCCGGAGAGCTACTCTTGCCCTTCTAGGATGGTGGATCTTAGGTGGCTCTGTGATCACTCCCTTCCTGCTCCCAAACAGGAAGTTCCTGTTGTCAGTCAAATTCTGTGCCTATAAAAGTAGAACTAGCTTTGGGTGGGAGGGTGGAGGGCAATATAGTCCAAGTAGAGAAGTCCAGTCACACAGCAGTCCTTTCTCCTGGTGTCTTCTGCCAAGCTACTAGCAAAATCTTTCTAAGTCAGTCTTTAAATGTAGCTTCCTTCTAGCTAAGCCACTCCCCCTACTTACTAGATCTTTCTACAAGTAATTTAAACCTCACAGTTATCAAGTCCTTTCAATCACCAGAGATTTACACCTAGATAACTTCAGATAACCATTCAGTTCAGTTAACTCAGACAAACACACACTTTTTTTGTTTTGTTTGTTAGTTTTTTTTTTTACTCTAAATTAAAGTTCCAAATACAAGAGTTCTACTTCTTTAGTCCCAGTGGAGAAGTCCAGTCACACAGCAGTCCTTTCTTCTGGTGTCTTCTGCCAAGCTACATGGAGGGCATTGGATGTCATGCAAAACATGTGACCATAAAGTAGACCAATTCTGGTATTGACTGCTTTTCAGGCCAAATTGACATGTTTGTAATAGAAGAGTGAGGAGTCAAGGGTGATACTGAGGTATGTAAAGCTGCTGACTTGTTCCAGTGGCATTTGCATGAGACATCTGCAAACTTTGGTTCGCCCCTAGTCACAGCATCATGTCACGTCATACAGTGAGTAGTGGTGAACCAGGCAAACCAAAGTTCACAGATATAATGCAAATGTTCTTGCTTGTATTATATGTCAGCAATCCCTCACCTTCCAAAGCCTGTGATCTGTTACAATCCGAATTCTCCATTCTGCAGCGCAACCTACTTGACAAAAAACTACTTCTAAATGCAAAAAAGACAAAAGCCATGTTCTTTGCCACAAAGAGTTGCTCTACCCATACCCTAGCATCCACCACCCTACATTTATCCACCTTACTTGGAGAAAAACTTGAATTTGTTGATAATTTCAAATATCTTGGAGTCTGGATAGATAACAAGCTTGTATTCAGTCCATATTGAAGAACTGCTTAAAAGCTAAGACAGAGGCTTGGACTATTCTTTAGAATAAAGCATTACCTAAACAGTGACTCCAAAAAAGGTTAATTAAGGCCTCATTCCTATCCCTCATTGATTATGCTGATTTTCTATACTGCCATTGTCAGGTCATCTCTTACAAAAACTGGACACCCTGTATCCACAGGGCCATAAGATTTATTACTGACCTTCCCCAGCACCATCATTTGCTCCCTTTATATGGCAGTCAATTGGACATCATTACAGCACAGAAGGACTAGGAATGCTGTTATCTGGACATTCAAAGCATTAACAAGGCAAACTACTACCTATATCATTGATTGCTTTACCCAAATTACAACTGGGCCATACACTTTTCAGGATCAGTAAACTTATCATGTTACAGGTCGCCATTGCCTGCACCGGCATGGGAGGGCTGCTTTCAGCTATACTTCAGCAGTTGCATGGAACTCTCTCCAAAAATCCATGAAGCTAGATAGCTTTCTACCTCTGACATCCTTCAAAGACTGTTCTCCGCCCTTTTTCCAGAGCTCTGCAATTGCTTTTATAAACCATAATCCCCAACCCTACCTGACCCACCTTTCTTTTCCGTCCATTATATTGTTTCATGTTCTATCTTCCGACTCACCTATCTATTCTCACAAAAAGCTAGTTAGACCCTATAATTTTATATTTTATTCCTGCTATACCCTTTGCCCACATTTTTCTTGCAGGCAAAATGGTTCTACTGCTCCTTGTATATATGTAAATTGTTGTATACATTCAGTTCTTGCCATTTTATTGTTATTTATGCTATTCTTGTCTATGTAATAATATTTGTATCCTCATTTGTATGACCACTCAGGTCCATCTTGTAAATGAGCTTTGCTCAATGATGTTCGCCTGAATAAATAAAGATTTTGATTGATTGATTGATTGATCCATGGTGCGAACACCAGGGGTTTGACCATTTCGGAGAATGGTCAAACTGAACTTGCAGGCCTGCATGCCACCCTCTCCACTCCACCAGGTAGAACTTGGTGATCCAAAGATCACCTTAAACCATCAGATGGCACTGCCTTTGCAGTGGCTGTGGAATTCTCTACCTCCATTTGTTCAAATAAGGTCCTAAGTGGAGGTCGTTATTTATTTAGTTAATTTTTTTGTTGACCTGGAAAGGAGGACTAGGCAATGCTGCCTATTTTCAGCCTCATCCCAGGGGAGGGATAGATACAGATGAAAATCAACTGACACTGAACCAGATTAAGCTGTTGGTGGTATTTTGTTTTAGTGAATGGGGGAAATTTGGCCAGGACATTGGGGAAATTCTCCTATAGTACTCTTTTCAAGAAGTGCCATGGGATCTTTAACATCCACCTGAACAACCACCAGAACAGGACCTCAGTTTAACTTCTCATCAGAAAGATAGCACCTCTGGAGTGCAGCACCCCCTCATACTGCAATACGGTGTCAGCATTGGGTTTTAACCCAAGTTCTTGGTGTGGGGATGGAACCCACAGCCTTCTAATCTTCCAGCCTCAGAGATGGGTGTCCAACCTGCTGAGCCACTGACACTGAAATATTGGCTTTGGAAATGTATCTGTTTACCCTAGTTTGTAATGATTTTTAGTGATAATAATTTATTTATTTACAGTAGTGGATGTTTAGATTTCTGTTTGTTAATTGTATTTCATGATTTTATGTACAGCACCCCAAGCCCATGGGATGGGACCCTATGTGAATAAATTATCTGTCTGTCTGTCTGTCTATCTATCTATCTATCTTGCACTTAAATGATCATAAATTAGATTTCTTAAGTATATACAATATAGCCCACCAGGATGAAATGCAGTGTCACTGTTTCTTGCATGTTAAAATGGATTAACACTCACTGAAATTGCCTTGTTTCCAGCAGTAGCTTTGCTGCTGAATTCCACACCTCAGAAGACCTGCCATCACTAGTACATTAATTTGAGACATCTAGGCTTGGCCACTGCAATGCCCTCTGCCTCAGGGTTAGTGGAAGTATCCTGCAACACCTGCAACTGGTGCAGAATGCAGCAGGCAGGTTACTGATTGGTCTTCCCAGGTCTTGTCATCTGACCCTGGTTCTGCATGAACTACTCTGACCGCTGGTGAAGTAGCACATTACCTTCAAGGTGGGTTTGCTGACCTATAGGACCCTATATGGACTTGACCCTAGTTATCTGAGGGAAATCCTGACTCCTTACCACACCTCCTGTCCCTTTGGCTCCTCTGAGGTGTGCCTCCTGGTGGCTCCCAGCACTAGGCTCAACTCATTAGGGAACCAAGCATTTGAGATTGCCAGTCTAGCCCTATGGAACTCTCATTATTTAATGAGGCTTTTGACACCATTTAGTAGCCTGCATTTGTTTGATGCCAGCCATTCTTTTATCAGTATTTGTTTGTTTATTTATTTAATGTTGTTTAAAATACTGGGATTATTTTGTTTTCCTCATAATGGGCCCAATGCACTAAAAGGAGGGTAATACATGCCTGAGGCATGTACCCCGCCCGCATACCTACACAACCCTGGACAGGCACTGGGTAAGAAGTATACACTACCGCTAACATCCACGAGGCACCTGTCTGTGGCCACGTCCCCATGGAGCACATGGTTGAGCAAGTGATAGGGGGCAGAGCCAAGGACCTGGGTGGGCATCCAATTGGATGCCCATACCAGGTCCCTAAGTGGATCCTGTGCACCCTTTCGGAGGGCACAGGGAGTAGAAGAAAAGCCTAGTATAGCAGCATTGCAGATACACCTATGGGCAGTCTCCCGAGCTGCTGCCCCAGCCCTCCCCTGCAGCCTAGTGGACTGGGGCAGCACAGTGGTATGGTTCCTGTTACCACTGCACCCAGTGGGCATCATTCATGGTGGTGCACACCGGGATATGCCAAGTCTGGGTAGGCATACCCAGCACCCCTTCCACCTGGCACTACGCGGCTTTGTGAATGCCACGTAAAGCAGGCATGCCCCTGACAGGCCCTCAGTGCAGACATCCTTGAGGGGCCTAAGAGTCAGGCATGTAAGTGCCTTGTCCTGCACTTATGTGCCCTTGGTGAATGCTGACAGGGGTCCATGGGACCCCCACTGCATGGCATTCACCAGTGAGGTTGCCTACGTGCCTCTGATATGTGGTGTGTAGGCAACAATCCTTTTAGTGCATAGGGCCCGTTGTTTGTGTACCTTTGTAAAAGGTGCTCTAATGGCCTGTGAAAGGTGCTGTATAAAAACAACCTACTACTGTTACTATTACTACTACTACTAGTACTACTACTGCTTGTTTATGCTAGTGTTCTTATTTTCACTGGTCCTGAACAGTTCCTTAGAGTCTCCCTTGTTTATGCCCCTTATGTAAATTAGTAAAGCACCAGCATCTTAGTATCTCAAATTGATTGACTTTGAATTCTATGGTCATCTTAAGTTAGCTATGTTTAATTACTGAAAAGTTGGATATGGGAGTAATGTTACTTAAGCTGTTATTGTTAAAGTGGCGGCTTTAGTTATGTTCATGTTCTAGGCTTGAATCCCTTTAGAACCTACCAGTTTATTTTAAGAGAATTAGCATTACTGTGGTTCCACATTGGCTGCTGTCTCTTAAAGTCTTTTTGATGTACAAAAATCTGTAACTAGTATTTCTTCTCAGTATCTTAAATGTCATGTATCAATTTTATGTTTTTATTACACTACTACTATTTTTGTATTTTCACAAAAGGAACTGGTTGACAAGTGTCGTTATCTATCATGTGACATTTACTCAGTTCTTTGGCTTTGGGAGAGGGCCCTTTTACCCTCTATCCTTTTGACTGGTGACCCTTGCCATAAATAGCCATGCACTATGTTATCAAGCCCTGCCCCCGATGAAGCTCCTTTGAGTGAAGCACCGGGGCTGGATACGACAGCTGTCATTTGGGAACGATTGTTCCTACTCTTCTAATTTATGCATTTGTCTTGCTACTATTTATTGTGTACTGTGCTATGAGGTTTTGCTGCTATGTACTTACTGGAGCACTGATGCACCTTGAGAACTTTTGTGCACTGAAGGCACTGAAATAAAAAGAGATGAACTCTGTGTCATGCTCTTAGTTTTATGTACTTATAATAACCAGGTCTTCCTTTTTCCTGTAGGAAAACCATGGTGTTATTTGCCATAATAAAGGAGTGTTTATTACAGCAAACATGCGCATGGTTTCCCTCAGTCCACGCATGCGTCAGTCGCATCTTTTCCTTTTCAAGATGGTTACATGATGGCTGCCTGATCGGTCACATCTCTAGCTCTCTCCCAATTCTCCACACACTTTTGACAATTTTCTCTCACTCAGAGTTATAATTTCGGTCAAGAACCTGCTTATATTACTTCAGAGACACTGCCAGTGTTGTTCTTTGGTGTTTTTTGGAGGCAACAATGGGTGTGGATATGAAAAATCCCCCCCTGCCAAGACACACCACCTGCCACCTCAGACAAGGCCTCCAAGCAGTCTAAGTCACAAACCATGCTGAAGACTACTGCGGTATCGGGAGCCCTGAGTGAGGAGAGGTTCCTAGAAGAGCTGGGTGCCTTAAAAAATGCTCTACAAACCCTAAATGATTCCATGCAACAGATTCAGGTTTCAATAGATTCCTTAGCATGGTGGGTGGGTGATAAATCTTGCATGTCCTCTCTTGAGATCTGGTGCAGCAAAATTGACCACGAGATCAGCTCTTTATGGCAGAAAAACAAGAAACTAGAAGATCCAAGAGAGCAAAAAACTCAGCTCAACCCCAGTCACAGGCAAAAAGATGACTGTGCACTAGTCATAATTTATTCAATCAATTATTTAGTAAAAAACAGTAGCACCCCTCCAGGACTCCTCATTTACGTTTCACGTTTCCCTTGAAGCTTTTTCAAGACTGGAAGATCGCCTGGAAGACTTAGAGGCGAGGAGTGGAAGGAACAATATTGTGGTCCTGGGGTTGCCCAAATGAGCTGAGGGCCCAAATGTGTTGCAGTTTATGCAAACATTCTGTGACGAAATAGCTGAGCTCTCACCCAATGGGTCAGCGAACATTCTAGAGAGGGCCCATTGCTCCTTGAGACCAATGCCACCAGAGGGTGCAGCACCTCGGCCATTGATTTTTGAGTGTCTCAACTATCTGAACAAACAGCATATTCTTCTTAAAGTCCAGGATCTCAAAGAAGTTCTGTGGGAGGGCAATAGGATTAGAATAGCCCAGGACCTTCCCATAACTGTGCAGCAGAGGAGAAAAGACTTCCACCCGGTCATCTCCAAATTGCTGGTGACTGGAATCTGATTCAGGATGAGATATCCAGTGGTACTGCAAGTCTTGTATCGTGGAGAGTGGAAGAGTTTCAAGATGCCTAACCAAGCCACCAAGGTGCTAGGCTGTCTGTATCCGGACCTCTATAAAGTGGCCTGAGGTCTCTGCATAGAATGGGCTCTCCATATTACTATCTTGGATCCTAGAGGTTTTTTGTTTTAACTGTCTTGTTCCTTTCTTTTTGGACACTGGAATGCTGCCTATGCCTTTATGTTTTAAGGATAACTTTGGCACAATGGTAGCTGCTGGTAGCTGGTAACTTCTGCTGGAGCTGGAGAAGGCACCATACATATAACGGTACACAAGAGGTCCTTACCTCCCCACTTTGTACAATGACTGTGTTTTGCGGGGGATGGGGGTTTCATGAACTTCTGGTTGTGTGCCTCCCTTATGCTGTGGACACTCTGAGCAGCCATGTCTTTTAACACAACTGGGTAAGTTATGGGATTTTTGAACCCCAAGGCAGTGTTGTCCTGGAAACCCTCCCACTGCAATAGTTCTCCGGCTTCCAGACTTTATCTCTTTCCTGCAGAAGGGAATTTCCTGTCTGATCATTTGTGTCTGCCACTCTGGGGAAGGCTTTGGGGTGATCTCATTAGATAAGGACCTATCTGAGACTTAAGCTGGCATTGTTCCGGCAGACTCTCTACCTGTGGACTTCAACTTGCCAGTGACTAGACCTGTAACTGACTCCCCTGAGTGTACTTCATGGACAATCTAGACTTTTCCTGGCACTCCAACTGTGGGCACTGAGTGGAGTACTTAGAGGGAACCGTTTGAGACTGTTGCAGTGTCCATGTTGCCCCTTGGGGTGGTGCCTTGCATTGATTTTTCAGTGGACCTGCCTTGTTATCTACTGCTGATCCCTCCATTATTGCCTACTGATTTTTTTAGTTTCTTTGGCTGGGGATCACTCTGCTCTATTCTGAACTACAGACTTTGAGATTTGGGACTTTGTTTACTGCCTGACAGGTCACCACTTTAACTGAAGCAGTTTGGATGTCTTTGAACTTTATTTTTTCTCTTTTTGCATCTACAAGTCATTTTATAGGTCTAACTTTGTTTCAGCTTGAAATATTCTATCTGTGTTACAGCTCTGCATGGTGTTATGATGTTTTGGGGAGGGGGATCTATTCTCCTCAAGAATGTGATGTAGGAAGGCTCTCCTGGTTTCATATTTTAAATGTTATGCTTCTTTTGTGTCTTTTCAGATGAGTGGCAGTGGGGAGAGTGGGCAGGAGGCAGCTTTATTGTATCATGGGGAAAGATGAGTGGAGTCTGGTTATTAGGACTGGGGATGGAATTGTATATAGTTTTGGGGGTGGATGTTGTTTTGCAGTCTGTCTTCTTGGGGGTTCATCTGTATTATCTATTCTGAAGGGCAATTGGGGGGGGTGAGCTACCCAGAGCACACATAAGCAACCAGAGTTGGGGGGTCTGCCCGTATATGATCTTCTTTCGTACTCGATGAGCAATGTCTCATAAGTTCATCTCATGGAACATCAGGGGGCACAGAATAAACAGAAGCAGCACATGATCCTAAGTCACTTTCACAAGTCTTAGGTTGGTGTAGCTCTGCTTCAGGAGTCTCATCTGCACAGAGAAAGCTGTTCACTCTTTGGGAGGAATTGGATCAGGTGGGCTTTTGGGGCTGGTTGCAGCACGAAAAAAGGGGTGGTGGTGGTTTTGGTGGCAAGAAGTGTCCCATTTCAAGTGTTTCAGGAACTCTGGGACACTGAGGGTTGTTTTATTTTCCTTCACGTTCAATTGGGGATTTCGATGCTGATTCTAGGATCGATATATGGCCCAAATGCGGACACTCCTGGTTTTTTTTTTGTTTTTTTTTTGTTTTTTTACATCCCTGAGGAAGCACTGGAATCTTTACCAGCAGTCCCAATCCTCTTAAGTGGGGATTGGAACTTGTTTTTTCAAAATGATTTGGACAGGTCTGGGTCACACTGAAAGGTCATTTCCCCTGTACAGTGAATTTTGAGCGATCTCATGGACCATCATGATTTAATAGATCCCCGGCGTCTTGTAAATCCCACTGCATACCAATATACTTTCCACTCTTCCACACATAATACCTCCTCTCATGTAAACTTTTTTTTTTTTGCTAAGCAAGCCCTCTCTTTCCAGACTTCTTTCTTGTGACATACTGACCCTTCTGCTGTCTGATCATGTCCTTATTTCCCTGACATTACTCCTAAACATTTCCCAGCAGAGAGATGGGATCTGGAGAATAAATGTTCAACTGCTGAGAGACCAGTCCTCCAAGCAGAAGTTGCATAACTACCTGGTCAAATTCTTAGAAGAAAATGAGGGATCTGTGGCAAGGTTGGATCCTCCCTGGGGTGCGATGAAGTGTGGTGTCTGACGGGAGTGTGTCAGTTAGCTACTATTAGGAAGAGGCTGTGGGTTAAAGAGGAAGACTGGCTTCTAGAGGAGATCCAGTAATGTGAGAATAGCTTATTCTCCTCCTCCTCCTCCTCCCCAGAATGCCAAAGGGAGCTAAATTCCTTGCAGGGGCAGTACTATGAGATTTTGGCAGAGAAAGACGACCTCACCTCATTCCATACCAAACCGAGGTACCTTGAGTCTGGGGAATGGACAGGGAGACTGTTGGCATGGTGTCTCAGACATTTAGAAGCCCTCGGAGTGGTCCCCCAGCTACAACCAACCCCACGCTCTGCCCCTATTACCCACCCCAGAGACATGGTGGAGGCCTTCCATGACTACTAAAGTAGTCTGTACCAGGATACACCACCAATGTCAGAGCTCTCCACTCAGATTCTGGAGTACTTGTCTGATCTTCCACTTCCAAGCCTCAGCCCAGATCAATAAGCTTCCATAGGTGGCCTGATTTGACTTCAGGAGGTGTCTAAGGTGTTTGACCAATTACCCCTGAATAAATCCCTAGGCCCAGATGGGCTCTGTAATGAATTCTACAAGACTTCTAAGTCAGAGCCCTCTCTATTACTCACAGGGCTGTTTAATTTTCTACTTACTGAAGGGTTGACTGACCCCTCTTTTAATAGAGCCTGGATGTCCCTGATTTACGAAGAAGGGAAGAATGAGCATCTTCCCTCCAGTTATCGACTAATCTCTCTACTCAATTCTGATATGAAACTGCGGGCTAAGATTCTAGCCACCCATCTCAAATCCATCTGGGATATCTTGATTTCCCCGATTCAAGTTGGTTTCTTGGTGAACCGACTCTCAAGTGACCATCTCAGGGAGCTTCTCTATCTGATTTCTGTGTCTGGGGAAGGCAGGACCCCCAGCTGTTTTGGTCTCCCTAGATGCAGATAAAGCTTTTGACTGCATGTCCTGAACATTTCTGTTTGAAACAATGTGCAAATTCGGTCTCCCCCATAATTTTTGCAAATGGGTCAAATCCTATATAACACACCTTCAGCTCAGGTGCACTGTAACGGACTGTCCTCAACCCCTTTCTGGCTCTGGAGGAAAACCAGACAAGGTTGTCATCTCTCTCTCTCCCTACTTATTCAACTTGAAGCTGGCCCCCTTCTTTACCATTTCAAGTTCAAGTTCAAGTTCAAGTCTATTGCAGGAAAGCTCCATTGAGCAGGCTCATTCACAAGGAGAACCTGATTACATAAAGGGAGATTCATATACACAGAAAATACTGACAGGTACAATACAAGCCATTACAAACAACTGAAAAATAGAACAATACATTGTTACAAAGCATAGAAATACCTATGAGCATAAATACAGCAAATTACAGTGGTGGGCATATAAAGCAAACAGAGATACAGCAAATGACAGCACTCATACAGTGCAGTAAAATGGAGCAAGATAATAAATTGACAAGGCTATGCAAGGTAGTAAATTAACTAAGTGCAGAGCAGGGAGGAAGAACAGCCGGGAGGACATATGAACATTAGTAGGAGGTTATACAGGTCCACAGGAAGCTTGGGAAGAGAGAATGGCTGGAGCTGGGTTGGGAGGGAGATGGCAGGAGAGAGGACGATGAAGAAGAGGGCAAGAGAGGGAATGCAAAGTGAAAGGGGGTGAATAGGAGGAGAGGGATGGTGGAGAGAAGATGAGAGAAGGGGTGGAAGAGGGAAGAGAAGGGTGGTAGTCCACAAGTCAGAATGGTGGAGTGCTGGCAGAGGGGTGAGGGCCGGGAGATGGGACAAAAAGAGTTAATTCCTCAGTCAGTTACATATTACCCTAAGGTGTTTAGAGGCCAGGGTTTTGAAGGAGCTAACCGTGACAGCATTCAGAAGCTTGAGCATCGCCTGTAAGCTATTCCAAGCCAAAGGGAGGGCATAGGAAACAGCACCCTTACCGAGGGATATACGAATCCTAGGGACTTCCAAGGAGATGTAGGCTGACTTCCTTAGGGAGTAGGTACTGTGAGAGATATGGATGAGAGAGGAAATGTAGCTCAGGAGCTGGTTTAGGAATATTTTCAGCGTCCACGTATCAAGATGAAGCAGCCTTCTGGTGGCAAGGGACATCCAACCAGCTGAGGTATACAAGTCACAGTGGTGGGTCCTAGACTGTGCCATGGTGATGAAATGCAGGGCACAGTGGAACAGGACATTGAGTCTGTGAAGATTGCTTGCTGAGGTGCAGTTATAAATTATGTCACCATAGTCAGCAAGTGGGAGGAATGTGGCCTGAACTAATCTGAGTTTGACCTGTGGTGGAAAGAGTGCCCTATTACAGAAAAAGAATCCTAGTCTAACTCTAAGTTTGGTAGTAAGGCTATTGACATGAGCAGTGAAGGACAGCTTACTATCAAGCAAGATGCCTAGGTATTTAAACTTAACAGCTTTGAGAGATTCTACAAGGGACATCATAATAGATGAATTATTAGCCATGATCATATTTAGGGGGGTTGGTGATACGATTGAAGAACATTACCTTATTTTGTTTTACATTTATCAAGAGCTTGGAATTGATACGGTCACATTCAAGCTGCAGGAAGTCAGATTGATGCTCGTCACAGACTTCCACCAGAGTGGGTTTGGATGTGTAAAGAACGGTGTCATCTGTGAAAAAATGAAGCTTGAATTTGGTGATATTGGAGTCTAGGGTGTTAATATAGATGGAGAAAAGTATAGGACCCTTGTGGGACACCTCTTGTTATGGGTAGGGGGCTTGATAGAAGGCTGTCAGGTTTAACTTGCTGGACTCTACCTGTAAGATAACTAGTAAACCATTGGACAGTGGAGGCAGCAGCACCTAGATCTGAGAGGCCAAGAATGTGAGGTTGTGATCAACAGTATCAAACACCTTGATCAGGTCAAGGAACACTGATCCTGCTACTTGCTTGGAATTGCAAGCGGTGAACCAGTTGTTAGTGACTTTTGCTAGAGCTGAGATGGTACTGTGATTTTGTCTAAAACCAGACTGGGCAGGATTGAGGAGAGAGTGATTTTCAAGATGTTCTTTTAGTTGGCTATATATGAGTTTTCCAAGAATTTTGGAAAGTAGAGGAAGGATGGAAATAGGCTTGTAATTGTTCAGATCACAGAAGTCACAGGATTTAAAAAGGGGCAGAATATGAACCAATTTCTAGCAGGCGGGGCCAGTGGCTAAGGAGACTGAGTGAGTGAAATATGAAGAATTGGAGCAGTAAGGTAGTAGTGTCCAAGTTTAAGGAAGGAGAGTTTGATTCCATCAGCTCCACCTTCTTTTTCGGTTTCTTACATGCAGAGATGATCTTCCACTTCCTTATATGAGACTGAGCCTAATTGAAGGGGGTGCAAGATCTTGGAGGAAGGGGGCATATTGGTGACTGGGGAGGGGTAGGACACCCCTGCATAGGGAAAGGAGTCAAATGCCTGCCCTGAAGTGGCAAAGTGGGAATTTATTTGCTCTAGAATCAGATTGTGGTTTTCAATTTTTACTCCTCTGGTGCGAATTTTTGTAGGGACAGAAGGGTCCACTTTATGTCCGTCAACCGATTTTATGATCTGCCAGATTTTGGCAGAGTTCCCCTTGGACTACTTGAGGGTTTTGATGTAATAGTTGGATTTGGCTGACTGGATTAGCTTGACGCAGGAATTCCTGGCAGTTCTAAAAGCCTGCAAGTCATCCTGACGCCTGGTATGCCTTGCACAGGCCCAGAGCTTGTCCCAGTTGGTTGGGGAGGATTTGAGGTCTGGCATGAACCAAAGGTGGGAGAACTTACAGACTCTGGTTCTAATGAAAGGAGCATGCTTGTCAGCTAATGATAGTAAGTGTTTGTAGAGGATGGCGATGGACTCATCCACTGTCTTAGCTCGATATAGGCTTTGTCAGTTTATGCAGCTGAGGTCATAGAGAAAGCTACTTGCATTGAATTTATGGAAGCTATGCTTGGTGGTGAATTTGGATGAGGAGGGACCTCTTAGTTAGGACCTGGTACAAACTACGATACAATGATCACTCAGATCATTATAAAATACTGCAGTGCTCAGAATTTTGTGGGCGTGGTTAGAGATAATGACATCAAGAATAGAGCTGCTTCTGCAATTTTTGGTATTTGTCCTGGTTGGCTTGGAGATAAGTAAGTAGAAGCCTTGTTCATTGCAAAACCCTTTTAGGCCATTTGTTTTGGGTGAGAGTCAATCAAGGTTGAGATCACCAAGGATTATGGTTTTGCTGCTGTTATGATCTATAAGGGATTTAAGGGTTGGGATAATTTCATTGTTCCCAGAAGGAGGTCTGTAACAACCAATGATATTAAGTGCTTCTGATGAGGATAGGTGGAATTTTAGGGCCATGTATTCAAATTCTTTAGGTCTGGACATGATGCAGATGTCAGTAACATTAAATTTGACTTTAGGGTAGATGACAGCTCCTCCTCCTCTTGTAGGCATGTCTGCTCCAAATAGTTTGTAACTGGGTAAGGAGATCTGTTGGTCTGAGATGGAGCTCTTGAGCCAGGATTCCGTGATGATGATAAGGTCTGGCTTGGTATGGGCTGCCCAGATTTGGAGTTGGTCCATTTTATTCAGCAAACTCCCTGCATTGGTTAGCATCAACTTTAGGCCTAGAGCAGAAGCGACGTCTGAGGGTGAGGTAAGGAGGCAAAATTAACCTCTACATTAGTCAGCAAATAACTGCACCACACAAGATGTTACTTGAAAAGCAGCTTTATTTTAAATAGTTTAGAAAGGACAAATGCTACAAACAAAGCACCACAGCATCTGAGCACAATACCTCTACCGGTTTTGCATCTCATGCATCATCAGAAGGCTCCTGATGACACATGAGATGTGAAACTGGTTGAGGTATTGTGCTCTGATGTGCGGTGTTTTGTTTGTAGCATTTGTCCTTTTTAAACTATTTAAAATAAAGCTGCTTTTTGAGTAACAGCTTGTGCCGTGCAGTCATTTGCTGACTATTTGTCCACATTATATTTTCTGCACACACTTATCCACTGGAGCGGTTTTTTCTGTGTTTTTTATTTAACCTCTACATTCCCAGAGCAGATGAGGAGTAGCATAATAAGCTTTTTCAAGTTATATCTTGCAATAGCAAGCTCCTTCCACTTTTGGTTCTGTCCCAAGCATGATGACAGGGGTAGTGGCATGGAGGGAAAGGAGGTGAAATGAAGGGGAGAGGTCATGGTAATAAGTGGACATATAAGAGAGCAGGGTATTCTGAGACCTCGGGGTAAGACAGGCAGGATGCCATGAGGAAGGGGGCAAGCAGGGAGCAATGTGGCAGGTCGAAGGAAGGGAAAGACAGACAAGGGCTATTAGTCATAGAATAACAGAGCCCTGGGGAAACTGTGAGAACTGAGTCCCTAAATGAGTAGAGGTTCGTAGCTAGGGTGAGTAGCAGCAGGAGGAACATGATTGGGGAAGGGTGTGGAGAAGGGCGTAGGTAAACAAAAATGAGCAGGGGATGGTGTAATAAGGAAAGAAAGTGGAAAGATAGAGGAAGGGGTGATAAGGGGGATACTAGAAAGGGCATAGTTGAGGGTTACTTAATAGGATAGTGGTTTAGGTGATGCCTTTGGTCCTAAAAGTGAAGGGTTCGATTCTAGCAGCGGGAGATAATCAACTGGAGGTGAGTTAATTAGTGGTTCAGGGGAATGGAGTTTTGAGCCAAGGTGGCCTAATGAAATTATTTAGAAGCAATAAAGAGGAAAGGATGATAAGGGGGCTATAGAAAGACTATAAATGAGGAGTGCTGGTTAGGAGATTGGATAGGAGGCTGCCTAAAGTGCGAGAGTCAAGACCTGAGCTGAAATAAATTTTTAGAAGCGAAAAGATAAAGGGGCAGTGAGGGGAGTGTTAGGATGAAAATTTCTTATTCATACAGTCCGAAGCAGGCCCAGGAATTAGTTAGTGGTGATGTGGGTAAAAGGATGAAAAAAAGTGGGGTTAAAGAAAAGAAAAGAAGAAGATTGCTAGATAGAGTAGTGGAATGTGTGCTGCTTTTGGTGTTTAAGATACAGGGTTCAAGACCCGAAAAATAAGGATTATTTTACTGCTCAAAAAGGGAGGAACAATAAGGTCCCTAAAGGATAATTAATGGTGATGTATAGGGAAGGATAATAAGGGAGGGTTAGAAAAGAAAGAATAAGAAGGGGATCCCTAGTTGGAGCTGGGGATTAACATACTAACATACTAATTGCCAGCAGATTAGGCCTTACGGTCTATTGAGTCTGCTCGAACCTCAGATCCCTAGTTGGGTGCTGAGGCCCTCCCCCACCCTTGTGTTCCGAAACCCCTATCATCCATTCCCACCCCTGGGCCAGGCCATCATCTGATACATCCACTTTCTGTGTCTGTCCCACCCTCTCTTGAACCCTCCACTGTGGATCTCTGAACCAGCTCACCAGGCAGTGCATTCCAAGGGTCCACCACCCTCTCAGTGAAAAACCTCCTCCTCTTTTCCCTCACCTTCCACCTTCCAACTTCAAACCATGCCCTCTGGTGATACCTCCCTGCTTTAGTCTAAAGAGCCCCTCCATGTTTACCCTATTTTTTCCCTTGAGGTACTTGAAGACCTCAATCATATCCCCCCGTCTGTCCTCTCCTCCAATGAAAACATGCAGAGCTCCTCAAGTCTGTCCTCATACGTCAAATCCCCTAGTCCTTGTATCATCTTAGTTGCCCTCCTCTGTACCCTCTCCAGGAGCTGTATGTCCCTCTTCAAGTGTGGTCTCCAGTACCGTACACAGTACTCAAGTTGTGGTCTAACCAGTCCATTGTACAGCAGCAGAATCACTTCCCTGCTCCTAGAGGTGATCCCCCTTATGATGCATCCCAACATCCTGTTTGCCTTGCTAGTCACTCTCCTGCACTGCTCAGAGTTATTCATACATGCATCCACCATGACCCCTGGGTCTTTTTCCCCTGTTGAGGCCTCCAGCACCTCCCCTCCCAGGGTGTACCTGTGTTTAGGGTTTCCCTGTCCAAGATGTAACACCTTGTACTTGGTGATATTGAAATTTAATTTCTATGTGTAAGCCCAGCTTTCCAGGGTGTCCAGGTCCACTGGCAGGGCCAACCTCCCCTCTTCTCCCTCAACTACTGCTCCTATCGTGGAGTCATCAGCGAAGAGACTCATTTCACACCCTATGCCCTCCCTGATGTCCGATATGTATGCATTAAACAGGATCTGACCCAGAACCGAGCCCTGCGGCACCCCACTACCAACCTCTTTAGGGTTTGAGAGCTCCCCACTGACCACTACTCTCTGGGTGCATCCAGCTAGCCAGTTTTCAATCCATCTGACCATCAAAGGGCCTACTCCCAACCCCATCAGTTTCTCCACCAGACCATTGAGGGGGACAGAGTCAAATGTCTTGCTGAAGTCCAAGAATAATACATCCACAGGCTTTCCCCTGTCCAGTTCTGATGTTACCCATTCGTAGAACTCCACAAGATTGGTTTGACATGATCTACCTGGCACAAACCCATGTTGCCGACTATCCAGACCTCCCACCTCCTCCAAGTACACCTCCAATCATTCCTTTAGTATACTCTCCATTAATTTTCCCACCACCAAGGTCAAACTGATGGGTCTATAGTTACCTGGTATTTCCCTCAACCCCCCCCTTATAGATTGGCACCACATGTGCCTCTTGAGAATCCCTAGGTACCCTCCTTGTCTCAAGTGACCTGTTGAAGAGCTCCGCCAGGGGTGCAGCCAGTATGTCCACCAATACCCATAGTACTCTCGGATGAATGTCATCCTGTCTGGAGATTTATCTTTCTTTAGGGCCTTGAGGGCTAACCACACCCTTTCGGTGCAGATAGCATCATCCGTCCCCTCCACCTTACTGGCCTTTTTATCCTTATCCTGATGTGACACCCCTGGGGTACCTCTCCCTCCCTCTTGCTCCATTTCTGTTGCTGCCCTGATCCCACTCACTGCCGCTTCTATCCCCATTGTGCCTTGCTTTGTAGATATCCCATCCCCATCTCTAGTGAACACAGAGGCGAAGTACTCGTCAAATACCTCTGCCTGGTCCCTCGCCTCTTCCCCCCACCCTCCTTCTGATCTCAGTCTGCTGAGATGGCTCTTAGTTTTTCTCCACTCCTCAATGTACCGGAAGAACCCCTTTTCCCCTCCATGTATCCCCTGTGCCAGCCACTGCTCTTTACTGGACTTTGCCCGCTCACCATCCAGGTGACTTTTCTAGATGCAAGATGGTACATTTCCTTATCCCTATCCCCTCTTGTTGTTTTATATTTTTTGTAGGCCACCTTCTTTTCTCTGACCACTACCTGAACCTCACTGGACCACCAACATGGTTTATGTGACCTTGCTCCTCACGTTTCACCTTAGCAGGTCCTGACTGCCTCATGAAGTCCCATTTTATGACCTCCCATCTCCTTTCCACATTTGTCATTGATGTAATCCCTTCAAGTGATCCTTGAGAATATTTCTCATGCCCACAAAGTCTTCCCCCCAAGTTCCTGCCAGTGTCCTAGATCCCCCACCCCCATGCTTATTTGAAACCAGACAGTATTGTGGTCGCTCCCAGTCAGGGGATCCTCTACAACCAGGTCCTTTACTAGATCCCCATCTGCCAGAACCACATCCAGGATATGCCCCTCCCTTGTAGGCTCCATCACATGCTGTGTTAAGAACACATCCTGGAAGCCATCCAGCAGCCTCTACTCCTTGGCCACCTTAGAGGACATGGTTCCCCAGTTTGTACCTGGCATATTAAGGTCCCCCATCAACACCACTCCTTCCCCTTTTGGTCCACACTGGGCAATGATGTTGTCCAGAAAACCATCCTCCAGAACATCACCCATCCCGGGGGGCCTATATACTACACCCAGCTTAACCTTATCTCCTGCTGGGGATTGTAAGATGACCCATAAGGCCTCCACATTTCCCTCTGCCTCTTCTACCCTAGCAATTTCTATGTCATCTCTAATGAACATAGCCACTCCACCCCCTCTGCCCTCCTTTCTATCCTTCCTAAGCATAGTGTGCCCCCGCATGTTTAGGTTCCTGTCATGGTTTTTGTTGGCCCACGTCTCCGTGACCGCCACCCCCCCTTGAACAGGATGGCCTGGAACTCTGGCAACTTGTTTCCCAAGCTCCTGGCATTTACTAACACCAACCCCCAACCCTTATCCCTGATCCCCTTTGTCGAACCTCACCCAGGTTCCTTATACTTCCATCCTCCCTCTGCTCCTCCTGAAACCTCCACCCCCAGACTGTTTCCCCCCTCCCCCCCTTGGGTTTGAAGGCTACTCCCCTCATCTGGAGGAGAGGGCTTCTGGTCAGCCCCTCCCTTATCCTTCCCCCTCACAAGTTTAAACCTCACCTTTCTTGAATGTAGTCAGACATCCCCTGTTTAAGGACTTCCTTCCCTAATGGGGCAAGATGAAGCCTGTCCTTGGCATACAGTCCCTTATCCTCCCAAACTCCTTTCCAGTTCCCTAACACCCCCAGCCCACTCTCTTCACCCCACTTCCTGAGCCAGTCATTAACCTCTGTGATCTTCATTTTTTTTCTCCACTGAGGCATTTGGTACTGGCAATATCTCTGAAAAGGAAATGTTGCATCCATTATCCCAACAGACTCTGGCAAGTTCTTGGAACCTTGCTTGGATTTCCAAAATGTTATTTCCCTCTAGATCGTTAGTTCCCAAATGCACCAGGAAATCCGGTTTCCCTCCACAATCCCTAACCAGTTTGTATACCATGAACTTTGTTCTGTGCACTGTCAGCCCAGAGATACTCGCTACCTTCACCTGGCTATGGCATCCACCCCCTCCCTCCCACTGGATACCCCTAATCATCGAGTCTCCCAATAACAGAATCTTAACACCGCCATCATCCTTATGGTTACCTCCACTATGCACTCTCAGCCCCCCATCCCCCCATTTATTCGTGATCTCAATTCCATGGGAGTCTTCCTGCCTTATTAGAGACCCCCTTGTCACCCTCCCTTTCTGCCTCCCTTGTTATTTTGCCCACTTAACTCAGACCCCCTCTGAATAGGTGTCCCCTTTAACCCTCTCTTATCCGAACCATTTATCCTGGCCCTGATGGTTTCCCCTTCCCCCACACCACCATCCTCCCCCCTTGTAACAGTACCCCTACCTCCAGAGGCTGTCTGTGGGTCCCCTTTACCTAGGGCCCCATCCTTGGTACAGACTTCCCTGGTGAAGGATGCCCCTTCCCCACCTCCTTGTTTCCCAGTTTCTCTCCAGTCATGCTCTCCTCCCTCATGTCTGCAATATGTTGCATCTCCCCCATCTGCTTAACATTTATGTTTCCCCTTCTCCCTCTGGGACTATTTCCATCCTTTCCATTGCCGGTCTGTGATGCCCTATGGGTAACCGACTCCCTCCTCCCGGCCTCTATATCAGTCTCCTCATTTCCACCAACCCCTTCCTCCCCCTCTAGGTTGTTTAGTAGCTCAAATTTATTGTGACAGTCTATGCCAGCCTCCATCAAGTAACCAGAGTTTCCCCTGACTGCACCTCTAAACTGCTCCTCTTCCTCCCCTCTTGCTCTGTTCTCCTTAGGAGCTCCCTTCTCACAGTCTGCTCTTTTAGGCTTCCCCGCAGCAGCCCCTCCTGACTCTTCCCCTCCACTGTCTTTGTATTCAGAATGTTCACCCCGTACGCTTTCCCCTTAGCATCAACATCCCTATCTAAGGGTCCTCTGTCCCTAACATCCCCAGTCCTGCTTGCTGTAACATAACGTCCTGTAATTTGAGCGTTGCCCCAGCCTCCCCTCAGCCCCACCCTTCTGCTGCTCATATCCACACCCCTTATCCTTGGACACCCCCCCAACTCCCTCAGCTTACTCCTTAACCAATATACTTCACTCCTGATACAAGATAGCTGTCTACAGGGTGGGCAGCCTCCCTCTCTCCAGGTCCAACTGAGAATTATTGCCATCCCACAGCCTGTGCAGCCTATAACCCTTCTGAAGATGCCTGCCATGATGGAATATGGCCACCCTGTTTGTCCCCCTCTGTTTATAATGGCACACACACCTTTTCTCAGTCCCTTCCCCCTGGAATGCAGTCTTTCTATACTGACTGCAGTTATTTACAAACCCAATTTCAACCCCACCAATAAAGTTCCCAAGTCTCACAAACACATACAGTCCAGTGTGTGTCCAGTCCCACTAACAGTGTGTATGCAGACATCAGGTACCGTATGATGTCACAGGCCCACCAGTTCCTGTGCTTCAAATTTCAGTCACAAACAGAAATACACAGCCCTTCAATCCCAACCCCCAGTGGCTTTCCAGTATTTAACTTACCAACACCAGGCAAACATCACATTTACATTTCACTCTAATTATCACTGCCAAACAAGTGTTCCCAAGCCCCAAAAGTTACAATATCACAGCCCAAGTAACAGTTGTAACTCAAAGTAGTAATTCTGTAACACATAGAACTAATTTCACATACAAAACTATTCAAATATTTCAGTTAAAACAGAATATAAACCCAAACCTCTGTCCTTACCAGCCTCCTGCTTATGTTCCCAAGTGATTGTGTGTTGCTTTTGGTACATGAGGTCAGGGGTTCAAATTCTGGGAGGTTACCCCCTTATACAACATCCCAGATTTTAAGCAGGAGTGTGAGAGGAGAGGGTGATAAGAGAGGCAGGAGTGGTAACAGAGCTAAGTGCTACACGTTGGAGAGGGGGTTAGGGTGATGCCTTAGGGGCTAGGGTTAGAAGGGTCTGGACCAGGTTACAAACACGGGAAAAGTGTGTTTTGAGAATTTTTTTTAGAGATGGAGTGAAGTAGGAGGGACAAAATTGGTTTCGGGGTCAGAAGAATGTGGGGCTGATGGTTGACCTTGTAGTAGGGCGACAGACTATGGAGCAGAAAGATGGCTGTTCGAATCCAGGTACTTGATGGAGTCTATGATATGGAATATGAACAAGGCTATGTAATAGGGGTAGTTTCAGCAGTGCTACCTGGAGGAGGGTAGGTATAAGCTGCAAGTGGGGAAAAATAGGAGATTGGTGAGTCGCATGACAGGAACTGTGAATAAAGGAAATGCTGAGCTAGGGTGGGAAGGGTGGGGCAGTTACGATGGGATACACACTCGCAGGTGATAATTACCTTTAAGGGCTGCTCCAGGCAGCTGCCCCCTGCTTCAGATGGGGAAGCAGACTGCTGCTTGCTATCCTCGGTCTGTCTGGAGGAAATGGAGAGAGGAGAGATAAGGCAGAAGAATATACAGACTGGAGAAAATGCAGGTAATATTACACAATGGGGAAAGGGATCTGAGGCGAGAAGAACAATTTAGGGAGGTGGGAAGTGAGTACTGCATATGCACAGAACTCGCTGGGAATGAAGGAGGAGAAGTGCAAGTTCAAGATGGCCAGGTAAGCCCTCAGACAGTTGTAACACAGCCTAGAACAGTACTCATTTGGTACTAACCTCTAGAGATAAACAGTTTGAATAACAATCAATAAACCATTTGAATAACAACCAATCCATGATGGGGATTTCTCTAGGTAGGGAGAGATATAAACTATCTGCATATGCAGATGACTTACTTTTGCACATGGAGCACCCTTCAGTCTCCATTCTGGTGGCACTAGCTGGAATATAGAGGTTTTCCCAAATAGCAGGATACAAACTGAATGTAGAGAAATTGCAGGTTTTACCCTTAAATGGCTTGGTGACCAAATAGGAAATACAGCACCTTGGCCTGGTGTGGGCCTCCAAAGAACTGGTATACCTTGGGATTTAGATACATTGCTCCCTCCTCGACAGCTGTAAGGTGAACTTGACTCCACTCCTTTAGGCTATTAAGTAGGATCTCCAGAGATGGACCGCTCTTCCATTATCCCTTTGGGGTTGGGCAAGCATTATCAAGATGAATATTTTACCACAGCTTTTGTACCCCTTAGGTATGATTGGAACTTACCTGCCTAAATCTTGGTTCCGGCAATTACAGTGGATTTTCAATCAGTTTCTGTGGAAGGGGAGACTGGTTCATGGTGCTTATTTCAAGTTGGCGCCACAGAGAGAGAGGGATGGGCTCCGCCTTCCCAACTTTTTCCTATATTACCTGGCACTGCATAGTTCTAAATGGCTAAAGAGTGACAGCACTATGGCTGTTTTAACTTTAGGTGGCTATTGCCCTATTTGGCTTCATATAGAGGAAGACCTCTCTAGGAAGGAGGGGCTACACCTGAGCAGCCTACTCTATCTCACCCCAGCTAGCCTCCCCACCAGGTTACGGTACTCTCCTCTAGTCTGGTCCATGAAAGCCTGCATGCAGCTCCATCAATACCTGAAATCTGACTGGGCTAAAGCACTCTCTTAAGCAGAAATCCCCACTTTTTAATTGCCAGGTGCTCCATACCGAAGGCCTTTTGTCCTCATTTATGGGGTACCCAGGTGCAACAGCTTCTCAAGGAGGGTCACTTGCTGATGCTTAGTGAACTGTTGGAGGCCTTCTTGATCCCACTACTACATAGTTTCAAGTAGCTGCAGCTAACGCAGGCCCTGAAAGCATTTTTTGGGCAGGGTCTATGACATCCTTCGGAAGTAGAGCTTCTGCCTAACCTGTTATTTATCATCTCGCAACCTCATGCTGCTGCTGCTGGATTATACTCCTATCTACAGTTGATAGACCCTTCCTCACTGACTGGGATTGGTTACTTCTGGCAACATAAACTGGCTTTATATTAGACATCTTCACAATGGCATGCAATCTGGCATAATATTTACCATTTTTTAAGGTGAGACAGGCATAGATTGACTCAGTTTAGAATATTACATGACTTGTATTTTACCCCACTTAAGCTTTTTCATAGGGGTAAGTCTCTGACTTCAACCTGTTCTTGTTGTGGCCTTTATGATGGTGACTTGTAGCATATGTTATGGGACTGTCCCAAGATACAGCCATTGGGGGTTAAGATCAAGGCCCCTAGAATTCTGTTGACACAGAGATTTTGCATGAACTTGCAATCTACATAGAACTTCTGTGGTGCATAAAATTCACTCTTCTTGTTGATTTTATTAATATTTCTGTTTTTCCATAGACTCTGGTTCCCTTCCCCTCTTTTTATATCCTAGACCCCCTATATGCTCAGAATGTGATGTTATCATTGCTATAACATCATACATTAGCTAATGAAATGGCTGCAATATGCAACAGAAATGAACAGTCACTTATCTACCACAGCTCCCACTGCCAGAGATGGTGGCACAGCACATCAGGCAAGGTGATATTTGCTCAACCTGCACTAAAGCCTAACACAATTTTCAGTCTTACATTATTGCACTAGGGCCAACTTAAACAAAACCTTGTCAATAGCATAGACCTGTTAAGTCCATACTTCACTTTGTACAAACTTATTTGTGCCTGTAAGGTATAGAGATGCCATCTGAAACGAATAACTGATAAAATGAATTTAACTGTCATTTTTAAGAAAAATAAAGTAATTATGCCCAGAAAAGTGGAATATAATAATGTGTAGACCTGTTGAAAGAATAGACCTGTTAAATAAAGAATTGCACTGTACACATTTTTGCCAGGGTTATTGATTACATATTGTCACTGGTTGATAGAATCACCTAAAAGTTATGGAGAAATGTTGCGTGCAGGAACAGCTGTTGGGCCAGAGAGTAGCATGCTGTGTTTCTGTGCCAGCAACTCAGGTTCAGAGATTAGCTCTGGGAGCTGGCTGGGCAGCATAAGGATTGGTGGAACACATCATTGCTTGGAGCCTGGGAAGGTATGGTGCAGTGTTCTGTCACATGGTGGACACATTGTGCTGGTCTGGAGAACTCTATCTTACAATCGGTTCACATGCATGTCACGGCCTGATGGTGTTGCGCAGTGTGTCAGGGAAAGCAGGTTGACATTAAAAATGAGTTTTGCAATAACTCCTCTATTCCATTTCTAATGGGACCTGTATGAAAGAGGATGCAAGTTCATAGAAATGAAAAATATATATATATATATATATATATATATATATATATACAGACACACACACACACACACATTAACTCTGTCTCTCTCACCACAGACACACACACATTTGTATGTATGTTACAGATTGCATGTAAATATATAAGTGATACACAGTGGGAACCTCATGAGTGGTGTAGAAAGCACATACAAATATATAAGTGATAGACAGTGGAAACCTCATTAGTGGGATAGATAGCATGCATATAGAAATACCTTATTTATCACATAAGAGCCCCTCTGCATATGTCATTAATTTAACAGGCTAGGACCTTAAAGGAGAGACATTTGTTTTGCTTTTTTAGGCATAAAATTATTTTTATAGTTTAGGAATGTTTTAGGAGAGTAGCACACTTGGAGGTGTGCCTCTCCCACCTGTCTACTGCTCCCTTGAGGCAGGCGGTGCAGTCCTAGCACCAATGGGTGCAGGAGCTCAGTATGAGCGGTGTTCCTCTGCTTCAAAGGAAAGCACCGCTGCCATACTAAACACCGCCCCCTCATGTCCATAACGCTGCCTCCCCCCAGCGTCACGCCCCGCCCCAAAGCTTTGGTACCCGCTGGGAGCCCACCCCAGCGTGGCAATCTGTTTGCAACAGGGTGCCCAATCCCCGTCGGCTCCACGGCCCCCCCAAGCCATCCTGCTGCCACACTGGGAGCCCACCCCAGCGTGGCAAATGGTGGTTTAGTTTGCCGACGGGGGTGCCCAATCCCCCGTCAGCTCCTCGGCCTCCCCAGTCATCTTCTACCACTCTGGGAGCCCACCCCAGCATGGCAAACATCTCACGTCATCTTTTTTTTAATTTTTAACCTGTAAAACAAAAGCGGTCCCGCGGCGCATCTCCCAGGCCCCCTCCACAACCGCACCCACCCACTGCGCACAGCCTCCCACCCCCTCACCCCATACTTACCTCGGACTCCGCACGACAATCTTGGTGGACGGGAACACGTCTGCACTCTTCAAAGCCGACCGTGAACTGAGGAAATGCCGGTAAGCTGTATAATGGGCTACATAGAGGGTATCAACTTTATGCATATCTCATAATTTTTGGAATTTTGCACCAAATTTTCAACATGGGGTTTTGGGACCCCTTCTCATGAATGATGTCACTGTCATGGTGTTATTCGGGCCGAAGGTGATTTCGCAGGCACTGCGTCCATACCATGAAATCACCCTTTGGCCTTGAATAATGCCATGACAGTGACATCATTCATGAAAAGTCCATAATAATCCTAAAAATTCAAAAAAAATGACTGTTTTACAAGCGTGCGTTGCGCAGTTCCTACACAGGCTCGTAAGTTCACGAATTTTCAATATTTTCACTCCAGATTTTCAACATTGCCATTTTATCACACCTTCTTATGAGGTGTACAGATGTCATTTTTCACATCTCACCCAAAACATTTTCCCCCCATGTAGCGCGCAATGGCGCAGTCGGTGTGCGAAATCAATGTATGGAACACATTAAGAAAATCACAGTGACACTGTTCATAAGTAGAGGTCTTAAAATGGCTATGTTGAAATTTGGTGAAAAAATTCCCACAAAGCCACTGTTTCTGACGTGCGTTGCGCCAGTTCCTCACATGCCTTTCGTCGTTTGTAATTTTCAATATTTGCACTCCAGATTTTCAACATTGACATTTTACCACACTTCCTCATGAGCAGTACAGCTGTCATTTTCACATCCTGCCCAAAACATTTTTCCTCCCGTAGCGCACAATGGCGCAGTCGGTGTGCGAACTCAATGTATGGGACACAGTAAGAAAATCACAGTGACACTGATCATTAGCAGAGGTTTTAAAATGGAAATGTTGAAAATTTGGTAAAAAAAATCCTACAAATGACTGTTTTACATGCGTGTGTTGCACAGTTCCCACGCACACTCGTAAGTTTGCAAATTTTTCACTCCAGATTTTCAACATTGCCATTTTACCACACTTCCTTATGAGCAGTACAGCTGTCATTTTTCACATCCTGCCCAAAACGTGTTTCCGCCTATGTAGCGCACAATGGGGTAACAACAAGGTCATGCTGACAATTTATTGTGCAAATACCAACAATCGCACAGGGCATTAGGGTAAAGCACCATACATGCCAAACACCACTGCAAATACCTGCAAGCGAACGTTCGGCATTGACAAATGCTTGTTTGAACTAGTGTTACTGTGCTTTCCACCATCCTGATTGCTATAAAAACTGCCATGAAAGTGAAGTCAGGATGACAAGCTGTCATTGTGATGTGGTAGTTTGTTAGTGCCGCAGAACTTCCGAAGAAACTACAAACCACTACAGTAGAAGTTGTGTGGCAAATGGTAGTCTTGCCGCAGAACTTGGTCTCATTGTGCCCCAGAAAAGTAGGGGCCCTGGTTAAGATTCAGTCATCCATCAATCCGCTGTTCGGGCTGGAGCATGCTTTTATCCCTGAAATGTGCTTACTAGGGGATTTCTCCTTCCTTTCAACAAGACACTGCAAGGCCCAGATGGCACTTATTTCCATTTCAATGAAGATAGTGACCCTAAGACACAGGCTTGAGGAGGAGCCCCCCTTTCTAAGAAGAATGGTATAAGGAGACCATCCAAGCCCTAGCAGTAGAGAAACAAATTGCCAGAAAACATCTTGGGGGTGGGGAAGCTCCTATAGCCGGGGGCTGGAAACATTACACGCATTACTGCTGGTGTCAGACCGGCCTCACAGAAATAAACCCTGGGATCTGACCCCTTGTCCCATCCTCACATTCTAGTCGAAGCCTCCTTGGTTCACTGCCTAAGCAGGGCATCACTGGTGTATTGGATGATCCCCACTTTACTCTCTCCAAAGTCTTCTTTCATCTTGTTTATGACACTATTTCACCTTTTTGAGGATGTGCTTTGGGAAGTGGGAAGGTGTTGGGGAGGGTTAGTGGGCCTAATTTGTTGTTTATTTATATTGTTCTCATTACCATATGACTTTTCATGTTCCTCTTTTGCCTGTTTTCTTATAGAAACATAGAAACATAGAATTGACTGCAGATAAGGACCGCTTGGCCCACCCAGTCCGCCCATTTCCCTACCTAATGGATAAGTTGCAGATTCTAGTTAATCAACAGCTTACTTCCTCCTGCCCCCCACTAGAATTGCCTTATGCCTGACCCATGCATTCTTGAATAATCCCACTGTTTCTGACTCCACAACCTCCTCAGGAAGGCTGTTCCATGCATCCACAACTCCTTCTGTGAAAAAATACTTTCTAACATTACCTCTGAGCCATCCCCCCTCTATCTTCAAATTGTGCCCCCTTGCTCTTGCACATCTCTTCTTCTGAAAGATACTACCCTCTTGTACCTTGTTAATTCCCCTGAGATACTTGAAAGTTTCTATCATGTCCCCCCCCCTTTCCTCAAGAGTATACATATTAAGCTGCTTTAGTCTCTCCTCGTATGTCTCCTGGTGTAGACCTTGCACCATTTTGGTTGCCCTCCTCTGAACAGCCTCCACTCTGTCTATGTCTTTGAGGAGATGGGGTCTCCAGAATTGCATGCAGTACTCCAGATGGGGTCTCACTAACTGTCTTATTCCTTGGATGTTTTGAAAAGTCTTAGTAAAGCTCATTTAATTATTAAAAAAAAATCTCTTCTGTTTCAAGTGCTGGCCACTCTGTCATTCCCGGGGACTGTACTGTTCATAAATTTTATAAGGGACAGGGAAGGGTAGAGCATGTGGCACAAGGATGCTCTCATTTAGTGCTTTTGTCATCAAGTGGAGTTGACAAAAAAAATTTTTAAATAAATAAATGCGCCCGTGGACTGCATGCTCAAACCAAAGTTGACTGAAGCCACACAGAAACATCCTTTTTATTTTCTATAATTGCAGTGGTGAAAAAGGAAAACCCAGCAATAATATAAAATAAAATATGGGGTATTGTGTATAAACTCTAATTTTACACACACCCTCGGTGTTGGGTGCCAAGATAAATCCCTTCAGCCTCGCTCTCAGGGTTTATGTGGCATCCAATACCTCAGATGTGTGTAAAATTATTTTTACACACACCATCCCATGCTTTATTCTATATTTAATGCAGGCTTACTAGCCGTAATTGTGCTACACAGTTGTGTTCTTTAGCACCAGAAAGAAGTATTTATTTAAAATAACAATTGTGTGGATCCTACGTTTGTGGATTTTGTTTTTACGTATACTTTATTTCAGAAAAAAAGACAGAGGTACAAGCAATAGAGGTTGCCGCAACAAACACAAGAACACAAACAACAATGAAGTGGGAAAGAAAACATTCAAACCATGATACATCACTGTAATCCTCCCTTCCCCATTATCCTGTAGCACAACATCCCCAAAGTGGAGCCAAATAAAGGAAAAAGATAAAAAAATAAGTAATAAGTGAAAAAGATAATAAGAGGGCAATCAATTCATACTAACATACTAAAATACCAGCAGAATAGGCCTAACAGTCTTTCGTGTCTGCTCATTTGGTCAGCCCCCACCCAGTGATCTGACCTTGCTGCCCCCCTCGCCTTATCTGGCTTCTCCCTTCCCAGTTACGGATATTCTCGCTGCATTGGATTTTGCTTCCAGAACCCTTCCCCTGTACCTGTCCTACCCCCTCTTGAACCCCTCCACTGTCTCTGCCTCCACCAGCCCCCTAGGCAGCGCATTCCATGGCTCCACCACCCTCTCAGTAAAGTAGCACCTCCTCCTTTCTCCCCTGAATCTCCCCCCCTCCAGCTTCCACCCATGCCCTCTAGAGGCCTCCTCCTCCTTCCTTAGAAGCACCCTGACTGTTCCTCCCTTATTTACCCCCTTCATGTACCTGAAGATCTCTATCATGTTCCCCCGGTGACTTCTATCTTCCAATGTGTACATATTTAGCTCTTCGAGCCTCTCCTCATAGGTCCTGTCCCCCAAGCCCCAAATCATTTTCAAAGTACCACACTTAGCCCCTCACTGGGACTGAAGATAATAACACATAAAGTGATTCCCATCTGTCATGAAATAAATTTGGACATTGGCAAAGGAGAGCTGTGTGTTTTTTTGATCATCAGAGACTGCAATATTTCCTGATGCCATTCCCTGAATGATGTAATCTCATTCATCCGATGACAGATAATGATTATTTTGGCTATGATCAAGATCGATGTCATATGAGTTTTACAAGGGCTAAAAAGCTGGGGAGGAAAAACCCACTAAACAAATCTGCGAAGTAAAAAAACAGCCCTGCGCCATGCCAGAGACCCAGGTTCAGGAGTGAGCTTGGGCTGCTGGGGGTCGGCAGAGTAGGGAGAGAATTGAGCATCTGATGACAGCTGTCCTCTCCCCTGGATGTTTGGACACATCACCCCACTCCTTGGCTGCCTCCTGGTGGAGGCTGGGGGCAGTTCTAGAGTCAGGGAGACAAGAAGCGTGGCATCATGATGCGTGCATGCCTCCATGCACAAGTGTTCTCAGCCGCGATGGGAGGGACCAGGAAAAACATGGAAAAATGGCTGCAGGCTCTATGAAGTCCCCTCCACCACACCGGCACTGCTGACTCAGGGATCACCCGTAATTGTCCAATCCAGATATATTCACGGGAAGGGAGGAGGATGACACTTCTGCCCCACCATAGGGGAGAATCCGTGGGGGGAACCAGGGTTCGGGGGTACCAGAGGACCAGTGACCAGAAGACTGGAGGAGGACAGATCCCCTGCCTGCAGGCCGAGGAGGATAAACACAATATGGAAAAAAAATCAAAAAAAACTCTAGCCCTATAAAGGGATCCAGCAAGCTTTTAATGATGTTCCAGAAGGTAACCACGTTAGCACAGTTCCACAATATGTGCTTAAGGTGACCTTCAGCAAGGCCACATCTGGAGCATGCAGAAGAAGATTTACCCATTTTATAACATTTTTTGGAAGGTGTAGTATAAGTTGTGAAGAACTTTAAATTGAATCACAAAGTAGCTATGATGTTTGACATACTTATACAGATTCAGCCAAACAGCCTGCCAGGTCTTAGAATCCCAATTTAGTCCTAGAGTCTGCCACCAATAATAGGTTATCCCATTAGGATTTGATGGATCCATGGATTGAAAAGCATTATAGAGGGTGGAGATGGGGTGAGGCTTCCCTACAAATGATAATAAAAGTTTAAGCTTATCACTGTTGGGATGTGACAACGGTGGGGGGCCCAAATAATTAATCATGGCCCGGATCATTTGAATATATTTAAAAAAGAAGGAGTGGGGCACGTCAAAATGTTCTTGAAAAAGACAGAAAAGCTCTTATCTTACCATCACATACTGTATGAGAGTGTCTATGATGACATCTCGCAATGTGGGGCAGAATGAAAGTGAGATTAGACAACGGGCAATCTGAATGTTGTTATTTCCAAGAAGTTGCTGCATGGGAGCTTTAAGCCATAAAAGTCCTAGGTAGGAATTCATCTGTTGATGGGCCTTTAGGGACCATGAAACCAGTAATTGTTTAAGGGAAGACGGCAGTTGGAAGGGTTTAATATAAAGTCAAGATCTGAGCGGTATGCCAGGTTGATGGCAAAGGTCATATTCAAGCCAAATGGGGGTGTACACGTGTTCCTGCTCTCTTATCCCATCCAGCCCCCACTAAAGAATTTACTACCATGCAGGGCACAGTTATATAGAAAAAGGTTAGCCAGGTGCCAACTCCAAGTCATTTTGGAATCGTCATTAAAGATATATTTTAATTGGGAAAACCAGGTATTGGGGAGGAAATAACCTAACATACCTAAGGGGTATGGTAGAAAGGACAAGAGGTTAATTTTTATAACACTAACTTGCCCCCAAAGAGACAGGAGTAAGTATGTCCAGTGGTGTAAATCCAATTTAATAGTGTGTAAAAGAGGAGCTAAATAGGGAGGCAGTATAGCGCAGTGGTTTAAGGCTCTGAGCTGCAAATCTGGTGACATCCAACACACCAGACCTCTGTTTGAATCCCACAGCTTCCACTTGCAGACTGTGTGACCCTGAGCAAATCACTTATCTTCCCTGTGCTCCCAGGTCACACCTGTAAAAAAGCTTTCAGCTTAGTGTGTTAGTCCTGGTTAAACAACTAACAAAAAAAAAAATGATTCCTAATTAATTTCACAGAATATTTAGAAATGTGAATACCCAGATAAGTAAATTTGGAGGCTTACCAAAACAGCCACATAGCTGAAATGTGTTGCTTACCAAGTAAATTGTTTAAGGGCATGACCCTGGTTTTACCTAAATTAAGTTTATAGGCTGAGACCTCAGAGAAACACTGTATCTCATCCAGCATAGCTGGGATTGAGGTCAGGGGATCTTCAGTACGTAACAATAATCATCCACATAAGCATCTGATCAATACACTTTTAATAGCTGGATTATTGAGATTATATATTAAAGGCTCCATTCAGAGACTGAACACAAAGGGGGAAAGAGGGCACCCCTGTCTTATCCCATGTTGCAAAGTGAATTTCTCTGATAAAACCTCATTAGCCCAAACCTGGGCTGTAGGGTTGCTGTATAAAACCCTTACCAAGGTAATACATTCGGGAGGAAACCACATTTCCATAATATAGCAAATAGGATGCTGGGGATGCATAGGCAGGGGCATCACCAGCAGGAAAAGGGAGGTCATAATTCCACTATACAAGACACTAGTGAGGCCCCACCTGGAGTACAGCATACAGTTCTGGAGACCTTACCTATGTAAGGACATTTATTTATTTGCGTTTGGTAACTGGGTAAGTGCACTAGGCATAAGAATGCCTATTTTCAGGCATTCTTATGCCTAGATATAGACATAGACAGGGTAGAGAAGGTTCAGAGGAGAGCAACAAAGATGGTGCAGGGATTGCATCATAAGTCCTACGAGGACAGCTGAAGGACTTGAATATGTACTCCCTGTAGGAGAGGAGGGAAAGAGGGGATATGATAGAGATATACAAGTACCTTACAGGGAGGAACAGGGTGCAGGAATACACTATTTTCCAGCAAAAGACATGTTCCAGGACTAGAGGGCATGGGATGAAGCTGGAGGAAGGGTGATCCAGAGGAAGCATGAGGAAGAATTTCTTCACAGAAAGGGTGGTGAACAAGTGGAACACCCTGTCACTGAGGAAGTGGTGGGGGCTGAAACAATCACAGGATTTAAGAATGCATGGGATAGACATAAGGGAATTCTGGAGGTCGGGGTAAGGGGCAACAGACTTCTAGAAAAACATAAAGGGAACTTACAAGCTCAAATGGGCAGACTGGGTGGACCATAGGCCCTTATCTGCTGAAAGTGTCTATGTTTCTATGTATCTATGTAATACAAGGCCATGACACATGATCGAAAGCTTTTTCTGCATCCAGGGAGACCAGGGCCGCAGGGACCCTGCTCTCCCAGAAAGCACAAATCAGGCAGTAGATTTTCCAAAGATGGTCACTAGATAATCACCCGTTCATAAAGCCAACTTGCCTTGGCCCAATCAGTTCATCCCAAAAAAGAATAAGACAGTTGGCAAGTACTTTAGCCAGAATCTTAATATCGGACATAATTGAATAAATTGGGCAGTAACTACCTGGGGAAAACTTGTCCTTATGTGGCTTTCATGTCAGAGTGATCCAGGCCTAGGTGAGCGTATAATCGGAGAAACCTGCCGAAAACAAGTAGTTAAACAAACAGGTCAAAAAAGGGTCTAGTTCTGTAGAACACGCTGTATAAAAACTATTAATGAAACCATCTGGCCTGGGTGCCTTATAAGGAGGGGGCTGCTGAATGGCTTGGACTACCTCAGAAAGTGAAATAAGCTTCTGAAACTCCTCCCATTGTGGTAGGGTAAAAGCAGGAAGTGGGAGTTGATTGAGATATGCAGCTATTTTATCAGAAAATGAATGAGAAGGGGTGTCATCCATATAAAGGGCACTGTAATAAGATTTAAAAACATTGGCTATAGCACGAGGGTGAGTAATGAAGGCTGAACCAGGATCAGGCCGGATGCCTCTAATTCTTGAAGTCTCAAGCTGACTGAGACAAAGGATAAGTAATTTTCTGGCACATTCCCCAGACTGTAAATATTTTGTTTTAGTTCTGATTATGGCTAACTCAACTTTTTCAGCAATCAGATCAGCATACTGAGCCCATAAAGGGTTTAAACAGAGCCATTCAGCTTCCAGAGTAGCAGACATTAATGTTTGTTCCAGATGCCAAATATTTTGAAGTAGCTGGCCAATCTTAGCATTATGTGATTTGTTACACGTAGAAGACAATCAAATACTCTCCCCTCTAACTGCAAATTTTGCAGCACCCTAAAGGACATTGAGAAGCACTACTGAGCCTTTGTTTTTGTGTGACAAAGGTATGAATAAAGTCCGTCATTTTTGTTAATAGGTGAGGACCCTGGAGAAGTTGGGAATTAAGATGCCATACCTAATCACGTTCATCCAACCCACAGACCGAATGATTCATATTAACTGGGGCATAATCTGAAACAATCAAAGAGAGAATGTCAGTTGAAATCAAACCTGGAAGACTCTCCTGGTTAATCAGGAATTTATCGATTCTGGATAGGGTACCATGCGTGGAGGAGTAAAAGGTATATTGCTTGACCATGGGATGGCAGAGACATCAGGGATCAGTTAGACCCAGGGTATCCATGAATTCACATAGGCCCTACTGCATTGGGGACAGGCCACATTTACAGTGAGAGGACCCATCTAAATCATGTCGGTAGGTTATATTCCAGTCCCCACCAATTAAAAGGGGTATGTAGGTAAATGGGGCCAATAGAGGCATAAGATTGGTGAAAAACACAGGACAGTCTAGATTTGGGTCATACAATGTACCTAGAACCTCGTTGAAACCCAATCTACCATGTAAAAAAAGATGACATCCCTCAGGGTCCCAGCACTCCTTAATTAACTGAAAGGCTATATCTCAGGCCATCAGGATTGCCACACCACCTTTCTTATTACTATTACCCTCCCAGAATACCTGTTCAACCCATTCCCTCTGAAAATATTGGACCGCTTCTCGCCTGAGATGTGTTTCTTGCAGGAAAACCATCCCCACTTGTACTTTCTTCAAATGCTGCAGATCCATATACCTCTTTTGTTTCTCCTGTGCTCCTTTAATGTTCCATATGATAAAATTATATAAACTACCCATTATCTTGAAAAAGAAAGAAAAGGAATAAGTCCACCTGCTGTAGTAAAAGGATGTGACTAGCTCCAGTGGGGATGCGAAGTTCCAGAACCCCCCTCAGAAACCCCCAACCGGACCCAAAACCCCATACATAGTATGCCTACAAAATTCAGAAAAACGAAATAAAACCATAAAGAAATTTAACCCCCTAGCAATCCCCAGTCCTAATGACTGCACCTTCAGAAGCTTCAGGTTCATGATGCTTTTAAACCTGCCTACTCATCAAACCCCTCCAACCCTGCCACAGAAAAGAACAAATGCAATCAGGAAAAAAGATAACTACTAAGTAACTCTTGCTATAGATTTCCTTTTAATGATTATGACCCCGAGCAAGTAGAAACATATGAGCACTCTTCCACCCTGGGGATCCCTGCTGAACAGGACTAAAAAGGCAGGAGATCCATAACGCTCATACACTACTAACAAAGTAAAGTTGGAATTGCCCCTTAACTGAAGCAAAGATCAAGTAAAACACAGGCATCCAGAATCGGTGTGCCATCCTACCCCTACTCCCACCGGCAAGAATCACCGAATAGCTGGGGGATAAAACATCCCAAAAAGGTGAATAACAGAAATAACAATACACATAGGCAAAACCAATTGTAAGTAGTCTGAAGAAGGATACATCAGATAGTCTCGGGGGGGGGGGAGCAAGCATGCACCTCCATAATTTATTGTTAACATTAAAAAAACAACAAAGGGTCAAACACAATGCTGACCCCTACTAAACTGCCCAGAAAACTGATTTCAATACTGTAAGATCCAGAGCCAAAAGGGCTACCGTAAAGTAACAAATGGAATATGCCAGGCAGATCGCCACCCATGCCCCTCTAAGCCCTTATGAGAATAAAAACAAAATGGGACTATCCAGTGCATATAAAGATAACTAGCATAGAGCCAAAGGGTAAAAGGGGAAGGGATACCAAGGACCAAGCAGCAGACTACAAGGATAAATAGAAAAAATCCAAGATCTTCATCCATCCCAAAATAAATAACAGAGACAGGAGCAACAAAAAGCCTGAAATGGAAAGCCTGCTGTGGAGTCCATTCTTGGGGAATTTATTATACCAGAACTATTAACATAGCATGAACAGACACCAGCTAGATAAAATCATAACCATTCTATGAATAGGAACAGTTAACAGTAAAGTAAACAAAGTGGGAGACCACATTAAGAACCACTAAGAGACAGTGCTGACTTTTCATGAAGGTCCCATCTCCATAGCTATAATATCTGCAAAATCATAAGTTGTCCATAGCTCTGATCAAATGTTCCAGAAGTTTCCAAGGAGGCACACTCCGAACAAGGCCATCGGTGTTAAAAGAGTAAATGTAAGTTGGACCTCCAGGTGCAGTCTATAAAGAATGTGATAACAGTCTTGTTACACCCAAAAAACATAGGAAAAACCAGCAGAGCACAGGCTCATAAAAAAAGAAGCTAAAAGGCAAACAAAGCCAGAGAAAAAACCACACCAGTTGGTCCCTCTGGTGCGAAACAATATCACTGCATGATATTAGCCATAAATAACCTGAATTATTTCCAAAACTCTAAATAAATGAATGTAAGACAGTGAACTTATACCAGTTAACCCAAATGGGAAATCCACACATCCCATCAGCTTGCCTTGAAAAGATCAGGAAATAAGGAGGGCAGGTAACTTCTAGCTTGGTCTGCAGTTTCAAAAGACATGGTGGTTCCTTCCAAAAATACTTGAAGTTTTGCAGAATGCAGCACTCTGAATTTTATGTGGGCTGTCAAAAGTTTAGAGACTAGCGGACTGTAGGTTGCACAGTCAGTGGAGTAACCAACCCTATAAAAAGTGTACACACAAAAATCTAAATTATCAGCGGGGCTCTGGGGCCACCTAGGCCCATAAAATTGTTGGTTTTGGGTGCATTCTGGAGGTGTTTTGAGGTACATTCTGTTTCATTTTGGGGGGGTCATGTGAAACAGAATTTGCTACCCTGTTACCCCCTTCCCATACCCAGTACATTGCAGTCTAGTCCCTTCCCACGAGTCCTCAGTCCAGTATGTTGCCCAGACTACCCACCCCATAGCTCAGCCACCTATGCCTGTGCATAGCCCCTAGCCTCCCTAAGCACAGCAAGTTTCACCCTAGCTTCCCACCCTAAAATCCTTAACCCCTCCCCAGCAGAGCAAGTTGCATCCCACCCTCATATATGAGTCTCCATCCCTCTCTGCAGCCCAACATGTTGCCCTTCCTCCCAGTCCTGCAAGCTGGCCCATAGCACAACTCACCAGATTCCCTGGCACTCCACCAGCCCATCACTTTAGCTTTCCCCCTGCCCACCCAGCAAGTTGTATCCAACTTCCAAGCCCAACCGAGCACAGCAGATTGCATCATAGCTCCCTCAACCTGACTGCACACAAAGTGCAGTGAACTAAACAGGTGCTGAACTCGTGAACTGAATACCTTCCCTCAGAAAATTAAACACACATTGTATGCAACTTAAGTCATTCTAGTTCACTGCCTCTTTTTATCTCTTTACAAGTACTCCTCATAACCCTTCCGTCCCCCCCTTCCTGTACCCCTTCCCCACAAAAGGTACTTTAGTTGCACTGTAGTGGGTGCATCACCAGGGAATATAGAACTGTCCAAGGTTGGAAATTGAGACACCTATTGAGCCACCAAGGATGCAGACTGAATGTCCATGGTTGTATGACTTTAATACCATGGCCCAGATATTCAAAAGAGTTGAGCCATGCGCAACAGGGTTGCGCCTGCGCGAGTCCGAATTTGTGCCATTCTGCGATATTCAGCAGGAGGCAGTTGCGCCCCTGAAATCATGCTGAGCAACAGCACAATGATAATGAAGGCATGCACAACCAAAGGGGGAGGAACCATGCATAAATGTCACAGTGTGATATTCAAAGACTTGCGCAATGCACAACAGTGGAACAAGCGGAAGTTGCGCCATAGTGGAAATGAGCCAAAATAAAAAGGAGCAAGTAAGAGGCGCAAGAACGCTGCAGGGAAGCCACATGTGTAAGAGGCAGAGGCACCCAGACAGGGCAAGTGGCAGGAACAGGGCAGACCAGGGAAAGGCCACAGCAACAGACAGGCACAGGGAAGGTGTGGGGAGTCACACAGCTCAGAGGCCAGCACAGGCAGGTATACCCGATGCAGGGGAGGTAGCAGCCAGGACAGCGGGGGGAATAAAGTAACAGCTGCCGGGGGGGGTGAATGCAAGCCAGGGACATGGCCAGTGCCACCTTCCACATGGAGGCTGTAATGAGGGGGAGAAGGTGTGCGGCAGGGGGACGTGGCCATGGAAGGGCCCGTTGGCGGTATGCCCCCAACAGGCAGTACCGAGCCCACACCAGCTTTGAGCTGTACACAGATACTGAGATTGTGGGCTGGTACCACCTGAACAGGGCAATACTGAGGTGGCTCTGTGAGCTGTGCAGTGATGTGATGCAGGCACCCACACGACAGAGCCATGCCGTGTCAGTGGAGACCAAGGTAACAGCCTGCATGTGCTTGTTCACCACAGGTACCTTCCAGAGACCAACTGGGGACACCACAGGCATAACCCAGTCAGCCACGTCATGCCACCTCACTAATTCCTCAGTGCACTGCTGCCACATGCCGAGGAGTACATCTATTTCCCCAGCACAGTGGCAGAGCACACAGCAAACATACAGGAGTTCCACAGGGTAGCATGTATGCCTGGCATGCTAAGGGCAATAGACTGCACCCATGTGGCCATATGCACACCACCTGGCCACGAGGGGGCTGCATACATGAATCGCAAGGGCTAGGCCAGCATCAACTGCCAGGTGGTGTGCGATGCCAGGGGGGCGCATCATCAATGTCTGTGCCACGCACCCTGAGGGAGCACACGATTCATTTATCTTGTACCATTCGGCACTGTGCCACAGATTTGAGAGTGGGGACATCCCCACTGGACACCTAGTGGGTGAGTATGCAAACCATATGGACAAATATAGGACCTGGGGGGCATGGCCAGAGGTGCCATGGGTAGTGGCCTACATGGCTTGGGGCAGGGCGATGCTGATCACCAAACTAACCTCCACCCTCTACGCACAGGTGACAGTGGATACCCACTCCGTTCCTGGTTGCTCACACCCTACCAGCGGCCCATGACCCCATTGCAGCAACGCTACAATGAGGCACACGCCACCACACGCAATGTCATCGAGTGGGTGTTCAGGATGTTGAAGGCACGTGTCCGTTGCCTGGACACCTCTGGCGGTGCCCTACAGTACAGCCCTCAAAGGCCTGTGGGATATTCCTGGCCTGTTGCATCCTGCACAACATGGCCAATGAATGTGGGATAGCCGTACAGGTCAAAGAGGTGGACAGCGATGGGGACGCAGATGATGATGGTAATGGGCAGCGCCCCCTTGGCCGACGGGACCCCCGACTGCTCCGGCTGGCACAGCTGCACCGGGACACCATCACAGAGGAGCACTTCAGCCAACCCAGGTAAGTCATGGGGCCATGCGTAACCACCAGTGGTCAAGGTACAATCCACAAACACCCAGGAATCCACACTGGGGGTGCATGCCATTGAGGGAAGTGGCAGGGCACAGAGGCACACACACAGCCAGGGATGGGTGAGGATTAACATGCCACGCCGAAGGACACACACACACATGCACACACATAATGCAACAAACGTGCACAGAGGCCAGAAGGCACACCGACCCAGAACGCACACCCTAGCAACACACATGTCCACAGGCCACCACGCCCACTGCCTGTCCATGTGCGTGTGTCAGATGCTGGGCACCATTGCACTTTGGTGTAAAGCGCAATGCAGGCATCATCATGCACACGTAACTGCAGACAGCAGCCGGGAGGGTGTGCAGGTGGACTGTGTGTCTGCGTGCAGGGCTGGGTACCCACCCGTGCACTGCCCACTGAAATGCACAATGCACACAGGGAAGCACCAGACAGTAGCCTTGCTGGGAGACAGGTCAGTCTCGTGACACAGTGCCACGGCCACCACGGATGCTTGGGCGGCCCTGCCGAGACCCGCCAGCACTGGCAGGCTGACCACTGGCCACATAGGGTGGTCCCCCAAGGGTTCCACTGTGTGAATGCGACCGTGCCTGTGCAGGGGTCTGCAGCACAATGAACATGCCTGCACCAGGAGTGCTCGAGATGCCCACAGCTGAACCCGATGTCGACAGGGTGGGAGTCGAACGACGTAGGGAATGGGGGGTGAAGAGTGCACTGCGTGGTGTCCACGAAGCATGGACACCTGACTGTGTGCCCATTGTGGCCATGACAGCAATGAATGCCTGTGCATGTCTGTCAATGGCAGCGGTCACATCCTTCTGCAAATGGTCCATCTGTGCCAGGATCCATTTGGTGTCCCTGCTGCGACACTCCTCTGCCCGCTCCAGAGCCACACACAATGCTTCCATGGACGTTGCAAGCTGCATCTGCTGCTGGACTGATGCTCGCAGTAGGCGGATGTGCTCTTCCAAGAGGTCATCAGCCTCCTCGGCATCCTGTCCCTCAGGGTGTGCAAGGGCCTGATGTTCAGCACCCCTTGAGGGTGGGAGCTGCGTACCAGGACCAGGTCTGGGCATGTCCACAGGTGGTGCACAGATGCCGCCGCTGAACCCTGTACCCCCAGCCCTGGTGGGCGACTGCTGATGCTGCCCCTCTGGCTGCCGCACCCCAGGGCTCAGTGGAGCCACCGCAGTGGCCGCAACAGTCCCACTGTCCTGAACAGACACCAGTGCTACCTCACTGGTGCTGACAGGCACAGCCTGGGACTGTGCTGACATGCAGGCCCCCACGGCGGCACCAGCCACAGCCATGGGCGCGAATTGCCCTGCTGTGTGTCCATCCTGTGGCACACACGTGTCACTGCCCATGACGGTCGTGTCATCATCACTGGTGCCAGACTCTGCCCTGGCCACAGCCACAGCGTGCTGGCATCCATGGACGCCAGCACGCTGGGACACAGGCAGGACTTCCCCCACACCTGCCTCAATGACATCAGTGTGGACAGCCAGGCGGCCCCACTGTCGTACAGATCCACACATACCTGTGGAGGTGGATGGTCCCACCTCCGACTCCGTCCAACTGTCCGCAGTGTACAGGCCCACCACCGCTGACCCATGAAGACGCTCAGGATCTGTAAGGGAAAGCAAAGTTGCGTTACTGCCTGTGACCTACCCAGCCCCCCCCAGACAGACCATGACTTACCATGCAGAGATGGGCCACCACCACCCGTCTGAAAGCCACCACCCAGAACTCCCTCTATGGCACTTCGGTGCAGTAAGCCTGTCCTCCACTGGGGTGAGCTGTACCATCTCCGGCTGTCCCCCACCCATTGCAGCACGTGCCACCCTGATGGCAGCCACCTTCTCCTTTACCCTCCTCCTGTCTGTACCCATCTTCTTCTTACACTCCTGCACGGAGCGCTGGTGGCTGCCATGCAGGTTCACGGCACGTGCCACCTCCTCCCATGCAGCAGCAAGGGCCTGAGTGGTGCCCTGCCGTCCACTGAGCAGTGGCTCCTGAGCCAGGTAGGCCTCGAAAAGGGCCTCAGTTTCAGCCTTAGTGAAATTTGGCCTCCTCCTTCTCCTCCTCCCACCACTGTTGCCCTCCTCTCCAAGAATGTGCTTGGTCATTATGTAGCCTGAAAGAATGGCAGTTGTTACCTGTGATTGTGCAGTCCCATGCATGTCCCTGAATCCACAGTCTACACTCCCACACAGCATGCAACTCACCAATAAACTGCAGTAACCGACTATGGCCACTGCAGCACATTGTTGCACCTTTATAGCGCAATCCATGCAAATGAGGTGAGGAGCAACTTTAATTAGATGCAAACTGCAGTGCTGCGCCATTGAATGGCTGATCGGATGATTTGCATATGATGGCTGAATATCGCACTGTTGCACTTTGTGTAATTGTGTTGAACTTGCTGAGCCAATGGTGCAGTTCTGTGTCATGCGTAGTACACCTCACTGCGCATGCCCAGGTTGCTGATGCAGGCATCTGCCGCACTGATGACTGCTGTGCGCGGTAGGCAATGCAGGGCACGGCCACCATTGTGCCAGTGGCGCTATAGCGAAGGTCACTACATGGCACTGTGGCAATGGGCCTTCATAGATGCAATGGCCCAAGTGCCCGATAGTCCACTGTAGTGCTGGCACACAAGCAGCCAATTGCACTACATTCATTGTAATCTGATGGCGCAGTGCGTGGCCTTGCGCCAGGGACCCTTGACCCTGTTCCCAACCTTTGCCCCCTTGGCGCCATGCGTCAGGCATAGGTGCACCTCTATCGCACTGTTCGGTAACAGCGCGATAGGGAATGGCAGTGCTGTACCGTGCAGCATCTGCACGTGGGGTACCACGCTGCAGAATGCCATATTGCCTACTATAGCTAATGCAATGGTGCAGAGAAGGGCTGCTCCCTGGACGGCCCCCGAACTGGCTAATCTGGTGGCCACAGTCGAGCCACACCATGGGCCCCTCTTTGGGGAGGCCTCCCTGGATAGGGCAAGGTCCCAGGTGTGGCAAGAGGTGGCCACAGCCCTCGAGGAGGTGACAGGCAGGGGCAGAACAGCTGAACAGTGCAGGCACTGATATGGTGACCTGCAGAGGAGGGAGCCAGAGCTACTGGCCAGACTGAGTCACATGCCAGGAGTGGCATGGTACCACATCCAGGTAGGGGTTCCGTCAACACACTGTTATTGTCCATATGAGTCACATTGTTGTATGTGTCCAGCACAGGCGGTGTTCACTGGGTGTGTGGTGGGTGGGTCTGGCTGGGTGGGGGGGCACACTCCTTGGGGCAGGGGGACTTTGCTTCAGGAATGTACTGATGTTCTTCTCTCCTTTTTGTCCCCACAGGCCCTGATGAACTGCGCTGAGTGTGTGCAGAGCGGAGGGTGGTGGAAGCCATAGCCAGGTGGGCCGAGGATCAACAACGGCCACCCGACTGGCCCGATGAGGGTGAGTGACAGACATCCATGGTTAATATTGCATGCTGTGTGACAAGGTGGGTAGCGGGGCATGGCCACCATTCATTGACATCACTGCCATGCATGCCACTGGTTACAGTCAACACTGTCCAGTGGCAATGCATGTCTGGGTGTGCGTCACTGGTGGTGCATGCATGCACCAGGTGCATGGCTGTGCCACTGCCTTTGCACCACATAGCCACGTCACTAGACGGCCAACGGCGGTGCGTGTGCATGACTAGGCTGGTGGGTGTGTGCAGCATTCCGCATGGCTGTATGCACCTGGGTGGGCAGGTCCTGTGGTTGTGATCACTGCGGCTGGTCATACACCATCACAGTGGTATGTCCCATGGCCATATGCCATGCACAGTGGGCGGGCTGTATGGGGTTGTGCATTCACACCTGTTGACTGTGCTCCCTTGTCCTAGGTGCGAGACATCTGAGGGAAATCAGGGACACCCTGCAGGAGCTCCTCACCCTGGCATGGGAGACAGTCACAATCCTTTGAAGAATAGATGAGTCGGGGTACTTCAGAGGCACAGAGCAAGGGGGACCAGAGCCTGGACCAGCGTGGGAGACAATAGTACCTTGATCCCTGACCTCCCATCCCCCCCTGGACCCACCCTCACACCCCTCCTATCCCATCCCATTTGTTCACCTTCCCCTGCCCTCCCCCACCTTTTTTGTGTCCCCCAAATAACTGTATATAGTTGTTTATGTAAATAGTTGATTTATTTATTTTTATAATACATATGACTTTTCTATGAATACTGTGGTGGTCTCTGATTTGCAGCGGGCTATAGGTGCTCAGCTGCAGTGGTGTACATGGCATCGGGGTAGTGCAGTCATGGGTATGTGTGTGTGTCCGTGTGGCGGTGACTATGGTGTGGGGGTAGATATCAGTCAGTGTCTGTGTTGTGTGTGTTGTTCCCTGTGCACTGGATGACTGTGTGCAGTGGTCCATGGCACATGCTCTGTGTCCATGGCACACCCATCAGCCCATCCATGGCCTGTGCAGCCGACACACATGCCTGTCTGTGACCTGCATGATCTGCTGGCATGTCAGTGGTGGCATTCCCTGCAGGGCAGACACTTTACCCATCGCTTTGCTGGGTTGCCCATGTCACTGGTGTGGTGCATGCCTGGCTCAGGTGGCACTGTGGGCAACACGGTCATTGTGCCACCTCCATGCTGTGGCTTGTGTGTGTTGCAGGGGATGTGCCCCACTGTCTGTGGCTTGTGCTACGGGTGACTAATAGTGGAGTATTGGTCCATGGTGCCTGCGCAGGGGTGGTTGTCACTCCAGTGCCATGGTGGACTGCAGGTTGTGTGTACACAGCTTACATGGGCCCACAATGGGGGCTTGGTTGCCCCACCACTGCGTCCCTGTGTTGTTGTGCCCTTGGGTATGGGTGGGTGTCTGTCCAGATCCTGTGTGGCATCTGGTGTGGTGCATGCTTCCATGCACCACTGTGGGTGTCTGTGCTGGCTGTTGTGGCCAGTGATGGGCCGGGGTGTGTTACTGGAATACTGTGCGGAGCACTGTACCACTGGGGGAGGTGTCAACTACACGACTGTCCAATATGGGGTCACTCTTGTGCCAACGCATGGTCGGTCTCTCAGCAGTAGTACCTCAGGGGACTGTGTGTGGTGGCACTTTGTCTGCTGTTGTTGCATTGCCGTGTGCTGCAACCTGCTGATGGGTGCTCATGGTGGGGCTGGCTTGCATGGTTCTGTGGTGCACAGGATTGCATTGACACTGTAGGGGTGGCGGCATGCATGGGGTTTCCTGCAGTGGTGGTCACTGCTCATGGGGGGGTGTCTGGGGGTCACGGTTCAGGGTGTGCTGTGCACTGGGGGGGATGGTGTGGCACAGGGTGGTCTGCCCTCCTTGTGTGCCAGTCACAGCTTGACGGTAGGTGTGATGGGGCACCATGGCTAGGCTGTGGGTTGGTTGCTTGTCTCCATGGACCAGTGGTTATTCCAGCCCTCCCGTGGTTGTGCTGTGCTTGGGGTGTGGGGGAGACAATGTCTGTTCTGCTGTGTGTTCCTGTGCCCATCTGATTGTGCAGTTACATTGCTCTGCAGCTGGGGGGGCTCCCTGCTTGCACTATGGCACCTCTGGACTGCTCAGCTGAACATCCATTGTTGCGCTATAGCGCATCATATCTGCTCAGCTTCTCCTCCCTAGTTGCGCTATGACACAGGTTATGTGATATTCAGACGTTAGCTGTAGGCGCAATTTGGCCTGCTCCTTTTTTGAATATCACGTCTGTTGCGCATGGGCACAATAGACTTACGCTTGCTCCTGATATTGTGTACTTTTTGGGCGCAGTTTGAATATCTGGGCCCATGACTGCAATCTGTCATTCCCAGCCCAGTCCAACAAAGGAGATTTGTGCATTGTAACTTGCACTACTGTAATTATGCACCTTTATTATCATAATGTATGATGTCATGAGTGTGCAGGCCAGAAGTTGACAGAGCTAAACAAGTTGATCAGTGTCACAAAACGTAGCTGACACCAAGATAATTGAGCCAGTAGCACTCATCACCTGAGGTGTCTTAGTCAAGTATTTTTTTTCCTGGAATGATGAGTCCCATATTGTGCTTGTGACCAAACAGGACCTCAATTCTAGTAGCTGTACAGCTGGGATCAGTTGTAAGCTACAATAACAGGGACTTTATAGGGCCTTGGGGTCCGTACATAGTCTAAAAGTTCTAGGTGCTCTGAAAGCCAACTGACTATCTGCAAATGTTATGCACATTTTGTCAGGTAATTAACATTGTACATCCCAGCATGCAGTGGTTCATAATCAAGCAAACAAAAGTATTTGATTTTTAGTCATTTCTCAGAGGCATTCCCAAAAGCAATTATATTTACAAGCAAAAAAAAAACAAACCCAAAACGATTACTGCATCATAGCCACACTGAACCCCTGACTGGGTAACACCATCCCTTTAAGCTGAAAGTGTACTACAGCCATTAAACTGACCCACAGAAAGACTGCTTGAGACTGCAGTCCCTCAGCTGATTTTGCCCCAGTTTGTGTACACTGTACATATAGCTATCAGAGGGAGCTGACTCTGCTCCCTCTGATAGCTACATTTACAGTGTGCACAAATGGGGTAAATCTAGTCATACTGCATTCCACGTTGCACATTCTACAAACAAGCAACACACACACATTTGTTTTTGCCTTCTATTCTGGGCAGCACTCTCCCAAATTCTCTGCACGGATTACTCTAGCCATTGGACTCCACACAGAAACACACATCTTTAAATAAATAAAGACCGTCTGCTGGCAAGCTAGTGCACTGCAGTGCAGCGCAACCCCAAGTCAAAGATCCACACACAGCCCTGAACTGCCAGAACAATCCCACAACCCAGAAACAACAACTATGGATAGCCCGGCCCACATGACACTAGTGTCCACTGGAGGGTCCAAGGAAAGGGGGGCAGCCCCATACCTCTCAACTGTCCTTGATTTTCAGGGAAATCCCTGATTTTGCCTCAAAATGTTACTCTGTCCCTCTTAAAATTTGTGTTTCCATGACTTAAAAGTAGAGATTGTAAGCACAAAAGAATGTCAAACAATAAAGTTATAGATTTGTTCTTCTTTACAAAATGCATTTTATACTAATCCCTAATTTTGGTAGCTTCCTGGTTTCCTGAGTGGATATCACCCAGTTTGAAAAAGTGATTTTTGGTCCTTTGTCCCTGATTTTTTTTTAAGCCTTGTCCCTGACGAGACAGGAGTTTGAGAGTTATGGGCAGCACAAACCCCCTCCACCCCCATACAGTTATAATCCTCCAGAGGTGGACAGGAATGAGGACTCCCAGCTGGAGCAGCAGAGACTTACACAGACACAACTTGTTGGCTCTCCTCACCTCATGCAGTCAGTGGCCCCAAAGCTCCTCTCTCTGACTCCGGCTAGCTGGCCCCCCCACCCAAGCACATAGAACTCGTTGCCCTCAGCCATCTCTTCTTTTTTTATTTAGTTGTTTAACCAGGTATAGCACACTAAGCTGAAAGCTTTTTTACAGGAGCGACCTGGGAGCACAAAGAGGTTAAGCGACTTGCTCAGGGTCACACAGTATGCAAGTGGAAGCTGTGGGATTCAAACCCAGGTCTGGTCTGCTGGATGTCACCAGATTTGCAGCTCAGAGCCTTAGACCACTGCGCTATACTGCCTTCTACCTGCTGCTGTCAAACAACTTCTCCATCCTCACTCCTCCCTCCCGTAATTCCAACAGAAAGCCCCACGCAAGGAGGCTGCCTTACCACCACACAGAAGCAGCAGCAGGAGGGGACGAGGCTGCACAGTGTTTTGTCAGAGTTGGTGGCATTGCTGCATGGCCCTTCCAAGCGGCGCTAAACGAACTTTCCTGGACATTCTCACAGAACAACCCCGCAGCGGCACACTCATCAGTGGTGTCTCTTTCTCCTGTCCTTCCCGACTCAGAGCCGACTGCGAGTGCAAGTACTCTTCCAAGATGACAGTCAGACAAGATGCATACATACCAGTCTGGTAGTGGCTGCAGGCTCACATATGTTTTAGCACTGAGAGGCTGTTTTTGACCAACCACTGCTGCAGTTTCTTATTTTGAGCATTCCTTAGCATGAAAACTAAATGGTTCTGAACAGACCCAAACAAATTAATACCACGTAGCCAAGCCTGCCAGACAGCAAGTTTTAAAACAAAAATGAAGGAGTGCTGTCACATTACCCAGCCACTGCTGCTGACCACCTGCCTCAGTAGTTCTTGTATGGGCCCAAATTATGTACACAGACAGACAGATCTATTAGCTACCTGCCAAACTACCAATGCCAATAAAACATCAGAGCACACTGACACTGTTAATTGTCCCTGCTGAACAGCCTACTCAGTTTCAGACTTACTGTAAGTTGGTCAGTGGGGGGCAGCTGGCAACAGGGGGGCTCAGGCCATGGAAGTGGCCTAACCTTACCTTAGTCACCTATAATCAGTGCTAGGCAGCTTCTTTTTATCTGCTTTAGCTTCTGCAAGTAAAAGTTCTGCTTGATTTGCTTCACCACACCAAGCTGAGTCCCAACGCCGTTCCATGAATGATCTGATGGCTGCCGGGCCAACTTCTTGGTGTCCAAGTTGAGGCTGCATGGGCGCACACTAACTACTACACTGACTTGGTCACACTTACTCTCTCTCTCTCTATCTCTCTCTCTCGCAGCGGCTCTGAGAAAAAGGGCATTCACGTTCGGAGTTAGCAGCAGGATCTGTAGGAAAAAACTACAGCGGTTGGCGGAACAAAGATACACATGGATAAAAACTGCCCAATTGCTCTGCTGGATGTGGAAATTGCAGCTGCTGCATTGTAACTGCTGGTGCCAGCATGTCTGAGGAATCGGACATAGAGTGTCTCTCTCCCCGCTCGCCCGCCTGCCGAGGACTGGAGGAGCAGGTTTCGGGACCAGCATGGGAAAAAAAAACAGTAATGTTTTTCTGTATGCACAGGCGTACAATAAGTATGCATGGTTATGCCACTGTGCACAGTGCTCTTGTACTGTCCAAGGAATATCCTGGGAGACCTTAAGCCTATGGCCCTCCCAGAACACTTCTTGAAAATCTCGAAGCTTAGCCAGGACATGAGTTTTATTGAGGTAGCTAAGAAACTTAATGACAGGACGAGGATTTGCCCCATCCATGGGCACTGGCCTTAATACCCGATGAGCCTGTTCTATAATGTAAGTGGGGCCATTGGGGGAAGGACCTGCCAGCTTCTCGTACAAATGTTATTAGGGACCTCAGCTGACTCAGGCAGACCCATTATTACTGTTGTTTCAGCAACTTCTGCCTTCTAGATTTTCCAGGCGATCCTGCATTTTATGGAGTTTCTGCCTACTAGCCACCAGCTTGAGGTCTAGATGGTCCTGCCAGTCATCTAAAGAACTCGCTCAGACTTCAACATTGCTGATTCATCCAGTGAGTTCATCCGTGGCTAGTTGAATTGCTTTTACATCCACAGTTAAGGAAAAAAGAGCCTCTTCAAAGGAAAAATTCTTGTGAAAAAGCAATCTTCGGTTAATACTTCAGCTGGTTGTGCAGTACAGGAGGAGGCGGTGGTGGGTTGCTTTGTGCATTTGGAAAAACAACCCCTCTCCAGAATTGATGGTAGGGTAAGATGTAGAAGCATTGTCTTCATCTTCTTGTCTATTATCAGGGAAAACGTCAGTGTCCTTCAATATACTAGTCATTTACCAGACAGAGAAAATATAGACTAGTCGGTGTTCAAGTAGTAAGATCAGAAAAATATAAATTAATGAAAAGTCGATGAGGTCGGAGTGGGCAAAAGAGCTTCCTAGCAGTGGCAGAGAATCATGTGACTCCCCTACATTTGTGGAGTTGCATACTTAGACTGTTCCTAATAATGACCTACTTCTCTTTTGCTCCGCTGACCCCTCTATCCAAATTAATGGTTTCATGAGTATTTCCTTCATTACATTAACGTTTTCCCTCCTGGAGTCAAGGACACAAATTTTAGAGTTTGAGTGCTATCTACCCAGGTCTTTTGAAAGGTGGCTACCATTACCCCAGGGTTCAGCTATGTTGATGTCCCTAATGTAATTGCTGTTTGTCAGCATGAGGTCTCGTTGTTTATTCTCTTGTTCTCTTGTTGTCTCCATGACATCTTGGACTAAGACTCGGGACCAGCATGAATCCAGGAATCTCTGATTTCTACTGTGTCTGGCCTTCAGGATGCTCCAATCTATATCATGTAGACTGATGTCTCCCATGATCACCGCCCCAGTTGTTGCCTTCCTAATTTCAATTTCTAGTTCCCAGTGAAGTTTTTGTTCAGGTTTGGTGGTCTATAGACTATCTCTAATTTCACCTTCCATCCCTGTTTGACTCTACAGTACCTGAACCCATAATGTCTCTGTTCTGGCATTTCTTAGTGCTTCCTTTATTACCTTTATGCCCTTCCAACATCCAAGTCCACCCTCCTCCCCTTCCCCTCTGTACCATTCAGTGAAGTAAGAACTGTAGTATGGTGAGGTCACAGTCATGGTTTGGTCAGTAAATAAATAAGTAAATGTTTATTTGCCTAGTGCCCATTCCCTGAAGCTCAGAGCACTGTGCAGTAAAATAACGTATTCAAACAAAAGAAACACACAATCAATAAAAACATAAATATGTGCAAAAGGCACAGTTTGATAAAACAGTTACATCATGTTCAGTGGCATTAACTCAGGAGCTCATTATCTTAAGCTAAAATCTTTCTGAAACAGGAAGGATTTTAGGCCTCTCTTAAAGATCTCAACCAAGGGGTCCTCCTGCAGAGATTGAGGGAGTCTGCTTTGCCGGGCAGGTACCATGAGCATTAACACCTGGTCACTGGAAGATTTAAGTCTAGCCCTCTGAATGGCTAGCAGGCCCACCTCAGAGGAGCAGAGGGTGCGGGAGGTTTGATAAGGGGTAAGGAGGTCATTCAGGTATCTAGGCCCAGTCCATATATGGCCTTGAAGAGCAACAGATTGACCTTGAAGGTGATATGCCACTTCAAGGGCAGCTAGTGCAGTTTGCACAAAATTGGAACATGATATGACAAGACCAAGGCAGGCCCGTCAACAACCTGGCTGCAGTGTTCTGCACCAGCTGCAGGTGTCATTGCATGCCTCCACTCACCCTAAGGTATAAAGAGTTACAATAATCAAGTCTGAATGTAACAAAAGCAGGTATAGTGAGGGCAAGTCTTCTGGTGGAATAAAGGCTTTAATCTGGGTAACTTTTATGAGTTGGTAAAGGCCATTCCAGACTACAGTTCACATCTGAGCCTCAAATGTCAGCCTCTCACCCAGAATGACCCCCCAAATCTTCACCATAGCAGAGGTATCTAAACTAGAGGAGCCAAGCACTATGCTGGCTGACTCCTCAGTGACCTCTGCACCCTGCTGATGACCAGGCTCAGTCACCAGTACCTCCATTTTGCCTGGGTTATGTCTAAGCAAGCTGGATGACATCCAGTCCTGAATCTCATTCAGGCACAAATTTAGAACCTTGACATCATCTAGCGTCCTAGGTGCAAAGGGCAAGTACAGCTGGGTAACATCAGGATAGCAAAGAAAGCCCAAGTTGAATCATCTAATGATGCCTCCTAGGCAGAACATGAACACAATGAACAGCATGTGTGAAAGGATTGAATCCTGAGGCACACCACAGAGCAGGGGCTTCAGGAATGAGGAGAAACTCCCCATCGCCACTCTCTGATTCCTATCTCTGAAGGACTCAAACTATCAAATGACTGTGCCAGAGAGTCCACAGTTCTGCCTGATGATCCAACAACAACCTATGGTACACAGTCTTCCAAGGGGAGCAAGCCTTTAATCTGGGTGATTTTTCTGAGATGGTAAAAGCCATTCCAGACTGCACTTGACACCTGAGCCACAAATGTCAGCATCCCATCCAGAATGACCCCCAGATTCTTCACCTTGGCAATGGGCACTAAACTAGAGATGCCAAGCAATATGCTGGCTGACTCCTCAGGTGACTTCTGCACCCTGCCAATGACCAGGCTCAATTACCAGTACCTCCATTTTGTCTGAGTTAAGTCTAAGACAGCTACATGACATCCAGTCCTGAATCTCATCCAGGCACAAATTTAGCACCTTGATTGCATCTGTTGTCCTGGGTGCCAAGGGCAAATACAGCTGGGTATCATCAGGATAGCAATGAAAGCCCAAGTTGAACTGTCTAATCATCCCTTCTAGGCACAGCATGTACACCATGAACAGAATGTGTGAGAGGACTGAATCCTGAGGCACACTACAGAGCAGGGGCTTCAGGAGTGAGGAGAAACTCCCCATCACCACTCTCTGATTCCTATCTCTGAAGGATTCAAACTATCAAATGACTGTGCCAGTGAGTCCACAGATCTGCCTGATGATCCAACAACAACCTATGGTCCACAGTCTTCCAAGGGGAGCAAGGCTTTAATCTGGGTGATTTTTTCTGAGATGGTTAAAAACATTCCAGACTACAGTTGATATCTGAGACTGAAATGTCAGCATCTCATCCAGAATGACCCCCCAGATTCTTCACCTTGGCATAGACCACTAAACTAGAGGAGCCAAGCACTATGCTGACTGACTCCTCAGTGACTTCTGCACCCTGCTGATGACCAGGCTCAATTACCAGTACCTCCATTTTTTCTGGGTTAAGTCTAAGGCAACTAGATGACATCCAGTCCTGAATCTCATCCAGGCACAAATTTAGTACCTTGACTGCATGTGGTATCCTGGGTGCAAAGGACAAGTATAGCTGGGTATGATCAGGGTAGCAAAGAAAGCACAAGTTGAATCATCTAATGATGCCTCCTAGGGACAACACATACACTGCAAACAGCATGGTTGAGAGGCTCAAACCCTGAAGCACACGACAGAGCAGGGGCTTTGGGAGAGAGAAGAGACTCTCCATCACTGACCTCTAATTCCTATCTCTGAGGAAGGACTCAAACCAGCAAATGACTGTGCAGATGAGTCCACAGTTCTCCCTAAGATGATCAACAACTCATGGGTCCACAGTGTTAAACACTGAGGAGAAAGCAAAGAGGATGAGAACTGACCACTCTCCCCTTCTGCTCACCCTAAAAAGGTCACTGTTCACCCCAACCAACATGATCTCAGTGCTATGCCTTCACCTAAACCCATAGTGGAGAGGTTCATAGATATCAAAAGCCATCTGATGATACCCAAGTCTCTGTGACTGCTTTCAGGTCCACGTATCTGTCTGCCACTACACCCTAGATGTTTCCTACCTTATTGCCCAGGCTCTTGGAGTTGATACAGACAACGATCCAAGATGTCTGTTGTTCTCAACCCCTTCTTCCTTCCCCTGTGGATGTTTTGGATATTAACTGCTGACCAGCTATACTCTGTGCTGGGTAGGTATATCCTGGTCTGACTGACTTGCAGTGATATCCTCACTGCAGAAAATGCCTAATATTCCAGGTGCAAGAGGATTTCAGGAGAATCATGCACCAGGATACCATTCAGAAAACCTCCTTCAGAAGTCTGAATATAGCTACCTGACTGGGATAACTCTCAACAGGTGTTTATCCTTGTCAGAGTTTCAGGCTTTCTTACTTAGGTTCTTCGGTTATTAACTTGTAGGAGCTTTTTGGTCAGGACAAATGATAATGTCGGTATAAGAGAGGTACTATTTATTAACTACTAACACACAAAAAACAGTGAGGTAATTTTCCAGACCATAATTACATCTAGTACAATACAGCACTAAATACAATCAGATAAACTTGTCCCTTTTTGTGTACCTCAAGCACGTAAGTGCAAATGAACATGTTGATATGAGAGTTGCTAAAGATAGGTGTGAGGGGTGCCAGCCCAATGGCCAGTGGTGCTGCAGGGGCCAGTCTGTGGCCAACAAATCAGCAGGCAGTGTCCTGATGACACTGGTTTGCTGAAGGGGCTTGTCTCAGCAAACATTTCAAATGAGAGAGCTGATGCTGCATGTGGCTCTGTCCTTTGAAATATGAGCCATTCGGCTGTGGCTTAGTGTGTCTTTCCTTAATAAACATCATCCCCTTTCTCTGCTGTCACTTAGTGTGTCTTTCCTGGTTAAACAATTTCCCTTTACCCTTTCCGACACCAGGATTCCCATTCCTGGTGTCGGATGCGTCCCCCCAACCTGTTTATATACCTAGCCGACATCGGGGTGCCCAACCCTCATGTCAGCATCCCCCTTCCCACCACTATTATGGCACACTGGGATCCCAACCCAGTGTGCCTAAATTCATATTAATTTTTTTACCTGTAAATGAAGGAAACCTTCCCTTGCTGTCTTTTTTTTTTCACCTGTAAAAATGAAAACTGTCCCTCATTGTCTCTCCGTCCCACTCCCCATCCTGACCCTCCCTCTGTGCACCCACCTCCCCTTACCCCATACTTACCCTCCAAGGTCGGTGGACACGATCTTCTGTGGAGTGGGACACATCTGCTGTCTTCAAAGCCGACTGGCAAACTGAAAGAATGAAAGGTAAACTGTATAATGGGAGTCAATGGGGGTTTCAACTTATGTTGATATCTCAGCCATTTTTAGGAATTTTGGCCCCATATTTTTAACATGGGGTTCTTGGGACCCCACCTCATGAACATGTCATTGTCATTTCATTCCTCGGTCCCTAAAGGTGATTTCGCTGTCACTGCATGGAATAACCTTTTGGGACCGAGTAACAAATCAACAGTGCCACAGTTTATGAGGTGGGGTCCCATAAAGCCCATGTTGCAAATTTGGTGAAAAAATTCCCAAAAATGACTGCATTATAAGAGTGCATTGTGCAGTTTCTACCCACATTCGTAACTTCACCAGTTTTTAATATTTTCACTACAGATTTTCAACATTGCCATTTTTCACACCTCCTTATGAACAGTACAGCTTTAATTTTTCACATCCTGCCTGAAATGTTTTTTCTCACCAGTTGTGCAGAATGGCACAGTCGCAGTGCGAAATCAATTTTCAGGATGGATTAACAAAATCACAGTGCCACTGTTCATGAGGGGAGGTCCCAGAAAGCCCATGTTGAAGATTTGGTGAAAAAATTCCCAAAAATGACCGCGTTATGGGTGTGCATTGCACAGTTTCTATGCACGCTCATAACTTTGACAATTTCTCATGTTTTCACTCCAGACTTTCAGGATTGCCATTTTTTCATACCTCTTCATGAACATTACAACTGTCATTTTTCTCATCCTGCCCAAAATGTGGTTTAGCACCTTTGCAGCATAATGGCGTAGTCGCTGCGCGAAACTACCTATTGGGAAGAGTAACAAAATTATAGTGCCACTGTTCATGAGGTGGTGTCCTAAAAAGCCCATGTTGAAAATTTGGAGCAAAAATACCAACAAACCTCTGGGGTGCTGGGGTTTCCAACTGTAATGCCGCATGCCCCCCACCCTGTAGAGACTGACAGGCATCGGGCGTGTGCCTTAGGGTCGTTGGCCATAAGACTCACACTATTCCACCCCACTCCCACCCTGAAGCCAGTGACATGCATCAGGGTGTGCCTTGGAGTCTCTGGCCCAAACATTCACCCCATTCTCCTATACTGCAACCATATCAGCTTATTTCATTATGGAATGGAGTGGGCGTTAGGGCCAAAGACCTCAAGACACACTGCGATGCCTGTCAGTATCTGCAGAGTGAGGGTGGAATGATGTGAGAGTTATGGCCAATGACCCAAAGGGACACCCCCACAATGCCTGTCAGTCTCTGCAGGGTGGGAGTGGAGGGATGTTTCATGCCACCTACCTTGATTTTTGGAAAAGCCTTCAACAATGTCCAACATAGAAGGTTGATTAACAAGACGAGTAGTCTGTCAACGGGGCACAAGCTGACAAACTGAGTTAAAAACTGGTTGATGGACAGGAGGCAGAGGGTGGTGGTAATGGGATCCAAACCGGTGAGAGGGGGTGATCAGCGGGGTACCTCAGGGATAAGTCCTGGGACCAGTCCTGTTCAATGCCTTCATTACAGACATTGTGGAAGAGCTAGAAGGAAAGGTCTGTCTGCCTGTTTGCAGATGACATCAACATCTGCAACAGAGTGAATACTCCAGAAGGGGTGAAGAAAATGAGCAGGGACATGGAGAGACTTGAAAAATGGTCTGAGGAGTGGCAACAGAGGTTCAGTGCAAAGAAGCCCAATCAATGCACCTGAGAAAAGGGAAACATGTAGAGATTTGCAGGATGGGGGTGGAGGTGGCGATGATCACCAAGGAAGAAAGGGACCTAGGAGTTATCAGTTCTGAGGACCAAAAGGTGTCAAAGCAGAGCACACATGTTGTGGCATGCTGGGGTGCATAGGCAGAGGTATCACTAGCAGAAGGCACGAGGTGGTGATGCCATTGTATAATGCACTAGTGAGACTCACCTACAGTACTGTGTGCAATTCTGGAGGCCACAAATGTGCAAGGACATTGACAGGGTGGAGGCAGTCCATAAAAAGGCAACCAAGATAGTACATGGTTTGCAACACAGAACATATCAGGAGAGATTAAAAGGACATCAATATGTACTTACTGGAGGAAAGGTGGGAGTGGGGGAACATGATAGATACATTCAAATACCTCAAGGGCATAAACAAGGTGCAGAGGTGGACATCTTTCAATACACCAAATGTTCGGTATTGACAAATGCTTGTTTCTTATCCTAAAAAAAAAAAGAAAATTGTCCATCATTGTCCGCTGTGTAACCCCCCTTCCCTAAACAGTATACAGACACTGGGGGTGCCCAGTCCCCTAGTGTCCACATCTGTCCATCCATTGTTGTATGCTGTGTAAACCCCCCCAAACAGTATGCAGACACTGGGGGTGCCCAATCCCCCAGTGTCCTCATCTGTTCAGCAAACTCCTAGAAAAAAAAACTGTCCCCTTTAATTTTTTTTCCCTGTAAAAAAGAAAAATGTCCATCATTGTCCATGCCACAGTTACCCAACCCCCTACCCTCCCACTCAGGACCCACCACCACACACCCCTGTACCCCATACTTACCCACCGGAGGTCCATCGCTGTGATCTACCTTGGACTGCGGGCACGTCTTCGCTCTTCAAAGCCCAACCGCGAACTGAGATAAGTGATTCGATGTATTTCAGTGGTGTTTTCGGGGTCAGTGTATTTCACCAGGATTTTCAACTTAGTAGCATAACTTGGCCATTTTTAAATATTTTTGCCCCAAATTTTCAACATGTTTTTTCTGACCCCACCTCACAAACAACTTCACTGGAGCAATTTTCAAACATCCCCCACCCCATGACACCAGTGCACACGACGAACATTCGGCATTGACAAATGTTTGTTATTATCTAGCCCTTGTTTCTTCTGATGAGGAAAATTCAAGGTACTTTTCAGCTTGGTAACGTTTCTTGGTTCAAGAACTTCCAGGACTTGCATTCTACACTGAAACCCCATAAAACTTTAAAACCTAGCAAAAATAACAATAACAGCATTTGCTAAATATACACATACATTATTATGCAATATCAGGGTATCTTATTATCGGTATAATTTCTTAACTGGTTTAGACTTATGTCGCAATAAAAAATACAATATTCATTAGGGAAAAAACAAATCAATCACTTCATTTTGCATATACTAGGAAAAATTAGCAATTTGCATATAACATACACAACGTTCACTCATGAAATTAATTTCTGTTCCCGGAGTTCAACAAGTATTATGTATATCATTTAATTTTAATGAAGTCATTTGAATTTGTATTCTACAATTGTTAAAGATATCCAGAAAAACATGCACAAACAACTTTCTAATGCTTTTTTTTTGCAAATTGCTGCACCATAGCACATCCACACTTTAAGATAAATATCCCCTATGACTAAAGTCAAATTTGACTAATGGCATTAACCCTGAAAATCTTCATTATTGCATTTGATTTATTTTTATTTATTTTTAAAACCTATATACTAAGTATCCCTAAGAACACCTATTGGGGTTTAGAAGCGCTGATAATAAATTTTGAAAAACTCTGACTATGAGTGTACTCAGTTTTTTTTCTAGATGAGCTGAGGGTGAATCACACAAAGGTTTACTGCTGTCCTGAGAGCATCCAAGATGCTACAGGTACTTTAACTGTTCCCTGATGATTTGTTCTTATTCTTATGGTTCAGCAATGGGATCCTAGTCACATGCTGCTTTCCTTGGGACATGAATAAAAGGGAACATTTTGCCTGTATTCTATTTTTCTTCTTTTTTCCACAGGAGCTTGGATGTCAAATCCAACCATATTGAGAATTTTAAGCACTGCTAACATCAGATATTTCCCATGTTCTTTCTGCACCCAACCAATTAATTAATGAATTTATTTATTTAATTTTGGTAACCTGGCAAGCCCTCTGGGCCTCGTGGGTCCCTATTTCAGGGGCGACCCAGAATTCGTTACATAAAGTAGGATATTCTCACATATACAGTACACGTGTGAGCAGACAACACTTGGTCACATTCAGGATAAATCACAACAGAGTATTAGACAGGGTAATTGTCAATTTAATGGATTTTTTGAGAAAAAACACTAAACTGCTATGGCCTCACTGCTGCCAGTGGTACTGTCTCCTCAGCTTCGGCAATTCTGGAGCAAAGGAAATCACTTCATTGATAATTTCTGCTTGTTTAAGAGATCATCAAAGCTATGTTCTTCGGCCCTATGCTGCTTATTTCCTTATGCCATTGTCTTTGTGATGCAGTTTGTTCTCTTCCCAAGACAGTAGTTCACTTCAAAATCTCACATGCAGCCCCACCCAGATTAACCACTCATCTATGTGAGTATTCAAAGATTACTAAACACAGGGAACCCTGCCAATCTGATTACAGGGCAACCCTAGAAACTGGCCAACCAAAACCCTACTTCAGGTCCCATGCATGTGCATGGTATGCCAAATAGAGACAGAATTTCTTAATGCAATATCCTTATTTATGACCTTTTTTTTTGTTAACAAAATGAAGTTAAAGAGACTGCATTCCTTTTTATGTTTGCTGCACTTGCACTTTGGGACAAGTACAAGGGGATTTTGTTGGGGGGGGCGCACTGCTGAATCCATTGCAGTTGAAACTGCAAGGGGTTCGACTGTCTACAGCAATCACCACACACACTGTGGCCATGACACAACTTACTGCTTGCTGGCCTGTACTTCCAAAAAAGAAGCCACTTCAATCAGAGAGGGCTTCGCCAGCCAGCAAGCAACTGATCAGCTTTCAACACTTGTTACCAGAATAAATTTGAAATTGCCAGCGAGAAGGGAGTGGTGCAAGTCAGTTGTCTCATTGTTCTGTTAACCACCACAGCATTCCAGTTCCTTGGCACAATATGTGGTCCCCATTCTCCATAGTGGAAGCAGCTAGTGGTGGTTTTAAGTGTCCCTAGATATATTTGTTGCAGGTTACCCCCCACCCCCGCTGTGGCTGGCGGTGCCTGTTGGAGTACAGCGTGATGCAGGACAGAGAGGAAGAGCAGCGCACCATAGTCCTGTCAATGTCAGCTTAACTGAGTGCAGCACGGAGAGAGAAAGACAAGTGCCACAGGGAGTGACAGCGACAAGGGCAGAACTTCCTTGTACCCTGGTGATAGTGGCAATGCGGTCTGGCAACTGACAGAGAGACACACAGTGGGAGGCACGTACTGTACAGTAAGAGTGGTGCAGTGTGCTGTCTATCTCTTATCCAGAATGGTGCCCTGTGACAGTGTGTCCTTGCACCCCTCCCTTATGTTCTGTCTGTGGTCTGAAGAGTTTGTCCTGTAGTCACACAAATCCCCCTGCTGCTGACAGTGTGTACTATTCTGAGAGAGAGAGAGAGAGAGAGAGAGAACTTGGCTGATATTAGCATAGGAGTGGTAACGTGTTTATTAGGCTGAATCACTCATCAGGCTCCCCTCCTGTCTCCTCATACACTAGTGATCCCTGCATTCCTGTTCCTTGCTGTGTACCTTTCCAGTCTTGGTGGCTGTGCTGTCCCATCCTGGTCACTCACTGGATCGCTCAGCAGGCTTGCTGTTCTCCCATCGCCATCCATAGGAAATGTGGCCCTGATGTAAGAAAACCCCCTCCTGACCAACACTGATTGTGTCCCCTGTGCAATTGTTTTTTTTCTATCTGTGACTGTGTGCAGAAGTGAAAGACAGTGAGACACAGACTGAGAGTTGCAGAGGTGTTATTATTGGGTCCCTGTCATGCTGTAAAGAGTGGTTGTTCTGTCATCTGTGTCTGTGTTGCATGATGGGGTCCTGACATACACAAGGCAAACTCTTCTGAAATGCGTGCCACAGTGATAGAGTAGCAATGGATTCTGAATTGTGTGACACAGTAACAGACAGTAGCAGCAGGTGTGACTAGCACTGCACACTTGGTTTCAGTTTTTTCTGTCTGTTGCTGTGTCCTGTCTGATGATGTCCACAATCTGATAATCAAAATTCCTTTTCCTGTTGTGTCTGCTACTACAGCTATCCAAGTGCAGTGGTTCCTGACCTTCAAGCACCATGGCAACGACTTCGGATCAGGTGAGACAGTGACACGGCATGAACAAATAGTGGTGTAGGTGGCTGGTGCAAGGTTTAGACTACAGCTGGATACTGGCCACTAGGGCATTTTGTGTGTGGGGGGGGGTGATAAGTGGCTGTGCTGTGCCTCCCTTCCCCAATAACACTTTCACTTCTCTTTTCTTGTTTATTAATTTTATTTCATGTTGCATAAAAAACATGTTGCATAAAAAATACAGTCTTATGGAACCTGAGAACCATCTCCAAAAAACTGCCCCAATACATTACAGACTGTCTTCCTATAAAACCAGTAGGCAATTACACCCTGAGAAGTTGCAAATCTCTCCTACTGATGGTTCCCAAAGTTAACTTTCACTTTGGCAGGACTGCTATAAGCTTTACACTGTCCTCCTTATTGAGTAAATTGCAAAAAAAACTGAAACTGAGGTCACCCATCGGCATCTCATCTTTCAAGCTCTTATATTTACGTCTCCGAAATGATCAGAGCAATTGTTTCCCATGACCATGAATTGTCATCATGCTAACCTGTACCATTTAACCATGAATGAATTACTTCTAGTACTTGTCTCCTCCTTGGCCCTGGTCTGTCATCATGCTTTCATGTAACACCTTGATGCCTCTGTCCTCCCTTTGATACTGGTCTATCTTCCCACTTTCTCCAGCCTTCTTTTCGCAACTCTGTACTGCACTCATCCACAATCTACATGCAATCATACTATAAAAGTCCTAACTCCCCTTTCCCTCTCCCTGTAGGCCCCCACTGCCGCATCAGTTCTACCGACCTATCCTTGGGACTTCACCTTTCACAATGTTTATCCTTCACTAACATATTACATACCCCTCCTGGTACCCCACCTGCCATTAGTTGGTGGTTCTCCAAGCCATTTTCATGGCTAGTACTAGTGACTGCCCCTGGTAAATGAACGAACTGGTTCTTCTATACAGACAACATGGTTTATATACAGTTGCATGGTTCAGTGGTGGACCTGCCCTCTTGTATTTGAATCCTCCTCTGTTATGGCAAGCCTTGTCTTCCTTTTATCATTTGACTCCCCTATTACTGCACCATTGTGTTTGTGTTTATATACTTACTTACATGTATTTATATGTTTTTATGATGGATGTTACCCGACCCTGTTCTAACCAGGTCCATTTTGTAAAAGAGCTCTGCTCAATGATGTTCACCTGGGTAAATAAATATTTTGATTGTTTGATTATTTCTTTCTTTCTCCATATGTCTGTCTCATTCTCTATATCAATATTCTCCTGTTTTACCCTGACTCATTTTCTATTTAAAGCTCCCTTTTTTAACTCCTGTGCTGTCCTATACCTCTTTTACTCTCTCTGTCTCTGCTCTTGCTACTCTATTTTCTCCATATTAACATATTTTTCTCCTTAACAGGTCTGGCAGGATGCTGATTCCTCCACCATTAAATAAGTATTACTTTACATCTATCCTGTCCTAGCCTTCCTGTTTACTCCTTAAGGGCTATAGATTCTTTGTGACCCCTTTTCCTGTATTTTATTTTACAGGTCTGATGGATGTCATCCTTCAAGGCTCCTATCTCAGGATCCCTGTACCCAGGTAAGAGACCATCTATGTATGACCTATACTTGTTGGGTTTACTGCAATGGTACAGCCGTGCCTATTACCGTGCATGTGTGAAAGTGTGTGTATGTTTATTAAGGTGACACATACTGCAGCACTTGACGTAGGTGGGGCCTCGGCCCTGTTCTCATCTCCACCGATAGGATAGTACCCTGGAACCATCAAAGTTGAAGTCCCCCGCGTGACAAAGCCAGGAATGGGAGTGCCGTCCTCCTCAATCCTGATGACTCACATCCAGAATTGGCCTGGTGGACCAGGTGGTGGCAGGGACAGGTGAAGGTGAGCAGGGCTTCATGAAACCTTTGTTGACCATTTTTCCATTTTCTCCCCTTGGATCCACTGCTGTGGTGGCATGTAACCATACACGTAAAGGTGCTCACATGCAAAGGATCTTCAGTCACTCCCTTCGATGTTGTTCAAACTTCCTGTGCTACCTCCAGGCCTCCTTTTGTAGGCAGCCAAGGGCCAAATCAGCATGCTTTCCCACAGGGCCTCAGCCCTCCATGCCACTAGGGCAATCTCATACCACAGCAATGTTTTTATTGCATGAAAGTTTGCTAGCTGTTAGCTAGGATGCATGCTGTGCTCAACAGTTGCCACAGGTTGTTTGAGTGTATGTTTGTGTGTGTTTGTGTGTAGGATGCATAGTCTGCAAGGATTTGTTAAGCAAGCAATAACACCCGACAGGGTGGGGGGTATTGAGCTATACCACACAAGATGTGTTTTCACACCTCTAGTGCAAAATGACATTTCAGCCAATATACCATAAATGGTACATGTCACAAAAAAGAGGCACATGCCAGCAGAAAATGTTCAGCATTGACAAATGCTTGGTTCCAGTGTGGTTTCTGATTTGCTTGTGTTTATAATGTGGCACACAGAATGCCATATAGACCCCATTGGAAAATCACCAATGTATTTGTGGCTTTTTTTCTGTGTTAGCATCATCTGTAAATCCTCAAACTTGTTCATTGTTTGGGTCAGAATCTAGGAGTATTTGTGCCAGTCTGAATTGTCGCTCTTTTACATTCTTGACTGTCGGATAATATGCTTTTAGTTAAGAAATATGACTGGATCACATGTCCTGGCTTGCTTTTTCACTTACGATATGATAGTTTACTGGGCTAAGTCTTTACAGAATTCAACAGGGAGCTTTCCAGTGTGGTATCAGTTTTGCAGTATACTTTCCAATGCATTGGAAAATGGATGAGGTCAAAGCCAGATGTGATTTTTAAGCTGATACTGCTAGTTCCACCATCACATCACCTTTTCTGTTTATCACGGGCCTTACTCAGACTATCATTCATCGACTTGTGATGGTTTTGCTAGCATTGTAACCTTTTATAACTGACATTATCTGGGGGAATGGAGTCTCTTTCTAAACAGTCTCCATAGGTTCTCTTAAAGGTTGACACAAATTAATTTCTGCTGTAGAGTAACAGGTGAACTAATCAGTATATAGGGCAGACATGGAAATGGACAAGTCAAAGCCATCCTCTCGACTTAGGTCACTTGCATGTGCATGGTATGCGAACTAAGGATAGGATTCTTAATGTGACACCCTTGTCTGTGAACTTGTAATTTTTTTTTCAAAATGGAGTTAAAAGGATAGCATTTCTTTCTTCCAGCATGGTTTCCGATTTCTTTTTTATGTTTCCTTGCATCAGCACAAGAAACATCTTGTGCTGGAATGACATTTCAGAGGTGTGTCAGGGACGAGTCCAATGCAGAGTGATCTATAGTGGGCTTGTCCCTCACAGACCAATGACCACTGAAACTGAGTGTGATGGTGATCGGAATTTCACAGCAGGAAGCGTCCTGTAGTTGAAAGAAATTAAATGTTCCAATAAGACAGAGTGCTTCATTACTTTCATTTACATAATGCCGGTTGGCAAGCAGCATGCGGGACTACCCCTATTACCATTCTCCCTCGTATTGCTGGCTGTATTGGTCCCCATCTTGGTGTCCCATCCTGTTCCTTCCCTTTGACCCTGGTTTCCCTTTCCCGGTACCTTATATTTTGTTCCACCTCTGTCTTCCGTGGCCTCTTTGCTGAGCTTTGGGCTACTGCTCCTTCCACTGCCAGTGCTTCCGGGTTGTTTTTCTCCCGTTGTGAATGCCATGCTCAGAGCCCCCCTTTGGGCTCTGTTTTCCACTAATTTCCGCCCTTCATCACTTGTAGTTGTTGCCTCGCCTGCTTTCTTCGTCCTCTGTCCTGACTCCTGCCAGGACACCTCTTTCTACCTTCTGCATTGTTCCCCTGTCCATTTTGTGCACGTGCTATTCCGGTCCTCCATGTTGCTCTTTTCCTTTCTGCTGCTTTCCCCTTAACCACCCAGTTGTTTCTTCTCTCTCTTGGACCCATGCCGTGGCAATATTTGGCCAATTGGGCCCAACCTCACTAATACTTACAAAAATAAAAGATATGTAGCATTAATCCAAGCTAAGAACACACCCACACCTATTCTGCTACCTGTACCATTGATCTTATCAGGTCATCCCTCCTGGAACAACACCCAATGAGTAAAGTGCATAAAAGGGAATATAGCCAGATGTCTGATTCCAGCAAAGTATGACTCTGCCTGCAATTGCACAATGACTATTGGCTAACTGAAGTTATGAAAGGAAATTCCTTTTGAAGCACCTCAGCTGTCTTAAGTCATTCTTAATCATATTTGGAGCTGTTTATAGCTGATGTTGTAAGTTTATTTAGTACAGCATGTGTTTTACTCACTGACTGTTGTTCCCTAAATGGAGTTCTTGGAACCACATAGTCAGCCAGAAGTTATTCAGAAAAAGAATTTGGTAACATATGCTATCATTTTAGCAGAATAAACCTCTTACAATTGTAAAAGGCTTTTAAAACGTATAGAAAGGTGGTACTTCTCAGTTGCAATGGTAAATAAGCGCCAGGCTGATACATGTCATGGCTAGTGTTATCAGAATAGCTTTGCTTATGTAGGACAACAAGGGAGTATCCTCATTCTCCTGTATAACTCGAAGTAGCCTTCAATCTCCTAGCGATTGCTGCAGGTACAGTAGTCTTAACAAAAATGATCTTTTATTGTATCTGGGTGACATACTTTTATTCCTAACAAGTATGGAAGAGTTGCTTCCTGTTGTGTTTGAAAAATAAACTGTTCTCACAAATAGGAATATTAAGTAATTACAACCACGTAGAGTGAAATGCATTTTAAAGTCACTAGTACTTTGCGTCATTTTCTAACACTAGACTACCATTTCTTAGCTGTATAGTTGCAAATGACAGGACAGAACTGAAATCTACAAAGTACAGAGTGGTCTTAGCCAGCAAAACATTTTGTTAACTCAAATGACCTTTGTGTAACCTCTAAGAAGTGCAACCATGACAAAGTCCTTCCTCATAAGTGTGTCTGCCTGGGACTGTACTCACATGGTTCTGGTCATTCTTGGGAGATTGAGAGAGTTCAGTGGTAATGGGTTGTTTTGTATCGGGGCCAACAGCCCTTGACTGTGGCATTCCTCTCAGAGGTCAATCCTTTCACAATGCTATGCACCACATATATGAGGCCTTTGGGGGAAACCATTACATAGTAACTTGGTACCATACTAAGTTACGGTCAGAAGGGACACTAGGTCCATCATGTCCCCACACCCGTGCTTCATAAACAAGGATGGAAAAAATATTCTGCACAAACCAGCACCAGCATAGGAGCACCCGAGAGTGACCCAGAGTGGAGAGTTGAGTAAAGTGGTGATAACACAGAATGATGAGTAAGGGCGAGAGGGTTGGAGAAAGATCAGAAGCGAGGATCCAGGCACCGGGCACTCACGGGTGATAGCATACCCGAAGTGCCGATGAGGAGATGAGGAGGAGGAGGAGCGAGCAGCCTGGAGCCCAGGTGGAACACAGAAGAAGAGCAATGGTACAGCAGAACAAGGTACGGGGAAGAGAACAAAAGTGGATGGGGCAAGGGAGGATGGGGAGAATGAGCAGGTGGCTGGAGGTGGCCGAGGAAACATGAGCAAAAGCCAAAACAAGGTGATGGGAGGGGAATGAGGAACATAGATACATAGACAGTGTCTGCAGATAAGGGCCTATGGCCCACCCAGTCTGCCCATTTGAGCTTGAAAGTTCAGTTTATGTTTTCCTAGAAGTCTGTTGCCCCTTACCCCTGACCTCCAGAATTCCTTTATGTCTATCCCATGCATTCTTAAATCCCGTGATTGTTTCAGCCCCCACCACTTCCTCTGGCAGGGTGTTCCACTTGTCCACCACCTGTTCTGTGAAGAAATTCTTCCTCACGTTTCCTCTGAATCGTCCTCCCTCCAACTTCATCCCATGCCCTCTAGTCCTGGAAAATCTTTTTCTCTTAAAAATAGTGTATTCCTGCACCCTGTTCCTCCCTGTAAGATACTTGTATGTCTCTATCATATCCCCTCTCTCCCTCCTCTCCTCCAGGGAGTACATGTTCAGTTCCTTCAACCTGTCCTCATAGGACTTGTGATGCAATCGATGTACCATCTTTGTTGCCCTCCTCTGAACCTTCTCTACCCTGTCTATGTCCTTACGTAGGTAAGGTCTCCAGAACTGTACACTGTACTCCAGAAACAACGGTGCCTCTGGCCACAACGAAGAAACAAATCCTGGAACAGTCCAGGAGAAGTGGCCTTTTAAGGCCTGATTGGGGACTGACATTGTTGCTCTGCCCATTGAACCACAGGCATAGCCTTACCATAGTAATACCTCACTCCTTCTGCTGTCAGTACCTCTTTGTATGCACCTCAGCACCCTGTTAGCCATACTGTATGCCTTGTTACCCTGGGTTGATTGTTTTAGGGAGTCACTGATGAAGGGCCCTAGGTCTCTTTCCTCAGAGGTCGTGCCTAGCTTTACCCTCATCCAATACTCTGTCATGGAGTTCTTGTTCCCTATGTATCAGCTTGCACTATGTGGGATTGCATTTCAACTGCCAAACCTTTGACCATCTCTCTAGCCTTTGCAAGTCTCTTTTCATCTCCCTAACCCCCTACTCACTGTCCACACTGCCAAAGAACTTAGCGTCATCTGCAAAGAGACACATCTTCCTAAATTCCTTCTCTTATGTCATTGATGCACATATTGAAAAGGACTGGACCCAGGAAAGATCTTTGTGGCACCCCACTTGTGACCTTCCTCTCTTCTGAGTTGACTCTGTTAACCACAGCCTTCTGCTGTGTTCCTTCCAACCAGTTTCTCACCCATCTAACTGTGTCCTTTGTTTCACCCAGACCCTCTAGCTTCTTTAGCAACATTCTGTGAGGCACTGAGTCAAAAGCCTTGTTGAAATTGAAGTAGAGTAAATCCACAGCATGTTTCTTATCCACTACCCTCATTAACCAGTCAAATAATTCTATCAGGTTAGTCTGACAAGACCTGCCATAAACCTGCTGTTTACTAACATGGAGTCCATTGCTCTTCAGGGAGTCCATGAGGTCCTCATTGACTAGTGTCTCTACCAGTTTAACCACAACAGAGGTAAGACTGACAGATTTGTAGTTATCGGGTTGCTCCCCCCCCCCGCTTACTGAGAGGGACTACAATATGTCGACTAACCTCCAGTCTTTTGGAACTACCCTGTCTCAACTAAGCTGCTGAATAGCCCTATTAGGGGTTCATTTGGTTCCACTGACAATTCCTTGAGCATCCTTTGATGACTCTCATCTAACCCCCAGGGCCTTACATATCTTTAGGGTTGCTAATCCGTTCTGAACCCTTTCACTGGTAAATACTTGCTGCCTCATATCAGGGAGTTCCCTTACAGCCACCTTAATGCCATTCTCTGGTAAATGCCCTCTGTCTTGCCTTGTCAATAAGGAGCAGAAATAGTAGTCATTAAGAATGGTTGCTTTCTGCATGTTTTCCTTAGTTACCCTACCTCTCTCTGTTAACCTAACAAAATTCTCTTTCTTTCTTTCTTTCTTTCTTTCTTTCTTTCTTTCTTTCTTTCTTTCTTTCTTTCTTTCTTTCTTTCTTTCTTTCTTTCTTTCCCTAATATAGCTAAATAACTGCTCCCCCCATTAACTCCCTCTGCAATACACAGCCCTGTGTTTGCTTTGTTTCTCTGACCAACCTCTTGATTTCTCTTGTTCTTATTTGGTACTCTCTCCAGTCTTCCTTCAATTACTATTCTCATACAAGATTTTGTTGCCTTGAGAATGAAACCCATGCTTTCTCCCCATCTTTACTCCACATCCCTGATGCAGCCCACTTCGACTAACCTGCCCCAGACCAGCTCCCTCATTTGGTTGAGATCTGCCATTCTGCAATCTAGGACTTCAGCATTTGATGAGGGCTTACTTGTTGTAAGGGCCAGGTTGAATCATATAGAGTTATGGTCACTGGACCCTGGTGCCTCCGCTACCATCACTCCTCCTATCACTTATGAGTTAGTGAGCACAACATTGATAATGGCAATCTGCCTGGTGGATTCCTTAACCAGTTGCACCCACAGGCAGTCCTCCAATCTCTCCAGAAGGACCTGACTTCTCAAGCTCTTGGCTGCTGGAATGACCCAATCAATATCTGGTAGATTTAGATCTCCTACCACCACCTCCTCTTTTGCCATCCCCTGTCTAGTTCTGCCCATAGCTCCTTATCTCTCTATTCCCTCTGTCCTAGATGTCCATAGATCACTTCTATCCATAGTTTCTTATCTGAGGATTTCATGTGCTGAACCACAGCAATTTTGTTTCTCCATTACCGGCCCTGATGTTTGCATCCTCCATGATACCTTCCCTGACTTATAAGGCTATGCTTTCTCCTTAACCTTTTCTTCTATCATGTTTAAGCATACTATAGCCTGAAACTGTCATGTCCCAATCATTATTCTCTGTGGCTTAAGTTTCTATGATGGCTAAAAGGTCCATTGCAGTGTCTGCCACCATTGCCAGGAGCTCACTCATTTTATTTCCCTGAGTGCTGGCAGTAAAACTGACCCCTTTCAATATTTCTCCTAATCCTTTCTCCTAATACCCTCCTGCTTTTTCCTTTTACTCCTCCCTTATTCTTTCCTAGACTCTTTAATTATTTTATTTTTTATGCTGAATGCTAGTATTGTAAGCTGTCCCTCATTGACCTCTTCATTAATTTAATCTGAACTTCAATCATACTGCTACTCATCTTGCTGCAACATATATGGAAGGCAATACTTGCACATGCTAAGAGGCTGACGAACAAACTTCCAGACCTCATGGTCACAGTACCAGAGGAAAACCTAGACTAGGTGGTTGTGACTGCAACAGCTAGAACACAGTGATCCCAGGATACAATCTGTACAGAAAGGACAGGAAAGAAAAAAAGGAGGGAGTAGTGGGAATATATGTATTGGAGGCTATAAACACCACAAAGATTCAAGGGTCTCACAGTGAAACTGAGTCACTGTGACTAGCAGCCGACACTGTAAATGGGGAGACCATCAGAACAGGAGTTGTATCTAGTTCCTAACGGACGGGGGAAATGGAGAAAAGGATCTACTTGAGACAATACACAAAATGGCAGAAAAGGGTGAAGTGATACTAGTGGGGGATTTTAACCTTACTGACATACAATGGAAAACAACATCCACTGCATCAATGAGAAGAAGGAATTTTTAATTGCCTTGCAGGGTGCAGGTCTAAAGCAGTTTGTTGAGTCACCAACAGGAGACAAAGCCATACTAGACCTCGTTCTTACAAATGGTGAGAGGGTAAAAGAGACTGAAGTATGGTGCCACCTAAGGAACAGAGACCATCGTATGGTCAGTTTCAACATTATCACAGCAGAGGACAACAGTCACTCCAACATTAGGGTCCTAGATTTTAGGAAAGCAGATTTTCAGAAAATGAAAAACAGCTTAGCTGAAATCTTAAAAGAAGAGGGGGGTTGAGGAACTGTGGGAAAACATTAAGGGTGCGATCAAGAAGATCACGGATCAATACACCAGAAAAATAAGCAAAGCAAAAAAGAAAACGAATCAACTATGGCACTCCAAAGAGGTGGCAAGTATAGTAAAAGAGAAAAAGGTATCCTACAAGAAATTCAAAGCAACAAATGAAGAGGAAGACAGGAAATCATACAAAGAGAAGCTAAATAAGGCCAGTAAATTAATAAAGAAGGCTAAAGCACAAACTGAGATGAAGATAGCAGAACATGTAAAAAGGGAGGACAAGACCATCTTTAAGTACATAAGGGAAAACAAAGGGGGAATAGCAAAACTACAAACAGAAGGGAGAATCTAGAAGAGGGGGCTAGGGAGAAAGCAGAAGAACTAAACAGGTTTGCTCTGTATTTACAGAGGAGAGGGAAGGTAATGGACCAGCACTAAGAAGGAACATCACCTCTGAACTAGGGTTGATACAAACCCCATCACAGCAGACCAAGTCTTAAAGGTGCTCAACAACCTGAAAGTGGACAAGGCCATGGGATCTGATGACATGCACCCCAGAATCCTAAAAGAACTAGGGAAGGAACTTGCAGCACCACTAGCAGAACTCTTCACTACATCACTGGTGCATGGGGAGGTTCCAAATGACTGGAAGAGTGCAACAGTGGTCCCACTTCATAAATCTGGCAGTAGGGAGGAAACAGGGAACTACTGCCCGGTAAGCCTCACTTTCATGGTGGGAAAACTGATGGAAACATTACTCAAGCAGAGGATAATATCTTTTCTTGAATCCAGTGGGCAACAGGATCATAAACAACATGGATTTACGGTGGGGAGGTCTTGCCAAACTAACCTAATCGAATTCTTTGACTGGGTTACCAAGACAGTGGATAATGGGGGGGGGGGCAGTGGATGTAGTCTATCTGAACTTTAGCAAGGTCTTCAACTGTGTCCCACACAGAAGGCTGGCAAAGAAGTTGGACTACATGAGGGTGGGGCAGAAAGTGGTGGCATGGGTGAAAAATTGACTGTATGGTAGAATGCAGAGGGTGCAGATAAATGGCACACTATTAGCAGAATGGAGGGTGACCAGTGTGGTTCCCTGGGGCTCCGTGTTGGGGCCTCTACTATTCAATGTGTTGATAGCCAATATTGCAGAGGGGCTCGAAGGGAAGGGAAGGTGTATGTTCACAGATGACACTAAGATTACCAACAGAATGGACTCCCCAGCAGAACAAATGAAAATGGAATCAGATCTAAAGAAACTGTAAGAATGGCCTACAGCATGGCAATTAAAATGCAATGCCAAAAAGTGCAAGGTGATGCATATAGGGAGAGGGAACCCAAAAAGGGAGTGCTTCTTAGGAGGAGTAAGATTAGCAATGACCAGCCAAGAGTGTGATCTGGGGGTTTTAATATCAGACAATTTGAAGGTGAGTAGACAATGCAAGAAGGCAGCACTCAAGGCCAGTGGCTGTTAGGGATGCATTGGGAGGGGAATCATGAGCCAGAGGAAGGAGGTGGTATGCTGCTGTATAGGGCACTTGTCCGTCCCCACCTGGAATACTATGTCCAGTTTTGGAGACTGCACCTCAGAAAGGACATTGACAGAATAGAGACAGGACAAAGGAAGGCAACAAAAATGGTACAGGGAGTTCTCCAAATTTCATATGAGGACAGGTTAAAGGAATTAAACATGTACTCCCACGAACAGAGGAGGGAGAGAGGAGACATGATCAAGAGTTTCAAGTACGTTAAGGGTATAAATAAGGTATATGCTCAGGAATTTTTTGATCCAAAGGAGGGTAGCAGAACAAGGGGTCATGATCTTGAACTAAAAGGGGGAAGTTCAGGACCAATGTTAGAATGTTCTTCACAGGGAGGGTGGTGGATGGATGAAACAGCCTATCCTCGGAGGTCATGGGGGCCAAAACAATCAACAGATTCAAAACTGTTTGGGATAAGCACAAAGGAATTATACAGAAGAGAGGGTAACAGGATAAGCGGGTAGAAATCTATGCACCATGGGCAGACTAGATGGACCATAAGGTCCCTTTCTGCCACCACATTCTATGTTTATATGTTTAGTCCCCTGTTCAAAGGAGTGCTAGCAAGGTTCTGCACCTGCTCTCCTTTCTCAGAGGTTCCCCTGGAGTCTCTCTTCCCTGCAGTCAATTTACCTGTCTAATGTAGACATCAAACTTCTACCCCAGAGAACTGGCCACCTCTCTCATCGGGTGCAAGCCATCACCCTTAAAGAGCCTCCTGTCCTGGAAACCCCCTAGTCCCACACATAGTGGTACCCCTTCTTCTGACACCACCTCTTCAGCTGCCCATTAAACTCCTTAATCTCTTCCTTTCTTACTGAACCATTCCCATTCTCACTGTTCCACACATGGAGGACCTCAGAAAAAGCCAGGGAAGCTGAGTTTGCCTTCAGTCTGTCCCCCAGCCTCTTAGAGTTTTGCTCCACTGTCTCCACAGGCCAGTTTGCCACATTGTTGGTATCCAAGTATACCAGCACCCCCAGCTCCCTTCCCCCTTCTCCGCCATCCTCCCTATCCTAACTATATCCTGTATGGCTGGCGCAGTGGGAAGGCACCTGACCATTTAATTCCCCTTCCCTACTCCACCCAGCACCCTCTCTACTCCTCTGATCATTGAGTCCCCAATCACTAAGAGACTCCTTGCTTACTAACTCCTGCTCACCCTCCCAGGTGCCACCAAGTTGTCCTGTTCATTTTCCCCAACTGGCTCAGAGTCACCCCGATGGAGTCAGGTACCTGAACTTCCTCCATGGGGTGCAAAAGGATTTGCTGTCTGGATGATGTGAGACTGGTCAAATCCTTTGTGGCTGCCCCTGCCACCCTTCCTCCTCCCCTTCCCCACCACACTCCTGGGCTAGTGGGCCTCTGGAGGAGTTGGGGGTGAAGGACTGGTCCCCAGCTGAGGTAGGAACAGATCTGAGATATCTCATCTATTGTTGCTACCGATTCACAAAGGTGCTGCAGATAGGGTAGTCCCCCCTCCTCTACAGCATAACCCTGGGGAAAAGAGTCCTACATTTCACACAACTGACTACCTCCACACTGCATTTCATCTATATTCTGATCCTATGATAACCCTAGACCATTGTTAATAACTTGCTTTCCTCTACATGACTAGTACCCTTAGACTAGAACTAAAAAAGCCTATCTTATATATGGAATTCTGCAATATATGGAGTACTTCCTACACACACACACCCCCTTACTTAATCCCATAATCTTGCTTACACTCTTAACATACACATAATATGCAAAAAATATCAATGTCTATTTCACTTGTATCAAAAAACAATGCTAAGAGTAAATCTCAAAAGACTAGAACTCAGTGGGCTGCTACTTCAGATATTCTATTAGGACCAGAACACTATACCAGGAAAGCTGCTCGTTAGCAACAGCTAGATTCTGGCTAAACATCCCTTTGAAAAAAAAGCTTTTTTTTAAAAAAAGGCAAGAAATCAGCAGACCAGAAAGCTCACGAAACAGCGATGAGCACAATCACAGTACCACTTAATTAACAGGCTACCACATCAACAAGCCAGGAAATTCTGGTCACAAAGACAACACCAAAAAAGGCACACACATAAACTGCCAAACTATTTAAATAAAATAAAATTTACACTATAAGTGATTCACCACAAAACAAATGTGTTAACTCTCCTGCTCCCAACCAATATCAAACACACAAATACCACACCTTCATGAAGGCAACAATTTCCTCCTCCTTCTCAATCCATCAACTGTACGCAAGAAAAAGTATGTAAAATTGGAAAAAAATATGGAAATGTTTCACTTAGTTATGGATCCTCCACATAGACACAGTCACTCTGCTGTTGGCAGCATTCTAGAATTAGAATATAAAATTAGAATTAGAATTCTAGAATATAATGATGATGAAACTGATTAATTAGAATTTTTTTGTTATGCAATTCTCCCTTAAGTAGTGGGTAATCAATTAAAGTTTGTTAGGCAAGGAGTTAGACAAGGTTTGGCAGGAGACCATTAGCAGAATGGCAAGCAAATGGAAAGTATTGATTATGGGGGGGACTTTAATTTGCCAGATGTAGACTGGAGCATTCTAGCCACAGCTACAAGAAGAAGCAGGGCCATCCTCAACTTTCTACAGGGTGCATTTCTCAGGCAGCTGGTACCAGAACCCATTAGAGATGGGGCACTGATGGACCTGGTACTTACAAACAGAGATAGCATTGCAGACTTCACAGTGGGTATTCCCCTGGGCACAAGTGATCACCCTATTTTGGCATATGGCTTGGGCAAGAGAAAAAAAAACACACTAGGACAGATGCCCTGGACTTCCAGAGGACAGACATTAAAAAAAATGTTAGACTTCTTTAGTAAATACCTTGAATGGGAGGATGGCTGGGGGAGTGGAAGCACAATTGAAAAAGATCAGAGGGGCCAGCCAGCAGGTGCAGTGGTTGGATTTCCGCTTGTGATGCCAGCGTTCTGGGTTCGGGAACAAGCCCGGAGCACTGGAGGGCTGGCCGGGGGGAGAAGGATCGAGCATCCTACGACAGCTCTCCTTCTCCGGGGGGAGGGTAGGGGATGAGTCCAGCACCTGCTGGCTCCTAGCGGAGGCTGGGAGTATCACAGGACGCACGGCCCAAGTGGGTTAGGGGAGGGGCGGACGTTGGCGTTAGCCATGATGTCACCACGCTGCTGCCCACAGAAAAACAGGGAAAATCTGCTCTCTGCCCACCAAGATGACAGCTCTCCATTCCTGAAGCACCTCTAGTACCTGGCCAGGGCCTCCTGTTCCTCAGCAGCATCCCCGGGCCCTAATAGAGTGTGTGCTGGGGACTTCCCTCCCCCCGGTGCCGTTCCCCCTCGGAGGAGGGGGACCCGCCCGGTGATAGGGATACACCAGGATATCCCAGGGATCGGCTGCGATCTGAGTACCTGAGGAGGGTTGACTAAGATCAGTGGGGGACGAAGGGAACTTGTGGAGCCTGAAGGAGTGGGGGACGGTGAAGCATGGGAGGTGGTATAAACACATAATGCAAAAAAAGAAAAAGATCAGAGGATATAGCTAAGGCAACAACACACTGTTTGAAGGAACTAGGCAAGGGTAGGAGGATAAAGAGGACATTATGGTTCTCAAAGGAGGTGGCTAAGGTGATAAGAGAGTAAAAAACAGCTTTCAGGAAGTTCAAGAAGGCACCAAGATGGAGGTGCACAGGGAGATATGTCTAGATAAATAAGGTACAAGAGGCAGGAGGGAGGGTGAGGGCAGCTAAGGAGAGGGTTGCCAAGGAGATCAGAAAAGGGGATAAGACTTTCTTCAGGTAAGTGAGTGAAAAGAAGAAAGCAAGGTGTGGGATAGTGAGGCTCAAAAGTGGGGTGGATTGTGCAGAAGAAGATCAAGAAATAGTACTTCTGCTCAATATTCACAGAAGCGGGAAGAACGGACCAGCATGTATCAACAGTTTTTTCATAGTGGAGGGGGGAATAAATCAATATGTACAGTATCAGCAGGCACCAGAGGGAGGGCAGAGTGGCCACAAGTAGATTTTCAGAGGAGAGAGTCTGAAGGGGACTGGAAGCCCAAAAGGAACACAAGGCAATTGGGCCAGATGGAATTCACTGCTGTTTTGCAGAAAAAGATTCACTCACTTTTAATATTCAGTTTTTATATTCTTTTTATTTTAAACACATGGTTTCAGTGCTGCCCGAGTAGCCAACATTTCGAAGGAAAAATTATTTCTTCATCGGGGCAAACAGCTACTATAAGATTAAATAAGAAAAGTATACATAAGTAGTAAATACTCAAAATAATTTTTGTAAACTTATTCACCAAAACATATTATCTGAAATGAATCTCCATAAGCATATATATCTAAATCTCTGAATGAAATGCTTTATGCCACCAAATGTGCTATATGTTCAATCTGTAATATCTACAGCATAAATGAAAAGAGACTGGCACCTGTTAGTAAATGTTTTTTTCCAAATGGAACGTTATCTGCTGCTTTTACCCTGTGCTTAATAAAAAAGAAATTTTATCAAGAAAAGAGCCTCAGATATCAGTGCATGCACTTCTGGGAGTTTACGTTCAATTTGGAAATGCCATTTACTAACAGGTGCCAGTCTTTTTTCATTTATGCTGTCGATACCTTCTTGACGTGACACTGTGCTAGCTAGGCTGTGGTACATCCATACTTTGGAATGGGGAAATTGTTTAACTGGGAAAGGCATACTAAGCCAGAGTTTGTTTCCTGGTACAACCTGGGAGCACAGGGAAGTTAATTGACTTGCTCAGGGTTACATAGTATGCAAGTAGAGGCTAATGGGATTCAAACCCAGATCTTCAGATTTACAGCTCAGTGCCCTTAACCACTACACTATACTGCTGCCTCCAACAAAATACTTGACTCTCAATTTGTAATATGTTTGAAAACTACTGCATATTAAATTGTGAAATAAATTACACTGAATCCCTCCATTTAAATCACTATACAAAATACAAAGGTATGTCACTGGACCCATACCTGACCCGATGAGTCTATGTACATCAACACATCTTTTTCATTCTTTTGTATCTCCTATGTATAAAAAACTACTAATCTCCACACTGTATTCTTTAACACATTTCAACATTATTTCTGTAGCTCTACTTCTATTATATACAAAGGACATTCTGAATACTGCACATTCAAAGACTCTAATAATCTCCATTAACCAACTTTACTCTTTTTTTTAAAACATGTTTTAATGATCACACTGACAATAATGTTTCCACTAATGTGACACAACTTCTGCTTCACTCTCACTTATTTTTCCTCATTATCTCTAGCAGGTTATAGTTTTAATAGCACCGTTCACATAATTGTTAGCTACTTTTTTAAATGTGTCAATATATCTCTCTCTGCATTCACATGACTCCTTTACTGGCTCCGACTCTGAAAGTTTTGCACATACCTATCAGTATGTATTGCTACATTAATACTACAGGGAATCCTATCATCAGCATGTCACACAGTTTGCCACAAGAGCCATAGTACCACCTTATCACTTACATCCTCAAATACATGTATTTTCTTTTACAAAACTAATTCTTTGGTACCTTTTTTAAAACTGCCATGCTGCCTTGTTGGCATATCAGAAGACCAAGTCCACTTCAGTGCTTTCCTTCTGGGGATAAAACGGAAGGGTTTTAAGAGTATTTACATTTCTTGATTATCTCTTTCATCTGCATTTTAATTTAGAAAATCAAAAGCACTTACCCTTGCTCTGCTTGTGGATGAGTAAGCACCTTGTCTGCCAACTATAAAGGTCAACCAGTGCTCTTTTCTCTTTGTTTTTAAAGACAGTGGTTCCTGTGGATGCTCCACTGAGACCTAAGATTGTCATGACACCAGACAGGATTCACCCAAGGGTTATAAAATAACTGAGCATGGTACTAGCTGCCCGTCTGATAATATTATTCAGCACCACATTGGAGATGGGGGAGGATTCAGAGGACTGGAAGATGGACAATGTGGTCCCTCAGCACAAGAGTGGCAGCAGGGAGAATGCTAGCAATGAGAGGCCTGTCAGTCTCAAATCAGTGGTGGGAAAATTAATGGACACCCTGCTTAAAGAGAGCCTGATGGAGTATCTGGAGGCAAATGGGCTGCAGGATTACTGGCAGCACTGGTAGCAAGGTGGATCATGGGAGGGCAGGGGATGTGAACTATTTGGACTTCAGTAAGGCTTTTAACACTGTGCCACTCAGGAGGCAAATAAAGAAACTTTGCAACCTGGGGTTTGGGGAGAAGGTGGTTAGCTGGGTATCAAAGTGATTGAAGGATAGGAAGCAGAGGGGGTGGTTAAAGGCAGTCATTTGGGGAACAGGAGCGTGGCCAGAGGAGTATCACAGTGATCAGAACTGGGTCCTGTCCTCTTCAATGTCATTATAAGTGTGTTACACGAGGCCCCTGCACCCTAATTGGTACCCTCAGAGGTACACCATAGACAGCTAGCACCTAAGCATATCGTATACTAACATATAGGGCTAAGGGCATCTACTGTACAAGAGTAGATGTCAGGATAAGAATGCATATTGTTGTAATACACTTTGCTTGCTAATACATATATTCTTCTATGTATTTTCTGTGTATTTCTTACTTGCAAGATGCCAAGGCATCTGTGTCCTTGGAATAATTATGATATGTAAGTCAGCATTGCCACCTTTTGGTGATTTGTACTACTACACTGAGTTATGTAAGACTCTGTATAAGAACTCTTTTGTTCATAAACTGATGACTATACAGAATTGTATAATGTTATCTTAGACCATGGAGCCACCTCTAATTTAGCCAACAGGGCTCATCTCTGTAACTAGAAATGTTTCTATCTTACAGTAACCATAGTAATTATCATAGGTATATAATGTGATACACTAGTCTTATACCTCGGAGACCTCAGGAGAGACCCCAGGAGACACAGAGAAACCTTGAGGTATAGGGAACGCTTAACACTGGCTCCCAGTTCGTATTGGTAAGAACTGCTCAGGGCAACTGTGATTTATCCTTTTGGTAGTATTAAACTTATTTATTACTCCTATGCAACGTGTCTGTGTTTACTTGCATTCCCAATATTGCCAAGAACCTGAAAGTGAGGTTTAGACCTCCTAACAAATTGGCGACCATGTGCAGGCGATATTTGGTGTTTGTAAGTTTTCACTTGTTGCTAGAACTTTTTCCTTTTCCCACGGGGACAGTAGGTGTACATTCCCATATCACCTCTCCCGTTTTAAACCAGTTTGTAGTCACTTACAAAGTCTGGCTGTCATCCTTTCGAGTGTGGTCGATGCCGACTCGACTCACTCCATTACAGCTTTGATTTGTAAGTCTACAACTTCTACAGTAGCGCGGCTGTGCATAAAGTGTTCCTGCTGTGGATCAATACACAGCATGGCGCCTTTTTCACAATTTGATTTTTCGTTCCCTTCCACAGAATGGCCATGGTATCAAATATCTGCGCAGAACTGAGACTCGATGTGTCGAACTTCCTTACCTCCCATGGAGGATGGGCTGACTTCACACAGGATGCAAGTCAATCCAAAAACCCTATACTGGGGATTTCAACCCAGTACACAGAGATGAGACAATCAACCAATAAGTGACAAGCTAAAGGGTTGATGGTCGTGGCTCTCTATGCTGCTCTGGAAGCCTCCAAAGCCAGGTTTCGAACCCTTGATCTGCAAATTTCATCTCTTAAGCAACAGATGGGTTTGCAGGAAACAGAATGTATCAGGCTGCAGCAGAACTTGGAGTCTGAACTCCAAACTCTGCAGAATGAAAAGGATTCACTATTGCATCATTCAGCTCAAGCTGGAGAACAGGAACTTTGTATGTTGAAACAGGAGTGTGAAAGTTTGAGACAGGATAAGGGACAGGTGTTGCAAATGAATGATTTGCTAAGTGCTACAAATGCTCAGTTGAGTGAGGAAATGGGTGAGCAGCATGATGAGATAAACTAGGTACGTAATGACTTAGAAGTGTCTATCAGGGACAATCGCAAATTGAGCGCCTCGTATAGAGTGTTGCAAAAGCAAAAGCAAGATGAGGTTGATTTGGATGTTGCAAGTGTGAGTCATACTGAATGTAGAACCAAAATGGCAAAACTGCGCCATCAGCAGGAGGTTCTGGCTGGACATGTTAAGGCAATGGGAGGCGTGGCCCCTGCCTTGCATATGTCATCTGAAGGGTAGTTGTCAGATGGCGACATTTCTCAATACAATGCCCAGTCACACCCCTACTATGGCCCAGACACCCCACCCAGCCATCCACAACATGGTGGGTCCCCACTACACCCTCATCATGTCATATGTCATCGACGTCGTGTTGCCCATCATGGGAGACACCAAGATGGCAGCCCCCATGATGGGGGGGAGCAGGCCCAGGCCTGGTCCCGACAGCACCACCGATAGCCGTTATTAATGTGGAAGAGAGGCATGAGATAGAAACCATGATTGAAACTGCGATAGGCAATGTACCCCTTCACGAGAGAAGTAAACGGGCCATTAAAACCCAGATTAGGCAGCTTCTGCAAGAGGCTGGCACTCAGGAAGGTACTGTCCGCACTGCGGCCGAGGCTGCAGCTCGGGCCACCCTGGACGGTGCTTGAGACAATCTACCTCTGCCTGATCGACCCAGTAATCCCCTACAAATGGCCTACTCTGTTCAACAAATAGCTGCCAGCATCGGTCGGATGATCCCGTCCGACAACCTCAGCTGTCACTTGGAAAAGGTGCGTTCTAAATGCAAGATGCTTAGCCTCGCTGCAGAATATCAGGTCCAAATACTACACCAAACAATCGATCCTAGTTTGTGGGCCAAACTCCCCGAGGTCATCTGCCAGGATGGGAATGCTACCTTTGATGAGGTTGCAGCTGAGCTCATTTCTGCTCACAGCCCAGGTGTAGTAGGAGTGATGCTTGCATACCCTGTAAAACAGAATGCAAAGGAAAGTCCAGCGACTTACCATCAGAGACTTTGGATGGCTTACCGAGCAGGAAAACACTTGGCACAAGAAGCTGTGGATGTAGATCTTATTGAATATAAGACCCTGTTCCTTAGGAACATGATTCCAGCAGTACGAGAAAAGGTAGAGCCAACCACCTACCCCAATACGGAAAGGTTTGCTGACATTCTTCAGAAAACCGAGAAAGTTTACCAACTCTATATCCTTGATCTGGGCTCCAGTTCCAAGAAAGTAGCTGCCATGGAGCCTGCTCCAGAGGCCACAACACACTACACTGTGGAAGGGCAGGCTCAACACCAACAGGCCCCTCCAGCTGATTACCAACACCCCCAACAGGCCCATCAACAACAACCACAACAGCAACAGCAATGGGGTGGGAACCGGAATTGGCATAAGTATAAAAAGCATAAGGGTAAAGGTAAACCACAACAGCAAAGAACAGGCCCTTCATATAGGGAGATAGCCGAAGAGAATCGGAAATTCTGAGACCTCCTGGGACAAGTGTGCTCTGTAGTGGATGCTTTTCCCATACAGGCCCTTGCGGCAGTACAACCGGCAACCCAGACCCCAGCGGGTCATGGGGACACTAGTGGTGCAGGCCTCCAGGCCCATACAGGCCTGAACCCAGAAGCTCCTCCCTATATAGCATCAGTGCAGCATGGTGAAGTGATTCACAAGAGTCAGGCCCAACCTTTCCATGCTCCCAGCAGTACAGATTGACAATTACAGGCCCTAGTCCAAACTGTAAACAAGCTAGTCTTGGATACAAACGGAAGGGCCTGCACCGAGGCCAAAGTCGGGGGCCGCCTACTAGTAGTCTTGTTAGATACAGGTGCAGCTGTATCTGTGTTACATGATGACCACCCAGACACATCCCCTTGGTCCACTGGATGGAGGACCAACATGTCAGGAGTTGATGGTACTAGGCTACCTGCATACCGTTCTCTACCCCTGCCGGTAGAGTTAGGTCATCTAAAGGCTTCACCTACCTTCCAACTGATAGTATTGCATGATCATCCTAGTATCATAGGGATTGACTTCCTTGCGCCACACGGCTGTGTGGTGTACCTAGCTAACATGCTATTGATACAGATTCAGGGTCAATATCATACCATTTTGATTCCTGATTCATACGTCGTGGCAACAATATCTGCCAATGACAAGGAGTATGACGTCATAGATTTGTTCAAGACTCATGAACTTTTCCCAAAGCTTCTTCCCATTTTGCAATGACATTTGGAAGCATTTGCAATTAACAAACATGACTGTGGTAGAATGCATACTGTTATCAAAGTGCCAGGCCCAGCGCAAGAGAGGCAAAGGCAATATCCTTACCCAACTGAGGCCTCGCCTTCCCTTAGAGAGACGATCAAGTCACTCCTCAAGCAAGGAGTAATCAGAACTTGCATTTCCACTGCCAACTCCCCAGTGTGGCCCGTGAAAAAACCCACAAGCACCTGGAGACTTACTATTGACTACAGGAAACTGAATCCGGTCACCCCCAGTTGTTCTCCAACTGTGGCATCAGCACCTGATGTGCTATGACTTCCGACCCCTGACTTGAAATGGTTCAGTGCCCTGGACATTTCCAATGGTTTTTGGTCACTACCATTGGCCCTTAAGAGTCAATATAAGTTTGCCTTCACATTTGAAGGAAGACAGTACACGTGGACTTACTTGCCATAAGGATTCCATAACAGTCCATCCCTGTTCTACACATGCTGGATGCCCTTGAGAGTTTCTCTACTCCTCAATGTCTCTTGCAATATGTGGATGACCTGTTGCTGGCAACAGCCACACAGGAACAACATCTGGATCTCTTGGATGAACTACTGACTCTTATCCAGAGAGCAGGCCTGAAATGCAATCCAGCAAAAGCACAACTATATCAGAAGTACTCTTTCTAGGTCTAAAGATAACTGACCAAGGTCGAAGCCCTACCTGGAAGAAGGTACAGGGATTACAAGACTTGCCATTGACCACCAGTGTGGCAAGTCTTCAAAGGTTTCTAGGTATGGTGAACTACTCGAGAGATTTTATTTGTGATTTTGCTCAGAAAGCTGCTCCTCTGCATGAATTACTCAAAAAGGACATCCCATGGACTTGGGGCCCTATACACACCCAGGCTGTGACGTCACTGAAGCAGGCCTTGGACTGCGCCCCAGCTCTGGTCAACCCCAATCCAGCACTACCATTCCATCTGGAATGTGCCACCTCTGACATCACCATGTCAGCAGTGCTGGCCTTGAAGGTGCATGGCACCTTGAGACCCATTGCATATGCCTCACAGCTCTTGACCCTAGTGGAACAGAAGTATGGCCTTTGTGAAAGGAACCCTCTGGCCACCTCCTGGGCTGTCAAGCACTTCCTGTATATCATTGTGTGCTCACCAATGATCATCAACACCAACCACACCCCAACTACCTTCCTGCTGTCAGACAGAGTGAAGGATGGGTCAGTCTCTAACACCAGACTGACACACTGGTCACTTCTTCTCCAGGATAGGGACATACAGGTACAACCGACAAAAATTCCATCTATGCTGGCTCATGGACTCCTTTTCTAAGGAGAACCCCATGACTGTACACTGCAGTCACCTGATCTTCCAGATCCAGGTCTTTTCCTCCCTGGCACACCACAAATACTTGGTAACACCTCTTTGTGTCATGTCTTTACTGATGATTCAGCATCCTACTATCAGGGAGAACAAATTGCAGGGATGGGCATTTTAGTGATTTACCCTTATGGGAACACTGTCAAAATATCTAAGCGCTATAGTGTAGCATCATCACAATATGCAGAGATGGCAGCGGTGGCCTGTGCCCTCAAGTTCATCCAACATGGGACTGAGGATACTATCATTTTTACAGACTCTAACTGGGTTTGTTGTTCTCTTACAGAATTTCTTCCTTTCTGGCAGAAGAACTCCTTCCTCTCCTCTGATGGCAGCCCAGTGAAGTACAAGGAATTGGTAATATACATACATTCACTGGCACAGAAATTTGCACACAAACTCTATGTACATATAGTCAAATCTCATTCTCTCCATTACCCCATCATGCCTTCAATGACACAGCAGACACCCTTGCTAAGGAAGGGGCCCAAGGGGGGACACCTGGATGATGGATCATCCAGAGGCCAATGCAGCAGTACAGATTGCAGCACTCAGGAAGAAACCTGAACTTGTTTCCCCCTTGGACCTCTCGGCAACCCAGCATTTTGATACTGAACTCAAAGAAGTGTTCAGGTTCCTTGACAAGGGTACCGAAGAGAAACTTCCCATACACAACCCCTACCAGAGGCATGAAAGTAAGCTATGCTTATCACCAGATGACAAGCTCATCTGGTTCCAACCAGATGACTCCACCACCAAGTTGTGGGTGGTCCCCAGACACTTAAGATCTGAATTCCTGCACCAAGTGCATGATACACCCACTGGTGGACACCAGGAAGTGGAAAGTAGCCTCCAAAGGCTCAAGACCACTGCCTGGTGGCCTGGTTTCACCAAAGATGTTAAACAGTACATAGACAACTGTCTCATTTGTGCATAAAACAACCCCATCCCTACCAAACGAAATGCCAAACTTTTACCACAATGACACTCTGGCCCTTGGCATGCCACGCAGATTGATTTTATAGGCCCTCTGACCAACACCAGCAGAAATAACAAGCATGCTTTTGTGGTAACTGATCTCTTTTCTAAGTGGGTTGAAGCTTTCACCACTAAGACATGCACAGCAAAGACTACTGCCAAAATCCTGGTAGAACAGATTTTCTCAAGGTGGGGTCTACCCCTCAAAGTAGAATGTGACAAAGGAACCAGTTTTACAGGTGAGTTGATGAAAGAATGCCTTGAACTCCTTGGAGTTCAGCAGAAGTTCCACATACCCTACCACCCCCAATCCTCAGGTCAAGTAGAAAGAGCCAACAGATGGATTAAGCAAATGCTTTCCAAATTCATTGAGGACAATCCCAAAACCTGGGATTCCCTACTGCCATTACTCCTTATGGCAATTAGGGGCACACCCTCAGCCACCACCCAGCTCACACCCTTTGAGATGATGACTGGCAGATATATGGGATTACCTGAACACCTGTTGTTTGACCTGCACACCCCCACTGCAGACCGTGTATCTGTAGACCAATATGTGGAAAAACTCAGAAAAGACCTCATACACACACACTTACATGCTGCCAACTGCATGAGCAAGGCCCAGCAACAATCCAAAATACAGTTTGACAAACATGCACAAGAAGTGGATTGGCAAGTTGGAGATCAGGTAATGGTACTTTGATTTGCACATCCCACCCACTCCGTCTCCAACAAGTGGGAAGGCCCATACCCCATTGTCAACAAGCTCAGTCCAGCAGTCTATCAGGTTAGACTTCTGCATAACAATAAGTTGACTGACAAATGGTTACATGCAAACCAGCTAAAACTGTATAAAGGAGCTTAACTACTTTTCCTCACCCCATTGGGTGGAATAGTACTCACATACTAATCTTTGATCTTCATTTTCAGATACACTGACAAGATGGCTATCTTGTTCCATTATCTCCTCATCTCAGGAGTTATCCCCTGTATCCAAGGCACGGTACCGAACCTCTTACGACACCTCGATCCACCAGCACCTCCTCCAGAGGGAGTATCCATCAATATACCAGATAGACTATTCACTGTCCAGGAAGGTTCCGATGCTTACCTCACTGCCTCGGTTGTTGCTCCTGATAAATCAACCCTATGAATTGAGTGGCAAACCACATCGCAAGGACAAATTCTCCCTGTGGCTAGACTCTCCAAAGGAACTTTCCAGGGTTGGCCCAATGCTAAATTATCCCCAAATGGTTATCTGTCCTTGTTACAAACTGCATTAAGACATTTTGGTTTGTACAACATTACTGCATTAATTGATCCTTCATACTGTAATTCTTTGTCTAGAGATTCTGCTCGGAAATGTTGTGCTATACACCACATGGCTTCTGCAGCCATGTACCTCTCTGTGTTACCACCCACTGATAAACGCTTTTGGATTGTCCAAATCATACCCCTGGTCCCCGTAGTGGTCTAACAGCCACTGCCCTCCCAGGTTCTTTGATTAATAACTTACAGTTTATGCATATACCTGTTTTGTTTAATCTTACTTACTGGAATATGAAAGAATTTGGTATGTGTCACAATACTAACACGTCAGCATTTTATAGTTCATTATTGCTTGATAGTTTAGCTGCATTTCAGATTCGTACTCAAGACCCTATTGCTGGGGTCCATTCTATTGAACATAGAGGCAACTTCAGGAGGAAACCCACTCCTGATCTCATTCGTAAATGTAAGACATGTGAAGTTGACAGTTCTGATGTTACAGGTGCAACAGGTACTGTCACAGGCCTTTTTGGTACAGCTATGTCTATTTGGAATAAAGCAGACATTGCTGCAATCAAAGCTCATTCTGCCAAGTTCTCCACTGGTTTGGTTAATAATATCCTACCCCCATTATTGCATGGTGCGGATGGCCTTAGTCAGGAAGAAAGATACACTGTATACAACATGCATGACATTGCTAAGGCATTCACTGATTCATGAGATAAGATCAATGCACTCATACAACAGAACAATAAAGAAACAGATAAACAATACATTGCTAGAGAAATACTTTGCTCTGCCTATGGCTCATACATTATCACTACCATCAACAATCTCTTCCATGATCTAGAATCTGGAAGACTCCCTGATATCATACATGACAGACGCATTTCCAAATGGTATTGTCCATGATGTAAAACCCCTAGCTGTATTGCTATGTGTATGCAACAAGCTTTAACCATTCCTCTTTCTACAGCTAGGAATTTGGGGTTTGTGACCAGACACCTAATACTGGTCCTTGCTTTGCTGCTAAGAAATGTTCCAACAGATACAATGTTTGTTTCTTTTACTGTCTCTTTACCATGTTTTGATCCCACTACAGCTTTGTTAGACAAGCTTGCACTGGTGCATTCGATTGGGCATTTGGACGAAGACATCTACAGAGAACGCCTGGATCTACCACCTCTACTGCTTTACCATCCTTTCCTGGATGCCTGGGTGGCTCCGCACACAGACTGCTGTGCAAAGAAGCAATACATTTACTTGTGCTGATGTGATGTATTTGATGTTATTCAACCTGTTTGTGGTTATTCTCCAGACAGCATTGATTGGACTTTCACCATGGATGACGACATCACGACGAATGGCACTGACTCCTTGAACTCAACTCTGGCTTCAGATAAGCTCTACCAATCATATCATGAGGAGGTTCATCGCCTGTCAACATGAATTTCGAAGACGACCTACACCTGCCCTGTCTAGTTGCAAAAGTGGAGACTCCCTACTGTTCGCTCTCAGTATAATTCCGATGGAGAATACTGCGTGGTAACAAATTTCAGAAGCTATAATTATGGATGTTACATGTGTTATTGACTACCCCAATTTCTGTTTTGTCCCCCCACCAGAAGACTGTCATTGGACATACCGTCATAACACCCATTCCCCTGCTAGATGCAGACATCATTGATGGTAACTCCGATTATCTGCTCACACTGTCTGAATACTTACCATATTTTAATGTACACATAGACCCACTCATACTTACATTAAAATCACTTTTAGACAGGAAAGACACACACCTCATCCACATCAGCAAAATATGACCAAGGCCAGTGAAGGTATCATCTCATTGATTAATGATGGTGGTATGAATGACGCATTGACTAACACCTGGTTAGAGATTACTTTTAAAGGTTTTGTTATTATACAGCATTTTTAATATTTATTTTGTTTATTATGCTCTGCTGCCTATGGCACACACTGCGCCAACACTGTGAGCAGCTCAAGTTCCTTTACAAAGCTCACGCATCGGGTTTGTAAATGACCACTGCTCTCTGGCCTTTCCCTAGATTTGTCTGTGTTGCTATTGGAGGCAATGGGGGGGGGGAATGTTACACGAGGCCCTTGCACCCTAATTGGTACCCTCAGATGTACACCGTAGACAGTTAGCACTTAAGCATATGTTATACTAACATATAGGGCTAAGGGCATCTACTGTACAAGAGTAGATGTCAGGATATGAATGCATATTTTTGTAATTCACTTTGCTTGCTAATATATATATTCATCTATGTATTTTCTATGTATTTCTTAATTGCAAGATGCCAAGGCATCTGTGTCCTTGGAATAATTACGATATGTAAGTCGGCATTGCCACCTTTTGGTGATTTGTAGTACTACACTGAGTTATGTAAGACTCTGTATAAGAACTCTTTTGTTCATAAACTGATGACTATACAGAATTGTATAATGTTATCTTAGACTGTGGAGCCACCTCTAATTTAGCCAATAGGGCTCATCTCTGTAACTAGAAATGTTTCTATCTTACAGTAACCAAAGTAATTATCATAGGTATATAATGTGATACACTAGTCTTTTACCTCGGAGACCTCAGGAGAGACTCCAGGAGACACAGAGAAACCTCAAGGTATAGGGAACGCTTAGCACTGGCTCCTGGTTCGTATTGGTAAGAACTGCTCAGGGCAACTGTGATTTATCCTTTTGGTAGTAATAAACTTGTTTATTACTCTTATGCAACGTGTCTGTGATTACTTGCATTCCCAATATTGCCAAGAACCTGAAAGTGAGGTTTAGACCTCCGAACAAGTAACATTGCTGAGGAACTGGAGGGGTGTCTATGGATGACACAAATATCTGCAACAGGGTGGACTCCTAGGAAGGGGACCAGAAAATGTGAAGGAATCTGGGAAAACTAGAAGAGTAGTTTAGAGTGTGGCAGCTGGGTTTCAATGCCAGAAAGTGCAAAGTTGTGCACTTGGGATGGGGAAACCGAGGGGCTATGTATAAGATGGAGGTAGGTGCTTACAGTCACCAAGTAAGAGAGGGACATTGGGGTAATCATAAATTATGATTTCAAGGTGGCAGAGCAGTGTGACAGTGTAGTAGCAAGGCTAGTGGGATGCTGGGGTGCATACAGAGGAGGATTTCTGCCAGGAGAAGGGAAGAGATATTGCCACTGTTTTACTAACTAGTCAGACCCCACCTAAAGTACTGTGAGCAGTTCAGTAGTCTGCACCTCCACAAGGACATCGACAGGATAGAACCAGTACATAGGAGGGCTGTTAAAATGGTGCAGGGGTCTCATGAGAAACCATACAAGGAGAAGTTGTAGGAGCTCAATATGTTTGTTTGTTTGAATTTTGTTGATCCGGTAAGCCCACTGGGCCTAGAAGTCCCTTTTTCAGGGGCGACTGGGGAGGGTGAATACAGATGGTAAGCAACTGAAATTAAACCAGATTAAGCTGTTGGTGGTATTTTTAGTGAATGAGGGAAATTTGGCCAGGACACTGGGGAAATTCCCCTACTCTGCTGCTGCATTGTGGCCAGTAGTGGGCCTGGCCATTGTGATGGCCACTTGGTGCTCAGACTCTAAGAAGGAGGATGTCTCGGAGGTAGGGGAGTTGGTCTCCCTCCCTATCTCTGTTTTTCAGGAGACTGACCTAGAAAAGACCGCTGGAGTATTGGCAGGAGCTCTGGTACGGATGGTTTTGTTAGTTAACCCGGAAGAAGGACCTACCGTTCTCACAGGCACCACAGAAGGAATACAGGCAAGTCGGGAGAATATTTCTTTGGCAGCTTCTTTGGATGATTTGGGTCTGAAGGTGGATATTGGGATGGCTTTGGCTGCGGACAGTGTTGCTGGGACTTTGCTCCACCCGGCTCCCTCGAGTCCTGTCAGTCAAGATGTGATGTGGTCTGACAGGGCTCAGCGGTGCATTCTGGAGCCGGTAGTGGATGCGGAAGACGTCGGGGTTCCTGTTCAGTGTAGCCCTGCATTGCAGGGGGCTGGGGAGACTGGCAGTTGTTCGCTATTAAGCGAGTGCCAGGAGTCTGCCCTCAGCTCCTCCACAACGGCAGTGGCGTCTAGTGCTTTGCCTCCCTGTGTGGAGCGCGATGGGACATATAAGGACACTGGCTCTTGTTTTGCAGTTCCACAGATTTCCTCTACAGCACAGTCGGGAGAGTTGCCATCCCAGCTTTCAGGTACTATGATGTTTCAAGGTGTGGATATTGGTTTACAGGGACCCCAACAGCAGATCACGGTGGGACATGCCATTCACAGCTCCCCTAGTCATGGGTTTGATTCCCAACTGTCTGCTTTGGGTTTAACTATTGTGCAGCTCTTCGGGGCGCAGGTTGGGGAGAAGTCCCCATTAGATGATTCCTGGACCTCCCCTGCATGGCTCGGCCCCATTCCTCAAGGGGATTTATTGGACATTTTGGACCCTCTGGATGTACTCTCAGGCTTAAGTCTTTCACAGCCCCCTTTCTGGCATGCAGGAAGGGCTCAGGGTTTTGAACATGAGGCAGTGCTGCACAAAACTTTTCCTATTTCTATAAAGGGGACTGGCATTGGGGATGGGCCTCTTGCCCCTTTGTTGCCCGCTCTCGATTCTAATTTGCCACTGACAACTGGGACTTCCATTGACATAGTGGGGACAGGGGGCGGCATACTTCAGGCAGTCATGCCTAGTGAGACCCCTAGGCCTCCGCCTGCTAGTGCTTCTGCCCAGGGCATGAACTTTGACTTTGCTGCTTCGGCACCTGGATTATCTGCTGGCCCACAGAGGCCTAAAACCTTTGCTGGTTTATTTCATTCCCCCCCTGAGCAGGCCAAATGGCGTAATGCTGTTCAGCTTCGATACAGGGGTGGGCTAGAAGTATTTCCTGATCGTTTATATGTGGGGAAAATGTTGATTAAATCCGGTCTGCAATTTTCTCCATCTGAAATTTATGCCTTAATACATACTTCTGGTGATAATTATTTTGACATCAGCTTTAAAACTGCCTTAAGTTTAGATACATTTTGGCATCGTTACCAGGCAGTCCGTCATACTCCATTATGGTCCCCTTTTTTTGCCATTCCCCTTATTAAGCCAACTATTAAGACTATCACCGTTTTGTTTAAAAGTGAGGGGGTGACAATAGAGGATATTGTGCATTGGTTATCTACTAAATGTACAGTGTTGGGTTTACCTGATCCCATTATTGACTCAGAGTTTTTTTGGACAGGGGGGTGGAAACTACAGGTAAAATTGCCAATTGATAATGGGAGTATTCAGCACTTACCAAGCTGTTTCTATCTGGGCAGGGATAGGGATTTTGTTTTTTACCCAGGACAACCTAAATCCTGTTTTAGGTGTGGGGCCCATACCCATCTTAGTAGTGCTTGTGATCAACTTAAATGCTCCTCATGTCTGGGTTCTGGACATGTGAGTATTAATTGTCCTCACCCGTCCTACTGCAATTTGTGCGAAGCAACCTCACACTCCTTCAGAGATTGTCCGTGGGCCTCTCATAATAATCTGGCAATCTCTTCTGACTCTCAAGATGAGACTGTTACTCAGGCTCAACGATCTGCTCAGGCAAGGCCTCAGTTTTGGCCTTTTGCCACTGCCCTTTCCCTTCTCTCTCTCTGGTCCCTCTTCTTCACGGGTTGACCCAGTTTTGGTTCCAACACCCCTGACTGCGCCCACATCCAGCCTGGAAGTTGTGTCCGGTGACATGGGTACAATACCCCCTGACACAGTTTCCACCCCAGCCATTGCTGAGGAGCAGTCCCCAGCCCCTTGCACTTCAGCTACACCCTGTGCTAAGGACAATATGCCCACACCCGAAGATATGGTTTGGGTTCCGGTGGGGAACAGGAGGCAGACAAGAAGATCTCTCTTGAAGGGGGGGTTCCCCTGCCTTCTGCCTCTCCACCCTCTGATGTGGTGGTGAAAAACTGGTTTTCTGTATTGCGTAAATGTAAACAGATGGTTGACACTGAGGAGGAGTCTGATGCCTCCTCTGTTGCGTCCTCCCAGGTCGAAATGTTGACTGACACCGAGCAGGTTTCTGGTGATACTCAGCTTAGTAAGAAAAAACGATGTAAGATGAAGTCTCCAGGCAAGCGACAAGGTAGAAAAAAATCTTGAATTGGGCAATGTCTGCCATGGGGGATGTCTTGTCTTTTGGTAGCTTAAATGCTAATAGCCTTAAAAATGTTAAATGGAGATGGGTTATTTTTTCCCTCCTTTTGTCCTTACGTTTGAACATTATTTTTTTACAGGACACTAGGCTCCACTCATTGAGGGAAATTGGGCAGGCCTCCAGGGATTGGAGGGATGGCCTGTCTTTCTGGTCCTTGGCTGAGAACGTGTGTTCCGGAGTGGGGATTCTTGTTAAAGAGGTGGACATTCATGTTACGAGACTGCTTGATTTGATTCAAGGTCGGATTCTTATCTTAGATGTCATTCTCCAACAACAAGAATGGCAGTTGATTAATATTTACAACCCTCAACTTAAAACACAGCAGATTCAGACTTTGAAAGCTGTCCAGCCCTTTCTTCACTCGTCAAAATCAATTATTTTTGGAGGAGATTTTAATTGTATTTTGGCCTTGTCTGATAAAACTGGAATTACCCAAAAATTATATTCGGATTCTAACTTTCTTAGCACTTTGTATGTCACTGCTAATCTGCGTGATGGGGCTTCTTTTGGTGCACACCCTCCGGAACACACTTTTCACCAGGGTAGATTTACCACACAAATTGATTATTCTTTTCTTTCTCATTGGTTGATCAATGTTCAGTATTCAGTTCTCCCATGTGAATATTCAGATCATTGTGTGTTATTGCTAAACATCAGTTGTCCCAGTAACAAACCTGTGTCTCATACGTTCGGGAAAATTAATATTTCTGTTTTGGGGGAGGAAGGAGTGTGGCAGGAGTTGTCTGGGCTTCTCCAGGACAAGATTTCAGTATTTGACTTATATGATAACCCAACCTTTTGGTGGCAGGATACTAAATCTTATATTAAGAAATTTTGTAAACAGTTTTCTAAACAAAAGTCCTCGGATTGCTATTTTCAATACCTTAAGTGCCGTCAGCACTTGCAGAATTACTATCTTGGCAAACAGAATGGGGACTGGATTATTCTGCCCAGATTCGGCAGGTCAAAACTGAGATGCGCTTCTCTCAGTATGAGAGGATGACATCATTTTTTTTAGAACAAAAATATGGAAGGAAGGGATCGGCCAAAGTAGTCAACCCCTATGATAGTAGCCACCAACAGGTTGCGTCTAAATATATGCCTTCTTTGATTTTCCATAATGGCACCCGGATTAGTGATAATTGTACCATTTTGGAGGAGGTTTCATACCATGCTCGAACTTTATATGGACAAGCTTATGATCCACAGGCCTGGGAAGGTTTTTAAGGTTCCTTAGGTGTTTCTGCATTATCCCCTGACTGTATTAATGCTTCCTGTCGGCCTATTACTAGTGCTGAAGTGGACTCTGTTATTAGTCATTTAAAATCTACTGTTACCCCTGGCCCTGATGGCATCCCCAATGAGTTTTATAAAAGGCTAAACCCTTATCATTATTACCGTATTTAACAAAGGTATACAATGTCATTTTGCAAGGTCTCTTGCCTATACCTCTCCCATTTGCTGATAGTTATTTGATTTTTTTATACAAACAAAAAAATGATAAAGAATGGTTGGATAACTGGTGTCCTATTAATTTGTTACATTCCGATTGGAAGATCTTATGTAAGATTGTTTCCAATAGACTCTCTCAGATTGCCACCCAAGTAATTTTTTCCATTCAGACTTGTGTGATTCCGAATCATTCTATGCTTTCCAATTTGAAAATCTTGAGTGAAGTCTTTGATGGGAGTGGCAAGCAAAGTTATGTCCTTAGCTTAGATCAGACTAAAGATTTTGACCAGGTTCCAAATAGTTATTTATTTGCGGTCCTGGAAAAGTATGGGGTGCCTGCGGAACTTCTGTATTGGATTAAGAATCTTTATCAGTCTGCCTGCACAACGCCGTTGGTTAACGGATTAAAAGGCTCCCATATTCCTATCAAGAGAGGGGTACATCAGGGGTGCCTTTTGAGTCCCCTGCTGTATGTCTTTTCTATTGATCCTCTTCTCAGGACACTGAATGGGGAAGGGACCATTAGACATATCTCTATACAACCAGATCTCGCCTTTCCCAGTGCTCTGGCATATTCAGACGACATCTGTATTCTGGTAGCAGATCAAGCATCTGGCAAGATGGCTATCGAGATCGTTCGTTCCTTCTCCTTGGTTTCTGGTTCTGAGTTAAATACCCAGAAGAGTATGGGTATTTTGGTTCATATTCCCCCACAGAGGGTGTCTCCAGACATGGGAGGAATAGTTGTTCATTCCCAGAAACTTTGTGTTTTAGGTCTTGCTTTTGGCCTGCCAAATGTGGCGGAATGTAACTGGATTTCATCTATGGAGGTAGCTGAATCCAAAATTGTTCACTGGAAGCGGTTCCCCATGTCCCGCAAATAGCGGATTAATCTGCTAAAAACTTGCATCCTGCCTGTTTTTTATTGCTTAGTTATATTTTTCCCCTTCCCATGCATCTTGAAGCCCGTCTTTATAATTTATTTTTTCAGCTTCTATGGGGTAGCAGACTAAACCCTGTGAAGAGATTTATTACTTACTGGCCTATTAAACAGGGCGGTCTTCAGATGGTAAACCCGGTGTTGTTTTATTTTTTTATTTTTGTCCATTCTAATATTTTTCCATGTATAGCCAACCTGATGGATTGTTGGGTCCTTAGTTTTTGTTCCGGTTCTCGGTACTTTTTGGATAAGTGGCAAGCCCCCGCATGGAAACCATTTACCAAAATTCCGACCGGGACGTCTGGATACCTTATTGAAATCTTTAGAAAGTTGAAACTGTGGAAAGTGTCTTATGATATAGATTTTTTACAGAATAGAAAATGCTAATATTCCTCAGTTCTGCAAACCATGTTCTTGGTGTCACCCTGTTTTGATGTGCCATGTGACACTCAGTGTTTGACAAAACAATTGCTGGAAAGTCGGATTCCGGAAAAAATGTGGGATACCTTGTGGTTGTGTTGTCATAACAAATTAAATGTTAAGGCTAACCAGGCTCATAAGCAATTGTCTGAAAGGTATTGTGTTCGGGACACCTGTATATGTACACTTGAATCTATGTTGCACCTGTTTTTTGACTGTCTGTATATAGCACCATTGTGGACTCAGTTGGGTCAGGAATAGGCTTTACCTATGTTCTCTGCTTTAACTTATTCAGATTTAGTTTACGGGGAATTTGGACCTAGTTGGAATATTTTTTTTCCAGGTACATTGTGGGTTCTGTTTGCAGTCTGCAAATGGTGTATCTGGCACAACCGATGTATGTTTGTTCTTCAACAAAAAATGGTTTCTTTGAAAGACCTAAGGGAGCACATTATGAAAGAAATTTCTAGTATTTATTGTTAGGAAAAAAAATCTTTGCCTGCACCCTTAGTGGCGTTTTGGTGGAGAGCACTACCTTTAATTTTGTTTGAAGGGGTTACTGGAATGATGCTCTCTGAGAGGGGTTTGGGTCTTGAGAATTATTTTCTGTATTATTTTCTGTTTTTTTTCCTGCTTATTATTAACCTGTATTGAAGGTAGTTTTTTTATTTCTATTTTTGCATTTATATATAGTGATATGATTTTTCTGTGATTTGTCTTGAGTTTTTGTTTTCTTATGTTGTTTTCCAATAAAAATTCCTCTACTCTTTTCGATAAGTGCCATGGGATCTTTAACATCCACCTGAACTACCACCAATCCAGGCAGATGGGACCTTGGTTTAACATCTCATCTGAAAGACGGCACCTCAGAAGTACAGCACCCCTCTTATGCTGCACCACAGTGTCAGTACTGGGATATTAACCTAAGTGCCAGATGTGGGAACTGAACCCACAGCCCTCTGATCTCCCGGCCTGAGAGGCGAGTGTGCTACCTACTGAGCCACTGACACTGCTAGTACTCCCTGGAGAAGAGGAGAGCAAGAGAAGACATGATTGAGACCTCTAAGTACCTCACAGGGGTGAACAAGGTATAGAAAGGGAGTCTGTTTCAGAGGAGGAGCACCAAAACATGGGAGCATGCAATGAAGCTTCATTGGGGGGGGTGTTAAAGAGGGATGTGATGGAATACTACTCCATAAGAAGAATGGCTGACACATGTAGATGGCTGCCAGAAGAGGTGTGGGTGGTGAAGACAGCGAGGAACTTCAAGCCTGCATGGGATAGGCACATGGGCATAGCAAGTGGAGGAAAGGGAGGAGAGCAGAACACCGGTGACCAAATAGGGTCCAGGATATAGTAATAGGCAGGCAAAAATAGGGCAGACTAGATGGGCCTACCTATCCTTTTCTGCTGACAAATTTTATGTTTCTATATTATTTAGCAAAATTCCCACATGGATTATATTTGTCGTTATCCAGTTGTAATGCTGTGATTTAAATAGGGTCTTTTTGTTTAAAAAGCTATCCCAAAAATCTACACCCTTTTTCTGCCATTCACAATATTTTTTAGCAATTCTTTAAGAAAAAAGGCTATATTTACCTATGTTCAAAGATCAGGAGCTAGATTCACAAAAAATCACGAAGTGCAGTGCCAAAGTTTGCATTGCTCATTGTGATTGACCAGGAGGTAAAAAATGCTATTCACAGACGAATAGCGTAGGGCACTATCTGACTGTGAATAGATTTAGGTAGAGTCAGCGGTAACTCCATTACCACCACCTCTAACTGCACTAGTGCTGCTACGACATGCATATCTTTTAGTGTTACTGCAATGAAGAGTGCTGGTGTGCTAGTTGTTGTTCAGAAAACTAACCATGCAAATGAGCCCATTGAGCATGCAAGGTGCTAGGTGGCCATTTGCATACTCATTATGGGCCCATTTACATTGGCTGCAATGGAGTTTTGGGAGCTCCCAGTTCCCCATCAAGGGGGACTGCCAGTCCAATAGTGACACAAGAGCCTCTCTGGTAGTCTAGTGATCCCTCCCCACCCCGTTCTCCAAACGTCATCTCGTATTTGAAAATCCCATTCCTTGGTGGTCTAGCAGTTCCCTCCTACCACCCCATTCTCTGATCACCGTCCTGACAATTAAAAAATGTTTCCCTGGCAATCTAGTGGTCCTCCCCCCAATCCCCATGTGCCATGCCAATTTCATAAAAAGAATTCCTTTGGTAGTTCAGTGGTCCCCTCACCATATACTCGATTGCTTCCTGCCATAAGGTGTCACACTACCCTGGTGGTCTAAAAGTCCTCCCAGCTATCCCTGATCTGCCCCATATGAAACACAGAGATTTTCCATATGAAATGGATCCCCCACCCACCCACAGCCAGTAGTGTCCCACCACCCTGCTCCCTCCCAACCAGACCTCCAGCCAGCAACCAGCACAGTCTTCCTCTAACCTCCATGGCAGGCCAGTGACTGAACTCTCAGTGAGTGTGTACTATATACAGTACTTGCTCGTTGACTGACAGCTCACTCTTATCTGTCAATCAATGACAGTAAGTGCATAGTGTATACAGTACGCATGCATTGACAGCTTAGTCAGTGGTCAGATATTAAGGTGAGAGGAGGGTTGTGCTGGTCACCTGCTGGGGGTCTGTTTGGGTGGGGAGCAGGGTGGTGGGTCACTACCAGCTGGAGCATCCTCTACACATTGAAAATCTCTATGTTTCCTATGGGGTAGATCGGAGATGGGTGGGGGGACCACTAGACTACCAGTGTAATTTCACACCTTATGGCAGGGAGGGATTGGAGATAGGGTGGGGGAATCACTGGACTACCAGGGAGATTTTTAATATGCTATGGGAATGGCACTCGGGGATTGGGGAATTGGAGAGGGATCACTAGACTGCCAGGGAATAATTTTTTTAACTATCGGGAATGCAATCAGAGAACAGAGAGGGAGGAAGGACAACTAGACTTCCAAGGAACGGGATTTTCATATATGGGATGGCGATAAGAGAATGGGGAGGGGGGAGGGACCACTAGACTACCAGGGAACAGGATTTATTATTATATGGGTCAGGTGCTCACACACCGGTGAGGAGGAGGGTACTCCATACTACAGAGGACACAGTGTTATGTGTGTGGGGGCCTCTGCAGCACCTCCAGCAGCCACTAGGGTTGTGCGGAATACCTCCAGGTCTCACTTGGTGGTATTTTCTCCAAGCAAGGGACCTCTGCAAAAGGTGTTTGCATGGAGAAAATGGTTTGTGGATGGCATAGAGCCATTATGCAGGTCCCCTTCCCTAATTTGAGTTGCAGCCACCTGATCTCTTTGCCCTGGTGCAAGCCCATTCTGGTGGTGCAAACTGGGCTTTTGTGCATACCACTATGGTGCAAAACCCAGTTTGCACCGAGCAAATGGGATTTGCTCTGGGGCAAAGCTTTGTGAATCTAGCCCCAAATATTTGTACTTTATAGTAAATCAAACTCTTAATTTTTTTATAGAAACACAGAAACACAGAATTTGTCAGCAGAAAAGGGCTGCTTGGCCTCTCTAATTTGCCCACATTTTCCCTGCTTATTCTACATCCACAGACCATATCTGTTTTCCAATGGGCCTCCTGCGAACGTGCGTCTGTGCTAATATACCCCTATGTTTATCCAATGCATGCTTGAAGTCCCCCCACCATTTTAGCCTACATCACTTTGGCTGGGATTCTGTTTCAGGTATCTACCACCCTTTCAGTGAAGAAGTATTTCCAAACATCTCACCTGAATTGTTCCTCTAGCTTCATTGTATGTGCCCAGTCCAGGTGCTTTTCCTTTTATCAAAGAGGCTCCTCTCCTTCACCCTGTTCACTCCTGTGAGGTACTTGTGGGTCTCACTCATGTCACCTCTCTCTCTCATGCCTCTCTTCCATAGGATACATCTTGAGATCACTCAGTGTCTCCTCAGAGGCTTCACCTGTAAACCCTGCACCATTTAATTTATCCACCTCTGGAGCCCCTCCACCATGTCTATGTCCTTTCTGAGGTGGGGCCTCCAAAACTGAACACAGTACTCCAGTTAGGGGTGTACCAGAGACCAATACAGTGACAGCACTGCCTCTCTTCTCTTGCTGATGATACCTCTTTCTGTGCACTCCAGCATCCCACTAGCCCTGACCAAAACCTTGTCACAATATGCAGCTACGTTGATATAATAATCCCAAGGTTCCTTTCTTGTCTAATGACTGTCAGTATCCCCCCCCCCATTCCTACACTCAGCAACAGAGTTCCTATGCCCTAGGTGCATTATTTTGCACTTTTTGGCACTGAACCCCAACTGCCATGTCTTTAGCAACTCCTCAAGTTTCCCTAGATCTCTATGCATTCCCTCCATACCCTCCTAAGTGTCCAAAAATATGTAAAAGGTTGAATCATCTGCAAAAAGGCATACCTTCCCTTCCTGCTCTTCTACAATGTCCCTTATGAGAACATTGAAAAGGACTGGTCCCTGTACTGAACACTGGTACACTGCTAGCCACTCTCCAATCCTTAGAGTAAATTCATTAACCACACCCTATGCCTCCTATCTAGTAACCAGTTCTGAATCCAATTTTTCAGTTTGGACCCCCTCTCCTAAGCTAATCAACTTTCTAATCAGTCTCCTGTATGGCACAGACACTGTGCCACACAGGAGGCTGATTAGGAAGTTGACCTTGCTTTGCTGAAGTTCAGATAGGTGATGTCCACTGCTCTCCTCAGTCTACTTTCCTGGTCACCCAGTCAAAGAAGTCTATCAGGTTAGTTTGGCATGAACCATTCCTGTGAATCTGTGCTGGCTGTGGTGCTGCAGTCCCCTGGATTCTAGAAGCTCAACCAGCCTTTCTTTCAGAAGGGTTTCCATTAACTTCCCCATCACTGAAGTCCTATAAGTGCCTGCCTCCTCCCTGTTGCTGCCGCTTTTAGTAGAGGGACCACATCAGCTCTTCTCCAGTCCTCCAAAATGACACCTCTTCCCAGTTAGCAGTTGAACAAGGCTGTCAGTGGGGCAGCTAGCATATCCTGTGTTCTTTCAGTTCTGTGGGGTGCATCCCGTCTGGCCCCATAGGTCTATCCACCCTCAGGGCTTAAGTCCTATAAGGATTATTTTCTCTAAAAATGAACTTGAGTCCACCTCCCCCTCTTCCCTAACCTTACTTGTCCCTGGCAGTCTGTCCTCTCCCCCTCTACTGTGAAGACTAAGCAGAAGTACTTTTTTAAAATGTCTACTTTTTCTTGGTCCCTTTCTGCACAGTCTCCCCCTACTGTCATTCTAATCCTCATTATTCCTCCCCTTGTGTTTCTCTTCTAGCTTACATATCTGAAAAAAGTATTACATGCTTTAGCCACCCCTCTAGCAATTCTTTTTTCTGTCTGCGCCTTTGTTCATCTAACTGCCTTTACTGTGTGCTTCTGCCTTGTTAGGTACTCCTCACTGTCATCTTCCTTCTGCATTTCTGTGTATCTCTTGAATGCCTCCTTGTTTTATTTCACCGCCTTTGACACTTCTTTGGAGAACCATAATGGTCTCCTTTTCCTTCTGCTTTTGCTTACTTTTTTCTCACAGAGGTTTGTTGCCCTAATTATACCCTCTCGTAGTCTTCCCCATCATGCTTCTACTACCCTTCCCTGGCAATCCCTCTGAGGCATTTTCTGAGGCAGTCTCCCATTTCTTTATAATTCATCCTCCTGAAGTCCAGGACCCTCATCCTTATGTGGCTGGCCTCTGCTTCTTTCCTCATGGTGAACCACATTATTTGGTGATCGTTGCTACCCATGGGGCTGCCCATTGTGATGTCTTCAGTGCTAGCCCTGTTTATTAGCACCAGGTCCAACACTGCCCTATCGCTAGTTGTTTTTATGTTGATTGCACGCATGTGCAAGAAAAATATTGCAGCAGTGTTCTCAACAAGCAGGTTGTGGAGGTGCGGCACTGTTGTGGCCAATGCCCCCACAGCCTGCAAAGGCTTGTCCAGCATCCCCCAATGCCGTGGCACGCTGCTGGTGACACTAGTTCAGCCAGCATGCCCCCAATTTGTGACAATTTAGCTGCTGCAATCAGGGGCTGCCTCGTCATTGCAGCATCAGCCATCTGCTGCAATGAGGGAGTGACCCATCATTGCAGGGTGGGATTTAGAAAGCCTGATATTGTTTGTGAACATGGTGGTGACTTGCCGCCGTGTTCACAAACAATATCACCCCTCACCATATTTATTTGCTGATGGGGTCCCCAATCCCCATTGGCTTCAGTGGCCCAGTGTTGATTTTGCTGACGGGGGAGCCCACTCCCCATCGGCATGATGTCAACCCCCCTCCCACTTTCATTGTCTGCCGATGGGGTGCACAATTCCCTTCGGCATAAGGTGATCCCACCCTCTTTTGTTGTGTGCCAACAGGGGTGCCTAATCCTCATCGGCTACAGCTGCCCCCCCCCCACAGGAAAGAGTCCAGTGGCACGCTGGGAGCCCACCCCAGCATGCCACATGCCCCTGTAAAGTAGTAGTAGTAGTAGTAAATCATTTCTTATTCATATACGAATAAATGGATACATTCAATTGAGCAGAGCTCATTTTCAATGAAGTTCCATATTGCAATAAAATAAAGTTCCACATCAAAAACATAACATCAATCACTAAAGAACCACGTATAAATTAAAACAATTAACAATACAACAAGGAAAATAAAAAGAAAAAGAATTCAAATACAAACAATCAATCTTATAACACAATAACATACTTTAGAACACTAACAATTATTACAAGTTGTGGTATTATGTAATATAGATATGCACCAATTCCTGAGTTCACTTTTATTATATCTGGTTCTATTTCTTCTCAAATCTATGGGGGATTTATTCCATAAACTAATTCCTTTAACAGGTACGGATGATCTTCCAATATTCAGATTATATTTAATTGGTACAAATTGGGTTCCAGCGGAGGCTCTTAAACTTTCCTTTATTTTCCTAACTTCAAAAAGGTCAATAATATAATTAGGTACTTCCCCATACCAAACCTTAATCATAAGTTGTAGCAAATGTAAGTCTCTTCTCACTACTTGTCTAAGACAGTTTAATTCCCTAGTAAAGTAAAAAATAGTTCCACGATGTTTTGTTTTTTTAACCTGTAAAAAAGGAAACTGTCCTTCGGTGATCTCCCTGCCCCCCACCTGCAACCCGCGCTCACCCACTGCACACCCTGCCTTCCCACATGCCCCCTCACCCCATACTTACCTCCGGAGCTCTTCGGTGGACCGGGAACACGTTTGAACTCTTCAAAGCCGACCGCGAACTAAGGAAGTGCCGGTAAGCTGTATAATGGAATGAATAGGGTTTTTCCAACTTTAATGCATATCTCAGTCATTTTTTGGAATTTTGGCACCAAATTTTCAACATGGGGTTTTTGGGACCCCTCCCCATGACTTCTGGAACTGTCATGGCGTTAATCAGCCCCAAAAGGTGATTTTGCGGTCACTGCACGGAATCACCTTTTGGGGCTGATTACCGAAATGACAGTGCCAGTGTTCATGAGGTGGGCTCTCAAAAAGCCTATGTTGCAAATTTGGTGGAAAAATCAAAAAAATTACTGTTTTACGAGCGTGTCTTGCGCAGTTGCAACGCGTGCTTGTAACCTCAAGAATTTGCAATATTTTCATGCCAGATTTTCAACATTAGCATTTTTTCACACCTCCTTGTGAACAGTATAGCTGTCATTGTTCACATCCTGGTGGAAATGTGTTTTTGCACTTCCGGCACAGAATAGCACGGTCACTGTGGGAAATCAGTGTTCGGGACAGATTCAGAAAATGACAGTGACACTGTTCATGAGTAGAGGTCCTAAAATGCCTATGCTGAAAATTTGGTAGCGATACTCCATAAAATGACTGTGTTACAAGCGTGAGTTGCGCAGTTTGCACGCACGCTTGTAACTTCAAGAATTTATAATATTTTCACTCCAGATTTTCAACATTGCCATTTTCCCACACCTACTTATGAACAGTACAGCTGTCATTTTTCCCATCCTGGCCAAAATATGTTTTCGCACATCTGGGGTAGAATAGAGCGGTCACTGTGTGAAATCACTGTCCGGGACGGATTAAGAAAATTACAGTGATATTGTTCATAAGCAGAGGTCCTAAAATGCCTATGTTGAACATTTGGTGATGATAGCCTATCAAATGACTGTGTTACAAGTGTGCATAGCGCGCTTTCCACACACCCTTGTAACTCCGGAGATTTGTAATATTGTCACGCCAGATTTTCAACAGTGGCATTTTTTCACACCTCCTTAAGAGCAGTGCAGCTGTCATTTTCCACATCCTGACGGAAATGTGTTTTCACAGTTGCAGTGCAAAATAACTCAGTCACTGTGGGAAATCAGTGTTTGGGACAGATTAAGACAAGCATTTGTCAATGCTGAATATTTGCTTGCTGGCACTGGCAGTGGTAGTGTAGAAGTTACAGAGCTGCATAATAGGAATGGCAGTGAAGTATTGAACTGAAGCCAACCCCACCACCACCCTGCAGAGAGTGGCAGGCATTGGGGTGTGCCTTTGGGTCAGCAGGCATAACGACCATGCCATTTCACCACACCCTACCCTGCAGACACTGACAAGTGTCACGGTGTGCCTTGGGGTCTTTGGCCCTTATGCGCACCCCATTCCATCAGGAAATATGGTGAGATGGGTGCGGTATAGGAGAATGGGGTGAAGTTTGGGCCCGAAGAGTCCGAGGCACACCTTGATGCCTTTCACTGGCTTCAGAGTGTGGGTGGGGATGAATGGTATGAGCATGACAGGCGAGAATCCCAAGTCATACCCCTGATGCCTGTCATACTCTACAGAGTGGGGCGTTATGGTCGGAAACCCTAACGCCTCAGGCATTCGTTGGTATTTTCACTCCAAATTTTCAACATGTTTTTTTTGTGACCCCCACCTCATGAACAGTTGCAATATCAGTTTGTTAGCTGAAAACTGCTTTTGCACAGCGACTATGGCATTTGGCACCACAGGTGCAAAAACACATTCCGAACAGGATGTGAAAAATGACAGCGAGTACTGTTCATGGGGAGGTGTAAAAAATGGCAATGTTGAAAATCTGCTGTGAAAATCTTAAAAAAACTGGTGAAGTCACAAGCGTGCGTAGAAACTGTGCAATGCACACCTGTAGTGTAACTAGTTTGGGGATTTTTTTACAGCAGATTGTTAACACAGGCATTTTGGGACCTCCGATCATGAACTGTGTCAGTGTGATTTTCTTTATCTGTCCCGAACAATGATTTCCCACAGCGACCATGCATCTCTGCACTGAAAGTGTGAAAACGCATTTCGGCCATGTTGTGGAAAATGACAGCTGTACTGTTCATAAGGAGGTGTGGAAAAATGCCACTGGTGAAAATCTGGACTGAAAATATTACAAATTCATGAACCTATGAGGGTGCGTGGAAACTGCGCAATGCTCACTCATAACACAGTCATTTTATGAGTTTTGTCACCAAATTTTCAACATAGCCATTTTAATACCTCTGCTCATGACCAGTGTCACTGTGATTTTCTTAATCTGTCCCAGACATTGTTTTGCACACCGACTGTACCATTGTCACTACATGTGCGGAAACACATTTAGGCGAATGATGAAAATGGTAGCTGCACTGCTCATAAGGATGCGGTAAAATGGCACTGTTGAAAATCTGGTGTGCAATATACAAATTCATAAACTTGCCAGGTGCGTAGGAACTGCGTAAGCTCCTCAAAACAGTCATTTTTGGGAATTTTTTCACCAAATTTTCAACATAGCCATTTAACACCTCTGCTCATGACCAGTGTCACTGTGATTTTCTTAACATGTCCCATACATTGATTTTGCACACCGACTACACCATTGTGCGCTACATGGGCAGAAACACATTGTGGGCGAGATGTGAAAAATGACAACTGTACTCATAAGGAGGTGTGGTAAAATGGCAATGTTGAAAATCTGGAGTGAAAATATTGAAAATCTGAGAACTTATGAGCGTGCATAGGAACTCTGCAACGCACGCTCGTAAAACAGTCATTTTTAGGAATTTTTTCACAAGATTTTCAAAATAGCCATTTTAAGACCTCTCTGCTCATGAACAGTGTCACTGTGATTTTCTTAATGTGTCCCGTACATTGATTTCGCACACCGACTGCGCCATTGTGCACTACATGGGCGAAAAACACGTTTTGGGTGAGATGTGAAAAATGACAACTGTACTCATAAGGAGGTGTGGTAAAATGGTAATGTTGAAAATCTGGAGTGAAAATATTGAAAATCTCCGAACTTCTGGCGTGCGTAGGAACTCTACAACATGCGCTTCGTAAAACAGTCATTTTAGGAATTTTTCCTGAATTTTCAAAATAGCCATTTTAAGACCTCTGCTCATGAACAAGTGTCACTGTGATTTTCTTAATGTGTCCCGTACATTGATTTACATACAACTGCGCCATTGTCTGCGCTACATGGTGAAATACATTTTGGGTGAGATGTAAAAAATGACAGCTATACTGCTCATAAGAAGGTGTGGTAAAATGGCAATGTTGAAAATCTGGAGTGAAAATATTGAAAATTTGCGAACTTATGAGCGTGCATAGGAACTGCGCAGCACACACTCGTAAAACAGTCATTTTTAGGAATTTTTCCACCAAATTTTCAAAACAGGCTTTTTGAGAGCCCACCTTATGAACACTGGCAGTGTCATTTCATTAATCATTCAAGAAAGGTGATTTGGCGCGTGGCTGCGAAATCACCCTTCTATTGAATAGCATCATGACAGTGCAAGAATTCATGAGGAGGGCCCAAAAACCCATGTTGAAAATTTGGTGCAAAATTCAAAAAAATGCCTGAGATATGCAACAAAGTTGAAAAACCCTATCTATCCCATTATACAGCTTACGGCATTTCCTCAGTTGCGGTCGGCTTTGAAGAGTGCAGACATTTTCCGGTCCACGAAGATCGTTCGCCGAGGTCCAGAGGTAAGTATGGGGTGAGGGGTGGGGAGGCAGGGTGCACAGTGGGTGGGTGCGGGTTGTGGAGGCAGAGACTGCGAGGAAGGTTTTCTTCACAGGTTTTGGACGACGTGGACGTTTGCCAAGCTGGGGTGGGCTCCCAGCGTGGCAGAAGGATGGCTGGGGGGCGTGGAGCTGATGGGGGATTGGGCACCCCCGTCAGCCATGGCATCTGTTGCCACGCTGGGGTGGGCTCCCAGCGTGGCACCCTGTACTGGGGGAGGGAGACAGTGGAGCCGAAGGGGGATTAGGCACCCCTGTCGGTGGGCCACGACAGCATGGGGGGAAGAGACAGTGGAGCCAATGGGGGATTGGGAACCCCTGTTGGCCATAACATCAGTTTGTCACCCTGGGGTGGGCTCCCAGCGTGGCACCTGGATGCTTTGGGGGGGCATGCAGCCGACGGGGGATTGGGCACCCCCGTTGGCCATAAAACATTTTGCCACACTGGGGTGGGCTCCCAGTGTGGCACCTGGATGCTTTGGGGGGGAGCTGATGGGGGATTGGGCACCCCCGTCGGCCGTACAGTGTGGGGGAGGGGGAAAGCGCATGAGCACGCAGTGTGTGTGTGTGCACGCGTGCGTGTGTGTGTGTGGGGGGGGAGAGCTCTGCTCACTCAAGCGGAGCTCTCCCTTTCAACTGTATGCCAATGCATTTTCCTGCTGTCATAGACAGCTGGAGCAGTGATTGGCGCTTTGCGACTGCGCCTGCAAACACACTGACTGAATTGGAAGAGGCTGACACACCTCTGGAAAACTCGTATGATGGCAGTATGTTTCTTGCACATGCATGCAAGCAAACATAAAAATAACAGTGGCACTGTTCATGAGCAGAGGTCCTAAAATCCCTATGTTGAAAATTTGGTGACAAAACTCCATAACGTGACTGTGTTACAAGCGTGCGTTGAACTGTTCAACTGACTCACTCATTCTGTGTCTCCCGCTGCAGGCTGGCCTTTTGTACTGGGCTCCTGCCTGCATTGGTGGCTTTTTCTGGCCAGAAAGGAATCTGAAGCAGTCCCGACAGAGCTCCAGTGAGCTCGATCACTCCCCCCTCTCTCACTCACTCATTCCGTTTCTGCTGGCACTGCAAGCTGGCCTTTTGTACTGGGCTCCTGCCTGCATTGACACATTTTCTGCCCACAAAGAAATCTTCAGCAGTCACTATAGAGCTCCATTGAGCTCGCTCAGTACTGCTCTGTCACTCGCTCATTCTGTTTCTCTTGGTGCTGCAGGCAGCGTTTTTGTACAGGGCTTCTGGCTGCGTTGGCACCTTTGTCTGTCCACAAAGAAATCCGCAGCTGTCCTGACAGAGCTCCGTTGAGGTAGCTCAGTCTTCCTCTCTCACACGCTCATTCTGTTTGTCCTGGCACTGCAAGCTGCCCTTTTGTACTGAGCTCCTACCTGCATTGGCGCCTTTTTCTGCCCACAAAGAAATCCGAAGCAGTCCTGATAGAGCTCCACTGAGCTCACTCAGCCCCACTGTCTCACTCGCTTATACTGTTTCTCCCACCGCTGCAAGTTGGCCTTTTGTACTGGGCCACTGCCTGCATTGACGCCTTTTTCTGCCCACAAAGAAATCTGCAGCAGTCCTGACAGCAGTCCGGTGAGTTCGCTTACTCCGCCTCCCTCACTCGCTCTCTCGTTCTGTGTCTCCCAGTGCTGCAGGCTGCCCTTTTGTACTGGACTCTTGCATTGGGACCTTTTTCTGCCCAAAAACAAATCCACAGCAGTCCCGACAGAGCTCAGTTGAGCTCGGTCAATCCCAACCTCACTCATTCAATCTTAATCTGTCCCAAACACTGATTTACCACAGTGACCGTGCTATTGTCCGGTAGGAGTGCAAAAACATATTTTTAGCCAGGATGGGAAAAATGACAGCTATACTGTGCATAAGGAGGTGTGAAAAAATGCCACTGTTGAAAATGTGGCATGAAAATATTACAAATTTGTGAAGTTACAAGGGTGCATGGAAACAGTTCAACGCACGCTTGTAACACAGTCACGTTATGGAGTTTTGTCACCAAATTTTCAACATAGGGATTTTAGGACCTCTCCTCATGAACAGTGCCACTGTTATTTTTATGTTTGCTTGCACGCATGTGCAAGAAACATAGTGCCATCATACGAGTTTTCCAGAGGTGTGTCAGCCTCTTCCAATTCAGTCAGTGTGTTTGCAGGCGCAGTCGCAAAGTGCCAATCACTGCTCCAGCTGTCTATGACAGCAGGAAAATGCATTGGCATACAGTTGAAAGGGAGAGCTCCGCTTGAATGGAGCAGAGCTCTCCCCCACACACACACGCGCGCGTGCACACACACACACCGCGTGTCATGCGCCTCTCTCCCCCACACTGTACGGCCGACTGGGTGCCCAATCCCCATCAGCTCCCCCAAAGAGTCCAGGTGCCACACTGGGAGCCCACCCCAGTGTGGCAAAATGTTTATATTGACAACGGGGTGCCCAATCCCCTCGGCTGCATGCCCCAAAGCATCCAGGTGCCACGCTGGGAGCCCACCCCAGGGTGACAAACTGATGTTATAGCCAACAGGGGTGCCCAAACCCCCATTGGCTCCACTGTCTCTTCCCCCCATGCTGTCGTGGCCCACTGACAGGGGTGCCTAATCCCCCTTTGGCTCCACTATCTCCCTCCCCCAGTACAGGGTGCCACGCTGGAAGCCCACCCCAGCGTGGCAACAGATGCCATGGCCGACGGGGGGTGCCCAATCCCCCATCAGCTCCACGCCCCCCAGCCATCCTTCTGCCACGCTGGGAGCCCACCCCAGCTTGGCAAGCGTCCAGCCGTCATCCAAAACCTGTGAAGAAGAAACCTTCCCACGCAGTCTCCTGCCCCCCCACAACCCGCACCCACCCACTGTGCACCCTGCCTCCCCACCCCTCACCCCATACTTACCTCCGGACCGGCGCAACGATCTTCGGTGACCGGGAACACGCCCACTCTTCAAAGCCGACATAACTGAGGAAATGCGGTAAGCTGTATAATGGGATAGATAGGGTTTTTCAACTTTGTTGCATATCTCAGGCATTTTTGAATTTTTGCACCAAATTTTCAACATGGGGTTTTTGGGACCCCTCCTCATAATTCTTGCACTGTCTTGGCGTTACTCGGGGCCAGAAGGGTGATTTCGCAGCCACTGCGCGAAATCACCTTTCAGGATTAATGAAACGACACTGCCAGTGTTCATAAGGTGGGCTCTCAAAAGCCTGTTTTGAAAATTTGGTGGAAAAATTCCTAAAAATGACTGTTTTACGAGCGTGTGTTGTGCAGTTCCTATACACGCTCATAAGTTCGCAAATTTTTAATATTTTCACTCCAGATTTTCAACATTGCCATTTTACCACACCTTCTTATGAGCAGTACAGCTGTCATTTTTTACATCTCACCCAAAATGTATTTCCGCCCATGTAGCGCACAATGGCGCAATTGGTGTGTGAAATCAATGTACGGGACACATTAAGAAAATCACAGTGACACTGTTCATGAGTAGAGGTCTTAAAATGGCTATGTTGAAAATTTGGTGAAAACATTCCTAAAAATGACTGTTTTACGAGCGTGCGTTGCGCAGTTCCTACACATGCTCATAAGTTCATGAATTTTCAATATTTTCACTCCAGATTTTCAAAATTGCCATTTTACCACACCTTCTTATGAGTAGTATAGCTGTCATTTTTCACATCACCCAAAATGTGTTTCTACCCATGAAGCGCACAATGGCAAGTCGGTGTGTGAAATCAATGTATGGGACAAATTAAGAAAATCACAGTGACACTGTTCATGAGCAGAGGTCTTAAAATGGCTATGTTGAAAATTTGGTGAAAAAATTCCTAAAAATGACTGTTTTACGAGCGTGCGTTGAGCAGTTCCTATGCACGCTCGTAAGTTGCAAATTTTCAATATTTTCACTCCAGATTTTCAACATTGCCATTTTACCACACCTCCTTATGAGCAGTACAGCTGTCATTTTTCACATCTTGCCCAAAATGTGTTTCCGCCCATGTAGCGCACAATGGCGCAGTCGGTGTGTGAAATCAATGTATGGGACACATTAAGAAAATCACAGTGACACTGTTCATGAGCAGAGGTCTTAAAATGGCTATGTTGAAAATTTGGTGAAAAAATTCCCAAAATGACTGTTTACGAGCGTGCGTTGCGCAGTTCCTATGCATGCTCGTAAGTTTGCAAATTTAATATTTTCACTCCAGATTTTCAACATTGCCATTTTATTACACTTCCTTATGAACAGTACAGCTGCCATTTTTCATATGTTGCCCAAAATGTGTTTTCACACATGTAGCACACAATGGTGCTGTTGGTGTGCGAAAGCAATGTTTGGGACAGTTTACGAAAATCACAGTTACACTGTTCATGATCAGGGGTCCTAAAATGGCTATGTTGAAAATTTGGTGACAAAGGTCCATAAAATGACTGTGTTATGAGTGAGCATTGCGCAGTTTCCACGTACCCTCATAAGTTCATGACTTTGTAATATTTTCAGTCCAGATTTTCACCAGTGGCATTTTTCCACACTTCCTTATGAACAGTACAGCTGTCATTTTTCACAACATGGCCGGAGCGTGTTTTCACACTTTCAGCGCAGAGATGCGTGGTAGGCGTGGGAAATCATTGTTCTGGACAGATAAAGAAAATCACAGTGACACTGTTCATGACCGGAGGCACCAAAATACCTGAGTTGACAATCTGCTGTAAAAAATCCCCAACCTAATTAAATTACGGGTGTGCATTGCACAGTTTCTATGTTTATTTATTTAGCTTTTGTTGACCGGATAAGTGCACTAGACAAATCCTGCCTATTTTCAGGCACAACCCGGGGGAGGGGGATAAAGATGAATGCCAACTGACCTTGAACCAGATTAAGCTGTTGGTGATATTTTTAGTGAATGAGGGAAATTTGGCCAGGACACCAGGGAAATTCCCCTACTCTTTTCGATAAGTGCTGTGGGATCTTTAACATCCACCTGAACTACCACCAATCCAGGCAGATGGGACCTCGGTTTAACGTCTCATCCGAAAGACGGCACCTCAGAAATGCAGCACCCCTCTCATGCTGCATTACAGTGTCAGTACTGGGATATTAACCCAAGTGCCAGATGTGGGGACTGAACTTACAGCCCTCTGATCTCCCAGCCTCAGAGGCGAGTGTGCTACCTACTGAGCCACTGACACTGCTCTGTACACTCGTGACTTCTCCAGTTTTTTTAATATTTTTACTGCAGATTTGCAACATTGCCATTTTTTACACCTCCCTGTGAACAGTACAGCTGTCATTTTTTACATCCTGTTCGGAATGTTTTTGCACCTTTGGTGCTAAATGCCGTAGTCGCTGTGCGTAAGCAACTTTCGGCTAACAAACTGATATTGCCACTGTTCATGAGGTGGGGCCACAAAAAAAACATGTTGAAAATTTGGAGTGAAAATACCAGCGAATGCCTGAGGTATTAGGGTTTCCAACCATAACGCCCAACCCTGTAGAGAATGACAGGCATCAGGGGTGTGACTTGGGATTCTTGCCTGTAATGCTCATACCATTCCACACCCTGCAGCCAGTGAGAGGCATCGAGGTATGCCTCGGACTCTTTGGCCCCAAAGTTCACCCCATTCTCCTATATTGCACCCATCTCACCGTATTTCCTAATGGAATGCGGTGCGCATAAGGGCCAAAGACCCCAAGGAACACTTTGACACTTGTCAGTGTCTGCAGGGTAGGATGTGGTGAAATATCATGGCCGTTATGCCTGATGACCCAAAGGCACACCCCAATGCCTGTCACTCTCTGCAGGGTGGTGGTGGGGTTGGCTTCAGTTCAATACTTCACTGCCATTCCTATTATGCAGCTCTGTAACTTCTACACTACCACTGCCAGTGCCGGCAAGCAAACATTCGGCATTGACAAATGCTTGTTATGTTTGTTTGCATGCATGCATAAGAAACATATTGTGACATCTTGCTGGAGTAGCAGTTTGTGGAGGTGTGGTCATGGTGTGGCCAATGCCGCCACTGCTTTTTGGGGGCTTGTATCTGTGGCACCAATAAATGAGCATGCTGTCTATGATAGCTGATCAGAAGCATGCCACCAACTTGAAACAATTTTGCCCCTGCAATGAGGGATCACCCCTTCATTGCAGGGTGTGCCTTGCCTGGTGTAACATTTCACTAAACTTGGTGGTGGTTGTCGCCTTCCACCTCTCACAGTCCCACTCAGAAGCTGACATTGAAGGTGCCCAATCCCCCTATCGGCATGCCCCTTCCCCAGTTCATTTGCCAATGGGGGAGCCCAATCCCTATTGGCATAATGTTCCCCCTCCTGTTATTTGTCTGCAGAAGGGGGTGCTCAATCCCCCCCAGCAACATGCCTTCCAAACACAGACACACTTTCTTTGCTGATGGGGGCCTAATGCCTGTCGTGTTTGGCCCCCTTCCTGTGGGAATACAGGTGGTACTGGGAACCTACCCCTATGTGCCAAATATACCTGTAAAAGAAAACCTTCCCATAAAGTTTTTTTTAACCTGTAAAGAAGAAGATGGTCCCTCGTTAGCTGCAGTTCCCCCAACATCTAACCCACACCCACCCTCTGCACACCCCACCTCCCCACACGCCCCTCACCCCATACCTTACAATCTTCAGTGGAGCAGGAACACATCTGCACTCTTCAAAGCCTACTGAAGAAATGCCGGTAAGCTGTATAATGGCATAAATGTGGGGTTTTCAACTTAGGTGGCTGTCTCAGCCATTCTTGTGACTTTTGGCATCACATTTTCAACATGGGGATCTTGGGACCCCACCTCATGAACTCAGTCACTGTCATGTCGTTGTTCGGTCTCAAAAGGTGATTTCACAGTGACTACATGGAATCACCTTCTGGGACCAATTATTGAAATGACAGTGTCACTGTTCATAAGGTGGGCTCCCAAACAGCCTATGTTGCAAATTTGGTGAGAAAATTCCAAAAAATGACTGTGTTATGAGCGTGTGTTGTGCAGTTTCCATGCACGCTAGTAACTTGGAGAATTTTTTATATTTTCACTCCAGAATTTCAACATTGCCATTTTGCCACACCTTCTTATGAACAGTATAGCAGTCATTTTTCACATCCTGTCCAAAATGTGTTTTCTCACATCTGGTGCACAATGGTGCAGTTGCTGTGTGAAATCAATGTTTGAGACAGATTAAGAAAATCACAGTGACAGTGTTTATAAGGAGAGGTTCCAAAAAGCCCATGTTGCAAATTTGGTGCACAAACTCAAAAGAATGACTGCGTTACCAGCGATTGTTGCGCAGTTTCTATGCATGCTCATAACTTTGCCAATTTTTTATGTTTTACTCCAGATTTTCAGCATTGTAATTTTTGCACACCACCTTATGAACAGTACAGCTATGATTTTTGACATCCTGCCTGAAACATGTTTTCACACCTGTGGCAAATGGGCACAGTCACTGTGCGAAATCAACATTTGGGACAGATTAAGAAACTCACAGTGCCACTGTTCTTGAGTGAATGTTCCAAAATACCTATGTTGAAAATCTGGTGTAAATTAATCCCAAAATAATTGCATTATGGGTGTGCATTGTGCAGTTTCTACGCACGCTAATGACTTCACAAATTGTTTTTTATATTTTCACTCCAGATTTTCAGCATTACCATTTTTTTACACCTCCTCATGAACAGTACAGCTGTCATTTTTAACATCCTGTTCATAATGTGTTTTCACACCAGTGGTGCCAATGGCACAGTCACTGTGCAAAATCACCTTTCGGCTAACAAACTGATAGTGTCACTATTCATGCGGTGGGGTCACAAAAAGCCCATGTGGAAAACTTGGAGTGAAAATACCAAGAAACACCCAGGGCATTAGGGTTTCCAACCATAACACCCTACCCTGTAGGGACTGATAGGAATCAGGGGTGTGACTTGAGATTGTTGACAGTAATGCTCATGTCATTCCACCCCCAACTCCACCCCCACCCTGCAGCCAGTGACTGTCATCGAGGTGTGCCTTTGACTTCTAGGCCCCAAAGTTCACTCCATTCTCCTATACTGCACCCATTTCAGCATATTTCCTTATGGAATGGGGTGTGTGTAAAGTCTGAACACCCCAAGGCACACCTCGACACTTGTCGATGTCTGCAGGGAAGGGTGAGGTGAAATGGCATGAGCATTATGGGTGATGACCCAAAGGCACTTCCCCAATACCTATCCATCTCTGCAGGGTATGGGTGGGGTTGGCGTCACTTCAGTACTTCACTGTCATCCCTATTCTGTATCTGTCTAACTCCTGCACTTCCAGTGATAATGCCAACAGGCAAACATTCGACATTGGCAAATGCTTGTTTTACTTAGACTCTTTGCCTTATAATTAATGGTAATTTCTTTAATCTTTAAAAAAAATTCTTATTCTCAGTAGCAGGACTAATATTTAAGTCAACCAAATTTTGTAACTTTGGTGTACTATAGGTACCCAGATATTTTATTTTACCCTTAACTATCATTATAATGAATGCTCCCATTTTTTATTGCTAAATCTGAAATTTTATGTTAAGAAAAGTGTATCAGATTGTTTAATAGTTGATCCTATAATGTGAGAATTTCTGAAAGCTGGCTAAAATCTGCACCAGTGCCTTGATGGAGGTAAATGGTTTTCTTAATGTAAAATGGCCATCACCATCAAACTGTGACAATTTATGTTCTTATTTTACATTTTGACTCCCCAGTATGCCCTTTTCCTTTTGGCCTGATATTAACAGAAGTTCTAATGCAATAATCAATAATGCTGAAGGCAGGGCATTCTTGTCATATGCTTCTACATAATTCAAGAGCATCAGATTCTAAAATATCAGAGTACATTTTTGCTTTGGGGAGCTACAATATACAGTATGAACCATTTAATTGAGATCCCCTGCAGGCAGGCTTTTTGTTCTGATTAAAGGGACATTGCCAGCTTTTTGATGAATTTAAAATGACCACTAATATGAACCGGCAGTCATTTTAATTCAGAAGGCAGTACAGCACAGTGGTTTAAAGCTCTGATCTGGAGACATGGGTTTGAATCCCACAGCCCCCACTTGCATACTGTGTGACACCTGGAAACAAGCTATGGCTTAGTGTTCCTCTCCTGGTTAAACAATTTCCCCTTTATCTAATGCAAGTCATTTTGATTTATGATTCCTGAATTTCATAAAATTGTGATTTTTTTAAAATAGTTTTTTCTAGTTATACCTTTCTCTGATGAACTGCTCTAGCCCTGGTTGCTGATGCTTCTGCGCACTCACATTTAAACATAGTGCCACAGTGCAGGTAATCCCATTCATGTATGAGTTTAGAAATTTTTATTTACTATTAGTTTATGTTGGATTGTGATACTACTCGGTGAGCGAAGTGTTGCATCTCCCATGTAATACAGAGCACTATTACCAAGTGAAAACAGTGTTTGAGAAAGAAAGTCCTGAATCTGGGCATGTACGTTAGCATTGGTGCTAATGACAGGTTTAAATCTAAAATATGACTGATCAACCAACTAACGAATCAAGGCCATTTTCCTAGCACAATGGCACTCTATCACTAGGGTGACCCTATCACAAATTCCATTCCTCTACTAACAAGCATTTGTCAATACCAAATGTTTGCCACTGGTATTGCTGTTATACTGGGTCTTGCTTGTACACATTTTTACTATATATTTACCTAACAAAGAGCAGATGAGATGCAATGCCTCATTTTCAGTGGTGTCCTGCTTTAACACATTGTTAGATTGCAATTACCCAGGATAGGGCAGCTGAGAGGCAATATTTACTTTTAAGTGGGCTCACACATTTTGACCTGAAATGTCTTTCTTCTTATGACCTGACATTATGACCAAGACAGATTAATTTTTTTAAATCCATTCTGAAAGGTGATTTCACTGTGCGACTGTGGAAACAAGTTTCAGAGGGGATTTGAAAAATTATACCTGCCATGTTCAGGTGATGAGGTAACACAAGGAATATGTTGAACATCAAAGGCCAAAACCTGCAAAAAAATAAAGTTATGAGTAAATGGAGGAACAATTCAGTTCCTCATGACTTAGTTTTTGTTTTACATTTTTACCCCAAATGTTCAACATTTTTTTTTTGACTACTCCTTCTGAGCAAGACAGGTGTTATTTATAAAATAATGGTTGAAATGATATTTTGTATCACAAGTGTTAAAACACATTTTGGTTAGGATTTGAGAAATGACAGCTGTCACATTCATGAGGTAGTGTAAAAAAAGGGGCTATGTTGAAAAATTGGGGTTAAAATACTGAAAATTATAACCGTTATGAGCGTGAATTGACAAATTGTAAAGTAGACTCATAACTTTGTTGTTTTCTCATATTGGTACACACAATTTTCAATATAGCCTTCTTGTGACCCCACATAGCCTTCTTATGAGCCCTCCTCATGAACAAGGGTGGAGAAAATGTTCAAATCCTGCCCAAAGATGATTTCACACCAGAAGTGCAAAAACACATTGTGGCCAGGATTTGAAAAATGACATCTGTCACCTTCATGAGGTACTGTTAAGAAATGGCTATGTTGTATATTTCGGTCAAAATATTGAAAATTACCAAAGTTATGAGCCTGCATTCATGAATTTCATTGTAGGCTCATAACTTTGTTATTTTTAATATTTTTACCCCAAATTTTCAACATAGCCTTCTCATGACCCTACCTTATGAACAAGGGCGGAGAAAATGTTCAACTCCTAGCTGAAAAGTGATTTTGCACAGCGACTGCCAAATCACATTTTGGGACAGATTTGTCTAGTTTGGCTGTCATTATTCATAAAGAGATGGCCCAAAAAAGGCATGTTAAAAATTTAGTTCAAAAATATTCAAAAATGACCAAGTTATGATGACAAGTTCTAAACAGTACTGAAATACCTTGAACCACATTGCTGATTTCCTCAGTTCACAGCCCAGCATTGAAGAGTGAAGATATGCCTGCAGTCCAGACAGGATTATGGTGTTGGACCTCTGACAGGTAAGTAAGGACTTGGGGTGGGGTGGGGGGTGCTGAGTGGGCAGGTCAGGTGGGGGGACAGTAATGGCAGCAGCAGCAGCTGCAACAGACATCGATAGACAGTTTTCTTTTTTACAGGATGTATGTAAAAAAACTACAAGTGATGGTTTTCTTTATTTATGGTGGTGACACTGGGGGAATTGGGCATGACCAGTGCTGGTGTTAATGTTTGGCAGCACCATGAGTGGGCTTCCCAGTGTTACAGAAGCAAAACAGGCAGGTGGGGGGGTCACAGCCAGAAAAGGGGATTGGGTACCCCTGTACCACAATATTAACATGTATGGATTGGGCTTGGTGGGGCAGTTATATCAGTGGCAACAACCGACATCAATAGAAGGTTTTTTTTTTGAAGGGTGTATGTAAAAAAACTACACAGGATGTTTTACTTTATTTCAGGTAGAGATACTGTGGATTGGGCACCCCCGTGTTAGTGTTCTGTTTGGTGGCACCTGGGGCGGACTTCTCAGTATCACAGAATCACAAATGGCAGAGTGGGGGGGGGGGATAGCAGCCGGCATGGGGTTTGGGCAGCCCCTTGCCAGAATATAAGCATGGGTTGGGCTTGGGAGTGATAGTTACGGCAGTGTCAATGGCAGCATCAGCTTCAGACATCAATGGAAAGCTGTCTGTTTTGCAGGGTATAATTTAAAACAAAAAACAATGAGGGATGGTTTTCAGCAGGCTGATCATAACAGATCAGCTGTGCTTGCTGCATTACGTAGAGCAAAGGAAAGAGCTCCCCTATTATTGTGTCAGCTCTCTCCTTTAAACTACACAAGGTTTCTGCTCAGCAAGCCAGAATACTGTCATGACCAGCCTGACTGATGACTGATGTGAGACTGACTAGCCCATTGCAGACCACTCTGCAATGGACTGACAGCGTCACACCTCTCAAAACCTACTGTTGTAGCAAAATGTTTGCTGCATGTGCACGCATGGTGAACATAAAACTTAACATTTTAACTGGCTGCCATTACTGCCACAGTGACAGAAACATAGTCAAAATGCTCACCAGCTTTGAGGCTTTTGCTGAGATTCTTGAACTACAAGACAACAGTATGGAAACTCCCCAAAAAAAAACAGATAATGACACAATGACTGAAACTCCTGGAAGTGTAAAAAATATAGTGCAGTAGGTCAAATACTGTGTCCTGTTTGGCTAGAACCTGTGGATTGAGAGAGCACAATGCACAGGTAAGAAGTGATAGCAATCACGGCATACCGAGCTAACAATTTCAATGCCTTTTTTTAAATTCCTGATTTTCATTACAAACAATGGCTGCCACCTTTGCTCACTAAAGCAAAACTTTCACATGCCCTGAAAATTAAACTCCCTCAAAATAAAAAGAACAATCAAACTGATTAAATGTTCCTTTTCTTTATAATCTCCCCCCCTTCCGACACACATACATAAAATTAAGTACTATGCACATTTTTATTTTTGTGGAACTTTTCTGACCATGGACCTCCTATCCTTATATGCCTACCAGGGAAATATTTGCTGCTTGCTCTGCCCCACATACATTTGAATACCTGACTTTACTGAGGCCTTCTGTTGTGTGTGTTTGTGTGGGGAAAGGTTTTTAATAAAAAACTTTAATTTCTTTGTTTTTAAATCTTCTCAGTTTGCCTATTTTATAAGAAAAAATAGGACACATTGAGGTGAGCATTGTGCTGGCACAACACACTTCCAGGGACTGAAGGCAACCCACCTACAGTGATGTGCCTCATACACCCTTTGGGTGTGCATTTTTCCAGCATATCACACACCATGCTGTGTCTTGTTGCTTGCATACTGAGTTACAGTGCTGTCAGTAAAGGAAATGAATCATAATGAAGTCAAACAGTTGCACCAGACAAACTTGGCAGTTAATCAATATATGACTGACTCAGAGTGAACTAAATCTCTCTGAAATTTGAAACAGTTGAAAAGCTTAACAATCTCCTCATCTGCTGTATGGCAATATTAGAAACTATGCCATTGAGATGTACAGCATATCATCCTACATTTCTTTCAGAGTGGGAATAAACTGGCATTTTAACAACCTCCTCTCAGATGTGGTATTAATCTAATGCAGGACACTGAGTTCCCCACCTCACACAACTTTTTCGTGTGTGTCCTAAAAACCCACAGGAAATGAGAAAGACAAACATCTATCCACCCTGTTTCCTTGCTAATTACCTGCTGAAGTTGAGAAGTAGCCCTGCACTAAACATTACGGGACTTACACAAAAAGTATAGCTGGGGATTACAACTTTTTTCCTTCAGCCACTGTTCAGAAGGTCTGCAGTCACTCACACCTCAGTCTTTTAAAATGTTATTTGATGAAAAAGGACTTATATATGTTGTTATGGCATACAACACAGCAAACAAGAACCATGCCAACCCTTATGAGACTAGTCGCAACCAACAGGGGGGCTACATGGCTAAACTTCCTGGTGACCCATTGTGCCCAATTCCATTAACATATACCTCAATAAGCTCCCCATGGAGATCCCAGTTTTTTACCTGCACACCTGCAGGTAAGTGCAGAAAGGGGGGATTGCAAGGAGACAATGTGGTTGGCAGCAGGACATGGGGAGTGCTAATGGGGGGGCATTATTAGGACAGTGAGGACGAGGAGACACCCCAGGGTGAAATAGGAAATGTAGTGAGATGGGTGATATCTAGCTTCCATAGCCAGGGAACCCACTGGACCAAGTGGGCAGTCAGTCGATGGACTGGCCGCATCACTTTGTCCCCTTTGGGTGGTGCTATGCAATGCCAGGTTGATAAGGAACAAGACTGCCATTATAGCAGACTTAATTTTAGATTTCTCTAGCAACCTGGCTTGCATTATGGTGACCTGGCTGAGGGATGATGCCAGTCCCAATTTGGAGGTGGTTATCACCCCTGGATTATTCGTAGTTCACTGCCTGAGGATGAATTGAGGGGAGAGTAGCTGTCTGTTTTAGATCTCGGTTGAACTTCGTGGTGAACCCCGTGAGGGAGAGCTCTTCATTCGAATGCCTGTCTGTGCATGGGGGTCCAGGTGCAGGATGCTGGATCCTCATGGTATACCAGCTTCCAGGGCATGAGGGAAAGTTGCAGATTTCACTGCCTAGAGGATGTTGGCGTCATCTAGATTGCTTGTTCTGGGTGACATCAGTGCCTGGGTTGGTGATGAACTCTTGCATTTTAGGAAAGATTTCCTCCAGTTGATGGAGTCACTGGGCCTGGCACAAGTGATTACTTCTGCATTCCACCAACACGGGCATGCCTTGAACTTGGTCTTCTCCCTGGAGCTTGAGATGAATAACTTTGAGATTGATCTGGTCAGTTGTTTGGGTAATTACACAGTGAAGTCCTCCTTCAGGGCCCCCGTGTGGTCCTTCCCCTGTGGAGATAAGGTGCAGCCTTTTGAAAAGACTTGGCCCTGATGGACTATTGGCAGTGTGAAACATCACAGAGTTGTTGGTGGCTTGTGAGACAGGGTTGGAGAATGCAGTCTGGACCTATAAAGGGTGGTAACTGAGACCTTTGACTCTGTAGCACTGATTCATGTACATCCCTGGGTTTCATGCTTAGGGTCCCCATGGTTTGATGGGGAGCTTAAGGAGTTGAAGACCATGGGTCAGAGGCTGGAGCATTGTTGGAGAAGGTCCTGGGCTGAGGAGGACAAGCTGCCTCTGAGAATTCACCTGGATGAAAATTAGAGGGCAGTCTCCTGTGGGTAGCATTCTTGTCCAGGGAGATTGCAGCTGGAAGAAATCGACCGGCTCAGCTCTTCCATACTGCAGACAGGTTACTTCATCCTACTTTTCTACAGTTGGTAAGAGCCTTTTCAGCAGCCAAGTGTGGAGAGTTTGCTCATTTTTTTGTGGTCAGTGTATCCTAAATGCAGGCTGGAATCTCTCTAAATGGGCTGTCATGGCCTGGTGGAGCCGAGTGGGGAATTCTCAAATGCAAACAGTATTCCTGGGTGGAGTTTTGGTCATTTTCAATTGTTGAGACCTGAGAGGTGATTTCAGAGCTACAGTCCACCCAATGTGAACTTGACCCAGGACCCACGCATCTACTAGTGAGTTGTGTGCAGTCTCTGGAGTTGGTGTTCACTAGAATAATTCAGTGATCCCTCTTGGAGGGTGTCTTCCCAGTGGAACTGAAAGATGTTCTGGTTCAACCTCTTTTGAAGAAGCCAACTCTAGACCTGGATGTTCTAGCAAATTATTGACCAATCTCTAATCTACTTTCTTAGGCAAGATTATCTAGAAGGTTGTGGCACTGCAGATTGAGGCACACCTTTTGGCTCATGACCTCCACAAGCCCTTCCAATCTGGTTTCAGATTGGGGCAATGCACTGAGACAGCATTAGTGAGAGTGCACAATGACCTCCTCAGGGTTAGAGACAAGGGTGACCTCCTCAGGGTTAGAGACAAGGGTGAGGGGTCAGTTCTCTTTCTCCTTCATCACTCATCAGCATTTAACAGTGTAGACCATGAGGTTGTTGTCAGAATGACTGAGGGAGCACATGGGACCCACCAGCACTGTCGTCCACTGGTTTGAGTCCTGTCTCAGGGGTGTGGTGAAAAGGGTGGTAATGGGTATGTTCTCATCATTCCAATGCCACTACCCAGTGGTGTGCCCCAATGCTCAGTCCTCTTACTCATGTTGTTTGCAGTGTATATGCTGCCCCTGGAAATGATCATTGAACAGCACAAGCTGGATTTTCACTGCTAAGCAGATGATCTCCAGCTGCAGTTTTCTTTTGCACCAGGGACACCGAACACTGTTGAGGTGCTGAACTCATGCCTAGTTGATATCCTGAAATGGATGGAATCTATTTGGCTGAGGCTTAACCTGTACAAGACTGAGGAGCTAGTGATCTAGACAGTTCAGAAAGGGGGTGCAGAGGTAGTCATGGGTGAGATTGGGCTTTGGCTCATGTCATCCAGGCTATTGGCATCTGCTAAGGTGAAAAATATGGGGCTCATTTTTACAAGTGGTTGACACTGGAGGCTCAGGTGTTGGCCGTGGTCAAGAGTGGATTTTACTATCTGAGTAACATCAGCCAGATTTGGTCCCTTATCCCCCAGAACACCTTCTGACCCTGGTACAATCATGTGTGATGTCCAGTCTCACCTACTGACACACTTGCTACTTCATGATTAGTAGGGGTACCCTATGTCACCTGCGGGTAGTGCAGAACCTGGCTGCCAGGTTACTGACTGGTCTTTTGAGGTTCAATCATATAACCCTGGTGCTGCATGACCTGCAGTGGCTGTGGGTGAGGTGACATGTTACCTTGAAGGCTGGTCCTCTAACCTATAAAGTCCAATATGGGTTGGGTCCTGATTATCTGGAGGAGCTCCTACTTCCTGTTTAGTCCTCAGGCCCCTTCCACTCTTCTGAGGGTGGCCTCCCTTCAGTCTTGAGGACCCTGCTGAAATCTGCTTGTGACCATACATTTGAAGTGGCCAGCCCTTTGCTTTACAATTTTCTGCTTAGGGGACTGAAGGAGGCCTGTTGGTTGGGGCCTTTAAACTGGGATTAAAAGCTTTCTTGTTTGCCCAGGCCTTTGGGGATTTAAGTTTTATTGTTTTATTTTTGTTATTCTGTATTTATGTTATAGCTATATTTCAGTCACATTCTATATGTTTTATGTATTTTATAGTGTCCTACTATGTATGCACCGTGAGCTTCTTTGGGAAGGGAACCTTATAAATAACATTACTACTACTACTATTACTACAGTACAAGTCACATTAAACTGTTCCACCAATGAGTTGGTTTAGCATTGTTTTTTTACAGTTGGTAATGCATTGACAACTCATATTGCATTGTTTTTCAGTGCTCAACCAGCTCACAGGCAGTGTTTGTAAAATGTTTTTGCAGCGCGGTTGGGCTGCATCTGCAGTCCAGTCACAATGCAATGAAAAGCTGCATTTTAACTCTTAAGAAGCAGTTTGTGCAGGGCTTTGTGCTGAATCCAACAATACTTATGTAGCTCAGTCAGAAATGTTAAAATAGCTCATTGAAGGAACAGTTTAATATGACTTGTACTGTACTACTACTGCTACTGCTACTGCTACTACCACTGATTGCCTCACTGACTCACTGTTCACCCACGACTACGTCTGGTTCACCAAAGAACCCATGGGAAAAAGCAGTCTAGCAAGCATGTTGCCCTGGATTTGTAAACTATCAAATGTGACTATCTACACAAACCAATGCTTGCCTTGAAAGCACATCTATGTTCATTCACTGCTCAGAGTTATGCCACAGAAGCTACTGGGGCCCCTCTTTAGAGAACAAACATAAATAGTCTGAAATCCTTGCTGGCAACAACACCAAAAAAACAAGTACATCAATGGCTCCTCCTTCAAACTCTATGCCTTGGGTAACTACTCAACCTGCTGCCCCATCTCCATTCTTATCTCCGTCGCCATCCCCAAGTAATCCTAAAACTGACACAAGTGCTTCTTTGATTCCCTAACTAGTTTTAATGGTCAAAACTGACAGTACAGGCTCAATTTTGTATCTAATTGTACATACTAACATTAGCATCCACCTGATGTCACACCTCTAGCAAGACCTCCATCACAACCACAGTCCATGACTAAACCTACTTCCGAGATGCTACCACACCACAACAAACCTGTAATAAAGTCTGAGATTCCATTGACAGGTATTTAAGTATCACCACCTTGCAAGGAAACATTCAAGCCAATGTTTACAATTATGTAATAAGGTGATAAAAAACATTGTTCTGATAATTTCAGTCTTTTTGCCAGTGTGTTAGCAAAAGTTTATTTATTTATTTATTAGCTTTTGGTAACTGGATAGGTGAACTAGGCAAACAACCCTGCCTATTTTCAGGCACGACCCAGGAAAGTACAATATTACAATACAACCATACAACAAGGTTATAATAATTACAGTACAATAAAACTACAAGGTTACAATAATTACAATACAATAAAACCACAAGGTTACAATAAGTACATACAGCAGTGATAAACATTCAGATACATAATGCTGGGGTTACTGTCCAACAAATACAGTGACAGAGGACAGCCACCAAAGATAATTAACCCACTGAGGAAACGCCAGAAGTAGTGAAGCTGTTGCTCCATACACTTTGGCAAAACTGGCAGTATTGACCAGTCTGACAGGCCTAGCTGTGGAAAAAACAGGCAGGTGGGAACACAACAGTAACTACATGAAAGAAGGTAAACAAGACCTTAGGAGTAGGATAGGGTAGGAGATTACAAGATGGATTGTCAAAGTAGAGCGAAGTCAGGGTCTAAGTTATGAGACATAATGGAAGATAAGTGCAAGTTCAAGTTTAACTTTATGTTGTCAGTTTTTCAGGCTGCGCTAGTTCTATTTATGTATGTACTACTAGAACAGCTGGTGCCCCCTTCCTAAATATCAGTCATGGAACTGCTGACATAATTACACAAAAAAGTAATGCTTTATTTAGTAATCAGTATTGTATTAAACTGTTATTAGTAGCTTATTAGATAGGGACTATTTTATGTCTTTCAAGTGAAATTCATAGTTTAATTGATGAAAAATAAGTTTAAAAAGCCAAAAAGACCATGACAATTTTTCTATGTGTTCACTTGGAGCCCATTTCATTATCACAATAAGGCACTCCAGGAGGTGCCTTGGAGTGAGATAATGCCCTTCTCAGATAGTGGAAGCACTCGGCTTTGCCTTGTGTTTCAATCCACCCAAGGCAGGCTGTTATCCCATCACAATAAACCCCCTGTCATGCCTTATTGCCTAATTGACAAGGGAGGAACCTAAAAATATGTTTTGAATCAGAGGGGTTTAGTGGGTAGTACTCTCCTCTCTGGAAAAGGAGGTTGTGGGTTCAAGACCCACACAGGAAACCTGGATGCACATCCAATTCTAACACAGCAGTGACATACTAGGGTGCTGCTGAGCTGCTGGAGGTCCTGCACTTTATATGAGCATAGTCCATTTTTACTGCTGGGTGACAAAAATTACTGTCCTACATGGAAGGCCCATCCAACACTATGCTTTCAGTCCAGCTGATGAAAACAGTGTAAGCTGAGTGCATGGAAAAAGGAATGCTGTGGATTTGCTTTCATTTATATTGGTTTCAAATGCTAGGTTCAGAATTTGAGCATGGTGCAGTATCCTCAGTAGAACATACTTTACTATCACAGCAATATCTATAATTACTTTTCTCTATGGGCTGGGTTTCTGAAGGGTTCTGACTATAACAAAGTATATAACTACAAACAGGTAGAACAGTTGTCATATGATTGCAAAGGCCCTCTAGTTTTTTTTCATCATCTCCTACTCTCAATACTTCTGCATCTCTAAACAGTAAAGTGGCATCCATACTTGTTCTCCAGTTCATCCCTGGAGTTTTCAGAAGAAAGCTGCTCTGTATACCATAGGCATTGAGAAAAATCATAGCGCCAAACACATATTAGAGTGGCTGCAACAAAAACTGAAAGAGAGATTTACTCCAAACCCCCTTGACAGGCTATATTGTGATAGAAAATGGCACTAATGCTGTTAAGTCAGTGTTCTCAAACTGCAAGGCCAGCATATAAGGGTATGCCTTGACCTGTCCAATTGAATGCTCAACCAAGCCTGACAATATATTGCACAATTACTTAAGCTTTGATGAGTTACACTGAATTGGATCAGATGTAAAAGCCCATTTAAAGGCAGTGTCTATTCTGGCGAAGCCTTGTCAGTCTGATATGGAAATGGATTTGCATACCTAAGATGCCTTACAGTGGGATTCAGGCTTTAGAGTGCATATGTATGTTATTTGGAACGATGCACACACAAGAAACAATTACTTAGATTTTGAGTTCCTGATGTTTTGTGTGAAGATATGGGTAACATGAATATTAAAAAAATGCAAGGTGAATAATTCTAGAAATTTATTCAAAATAATTTCATCTTAATCCTGGTATTCTTTCTGTGCAAAGTATATATGGTATTTTATTCTATGGGAAAGGCCCAGGATTCTTAATGCATAGCTCTGGGGAGACTGACTATGGCAAAGGTAGGGAACTAATGTGTTAGATTAGTCAGCGTAGAGATGAAGGCTTCACATCATGCTGTGCATACTGCACGACAGTCATTTGATCATTCGGGATTTCTAAGGGTCTGCTGAAAGGAGAAAAAACATAAAGAACAGCATAAAGAAGAATTTATGTATCTTTTTATTTTCTGGATAAATTTATTAAGCAGTGCTCATTTGCTGTACAGCGATAGCTTAAAAAGCAAGCTCCAGATATTAGACATATGTTTCATATGAACACATTATAATAAATAACATGAATACATCTCATAGACAAAACACAACAGTGACATCAAGGTGGAGAGATTACAAGAATAAAAGTTATATAGTATATACTTAGCCTTTGTTCTGTATAAAAATCAACCCGTTCAAAATCTTTCTTATGCACATTCTCCCCTGTGCTCTTCCTCTAGTTAGCCACCTACCCGACCACTACTGTAGCGTTCCCACTTGTTTCAGACCTTATGGCCTAAAAACCTTAAACAGTACCTTGAACTGCAAGACTGGTCCCCGATTCTCCATGCACCTGACATAGATACCGCTCTTGCCTTCTTTACCTTCACCTTTAATAAAGCCTGCGATCTCTTTGCTCCCCTCTCTGCCGTCCACCCCAAAAGACCTAACCTGCCCTGGATTACCCCTGCACTCTCACTGCTGCTCAGGAGCAGGGACAACCTTTGGTACCGTGCCATAGAAACTAGGCGCCCAGCTGACAGACAGGCCTACAGTGCTGCACGGAATAAGTGTACATGGGCAATCAGGAAAGCCAAGGCTGACCACTATCAGGCCACCCTCACTGCCTCCTGGGGGAGTGCCCGTACCTTCTGGGATAAGGTCAAACAACTGAATGGGAACACCCGCTCCCCTTCCCCATCCCAGATTACCACCAACAACACCACCATCACAGACCCCACCGACATTGCAAACCTCCTCAACACCGCCTTTACAGACCTTAGCCCTATCCTCCCCAGTAACTTCTTTGATCAGCCACCCCCCCATCCTACCCCTGCCCTCCATCGCCCTTGCTTCCACCTTCGTAGGGTTACTACCCAGGAAGCCAGACTGCACCTGACCCGTGCACTAAAAGGCAACAGTCCCAGTGACATCTCCCTGGATCACAAAATTCTCCGGTTGGTCCTGGATCAAGTCCTCACCCCACTCACCTGCCTTCTTAACAAATCCCTCTGCCTGGGACAATTCCCCTCCTCATGGAAAACTGCAACGGTTACTCCAATCCATAAAGGGGGTGACAGGTCCTTAGCTGGGAACTATCGACCGATCTCCATTCTCCCACCCCTTTCCAAGGCGTTGGAAAAACTAGTTGCTGCACAAATAACTGAATACCTGACCAAATACAACATGCTCTGCCCTGAACAGCACGGCTTCTGCGCAGGACACAGTACTAGCACTGCTCTTATTGAATTCGCTTCCTTCCTTCACTCCTCACTGGATACTGGCTCGCTGGCGGGGGCCGTGTTCCTTGACCTATCAAAGGCCTTTGACACGGTCTCCCACCCCCTACTACTGGAAGCCCTCTGTCATGCTGGTTTTGCCTCTGGACCACTTGCTTGGTGCTCCAGCTACCTTTCCGCCCGCTCCCAACAAGTCAAAATTGGTGGGACTCTTTCTGACCCACGTTTGATCCTCTCAGGGGTTCCACAGGGCTCCATCCTGGGGCCCCTTCTCTTCTCGCTATACCTTAAAACCCTGCCCAGTGCGTGCCCTGGGAAAATTCTGCTGTACGCAGATGATACACTCCTCTTTGCCACTGACCGTAACCCCACTTCCTCAGGTCTCCTACAAAGGGCCTATGATTAGCTGAAACTTGGCTTAAAAGCATAGATTGGTCATAAACCTTAAAAAATCTAAAACCATGCTCTTCGCCCACCCTCAAAACAAATCATCCAACTCCCCTCTCCGTATCCTCTCCAGCTCTAAACTACAACTGGAGCAAGTCCAATCCTATAAGTATCTAGGGATCTTATTTGACTCAGCCCTCTCCTACCATACCCACATCGATGCACTCGCTTCTGTAACCAATATCCGACTCGGTATCCTGTACCGCTACAAAAACTGTCTCCCCCGACGCCCTCCGGCTTGCAGTTACATCCTCCATACTATCCCTGGTGGACTATGGGCTACCTGTCTATGGTGCTGCCAACATGACGGCCCTCAACAAAATCCACCTCCTCCTAAATAAGGCTTGCAGGCTAATCTCTGGGGCCCCTAGGCTCACTCATACCTGCCAACTCTATGACCTTGCAACAATGCTTGACCTCGATGAACGCCTGCTTTACCAAACGTGCCTCATTTCAAAAAAAACCCTACTAGGACTTTCTCCTCCCGGGCTGACTTCCTCCCTCCTCCCAGCACAGCTCCTAGTCAGCACCCGGACCTCCTGTAAAGCCACCTTACTGGTTCCTCGTGCTAGGACCTCACTTGGACAGCGATCTTTCTGCCATAGAGCCCCTGCTTGGTACAACACTCTTCCTCGGGCCATCACTGAAATCCCCACCATCTCCACTTTCAAAAATGCCCTCAAAAGCGAGCTTTTCAGCAAGCGCTGCTGCTCCTGTGCCTAACGGATGCTCAAACCCCCCTCTTCACTGACAATGCCCTCTGGGCAGCTCCGTCCCCTCACTTCCCTATTTCTAACAACTTCACTACTGCCACGATTCCCGCTGCCTACTGTATCACTACTGTCTAGAACGAACCATGTTGCATTCCTTATGCTGCTTATGCTTACTTATTTACTACCCTGTTCCATACGGATCATACCTCTGTTCTGTACTACTCCTGTCTCAGGCCCTACGCTTCTTGTAATCTGTTATCATATGACCGGTGTGACTGCTTTATCGATTTACCTGTACTGTTCCTGTCTCATGCCTTACGTTCCTTGTAATCTGACACAGTAGACCTGTTTGGCTGTTATCACACTTCCATGACATACCGTTATGCTGCTAAACCCTGTTATTCTCCTGTTGTCAATAATACCATATTTTGCACTGTATTACACTACCAATGTTTGCTGTAACCATGTGCCATTTATCCATGTCTGCTTATACTCATGCTCTTCTTTTGTATGTACCCTGCTTCCTGTATTATCTGTATTACCTACCATTGTTGACTAGGTACCTTTGGAAATGAGCCCCTGGCTCAAAGGTTGTAAACTGATTGCATTATAAATAAATAAAAATAATGTGTTGTACACATTCCAAAGTGCTGTTGTGCACATTTCCAACGGTTGTTTAGCACAGTTCAATGGTCATAAATAGAGAATTGTGTATAATCATCCATACACAACAAGCCTTTGTATGAATCAAGAGGTTGCTGTGGCAACCAGTGACCTTGAAAATGCAGCTTGAGAGGACCACTGGTTGTCACAGCTACCTCAAGATTCAGACACAGGCTTGTCTGTGTATGGATAACCATATGCAGTATTTTATAGTGTATGGTACTCCATTCACAGACAGCCTGAGTTGTCAGAGCACTATGTCTCACAGAAAACAAAATACCGCAGCTGCAATGGTTCCAAACCCTCTTAGTGCTGTGATCATTGTGATTGTAACTAAAATTGACAAAGCTTGCTTCACAGTGCTAAAGGTGGCAGCCATGGCTCATGCAGGCTTATGCCTACAAGTAAACTGATAAGATTTAAAGAAAAAACTCACATTTTCTAGTGATCACTGACATGGTTCCACAGCCAGGCAGCTGCACAATGATGTTCAATGTTATACAGAATCACACATAGACACATAATGCAAAGCATCGTGGGTTGTATATGCAAATCACCACAACATATTATGGCGGTTCAATTTTAAGTAGAAATGCATGGTGCCGAAAGGCCTCTCACACGGTCTGCAAAGGGTACCAGCAGAACCTACAGACACATGTTTCATCCTACCAGGACTCATCAGTATGCCTCATCTGTATGACACCCCAGTGGAATGGACCAGCTACCCTAAGTTTGTCTGTCTGGGTTGGGTTGTGGTGAGCCCAATAAAAACAAAAACAAGATAAAGCACAAAGAACCTTAGTGCACAAGCACTGAGGCAAGGTTTACCCCAAAGGGCATTGGCTGGGAAGCCAAGTTTCAAAGAAATACAAAATCACACATACTCCCATAAGGCAAAGCATCATGGGCTGTATATGCAAATCATCGCAAAACATTATGCTGGTTCAGCTTTAAGCAGAAATGCATGGTGCCATGTTTGCTGTTGTTGTCCTGCAGTAATGATGTCCACACTGCAGCACAACAACATTTTGACGTCACTACTGCAGAACATCACTGTTGTTCCAGGCATTGATTTCCATGCAGAAAAGCATTCCACCATACACATAATTTGAAATTCCTCATTTTCCCTCAACCAGCTGCTTACTAAGCATTTAGTGCCCAAAAATGAACCTTTTAACTTCTAAAAGTCTGTAAATTTAATTTAGTTACAGAACAGAACAAAGAAATGGCACTTTTTTGTTTTCTTTTTACTTTGGGGGAGGGATGCTTCTGTGACTCCTGTGTAGAAAAAGACATATACTATACAAAATAAAATATAGGCAACCACACACTGCTTGGCATGTGTTGCCATCTCAGGGCTGAGATGACAACATGGACCTATAAAGCTTCTCTCTCAGAGTTCATATGCTGTCATAAAGAATCGGGTGACACCTACTTCACCCACATGGAGAATACACCAGCACCAGACCAGGATGTAATTACTTAATAAATATTTATTGAAATTATGTTCTTCTTATATAAAATTCCAATAACCCTTTTATTTACATCAGTATTAAATCTTCTTCACGATTTCTGTAAATTCATTCACTCAATATACTCTTCAGAATTTTTAGATGGTACAAACATTGTATAGTGCAAGTACATCAAAATACCAAAAATTGCACCAAAGCCCAAGTTGAGTTACAATAGTTCACAACGAGACTTCCTCATACAACCTTAAAGTGTTGTGTGCTAAATAAATAAACAGATGCTGTAGGAAGTACTTTGCTAAAATTCTGAGACAGTAAAAAGCACCAGTGAGTCAACTGCATATCATATTACAAACAAACTTGAAAGGAGTAAACGTATTTCACCTGTGTGTAAATGGTAAGCTGTAGGGAGATTGGCCAAAACTCCATATTTCCATAGTGGATATTTATGTTTGCTTGCACGCATGTGCAAGAAACATAGTGCCATCATCCAAGTTTTTGGAGGTGTGTCACCCCCTCTTCCAATTCAGTCAGTGTGTTGGCAGGCGCGGCCCCAGTCCTCCAATGCATGCTGGAGCTGTCTATGACAGCTTCAAAATGCAGTGGCATACAGTTGAAAGAGGGAGCTATACTTCAGTGAGCAGCGATCAGATATTGCCTGCTCATGTGCAGCTCCCCTACACACACACACACACACACAAAAACACGCATGTATACTGCGTGCAGCCCCCCCCACGCACACACTGTATAGCCGACAGGGGGGCCCAATCCCCCTTCAGCTGTGCTGCACTTCCCCCCCAAAGTCTTCCACATGCCACGCTGGGTGCCACCCTAATGTGGTAACTCATGGTATAGCTGGCGTGGGTGCCCAATCCTCCGTCAGCTCCACCTCCCTCCCCCATAGTACAGGGTGCCACGCTGGAAGCCCACCCCAGCGTGGCAATAGACGCTATGGCCGACGGGGGTGCCCAGTCCCCCGTCAGCTCCACACCCCTCCAACCAGCTGTCCTTGTGCCACGCTGTGAGCTCACCCCAGCGTGGCAAATGTCCCGCATCATCATTTCAAAAAAAAGAACCTGTAAAGAAAAAATGGTCCCATGCAGTCTCCCTGCCCCCACAACCGCACCCCTCACTGCACACCTGCCTCCCCACACCCCCACACCCCATACTTACCTTCGGAGTCCGGCGCGACGATCCTTGGTGGACCGGGAACATGTCTGCACTCTTCAAAGCTGACCGCGAACCGAGGAAATGCCGGTAAGCTGGTATAGTGGAATAGATAGGGTTTTTTCAACTTTGTTGCATATCTCAGGCATTTTTGGAATTTTTGCACCAAATTTTCAACATGGGGTTTTTGGGACCCCTTCTCATGAATGCTGTCACTGTCATGGCGTTATTCAGGCCTGAAGGGTGATTTCCCAGTCACTGCGTGAAATCACCTTTAGAGACCAATTAATGAAACGACACTGCCAGTGTTAATAAGGGGGCTCTCAAGAAGCCTATTTTGAAAATTTGGTGGAAAAATTCCAAAAAATGACTGTTTTACGAGTGTGCATTGTGCAGTTCCTATGCACGCTTGTAAGTTTGCGAATTTTCAATATTTTCACTCCAGATTTTCAACATTGCTATTTTACCACACCTCCTTATGAGCAGTACAGCTGTCATTTTTCACATCTTGCCCAAAATGTGTTTCCACCCATGTAGCGCACAATGGCGCAGTCAATGTACAAAATCAATGTATGGGACACATTAAGAAAATCACAGTGACACTGTTCATGAGCAGAGGTCTTAAAATGGCTATGTTGAAAATTTGGTGAAAAAATTTCTAAAAATGACTGTTTTACGAGTGTGCGTTGCGCAGTTCCTATGCATGCTCATAAGTTTGCAAATTTAATATTTTCACTCCAGATTTTCAACATTGCCATTTTATTACACTTCCTTATGAACAGTACAGCTGCCATTTTTCATATCGGTCAAAATGTGTTTCGCACATGTAGCGCTGTGGTGCTGCTGTTGGTGTCGAAAGCAATTTTTGGGACAGATTCGAAAATCATAGTTACACTGTTCATGAGCAGAGGTCTTAAAATGGCAATGTTGAAAATTGTGACAAAAGTCCATAAAATGACTGTGTTACGAGTGAGCATTGCGCAGTTTCCACGCACCCTCGTAAGTTCATGACTTTGTAATATTTTCAGTCCAGATTTTCACCAGTGGCATTTTTCCCCACTTCCTTATGAACAGTACAGCTGTCATTTTTCACAACATGGCCGAAGTGTGTTTTCACACTTTCAGTGCAGAGATGCGTGGTCGCTTTGGGAAATCATTGTTTGGGACAGATAAAGAAAATCACAGTGACACTGTTCATGATCAGAGGCACCAAAATGCCTGATATGACAATCTGCTGTAAAAAATTCCCTACCTAATTATATTACAGGTGTGCGTTGCACAGTTTCTATCTACGCTCATGACTTCACCAGTTTTTTTAATATTTTTACTGCAGATTTGCAACATTGCCATTTTTTACACCTCCCCATGAACGGTACAGCTGTCATTTTTTACATCCTGTTGGGAATGTTTTTGCACCTGTGGTGCTAAATGCCATAGTCGCTGTGCATAAGCAGCTTTTGGCTAACAAACTGATATTGCCACTGTTCATGAGGTGGAGTCACAAAAAAAACATGTTGAAATTTGGAGTGAAAATACCAATGAATGCCTGAGGTATTAGGGTTTCCAACCATAATGCCCAACCCTGTAGAGAATGACAGGCATCAGGGGTGTGACTTGGGATTCTTGCCTGTAATGCTCATACCATTCCACACCCTGCAGCCAGTGAGAGGCATCGAGGTATGCCTTGGACTCTTCGGACCCAAAGTTCACCCCATTCTCCTATATCGCACCCATCTCACAGTATTTCCTAATGGAATGGGGTTCACATAAGGGCCAAAGACCCCAAGGAACACTGTGACACTTGTCAGTGTCTACAGGGTGGGGTGTGGTGAAACAGTGTGGCCATTATGCCTGACGGCCCAAAGGCACATCCTAATGCCTGTCACTCTCTGCAGGGTGGTGTTGGGGTTGGCTTCAGTTCAATACTTCACTGCCATTCCTATTACGCAGCTCTGTAACTTCTACACTACCACTGCCAATGCCAGCAAGCAAACATTCGGCATTGACAAATGCTTGTTACAGGTGGCAAAGTGAACTTCACTTATTTATGCATGAAATGAAAGCCTCACATTTTTGATTTCTGAGCCTCTGTATACCATGAACAAATCAGCCATCCCCATGCGGGTTCACTGTCTGTTTGGCTAAACAGCTTAATATACGACCAACATGTGCTCAAAGCCAGTGCATCCATTTTAAACATTCATCATCAAATGCAACAAGTAGTTAAGGGTCTATTCAGAGGGATGGATTTACCATAGGACCACAGTCTCTCTCTTGTACACCTTCATACATCAATAGTACCCTTAAAGCTTTGTGTATTCAGAGTTCAGGCCTGCAGGATTGAAACTCGCATCTCATGAGAAGCCAATTACCTCCACCCAAGGCCAAACAGCTTTTTGGGGAAAAGTTTCTCTACTTATCTGACAAATGTTCTGGTTTCCCTTACAGCATTATCCTTTGAGTTTGATGTTGGAAGAGGCAATTAGTTTAAAAACATAGACAAGAAAAGCCGCAATTGCATACTAAAATCTCCATGGCAGTGGTAGTAAGAGGCAGAGATGCTGACCACTGAACTGGCATGCCAATGAAACAGAGCAAACGTGGGGACATTTTGGGGTAGCCCCTTCATCAGACCATTAGTAGTGCACCAGTGCCTGGTTTAAAACAGAACATCAGTGACATGAATGTTGGAGAAAATTAAGCTGATATAATGTTTTGTTAAAGAAAACAATGAATGCTAGAGCATCAATCAATAAATCAATCAATTTTTATTTATTTGGCACCTTTCAACTGCCAAGGTGCCTAACAAAAGCAATTAAACAACTGTAGCATAAAATCACATATATTATAAAAAATGCAGATAAAACCAACAAACAGTGTTTGAGTATTCCTCAAATGCTTGAGTCCATAAAAAGTTTTAAGAGGCTGTTTAAATCCGTCTACAGTCTTGCATTCATGAAGCTGATGGGGTGGAGAATTCCAAAGGGTAGGAGCTGCATGCATAAATGCATGGGTCCCAGAAGATTTTAAGAAAACCCTTGGAATCTCCAGCAACCCCTCATCAGCCAAGCAGAGCAATCGCCGAGGGCAGTAATTGACCAGAAGCTCTTTCAGGTAGTCTGGACCCTGTCTGTGTAGGGCTTTATAAGTCAGAAGTCCAACTTTGAAGGTGATTCACCAGTGTATCGGCAGCCAGTGCAGTTTGCGCAGCACCGGAGAAATATGACAGGACTGAGAGGTTCCTGTCAGTAACTGGGCTGCAGCATTCTGCACCAGCTGCAAGCAGCAAATATCCACCCTTGGTAGCCCTAGGTATAGGGTATTGCAGTAATCCAGGCTTGAGGACTCAAAGGCATGGACCAATGTAGGAAGGTCACCGGATGGAACAAGATGCTTAACGCTGAAGATATTCCTCAGATGTTAAAAAGAGGATTTGACGACAGTCGACACCTGCAAACATAGTGTCAACCCTTCATCAAAGATTACACCCAGGTTTTGCACCCGCTCAGAGGCCAGGAGTGGTAAACCCCCAAGAAAAAGTCCTGAGGGTGATCCCACCCCAGCCCCCCTGTACAGCAACCTGGGTCCATTACCAGCACCTCAATCTTTTCCGAGTTCAACCTCAACCAGCTCAAACTCATCCAGTCTTGGATTTCTGTGAGGCAGTTATTAAATACTGAGAGAGCTCTATCCTGGTCAGATGCAAAAGAAAGGTAGAGCTGGGTATCATCAGCATCGCAATGAAACCTCAGCCCACACCTTCTTACAATGTCTCTGAGGGGTAGCATGTACACTGCGAACAACATGGGAGAGAACACTGATCCCTGAGGAACCACACATGATAATGAAACTGGGTCAGAGGAATAAATCCCTGACACCACCCTCTGAGTTCTTCCAGTGAGGAAAGATGAAAACCACCTGAGGCCCATACCTGACAAGCCGATGAACCTCAAGCGATTGAGCAGAATCCCATGGTCCACAGTGTCAAAAGCTGAAGAGACATCTAGAAGAACCAAGATGGAACAGTTCTTCTGATCTCTTGCCGTAAGGAGATCATTGATCACCCAAACCAGTGCCTTCTCAGTATTGTGCCTCTTTCGAAAATGGGCCTGGAGAGGTTCGTAGATATCATGGATGGTCAAATGGTTCTCCAGTTGTACGGCTACTACTTTGTTGATCACCTTCCCCATAAAGTGGAGGTTCGAGATTGGACTATAGTTCGCATGGCAGTCTGGGTCCAAATAAATTTTCTTCAGGAGGGGTGTCACCACCACCTCCTTCAGGGAGCTAGGGAGCGCACCTGTTACCAAGGAGCACCTGACTAACGTGCACTAACAGCATGCACTAACTAGAGAACTCAGTGGATCATGGAAAACATTGAGAACTGCTTGTTGAAATCTAAAAGCCCCATATATGGTGGGCTCTATCTTGAGAGCACAAATAACACTTCTTAACTCTGGCAACAAAATAAAACAAGACTTCACATACTTGCTATTATTTATGTTAACATTTTACAGTGAAATTCATTAGTTCAATTCTTTACACATTGAAAACTACAAAGCAGCAGTCAATTCACGGGAAAAGGCTGAAACAAACGAATCTACCAAATGGGGGGAGGGGGCAGGAAGATAAGCAGGGAAGGAGATAAAATCAAATATTGCTACCTAAAGGTATGGTGCTAATACCAGCAATTATTTCCTAATGCACTGAAATATGTACTCGATTTAAAAAAACAGTTGCTATGTCTAAGACTAGCAACCTAAAAGTCATAAAACCAATCTTTGCTTATCAAAATATTATTTGATGTTGGTGGAACAAAACTCAGATTACTGTATCTAATGCACATCTTAACACAAATAGATATAAGATGATTCTCACAATAAATACATACTGGACGCACTGGTACCAGAAAGATGACCTGACTTGGTTAACTGTACATTCCTCCTACTGTTGTCCAAAAACAGATGGATAGAAATGTCTCTTGCAAAGAAATTTTTAATATAAAAAGGAGCAATTTGTTTAGGTGTCCAAAAATGGGCCCATTGGAAGTTCCTCATTAAGTAGATCCTCAGTGGTAAGACTGTAAAGACTATAGAAGAGGGACACATGGATGGTGAGGGGTATGGGTGGCATAACTAATGCAGAGAGACTGAAAGAGTTAAATATGCTTTCATTGACATACAGGAGATTAAGAGGTGATCTATGCTTGGTGTAAAGAATTCCAAAGTGCAGACTTATGGAAATGCCTATCACTATCAAAAAGAAAATTAAACAAGTTACCAGATGTCACCACCAGAGACTCAGAGGGAAACAATACAGGGGAAGCAAAAGAAAGCAATTGTTTAACCAGAGAGTGGTGGAGGAGTGGATCTACATTCCCATTGAAGTTATACAAAGCAGTAGTATGGAACAGCTTAAGACACTTTTGGACAAACACATGCTGACTCAAGGTAGAGTAGGACATGATGGGGCATAGGTGCTATTGTCAAGTCATGATGGCCTTCTTGGCTTATGACTTGAAAGTTTCCTATGATTCCTATGCTATGAAGTCCAAATGGCACCAAAGTGGAGAGAGTAAATATCCAAAACCTCTCTCTTTGATGTAATCGTAACTGGATATCTCCTCTCCTAGGTCCAACAACCACTTTTTCAATTCCAAAAAAAAGTATGTCTGTTGCTGTTCCATGTCCTGTTTCTGTCATGTGTTTTTTTGCAATAGAATAACTCATATTTCCTGTCCTTGTTGCTGTTAGATGTTCACTGATCCTTAAGTTTAGCATCTTTTTTGTCTGGCCCACATAGCTCACCCCACATAGGCATTGTAACATACAGACAACTGCAGTAGTCGATCAATTAATGTAGCCCATAATACTGAACTCCTGGGTTCTCCCTGGATGTTTACATTTTTTATATTGTTGGTATGTTGGCAGTAGTCACAATGTCCACACTTGAAGTTACGATCCAGTAGTTTGGACAGCCAATTCTCTTTTCTTGTGTCCTTTTTCGCAACTGCATGTACCAGCATGTCTTTCATATTTTTTTCCTTTTCAGAATGTGATTCTTGGAGGAATGGAAAATTCATCACTGTTTTGTGTATTTGTCTGATGCAAGTTCCAATTTTTTGTGATCACATTCCTGATTTTAGAAGCTAGTAGGTTATATTGTGTCGATAAGGTATGGATTTTTGTAGTCAGGTAAACTCAAAGAGAGAGTTTTTGGATATTAACTCTCTCCACTTTGGTACCATTTGAACTTAATGAGGAACTTCCAATGGGCCCATTTTTGGACACCTAGACATATTGCTTCTTTTTGTATAAAACATTTCTTCACAAGAGACATTTCTATCCATCTGTTTTTGGACAACAATAGGAGGAATGTATGGTTAGCCAAGTCAGACAATCTTTCTGGTACCAGTGAGTCCAGTATGTATGTATTAACTGTGAGAATCAGCTTTTATCTATTTGTGTTAGGAATGGATGTGTGTTAGTTACAGTAACCTAAGTTTTGTTCCCACTAACATTAATTAATATTTTGATCACTAAAGGTTGGTTTTATAATTTTTAGGTTGCTAGTCTTAGACCTATCAGCTATTTTTTAAATCAAGTACATATTTTAGTACATTAGGAAATAGTTGTTGGTATTAGCACCACATCTTTAGGTAGCAATATTTGTTTCTATCTCCTTCTCGGCTCATCTCCCTGCCCCCTTCCCACATTTTTGTAGATTAGTTTATTTCAGCCTTCTCCTGTGAATGCACTGCTGCATATTGGTTTTCAATGTGTAAAGAAATGAACTAAGGAATTCCACTGTAAAATGTTAACATAAATGCTAGCGAGTATGTGAAGTTGTTTCATTTTGTTGCCACAGTTAAGAAGTGTTATTTGTGCTCTCAAGATAGAGCCCACCATATATGGGGTGTTTTGTTTTCAGCAAAGGGTTCTCAATGTTTTTCATCCTCCACTGAGTTCCCTAGTTAGTGCATGCTCTAGTGTTCATTGTTTTCTTTCACAAAAAAATTCTATCAGCTCAATTTTCTCTAACATGCAAGTCAAGGATGTTCTATTTTAAACCAGACACTGGTGCACTACTATTGGTTTGATGAAGGGGCTATCCAAAAATGTTGCCACATTTACTCAGTTTCATTGGCACACCAGTTCAGTGGTCAGAAGCAGTAATCCAGTACAAGGGCTTACGGGCAGACTAGATGGGCCAGGTGGTCCCTATCTGTTGACAATTTCTGTGTTTCTATGCATGTTTCGGCATCTCTGTTTCTCAGTACCACTAATAGCAGGGGTCTACCTTAATTTATTTTGCACTAGGCTAGTGAACCAGAGAGTGCACTAACCCACAGACGTTTGCAGTAGCCCGCAGTCATTATGGTTCACAGCGATGTTAAACAAAAGGCAAATAAAATCGAAATGCATCAAGCACGTCTGAATTTGTTTGAAGCCTAAATTACAATTGAACTTTGTGAAATAAAATACTTAATATATTTAACACTCAGTGAAGTCAGTGTCTTAATGTCATTGTCTTAAAGTTTTAATATAACAGTCAAACGATCCTTAAATGTTGCTGGATTGTGCGGTGTCAAGAGAAGTGTGGCTCACTCTCAAGCACACTTGTATCACTATCACAGTCACTGTCAGCTCAGACAGACCACTGGGACAAGGCTGAAAAGAACAGCAGAGGTCAAAATGCTGACTTAACATCCCTGTGTTTCTGGGATCTAGCTTATTAGTCTCTTGTCGGATTAGTGCTGCAGTCTCTCACGGCTCTGACCGCACCCTGGTGTGAATGCTGGTGAATCTAGCGATGTTGTTTTACTTTGGGGGATGGACTTGGGGGTTGTCTTTGTGCCACTACCACCTGTAGAGATAGAAACCAGCTGTTACAGTTAGGACTGAGGAACCCATTTTCTCACTGGCACATATGTGCTGCAGCTGCTGCTTCAGAGTTTTGGAAGCAGCTTCTCAGAATGATGGTGACCACAGGGTGACAGGGTCAGAACAAGGTGTCTTACAGTTCTGCCCATGCCGTGTCCTGACTCCTGAATGCTGCAGAATGTTGACTGTTCCATTGGGGGGGGGTCTTCCGGTCACGTTTTTTCTTTTGCAGGAGCCCATTTTCTCACTCATGCATATTATGCATGAATGACTTCCTGGTATAACTGCTGCCACTGCTGCTTCACAGCTTTTCAGACAGTGACCATAGCACAGGGTGACAGGGACAAGGCTAAAACAAATGGAACAGCGGAGATGAGGTCAGAGTGCATTGCTAGCTAAGCTAACTTTATTTCAGCTTCAGCAGTCTGTCTTGATTTACTTCCGACCCAACATTATGGTGCACATGCTGCCCTATCACTAGTCGTGACTTAAATACTGAGCTGCTTGTCTTTAATTATGCACAGTTTGCAGTCTCACTTTTCTGACCGTGATTTGTCCTGAATGCTGCTGCTGGGTTGTTCAGTTTGACGGGGGGGGGGGTTGTCTCCTTTGTGGTCTCAGTCACTTGCCTGATCCCATTTTGCTTTACTTCTTTGCGGTCTCACTGCTACCACCAAGCTTCATGCTGGTGTTTTCTTTATTTGGTGACGGCATGAGTGCCACATGGCACAACAGGCAGAGAATGGAACTGCAGCTGTCCACCAGAGGAACAGCACTAGCCCAACTGGGCAAGTGACAGAGGTCTTGCACTAGCCTGCGACAATCTGCACTAGTACCCGGGCTAGTAAATGAATGTTAAGATTAACCCCTGACTAATAGGGAGATTCTACTATGTGGTTGCGGCTTTTTGTTTCAATTTTTTGCACTGCTTGCCACTTCCAACATCAAACTCAGTGGTTAATGCTGTAAGGCAAACAGGAACATTTTTCAGATAAGTAGAGAAACTGTTCCCCAAATAAACTATTTGGCCTTGGGTGGAGATATTTGGCTTTTTGTGAGATGCGAGTTTCAACCATGCAGGCTTGAACTCTGAATACACAAAGGGTTGAGGGTACTACTGATATATGAAGGTGTACTTGAGAGACTGTGGTCCTATGGTAAATCAAACCCTCTGAATAGACCCATAACTACTTGCTGCATTTAATGATAAATGTGTAAAACAGATGCACTGGTTTTGAGCACTGATATATGTTGGCCGTATATTGAGCTGCTTAGCCAAACAGATGGTGAACCCAAATGGGGATCAGCTTTGACAGTGATCAGGCCCTCTGTATCCTGTCCAGCACTTCCCTAAGGTGGGACAGGTGGTCCTCCCAGCTGGCACTAAAGATGGCAATGTCATCCAGGTATGCCACGGTGTACTCCTCAGCACCATTTAACAACTGATTCACCAACCTTTGGAAATTGGCCGGGGCGTTCTTCATTCTGAAAGGCATTACTTTAAATTCAAATAAGCCTATCAGAGTGATGAAGGCCGACCTCTCCCTAGCTCTATCCATTAACTCTACCTGCCAATGACCCTTTGTCAGGTCAATAGTTGTAGCGTATATAACTCCTCCCAACTTGTCCAGGAGTTTGTCCGTCCGGGGCATCGGGTGGGTGTATGACTTTGTGACTGCATTCAGTCCATAACAGTCCACACAGAAATGAGTAGAGCCATCTGGCTTGGGCACACAGACTATGGGTGAGACCCATGGGCTGTCGGATCTCTGGATTACCCCTAAATCCATAATTTCCTCCACCTCCCTCCTAATGTCCTTTTGGACAGCCTCTGACACCCGATATGCTGTCCACTGTATGGACGTCTGTGTCCCTGTCTCCACATCGTGCATCGCTAAGGGGGTTAGTCCAGGCTTGGCACTAAACAGGGCGGCAATGTCTGCTAAAACCTCCCTTACTTCCTGGATCTTGTCCGGGGCCAGCTGGGGAGACAGTTTAACTGCCTCCACAGAGGACTCCCACTTGCTTTCTTCCAGCAAGTCCAGAAGGGGGTCTCCTTCATCCATCCCCTTCCCAGGACTACATACTGCAGACACCTTGTCAGCCCTATTAACATATGGCTTTATCATGTTGACATGATACATCTTTTCTGTCTGTCTTCTTTCAGGTAAATCTATGATATAGTTTACATCATTTACCTTTCTAACTACTATGTACAGTCCTGCCCACTCAGCCTGCAGTTTGTCTTTCCAGACTGGAATAAGGACCATGAATTCCTGACCCACCATGTATGAGCTAGCTCTGGCTGTGCGGTTGTACCACATTTTTTGTTTCTGTTGGCAGCTGCCAGGTTGCTCTGGGCTGTCCCCATAAGCTCCTTTAGCCTTTCCCTAAACCTAAGGATGTAATCCACTATGGGAGTTCCCTGGGTGATGTGCTTGCCTTCCCAGTCCTCCTGGATCAAGTCTAGGGGCCCACATACCCGACGTCCATATAAGAGCTTGAAGGGGGAAAATCCTGTTGACTCTTGGGGCAGCTCCTTGTATGCAAACAACAGGTATTTCTCCCAGTCCCCCCCCATGCTATTCAGCAAACACTTGGAGCATTGACTTCATGGTACCATTAAATCTTTCCACAAGCCCATTGGCTTATGGGTGATAAGGTGTCATGCATCTCTGCACCACCTCACACTTCTCCCACAAACATTTCATCAGGTCCGACATGAAGGAACCCCCTTGATCGGTGATAACCTCCTGCAGAAACCCAACACGGGAGAAAATCCCAAGTAAGGCATTTGCCACTTTGTCTGTCCTCAGTGAGGATAGGGTGACTGCTTCAGGGTACCGGGTGGCATAATCCACCACAGTCAGGATGAAGCTCTTCCTGGAGGAGCTGCAGGTATTTAAAGGCCCCACAATATCCATTCCCACCTTCTGGAATGGCTCCTCCACTATGGGCAATGGAATTAGGGCGGCTTGGGTTTTCTTACATGCCTTCCATATTTCTTGGCACCGGTGACAAGACCTGCAACATTCCTTCACCTGCTGGGTGAAGTTGGGCCAATAGAAATTCTGGGCCAATCACTGCTTCGTACGTGCAATTCCCAGATGACCAGACAAGGGAATATCATGTGCAATCTTGAACAACTGCTCACAATACCATTGGGGAATGACAAGTTGCCTGCCTATCACCCCTCCCTCTGTCTTCACAGACTGAGTATACATCAGTCCATTTTCCTAATAAACCTTATGTTTGCCATCAACTCCCTGTGCTCCATCAGAGTCTGCCCAAGCCCTCTGCTTCTCTAGAATAGGGTCATTTTTCTGAGCAGCTGCAAACTCCTTACACATTCCCAAGGCATAGGACAGGTCCCCTTCAGTCTCTAAACTAGGGTCCCTAGTACTAGCATCAGGGCACTCAGGATCACTGTCCTCCCTAACCCTCTGACAATGGGTCACCCCTTCCTCTTTGGAGTAACCCTCCACAGCTGTGTGGTTAACTGTTACTGGGGAAATATTTACCCCCTTTTCATTAGTCTCCCTATCAGGTGATACAGGCTGGGGAACCAGCCTCCCAGGGATTTCCACACTGGCTTCTGTGGGGTCCAGGGAACTACAATTTCCACTTCCCACTTATCAATGGGTAACTGCATACACCATTCCCTTGTTTGAGATTGTTGCCAAGGATGACATCAATTGCTAAAGTTTTGGCTACAGCCACCTGTTGCACAGTTCCCCCTGTTTCACCCCAGTCTAGGAGAATACTAGTGAGGGGCAATGTTTTCTCCTCACCAGTAAGGTCTAGTACAGTGACATATTTATTGGGTATAAGCTGACCAGGCTCTACCAGATCCTCTTTTGCTAATGTCAGGGATGCCCCTGTGTCCCTTACCCTTGTGTCTGTACACCATTCACCGTGACTGGGTGCATGTGTTCCCTCATGTTCACAGGCATGCTTCCAGGGACACACAAAAAATGCACTTCTTTACTAGCTCCATGTTGCATATTGTTTGCCCTTTTGGGACACTGTCTGGCAATATGCACAGTTTCTTTACAGACCCAGCATTCATTTCTTTTCTCAAAGAAATCTTTTATCTGAAACTTTGGGCTAACTGGTTTCGGTGGAGGCAGTGAGGGTTTTAGCTGCTCTGAAGGCTCACTTTTTTTTTCTGTGCTGCCACACCCACCCCATTCGCTCTCAGAGCAGGTCTGCTCTTGGCATAGCGGTCCGAGAATTCAGCAGCCTCTTGCACTATTTTGGGATCTCAGTCCTCCAGCCAGGTTTTCAGCTCTGCTAGGCATGCCCATAAAAACTGTTCTAAAAAATAGCATTTTCAATTTTATCTACAAAGTTTTCTTCAGCTCCTTCCCACCAACATTTTAAAAACTGATGTTGTTTCATGGCTAGCTCCTAATAGCTCATATCAGGGCTTCTCCTGAGCTCACAGAATTTAGCTCTGTATACTTCTACAATTAAATCAAACTTTTTTAAATGTGGAGCTTTAAGTCTGCTGTAATCATTACTGTCCTCACTGTACATTTGACCCAATGCATCCTGAGCTTTCCTGGTAAGTAACGGGTATAGCTGGAAGCTCCAGGACCCTCTAGAAATGTTAGTCTGAATACAAACTTTTTCAAAGGAATTTAAAAAGGCATCCATATCCTCCCCCTCTTTAAATTCAGCTATCAATTTGGAATTCAATTTGTAACCCAGTCCTGTAGTTCCGGTTAAACCCAAGCCACTTACCTGCTCTGGTGATGGTGGTTGGAGTTGTAGCTTCTCCAGTTCATGTCACCTCTGGTGCTCATGCTCCTTATGGTCTGCCTCTTGCTGTTCACAGTCCACTTCTTGCTGTTCTCTCTCCCTCTTCTCCTCTGAGGCTCATCTCTCTTGCTCTGCTTCTTTCTGTTCTCTCTTCCTTTTCTCCTCTGTGGCTCATTTCTCTTGCTCAGCGTCTCTCTGGAACTCTAGCTCCATTCTGCACAACTCAATCTGCAGCCTGAGTGCTTCTGGCTCCAGAATACTGGTGACCATCCCCTGCTGCTGTGGTCCTTTGCTGGCACTGGCCCTGCTGTCATCCTCACTGGATCTGGACATTGCACTGGCCTCTTGCCCCTCCATGCTCAAGGTTTGGTCCTTTACAGTCACAATCTGTGACTCGATGCTCTGGACATCTGCTGCCATCTGGGCATCCATGAGGTTCTGCTTGGTGGCTCTCCCCTCATACAGGATTGCTCTGTCCTGGCACAGCTGCCTCAAGTAGTCTATAGTGTGCCCGCTGTAGTTGGAAGCCATTTTCTTCTCTAACTATGGCTACTCTAACTTGAACTTGAGAAAAAAATTAAAACAGGTAGGAACTCGACTATAAGAAACATGATATAGTTCTGTTTCCTTTTTTAAAATAAATCACTGTTTTTTTTTTGCAAGTGAGCTGTACAGTATTAAGCTGACACACTGAACAATTAAAGCTTATGTTACCAAATTTATCCACACCGCTGCCAACCAATTTGTGACAAACACACTCATCAGTTCAGGCCCTCTGGTCCCACAGTGCCAACCTCTGAGTGCAGTATTGTGAATAGGTAACAGACATGGTAACCCTCTTGTCTGCTTGTGGGTCCGAATCACCGTTAGTCTCAAGTTCTGGGGGATTCAAACTGTGAACTTTATGCCAGCATACCCAAATGTACAGGCTCAGATAATCTGCTCTTCGGAGGGATACCAGATATCTTTCACCTAAGGAACCTAACCAGGTATCCAAAATTAACTGTTAAAACTTTATAAAAGACCTTAGGTATTTTCTTACCTTTTCCCAATTTAGTAACACCATCTAACTTCTAAACAGTTTTGTCGGTCTTAGCCCTCCATATGTCATGTGCAAAAGAAAGAACTTGGAAGACCCAGGCAGTATCTTTCAAATGAAAGGTTTTCTTACAAATGGATAAAAATATGTAAAATGTAAACACAGAACACTATATCACAAATCATACAATCACTTTAAAGAAAACAAAGACAACTACAGACAAACTCCTACCAACATACAGTTAGACTTTTTCTAAGTAATGTATTACCTCTTTACAGTGCTTAAGTTAGGTCTTGTTTCTTAACAGCCCAAAAAGAAATGTCACACAGTTGAAACACAGAATACAATTTAAACTCTGTGTTTCCACCCCTTCTACGATGCCATCTAGCTCCTCCTTTTAGAATATAAAAATTATACAAACAATGATCTTCCTGTCAGAAGATATTTTAAATACTGAGACTTCAGCAAAAAATTAATTTCCCAATATGACTCCTTAATTAACATCCCTTCTTTGATCTCGAGCAGTTCCTTTTCCCAGGTCACATCAAAGGAGTTTTTATGACTTTTCACACCATGGTATAAAATGCTTTTTTTCCTCTAAGACATCATAAATGTTTATGATCCCTATATCCTGGCAGCTGAGTCAGTTTTAATTACATGAGACCCTTAATTAAGTCTCTCTAGTCTTTTAATACCTCCTGGTTTCAGGTCACTTGACTGCAACTGAAACCTGGGAGATTGGGGGCACTCATGGTAGCACTGACAATCACACACTATATTTTTATATTACAAATATCATAGAACAATCATAACCAGCTGGCCAAGTGTCACAATACATAGTGAAAAGCAATAGTTCTTGGGGCTGGAGAGTGACTTTGCAGATTGTAATTAGAAGAGTGATTTAGGAATTTGGTTTTACGATATATAAAAAAGTTATCCACCTCCTACCTTAGTTTCATTTTCTCCCTTCTGCTTCCAAATCACACATACCTCAAATGAATTGCCCAAAGTACATGCGTACATGAGTATATACATTAATTCCTATCCACCTGGAAATGAGGGTACTATATATCTGGATATATGAGTATGTGTTTGTATTTATATGAATGTACAGTACCTATATAAATATATATGAATATACAGTAAATATATCTGTGAAGTATATACATGTGACAACCTTGTCAATACTGTAACTTGTTGTTTAGTCTCTATTAGTGTAAATAGAAACAATGGGTAGGATTTTCAAAAGTCAGAAAATGGGAAAAAAATCTTAGTTACATCAAGTGGGATTTTTAAAGTCATAAAATGGATGCAACTCCTTGTGATGTCCAGTGGGATTTTCAAAAGTTATTACATAGGGCTTTTTTCAAAAGTTGGACTTTTCTGCAAAGTTACAAGTTATTTTATGGTACTTCACATCTAGTTTTTGGATAAAAACAAAACAAAAAAAAAATAGGCATAGATATAAATGACAGACAAGGTTACACTCTGAAAATTGTATCCAGGTACATTTCTACCTAAACTTCGTAAACTAGATATAAGTACATTAAGTCAGAGTTTTGAAAACTGGACACAGCTACGTATGTCCAAGTTTTGAAAACTGGGTATGGAGCACTTTTGCCTTTTTCCAAAGCTGTACAATAGAAAATTGTATCTAGACATATGCTTTGAAAATCCCAGAGAATTTGTCAGCAGAAAAAAAGCCTATTGACAGATCATGTCCGCCCCTTACTGTTTAACTAATGTTCAGTGAAAGAACTTTTGAGGCTCCTCATTATCCCATCCCCTTACCTTTCAGGTGTGGTCTTTGCAAAGCCCTTTTATGTGTGTCCCACCCTCATTTGACTTCCCCTACTGATTTTGTACAGACTACCTCATCCAGAAGCCTATTCCTCCCCTGATCCACCACCCTCTCCATTAAAAAATACTTGCTGAATTCTGGTATCTCTTTTAAACCTGCCCTCCACCAGGTTAATAGTGTTGTCCCTGGTGTTCATGTTCCTGTCAGTGAAGGAATTGGGAGGGGGGCAGGAGCCAGGGGAACTAGGTGTATCACTGAAATGAGGCTATCCTATAGTGCATAACCACTAATAACTAATTAACTAGTTGACTGTCTTACTGACTGGCTGAGTTACTGACAGACTGGCTAACTGACTCAATAAATACATAAAGTGTCTTTTATACACAATATCTTAAAGCACTTTAAATGCCAATAAAAGAAATGCCAGTACTACAGAGGTGGTATGCATTTACAAACACAGCACTAGATATCACACAACATATAGCAACAATTTATTTACCCAAGATAGCCCAACTGAGATGCAGCATCTTATTTCCAGTAGGGTCCTGCTTCTACACATGTCTAGGTAGGCTGGAGCACTGAGAGATTAAGTGACTTGCTGAAGGTCACGCAGTGATTATTTAGCTCTAATGGGGTTTGGACCTGTACACTCTTGGAGCTGGATTTTCAAAGACCCTGAAAACCGCACACAGGTAGCAAACACCATGTACAAGGTAGGCTTCCCTTGTGCTCACACAGGTTTTGCCACATGTGAGATATTTTCATACATGGAGCTGACTTGTGACCAGTTCTGTGATTTATGGCAGCATGTAACTGTTTTTGTGTGCAGTTGGGCCAAAAGTGTACATCTGGTATTATCAGGTGCACCATTCCTCCACATCTGTGTCTGCTGTCTGGACTGAAAATAGGATGTTCACCATTGTGGAGATAGTTTCTGCACACTGACAGGTTGCGGCGAGGGAAGTAGTCCCTGGAACATGGACTGGGCTTTGGAAATAGGGACCCTACTTCCCAAGCCGATGCTCTAACCACTAGAGTGCACTGCCTAACATTTACAGTGATACACAGTTTAAAACAGCTTTGCACCATGAGCCATAAGAACATTTTATGTAACTTAAATTACTTTTTGTAAATGAATCACTGCATGTTGAAAAAATTTTGAAATTTGGCTATCAGCTTGCGAAATATGTATTTTGTTTATATGCTTGATTAATTTCTGTATATATTTTTATGTAATGTTTATTTTTACTAATTTTTATGTTATTGTATCTTACAACATATCATAGAATCATAGAAACCTGCTGGCAGAAAAGGACCATACAGACCATCAAGTCTGCCTGAAAAATGATAGCCCACTTCCCCCTTCCTTTTACCCCGTCCCCCTCCCTGCCCTCTCTTTCCATCCCTGCCTAGCACCACGTAGGTATCCCATGCCCTTTTGAATTTCTCCTCTGTATCCACCTCCACTACCCATTTTGGCAACCTGTTCCATGGCCCTATGACCCCTTTGTGTGAAGTAACTCCTCCATACATCTCCTTGATATCTGCCCCCCAGCTTGACTGCATGGCCCCGGTGATTTTATTTTCACTCAGTCTGAAGATGCTGGTCCCTTTGACCTTATTTATTCCCTTCATGTATTTGCAAGTTTCCACCATGTCCCCCCATCCCTTCTCATCTCCAGTGTATATAAACCAAGCTCTGCCAGCCTGTCTTAATATGGTCTCCCTTTCAGCCCCTTGATCATTTTAATCACCTTTCTCTGAACCATCTCTAGCCTATCCTTGACTCCTTGTAAATGGGGCCTCCAGAATTGTGCTCCATACTCTAGCTGTGGTCTAACCAGTGTCTTATACAGTGGCATGATTACCTCCCTCCTCCTACTTGTGAAACCCCTCCCAATACACCCAAACATTTTTGTTGCCTTACCAGCTGCCCTTTCACACTGGTTTCTAACCTTTAATGTGTCAGTGATCCAAATACCTAGGTCATTCTGTTGCTCTATGACCTGCAGTAGCTCACCACTAGGCAGTAATTTGCTCTTGGATTATTTTGCCCTATGTGCATTATTTTGCACTTCTTTTTTGAATTCCAATTGCCATCTTTCTGCTCACTTCTTCAGCCTGGCTAGATCTTGCCTCATTTTCTCCACACACACACACACACACACACACACACCCCTGGTGTATCGACCCTGTTATAGACTTTCGTGTCATCCATGAATAGGCATGCTTTTTCATTCAGATCCTCCGCTAATCCCCCATATACACATTGAACGATACTGGACCCAGCACTGATCCCTGTGGTACCCCATCCTTCACCCTTAGTTCCCTGGAGTGCTTTCCATTTACTACTATTCTCTGAGTCCTTCCTTCCAGCCAATCCACCACCCACTTTACAAGCTTTGCCCCCACTCCCAAACTGGCTAACTTGTTTACCAACCTTCTGTGGGGGATGGAATGGAATGCCTTCCTGAAATCTAGGTAGGCTACATCCACCACTCCCCCTTGATCATACACCTCCGTTACACCCTTGAAGAATTCTACCAGATTGGTCTGACAAGACCTACCCCCTGTGAGCCCATGTTGGTTGTAGTCACTTAGCCCTTCCTCCTCTAGGTGTCTTACCAATCTCTCCTTTACGAGGGTTTTCATCAGCTTGCCTACCATGGAGGTGAGGCTGACTGGGCGGTTGTTTCCAGGGTCTTCTTTCCTCCCCCCCATAAAGTGACACCACATCTGCCCTCTTCCAGTCCCCAGGCACCCTCCCTGTTTTGAAGGATAAATTAAACAGCTTGGCAAGAGGTTCTTCCAGCTCCTTCCTCATCTCCCTGAGAACTCTTGGGTGTACCTGATCCGGCCCCATAGCCTTATCAGTTTTTATTTTTCTCAGTTCCTCCATCATCCTCACCTCTGTGAAGGGACTCGTGTCTGCTTCCTTGCCTATGGTACTCCTTCTCCCTAATACTGGCCCACCACCACCCTTTTCTGCTGTGAATACTGATGTGAAGTGTTCATTGAGTTGGGTCTCCTTTTCATCATCCTCTTCAACTATTTTACCCCCCTCCTCTCTAAGTCTTGGGGTCCCTTGCCTACTTTTCTTCTTGTCGCTAACATACATAAAGAATTTTTTGTCTCCCCTTTTCACCTTCCCAGTTATTTTCTCCTCTGTGCTTGCTTTTGCCTTCCTGATTGTTATATCTGCTTCCCTAAGCTTTCCTTTATAGACCACCCTTTTCCTCCACCCCCTGTGATGTTTTGTAGGCCTTGAATGCCTTTTCTTTCTCCATGATTGCCTCCCTAACTCCCGCTGTAAACAACAGAGGCTTTCTTCCCCTTTTGCATTTGCAAATTTTCCAGATGCATTGACCCGTGGCTTTCAGAATTCTTCCCTTTATTACCCCCCACAGATGCTCTACCTCCTCTAAGTGGTGGATCTCTTCCAGTTCCCTCTTTAGGATGCCCCTCATCCTCCCAAAGTCTGCCCTCCTGATACTTGGTAATACTTGGTAATACTTGGTATTAATGGGAAAAAAGAAGGCCGAGGCCCATCTGGATTTTCCCCCCACATACAGTGGGAACATCAGAAATATCACATTGCTAACCAGTTATCCACAGCCTTTTTAAATGATACAATGTTATCTAAGTCCACTATTACCTGTGGTAACCTGTTCCATAATTTTGGTGCCCTTAATGAAAAAAAGTTTAATCTTAAATTAGTCTTGGCTTTGAGTACCATTAGTTGTTTATTATGGCATCTTGGGACAATACGTCGGGTATCATGAACTAATCCGCATTTATTCATTAGATCTGGGTTTTTTAACAGTTTGTGTATTAATAATAAATCCCCCCTTGCCCTTCTTTTCTGTAGAGAATGCAGTCCTGTCAATGTTAGTCTTGATTTGTAAGGTAATTTGGCTAATCTAGGAATCATTCTAGTTGCTCATCTCTGAACTTTCCAAACAGTCAATATCTGTTTTCAGATGTGGGTTCCAAAGGAGACCCATAATCTAAAAGGGTCGAATAATTGATCTGTAAGGGTCATAACCATTGTTCGGACTTATTTACAAAGGAAGCTGGATTTGTCTTAATAAGCCATTTGCAGAATTTGCTATCTTTGTGCAATGATTTTTTGAGGACAGCTTAGTATTAATTAAAACTCCCAAATCCCTTTCCACATCTGATGACTTCAGTAATGACTTATAAATATAGTATTTATTATGTGGATTATGGAGTCCAAAATGCAGAACAACACACTTGTCTACATTAAACTCCATTTGGTTGTCAACAGCCCATTTTTCAATTGATTTTAAATCAGAATTTAATGAATTAAACTCTGACAAATTGTTTACAGGACCCCCTAGCTTCGAGTCATCAGCGAATTTGGATAACCAGTTGTTATTAGTTACTTGCATATCGCTTATGTAAATAAGAAACAGAACCGGACCCAGAACTGAGCCCTGAGGCACACCACTAGTAACTGCTCCCAATTGAGATTGGTGATTATTTAGTACCACTCTCTGAGTTCTATTTGACAACCAAGCAGAAACCCACTTGATCAATTGATCTGAAAAACCAAATGAGTACATTTTGTTGATCAAGTTATTATGAGGAACTTTATCAAAAGCCTTGCTGTAATCCAAAAGTATAACATCCATTTGATTTTATCATCTAGGCCCTTGCTTATACTGTTATAGAATGAGATCAGATTTGTTGTACAAGAGTGGTTTGCCTTAAATCCATGTTGAGTGTGATCAAAAATGTTTAATTCAATCATTTCTTTTTCCAGAAATGATTTGATCAATTTCTCCATTATTTTACAAATTATAGAGGTAAGACTTATTGGACGATAATTTTGGATTAAAGATCTATTACCTTTTTTTATAAATCGGCGTAACAAAGGCTGTTAACCAATCTAGAGGAATCTCTGCATTGTGAAGAGATTTATTGAATATTAATTTTAAAGGAAGTGCTAAAGTCTTAGCAGTTTGGATTAAGAATCTGGCATTTATTTGATCCAGACCTGGACTTGTAGTTTTCTTTAATTTTGTTATAAATGGCAATATATCCGATACCTTAATATTATATGTGTGAGATAATTTTGTGTTGACACTTGTAGATTTTAGGGGAAAAGAGTCTTTTTTCGAAAAGACTGAGCAAAAATAGGTATTAAAAAGATTAGCTATGTCTGAATCTAATTGTACAGAACTACCATCATGAGTTATTGGCCGTATCTTATGTAAATTACCTTTTTTATTGTTTAAGTATGAAAACAAAGACTTGTAGCCATCCTTAGTGTGTGCCAACTTAAATTCTAACTTGGATTTAGCTTGTTTGATCGTGTGTTTAAGCTTTTGTAAAGTTTTTTTGTACTGAAGAAGTATTCCTTTATTATTAATATTACAGGTGTTTTTTAATTTTTTGAACAATTTTCTTTTTTTTTTTTGTAGCCTAATAGAATTATTAAACCACCTAGGATTCTGCCCTTACTATTGTATTTATTTTTATTGGAACATACTTTTTCCAAAGTAAAATTAAATCTTTTAATATAGTCCAGGCCTCATTTGAAGTAAGAGCCAAAAAAATCTTATCCCACTGAATTTGTTTAATTTCCTTATTAATACTAATGAAGTCTTCACAATCATAATTTTTATATGTTGACTTGTTATTCTGATTATTTTTTGCTCCCATTAAATTAAACAGTATAGAGGAGTGATCACTATTTCCCAAGGAATCCATAATTTGAATATTAGATATTTTGTGACTAATATTGGTAATAAGGAGATCCAAAATATTAGTACCTCTAGTAGCAGATGAAACTAATTGAGTTAGTCCATTATCTGTTAATACCGATAAAAATTCATTGTCATGCTTATTGTGTCCAAAATTAGTGGTCTGGTTGATTTGGGGCATATTAAAATCGCCCAAGATTATTGTACCCTTTAAATGTGTAAAGTGGGTTAAGTCATTTATTAGGGCTTTCCATGAATTTGGATCACTTGATGGAGGGTTATAGCAATTTCCAATTGTTATTTGTTGGAGTCCCTGAGGTTGGATTACCACCCAAACACTTTCTGAATCATTTGGGGCTGGAATTTCATAAGAGGGGATATCATCTCTAATATAAAGACACACACCCCCTTCCTTCTTGAGAACTCTATTTTTATAATAGAGTTGATAACCCATTAAGTGTTGGCTCAACTGAGAATGAGAATCCCACCAAATTTCAGTCACTGCAATTATTGCTAAATTCAATAATTTACTTTTTGCCTCTAACTCTGAAAGTTTGGATATATTTAAGGAATGAGCATTTAATGACAAGATGTTAAAAGTTTTTGGTGACACATTCTTAGATTTGTTTAGAGACGTGGGTAAGTTCCCATTCTCCCCCAATTTTATTAGTTTAAATAATTGTTTATAATGTTCAGAAATGTTTTACCCAACATTGTACTACCCCTTCTACTGAAATGAAGGCCATCCCAACAGTACAAGGGGGATTTGTCCACAAAGTTTTCCCAATGGAATAAACATGGAATATTCTGTTCAATACACCATTTTCTAAGCCAGTTGTTGGTAGATTTAGTTTTATCAATCAAGTCCTGGGTTGCTCTGGGAACTGGTAAAATTTCTGAAAAACAAACTGTACAACCCCTATCTACAAGCAAATTATTTAATGCCACAAAATCCTGTTTAAGTTTTTTTGAGGTGCAATTGTTCAGAATATCATTTAAACCCGCCTGAATTATAACCAAGGGATTTGGACCTGCATTTTTTAGGATGATAGGAATTCTGGTAGTAATATTGTTTAGCTTTGCCCCATTAAAACTAGAGCAGGTTCGATTCGATTTATCTGGGTTACAAATGGCCCTATCTAGATGTTTAACAAGGGAATCACCAAGGACAAATATCTGCTTTGGAACATCTTCAATATTTGATGCCCCAGCAGATTTAGGCATTTCAGAAGAAATTTTAGAAACTGTTAAGTGAGAAGATGGAGTAGCCAAAGTAGAAGTAGCAGCTGGTACAAACTCATTTTGACTTGTCTGAATTTTATTTTTGTCAAGGTGATTTCCAGCGGTATAGGACTCCAGAGATTATTAGTTTTAATCTTGGAAAATTTGCGGAATGTTTGGAAGAATAGTTATTTCCTGGGTGTATTGTCATTTAGTGCTGAAAATCTATTTCGTAACGGAATTTGAAAGGATTTAAATATTTGTCCTCCTCTACGTTTAGTTTTAGATTTAGGAATCATTGCCCACTCTTCCCCATCTATCTGATTTTGTGGGATTTTATTTTCTAACCTGATAGGTTCAGGCACAGGAACAACCGTTTGGGAGTTACCAGGAATAAAAAGCTCAACTGCCTGGTCAATGAAAGATTCTAGACTTTTTAAGTCACTATCGACTACTTTTGGTCTAAGAAGCATAGTAATTTGATCTTGAAGAGTAGATATCAACACACAGTTTTGACAAATTGATTCAGTCTCCAAGATATCTAAACCAAACATCCTACAACGAACACATTGCTTATAAGAAATATCCATTTTTTTTTTTTTTATAAAACAAATTCTAATATACATTGGTAAATTAAAAATGAAAGAAACTTACTCCGCTAAGGACACAATTTTAGTTTGTAGAGATACCACGAATTATTCACTATACCGCTATACTTGCTAAACCAAACATGCAGCGAGAATAGCGGTGTCTTTAGCTATCTTGGCTCTATCAAGCGCTCACCCCGCTCTTGGTCGCCCCGCTAGCTATAACATAATACATATAACTCCCCAACCCGGAAGTAGGAGTGAAGGCTCCCCGAGCCTGCTTTAGCTCCTTACAAACTGACAAATTTAAAAGTACAGCCCCCACGCCAGTTGAAGAGTGGAGAAATACAAGTTAAAAAGGTGTATTAGATTTCTGGTTGGACTAGTAGTCCCTCTGCCCGTATTATCACGGGGCTCTGAATTATAAAATAGTACAGCAGCACCAAATTTTAGTATATTTTGAGAGAGCACAGCACAACAGTATTCCCTCCTGTCAGCTTTACTTTTATCTACTTGCGGTCGCCGACAGCATTCTATAAATAGCTCCCCAACCCGGAGTACAGGTGAAGGCTCCCGAGCCTGCTTTAGCCCCAAACTGACAAATTTAAAAGTACAGCCCCCACGCCAGTTGAAGAGTGGAGAAATACAAGTTAAAAAGGTGTATTAGATTTCTGGTTGGACTAGTAGTCCCTCTGCCCATATTATCACGGGGCTCTGAATTATAAAATAGTACAGCAGCACCAAATTTTAGTATATTTTGAGAGAGCACAGCACAACAGTATTCCCTCCTGTCAGCTTTACTTTTATCTACTTGCGGTCGCCGACAGCGTTCTATAAATAGCTCCCCAACCCGGAAGTACGAGTGAAGGCTCCCCGAGCCTGCTTTAGCCCCTTACAAACTGACAAATTTAAAAGTACAGCCCCAACGCCAGTTGAAGAGTGGAGAAATACAAGTTAAAAAGGTGTATTAGATTTCTGATGTCGAGTATCTTGATGGATAGCCTGCCCAATTTTGGCCCTGCTCAGAAGGAAAACCTGACCATTTGGTGGTCACTGTCTCCTAAGTTTCCCCCCAACCTCTACCTCCCCGACCCTGCCCCTGATGTGGTTGATGGGGTTTGCCAATCCACATCAGGCAGGTTTAGATCCCCAACGACTAGGATCTTCCCCTTTGTGACTTTCTCCTGTATGAGCCTGACCATCTCCATATCCACTTCCTCACTCTGGTGAGGTGTTCTGTTGTCCACTCCTACCCTTATTGTCCCACCCCCTTTCTGCCCAGGGTAACCCAAAGGATCTCAGCAGATCCCCTTTCCTCTGTACCTTCCTCTCCCACTATCCCATAGCTCACATACAGGGCTACTCCCTCTCCTTTTTCCCCTGCATATCTCTCCTAAAAAGACTGTACCTTGTAGCTCCACTGCACAGTTATGGCACTCTGTCCAACACGTTTCTCTTCTTGCGATTAAGTCCGGGTCTTTGACTCTCACCACTGCCTCTAAATCTTCCATCTTATTTCCTAGGCTATTGTTGTTTGCTAGTATCCCTTTCCACCACCCCTGACCTTATGATCCCCTTCCCTCCTGCTGTCCATTGTTTCTCACCTCAGGAGAGTGCAGGCAGGGTTAACTTTGCTATTTCGAGAATCTCCTTTTTCCCTAGTGCTACACTGTCCCCTGGCTAGTTTAAATTTATGTCTATCCACGGCCTCTCATCAATGCACCCCTGCAGCTTTGCTCTTAATAGACTAGCCTCTGCATTACTTATGTGTAACTTGTGCCTTGTGTACGGGTGTTCATCCACCCACAAATACCCCCAGTCACCCAGACATGTGAAGCCTTCCTCCCTGCACCACTGCCTTAGCCAGAGGTTAAATTCTTTTACTCTGAGTTGCCTGGCCATGCTAGCACAATGCACTGGCAGGACTTCTGAGAAGGCCAGGGAACTGATCAGCCCTCTGCATCCTTCTGCCAGTCCCCTGAACCTCCTTTGAACCACCTCCACCTCTTACCCTGCTTAGTCATTTGTACCCTGATGCAATATTAGGTGTGGCTTTCCCCCCACCAGATTAGAAACATAGAATTTGATGGTAGATAAGGACCGCTTGGCCCACCTAGTCTGCTCATTTCCCTACCTAATGGATAAGCTGCAGATACTAGTTAACCAACAGCCTACTTCCTCCTACCTCCCACTGGAATTGCCTTATGTCTGTCCCATGCATTTTTGAATTCCCCCACTGTTTTTGACTCCATGATCTCCTCAGGAAGGCTGTTCCATGCATCTACAACCCTCTCCATGAAGAAATACTTCCTCACGTTACCTCTCAGTCGTCCCCCCTCTATCTTCAAATTGTGCCCCTTGTTCTTGCACATCTCTTTTTCTGAAAAATGCTACCATTTTGGACTTTATTGATGCCCTTGAGGTACTTGAAAGTTTCTATCATGTCCCTCCTCTCCGTCCTTTCCTCAAGGCTATACATATTGAGCTCTTTTAGTCATTCTTCATACTGGGGTGTCAAACAGATGAGGCATACTGATGAGTCCTGGTAGGATGAAACATGTGTCTATGTCTTCTGTTGGCACCCTTTGTGAACTGTGTGAGAGACCTTTCAGCACCATGCATTTCTGCTTAAAGATGAACCAGCATAATATTCTGTGGTGATTTGCATATGCAGCCCATAATGCTTCGCATTGTGGGGGCAGGTGTGATTTTGTATTTCTTTTAAACTTGGCTTCCCAGCCAAGTGCCCTTTGGGGTAACCATTGCTTCAGTGCTTGCATGCAGAGGTTCTTTGTCTTTTAAACTGTTATTTTGTTTTAATTGGGTTCACCACAACATAACTCAGATTGGCCATTTTAGGGTAGCTGTTTTATTCCACTGGGGTGTCAAACAGACGAGGCATACTAATTAATCCTGGTAGGATGAAACATGTGTCTATGTCTTCTGTTGGCAACCTTTGCAAACTGTATGAGAGGCCTTTCAGCACCATGCATTTCTGCTTAAAGTTGAACCAGCATAATATTCTGTGGTGATTTGCATATGCAGCCCATGATGCTTTGCATTGTGGGGGCATGTGTGATTCTGTATTTCTTTGAAACTTGGCTTCCCAGCCAAATGCTCTTTGGGGTAACCATTGCCTCAGTGCTTGCACACAGAGGTTATTTTTCTTCATATGTCTTCTAGTGCAGACCCTGTACTATTTTGGTTGCCCTCCTCTGGACAGCCTACACCCTGTCTATGTCTTTGTGGAGATGGGATTTCCAGAACTGCATGCAGTACTCCAGTTGTGGTCTTACCAACTGTCTGTACAGAGGGACAACATTCCCATTTTCTACTGGTGATGCCTCTCCCATGCATCCCAGCATCCCACCAGCCTCCTTACTGCCTTCACATTGCTTGCCCACCTTAGGGTGATCTGATATGACTACCCCTGGTCCCTTTCCATTTTTGTTATTGTCAGTATCTCACCCCCACATTGTGTACTCTCCCCCTGGGTTTTGTTTCCAAGGTGCATTACTTTGCACTTCTTTGCATTGAATCTAAGCTGCCATACATTTGACCATTCCTCCAGCCTTTCTAAGTTTCTTCTCAACCTTTCTACCCCAACCCAGCCCTGTTGCAGATTTTTGATTGATGCTGTCCCTTATCCTTGGGAGCGCCCTTCAAGCCTCCATTTCTGGATCACAAAAAACTGACCTCCCCTTAAAGACTACTTTCCTGCTTTGCCAATGGATCCCCTTAATGATCGAATCTCCATTCACTACAACAGCCCCTGCATTTTCTCTACTCGATGGTGTCTTGTCTATCTCATCCAGACCTTTAATGCACTCTCCACCCACTGCAGTTGCTTCCTCTGCTGTCCTCTTCATCCTGACCCCCCACACTACCTGTTTTCTGCCATATTTTCCTTGCTGCTGGATATCTTCCCTGTTTTCCTGTGATCATCTTCCCTCATCTGATCTATGGCTCTCAGATCCTGCCTCCCCCCTCCAGTGCCATACCTTGTCTCAGGCCTTCTTCTTGTGCAATATTTCAGCACAAGGCTTGTGATGTACTTGTTTTGATTAATAAAACAGAATAGAAAATAAAATCAAATAAGATCCTGTTTTTCTAGTAAAAGCAAAAATACTGGCCAGCATACTGGGGTTATCCAAAACTCTTCCAAAAATGTGTCATTTGTTCTATTAACTTCCATGAGAATAGCCAACACAAAAGGATAGAAGGGACCAACCTTCAGAAACCATAGAATCCCACGTGGAATACAAATATCCCAAGCATAATATTGCTATAAATACCCATGTAATCAAGTCAGGTGTCAGGACAATGGAGTGCTGTGTATCTTGTTAAAAATATGCAGATTGTTAGTTTCATGCTAGACTGTCTGCTGATTTGAACAAAGATCCCAACACACAGGCTTCCTGAGGGAAAACAATTGATCTATCAGCACTGAGATTTTAGAAGGCCAATGGATATAAGGTTGGCTTTGACTATTTCAAATGCTATGCCTCGTTATGAGTTTAATCTTATTCATAATGGTAATATCAGTTTATGAGAAGAAATGAAGTTATTTAATAATGTGGAATGCATGTGCCAAATTGTAAACATTTAATTCACTTTACTGGTTATAGAAACATAGCAACACAGAGGTTTTTTTGTTGGCACAGGTTCCTTCTTCACTTTGTGTCTGTGACTCCTACCTACAGTATCTAATGCAGAATGTGGGGGCCCTAATGGCTCTGCACCCCTCACCCATCCCTTTTCTGATGCAAACATTCCCAACCCCTTGTATCTGTTCCACCCATGCTTGAATTTCTCCACTGATTTTGCACAGACCATCTATTTTGGCAGCTTACACCACTCTGCCTCCACCGTTTCCATGAAAAAGCATTTCTTGGTGTCTCTCTTAAGTATTCCCCCTGCCAGCTTCATGGAGCTACCTCTGTTATTTATGTTCCCACTCAGTCTGAAAAGTTCTCTACCATCACTTTATTTACCCAATGTAGGTATTTGTTTCAGTCATGTCCCCTATCTCCCTTCTTGCCTCCAGCCTGTACATGTTCAGATCTGCCAACCATTCTTCATAAGTCCTTTAATGCTGTTCCTGGATCATTCTTATTGTCCTCCTCTGCACTACCCCCACTCTGTCTCTGTCCTTCTTTAAATGCAGACTATTCATCTGCACCCTGTATTCCAGGTCAGGACAAATTAGAGACCTATACTGTGGTAGCCACACCTCCCTTCTCCTGCTGCTAATTACCCTTTCTGTGCCCCCCCACCTTCTTTTTGCCTTACCCACCACCATGGTGCATTGTGTTGACTGTCTGGAATTATTTCCCCCAGATCCTTTTCCTCACTAGTGCTTTCCACTCCTATCGCTCTAGCCTATATTCAGTGCTAGGATTCTTTGAATCATGTGCATCACCTTGTACTTTTTGACATTAAATGTTCACTTTCAAACTTTTCACCACTTCTCAACTCTACCCAGATCCTCATTCATAATTTTGAACTACACATCATTATCCCCAGGCCACAGATCTTAGTAACAATAAGCAAAGAGGCATATCTTGCCCTGCATCCCTACCTCTATTTCACAGATAAAATATGTTGAAGAGGACTAATCCCAAGATTCTTCCATGTGGCACCATACTAGTGATCCTTTGATCCCCAAGAACTCCCCATTTATTACAACATACTAACATACTATTTGCCAGCAGATTAGGTCTTATGGTCTATCGAGTCTGCTCGTGCCTCAGAACCCTGGATGGGTACCATAGCCATCGTCCCTTATTGCATTTCTGTTTCTCCTGACCTCCATCCCAGCCCCCTGGAGCAGACCAGCCTCTGCTTCATCCCATTTCTGAACCTGTCCCACCTTCTCTTGAACCCCTCCACTATAGAAGCCAGAACCAGCTCACCAGGCAGTGCATTCAAGGTTCCACCACCCTCTCAGTGAAATACCTCCTCCTCCTCCTTTCCCCCCCTCATCCTTCCACCTTCCAGCTTCAAACTATGCCTCTGGTGATACCACCCTCCTTTAGCCTAAAGATCCCCTCCTGATTTACCCTATTGATTCCCTTGATGTACTTGAAGACTTCAATCATGTCCCCGCAGTCCCTCCTCTCTCCCAATGAAAACAGGCCGAGTTCCTCTAGTCTCTCCTCATACATCAACTCCCTTAGATCCCGGATCATTTTGGTTGCCCTCCTCTGAACCCTTTCCAGGAGCTGGACTTCCCTTCTAAAGTGTGGTCTCCAGTACTGCACACAGTACTCAAGGAGTGGCCTAATCAGGTCACTGTACAGAGGCAGAATCACTTCCCTGTACCTTGAGGTGATCCCCCTTGTGATGCAGCCCAACATCCTTTTTTACTTGACTGCCACCCTCCTGCACTGCTCAGAGTTATTCATATTTGCATCCACTAGGACCCCCAGGTCTTTTTCCCTTGCCTTGGCCTCCAACTCCTCCCCTCCCAGGGTGTTCTCATGTTTAGGGTTCCCTCATCCAAGATGTAACACCTTGCACTTAGAGGAGTTAAAATTTAATTTCCAGGTGTGAGCCCATCTATCCAGTGTCTCCAGATCCCTTTGCAGGGCCAACCTCCCCTCTTCCCCCTCAGCCACTACACCCAGCTTGGAGTCATCTGCAAAGAGACTCATTTCACATCCTATACTCTCCCTGATATCGGAGATGTAGGCGTTAAACAGGATCGGCCCCAGGACCGAGCCTTGTGGTACCCCACTAATGACCCCTCTAGGAGTTGTGATCTCCCTGCCGACCACTACTCCCTGAGTGCACCCAGCCAGCCAGTTTCCTATCCATCTTACCATCAGTGAGCTTGCCTCTGTCCCTTTCAGTTTCTCCAGTAGGCCAATGTGAGGAACCGAGTCAAACACCTTGCTGAAGTCCAAGGACACTACATCCACAGGCTTTCCCCTGTCGAGTTTTGATGTTACCCAATCATAGAACTCCACAAGGTTAGTTTGACTCTATCTGCCTGGCACAAACCCATGTTGAAGATTATCCAGGCATCCCATCTCCTCTAAGAACCCCCTCAAACATTCCTTAAGTATACTCTCTGTTATTTTACCCACCACCAATGTCAAACTGATGGGCCTATAGTTACCCGGCACCTCCCTCGATCCCCCTTTATGGATTGGCACCACATGTGCCTCCCTCCAATCCCTAGGTACCCACCCTGTCTGAAGTGACATGTTGAAGAGCTCAGCCAGAGGTGCAGCCTGCACATCCACCAACTCCCATAGAACTCTCGGGTGTATACCATCTGGCTGTGGAGATTTTTCCTTTTTTAGGTCCTTAAGGGCTTTCTACACCTGGCCAATGGGGATAGCATCATCTGTCCCTCACCCCCATTGGCTGATTTATCCTGATGTGAAACCCCTGAGGTAACTCTCACACCCGCCGTTTTCTTATCTGTTGCTCCGGTGATGCTACCAGCTGCCCCTTCTAACTTCATTAGATCCCACTTAGTAAGTTTCCCCTTCCCTTCCCTAGTGAACATGGAGACAAAGTACTCATTTAATACCTCCGCCTCGTCCCTCACCTCCTCCAACCACCCCCCCTTCTGTTCTCATTCTGCTGATCTGGCCCTTGGTTTTTCTCTGCTCCCCAGTATACCTAAAGAATCCCCTTTCCCCACCCCATGCAATAGTATTTCCTCACCTCTATATAACCCTATTACTGCCTCAGCCTGTCCCGGCTCCCTTTCTCTGCCCATATACAATCTTGTACTGCAGGCATCTCCCTTAAACTTACATACACTCATATAATCTAATTTCATGGCTTGCTCCCCTCTTCCTCACTTACCGACCTTTTCCTTAATGACACCCCCTGCTCTCAATGGTTATTTCTTCCTTTTGTATTACCTGTTTTTGGTTTTGTGTACCTTGTTATGTTCATATGATATGTCACCTGATAATTTATTGCCCAAGGTCCTCTCTATTCATTGCATAGGTAGGCACCTATGAACTTATGAATGGTCTACTCTGTGTGTCTCTGATATATTGTATCCACTTTAACTCATTGTATGCAAAGTGTTTTACTTTGTATGTTCTGATATATTGTATCCTCTTTAACTCATTGTATGTAAAGCACTTATAATTGGTTATCCTGTTAAGTTTCTGCATGTCTGTACTCTCCCTGGTCGTGCCTGAAAATAGTCATTTTATAGCTAGTGCACTTACCCAGTTAACAAAAGCTAAATAAAATATTCCCTGTGTCAGCCGTTGCACTTTTCTAGATTTTGCCCCCCTCACCATCCGGGTGACTTGTCCCGATGCAAGACGGTAAGTTTCCTTATCCCTTTCCCCTCTCATTTTTTTTTCTCTGTAGACATACTTCTTTTCTCTTACCACCTCCTGAACCTCCCTGGACCACCAGCATGGTTTACGTGACCTCGCTGGCTTCCGCTTCACCTTTGCACTGATCCTAATGGTCTCCTGAAGTCCCCATTTTATGACCTGCCATCTCGCTTCAACATACATTCCTGGTGTAATCCCCTTCTAATTCTCCCTTAAAATCTCTCCCATGCCCCTAAAATCCACCCCCCTAAAATCCACCCCCAATGTCCTAGAACTATGCCCTCCACCCCACAAATTTATTTGAAACCAGACAGTATCATGGTCACTTCCTGCCAGGGGATCTTCTACTGCCAGATCCCTTAATAGGTCCCCATCTGCAAGAACCATGTCCAGGACATGCCCGTCTCTCATAGTCTTCAACACATGCTGAGTGAAGAACGCATCCTGGAAGCCATCCAACAGTCTCTGCTCCTTGGCCACCGTGGAAGTCATGGTTCCCCAGTCAGCAGCTGGCATATTTAGGTTCCCCATTAACACCACTCATTCCCCTTTTGGTCCACACTGGCCCTTAATGTTATCCAGCAGACAATCCTCCAGAACATCCCCCATCCCTGGGGGCCTATATACCACTCCCAGCTTGATCTTTCCTCCTGCAGGGGTACGCATGATGACCCATAAGGCCTCTATGTTTTCCTCTGCCTCTTCCACCCTAGAAATCTCTATGCTGTCTCTAATGAACATAGCCACTCCTCCCCCATTTGCCCTCCTTTCTATCCTTCTTAAGCACTGTGTACCCCCTCACATTAAGGTCCCAATTGTGGTCTGGGTTGGCCCAAGTTTCCATTAACGCTGCCACATCTACCTCTCCTTTGAACAGCATGGCCTGGGACTCCAGCAACTTATTTCCCAGGCCCCTGGCATTTATTAACACCACCCCCGAACCCATGTCCCTATCCCCCTTTCCCATGCATCCATCCTCCTTCTGCACCTAGGGTATGATCCTCCCCTAGACTTTTGACCACCCCCCTAGGGCTGAAGGCTAGGCCTTTCCTCAGGAGGTAAGGATGTCGGGTCAGCCGCTCCATTCACCCTCCCCCCTCACAAGTTTAAACCCCACCTAGCTTGAATGTAGTCCTTCATCCCCTGTTTTAGGACTTCCTTCCCTACCAGATTAAGGTGAAGCCTGTCCCTGGCGTACAGTCCCTTATCCTCCCAAACTCCCCCCCCACTCCCCCAACACCCCAAATCTCCTTTCTTTCCCACACTTTCTAAACCAGTCATTTACCTCCGCGATCTTCATTTTATTCTCCACAGAGGCCTTTGGTACTGGCAATATTTCTGAGAAGGAAATGTTGTATCCATTATCTCGACAAACTCTGGCCAGTTCTTGGAACCTTGTCTAGATTTCTAGTACACTATTTCCCTCTATATTATTTGTCCCCAGATGCCCCAAGAAGTCTGTTGACCCTCCACAATCCTTTGCCAGTTTGTACACTAGGAACGTTGCCCTGTGCACCATCAGACCAATGATACCCACTACCTTAACCTGGCTGTGTTTTCCCACCCCCTGTCCCTCCCAGTGTATGCCTCTAATCATGGAGTTCCCCAGCAGGAGTACCTTAATGACCCCTTCATCCTTTTGATTACCTCCATTTTGTGCTCCAGACCTAACCCTCCCCACCTTTATCTGTTATCTTCTTCCCCTGGGTGTCTTTCTGCCTCCTTATAAGAGAACCCCTTGCCTCCCTCCTCTTCCTGCCACACTTCTTATGCCCACTTACCTCAGTTCTCCTCAATTTGGTATCCCCTTTATGCCTCTCTTGTCTGTGCCTTTCTCTCTGGCCATGATCAAATCCCCTTCTCCCACTCCGTCTCCCCCCCTCATATTTATATTTCTACCTTCTGTGCCCCCTGTGGGTCCCCTTTACCTAAGGCCCCCTTTTCTGGTACAGTCCATTCTCCTTGAGGGGCTCCCCTCCCTCTCCTCCATTTCTTCTAGTTTCTCACTGATCTTGCCCTCAACCCCGACGCATGCTATATGATGTCTCCCCCCTTCTGCCTAACATTTAATTTCCCACTTCCCCTGCTGGAACAATTTCTAGCATTTCCTTTCCTGGTCTCTGACCCCATCTGGGTTTCCATCTCCCTCCCTCCAGACTCATTTTCATTCCCCTCCTTTCCACATGCCCCTTCCTCACCTTCTAAGTTAAGTAATATCTAGCTCAAATTTATTATCACTCTATGCCAGCCTCCATCTTTTGACTTGATTTCCCACTGTCTGCCCCTCTAGTCTTCCCCCTGCCAACCCCTCCTGACCTGTCCTCCTTTTGACCTATTTTCCCACTGTCTGCTCCTCTAGACTGCCCCTTATCAGTCTCTCCTGACCTGACCCATTCCCCCGTTTTCTGAATTGGACCATTTACTCCATTACTTTGCCCACTGGCTTCTGCTTCCCTGACTAGAAGTCCATGATCCCTAAGTTCTCCCCCCCAATTTATGAGACGTGCCCCTCGTTTGTTGAGCAGTGTCCCAGCCTCACCCCTACCCCTCCTTCCTGCCACTCATAGCCCCTCCCCTTCTCCTTTTTCACACCCCCAACTCCTCCAGTTGTCTCCTTAGCCAATTTACCTCTTCCCTGATTTGAAATAACTGTCTGCAGAGTGGGCAACCTCCCTCCCTCCAGGCCCAATTTAGTATTATTGCTGCCCTGCAGCCTGTGCAACCTACAACCCTTTCAAAGATACCTGCCATGGTGGCTGAAGGCCTCCCTGATTGTCCTTTTTTAAACTTATTGGGACCATCCCCCTTTGCCCGGTCTCTTCCCCGTGGAGTACTACCCCTCACCCTTCTCCAAGTTGCCATACTGGGGTGGTTTGAGATCAGTCCTACAGCCCCTTACAGTTCTAGTGGATAAACCTCAACCCTTGAACCCAGCTCCTAATCTAGGTAAACAATTTAGCAGCTAACAGTTTTAATCAATTTAAAACTAGTTAGACAACCCTTGAAATCAGCTTCTAATCTAGGCAAGCAATTTAGCAGCTAACAGTTCTAGTCATTTAAAACTAGTAAACTGTTTTCACAGATGAACCACAGACCTAGAAACCAGCTCCTAATCTAGGTAGACAACTTAGCTGCTAACAGTGCTTACAGATTATACTACGTTAACATTTAAGCAGCTAACATTAGTAAGAGTTACTCCTTACTTATTCCTGCGGGAGACTGCAGACTTCATCATCAACATGGTATTGGAGTTTCCCAGATGGACAATTCTGGTGGGACTTCAATGCCTGGGTCAACGATGAACCCTCGCAGTTTGGTCAAAATCTTCTCCAGTTAGTGACATCACTGGGCCTTATACAGGTTGTTACCTCCTCTACCCATATTGGAGGCCAATCACTGGATTTGCTGTTCCTCCTGGGGATGGAGATCACTGATTTGGTGGTGGAACCAGTCAGTTGGTCTGACCATCACACCATGGGGTTCAGTTTCGGGGGTTCCCCAATTGGACCTTCCCCTGTGGAGATGGTCTGGTACCGCCCTTTGAGGGGAGTTAACCCCAGATGGTCTATCAGTGTTGCTGGATCTATCGGGATTGCTGGGTGAAAGCACAAGTCCAGGGAACCTTGTACTAGCTTAAAATAGGGCAATAGGAGATGCCCTGGACTTGATTGCTCCTGTTCATGTTCGACCACTCTCTCTTCGCTCAAGGTCCCCATGGTATGATGGATCCTTGAAGGAGCTGAGGTGGGGTGGTCAAAGGCTGGAGAGAGAGCTTGGCAGAAATCTGGCCTTGATGCTGACAGGCTTAGATTGATGGAGCATTATAATATCTATCAATCAGAAATCACCCATAAGAAGGCAACATTCCTGTCCAGGGAGATTTCTGCTGGGCAGAACCAACTGGCACAACTCTTTTCACTGTCAACAGACTGTGCAATCCAGTCTGTCTGCAGTCTGGAAGAGTTTTTCACAAATTAAGTGTGATGAGCTAGCTCAGTTCCTTGCAGATAAGGTTGCCAGCATCAGGTCTGGAATCGGTGAAGCCTTCTCCATGAGGGGATGCGGTGGTCGACGGGAGGTGATGAACACCTAGTCTGTCTGGGTGGAGTTTGGCAGACTGGAATTCATGGACATTGTGAAGATTGTCCAAACTTTGTGCCCAACTTGTTGTGGTTTGGATCCAGGCCCTACCTCCCTGCTTGTGGGGTGTGTAGATGTCATCTGCCCAATCCTAGCTGAAATTGTTTGGAGATCTTTAGGGGGGGAGCCTTTCTGGACCCCTTAAAGGAGGTGGTCATTTTATCACTTCTTAAAAAATGTCCTTAGATCCCGACGATCCAGCTAACTACCGACCTGTCTCTAACCTTCCCTTTGTTGGGAAGGTTATTGAGAAGGTGGTTGCAGTGCAGCTGGACAATCATTTAGTAACTCATGGTGTCTATGAGGCTCTCCAGTCTGGTTTTCGGAAAAAGCATAGTATGGAGACTGCCCTTGTTCGGGTATTAAATCATCTCCTAATGGTGAGAGATCGAAAGGCTTGTACCATTTTGGTCTTTCTTGATCTCTCAGCAGCTTTTGACACTGTGGACCATGAGGTGCTTTTGGAGACCCTGCAGCTTTTTTGCAGACTGTCAGGTACAGTCCTCAAATGGTTTCAATCTTTCCTGACAGGCAGGTCTCAGAGAGTGGTCACAGGAATTTATTCCTCTGATGTCCTCTCCCTGCCTTGTGGGGTGCCTCAGAGCTCCATTTTGGCACCCATGTTGTTTACAATGTACATGCTGCCCTTGGGAGAAATTTAGCTGTATATGTCCTTTGTACCTGGACAAGTTGATGCAGTCTCTGTTCTAAACAGCTGCCTCTCCGAGATTAAAGACTGGATGAGCTCCAGTTGGCTGAGACTGAATCCGGATAAGACTGAGGTGTTAGTGGTGAAACCAGGTCATCTGGGGATGGGTGTTGGTGCTGGGCAAGTGTCTGGCCTGTGGCTTGATGGTACGCAGCTCATCACCTCAGATCAGGTGCGAAACATGGGCGTTATTTTTGACAATGGCTTGATCCTGAAGTCTCAGGTGTCAGCCGTTGTTAAATCCTAATTTTTCCATCTGAGGAATATTGCCTCGATGAAACATCTGATTTCCCCTGGTGACCTTCCAACATTGGTCCACGCCTTCATTACTACCTGTCTTGACTACTGCAATGCTCTCTACCTAGGTCTGTCAGGGGTTGATATCCACTACTTTCAGCTGGTGCAGAACACTGCGGCCAGGTTGTTGACTGGTACCTCTAGGTCCAGTTATATTACACCTGTCCTGTGTGAACTGCACTGGCTGCCAGTTCAGTGGCAGATTACCTATAAGGTAGGCTTGCTTACCTTTAAAGCCCTACATGAACAGGGACCCGGCTACCTTAAAGACCTCCTGACTCCCTACTCCCTCAATCATCTGCTCCAATCCACCGATGAGGGATTGCTAGAGATTCCCAGGGTTTGTCTTAAAACATCTGGTGCCCGTGCTTTTTCATTTGCAGCACCGACCCCGTAGAATTCTCTACCTCGTCGCTTAAGGGAATTTCTGGCCATCAGTAGTTTTAAAGCAATGTTGAAAACTTATTTGTTTTCATCGGCCTTCCCGAATTAGAGTTGGATGATAATGATTTGGTTTTATATATCTTTAAATCAGTTTTATGGTATTTTATGGTATTTATGGTTTGTACAGCACCTTGGTTTTGCAAGGCGCTATAAAAATAAAGATAGATGCATGGAAGAGTTTATACTAGTTAATCTTTCAGTTAATCAACTGCCAATCAGTGCCTTATCTCCCACCAGGCCACACCTCCTCTGCCCATTTAATAGAGGTCAAGGTCGGGGCCGGGGTGGGCGGACAGGACAAATAAGCTTCCCTACTGTTCAGTGCCTCTAGTCAGCAAGGAGGCAGCTGGGCCTACTCTTAAATGCAAAGCTGTGAGTTTTTGAGTTTGGTGCCTGGCATTCTTGATAGGCTCAGGCACCCTGGTGCTCCTTCTCCTATTTTTGGTCCCCGATTGTGACTGAAATTGCTCCTGAACCTCCCACCACCATTGTGGCCAAAAAGAAACAGCTCTTGACTCCCTTCAGTGGCCACTGATGAGGTCGCTCAAGTCCCAAATCACTCCTGAATCTTCTGCTGCTGTTGCGGCCAAAAATGAACAGCCCTTGACTCCCTTCAGCGGCTGCCAATACAGTCGCTCAAGTCCCCACACTTGATGCTGGAAAATCTGTGGGAAAGCAGCTGGGTCTGCCCTTAAATGTCCAGCCACGATTGTTTGAGTTTGGTGCCTGGCCTCTTGATAGGCTCAGGTACCCTGGCAATCCTCCTCCTATTTTTGGTCACTGATTGTGACTGAAATTGCTCCTGAACCTCTCACCACCATTGTGGCCAAAAACAAACAGCCCTTAACTCCCTTCAGTGGCCACCGATGCGGTTGCTCAAGTCCCAAGTCACTCCTGAACCTCCCACCACTGTTGCAGCTGAAAACGAACAGCCCTTGACTCCCTTCAGCGGCAGCCGATGCGGTCACTCAAGTCCCTACACTTGATGCTGGCAAAACCCTATGCATTCTGCCACTTAACTAATTTTCAACCCATTTAGTGACTTTTGTCCCATGCCCCTAGGTTCTGCATCTTTTTAACCAAACGTCAATATGGGACATAGTGAAAGGCTTTACTAAATTTGAGGTACAGTATGACCAGTACCTGTTCCCTGTTCACTGCCTTTGTCACTCAATATAGGAAACTGAGCAGGTTTTTCTAAAATATCCCCCCTTTTAACCCACACTCTCTTTTGTCCTGCAGTCCATTTGCCTACCTGAAACTTACAATCCTTCCCCTTATTATGGTTGCTAGCAGCCTACACACAGTAGACTTTAGGCTGCAAGGGCCTGCCCCATATCCTTAAGTACATGGGGATATCACCCATTTGGTCCCATGGACTTATCCAGTTTCCATGTGCTTAAGTCCTTCCATACCCATTTTATTGGAATATGACCCACACTGACCTTCTGACCCACCCTGATGGCACAGTTTAGTATCAGTCACTTTTCATCCTCTATGAGCAATGAGCAGAACTATCTATTAAGGTTGCCTGCCTTTGATTTGTTGTTGTCTTTCCACACCTATCATTACTTCAGTTTGAGTATTTCTTCCCTTGTGTTTCTCTTCTCCTGTATATAACACAAGAATATCTTGTCACCCTTCTTCGTGTGCTGTGCTATTCTTATCTCATGTCAGGCTCAGCCTTCCTACCTCTCTACCTATCTGTCTGTCTGTCTGTCTATCTATCTATCTATCTATCTATCTATCTATCTATCTATCTATCTATTCATCTATCTCTCTAATCTCTGTCTCTCTCCCTCTCTTTCTCTCTACTTATCTGTCTGTCTGCCTGTCTTATGGTATCTACCCTGGCTATGGTAAACAAAAGTAGACTGAATAACTGCTGAAAGAGTTACATATGAAAGAGACTGATGGGTAGCATGTCATTAAGGTGAAGTAATAATGGCAATTCATTAACTGTGACACATGAATGGCAAATGCAATACCGGCAACTCTATCTAAAAGACAACAGGTAGATAACAGCAACTCCAAGTGCTAACCTGTTCCTGTGTCCATGTGTGCCTCAGAGTTAGAATCCTAGAAATAGTGGGGGGTCCAGGAGGTGCAGCACCCCATGGGGGGGGTTGGGGCAGAGACCCCCACTAGGATAAGAAGCCATTGGGTGCTATGACTAGGTGCTACATGATGACCACATACCTCATTAGTCAGAAGGGGCATCCGCTCTTGAACCATGGAGGTTTCCTGTACCAAAGTGACAAGGTAGGACCAATAATTCCATTGAAGGGTGGCATAGGAGATTCAATACACAACTCGGGGCATGCCACACTACTATTTGGTGGTTGATTGAGTGCCTGTAAGAGGAGCAGTGGTTGAGTGAGGTTTAACTGGAGCAGCTGGTATCTGGTACCGGTGGTGCCCATGTGCGTCGTCACTATTGGGATTTGAATGAGTGTCTCCTGCAGGTCATGCAGGAGTATTCAGTGAGGCAGTGCTCCGATCATCTGTGTGGTATTGCTTACAATGTGCTGCTGCATGTGTGACTGTATTGCAGTGAGCACGTCTCCTACGGGTCAAAGTAGCCTATAAATACTTGTCGCTGAAGTGTCAGTGCACCGTTATTGCATGCACTATTAGGGATTCGCCATTTAGTACCTCACCGGGTTTTGGCACTGTTGCTGCTCCTGTATGTGAAGTGCACTGCTGTAGCCATTTCTAGTGTGTTTACACACAGAAGATGTGGAGCACTGCAGAAGCAATGGAGTGCTGAAGGCATACCTGGTCCTCCCATGTTTTATTTATGTCCCTCTGCACCTGACCCCATCTTGTTTTATTTATGTCCCTCTACTGGCTTCCAACCCTGCAGGTGAGAGGAAGCACCCACAGAGGGAATGCAAATTCCCACACCGTTTCAGCTCCCCACCACTGCAGCATCTCACAGGAGCTGAAATGCATTGGCTAGCAATAAGTTCTGAGATGTGTCTACATTTATCCTCTGGTATTGAATCAACATCTCTGCACTGCTCACAATGGTGCAGAATTCTAAGTGCAAACATACCTTGAAATAGTGTAAGTATTTGTGCATGACTCTAATGTAACTTTTGTAACCTAGACAAGGAATCCTTTACTGATGCACATCTAGGGTTACCACGTGTCCCGATTTTCGCAGGGCAGTCCTGATTTGGGCAGCTGTGTCCTGCAAAAAAACATGAAAAATGCTAAATGTCCTGATTTTGTAATAGAAAAAATAATTTCTAACTTTCCACTAAATGTTGCAGAAAACTGCAATACCTTAACTAAAACACCTTAAAAAGATAAAAAAACAATAGAAGCAACTAAGAAACTACTGCACTTAGCCTTAATTCTGATTATATAGAGAAAACAAGTCTGTTGCATCAGTTGAGGTTGTGCATTGTCCTGCAAAAAATCATGTTTCAGTAAGAAATGTCCCACTTTGGGCTTCTTAAAAGGTGGTAACCCTATGTACATCATGCTTTGCATTGTTTTTTTTTTTTTACTTTATTTATTTAATTTATTAGTTTGTTTATTGAGATCTCGGATTAAACACCTTTGAGCTATCAGCTCCTTCACATAGGTTCTATGTCAGAATGACAGACAAGTTACAGTAAAGAACAGATTACAATACCACAAGAGAAACAACATAAGGTGGCATTGTACAATGTATGCCAGAAATTTAGGTTAATACAAGAATTTCAGACTGTTGGGACACAAAATAATAACTGTAAGATCAGCCCATGAGGCCTTGTCCAGGAAGAACTTTAGCATGTATTGCATGCTTGTGATTTGGTGAGTGGCAGAGAATCTGAAAACTTAGGAACAATACAAGAGAAATACTAAATTATAAGGATTTTCTAGTTTCCTGCAAAATAATGACAGCTGGCATTAGCCGTACATCATAATGTCGTATGCATAATAGACCACGACATTATGCCGAATCTTGGACCTATGCGATCTCCATGTTGGACCCCCTCCCAGAGTTAGAATCCTTAGTGGGTGGGAAAAAAAAATACCAGTGAAGCGCGCAACGCGCTTAAGCCGCACGACATTCTGCCATGCGCAGTTTTGACCCTGTGCCAGTATTAACATGACTCAAATCCTAGAATATTCCTAACAATGAGCTGTTTTATTAAAAGCATCTGCATGAAAGTAGACTCTTTGCCCTTTAGATATCTTCTAGTCCTGCTGTTTTTCCTGTCCATATGAAATCTTAATTCATGTTTGTGACATTTGAATTATTTTGTGGCAACAGACTGTAATGCCACAAACAGAAGACTATGAATTCACGCAGCAGAAATAAGCAATGTGAACAAATGAAGTTTAAGGATAAAAGATCCTGGGCTCAATTTTGAAAGCCCCCAAACGCTGCAAGCCCCATGTGTGCTGAAGATATGGTGCATGGGGATTGTGGCAGTCATCCAGCCAATGACTGTGGTAGCAGTAGCTACATAAAGCAAAATGTGATGGGTAATAGGAAAGGATTATTGATTACACTAAAGATAACATCCAGCTATGGTTGGTAGGAATAGGCTGATTCAATTCCACTGGCAGCCGTCAGACTATCAGAAATTCTGATTCAGAGTCTGATTCTGTTCCAGTTACAGTTAAGGCACCTGAGTCAGAATTGACATTTCTGATTCTGCATTTGCCTACTTCTTACCCCCTTCCCCACCCCAGTACACAGTTAAAATAAGGGATGGGATGATCAGAATCCAATTCCAGAAACTGTATACCTCAGATTCAAAGTTTATTTTTTGGAATAATGATTTTCAGAATTGAGGCCAAAATCCTAATTCTGAAAAAATGGTGGATTCAGAATTGGAATCCAGTTCCGATTCTACATCTAATTACATGTTGAAACCTCACCCCCCCCACCACACAATAAAAACAGACCCATGTACTTACAGTAAGAAAGCAGTACCCCTCTTCCCCACCCTTGTGTCTCCCTCACAATATTCCATACATTAATGCTGCTTCTACTGCTGCTAAAAGCTTGGGGTCCCCTCCATGTGGCTAGGTACACTGTGCTGTAGACTGGCATGTGGTGCCACCTGGGTCAGAGAAGAACATATTTGTTTGTTCGTTTTAACCATGTGCCGATGCTTCTGGTGCTGGTAGTACTGTGGGTGGTACAGAGGGCCTGGCTCTAGTATCAAAAGAAATAAGGAGTCTACCACAGTAAAAGAGAGGGATCCTCCTCCACAGCAACCCACCAATGACTGTATGCTCAATGCCAACTAGCAAGCCACTGCGCTATCCCAGTCTCAGACTGATCAAAATACTCAAAAATCTCAACTAATAGAAAAAAAAAAAACAACTGCAACCCAGCTAGGCCTTTACCTCAAGTGAAGCCCACCCCCACCCAAATGACCTGGGAAAAATAACTGAGTATGTGAGAAGGTGACTAACCTGAACAAAGCTCCAGGCTTGAGTTTGATTTTTTTATCTCTCAGTCAGGAATCATGGTTTGATATTTTAATTAGTCTGTTACTGTGATGGGGCAGGATTTGGTTAGTTGGGGGCAACATGATGGTGGGCAAATGGCTGGTGTTGAGTTGGTGGGGATTCTCTCTCTTGGACCATAGTGTACTCCTTACTTCTCTGGATACTGGAGTCAGTCCCTCACTGTTTTCTCTGATCCAGGCTACAGTATAATACAGTCCGCAGCATCGCACATCTAGCCAAATGGGGGCACTGTCAGCTTTCAGCAGTAGCTGCCTTAAGGTAAGGGATTCTGGGAGGGTAGACACATAGCAAGAGAAGAGGCAGGTCTTTCTTTCTCAGCTACATAGGTTAATTTTTTGTAAATTTTCACTGGGTTTCAAATGTAAAACCTCACAAGCCATATTACACAGTAATATAGTTTCAAATGCTGAAGAAACTAGATGATAGCAATACTTACAATAGGAAATGTAAACTGATTGGTCAAGGTAAAGCACTTACCAAGAGCATAAGTCAAATAGTCTATTGCCATGCAATTGATTCCACACTGATTTTCTCCAATACAGGGCTCCATGTTTAAACAGGAAGATCAAAATTGCCAGTACTGCTCTGCTGGCATCCACTGGATAACTGGAAATTCCAATGCCATGCTGATTCTCTTCTTGTGCCAGTTAAGACATCAGAATCTGAGCTGGAATTGTAATTTCCAAGTCCAACTCTGACTACATGTTGAAACTTCACCCCAACTATTACACAGCAAAAACTGACTCTGCAGCTGAGAAACAACTCTTATCTCCCTCTACCCTTCTGTCTCCCCTCAAAGGCACATACCTTAAGGATGCTGCTGTTGAAAGCATAGGGTCTTCTCCATTTTACTTAATGGGCTGTGGACCAGGATGGGATGCCACCTATATCAGAGAAGAAATGGTGCTGCTGGTGCTGTTGGCACTGGTGGAGGCACTGAGGGTCTGGCTATGGCTCTGACATACAAGGAAGTAAAGATTCCACCATGGTCCAAAGTCAGATACTCCTCCAGCAACCCACCACTGACCATATTCTGACCATCAAATTGCCTCCAACTAACAAATCAATGCTGTATCCTAGTCCCAGACCAATCAAAATACTGATCTATGATTTCTGACTGAGAGCTAAAAAAAACCTTCAACCTAGCCATAATGGTCTTGAAGTAAATTCCTCCCCATCCCTGAGTGACCTGGAAAAAATAATAAGGAGGTGGCCAAACTGATCAAAACCCAGGGTTTCAGCCACTATGCCAAATATACTAATTAAGACTTTTATATTAACACACTTGTTCAAATGGAGGGGATTCCTTTTTTTAGCTACAACCTTGAGATAACAAGGCCTGGGAGGGGACACACAAAGGTTTGGACTTGAGTAGGGTCTTTCTTTATTAGCTACAGTGGTCCACATTTACTGTGTACAGGATAGGGGAAGGATTTAACATGTAAGTTGATAAGGAACTGGACTTGGACTACAATTCTAAATCTGACCTGTTATCCGGAATTGTAATTTTAGGCCTTGAGTCCCAAAAATTGTAATTACAAAACAAAATCAATGTATTTATTGAAAAGACTTTATCAGGAAAAACCTACTGAGGTATAAATAGTTAATCTTCAGAAGTAGAAGGGTACATAGGAAACACATACAGCAATTTAACAGAACATAGAAATTCATATACGATGAATAGCAGCAGTTTATAAAACTGCTATTACTCCTTAGGTATGACACAACAGTTACAGTCAGAGCTGGTTAATCTGTACCGTTTTATTACCGATACCTGATAATCTGAAAAAGGAACCTGGGAAACAGATTTTTTGCCACGTTAATTACATCTTTAATATGAAAAACCTTTGTTTCTGAATCTGAATCCTGTATTTAGAGAACAGAGATCATCATCCTCATTAATTTTGACATGAATAATCCAGTTCAGATTTTACAGAGTGTGGTAATGGCAGTCTTTTTCATCCCTCTTAATCTCCTCTAGCATGCTGAAGGTGACAGGAAATCATTTTTAGATAACTGCCCTCCAGTTTTCCTTTCCATGACAGTTATGTATTCTGATATTAGAGATGTTGCGATGTTTTAATTCACAGGCGAAGTTATGGCGAAGTTGCCAAATTTACCTCAGTTGATCATTTTGTTGAGTTTTTCTATTTAATAAGACATTTGTCATTGGTAACTTTACCTGTAATTAACTTCTCCTTGGGGAACACAAAGGTGAAGTTGGGTCAAAACTACTCCTTTTGGGTTTTTTAGGCATAACTCAGTCACATTTTGTTTAATTTGTCTGACACTTGGTGTGATTCTTGTCCAAAAGGAGGTGCATATGCAGTGCATTTATGATGATTATTGGGCGTAAATTGTGGATTTGGCACCATGGTCAATTTGAGAGGTGATTTTGGGGTGTTGTGGTGTTGTGTACAACCCATGAATTTTTCCAGGGGTATTATGTGTTACTATTATAGTACACTTTGAGCCCCTTGTTTGGATGTATAGAGTGTCCCTTAACTCCAAAGACTGGTAGATCTGGGATGAAAAATTACAAAATGTAAATAAAGCCTGCAGTTAAAATAAGTACCAAGAGCAGACAACCCTCACCCTAGGGAATCAGGGATTAACAGTGTGGTCTGAAAAACTACTACTGAAAACAACCAAATGTAACCGGTGGGTTACCCCAGGGGTCGGGTTGGTGGTTGGTGTTATTTTTGTGTTATTAGCGCTGTACGGTGCCTCCATATGTAACCCCCTACCTGGGACCTGGGCTCAGAGAGAAAACTGTTGCTCAGTATTTTGACTAGGTTTGACTTCTAGTCAGGGGCACCCAAGTAACTCCGGACACAGGAAACAATAACTGTAATGTCCAATACCAGAAGTTGGGATTCTAAAGTGTGGCTTTTATTCACATCCAACAGAATAACAAAGCATAGATGGACCCCCACAGGGCTACACTCCTGGTAATGCAGATTTATGGAGATCAGAACACATCCTCTTTACACTGAAACCCTCAGGTCTTGAAACACTCTGGGCACTCTGCCCTAACTCAACTCTTTATTGGTTTCCCTGGCTCGGCTCCATTGCCAGCCGTTTGGACACTTTCCATATAGCATGGAACATTTACTGGTGGCTCCCTAAACCACCTATGAGCACTTCTGGCTCCATCAAGGAATCTTCCTCATCAATCCCACATCTGGATACCTTCCTCAGGCACTGGTCAAGTACCTGAGAGAAAGCAACAGGTGTCCCAAAGCAAACCCGTAGAGGTGAACTTGGTTACTACTGATGGAGGTCTCCCACCTCTCGCTCCCATAATTCATATCCGGCCATTTCTCTGGACTGTAACACCTCATCCTTAAAAACAATTTACTGTGTAGATTCTCTTTAAATGTATGTCACATCCAATCTACTGTCTTTACATCCCATTTGTGCAGAACTTGAACATACTTAAAAAGTGGCTGATGTCATCCCTCAGTCTCAGCTGAGACTGAGAACAGAGTGAGACAGTGTGAAATCTATTTAACTGGAGTTTCACAAGCTGCCTGTACCTGCCTGCCACTAGGTCTAACTGGGATTCTAGTAACCCTGAGTAACAGGGGGGTTACACAAATATATTCTTTTTTTCCCCTTATTCTTTTAAAACAGAACAGGGATTAAAATAACATGGGTAACAGGGGTAATTTAATATTAAGTGCTACAGAAAGACACTGAGAAAATACTTTACTTAAACATACCAAATTAAACCATGGAAATAACAAGCATTTGTCAATGCCAAATGTTTTCTTGCTGGCATTGGCATTGGTGGGGTGTGCCTTTGGGTTGTCAGGCATAACGGCCACACCATTTCACCACACCCTACCCTGCAGACATCGGCAAGTGTTATGGTGTGCCTTGGGGTCTTTGGCCCTTATGCTCACCCCATTCCACCAGGAAATATGGTGAGATGGGTGCAGTATAGGAGAATGGGGTGAACTTTTGGGGCCGAAGAGTCCAAGGCACACCTCGATGCCTCTCACTGGCTGCAGGGTGTGGGTGGGGGTGGAATGGTATGAGCTTTACAGGTGACAATCCCAAGTCACACCCATGATGCCTGTCAGTTTCTACAGAGTGGGGCGTTATCGTTGGAGACCCTAACACCGCAGGCGTTCATTGGTATTTTCACTCCAAATTTTCAACATGGGTTTTTTGTGACCCCCACCTTATGAACAGTGGCAATATCAGTTTGTTAGCCGAAAGCTTATTTTGCACAGTGACTACGGCATTTGGCACCACAGGTGCGAAAACACATTTCAAACAGGATGTGAAAAATGACAGCTGTACTGTTCATGGGGAGGTGTAAAAAATGGCAATGTTGAAAATCTGCAGTGACAATAGTAAAAAAATTGGTGAAGTCACGAGTGTGTGTAGAAACTGTGCAATGCACACCCTTAATATAATCACTTTGGGGATTTTTTACAGCAGATTGTCAACCAGGCATTTTGGGACCTCCATTCATGAACAGTATCACTGTCATTTTCTTAATCTGTTCCGAACAGTGATTTCCCATAGCGACCACGCATTTCTGAGCAGAAAGCGTGAAAACACATTTTGGCCATGTTGTGAAAAATTGTAGTTGTACTGTTCACAAGGAAGTGTGGAAAAATGCCAGTGGTGAAAATCTGGACTGAAAATATTACAAATTCATGAACTTATGAGGGTGCGTGGAAACAGTGCAGTGCTCGATCGTAACAGTCATTTTATGGACTTTTGTCACTAAATTTTCAACATAGCCATTTTAAGACCTTTGCTCATGAACAGTGTCACTGTGATTTTCTTAATGTGTCCCAAACATTGATTTCGCACACCTACTGCGCCATTGTGGGCTACCTGCGAGGAAACAGATTTTGGGGGAGATGTGAAAAATGACAGCTGTACTGCTCATAAGAAGGTGTGGTAAAATGGCAATTTTGAAAATCTGGAGTACAAATATTAAAAATTCACGGACTTATGAGCATGCGTAGGAACTGCACAACGCACGCTCATAAAACAGTAATTTGGGGGAATTTTTTCACCAAATTTTCAACATAGCCATTTTAAGACCTCTGCTCATGAACAGTGTCACTGTGATTTTCTTAATCTGTCCCAAACATTGATTTCGCACACTGACTGTGCCATTGTGCGCTACATGCGAGGAAACACATTTTGGGCAAGATGTGAAGAATGACAGCTGTACTGCTCATAAGGAGGTGTGGTAATATGGCAATGTTGAAAATCTGGAGTGCAAATATTAAAAATGTATGAACTTACAAGCGTGCTTAGGAACTGCGCAACGCACGCTTGTAAAACAGTCATTTTTTGGAATTTTCCCCCAAAATTTTCAACATAGGGTTTTTGGGGGCCTGCCTCATGAACTGTGACACTATCATTTCATACATCAGTCTCAAAAGGTGGTTTCATGCAGTGGCTGCGAAATCACCTTTTGGGACTGAATAACAAAATGACAGTGCAAGAATTCATGAGGTGGGGTCCCAAAGCCCCATGTTGAAAATTTGGTGAAAGAATTCCCCAATATGCCTGAGATATGCATCAAAGTTGAAAAAAACCCTGTTTATTCCACTATACAGCTTACTGGCATTTTCTCAGTTTGCAGTCGGCTTTGAAGAGTGCAGACGTGTTCCCAGTCCACTGAAGATTGTTGCACCAGACTCCAGAGGTAAGTATGGGGTGAGGGGGGGTGTAGGGAGGCAGGGTGCTCAGAGAATGGGTGTGAGTGGGGGTCAAGACAGTCAGCGAGGGAACAATTTTTTCTTTCTATGTATTTTTTTTCTTTTAGGAAGATGACGTGGGATGTTTGCCACACTGGGGTGGGCTCACAGCGTGGCAGCTGGAAGTTTTTTGGGGGGGCAATGGAGCTGATGGGGGATTGAGCTCCCCAGTTGGCCATAGAGAGGTTTGCCGTGCTGGGGTGGGTTCCCAGTGTGACACCTGAAAGTATGTTGGGGGGGCAGCAGACAAACATTTGCCAAGCTGGGGTGGGCTCCCAGCATGGCACCTGGAAGGCTGTTTGGGGGCAGTGGAGCCTATGTGGAATTGGGCACCCCCATCAGCCTTACAGATTTGTGCCATGCTGGGGTGGGCTCCCAGCGTGGCATCTAAAACTCTGTTGGGAGGGGGGAGCACAGCGCAGCTGATGGGGGATTGGGCACCCCCGTCAGCCATATTGTGGGTGGGGGGAGCACATGAGCATGCTGGGGTGGGCTCCCAGCATGTTACTTGTTTGGGGGGGAGAGGAGCTGTCTATGACAGCTCTTTCACTGCAGTGCTGATGTGTAGGCACTTTGCATACTGGCTTTGCATTGCTGCAGTGCTTTTCTTTCAACTGTACACTGTTGCATTTGCAAATTCTGTCATAGGCAGCTCTTACATTCATTGGCACGGTGGGACTGTGCCTGCAAAAGACAGCAGGGCATTGGAAGTGGGGAGTCACACCTATGACTTCTCATATGGTGGCACTATGTTTCTTGCACATGCGTGCAAGCAAACATAAAAATGAAAAATTACTCACTGCAGATCAAAAATGATGAACAAGAAAGAGTGAGAAAACCAACATATAACACAATCTGCTGCTTAGACAAAAACACTCTAGATCTTTCAGGGCTGATTTGCTTTATTGTACACCTACCCTCCCCCACACCACTGCTTGACAGACTGACAAAACAGAGACCACTACTTTAAAGTAAATAATCACCAAAACAATAAACACCCCCCCACACACACACACAAATCTAGCAGCACAAGGCCCTCTAGAACAATTTATGAGCAGTTTGGATTCAAAATGTTCAGTTTCGAGATGTATTTTAAAAGTTGTTTTTTTTCTCAGACAAACACACAATGACTTCTCTTCTACTCTGTCTTCAGAAGATACATAGATACATAGACAGTGTCGGCAGATAAGGGCCTATGGCCCACCTAGTCTGCCCATTTGAGCTTGTAAGTTCAGTTTGTTTTCCTAGAAGTCTATTTCCCCTTACCCCTGACCTCTAGAATTCCTTTATGTCTATCCCATGCATTCTTAAATCCCGTGATTGTTTCAGCCCCCACCACTTCCTCTGGCAGGGTGTTCCACTTGTCCACCACCCGTTCAGTGAAGAAATTCTTTCTCATGTTTCCTCTGAATCGTCCTCCCTCCAACTTCATCCCATGCCCTCTAGTCCTGAAACATCTTTTTCGCTTAAAAATAGTGTTTTCCTGCACCCTGTTCCTCCCTGTGAGATACTTGTATGTCTCTATCATATCCCCTCTCTCCCTCCTCTCCTCCAGGGAGTACATGTTCAGTTCCTTCAACCTGTCTTCATAGGATTTGTGATGCAACCCATGCACCATCTTTGTTGCCCTCCTCTGAACCTTCTCTACCCTGTCTATGTCCTTACGTAGGTATGGTCTCCAGAACTGTACACTGTACTCCAGGTGGGGCCTCACTAGTGTCTTGTATAGCGGAATTATGACCTCCTTTTCCTGCTGGTGATGCCCCTGCCTATACATCCCAGCATCCTATTTGCTTTACCTGATGCCTTGTCACTGTTTCCCTACCTTGGGTCATCAGAGATGACAACCCCAAGATCCCTTTCCTGCTTGGTGCATGCATATCCTCACCCCCAACTGATATATTGTGCCAGGGTTTTGTGCCCCATATGCATTATCTTGCACTTCTTTGCATTGAATTTCAACTGCCAAACCCTTGACCATTCTTCAAGTTTCTGCAGGTCCTTCTCATTCTGTCTACACCCTCTGGTGTGTCTACTCTGTTACAGAGCTTTGTGTCATCAGCGAACAGTGAAATTCTGCCTTCTATATCGTGTGCAATGTCACTGATGAAGATGTTGAATAGGACCGTCCCAGCACTGATCCCTGTGGTACCCCACTGGTCACTCTTCCCTCTGTGGAGTGACAGCCATTTACCACCACCCTCTGTGTCCTGCCACCCAGCCAGTTACCTACCCACCACACTACTGTCCTGCCCACACCCATATTCCCCAGTTTGTGTAATAGTCTTCTATGTGGCACAGTGTCAAAGGCCTTGCTGAAGTCCAGATAGGCCATGTCCACTGCCCTCCCCTGATCCACCTCCCTAGTCACCCAGTCAAAAAATTCAATGAGGTTGGTCTGACATGGCCTCCCCCTGGTGAAACCATGCTGCCTTGGGTCCTGTAGTCCATTGACAACCAGATGTTCCACCAATCTCTCCTTCAGTAGTGCTTCCATGATCTTTCCCACTACCGAGGTGAGGCTGACTGGTCTGTAGTTCCCTGCTTCCTCTTTGTTCCCACTTTTGTATAAGGGGACTACATCTGCTGTCCTCCAGTCTTTGGGTACCTCCCTGTTTCCAGTGATTGGCTGAACAGGATAGCCAGAGGTTCAGCCACCACCTCTCTTAGTTCTTTAAGGACCCTGGGGTGCACCCATCTGGCCCCATTGCTTTGTCAACTCTTATTACTTCCAGTTCCTTCAGGACCCTTTCTGTAAAGGGACTTGTGTCCATTTCTGCACCATTCTCACCCTTGTACTCCCTTCAGACCCATTACCCCTCTTCCTTAGTAAAGACTGAGCAGAAATACCTGTTCAATATGTCAGCTTTACTGTTGTCATCCTCCACGCTGCTCCCATCCTCCCCTTCAGTCTAACTATCCCTCCCTTTGTCCTTCTTTTTCACTTATGTACCTGTAAAGGTTTTGTCCCCTTTAACCACTGATTTTGCAATGTGTTCTTCTGTCTGAGCTTTGGCTTCCCTTACTGACTTCCCTGCCTCCCTTTGTTTCTCCTGGTACTTCTCCCTATCCCCTTCTGCCTGTGTCTTTTTGTATTGCCTGAATGCAGTCTTTTTGGCTTTCATTTTCTTTGCTACCTCTTTGGAAAACCATAATGGTCTCCTCTTTCTTTTCCTCTTGCTAACCTGCTTAATGCATAATTCTGTTGTTCTTATAATCCCCATTTTAAATACTGCCCACTGTTCCTCAATCCCTGATTCCTGTCCCATTCCCTTAATGCCTCTTTCAAGCATCTCCCCATTTTCCCAAAGTCTGCCCCCCTAAAATCCAGGATACGTGTTTTTGTGTGGTTTGGTTCTGCTCTTTCTGTGATTTCAAACCACAATGACTGGTGGTCACTGTTACCCAGGTGCTCCCCCACTGTTACCCCCATCACACTGTCCCTGTTTGTGAGCACAAGGTCCAGTATTGCCTTCTGCCGAGTTGGTTCCATGACCAGTTGCTTGAGGAAGGCACCCTGAAGGGAGTCCAGAATAAATCTGCTCCTAGTTGATGCTGCTGCTGGGATGCTCCAGTCCACATCTGGTATATTGAAGTCTCCAACCAGTACTACCTCACCCTTGTCAGCCATCCTTTGGATGGCTAGCATCAGCTCCCTATCTGTTTCTTCCTCCTGGGCTGGTGGTCTATAGACCACACCTGTGCGAATGGCTGGCCCCATTTTCCTTTCCAGCTTAACCCACAGTATCTCTCCCCATTTGTTCCTCCTGGATCTGTGTGGCCCTTATGTCATTTTTCACATACAGTGCCACTCCTCCTCCTTCCTGCCTGCTCTGTCTCTTCTGAATATGTTGTAGCCAGGTATGGCCATCTCCCAGTCATGGTTATCATTACACCAGGTTTCAGTGATGGCCACAATGTCCAGGTCTGACTGTACCATGACAGCCTCCAGATCTTCCATCTTGTTGCTAAGGCTCCTGGCATTTGCACATGGCTTTCCATGATTTGACCTCCTAGACTGCTTCACTGTTCTCCAGCCCCTTCCTTGGTTGTCATTTATCCCTGGTTCTCCTTGCTGTCTGCCCTTCTGCTGAATTTTGCCCCTTTTCTGCTTATCCACCTTTTGGACACTAATCTCCAACTTTTGCACGCTGCTTTGCAGAGATAGCCACTCCTCTGGTTCACTGGTTCCATTACTAGCTGTGGGGGGTGAGCAAGTAGGTTCCATCCTTGCTGGCCTGCCACCCCCCTTTGCTAGTTTAAATGCTTGTCAATGTAGCATTTAAACTTATCATTGAGTGCTTGGATTCCCCTCCAGGATGGATGCAGGCCGTCAGGCTTAAACAAACCTCCATCCCTCCAGATGGGTCCCCAGTCACCAATGAATCCAAACCCTTCCTCACAGCACCAGTTCTTCAACCATGAGTTAAGTTCCTGGTGCATGCACTCCTATCTCTCCTTGCCTCTCACAGGTAGTACTTCTGAGAAAGTGACAGAAGTAGCTACTTGCTTGAGACCCTCCCCAGTTTCCTAAACTCTTCCTGAACTTCCTTTGGCTCCCCATTTGCCAAGTCATTAGTACCTAGGTGGATAATGACATCCAGCTCACCCTCCTGTCTTGCCTTCCCAGTGATCCCCAGTATCTTCCTTCCATCCCTCCATGCCATGGCACCTGGTAGGCACCTCACCTCCCTGTCCCCCCCTCCTGTGTTCCTAGCTGGATCCCTCTTATGATGGAGTCCCCCACCAGGATTCGCTTCCTCCTCCTCTGGGGTCCACTGCTTTCCCCACTGAGGTCACCTCCTTGCCTAACCTCCACATCCTTTCCTTCCACTTCCTGGGTAACTCTATTTGGTTGTCCTCATTTGCCAGTGTGGCATATGAGTTCTTGAGAGGAATAGGATCTGGGATGTGCCTCTGCCTGACTGCTCTAACCTCCCTGAGCCCACTGTCATCCAAGTGCTCCTCGTCTCGGCATCCTTTGAGGCAGCTGCATTGGACTGGGTGGTTCCTGGACAGGGTGATGGTACTCCTGACCCGGTTTACTTCCGCTCTGAGTCTGGCTACCTCATCCCTCAGTCCCGAGAGATGCATGCAGATGGGGCAGCACCTCAGTGTCCAGAAGGTCTGCCTGAATATGGCTGCCCACAGCCACTACATTGCACCACTCCCCACATTATACTGCAATTCCACTACTTATCTGCTACTGAAGCTCTCTTAGTTCTCTTTTTATTTATTTACAGTATTAAAAATCCTGTAACTGATCCTCAGATATATATTTTTTTAAGGAAGAAGAAACCAATAAATAAATAAATGAGTCAAAACACTTGTGCTGAGGGTGGTCTTCTTCCCCCTTATGCCCCTCCTACTTCACACCTCTTACTATACCCTGTGTTTAGCTCCAGTCAATCAGATTTATCAGGGCATATAATTAACAGTTGGGGGAAGGGGTGGGGGGGCGAAAATTTGCAGCAATTAAAGACAGCACAGAATTACACCACCACTATTTTTTAAATTTTCAACAGCCCAAAAACAATTATAAGTAAAGACAACACAGAAAGAAAGTATAGTGTCACTACAAGCCTGCAATCTAAGTTTAAAAGAAAAATACCAGTTACCAGTTACTCTGAAGCACTGAATTGAATATGTTTCCTTCCTTCACCTTCTGGCTTCTTCCAGACTGCACTGACAAAAGCCTCCTCATTAGGCTACCGCATTTCTGGGAGGCTCAGCTGGGACACATAGTGAGCTGGCCAGTGGGAATTGGTAGAACCAGACTAGTAAAAAAAAAATTTTTGGAAGTTTAGTGGGCACCATATTTATCTTTAATTAACTATCTTAGCTTTGATGCAGTTGATTGTCAGAAACATGAAAAACCCTTCTAAATTTCATATCCCAAAGAGCTCCTTACCTCACCAAGTCTCCTGGGCAAAGTAGCGGCTCCCAAAGGTTGTTGGCATGAAATTCACTGTGTAGGGTCGGTGCTAGGAGCAGGAGGGCAGTCAGCACCCCCACATGTAAACAAAATCCAGATCTTCAGCACTCATAGGCAAACATGCATAGAAATACATTGATGCAATGAATAATGTACAAATGCATGTTTAATGGATCCAGTGCATGGCTCGAGTTGTAATCAAAACTCTGTGCAAAGTAATCCAATAAAATGTTGCACGGCTGTAATGCTTCAGCAAATGGTGCAATGCTGATATGATGATGTATAACAGAATAATGCAAAGATCCTCCCCTTTGAAATGATACCAAACAATTGATGATACTTTGTTTCTAGGGCATATAAGACATGAAAAAGAGGCATGGTAAGGGAAGTGCTGGTTGAAGCACATACTGGCAGGGATAAAAATTTAAACCATGACAAAATCATGATTTCCACAGATGCTTTGGAATACTGGGACAGCCTTTCTGAAATTGGGACTGTCCAAACTGGAACATTTGGTAGCTGTACCTCCTTGTGGTACAACTTGTTTTAGCAACATGTGACCTCCAATCCCATAGTACATTGCAAACTTTGCCTCTTTGCCAAACTTCACCCGCGAAGTTGCTAACTTCACATTTTCAAACTTTGCCTCTGTGCCAAACTCTGCCAGTGAAGTTGACAACTTCGCATTTCATGGAGTTATCAGTTTAATACGAATTTGAAGTTTGCACGGTGGATTATCTTCATGAAATGAAGCAAATTTGCAAATTCTTCTGTGAAGCAAAGTTTTCCAAGTTTGCACATCACTAGCTGATATGCTTTGACCAATTTCTGATAAATAAATCATCTATCTTTGGGGTGTGTTCAGATATGTCTAGAGTTAAACTATCTTCATCAGCTACTGCTCTTACTTTTCATATTCCTAAAACATTCCATGGCATCAGTGACACAATTCCTTGCTATTCATCTGAATGGCCTGGAATGGTGTCACTAATGTCACAGAATGTTCTAGCAGTATGAAAACAGAGAACAGCAATTGCTGAGGATAAAGTTATTCAGAGTAGTTACACAGGGGAACAATAATAGATTACTAATTGAACAAAAAAGGTCAAAACATATCAAAATACTGGACAGACACTAAGAAGAAAACAGGAGGGCATATAGAGTTGTAAAAAAACAAAACTGTTTTGTATCACTTTTAACCAGAGGTTAAACTGAGGCAGAACACTTCCAGAATGCTGGTCCACCTCCTCAGCCTGCAGCCCCACACACACACTAATGCAGCAGCTGAACAGCAATAGTAATATGACCCTGCCTGGACTGAATCCTTCAAGGCAGCATTTCAATCCAACTTCAATAAGCACAATTTAACACAGTGGCCACGTATAAAAACACAAACCAAGAAAGTGGATGGAAGGTTTAATACCTTTGATTGGACCAACAAGTGTCTTGTACAAAGATAGAATTATACACAAGCTTTCGGGGCCACACAGGTCCCTTCGTCAGGTGAATAGCAAAACTGAGCAACATAAGCAGTATTTATATCCACTGTAAAGCAATTAAAAATCAGAAAGTGAAGTAAGAAGGTGACAAAGGGGACTAGAGATGAAAGTCTAAGATGCAAAATAAAAACATGAGAAGAAATGGGGAAGGGGCTAAGTAGGAACAGGTCAGAAGGACATGAAATGGAGCTAAAGGGAATCAAAAGCATGCAGATAGTATCTGAGATCACAGGCTAGCTTTAGGGTAGAATAGACAGGAGATGCCTACAAGATGTAAGGAAATCAAGAAATTAGGAGAAACAAAAGATCAAAGTCCTAGATAAACAGAGTGTGAGGTAGTATAAGCAGAGGTGTGAAAACAAGAAGGAGTCGGTGGGACTGAGCTAAGGAGTTAGTGGAAGAGGCAGGGAGGATGTGAGGTATAGGTAAAAAAACAAATCAGGCAGAACTCAGAGAAAAAAATTATAATAAGAGAAATACAGAACCAAGGTGTGATAAATAATGACATGATTTAGTACACAATAAAAAAGAATTACAGTTTACCATAATGTGTCATGAAACCGATGTCCCGATTCAGTCCAGAAATGTTAGATCTAAATTATTTTATATATTTCAATTCCCATGTCCTTCTGTCCTGTGTGTTTCTGAAGTTGCCTTTTAGTATCAAGACAAATAAATCCAAGAGAGAGTGATCTGTTTGTGAAAAATGGTTTCCTACTGGAGTGCTGATAATCTGGTTTACTATTGTGTGACGGTGGTGATTCATCCTGGTTTTCAGTGGTTGGCTAGTTTCCCCAATTTAGCAACCATTTATGCATTTCTTGCATTGAATTAGGTATTCCACATTGCTGGATTGACGTGTAGGATCCATTAATTTGTATTATGTTGTTCTGGCTTGTCTTAATGGTGGCCTGTGTGCATATGTGTGTGCAGGTCTTACATCATGTCACGCTGCATGGTGCTGTCCCTCTTTTTTTCTGGTTATTTTGATCTGCTGGGAGTTTGTTGTGAATTATTATATTTGAGAGGCTAGGGGGCTGCTTATAGGAAATGACAGTGGGTTCAGGGAAGATGCCTTTCAGTGTTTCATCTTCTCTCAGCATGGGTTGCAGCTCTTTGACAATTTCCAAAGGGGTTTTAGCTTGGGGCTGTAAGTGACCAGTAGGGGTGTGTGGTCAGTTTGATGTCTTTGCCTGTATTCCAGCAGATTGTCTCATGGTATTTGTATGGCCCATTCAAATTCTCTGTCAGTTTGTCTTGGAGAGTGGCCCTGCTGAATTAGGGAATTCCAAAGTGTGAGAGCTGTCTGTATATTGTTCTCTCATCAGAGCAGATTCAATGGTATAGGATTGCCTGACTGAAGATTACAGATCTTTTTGTATGACTTGGGTGGAAGCTGGAATTATGCAGGTAGCAGTGTCTGTCAGTGGGTTTTCTGTAAACAGCAGTTTGTATATATCCATTTTTAGTGATACTGACTGTGGTGTCAAGAAAATGTATGCTCGTGGTGAGATTTATGGAATGATGAACGTTGTTAAAATCATGATGGAATTTTTTGAGAGTCTTCACCTTCTGGCCAAATCAGGAATATGTCATCAATAAAACAGAGGTAGACAGATGGATTATAAGGGTGGTGTTTAAAAAAATCCTCCTCTAAACAGGCCATGAAAAGATTGGCATATTGTGGTGCCAAGGAACCAAGGAAGTTAAACTGAAAGAGTTGTTATCTTCAGCCTTTGAAGCTCCTTACACTAAGTTAGCACTTGTATGTTAACTGCTGCAGTACCAACTGCAATACTTCTTATATTACAGAAGGCTTGGTATACCCTCATATATTGGTACAATGCATTTCTATATTGTAACATTCCGACACATTGTACTGAAAAAAATGCATTTCACATTTTAGGAGAGAAAACACATGAACACTTAATATCATAATTGGAGTTATTTAAAATAAATTAAATATTATAAATATTTGTATTCATGAGCACATCTTTTAAATATTATGTATAATTATTTTAGTTGTATGTATGGAGATAAGGAACTTGCTTAAAACCCTTTGAAAACTGTGCCAATCTGAGGTTTTCATTGTTGTTTTTCATAATAACAATTTCTAAACAGCGTTTCTGTCAATGTCTGCCAATTAATTCATAACGCAAGGTTTATAAGGTAGTTTATCCTTCAGTGAAAACTAAGTTACAGTGATTTTGTAAAGTGTGTATACGTGTGCACCCATATCTGCCTTCTCAGATCTTCTTTACCACAAATTCCTGATCTCCAAAATTAAAAGTACACTAATGAATTAAAAGATATCAACCTGTAGGTAGGTTGATAGGTAGGTAGGGCAGTAGATAGAGTGACTGACAGACAGGTAGTCAGATGGATAGATAGATAGATAGAGAGATAGATAGATAGATAGATGATAGATAGATGATAGATAGATACAGTAGATAGAGTCTGTGATGTCATGTGAAACTACTAAACACAGAAGACTATGATAGTTCATATCAGTGTAAGTCTGCTTTATTACTGAATAAGCATCTCAAGTATTGTATGTGCTTTTCCTTCTGTTAAAAATGTAAGAGCTTTGCAAATTATTCATTTTCTCTGCATCATGAAAACAGATAGATAAACAGACAGACAGAATGACTGGCAGATATATAGATAGATATCCTCGAAAATCAGAGGCAGTTGAAGCAGCAGTGCAATGAAACTGGGTCAAAACTTTGACCCTTCATTTTTTTCACTACAAAAGATGACAAGCATCTTTCAATTTTATTTGGGGTAAATGTTATCCTACCACCAACAGATGAGTTTTTATAAATGTTTCAGTTTAGTTTTTTTCTAAGGGGTGTGTGTGTGCGTGTTGTTATTTTTTTGGGGGGGGGGCTGCAGTATAGCCCATAGGTTAGAGTAGACAGCTGTGAATGAGTTTGATACATTCAACAGACATGGATTTAATTTCCACAACCTCCACTTGCATGTTGTGTGACTCTGAGCAAGTCAATTAACTTCTCCTGTGTCCCCAGTCACCCTTGAAAAGAGACGTGTGCCTAGGGCTAGTGGGCATTGCCCGGTTAATACAAAAACAAAATGGCTGCCTTGCACATTGCAAACCTGGTTAAGGCCAGGATCGAGAAACTAGAGAGAAAAGAAAACCTACAATGTGCAGCATAGGAGGTACCTGAAAGTAGATTTGATAGGTATGCTAATATTGTTATATGAATTGTAGCTGAAACTTTTTTTGGGAAAAACAGTTTTCCTTGCACTGCTACTATAAGGTAGAGGAACAGTGCAGTTAGGCAGTGGGATCAACCAAACTTAACAATCAGGTCCTAGGATGGTGTCCCCCCCCCCAAAAAAAATGCAAACTATGCATGCTGTTGATGGTATATGTATGCAACTAATCCGCTGGTACGTTGTTATTTTTGTAACTATAACTTGAAGCAGCTGTAGGTATTTTCTATTTATTTTTGTATTCTTTTTGGTAACCAGGTAAAGCCCACTAGGCACAAGTGCCTATTTTCATGGGAAACCTGGGAACACTGGTGTGGTTAAGTAACTTGTTCAGAGTCACACAGAATATGCAGGTGGAGGCTGTGGGAATCAAACCCATGTTCACTGGTAGCACCAAGGTCATTCACATCTCATTACTCTAACCTCTAGGCTATACTGCCAGCACCATAAATAATTATTTAGTCTTATTTATTGTCATTTATTTGTAATTTTTGACCAGGAAAGGCAGACTAAGCTAGTACAGCTTGTTTTCAGGTGCGACCAACTACAGATTGTGCATGCTGTCAACACAATTGCAGTGAGCACTGCTGAGTGTGAAAGGGGGTTCTGTGAGATGAGTGATACGTGCACACCCCTGAGAACTAGCCTCACAGTTAAACACCTCTCCTCACTGATGTACCTGTCACTGGTTGGTCCACTAGCAAAACAATGGGACCCCACACCATTTGTAAAGAAGTGGCTTATTTCTAGACTCTCAGCAGATCACACTGCATGCAAGGCTAGAAAGGACAAGGATGTTCAGCATAGCTATGAACATATTTGGAAAGTCCTGTCAGATGTCAAGTGACACTTCACTGCACATACACTGGACTCCAGTTTCAATGGCAAAGTGATTTATGTTTTGATTGTAAATGTTTATTTTCACAGTTGTTGTGTGTGGTACAGTTAATCTGTGTTAAACTGTGGTAAATCTTTTTTTGTAATTTATTTTCTGTTTTGGTGGTTGCAGATATTTCATTTTACTTTATAGCTTTAGTTAAATAGTTTTTCAATGATTAAAAAAGTTAAATTTTTTAGTAGTTGTCAATAAAATGTGATACACAATTTCACAATGCAACCTTTTTGGGGGTTACTAATATTGTTGTGCTACAAGTGACGTACAACATGCACTTTGAACCCTTTCCCAGGAACTAGAGTTCACCTTCTCAGAAATCCCAATTTAACCCCTGCTTTAAACAAAGAATGCTCCCTTATGCCATCCCTCTCACTCCAGCAGTAACTCAGTTTAGGCAGCTCACTGGTTCTGCCAGATCTTAAAGTGCTGTCTTGATGCAATCCAGACCAACTCCTGTCCTCAAGCTGTCCCCTCCCCCACACTCAGCAGTAACTCAGTCTAACATAAGCTATGAGTCTCGGCTGAAAAATCTGCTGTTAGACTCTACTAGCTGGAGACTGTTTTGCTGGGAAGTGAAAAACAGATTCTCTACTCCTACATGGAGCAAAACCCATCAGAGAAAACACAGAAACCTGTGGACTGTGTTCTTGATATACAAATGTGTATATGCTAAAGGGATAAACTTATAAGCAAAATCATGGATTATTCTGAATTAAACTAAGCATTAACTAAATATTAATAAATGACTAAGAAAGAAAAATGAAATGCGTGTAACTGTTCTATACTGTATTTTTAAATTTTCAATTTCTTTAAATAAAGTAAGCAAAAAGAAAAAGAAAACCTCTGGTCATTGTCTGGTTACTACATTTTTTTTAATTGCATAAAACAATGCACAAAAACATTTGTTTCTAGATTAACCTGGTCTGATTGTATAAATAAATACTACTATAAGGCAATTAGAATGTAAGCTGAATAATGCATATACAATGAGTAGCAGCAGTTTACAATACAAGCAGTAGAAATAGTGGAAATTGCTTATTTATTAGTTTTTGATGCAAGGAAAGATATGCTAGGCATATGTATACCTGTTTTCTGTCATGACCTTGGAGAATTACAAACTTACATCCCGTGCCACATTAACTTACATGGCGACCATAGGCTGGAAACTACAGGGGCACCCCCACCCCCCGCGAAACATGGCTCAGTTTAGGGTATGGCAACAACACATTCACAGAACTTGATCACACTAAGCACAAAAACCCTGATAATGTTTAGTTGCTTCTGATGATTAGACATGCCTATTGGCCACCTGACTACTGGATGTTTTTCAGCCTGTGGGAGACTCTAGTCCAATATTAACTGCAGAACTACAGGAACAACTATTTGAAATTACTGTGAGAAACTGTAAATAAAAAAAGGTAGAATAAATGAGTAAAAAGATATAACAGCTTTGGGGGAGGTGGAGGTTTAATTAAAAACAAGTTGAAATCAGTACTGGCCCTCTCTCATGCTCTCATTATACATAACAATATTGACTTCTATAAAAAAGATGAACATGGAAGCTTCCATGAGGACAAGCAATCTGAGGATTTGGGGCCTAAGCTTGCTGACTGGAACCTGAGTTTACATTAGAATACACAAATCGTTAGAGTTTAGATATGAATGATCATGGTTCATGATTATTCATGTCTGTATTCTAACAGTCTGTGTGACCACTGTGCATGAATGATCATATACATGATCAATCAACAAAGAAAAAATCATCAATAAACTCTCTTATCTGACATAAGCAACACTGTTGTACACAACTCACTGACAACTTAAGTTAGTTGTTTTGTCTTGATTGACTCACTGTCCGTCACCACACTGAGTGATATGACTGACCGTCCATCTGGTCTGAGAGCAAGATTGAAGACAAGCAGACTAGCAGAGGGGGCATCGCAGGCACTGGCTGGGCAGGGCAGGGGAGTGTAGCAGGCTGCAGTGTAGGCAGGTCACTCTGTGTCTGTGAAGTAAAAGTGAACACTCACACTCACTGAAGACTTGATCCGATTTCTGGATTCTTTAGCCACGGGCAGATGAGAGACTGATGAGAGAGAGTGAGAAATAAGATACTCTACCTCTCTACTACCCAGCTCAGCCTCTACTAGCCTAGCACCTCTCTCCAAGTTAGTAGTCAGTGGAACAGTGCCAGCGGCGGCGACTGGCCATCACGGGGGGTCACCTCCTCATCGAGTCAGTGACAATGTCTGTCCATGTCAGTGTGACTCCTGAGTTGGGAGTCTGACTTCTGCTGCAGATTAGTGCTGTAGCATCTGCATGCACCATGCCTTTTTTATGCGCCCCACTACCCAATTGGGTGCACACATGCACACTGGTCTTCTGGAAGGGAGGATTTCAAAATCAAACAAACAGCGCGTGCCGTGCACCCTGTCAGCTGATTGGACTAGTCTGTGCTCTGTTCTGTCTGGGAGTGTGAGAGAGCAAGACAGACAGTCAACTTTGGGGGGGGGGCGACTGCGAGACAGACAGTGGGGGGGTAGATGACATTGAGTTCCGGGGGGGTGCCATGAGTCAGCTCAAGCTCAATAAAAATGTTATTTTCTCATTTTCACCCTAATAGCTGGCACCTAGGCTGCAGACAGCTTAGCTTAATGATAAAAATGTCACTGCTTACATCATCAGACACAACAGTAATAACACACTAGGAAAAACAACAACAAGGGGGTCACAAAGTAATCAAACAGCACACAAATAAGGACTACAATAGTGCACAAAAAGACAGCAACATGAACTCTAACTGATAAATATAATACAGTATATAACTTAAGTGACATAAACATCATTGATACATGCAGTGCAAACTGTAAGTGAAGTAAGCAAAACATCATTGAATGTGATGATTATAGGTAACAGAAGAAAAAAGTAATTAGCACACTAAAACCTGTCAGGGAAGGTGATAAGAATAAATTAACAGTAACACATCAAGACTTTAATAGAAAAGGTGTGCAGTTCTTGGTCGAGCTTGGCTGTATTAGCTTTCCATATTATGGGCAAGAGCGAGGATCTGCCAGGCAAGGGGAGTCCTTTAGGACCTTGCAAAAAATTGATTGACTGGAATAACAATGTATGTTTTGGGGAAGGAAGTGCCAGAACATTGAGACACAGACTGCAAAGGCCAGTTTTCCAAGGCAAATGGAAATCTGTGCTCAAGGAGAGGTTAGCCTACATATTGTCAGAGGGTAGGCTTGGGATAGATGCTGCAGGTAAGTGGCTAGGGAAGATGGGGAGTCTGACCTCAGGAGTTGGTCAACAAAACAGTGTAGAATGAATAAATATTGGCCCGCCAGCTCCATCTGGTTTAAAGGAGGCAGTGGTGTGTGAGCTTCGGGGTGGCCAAGACAAAACTACACTGTATGTTACATCTCACTTAGACAGATGGTTTTACTAGAATGCAGGAATGCCAGAGTGCTATAGTTCAGTACTGGTAAAAGTACCCCTGAGCCTTGGACTCCTGGGCAGCTAGTGATAAGGGTGGCATGAGATATGAGCACTGGGGATTGAGCACCTACAATAATGATGACCCATTCCCTGGCACATGTCTCCAGGGCTACCGCAGAGTAGGGTGGCAAGATGGGGAGGGTCAGCAAATATAGCGATGGCAGGTCACTGTACATACGTGCATGGGGGGAGCATGCACACAAAGCAAGGGGTGGGAGGGAATGTAAGGGGTGATGCCATGGTGGGTTGCTGAGCTGACCCTGTGGTGTGGTGGGTGGGTTGGTGGCATTGGTAGGCAAGGTACTGGGTTCTGGTCTGGGTGCTGGTGTGTTTTTGTTGCACCCTTCCCAAACCTTTTTTTTTTAATGTTTTACCCCCATATGCACCCCTCTGGAGTTGAGAATCCTTAAGTACAGGGGTGGGGGGGGTAAAGCCCCCTGCATAACACATTAAAAAATGAAGTCCCTGGTGCTGTTTTGCTGTGCACCGGGGTGTCAGAGTGCCAAAATACATTTTTAGCACTCTGACTTCAGGATAACAACAATCACCTTTAGGCATTCGCCATTATCACATAAACCCAGTGATAAGCAGTGTTTCACCCTAAAGGTCAAGCCCAGCTTAGTATTTACTGATGTGCAGATCAAGGAGACATGGGGGAAACATTGTTGGAACAGAAGCTTGAGGAACTAGAGAATTGGAACCGGCGTAATAGTATTCGGATTCATGGAGTGCCGGATGGAACGGAATCTGGGAGCATGATTGACTTTATTGAATTGTTCCCAAGAGAACTCCTTGATCTACCTACTGAAAAATGCCTAGACATTATCAGGGCTCACAGATCTCTGGTACCATGACCTCGAGACCAGAAGGTCAGACACAGATCGATAGTGCTTGCGTTCCTGGACTATAAGATTAAAGAGGAAGTGCTAGCACTTGCTTGGTTGAGGAAAGCAATACATTTTGGCGATGTCAGGCTATTTTTCAATCATGACTTTTCCCCACAGTTGCTTGCAAGGAGGAGAAAGGTGTTACAGGTAGTTAAACTGCTGCAACAAAAAGGAGTTAAGGCCTTTATGGAATACCCAGCTAGGCTGAAAGTACACACAGAAAAGGGCCTACTGAGATTTCAGGAGATGGCAGAGGCTAAGGAGTTCTTGGAGACATTGGGACTGCACTTACCAGAGGAACAAGGTCATCAGATTCAACAGCAGCTGGGGGAACGGAACTGCTTTAAAAGAGGACCAAAAAGAACGAATAGTGGTTCAAGTAGGGACATGATAGGGGTGTGGGACAAGGTCCTTGCTAAAAGAAAACCCCCAGGCATAGAAACAGAGCAAGGAGAGAAGGAACAAGATGATTCTTCGAGAGAACAGGACGTTGTGCTGAATAACAACCAAACTGCTGAAGGATGAAGGAGTGAAATGGGAATATACTGCAAGAATTACATTAGAAAGACTCTGATGTGGACTGGAGGGAGTAAAGTGGGTTCACAGTGGTTGAAGGGAAATGAAAAGACTTTAACAAATTGGGACTATGCTTGCACAATAAGACTACATGGCATTTAAATAATAATTAGCTGATCCTAATGGGGGAATGAAGGGGGGGGTTATCCTCTCTCAACTCCCCACAGCAGCTATAATGCTACACACTTATAGGATGTTCCTGAGGAGCAGGATTCAATGTGGAGGGGTTTGAGATCAAATGTAAATGTGGATGTAGAGGAAGGAGGGTGAGGGGGAAAAGAAACAGAAGTGCAAGAATCATTATCTCCATTGGGGATTGTGTTATTTTCTATTTGATTGAGGGAGGGGGGAGAGGGGGAGTGGTAGGAGGGGAATATAAAGGGGATAATTAGAGGACTGTCATTTGATAAGGGGCCACCAAATATGATTAGAGGTAAGAGTAAACAAGGGCTCCCATATAGGGACTGAAATGGGGAGATGGGAGGGGCCCTAGATGGAACTATATAAAGCAGGGGCTATTATTTCAGAAATGGTATAAGGATATAGTTATAGGAAATCAGGATCACAAGGATGAAAAAATAATAAATAATAGACGGGGATGATAAGATAGGAGGTTATGGGAGTAGGGAAAGAAGAGGATACTACAGAGGGATTATAGAACAAGTCAAAAAAATTGGATGGGTTCTTAAAGAACTGAGGAAGGAGCAGGGGATTGGGGAAAGGGGGAATGATTCTTGGTTGGTTGCTGAGGGGTGTGCTTGCCTCCCGTGGGAGGGGGGATTCTCATCTTCCTGGGGGGGCAGGAACCCTGTAGTGGGAAGTAGAGGAAGAAGATTCCACTGGCCCTATGAAAGACATGAAATTAAGAATAGGTCAGGAGTTAAATGTGCATATGAAAGATGGTTAGACCAGCGCATAATATCATTTTCTTTCGTACTGTACTTGGGCACACAGTGCTCCGGTATAAAGCTTTTCTGATCATTAAGGTAATTGGTCATACAGAAAAGTGAGGAGCTCCAAGTTACGAACAAGAGCTCTTTAGAGGGGGTCTGCTGTTGTAGAGACGCTTGTAACCCATCTGAGCTTGCCCTTGCCTGTATAAGGTGGAGGCAGGAATAGAGCCCCAAAAAGTGGGACTTCTTCCTTGGGGGTCAAGGATAATGCATTTGTTAAAAGCCCAGTTGGCTGTAAAGTTATGCTACTGTTATCAAGTAATGGTTGTCATGTCATTTTGTTTCTGGGATGTTTTATTATTATTATTATTATTATTATTATTATTATTATTGTTTATTGTTAAAAGGTTGTATAAAACATATGTTTGTTACATCCATAAAAGACACATCATAAATATGACATATAAATACCAGCACCATACACATTATTCAATTAACAAAATACAATCTTGTGGTATAAGACTTATTGCCATTCAGTCAAGTAAGAAATTTTGCAAACCCATACATATATTTCATCTCACTCATTTTTAACATTACCCTAACATCAATGTATTGCCTCCCAAATAGTGGAATTAGCCATTTCCTTCTTTTATCTTGCCATATTTCACATTTAGTTAATATGTGCACTACCTCAATATCATTTTTATTAGCACAATTACATTTATGGTCAATCCATATGGTTTGTTATGAAAATTGAAGAAAGAGTTACACAGGAAAGCCAGCTTCATCCAACACTACACATTTCTATGTTTATAATTTTCACATTTTACCAAATACTTCTCTAATCCCCAATTAATTTTAATACTGGAGTTGAACTCATGTATCTTTCCCAAATCTTCTTGCAACGCAATATCTCTTAGCCTTGTGCTTGCTTCCTTTACAAATAAATCAGGACTATTAGCTACATTCCCACTCTTAATATCTACAAGGCCAGCCCCTAATAACTCTTTTATTCAATTTTTCAAACCAACCATTATTTATCCCATAAGCCCATTTGTTTATAAAATCATTCCAACACTGCCTTGGTAATCCACCATCTTTCATTTTCAGTATTTTACCAAACCATTTAGTAGCATGAATCAAAACATTTGTTTTTATAGGAAATGACCCAGTTTCTAATCTAATAAAACCAACTGGGCAGTCTCTGGGTAAATTCAATATCGATCTCATAAATTAATTTTGAATTACTTCTATATTATACTTCTCCATATAAAGCCCCCATATTTCACTACCATAAAGCAACGGATTAATACATTTAATATCAAATGTTTTCTTTAAGGCCACAAATGAATTATTAGCAAATTTATAAGCAAATCTTTTAATGGCACTAGAAGTTTTAGCTGCATTAGATTTAACCTCAGTCATGTGCTGCAGCCAGGATACTTATCAATAATTACTCCCACATATCCATATTCTAAAACTTCCTCAATTTTACAATGTCCAATTTCCCATACTTTGCTATGTTTCTTATTTTTTTGTTCACATACCATAATTTTAGATTTATTTGCATTCAGTTCTAGATCTAGAGCACTCAAAGAAGCCATAACATTTAACATTGCTTTATGTAGACCAGCTGCCGTTTGAGAAATTACTATTGCATCATCTGCATATAAAAGAATTTGAATAGATACATTATTTATTTTAGGAGCAAAAGTATCAATCAGATTAATATTTCTTACAAGTGTTTCCATATAAAGATTGAAAAGTATTGGTGCCAATAGGCATCCCTGTTTAACACCACAAGCAACTTTAATTTCTTTAGACAATGCCCCATCTTGGTCATATCTAGTGCTTGCTGTAGTGTCTGTATGCAACATCTTTAAAATGGCTAACAAGTGGTGGTCAATCCCCAGGCTGTCCAATAAATTCCATAAGTTATTTCTATTTACTTGATCGAATGCCAATTTAATATTGATAAAGCCAACATATAAAGTTCCTTTTTTATTCCTTACATAGATATTGAATAGATAATTAAGTGTAAAAATCAAATCCATGGTCCCACATTCCTTTCTAAAGCCACACTGAAATCTTGAAATATATTCAATTTCATCAACCCAAGTTGACAGCCTATCTAGAATCAATCTAGAGTAGATTTTCTGTGTAACAGGAATCAATGTTATAGGACGATAACACTTCAGATCCTGTTTATCCCCTTTTTTAAAGAGCGGTACAATTATTCCCTTATTCCACGCTTGAGGTAAACACAGAGTTATATTTATGTCATTAAACAATTGTGTAAGTGTAACAGCTCAAAGCTCCACATTATTATGTAACAGCTCTGCAGGAATACTATCACCTCCTGCCGCCTTATTTCTTTTTTGTGTACTGATTGCAAATTTTACTTCCTCCATACCAAATTTAAATAAAAAATTATAACAAAAATTCCTTGAACTTTCATTAGCTTCCTTATTTTCATTACAGTCTACCCTAGAGCAATTATAAATATTCCTGTAATGTTTAACCCAACTGTCTTCCGAAATCATACCTACAATATTATATTGCACATTTTCTTTATTGCATCCATAGGCAATTAGAGCCCAGAATGTCTTCATGTCTTTATTCATAATACTAGCTTGAAGTTCTCCACTAAGGTATCTCCTGTAATTTGCCTTTTTTCTTTTACTGCAGATCTATATTCAGCTTTCAATAAATGAAAGGCCCTCATAATATCCATCGTTGGTTGTTTAAGTCTTAATTTGCCTACTCTCTTAATTTCATTCCTTAACATAATAATATTCTCTATCAAACCATTTATGTTTTACATCCCTATTCTTTGAATTTGCTATACTTTTTTGATTATTTAAAGTATTAACAATAATAGATATCAACTCATCATATATCATAATTCTTTCATCCCCTTTCACTATACAATTAGATGTAAATTTGTGTATTATGTTTTTTACTTGTCCATCATTAACTAAATTATCCAAAACTTGTTTTGTAAAGCCATTCCACTTAATCCTTTTACCATATGTAATACACATAAACTTATCTGCATCACATTCCTTTCTCTCATCTTTTATTACTACTAAATCAGCATGAATTTTACATATAATAGGGAAATGATCACTATCACAAAGCCGCATCACTTTAAATTGTTCTACTAAGTTATAGTCAAAAGCTTCAATTAAGCATAAATCCAAAACACTCCCACCTCTTTTTGTCAAAAATGTAAATTCTCCAATTCTATCTCCTTTTGCTCTTCCATTTAATGTTCTAAAGTTGTATTTTTCACAAAACTGAATAACTTTCTTGCCATAATTTGACACACTTATCTGTTTGGAAATTCTGATTGGTATATTCAGAGCGTCATCTAAACACCAATCCCCTGATTGCTCTTCTAGCAAATTCCCTATATGGGCATTAAAATCTCCAACCATAATTATTTTTTGGCCTATGAATCAGCATTTAACTGACTCCACCCTACTTCCTATCAGATTCAAGACCAACTCATAGTCCTGTAACTTTAACTTTGGAGGAATATAAATGTTAAATAAAGCCCACATACATACATCATTTGCTATAATAATATACATAAAGTACTCAAAGGACACACTAGCCTCCAGCACTCTATACTTCATAGAGGTATCTATTAAGATCATTAAACCTCCTTTGGGTCTGCCACACTTCTTATCCCTTCTGGCATCCACTGCCCATGAAGTATAGCCCTCTAATATGTTAGATTGTCCCCTGCTTAACCAAGTTTCCTGAAAAAATAAAATAGGAATCTTTTTAACCCACTACTTACATTCTTTACATAATAATTTTTCTTTCAAGCCTGCCACATTCCAGCTTACTATATCTGCATAACCAGTGGCTGCATTGTCCATCTCTTGTCAATTTGTCAGTTCCTGTGTATTTAACATACGGTTCATTACCAACTCCCCTTACCGTTCGCACCACTGTGACTTATATGCAGCTGTTGGTTGGACATCCCTTACTACTAGACGCCTGCTCCATGCTGGGCTATGGACTCTTAAACTGCTCCTGCAGAAATTGCCAAGCTATCTCTCTTCCCTTATTAGTATCTCACATAGTGCATCACTCGTTAAGAAAATCTGACTTTATTAAGCTTGACATACCAAGGATCACGGACTTCCTTTAGTAAGCGTGCTATTGCATATGCCCTTCCCTCCATTTGGAACCAATTACAAACCATACTGAAACTAACTAGCACAGTTTCAATAAACTTCTACAAATCGCTAAGTTCAGCCAAAATAAAAGACACCTGTAACTGTCATTAAGTCTCTTCCTTCCCCATGTGTGCCATATTTATCCACTGGTAAGGTATAATTGATTTGTCATATTAACTGCTTCCCCTTCTACTCCTGGCTTTATCTTTGCTTACGCTCCACTGCTACTCTATCAAATCTCTCCTCCCTCCCATATCAGTTGTAGACTGTTGTTTGTTCTAGCTGCCAAAATACTGTATATTTGATTTGATTTGATTTGATTTGATTTGATTAAATCAAATCACACCAGTCATCATGTTTCATTTATCAGTATGCGACCTATAAGTCGCTTCCCTGTCTCATATCAATGTTTACCACCTGCGGCCACCCTATGTGGTACCCTTGTATATATATCCAGCCTATATCATGTGACGTGTATTTCATGTATATACTGTTATTACCTATCTGTGTTTGTACTTTAAGTGTTTATGTCACAGGACCTCCTTGTGAATGAGCTTGCTCAATGGAGTTTTCCTGCAATAAACTTGAACTTGAACTTGAACTAACATACTCTCACTGCTAACCATACTTACTGAAACAACCAATTCCATCAAATCATTTCCCTCAGGTTGATCCTCTGTCTCTAAGACAACTGAGCTGTTGACCCTGTTCCCCAGTTGTCTTCTACCTCTTTTATTATAGGAATCTTCTTTCTCTTTCCCTAAAATATGCACAGTCTCCATAGGGGCCATATAAGTGGTTATTCTTGGTTGTCTATAGCTATTTTCCACCTTATCTTTCTTCACATTCTCACACATTCCCCTTTTATCACTTTTATTTTCATGTCTTATCTGTTGTTCCTGCCCTTCTCTTATAGTAATATCCAGTAGAATCCCCAATTCTGAGAATTTCTCCTTTTTTGTCAAAATCTTTTTCCTTTTAATCCCATCTTTGAGAACTATACAAATCCATCCTTTTACTTTACTGGTCTTATACCGATATGTTGATCTTATATCTTGCCAATTCACCTTATTTCCCAACATACCTTTAAGCAGATTATAGTCTGCCAGTTTCAATGTATAATTATTCTCATTTCTTGATTTAGGCAGCCCATGCACAGATATTGTTGGCAATAAATCTCCTTCAGCTATTCTTTTATCTTTTTGCTCTGTTAATAATTTATCCCCTTTACATTGATTCTTTCCTTTAGATCTCACTTTATTTTACATGGCTACTTCATCTTTACTAGCTCTATCCAAGTTTTCCTTATCTTCCTTTTTTTCCTTTTTTCCTTCTTAATTTGGCCTGGTTTATTATTTTCCTCTTTGGTTGTATATTCCCATTAGTTACTGATTTGCACCTTGCATCTTTAAGCTGTTTTCTCCTATTGTTTAAATCTTGCACTAACAAATCTATGTCTTTAATTTCTTTTGCTGCAATTTCAGTTGTTATAGCTTCTATTGTTTGGTCATTTCTTTATTTACTGCATTAATTGCATTATCTATGCTGTCTCCATTGGATGACCACCCACTTTCATGATTATTATTATACTTAGCCATCTCAACTTTGGCTATGCATTCATTTATAGTTTCTTGTGTTCTACCCTTGCTGCCATTACCACCGCAGTCACAGTTTTTATTACTATTAATTATTTTTAACATATGTATCCATGAAGACACAAAAGAGAGTGACCAATTCCAGAAGTTGAATATTGCTAAAATGTTGCTCTTTCTTTAAATCAAACAGAATATTATACAATGAAACATTTCCATCATCTTCACCTTTTTCATTAGATTTACCAAATTGACTTGTATTTCCATCCATTTGCTCTATTAACTGAGCTTCACAGTCATGTGCCTCTCTTTCGTGCACATGATTACCTAATTCATAGTTATGCAACACATTAGTATTATACTCCTTAATATATGGTGATAGAAAGGATTCATACTTTTCTAGAAAAATCCCATTACTAACATCCTGATTTTCCACACCCTGCATTGGATTAGGGTTTGAACTTAATAGGAATATTGGTTCCCTGGTTATGCAATCATCACCCAAGGTTAATTTCCCTTTATCCTTTAATGAGCAATTACTGGACAACCACTCATTATGACCTTCATTTTCTCTATTAATGTTTACATTTTGTCCAGTATCTTTTTCTATAATCTCTTCTATATTATCCAGATCAGAGACATGTAATTCAGGGCCAGAACCGCTTATCTTTTTTTTCCATTTTATGTATTCCTGCTATTTGTATCTCATCCGCCAATTTTCTAATGTAATTCAATAGAGGATGAGTACATGCATGAACCTCCTCTCTCTGTATTGATAAAGTAGATGCAGGAGATGACGTCATTTTAGGGTCAAACATTTTCCTTATAACTTTCTTATTCCCTCTTAACTCAATATGCTCTTCTGGATAATTTAAAAGATGTGTGTTTTTATTCAAGTTCCCTTTTAATTTTGTCTTTTGTTGATTTTTTTCCTTTCTTTTTCTGATTTCTCTTTCCCTCTTTTCTGCATAATTTTATTTGCAGTATTTATAATATTCATAAAAATAGCTATAGATCTACTCAATAACTTTAGAATCTATAGCTACTTATTTTAACTAGGAGAAAATATATCAGAAGCAAACAAATTTAATCAAACATCCAACATATACAATATTGTGAAAAATAGCAGCAAATGCAAGTTCCAAGTGCCAAAATATCTTGATCAGTATCCAAGTTCAATATACAATATTTCTTATCCCATCACTACAGCTGGGGAGCCCTTAAAACTAGTAATAAAAGTATACAAACATAAGTTCTAAATTAAGAGCACACATAAAAGGGCTAATAATTAAAAGTTTACTTAATGTAAAGCTGACACACTCAACAAAGTCACAGGGTCGTTTATTGCTGCTTGCAGACAAATAATCCACTCTGGTTCTTCAGGAATAAATTCAAAGGAGGTGTACCAGAATACTCTAAAGGCTCTATAAACCCTTTTTAAGTGACACTCCAGTCCATTTAATAACCACTCTCACGGAATGGGTATTTGGAGAAAAAGACGCAAGCAGACAGTTCACAGTTCACAGCTTCTCATAAAAATAATAAGCATCAGGTGTATTCATTCCACTATATAGAGAAAAAATACAAACACTTAGCTTACATAGCCAAATGCCCTTGAAAAGCATGCAAAAATTCAAAAAACAAACTCTAACATAAAGCAATAAGTGCGCTTCACAGAAAGATTATAAATACTAACTGCTGTTACACAAATCCAGTCTCATTAAAGCTTAAAAATCATACATTCCACAATATTAACTCTATTTTATCATCTATTGTTTAACTTACTTGTTTTTTAGGGGTATCGGTTTATGCTAGACTGTCAGTGCAATCCGCTTCGCTCCCGCTGAGGCTCATAAGAAGTATGAGGACAGAAAGTAAAGCTTAGTATTCCACAAAGGATATACTGTCATTACAAGCAGCATACGCAATTTACAAACTTTGCTGCTTGCTTACTTGCCTACCACTATAGCATCAGTATTTAAAGCCGACTTAAATAACGTTGTGGTAATCCTCTGCCCCTATGAGAAAGGCAGCTTACAGTTCCCCTGTGGCATCCCGAATGATTACCTAGCTGTTACCTATCAGTTAAATACACCTGTCAAGCCTGGATTATGCAACACAGTCAATTGAAAAATGGCGCCAAAATTTATCACGCACATGATTAAAAAATAAAATACTAACAATTATAGATCAATAATAAAACTACTATAGTTAAAAATGTTTAAATCCTAGTAAGAGACTTAAAAAACAAACATTTATAAGGCCTAACATCAGGGAGAAAAATCCAAAAAATAATTACAAAGCAGCAAAAATCTCTTCTCTAAATGCTACTATACAAAAGGGTTCCTTAGCTTTACTTAGCTAGTGTTTTTATTTCGATATTTAAACCAGGATACTTCCAATTTTGAATAAAAGTTCAGGGTTTACTTCAGATGATAGCAAACAATAGCGTAGATCATGGACCATAAATCCTATCTCCCGTCCCAGCCACCCAACTGGCTTCTCTCCCCTTCTGCACCGCTTATGCCTGAATCCATCGGTTGGTAATCCTATTGCAGAAGGGAGAGAGGGACAAGAGAAAAAAACTAAACCACAGAGGTGAACAGCAATAAGATGTACTGGAAAGACTACAGCGCTGATCAGGCAACAGATAGCATACCTTTTGTAAACTTAAACGAGCTATGTAGCCCTGCTACTTGCACCTACTCCACAGGTACAAGCACGTGTAGTCATCCACCTCATATCTCTCTCTCTCTCTCTCTTGGCATGTGGAAGTTAATTCACCTCGATGTAGTCCATTGTGGCTTTCGCTAGCATTTCCTTCTTCTCGGTGATGAGTCTCACTTCCTATTCTGTACTATAGAGCTGGCCGGCTGGTCAACTCCCATATTTAAAGGCACAGTACTAGGAGGTGGAGTTCTGGGATGTGTTCGGCCAAGAAAGAGCTAAATGAAATAAAGAAGGGACATGAGAGGGGGGACTTTTGAGAAGGAGTCTGGGGAGGCCCTGAGAATATATATCTTAGTACCGATCCTTGTGATGGCAGGTAAGGGTACGATTATTTGTTCCTATAATGTCAACAGCCTCACAAACCTTATTAAAAGATCTAAGATATTGAGCCAGGTAAGAAAAGCCTTGGTGGATTTTTTATATCTCCAGGAAACCCACCTGCCGATGAAGGAACACAATAAGTTCCTAAAATTATGTTTTGGGAAGATGGCGGCCTCTTCCTATAAGAATAGTAGAAGGAGGGGTACGATGGTGTTGGTGCCGACTAACTCCCCATTTGAAAAAATAGAGGCTAAGACAGATAAGGAGGGATGATATGCGATGTTAAAAGGCAAATTTTGGGGCTATGTTGTGACACTTGCATCCGTGTACTTCCCCCCGGCTCATCATTACCTGAGTACCGTTCCTTTCTGGCCACTCTATTAGAGTGGGGGGAGGGGGTTATAATCTGTGGGGGGATCTTAATTTACCCTTAAACCCGGATATGGACTCCTCCTTGAAAGTAAGAGGGAAGTCACACAAAACAGTTAGAAAGATCCAGAAGCTGATAGGAGAAATGGGATTACTAGATACTTGGAGACACCAACATAACCGACAGAGAGACTACACCTTATTCTCTGCGGCCCACAACACATATTCAAGGCTAGATTATATATTAGTCATGAAGACTGAGGTGCAGAGAATTGAGGATACTTGGATAGGGGATCTTCTTTTGTCTGACCATGCACCTATATACATAAAAATAGACCTGGGAGAGATACACTGGAATACCATATGGCAGCTAAACACCTCACTCCTGAAAGATAAAGAAATTAGGGACCAAATAATAGAAACCTATAGAACATACCTTCTAGATAATACAGAGCAGGATACCACACAGGCCATCTGCTGGGATGCCGCAAAAGCGGTCTTGCAAGGTAAATTTATTCAATTGGCCTAGAGGAAAAAGAGGGAGCGGGAGGCCAGAAAACTCAATTTAACTGGGTTGATATCAGATTTAGAGATGCAACAGAAACAAAAGTATGACAAGGAGCAGAGGAGACAGTTACTGGACAATAAGAGGGAGCTGACGGGAATTTTGGACTATCAGGTGGAGCAGAGGCTGCTCTTTTTGAGACAGCAGCACTATGAGGGGGGGCCCCAGTCATTGCACTACTTGGCTAGTAGGCTGAGGGCACAATGAGTGAAAGCAACAATAACAAAGGTGTGGCACACAGGGATAGGCAAAATGGTCCAAGGGGTTCATGAGACAGCAGACGCCTTCAGGATATACTATACTAAGCTATATACAGAAGATACAAAAGCGGTAGAAGACGACATAAAGAGATTCCTGAGATCATTTAAACTACCAGGATTAACTAGGGAACAGGGAGAAAGGCTAATGGGTCCTGCTAGACCAGAGGAAATAAAGGAAGAGATAAAACAGCTTAAGGTGGGTAAATGTCTGGGCTCTGATGGACTCCTCATGGAGTTCTATAAATGTTTTGAGAACCAGATACAGACACTTTTGGGGATGATTTTTGAGGAGGTCCTGAGGGATGAGGCTTTGGCTCCCCCTTCTTGGGCCCAGGTGGTGATTTCGGTGATACCCAAGCCGGGAAAGGACCCAACAAATTTCCCTTCGTACAGACCAATTTCCTTATTGAACACTGACTATAAAATACTCACATCCCTCTTGGCAAGACGTATTCAGGAGTAACTTCCCTCTTTAATACAGATTGACCAATCTGGCTTCATACCGAGTAGACAAGCACAAGATAACCTATGTAGAACAACACATATAATTGATCAAATCTCTATGCAAAAATTACCATCGCTGATAGTAAGTCTAGATGCTGAAAAAGCATTTGATAGAGTGTCATGGTCATTCCTAAAGGAGGTCCTTCCCCAGTTTGGGTTCCTGAAACAGTTGATAATGGCCATATTCAAGCTATATGAGTCTCCGAGAGCACAGGTTAGAGCCAATGGCCATATTTCTGAGACTTTTAACTTAGAAAGGGGAACACGACAAGGGTGCCCTCTCTCTGCATTATTGTTTGCCCTGTTCATCAAGCCCCTTACTCAGAACATTCTTCAGAGCCCAGAGATAAAAGGGATCAATATAGGGAGACAAATTCATAAATTGGCTTTGTACGCTGACAATGTTCTTTTGTATGTGGCCAACCCTGAGGTGTCTTTGCCAGCAATATTCAGTCAGATAATTTTTCTGGGCTATCTGGCTACAAATTGAACAATAATAAAGTGGAAATTCTGTGTTTTAATTATACCCCAACTGAGGAGCTTAAAAGAAAATACCCAATGTTATGGGATCAGGCAGAGATAAAATATTTAGGGGTAAAGTTAGGTAGGAACAATGCACAATTGAAGGAGCTGAACTATCCTCCCATAATAGCACAGCTTGAAAGTGACTTTCAAAGATGGTCTCTCCTGCCCATCTCACTCAGTGCCAGAGCACAAGACCTCATGATGAAAGCATTGCCATGCCTCCTCTACTTGTTCCAATGTGTTCCATGCTTGTTACTCCAGCAGATTTGGAGACCTAGCAGAGTATGTTCTTTTTCCTATTTATGGAAGGGTAAAAAACCCAGACTGAGAAGATCTCTTCTTTACCTTCCAAAGGAGGAGTGATCCTTGCGTTCCCATGCTTACAGGGCTATTGGGTGGCAGCCCAGATGAGGTTTACATTACTATGGGGCAACCTGGGATATGACACCTACTGGAAGAGAATAGATCTCTGGAGGAGGATCACGTGATGAGCTGAGTCGGGGAAGACATCTCTGTGCTGCTCTGAGGCCCAAAGCTGTTTAAAAAGCCCTAAATCTTCCGGGACCAGCTCGAACTGCACTAGGAAATACTTATTTTACTGGTGAGGTGTGGGGGGCCCGATCTGTGGTGAGGTGAACAGAGAATTGGCGATTTAAAAGGTTGGCGACATTGCAAGCGGCAAACACTTGGCGGTAGTACTAGGCCGTGCCAATATACCGAAATGGAAACTGAGGTGGTGGAGCCCCTTGCGGGGAGATCTACTGCTTCCAAAAAGCCAAAACTCCAACCCCCCCACCCCTAGTGAACAGGAGGAGGTGGTAGAAAAGGAAGGGGGGGAGCCAACTCGAATAATGAGGATATTCAAGAAATAAAGCAACTATTGCAGGGGCTTGTAGTGGACTTTACAGCAGTTAAACCAGTGCTGCAATCACTGGCTCAAAGAATGGGGGACACTGAGGTTCGGATCGCCTCTCAGGAAAGAAAAGTCTCTACAGTGGAGCAGGAGCTTGTGGTGGTCAGAAAGCAAGTCAAAAAACTTGAAGAGAGATTAGAGGATCAAGAATCGAGGAGCTGAAGGAATAATTTGATTCTGGCAGGGTTGTCTGAGAGGGTTGAAGGGTCGGATTGTGTCCTATATGCTGTTTAAACTGTTCAGCCCCATGCCATATGGGGATGCCTACAACCTAGAGAGAGCACATAGTGCTTTGAGAGAGGTACCACCACCGGGGGCAGGACCCCGAGTAATCATCATGTGCTTCCTTAATTATAAAGAAAACGTCTATATGCTGTCTGCTGCAAGGCAAAAAAAATCAATGCAGTGGAATGGTGCCACCTTATGGTTATTTCAAGACCAAACACCTGCAGTGAGAGAAAGGCAGAAAGAATATGTGGAAATCAAGAAGAAATTATATCTTGCTGGAATGAAGTTTCAGCTACAGTATCCCGCCACGTTGGTGGTGCGACTTCAATCAGGCGAGAAGCGATTCCTTACAGCAAAGGATGCACTAGAAGGGCTATGAGTGGAACTCCATGACCTATTTAGAGTGCCAAGTTGAACTGTGTCAGGTGTAACAGAGAGTTTCTGGAGTGACTGGACTGGGGCTGTAGATCTATAAAAGCTTGTCAAATTTAATATGTTAAACTTAATTTTTTACCTAGATTGTTTGACTAATGGGCATTGGGGCTGGGGTGAAAGGAATCTTATTGATATATATGGGGTCAGATGGAGCATGATGGGTGATCGGGGGATCAGTCAAATGTTTGGAATGGGATATGGGCACTTTGCAAAGTGGATGAAGAGAGAAGGATGAATGGGCAAGGACTGAGGATTGTGAATTTAAATATCTAGAAGGGGGCAAGGCATTGAGGGATATTAGGAAAGTAAAGAGAGTGAGGGGGTAATTTGTGGGGCCTAGCAAACCGATGGCCAGCCGTAGGAAGTGGGTATGGACATCATATGTGAAGGGAATCTAGAGTGGTGGTGACCACTTCCCATCTTCGGATTATTAGGAGGGCGTATTCAACGGGAGGTTTTTCATACCCTGTTTTCTTACCCGATGTTCCCTAAGATTGCCCCAGCTCCCTTTTATGTCGACTGCTTAGTGGGAAAAGAAGGGGAGGTGGATAGGGCACTGGTAGAAATATGAGTAATAGACCCTAGCCAATAACACCTTCAGAGGAAGTTTAACCCTTAGGCGGGGGATAGACACCAAGCTAGGAGACGGCCTAATGATAATGTTATTGTATTGAATGGCTGTATAGTGGTGCTAGGGGTGGTCTGGATAGGGGAAGCAGGGTTCGGGGGCACTTGGGTAGGAGTCAGGAGAGATCACAAAACTGGGGGACTACTGTTGGGAGTAATGGTTAGTTCATTTTGCCTCCTAATATTTGGAAATAGAGATAACATTGGTTAATATTTCTTTGGTATGATAAGAAGGCTACTCCTAAATAGCACAAATGAGGCTAAAGGTAGGGATAGATTGGAAAGTTAGCTAGATCAAGGGGCTGGGGGAAGAGGGGGATTTAGGAAAGTAAGGTAACGTTATAGTAGGATTCTTTTTTTTTTGCATAAGAACAGATCCCGGAGCTGCGGAGGTTATGGAGGGGCTAGGGGGTACCATAAGAAGGAGTTCATCTGTGATCCGAATAACGGAAGGCGTATTATCTAGGGATCAGGGGCAGGGGGGAAGGGGAGGGCCTGGGGATCTGGAAAGAGATAGAGTCTTTCATGATAGGAACAAAGGAGGCAGGCTCTGACAAAGCTCCAGGGGTCAATGGTCCCAGTATAAGCTTTTGGCACTGTTTATGGCAAATGTCAGATTAATCTCTTGGAATGATAAAGGACTCAGGGGTAGATGTAAAAGAATGGTAATTCTGAGACATTTGGATCAAATGGGGGCCCCTATTGTAGCTGTGCAAGAGACACACTTATTGACAGAGGAGCTGAACAACCTCAAGTGACTTTGGGTGGGGCAAGTTTATGGGGTAGGTAAGGAAAAGGCTTCAGGAGGACTAGCGATTCTAATAAAGAAAACCTGTCCATATAACTTGGAGCATGTGGTTGCAAGGGAAGATGGTAGAGGGATCTGTATTTCCGGCTCAATATATGGTAGGGCTATCTCAGTGGCTTCCATATATGGACCAACTGCCCCCCAACCCGGAAATTTTTGCCTCAATAGAGAGGGATATAGCTGTTTTTTCTGGGCATTCCCTTATTTTAGCAGGAGATTGGAATACATATTCTGACAACCAGGGAGATAGGATCCCGCCTGCCAGAGGACCATTAATGAAGGCTCAAATTGCTTTAAATAAGTTGCTAGAGGTTGTGGCTCTGGTGGATCCGATATGGACCCACTCCACTGGGGGCAATACTATGACATTCTATTCAACTGCACACAAGACCCAATCTCGTATCAATTTTTTTCTAGTTAACAGGGAGGCACTTATGGGAATTTGGGGAATGACAACGGAGGGTAGAATTTTTTCAGATCATTCTCCGATTAAATTGATCTGGGAACTGAAATTAGACCCCCCTAGACCATTCTGATGGAGACTGAGTGACTCCCTAATGACAGAAACTGCAACTAAGGGTAAGCTCGAGGGGGCCCTGCTAGAAATTATACAGCAACAGTTACCCATGCTATAAAATAAAAAGTTGGCATGGCCAACCTGTAAAGTTTTGTATGTAGGAGTGGCTCAGGAGCTGGCAGCACAAAAAAGTAGGCAGAGGAGGACTAAAGAGGAATTTATTCTAGGGGCAATTAACTCTCTGACACCGCTCGAGGGGTCCACAGAGGAAATCGACCGGGAACTCAAAAGCCTAAGACGGGAATTGGAGGATATTGTTTATGGCAAGGTAGACTTTTGGTTGGAAAAGATTAAAGCTAAATATCTTTTGATGGGAGATGTCCCTGGATATTTTCTGGTGGCTAGAGTTAAGGAGTGGGAGGCGAGCAGAACGGTGACATTTATCTGGTATGAGGGGAAGCTTATAACGGATCCTCAGGAAATGGCAGACACTTTTGCATCTTATTTTAAAGATTTATACCAGATTGGGAACATGGGGGGAGAAAGAAATAAATATATTTTTGGAGGGAGTGCCTTTACCTGTGATATACCCCACTCAGGCTAGAGAATTGGCAGCTCCCATAGATGCAGCGGAGATTGTGGAAGTAGTTAGGTCTCTGGCTGCTGGTAAAACGCCGGGGCCAGATGGTCTTATGGCGAAGTTTTATCAGACTTATATCCACATCATATTGCCTATGCTTCAAGAATTCTTCTACACTATAATGCAGGAGGGAGTGTTTCACTCCCCCCCCCCATATCAGGCGTACATTACATTAATCTCCAAACCAGATAAGCCTAGGGATTTACCAGGTAACTATAGGCCTATAGCATTAATGAATCAGGACATTAAGGTTCTTACAAAAATCTTGGCCAGTAGAATTTGGCAGATAGCGTCTAGTTTAATTAGCCAGGAGCAAGTGGGATTTATGCCAGGGAGGGGGGCACATGATGCCCTGAGAAAACTGCATCATATTTTGAATTATGCATCTGATTCTCAATTACCTCTAGCTTAGATATCTTTAGATGCTGAGAAGGCCTTCAATAGGGTCTCCCATACTTTCATTTTTGCTACAATGGAGAGGTCTGCTTAGAGGCATTAAGAATCTGTATGCTGCCCCGATGGCTAGAGTCCTATGTAATGGCTATATCTCACAGGAAATTTAGTTGGCAAACAGGACCTGTCAGGGATGTCCTCTATCCCCAATATTATTCAATATCTATTTAGAGCCCTTGTTGAGAGCAATTAATAATGACAGGCGTATAAGGGGGGTTGAGATAGTGGGACAAGAGTTAAAATTCTCAGTTTTTGTAGATGACTTACTTTTGCATTTACAAGATCCAGTGGCTGGGTTTGAGAGGATTAGAGAACTAATAGGGTGATTTGCTAAAGTCTCTAATTATAAACTAAACTTAACCAAAACCCAAATTCTCCCTTTGATACCCTATGTACATAAGGCAGATTTTGCTCATCTGCAAATTCAATGGGTGACAGACAAGATTAAATATTTGGGTATCTGGATCACAGCGAATATTGAGGTGGGAGCCAAAACAAATATGGAAGGGACTCTATCAGTTATTAGGGGCGATTGAGTAAGATGGAACAAGCTGCCCTTGAACTTTATGACTAGACTCAGGCTTATCAAGATGAATTTGCTGCCAAGGTTGTTATACCCAATGTACTTAGCCCCATATAGTATCCCCAAAAAATGGTTCAAAATGATTAAGAAACTACTTTCAGACTTTTTATGGAACCTTAAACCTCCTAGGAATAAACACAATGATTTGCGACTACCATCTTCATTTGGAGGGTTCAAGTTGCCAGACCTCCATCTATATTATGTCGTGGGACAGCTAGGTCTAATGACCCGATGGGGTAGAAGTATTGAGGGAGAGCCCTATATCATCTAGATTTTCAAATGATGAAAGATGCTGGCCTCTCTCCAGAGGCACCATTGTATGATAACATAACTACATGTTTTAAAGAAGGGTTGGGAAACCCAATCTTGAAGACGGCGGAAGTTTGGTGGTCATTCTTGACCCCGACCCAGAAAAAGGACCAAATGAAGGCCCAAGAGCAGCCACTGGTGGGAAATCCCAACTTAGCCATAGGGAACCAGGTAATTAAAGGGAAGTGGGCTAGGTGGGTTTTGGGATTGAAATTAAAGGATGTTATCCAGGATAACAGGGTGGCCCTCCCAACACAGTGTGATAGGATGCCCTTTTTTCATAGGTTGCAGCTTACATGTATGCTGGACAGGGTGCTAAAGAGATCAGGGGGTCTTGCAGATTGTTCATTTAAGTGGGATGAGCTGAGGGAGATTGATCCGAAATCTAGATCCCTATCACAAATATACAAAATACGTTTGGATTTTTTTGGTCCGAGTTCTCATATAACAGTGCCATATTGGGACAAAATGTTGGCTCCTCGAAGTGTTGAATGGGCCAATATATGGAAGAATAGCAAATATATAGTGATACCTAAATATAGGAGTTTACATGTTTTTATTGTTTCTAATCTACATTTTACCACCTGCGAAACTATGTGATAGAGGCCTTAGACAGACAGACCTGTGTTTTAGGTGTGAGTTAGAGAGAGGAGATCTATTACATGTGTTGTGGGATTGCAGCAAAATATCGCCCCATGGGATGAAATAAAGAGGCAGATGGCCCCAATGTTAGATTATTCGGAATTCATAACACCAGAGATATGTGTCTTAGGGGATCTATCTTAAATTGCTGGTGTTGCACCTAAATATCACTTATCCCTGATGGCTGCAGTAATCAAATCATTTGTGGTACAGCATTGGATGGATGACCAATTCTATGCGTATAAGCACTGGGCTGGAGATCTTATTGGGGCCCTGGACAGAATAAAGAGACACTTATAATCAGAGGGGAGGAAAGGTGTATATGCCAAAAGATGGTCAGTATTAGAGGCAATATACTCCCATCAAGGGGCATACATCCAGACACAGGTCTGCCTGTTGGGCTGTGATTAGCAGGAGAAATTTTGGCTGGAATGAGTGAAAGATAGTAGGGACATTAGCGAGATTAGAGGGTTTGGTTTGTGATTGTAGGTGACATGGTAGGGTCTTGGGATGTGTTGAGTAGTAAGAGATTAGGGTCTGCTAGGTAAATATGAGGGGATGAGGACTCTCTCTCTCTCTCTTTCCAAGGGGCACAGAGGGGTGTCACTCCCTAAATAGGCTTTAACCTAAGAGGAACATGGGCTAGAGGGTACCTATCGGGCTGCAGGTGATCTTTATTGGGGTTAAGGGGAGAGGGCTTAATTTGTAAGCAGTCTGATGTCTTTATTTCGTGGTGTTGATGGAATAGGTTTAGATTTGGTTTGAGGGCATGGTGCTACCTCTGTGTATGTATATAGTTAGACTGTACATAGTTTACACAGTCAGTTTTGGATTGTGTGCCCTGGGGTTTTCAGGTTTATGTTTGTCTTGTCTCTTGTTTGGAAAATGAATAAAGATGTGTTTAAAAAAAAAGAATAGATCTCTGGAAACAGAGGGATCCTCCATTGTGGGTGGTGATGTTTGGGTCTCTGGACACAGATGAAATATATGGTTTCTCCGGCACAATGGCTGTGTTGGAAGGGTGGAGGAGGGTAATAAGTAAGGGTGCCACACTTGGGAATCTCTGGAGATATAGATGGTGGGCTTACGATCATCAGTTCATACCAGAAACGGTTGATAGATGGTACCAGAAACAAGCTAGAAGGGGTCTGTGTGTACCTTATCAAATAATGCTGGGGAATACCCTGCTCTCCTTTGAAGCAATTCAGGAAAAATATGGCCTGAAGCAGACTGATAAAATCAGGTACTACCAATTAAGAGTCTACTTGAATATACAAATTAACAGAACAATGCTGGAGGAGCAGGCACTAGAGGAGAGTGGGCTGTTCCAAAGAGTCTGGGGTGCGGGGGGGGGCAGACCACACCATCTCGCTGCTGTATAATAATTATGTGGCAGATATGGCGAGCATATCTCAGCAAATAAAGGAAAAATGGGAGCAAGACTTTGCGATTCCTATTGCAGTTAAACACTGGTCTCTGATGTGGAGAAGCACATTGTCAACTTCTAGTTCCTTGGTGTGGCAGGAATTCTGTTGGGGGCCAGATACTTTCTGGTACCAACACAGATGGTGCATCTGAAGGGGGGGCACGGTGGGGTGTTGGAGGGTTTGTGGAGAACAACATGCCTCACAGGCACATGTATTTTGGTCTTGTCCAAGTATCTCCATATATTGGGTGGAGGTTAGGAAACATCTAGAGCAGATATTCTCAATTCAGATGCAGTTGGGGCCGGAATATTTAGTATTGGGATTAATCCCAGGGGAGGTTAGAGACAAGGATGCCAGGTACCTATGGAAGATATTGGTTGTGGCAGCTTTAAAAATTATCACAAAGAACTGGTTGCAGCCAAGATCCCCAGGGGTAGGGGAATGGAAGGAAATGGTCAAATCCATACATTTGATGGACAGGTTAACAATCAAACTCAAACAAAAAACACAGATATACCAACAGAAATGGACTAGATGGTTACTCCATGACAGTGGTTAAGAGAGGGATGCCTGAACTTAACTAATGGTGATATTAATTCCTTCCCTCAGAGCCAGAGAATATCCTCTAATAGACTCCTGATATAGGAATTTTGGGTAATGTATAACTGGTTGTAGATAGTGGAAAGATGGAATGCATCCCAGACAGTTACAATCACTGTTATTGTTATAGTTAAACTGTATTAAGGTTGGTTACTAGGAACTAAAGTACTGTAATACCTTTGTGACTTTGTCAGTATAAGGGACTTTTACCTCAAAGAATAATAAGTGAATGTTGTAACAAATGCTGGCAAATGAATGACAATAAACTAAGTATAAAAAAGGAGACATGGGGGGAGATGTGGGGGGGGAGTGGTTAGCAAAACACATGGGCATTTGGAACTGCTCACCTTCTCCAGTGGTGATCTGTCAGTGCACGTAAGGGAGACACTGGAGACAGTCACACAGAGTCTTGGCTTGGAGCCAAGGAGTACGGCCTTAGTATTCTTATTGTTGAGAATTAGCTTGTTTTTCATTATCCAAGACTAAATAAACACAGAAGAGTCAGAGAGGGCTTTTGTTGGATATCAGGGATGGTGACTGTGCTATAGTAAGGATGAGATCATTAGCATACAGCAGGTAGCTGCAATGGGTGGCAATTTCAGGGAGTCTATTTATATACAGAAGAGAAGTTGGCCCAGGATTGAACATTGGGAAACATCAACAATTATACCTGCAAGGTTGGAGGTTGCTGAGTGTACTCTAACTTGTTGTTTTCTACCAGTTAAGTAGTTATTAAATTAAGCTATTGCAGAAGTGGAGACACCACAGGAGGTTAGTTTGTCACAAAGGAGCGAGTGATTGACCAGGTCAAATGCCTTTGTGAGGTCAATAAAAAGTGCATCAGTTAGGACACCAGCATCGATAACTAAGCTGATGTCCTTGGTTATTTTGGCAAAGGCTGTGGAGATGCCATGGTGTTTCCTGAACCAGGAGACAGGGGATTGTGTTTTGAAATATAGAGGTGTTGCTAACCAACCACAAAGGTAACATACTGAAAAAAAAAATCATAACACACACCAGACTCAAGCGTTGTGAAATGCATTAGTGCATATACAGATGAAACCGCTTAATAGCGATGACTCCGTGTAGCATGATTCGTCCCTATTAACTGGATGTCCCGTTTAACAGAAGTGCTATACTGGCAATGGGAAAAACATGAAAGAAAGACTAAGGAAAGCTAAGACAAAAACATGACACATTTTTTGCTGTTTATTCAAGTGTTTTTGTGATTTTATTTTGTTTTTTTGATATGCCGCTAGTGAGATAATCTGCCAAAAGAAAAAAAAATAAAGCAAACAGCAGTGTCTGGGAACAAGTGATCACCAAACAGTTTGGTTTATGATAAATTCAGCTACAGAGTCAAGCCATACAAAAGTGAGAGTACTGGACTTCAGGAGGGCTGATTTTGGCAAGATGGGAAAGTGTCTTTGAAAAGCACTAGCAAACAGGCTAGAAGGAGGGGTGGAGCAACAATGGGGAATCATCAAAACTGCCATCACAGAGGCTACAAGCCTTTGTGTGAAGTAAATAAATAAATCAAAATGAAAGAAAAAGCCACTATGGTTCTCAAAAGAGGCGGTGGGGAAGGTTAGGGAGAAAAAGATATAATTTAGGAAGTATAAGAAAACACAGAAGGAGCAGGACAGAGAACTGTACCAGTTAAGGCAGAAGGAAGCAGGGAGAGAAGTCAGAATAGCAAAGGCCCAAACTGAGGAAAAGATAGCCAACTCAGTTAAGAAGGGGGATAAAACCTTTTATAGGTACTTCAGGGAGCGTAGAAAGACAAAGGGAGGGATAGTGAGGCTGAATAGAAAGGATGGTGGGTGGGCAGAGTGGGACAGTGAAAAAAGCAGAGATACTGAATGAATTCTTCTGCTCAGTATTCACGAAAGAGGAGGAGGGGAGGTGCCTAATCCAATTAAGAGAAGCTTTCTGGATAGAGGGGGTCGATCCCAGTCCTTTCACAGAAGAAAAGGTTCTGAAAGAACTCCTAAAACTGAAGGTGATCAAAACAATGGGGTCTGATGGAATTCACCCCAAAATTCTAAAAGAATTATGGGGAGAACTAGTGACACCACTTGTGGCATGTAGACAGCTGGTTCTGATTTCAATATGGTATTTTTTCTGCAATATAAAATATGTAAGGGAGTGTCTGTCAGGAGAAAATATTGTCTTGCTGAAATTGACACATCAACCACCCCCAGGGATAAGTTCAAAGAACAAAAGGTAGCTTAAACTGCAGATATCTGAAATGCAATTACTTAGTTAAGTTTTCTTTGAAGCCCAGGAAATAAAATATCCATTCATGACATCCTCAGGGAAATTCTTTGATCTGCACTAGGTGTCATGAAGGAAGGAGAAAATGCATGTGTTGGGGTGTCTCCCAAGATAGCCAGTAATTACATCAAAGAGACTTTGATGTCTGTGTGAAACAGATCACAGACTAGTTCAAGAAGTCCAATATGCATGTGTTGGAGGGTGTCGTCTAAGGAAGACAGAATTACATCAAAGAGGCTTTGATGTCTGTGTGAAGCAAATCTCAGACCGGTTTTGGCAAGTCACATGAAGGGAGGAGATTCATTATGTCAACTATTATTTTTTTAAATATCTTAGTAGGACATCCTGTGTTATAAATTATAAATTTTAATACACCAAGGCGGAGTTAGGTGACCTCAGAGAGAAGGCCATCTCAAGACTGCTTTTAAATATACTGATCAGACCTTACACAGGGACATTCATTTCCTGACTGAGAAAAGAGGAACATCGAAGCACTGAAAGATTAAGAAAGTAAGGACACTAGATAAGACCAGTCTGAGTGTATGGCTTTGTAGGAATTTGCACTTTTAAACTTGTTTTGTTTTTAAGATTGTACGTGTTGTGATATCTTGTTCTGTATTTTACTGTTTTCCTATTTTACCTATTTTAAAGTAAAGATATATATTTTAAAAACAGAAACTGCCTCGTGTGCCTTGAAACTTCTTTTTACATAAGTGAAGCTTAGATGGTTATAGTTGACACTGTGCATGGGGTTATTGTGGTACCAAACTGTGAAACAGATAAGAGTTCTCTAGGTCTTGCATAGAGTTCTAAGGGTTCATTTTGTAATACCTGTTTTGGTGCCCTCAGGCAAAGATATCTGGCCCTCATGAAGACAAACTTATCTAAGCCTGACAATTGGGCACACTAACAAGAGGTTATCAGTTTGAATCCCTCCAGAACTTGGGACTAAGGTGACTCGAACCCACAAAACAGACAAGAGGGTTACCTTGTTCTGTTAACTGTTCACAATTCTACGCTCAGAGGTTGGCAATTTGGAAGACAGAGAGCTGACCTGCTGAGTGGGTTTGTGACAGATTGGTTGGCAGCAGTGGCATATAAAGTTTGGTGGTATAAACTTTATTGTTCAGTGTGTCAGCTTAAGACTGTCCAGCTCACTTGGAAAAAAGAAAGGCAGTGTTTTATTTTAAAAGGAAACAGAACTATATCCCTTGGCTAACAGTCAAGTTCCTACCTGTTAATTTTTTTTTCTAAAGTGCCAGTCAGAGTAGCAATAGTCAGGAAAGATGGCTTCCAACTACAGCAGGCACACTGTAGAATACTTAAAACAGTTGTGTGGGGACAGAGGAATCCTGTTTGAGGTGACAGCCAAAAAGCAAAACCTCATAGAGGCCCTGATGGTAGCAGATACCCAGAGCATTGAGTCACCGACCATGACTGAAAAGGACCAGACCTCAAGTGTGGCAGGGCTAGCAGCCAGTGCTGTGTCCAGGTCCGGTGAGAAGGACAGCAGGGACACTGTCAGTGAAGGGCCACAGCAGCAGAGGATGGTCACCAGTATCCTGAATCTGGAAGTACTCAGGCTGCAAACTGAGTTGCACAGGATGGAACAGGAGTTCCTGAAAGAGAGGGAGTGAGAGAGCTGAGAGGCAGGGCGGGAATGATGAGAAGCAGAGAGGGAACAGCGAGAGGCAAAGTGACAACAGAGGGAGGCAGACCATGAGGAGCATGAGCGCCAGCAAGCTGCAGAGGAGAACAGAGAGGAGCACCAGAGGCAACACGAACTGGAGAAGTTATGACTCCAACCAGCGGAACCAGAGCAGGTAAGTGGCTTGGGATTAACTGGGACTGCAGGACTGGGTTACAAATTGAACTCCAAATTAATAACCGAATTTAAAGAGAGGGAGGATGTGGATGCCTTTTTAAATTCTTTTGAAAAAGTTTGCATTCAGGCTAAAATTCCTAGAGAGTCCTGGAGCTTCCAGCTATCCCCTCTAATTACCGGGAAAGCTCAGGATGCATTGGGTCAAATGGACAATGAGGACAGTAATAATTACAGCAAACTAAAAGCTGCACTGTTAAAAAAAGTTTGAATTAACTGCTTAATCATACAGGGCTAAATTCCGTAAGCTCAGGAGAAGCCGTGATATGAGCTATGAGCAGCTAGCCACGAAACAACGTCAGTTTTTAAAACACTGGAGGGAAGGAATTGAGGCAAACTCTGTTGATAAAACTGAAAATGTGATTTTACAGAACAGTATTATTGGGCATGCCCAGCAGAGCTAAAAACCTGGCTAGAGGATCAAGATCCCAAAACATTGCAAGAGGCTGCTGAACTCTTGGACCGCTATGGCAAGAGCAGACCTGCTCTGAGAGCGAATGGGGCAGGCTTGGCAGTGCAGAAATGGAAAAGCACACCTTCAGGGCAGCTAAAACTCTCACTGCCTACACCGGAACCAGTTAGTCCCAGGTTTCAGAGAAAAGATTTCTCTGGGAGAAGAACTGAATGTTGGTTGTGTAAAGAAACTGGGCATATTGCCAGACAATGTCCCAAAAAGGCAAGCCATAACACACAACCGGGTGCTAGAAAAGAAGTGGGTTGTTTGTGTGTCCCTGGAAGCATGCCAGTGAACATGAAGGAACACATGCAACCAGTGATGGTGAATGGTGTACAGACACAGTGGTTAAGGGACACAGGGGCATCCCTGACCTTGGTAAAAGGGTATCTGGTACAGCCTGGTTAGCTTATACCCACTAAATACATCACTGTACAGGACTTTGCAGGTGGGGAAAAAACATTGCCCTTCACTAGTGTTCTCCCAGACTGGGGTGAACAGAGGGAACTGTGCAACAGGTGGCTGTAGCCACAACATTAGCAGTGGATGTGATCCTGGGTAACAATCTCCAGCAGGGGATGGTATGTGCAGTTACCAGTAGCCAAGTGGCAAGGGAAAACTGTAGCTCCCTGAACCCCACAGAAACCACTGTGGAAACCACTGAGAGGCTGGTTCCCCAGCCAATGTCTTCAGATGGGGAGACTGATAAAAAGGGGGTTGAAATTTCCTCGGTAGCGAGTAACCACACAGCCACAGAGGGTTTCTCCAAAGAGGGAAGGGTGACCCCTTGTCAGAGGGTTGGGATTGACAGTGATCCTGAGGGCCCTGATGCTAGTGCTAGGGACCCTTGTTTAGCGACTGAAGGGGACCTGTCCCATGCCTTGGGACTGTGTGAGGGGGTTTGTAGCTGCTCAGAGAAGTGACCCTAGTTAAGAGAAGCTGAGGACTTGGGCAGACTCTGACAGAACACAGGGAGGTTACGGCAGACATAAGGTTTATTGGGAAAATGGACTTATGTGTACTCAGGCAGTACAGACAGAGGGAGGAATGCTGGGCAAGCAGCTTGTCATTCCCCAGGGGTATCGTGAGCAGTTGTTCAAAACTGCACACGCTATTCCCTTGTCTGGTCATCTGGGAATCACACGCACTACACAACAGTTGGCCCAGAATTTCTACTTGCCTAACTTCACCTAACAGGTGAAGGAGTATTTCAGGTCTTGTCACTGGTGCCAAGAAATAAGGAAGGCGGGCAAAGAAAACCCAAGCCATCCTGATTCCATTGCCCATAGTTGAGGAGCCATTCCAGAGGGTGGGAATGGATATTGTGGGGCCTTTAAATACCCCCAGCTCCTCAGGGAAGAGATTCATCCTGACTGTGGTGGACTATGCCACCCAGTACCCAGAGGCAGTTGCCCGATCCTCTATGAGGACAGACAAAGTGGCAGATGCCCTACTTGGTATTTTTTCCCATGTTGGGTTTCCACAGGAGGTAATCACCGATCGAGGGTGTTCCTTCATGTCGGACCTGATGAAATGTTTATGGGAGAAGTGTGGGTTGGTGTAGAGATGCACCATACCATATCACCCACAAGCCAATGGTCTTGTAGAATTATTTAATGGTACCCTAAAGTCAATGCTCCGGGCACTTGCTGAACAGCATGGGAGGGACTGGGAGAAATACCTTCCCCACCTGTTGTTTGCATACAGGGAGGTGCCCCAAGATGCAACAGGATTTTCCCCCCTTGAACTCTTCTATGAACGCTGGGTACATGGGCCCCTAGACTTGATCCTGGAGGACTGGGAAGGTAAGCACACCCTCCAGGGAACTTCCATTGTGGATTATGTCCTTAGGTTTAGGGAATGGCTGAAGGAGGTTATGTGGACAGCCCAGAGCAACCTGGCAGCTGCCCAACAGAAACAAAAAGTGTGGTATGACCGCAGAGCCAGAGCTCACTCATACATGGTGGGTCAGGAAGTTATGATCCTTATTCCGGTCCAGAAAGACAAGCTGCAGGCTGAGTGGGCAGGACTGTGCAAAGTGGTTAGGAAGGTAAATGACATGAACTACATTGTGGAGTTATCTGACCGTAGCCAGACAGAAAGGATGTATCATGTTAATATGATGAAGCCATATGCAAATAGGGCTGACTTGGTGTTTGCAGTGTGTAGTCATGGGGAGGGAACGGACAAACGAGACCCCCTTCTGACTTGCTGGAAGAGAGTTAGTGGGGATCCTCTGTGGAGGCAGTAAAATTGTCTTCCCAGCTGACCCTGGGTCAGATCCAGGAAGTAAGGGAGGTTTTAGCAGACTTTCCCCCCTTGTTTAGCGCCAAACCTCGACTAACCCCCTTAGTGACACATGATGTGGAGACAGGGACACAGACACCCATACGGCAGACAGCATATCGGGTATCAGAGGCTGTCCAAAAGGACATTAAAAGAGAAGTAGAGGAGATGCTGGATTTAGGGGTAATCCAAAGATCCCACAGTCCCTGGGCCTCACCTGTAGTCCTTGTACTCAAGCCAGATGGCTCAACTCGTTTCTCTGTGGACTGTCATGGATTGAATGCAGTCATGAAGTCAAACACCCGCCCGATGCCCCGGACGGATGAACTCCTGGCCAAGTAGGGAGGGGGTGACCTACCTTATGACCACTGACCTGATAAAGGGGTATTGGCAGGTAGAGTTGATGAACAGAGCTAGGAAGAGGTCGGTCTTCATCACTCTGATAGGCTTATTTGAGTTTAAAGTAATGCCTTTCAGAATGAAGAATGCCCAGGCCACTTTCCAAAGGTTGGTGAACCAGGCGTTAAATGGTGCTGAGGAGTACGCCGTGGTGTACCTGGATGACATTGCCATCTTTAGCACTAGCTGGGATGAACACCTGTACCACTTTAGGGAAGTGTTGGGCAGGATACAGAGGGCTGGGCTCACTGTCAAAGCTGAGAAGTGCCAGGTGGCCATGGGAGAGGTGGCATACCTTGGCCATGCGGTAGGCCAGGGACTGCTCTGTCCTAACCAAATAATAAGAGAGGTAATCCAGGCATGGCCCAGACCAGAAACTCAAAAGCAAGTCAGGAGTTTTCTCGGTCCAGCAGGGTACTATAGAAAATTTGTACCCAATTACAGTGCCCTAGCTGCTCCCCTATCTGACCTGACAAAGAAAAGGATGCACAAGAAAATTACCTGGGGCCCAGCCTGTGAGGAAGCCTTTTCCAAACTAAAGGAGGCACTGTGTAATGCTCCTGTTTCGACAAGTCCTGACTATAGCAAACCTTTTTTAGTTCAAACTGACACCTCAGACTTGGGTATTGGGGCAGTACTGAGTCAGACATCCAGCCAAGGAAGGGATCACCAAATAGCCTACCTGAGTAAAAAGTTACTTCCCAGGGAGCAGACACACTCCACGGTGGAAAAAGAGTGTCTTGCCATAGTGTGGGCCCTAAAGAAATTGGAGCCATACTTGTATGGGCAGCATTTTTGGTGCAGACTGACCACAACCCCCTGGTTTGGCAGATGCAGATGGGGAAAGACAACGGTCGATTGCTAAGATGGAGTCTTGCTTTACAAGGATATGACATGACCATTCTTCATAGGGCTGGAGCGACCAATCAGAACTCAAATGGGCTGTCTCATGTGTATGAGGAGTGAACTGATTTGGGAAGCTCATCCCATGTAGAGGATAAACCCCTCCAAATTCAGTCTAGGTGGGGAGGATTGTGGCACGTGGACAGCTGGTTCTGATTTCAATATGATATTTTTTCTGCAATATAAAATATGTAAAGTAATGTCTGTTATTGTGCTACCAAACTTGGAAACAGATAAGAGTTCTCCAGGTCTTGCATACAGTTCTAAGGGTTCATTTTGTAATACCTGGTTAGGTGCCTGTAGGCAAAGATATCTGGCCCCCTGAAGACAGTATTATCTGAGCCTGACAATTGGGTATGCTAACAAGAGGTTATCAGTTTGAATCCCTCCATAACTTGGGACTAAGGTGACTCGAACCCACAAAACAGACAAGAGGGTTACCTTGTTCTGTTAACTGTTCACAATTCTATGCTCAGGGGTTGGCAATTTGGAAGAGAGAAGGCTGACCTGCTGAATGGGTTTCTGATACCACTGACTACCTTTTTTAACAAATCATGGGAGGATGATGTGGTACCTGAGGACTGGAGGAAGGTGGATGTGATTCCCCTTCACAAAAGTGGGAGCAAGACAGAGGCAGAAAACTACAGACTTGTCAGTTTGACCTCTGTGGTAGGGAAAGTGATAGAATCACTTCTGAAGGAAAGAATTGTTGTGTACCTAGAGGAAAGTAGGGCACAGGACCCAAGGCAGCATGGGTTCACAGCCGGAAGGTCATGTCAGACAAATCTAATTGATTTCTTTGACTGGGTGACCAAAGTAGTAGACCAGGGAGGGGCTGTGAACATGGCCTACCTAGACTTCAGCAAGGCATTTGACACAGTCCCAGACAAAAGATTAATAATCAAATTAACCAGCCTGGGAGTGGGTCCCAGGGTGGTAGCCTAGGTAAAACATTGGCTGGACAACAAGACACAGAAGGTAATTGTAAATGGAGTCCACTCTGAAGAAAGAGGGATTACTAGTGGGGTACCACAGGGTTCAGTATTGGGTCCAGTCCTTTTTAATGTCTTCATAAGTGACATTGCAGAGGGACTGGAAGGAAAGGTATGCCTCTTTGCAGATGATACAAAGATCTACAACAGGGTTGATACACAAGGATGTGTGGAAAGGATAAGAAGGGACTTGGCAAGGTTGGAGGAATGGTCAGAAGTATGGCTGCTTGGATTCAATGCAAAGAAGTGCAAAATAGTGCACCTGGAAAACAAAAACCCAGGGGAAGATTACACAATGGGGGGAGAGGTATTAACAACAAAAATGGAAAGGAATCTGGGGTAATCATATCAGATGACCTTAAGGTTAGCAAGCAATGTGAAAAGGCAGTATGGAGGGCTGGGGGGACACTAGGATGTATAGGGAGAGGCATTACCAGCAGAAAACAGGAAGTTGTTATCCTTCTGTACAGACAGTTGGAGAGTCCCCATCTGGAGTACTGTGTCCAGTTCTGGAAATCCCTTCTCCACAAGGACATAGACAGGATGGAGGCAATCCAGAGGAGGGCAACTAAAATGGTGCAGGGTCTGCAAGAGAAGCCGTATGAGGAGAGACTAAAGGAGCTTAATATGTATACCCTTGAGGAAAGGAGGGAGAGGGGGGATGTGATAGAAACTTTTAAGTGCCTCAGTGGAATCAACAAAGTCCAAGAGGGTAGCATCTTTCAGAAAAAGAGATGTGTAAGAACAAGGGGACACAATTTGAAGATAGAGGGGGGACGGCTCAGGGGCAATGTGAGGAAGTATTTTTTCACAGAGAGGGTGGTGGATGCATGGAACAGCCTTCCTGAGGAGGTTGTGGGGTCTAAAACTGTGTGAGAATTCAAGAATGCATGAGACAGACAAGGAAATTCTTGCAAGGGAGTAGGAAGAAATAGGCTATTGGTTAACTAGGATCTGCAGCTTATCCTCTAGGTAGGAACATGGGCAGACTAGGTGTGCCAAGCAATCCTTATCTGCCTTCAAAGTCTATGTTTCTATGTTTCTATGTGTCGGTACACCACAGACTCACATGCTCAATTCACATTCATGTGAAAAAATCATGGATTCTGCTGTTTTGCATCTTAGCAGAGCTTACTTGTCAACTTTCATTCGAGTGCAGTCAGTCTGCCCCACTCTGCCATGTCCCCAATTTGGGTACACCAGGACATTAATGACCACAAGTGGTCCAGTACTTCCTTGATAGAGATGGGCACTGGAGGGGGTGGTCATCATTTGTCTCGGATGTTTCTTCATCAAGGCGCATTCATTTCATGGCATCTCATATGTCAAAATCACTTGGCTCACCTTCAGTGGGCACATCTTTGTCCATGTTAACAAAGCTTATGAACTCCGCACCAGTCATGTATGGCAGAACATACACATCGTAGAATGTCGTCATTCTCTGATTGGTTGCTAGCATGGGGCTCATCTGAGTTTGAACTCCTGTCGCCTGCGAATCCTACTTTCTTGAAACAATTGTTAATTGTTCTAGGGGACACTGATGGCCAAGATTTAGCAACAGTATAGATTGAATCTAGTATTGTGACTGCCTTGGAAATTGCAGATACCTTTGCCTCATCTATCACTCCCACAATTCGGGCTGACATCAATTTTCTGTAATGACCCTTCAGGTTCCTTATCACACCCATATTCATGGGTTGGATAAAGCTAGTTGTGTTACTGTAGGTGGTAAGAACACAGTCTTTATGTGTGGGACTATACCAATGATTTCAGGAGGATGGGCAGAGCAGTTGTCAAGCAAAAGGAGCACTTGACAGTGTTTCCTTTCTTGTTCTCTTTCCCATAAACCTAGTCAGTTTGTGAAAATCCACCCTATCATCCATGCATTGAAGGATGCATATTAGGTTACTGACAGGGTGGAAAGTTCTATAGGAAGGCAGTGGGGCCATTTGCTCTTGCTAGTTAGGAGCAGCAGACATTTATCTGTTCCATCCATGTTGGAACAACAGAGCAGGGAAACACAATCATTAGCTTTCTTCTCACCCAGCAGTTCGGTCTTTGTGGACATGACCCCTGTCTGGGTAACCCCTGTAATAGAGACCAGTCTCATCAGCATTGTAAACATTGCTGAGTGTAGCAAGGAATACTAGCTAGCTACTCCAACAGGGGCAATACCAGAAGACAGGGAGAGAAATAGGATTTTGGGGGTAGAGAGCACTATGGAGGGAGCTGCCAACTTTAGCAGCTTAGGTTCTAGTCCATCAGACTCAGAATTATTATCTGGCATAATAGGGAGCAGGAACGTCTTGACCTTGGCCACCCTTACAGAGCAGTGATAGATGGGAGATATCAGGGTGGCAGCAGATGATACTGAGGCCACAAGGGCAGTTTCAGTAATTGCTATGAAGGCTGGAGATCAGAAAATCTGGCATTAAAGGTATTTGCAATTGTGGTAGAGTTATGAGAATTTATGCCATTTATAAGAACATCAGACAAGGGTGATTTTGTTTTAGCAGCAGAGGCCTTTGATACCACCCCAGAATTTATGAGGGAAGGTCACCAGTAGTGACTGCAAATGTTTTCTTACTATAGGAGCTCTTTTTTGACCTGCAGTAATTTTAGACTTGCAGGTATTATGCCATGCACGATACTCAGGCCAGTCAGATGCCAGACCAGTTTGCTTGTACTTATCCCAAAGATTTCCGCTATTGTTAATTTGAGCAAGAAGGTTGCTAAAGATCATCTTGGTAGTACAGCAGAACTCAACCCCATCCCTCTTGAGGGAGGCCCAGTCCATGTGGACAAGACTATAGCTAAGAATAAACCAGACTGAGCCAGGAATGGAGAATTTCAACAAGGCCTGGATAAGACACAGTGTGTTGGGGTGGAAGGAGCTCACCCTGGCATCCAGTTCAGCTTTATTTGCCACAAAACATCTTATATTCATGTGAGCTATTTTAAGACCCTTTGTAGAGGACCAGGTTGGGAGAGGAAGACCTGGGTTTGACTCAGTGTCTTCACATATCAATAATAAGACAAGGGCAACAAACGAGTGACTTGACCTGAGTGATACCTGACGGGGTGCAAAAAAATAAAACAACAAAAAAACATGGTGGGAGATAGAGACAAGACAGAGGAAAGAATTTTTATCTATGACTAGGCCTGTGGTGTCAGACAAGTCACAGGCGGTGACTAGTGAGTTTGAAAGGGAGTAGGCAATTGGAGTGCAATGCATCATTTCCCAAGGTAAGGGAGCTAACAATGGGATGAAGCCACACATAGATACATAGATACAGTGTTGGCAGAAAAGGGCCTACAGCCCACCCAGTCTGCCCATTTGAGCTTGTAAGTTCGCTTTATGTTTTCCTACTCTGTTGCCCCTTAACCCTGACCTCCAGAATTCCTTTGTGTCTATCCCATGCATTCTTAAATCCTGTGATTGTTTCAGCCCCCACCACTTCCTCTGATAGGGTGTTCCACTTGTTCACCACCCGTTCTGTGAAGAAATTCTTCCTCACGTTTCCTCTGAATCATCCTCCCTCTAACTTCATCCCATGCCCTCTAGCCCTGGAACATCTTTTTCTTTTAAAAATAGTGTATTCCTGCACCCTGTTCCTCCCTGTAGGATACTTGTATGTCTCTATCATATCCCCTCTCTCCCTCCCTCTCTCTGCTCCTCCAGGGAGTACATATTCAATTCCTTCAATCTGTCCTCATAGGACTTGTGATGCAATCCATGTACCATCTTTGTTGCCTCCTCTGAACCTCCTCTACTCTGTCTATGTCCTTACATAAGTAAGGTCTCCAGAATTGTACACTGTATTCCAGGTGGGACCTCAATGGTATCTTGTATAGTGGAATTACAACATCCCTTTTCCTGCTGGTGATGCCCCTTCCTATGCATCCCAGCATCCTATTTGCTTTACCTGCTGCCTTGTCACACTGTTTCCCTACCTTGAGGTCATCAGAGATGATAACCCCAAGATCCCTTTCCTGCTTGGTGCATGCTATATCCTCACCCCCCAACTGATATGTTGTGCCAGAGTTTTTGTGCCCCATATGCATTATCTTGCACTTCTTTGCATTGAATCTCAACTACCAAGCCCCTGACCATTCTTTAAGTTTCTGCAGGTCCCTTCTTATTCTGTCTACACCCTCTGGAGTGTCTACTTTGTTACAGAGCTTTGTGTCATCAGCGAACTGGAAAATTCTGCCTTCTAGGTCCTGCATAATGTCACTGATGAAGATGTTGAATAGGACCGGTCCCAGCACTGATCCCTGTGGTACCCCACTGGTCACTCTTCCCTCTGTGGAGTGACAGCCATTTACCACCACCTTCTGTTTCCTGCCACCCAGCCAGTTATCTACTCCCCACACTACTGTCCTGCCCACACCCATATTCCCCAGTTTGTGTAATAGTCTTCTATGTTGTACCGTGTCAAAGGCTTTGCTGAAGTCCAGATAGGCAATGTCCACTGCCCTCCCCACTCCACTTCCCCTAGTCATCCAGTCAAAAAATTCAATGCGGTTGGTCTGACGTGACCTCATCCTGGTGAAACCATGCCGCCTTGGGTCCTATAGTCCATTGACATCCTGATGTTCCACTAATCTCTCCTTCAGTAGTGCTTCCAAGATCTTCCCCACTACCGAGGTGAGGCTGACTGTTCTGTAGTTCCCTGCTTCCTCTTTGTTCCCACTTTTGTATAAAGGGACTACATCTGCTGTCCTCCAGTCTTTGGGTACCTCCCCTATTTCCAGTAATTGGCTAAACAGGATTGCCAGAGGTTCAGACACCACTTTTCTTAGTTCTTTAAGAACCCTGTGGTGCACCACATATGGCCCCATTGCTTTATCAACGCATTACTTCCAGTTCCTTCAGGACCCTTTCTCGTGTAAAGGGACTTGTGCCCATTTCTGCACCATCCCCAACCCTTGTACTCCCTTCAGACCCATTATCCTCCTTTTCCTCAGTAAAGACTGAGCAAAACTACCTGTTCAATATGTCAGCTTTACTGCTGTCATCCTCCACACGGCCCCGATCCTCCCCCTTCAGTCTCACTATCCCTCCCTTTGACTTTCTTTTCCCACTTATGTGTTGGCCCCTGTACCCACTGATTTTGCAGTGTGCTATTCTGTCTGAGCTTTGCTTTCCCTTACTGATTTCCTTGCCTCCCTTTGCTTCTCCTGGTACTTCTCCCTATCCCCTTCTGCCTATGTCTTTTTGTATTGTCTGAATGCAATCTTTTTGGCTTTCACTTTCTCTACTATGTCCTTGGAAAACGTTAATGGCCTCCTCTTCTTTTTCCCCTTGCTAACCTGCTTAATGCATAATTCTGTTGCTCTTGTAATCCCCATTTTAAATACTGCAAACTGTTCCTCAACCCCTGATTCCTGCCCATTCCCCTTAATGCCTCTTTCAAGCATATCCCCATTTTCCCAAAGTCTGCCCCCCTAAAATCCAGAATACATGTTTTGGTGTGGTTTGGTTCTGCTCCTTCTGTGATTTCAAACCACAATGACTGGTGGTCACTGTTCCCCAGGTGCTCCTCCACTGTTACCCCATCACACTGTCCCTGTTTGTGAGCACTAGGTCCAGTATTGCCTTCTGCCAAGTTGGTCCATGACCAGTTGCTTGAGGAAGTCACCCTGAAGGGAGTCCAGGATAAATCTGCTCCTGGTTGATGCTGCTGCTGGGATGCTCCAGTCCACATCTAGAATGTTGAGGTCTCCAACCAGCACTACCTCACCCTTGTCTGTCATCCTTTGGATGGTTAGCATCAGCTCCCTATCTGTTTCTTCCTCCTGGGCTGGTGGTCTACAGACCACACCTGTGCGGATGGCTGGCCCCATTTTCCTTTCCAGCTTAACCCACAGTATCTCTCCCCCATTTTGTTCCTCCTGGATCTCTGTGGCCCTTATGTCATTTTTCACATACAGTGCCACTCCTCCTCCCTTGCTACCTGCCCTGTCTCTTCTGAATATGTTGTAGCCAGGTATGGCCATCTCCCAGTTGTGGTTACCATTACACCAGATTTCTGTGATGGCCACAATGTCCAGGTCTGACTGCACCATGACAGCCTCCAGATCCTCCATCTTGTTGCTAAGACTCCTGGCATTGGCACACTTGGCTTTCCATGATTTGACCTCCCTAGACTGTTTAGCTGTTCTACTCCAGACCCTTCCCTGGTTGTCATTTATCCCTGGTTCTCCTTGCTGTCTACCCTTCTGTTGAATTTTGCCCCTTTTCTGCCTATTCACCTCTTGGGAGCTTATCTTCATCTTTTGCACACTGCTTTGTAGAGATATCCACTCCTCTGGTTCACTGGTTCCACTGCTAGCTGTGAGGGGTGGGCAATTAGGTAACCTCCTTGCTGGCCTGCCACCCCCCTTGGCTAGTTTAAATGCTTGTCAATATAGCATTTAAACTTATCATTGAGTACTTGGATTCCCCTCCAGGATGAATGCAGGCCATCAGGCTTGAACACGCCTCCATCCCTCAAGGTGGGTCCCCAGTCACCAATGAATCAAAACTTTTCCTCACAGCACCAGTTCTTCAACCATGAGTTAAAGTTCCTGGTGCATGCACCCCTATGCTCTCCCATGCCTCTCACAGGTAGTACTTGCGAGAAGGTGACAGAAGTAGCTACTTGCTTGAGACCCCTCCCCAATTTCCTAAACTCTTCCTGAACTTCCTCTGGCTCCCCATTTGACAGGTCATTAGTACCTATGTGGATAATGACATCCAGCTCACCATCCCGTCTTGCCTTCCCAGTGATCCCCAGGATCTTTCTTCCATCTCCCCATGCTGTGGCACCTGGTATGCACCTCACCTCCCTGTCCTTCCTCTCCTGTGTTCCTAGCTGGATCCCTCTTATGATGGAGTCCCCCACCAGGATTCGCTTCCTGCTCCTCTGGGGTCCTCTGCTCTCCCCACTGTGGTCGCCTCCTTGGCTAAACTCCACATCCTTTCCATCCACTTCTCTGGGTACCTCTATTTGGTTGTCCCTATTTGCCAGTGTGACATATGAGTTCTTGAGAGGAATAGGATCTGGGATGTGCCTCTGCCTGACCGCCCTAACCCTCCTTGAGCCCACTGTCATCCAAGTGCTCCTTGTTCTTGGCATCCTTTGAGGCAGCGGAGTTGGACTGGGTGGTCTCTGGATAGGGGTGATGGTACTCCTGACCTTAGTTGACTTCTGCTCTGAGTCTGGCTACTTCATCCTGCAGTCCAGAGAGATGAATGCAGATAGGGCAGTACCTCAATGTCCAGAAGGTCTGCCTGAATATGGCTGCTCCACAGCCACTGCATTGCAGTGCTCCCCACATTATACTGCACTTATACTGCTACTCCAACCATAGCGTACAGAAGAGGTCAAGCTCATGAGCTACAGGGGGTGGGATAGGAGCCATGCTGAGCTTTACTTGCTGATTTGACCAGAGTATTGTTATAACTAAGTAGGGGAGCAGTACCAACAACACCTGCAGCAGGGTTTGGTGAACTGCAGTTAGCTATCTCAGATGTATGCAGTACCTAGATAAGGAGTGAGCCTTAATGAGAGAGTAAGGAAAGCAGCTGTTTCCCAGCTCACACTTGGATAGCATCCACATAGGCAGTGAGCTTAGATGAGGGAGTTTGGGGGCAGTTGTTTGCTATCTCACATTTTAGGCAGCATCCAGATAGGGAGTAATCCAATGTAGGAAGTAAGTGGAGTACCCAGATAGGCAGAACAATGCAACCAAGCAAAGTCTAAGAATTAGAATAACTACACTTGGTAAGGGGAGATAAGGGCAGAGATTATATGCAGAGGCAAACATGAGTAGTGAGGGTTTAAAGTAGGGTCTTCAAGGAGGATGGAGAGAAAGCAGTCCAGATAGGGATGTAAGGGAGGACCTGATTAGGGGAAACCTTTGAACAACTTAGAAACACAGACATTATCCGAAGAAAAGTACTGCTTGGCCTACCCCCTTTGCCCAGAAGTTCCCTGGTTTTATTCTGTCTCCACAGACCCTAAATGGTCTCCAGTGACCATCGCTCTTCCTTGCCTATTTACCAGTATTTCCCTATGCCTATCCAATGCATGCTTGATGCCTCCCACCGTTTTGGCCTCACCGCTTACACTGGAAGACTGTTTCAGGCATCTACTACTCTTTCAGTAAAGTAGTACTTCCACACATTCCTCCTAAACTTCCCTCCTTCCAGCTATACCACATGCCATCTTGTCCTGGTGCACTTGCTCATTTGAAATAGATCCTCTGCTGTACCCTGTTCACTGCCATTAGGTACTTGTAGGTCTCCATAACGTCTCTCCTCTCCCATTTCTTTGTTCCATGGTGTACATGTTGAGATCTTTCAGTCTCTAAGAAAGAACAAACAGGCTGAAAGAGATTTTAATGAGTTAGTGTACTGCCTAGAAACTGCCTGGAATTGATTGTAACTTTCAGATGTAGTCGGCTATCACTTCTTATATCGCAAGTATTGTTTTCTTTTCTGTTTGCTGATTAGAAGATTTTCCACCTGGCAGTGCTAGAGTGATGTGTGGAGTAGCACTGTGTCTGGAGGCTAAAAAAACAGTCACTTCTGTTCCTCTCATGACACCAACACTGAGACCACACTGGCTGCGACATCACTAGTAACCAATGAGAAACATTTCTCACTGCCAGATTATTCTCTTTCACATGAAGCAGCAGGGACTGGCTCTTCTTGGTTACTAGTGATGTCGCAATTTCCTGCAGTTTGATTGGTAACTTGTTAAAGTCACTGCTCAGACTGCAAGGATTGTGGTGCTTCACGGTGTTTGGTCACATTTCTGATGATGTAATGGGAGGAACAGAACTGAATTTATTTATACTCCAAACAGAGTGCTGCTCTGCTTCACAAATCAGCCCAGTACTGCCAGGTGGAAAGTCTTCTAATTAGCAAATGGAAAATAATAAAAAAAAAATACTTCAGATACTGGAAGTGATAGCTGACAACATTTGAAAATTATTATTAATTCCAGGCAGTACACTAGCTCTTTAACTTGCAGAACAGAAAATGAGCGACAGTCAGCAAAGTTGAGGGAATAGGAGAATGGTTGAGAGCAAGAGAGGAGCGATAACACCAGAGGGAACCAAAGCAAAACATGAGATATGAGGGAGGTACAGTGAGAGAGGTCGGTGGCCTTGTAGGGTGGCAAAAGAGTGAGGAGTACAAAAAGTAGTGATGTGTGCCAGGAGGGCAGTTCTGTTCATAGTGACAGAAGGAATTGAACAGGGGGTCCAGTCTGGCAAGAGAGGATTTGTTAAATAATCTCAAGCCTGATGGGGGGGGATGCAGGCTTTGTTCCTGCAAAGGACTCATAACTTGAAAACAAGTTTGCAATGGATGCTGTTGATGTGGATTGAGAAGTCAAGATGAAGGCCAGGTACCCAGGTACTGTACTTGAAGGAGGGGGCAACATCTAGTTGGAAGCCATCCAGGGTCTTGAAGACAGGAGAGGTTTGGATGCCAGCCTGGAGCTGCTGTGTGCCAAAAGTCATGAAGACTGTCTTTTTGGCATTTAGGGTGATTTTTTTTCTTGTGGAGTCAGTACTGAACATCACTGAAGTCATGCTGAACTTGCACCACCAACTCAGGGATGGAAGGGACAGAAGCAAATAGGATTATGTCACCCACATACAAGTGAATGTTGGAGGAGGACAAGGTCTTAGGAATGTTGTTTAGGGAAATCAAGAACTGAATAGAGCCAAAGACAGAACCTTGTACAACCTGGATTCAATGAGAAGGGAGACAGGCATCTCCATCTGAGATGGAATAGGACATGCCACATAGGCATGAATGGAATCAATGTGACTGCAAGGGCGGTTAGACTGGTTCCAGTGAGCTTGTCTAGCAGATGAGAGTGGGAGACAGTGTCAAAAGCATCCCAAGATTACGTCTATACATCTTGTATAGCAACTGCATCTCCAACCAAACCTATGCAGCCTTTTAAAGTGAACTGCACAAGTCTAGATCACAAACAAGACTCAACGCTCTCAATGATTAAGCAGAAATTACAAAGCTACATATCCTCTGAAAACTGTTCTTCTAGCAACAAACATTATCAGATTTCTATGCCTGGTAGAAAGATGTGTTTGCTAGCTATGGACTTCAGTTTGATGATTTATAAAGTTTAAAACGCATGGTCTGTAAATTCCATGAGGTGGCTAAAACACATTAGAAGAATATGATATAAGTCAGAATACACATAAGGAGGCAGAAGAACTGTGGGTCACCCTGGAAACAGAAAATGGGACAGCCGTAAGAACTGGGGTTGTCTACAGGCCCCCCAGACCAGGGGGAGGACATAGACACATTACTGTTAGAAGATACACAAAACATGACAACTAAAGGGGATGTTCTGATAATGGGAGACTTCAACATTCCGGATACAGATTGGGTAATACCAGCAGGAACATCTGCCAGAACTAAACACATCAACAACCCACAAGAGACAGGGCTATCCTAGATCTAGTATGACTAACAGGGAAGGGATCACAGATCTCCAGGTAGAAGATCACCTGGGGGTCAGTGACCATCACATGGTATGGTTCAATTTGGCCACTACATTTAAATCATCCCATTCCAAGGCAAAAATATGGGACTTCAGAGGAGCTGACTTTGATAAGACATCCAACAGAGTGAAGCTAGCCCTGGCAAAAAGAAACACAGGGGAGGGGGGTACAGGCAAAGTGGGCAAGCATTAAGGATCCTATACTTGAAGCAACATCCCATTGTGTTTGACAGAAAAGGAAATGCAAAAGAAGAAGGAAACCACTTTGGTTCACAAATATAGTAGCAGAAAAGGTCAGAGCCAAAAGGCTGGACTTCAGGAGATATAAGGGAATACTGCGGGATGGAGATAGGGAGGCATACCAAACTTCCCTAAGGGAAGCAGGGAAGGCAGTAAGGAAGGCAAAGTCCCAAACTGAGGAAACACTAGCATGAACAGTAAAAGAAGGTGACAAGACTTTCTATAGATACATTAGTGAAAGGAGAAAGTCCAGAGGGGGTATTGCTAAGCTCAAAGGAGAAAAGGGGGCATGTGAGAAGGAGGAAACTGCAAAAGCATCTATCCTAAATAGATACGTTTGCCCAGTATTTACTGAAGAGAAGGTAGGAGAGGGCCCACAGCTCAGCACCATGGACACGGGGGGGGGAGGTGAGCAGTACTCCTATCACAAAAGAAAGGGTCCTACAAGAGCTCACTAAGCTCAGGGTGGACTAGGCAATGGGACCTGATGGCATACATCCCAGGGTAATTAAGGAGCTAAGGTTGGAACTAGCAGAGCCATTAGCAGAACTGTTTAGTGAGTCTCTGAGCACAGGAGAGGTCCCAGAAGACTTGAGTAGGGCTCATGTGATCCCGCTTCACAAAAGTGGTAGCAGGGAGGAGGCAGGGAACTACAGACCAGTCAGTCTTACCTCAGTACTGGGCAAGATTATGGAGGCACTCCTTAAGGAAAGGATAGTGCAACACCTGGAATCCATAGGGGCACAGGATCCAAGACAGCATGAGTTTTCAAAAGAAAGGTCCTGTCAAACTAATCTCATAGATTTCTTTGACTGGGTAACCAGAGTGGTGGACCAAGGGGGAGCAGTTGATGTCACCTACCTTGGCTTCAGCAAAGCTTTCAACACAGTTCCACATAGAAGATTGATAAATAAGCTGAGTAGGCTCAGGGTGGGTCAGAAGTTGGTCAACTGGATGGCAAACTGGTTGATGGGCAGAAAACAGAGAGTGGTGGTAAATGGTATATAGTCAAAAGAGATGCAAGTCACAAGTGGGGTACCTCAGGGATCAGTCCTGGGGCCAGTCCTCTTCAATATCTTCATTAGTGACATTGCAGATGGACTAGAGGGTAAGGCTTGTCTGTTTGCAGATGACACCATGATCTGCAACAGAGTAGATGATCCAGATGGGGTGGGCAGAATGAGAAAAGATATGGATAAACTAGTAAAATGGCCAAAAGAGTGGCAACTGGGATTTAATGCAAAGAAGTGCTAGATCATGCACATATGGAAGAGAAACCCTGAAGCCACCTATAGGCTGGGATGGCAGTTGCTGGCTGTCACAAAGGAAGAAAGAGACTTGGGCATCATCATCTCTGATGACCTGAAATCATCCAAGCAGACCTCTAAATCAATAGGTAAGGCTAGGGGAATGTTTGGGTGTATTAGTAGGGGTATCACAAGACGTAAGAGGGAGGTAATGATCCCTCTTTACAAGACACTGGTTAGGCCCCATCTGGAGTACTGCGTGCAGTACTGGAGGCCACACCTTCACAAGGATATTAACCAAATTGAGACAGTCCAGAGAAGGGCAACCAAAATGGTGCAGGGACTGCATCAGAAGACATATGAGGACAGATTAATGGAGCTCAATATGTATACCCTTGAGCAAAGGAGGGAGAGAGGTGATATGATAGAAACATTCAAACACCTTAAGGCCATTAACAAGGTGAAAGAGTCTAACATGTTTAAATATAAGAAAATAGCAGGACAAGAGGACATAGCATGAGACTAGAGGGAGGCTGATTAAGGGAATGTGAGGAAATTCTTTTCACCGAAAGGGTGGTGGATGCATGGAACGGCCTACCTTAGGAAGTGGTGGCTATGAATACAGTGCAAGGCTTCAGACAGGCATGGGATAGGCATAAGGGAGCAATACAGATGAGTATGAATAGATAGGCCACTGACAGAGCAAAGGCCGATGGCACATTTATAAGGCAGAAAAAGAAATGGGCAGACTGGATGGGCCTTGCGGTCCTTATCTGCTGTCAAATTCTATGTTTCTATGTCCATGGTTTTTCATAGGTCAGCACCATAGAACCATGTTAAATGACAGACACCAAAAGGTCACTGACATTATAGTACCTTTAGGATTATATTTAGCACTCTCATGTTATATTCCACCCCATATCTCCCTTTATGTAAATCAATAAGATCTAGGTGGATGATTTGTGGCATGAAGTTTTCTAGCCCCTGTGCCATTATATTGGCTCAGATTTTAATGACTTGATTGAGAAGATAGATGGAGTGAAAGGAATTACATTCTGAACTTTTCTTCCTAGATTTCTTTATTAAAGTGACAATCCCCATACTATGATTGTGCTGATCGGTGTTTCAAACAATGTCTACCCAGGATAACAGGAAAAAAAACAGGATTTGGGATTTTCAGATTAAGTTGTCAAAAATCCAAAATCTAAATGTTATATTAAAAAAAAACTCCTCCACCATCTACAACCCCTGACCATCTGATATTATTGCACCCATCCATACACCATGTAAGCAAAGACTTCACTCCTCCCCTGAAAAGCTCACTGATAGTTTTATTAAATAGTATTGCATTAGTATGACTGCCTCCTCCTTAGGAGAGAGGGGAGGTGGTGGCTAGGGAGTTTGTTGAGAATGGGGTTCTTTATTGCATTGTGGGGACAGGAATTGCACTTGTACAAGGATAGGGGGGCAGCAGATTGTCTGAGTAATTTCTTCAGTGGTTATACTGTATTACTATGCTCCCAATTATTTAACAAAGCTTACTATTGTATTGTATTGCATTGTATTGTCTTGTATTGTATACCTTGTTCCTATGTTCCCTGTCCCCCAGGTCGCACCTGAAAACAAGTCTCAGCTCAGTATGCCTTTTCCGGTCATCAAATGTTTAAATAAAAATAAATAAAAAAATAAAACTTTAGGGGCGGGGGTGCAGTTTTCTTAACTTTATTGTCAGTAATAGTTTCATTATATGGAGGAGTCAGACAAGTGCAATACTACTGAGCAAACTATCAGTGAGCTTGGGAGGAGTAGGAGGGAATTTGTGGGTTACAGGCTGGTATGGGTGGGACACTGGAGACTGCATAGATATTAATTGCAGGGTGGGGGAATCACTGTTAGGATACTCAAATTTTAGGGTCTCTGAATCTTCATCCAGTGACATGTAATGCTATGATCAGAAGTCTGATTCGGATAAAGGTTATCTTAATATCCAACTATCCAAACTCAGGTCAGATTATGAGGAAATTGAGCATTCTTACCCCATACCTCATCATGTATGGCAATACTTGGTCAGCTATCATATTGTTATAAGCCCTGAGAGAGAGAGAGAGTGGTTGTTTGCCATCCTTAAAGAATTTCTGATAGAACTTGGCTCTATAATTGTCCTTGAATTTTAAGTAAGCAGATTGCCTGAGTAATTTCTTCATTGTCTATTAACCTGTTTAGGTCTTGCTACCCTCCTCAAGTAGTTTGGGGAGCTGAATTGGTTAAGGAATTGGGTGATGTAATCTGACTGAGGTGGCCTGTCAGAGCTGCATACCTCTTCCAAAAATTCGTATAGATTCCTATTGATCTCTTCTTGTTTGTGCACTATTTTCCTTGGTTCATCTTTGATGCCTTTTATTCATCTGTCAGCTTAGTCCTTCCAAAGTCTCCCAGGCTAGAACAGTTTCTTCTTTTAGATCATTCTTAAGAACTTTATATTTACACCTGAGAAGCTATTGTTCTGCTTTGTATTAACTAAGTTATGTTCTATAAAGTTGTGGGACAGTTTGTTGTGGATATCTGCAACTCTTAGTTACTTCATGTTAATTTAGTAGGTCTGAGATATCCTTTTCCACCCTGTCACTTTGTGCTGTGTATCCCTTCCACTTACCATTTGTGTATGCATCCCCCTACCTGGCCTAGGGGTGACTTGCAACCTCTTTCACATGGAGGGAGCCCACAAAATAATAAAATCACTTACTTTATCTTCTGGGCCTCCTTGGTGCATCGACATCTTTCATACTTCTGAAGGCTGCAAAGCAGCTGGTTAGCAGTCAAACATTTGGTATCTAGTAACATAATGTCCAAAACATGTATAACATTCAGCAGAATCAATTTTAATGACAGTAAAAGCCCATGAGCATATTATTACAAGGGAAAAAATCATAAATGTCAGCTAGAAGGGATTCAGGCGTTTCATATCTCACAAGGTGGAATGTCTCTTGAGAACTTCTCCATTTCAATCCAGGAGGCACTTTATCAGGGCACTGGCCCTTTAAAGAGCAACTCTGCACTTCAGCATGTACTTTCATAAATAATGTTTCAACTATTAAAATGAATTAAAAAGAGAATACATTTTTTTTTGCATTTGCACCGGTATTTTCAAGGTTTACAGCATATCTTGGTAATCCTTCTAAAGAGTCTGTATAAAAACATAATTTGCAACCTTCTTGTTAACCTCACAGTGCCTTTGTTTATGATATCATCATAATACTCACTATGACAGCAGACTGTAATGTCACAAACAGCAAGTGTGTGGTTAGCAGGGAACGTTAGATAGATTTTGAAAGACTCAGACTGCATTATCTGCAATATTTAGTAGACCAACCTCAGAGAAACGTAAAAACAAAATAAATAACTAGAAAACAATAATGTTAAAATATAATTAGTGTAAATCAAGTGTTTTTTTAGATTTTTATTGTAATAGAAAGTTACTTTTTAATCAGCATTTTCTTAACTTCTGGGGCTGTACACAACCTTGGGCCACATGCACATTAACTAAAGGTACAGGTTTCATACACAGGTGACTAGATAGGACCCAGCAGTAAGTAAACATACTCAGACACCAGACTTGAGGTTTCAAACTGTTCCAGCAATGAGATATAAATGAAACTAAGGGGCATACTGCTCGGTAGCTCGGTAGGTACTCACAGATTTCAGCCTACCAACGGTCCCCTACATTCTGTATCCACTTCACTGCTGCTGCTCCCCATTGAGAGATCATGGATTGCCTGAAGGCTCCAAACATCCAAATCCAGGTGAAATTATGGCAGGCAACATAGAAGCCCTGGAGCATATATGATCTCTGCCTATTCCATACTTTAGTCTCAGCTACTGTAGGACCTAGTTGGCTCACCACACAATTTAGAAGTGTTATAGTGGTGCACAAGTTGCTGGGGGACTGCAGTAGCTATGAGTCCTGCCTTCTCAACCTCTACTCTGTAAGCCCTCACAGAGCAAAGGATCTGAAGCCATAAGGTAGCACCACCCCATCAGAGGAAGTAAGTTTATACACTTTCTGTTTAATGTCCAGAACAATTCTGTCTTACCTCAGTTACTGCACTGTTATCTTTGTGAGTAAAGTAATTACCCTTGAGGATCTGCATATGGTAGGGTGGCACCCCATGGGGGGGGTCCATGTTGCAACCTACCACCTTGAATGCATGGCTTGGGTGTGTGCCACTTCTAGCACGGCCTTAAGATGTGCTGCAGCATTCTCCAGCTTCTCTCCTGGACTGAAATAAACATTCCCAATGACTCACCAATCACTTGAGCCTGCCTCAGCCACTGAAAATCCCAACCAATCCAGCCAGCAGGGAGTCTCCTGGCTGGCTAGAGTTAACCCTTAGAGGTCCATGATCCTTCTGGGGGGCCAAAATCACCAGGGAGTTATATGTGTGATATGATGAACCCTCTGAGACAGGCTGGGTTTGCCTCCACAATGGTTGCCCTAGAAGCCACAGATCCATTATTAACAGTTAAAAAAATATTGGATTGGGACAGAGACTGCCTCAGTGAAGGCATGGTCAGAGAGAAATGTTGGGTTAAGATGCCAGGGTGTCAGGCCTCTGAGTTGTGGAAATATATCAAGCTACAGTGAGGGGTGACTCAGCTGAAAATATGATGCTTTTATAATGATGCAGCATGAATGATCATTATCAGTTATGGTCAAAGATCATGTTCAAGCTTCAAGAACAATCATCGTGATCATAATTAACAATAATTAAACATCAGCATTAAATGGCTGCCAATAAAAAACACGAAGTTATGGAAATGGTGATTATGATTAATGATGATCTCATATCTGCATGATTTTACATCATTGCCCATGGTCAAGATTACAGTAATAAAAAAAATATATCAATTTATCTTTTCTCTTACTTTTGGAATTTATCTTGTATTTATATATACTTATTGGAATGATCTATGATCTCACTTTACTAGATGCCCACTGTATTCACTTATACTTACTCTGATACCTCACATCTTACTGGAGTTAAAAAGGATCATATTAATTTATAAAGCCCCATTAGGTGGTTCCTTTTATGGTGGTGGTAAATTCCTAAAAAGTACCTAGTTTGTGCTCAAAAGCTTTCCCAATAGTCTGCAAACTAATACTGCCAAAGCAAAATTAATTTAAAAATAGAAATTACCATTGTTTTGGGGCCATAAACTGTGCTTTTGAAATATGCAAAGTAGATATGCAAATGTGTATACTATACCCAACATTGCAAGTACTCTTCCTAATGGGATTAAAAATTGACTTCACATGATTTACATTATAATTGATAATTAATTTATAGTTGCTGATATGTGACATCATATTTTCATAATTGTAACAGAACTTTAAGTATTACTTCTGTGACTTGCAGCCTTATAATACGGAACTAATATAATCATCAATGATCATCATTTGATCTTCCGCAGATCATCAAGAACCATCATGCTGATTTAAGCTTACAAAAATATTTAACAGTCATCAGTTGGTAATTTGAAAATTCATGTTTGATGATGAAATCATGATTTAGATGATCTTAGATCATCATCTCCGTTGATTAACAATGATCAGTCATGACTGACCTTCAAAAACCATGATTGATGACTTACTGATTCGTCTGGGGAGTGGTTTGAGATTGCTCTGTGGAGATCTTTGTATTCCTTCATAGTGGATATTAGGGTGCAGGAAAATGGTATCAATTCTAGTATGGGAGTCATGTGGAGTGGAGTGAAATAAATATTCTTGACCTTGGGGGCAGGTAAGGCACCAGACGTGCTGTAGTTTTAGGAATGTTTGTTCTCCTTTGAGCCATATAACCACTTTGGTTAGAGAGCTGGGCTTAGTAGATGACTGTTCTAGGATGGGGTCTAGAACACTGTTGAAGTTTCCACTTATTATGAATGGTCTCTTTAATTTTACAACCTATAGCATGACCCTTTGGAAAAGTTGTGATCATCCTCATTAGTGAAATACTTATTTATGGGATGACAATCAGTCTATCTGATTCTCCGTTTATCACCTTTTCTTCTTCTGGGCTACCTTTCTTAATGTATCACTCTATCAATGTATTTTATTGTTCAACTGTTTAGTCATTACAAAAAATATTTGAAGACAGAACATAATTTCAGACAAACATATTGACAAAAAAATTACAAAAACAAAGTTTACACATATATTTTAAAAAAACTACTTTCCTTAAAATATCTCACTAAATATTGCACTTAGCCGAAACTTCACTTTATGCTATTAAGCATCATTATTTTCACATGACTGAATTCTTATGCATTTTTTAAATATCCAATTTACATAGTTTGCCATATCTTTGGCAACACACTCAAGTGCTGGGTTCATTAAAATTCTCAGTACCTCATTTTCTGTTATTGAATTTGTTGAAAAATAAGGGGATACCATCCTGTCTCATAGTTCTGCGTATTTTGGACAATATAACCTAATGTGCTCTAGTGTTTCCAACAGTTTTAGACCACACTCAGAATTTATATCCTGAATTTCACTCTTCTCTTTAGCATACAGTTATTGCCTATATTTCGAAGGATATAATTCTAGTCTAAGTTTTGTAAATAAAAATCTCAAATTTTTGTCTGTTATAAAATTTAAATAGGGTTCCAAAATGTGGCTAATTTTATTTGGAGCATACCAATAATGGGCCTTCAATGACCTTATTCTTGCCATATCTTCCTCAAATGAGATTTTGAATAATCAATTTTTTAATTCAATAAGCTTTATTTATTTTTTCTTCTTATTATTATTATAATACAGCCATTGTTAAAGACATGGTAACAACTGGACAGAAAGGAGAAGTACTCCCAATACAGTGTACATATCAATCCAGAGTTACAATAATGAAATAAAGTACAATTTAGAGGTAAACCCCCCTTCCCTCCCTTCCATCTTCCCTCTTTAACCCTCTAAAAGCCTCCCTAACCCACCCCTCATCAAGCATGCTTACATTCAGTCAGCAAAGTATACTTACGTAAAACTTGGTATAGGGTGATCCATTGTAGTTTCCATACAGTAAGTAGGGCATCTAGAGATCCCCATCTGAGCTGATAGACATGTGGTCAGTTATTCATAGTTAGAATGTGCTTCTCTAATTGGAGGGTAAATAACAATTCCTTATGCCATTCCAATACGAACAAATCTGCATTATCCATCCAGTGCCTCATGATAATTAATTTGGCTATTGCTGACATCAAAGCCAAGTGTGCCTTTCTAAGGCTGGGTATACCCTTTGGGAAACAAGCCTCTGGAGTGAAAAAAAAGATTCAAGACCCAAAAAAAGGGTTAAGTATTTGTCTAATGGATTGCCAAAAGGTCTGGACCACTGTACAGGCCCATAACATATGGTATAAGGTTCCAGTAGAATTGACACATCGAGAGCAATTGGGGAGGACAGATGACCCAGTCTGTAAAGTTTAAGTGGTGTAAAATATTAGTTGTGCATAATATTAAAATGCATCAGACGCAGTCTATCTTGTTTAACAAATTTGTATAGAGATTACCATAAATGACTCCAGAGGTCAGGTTCAATATGAAGAGAGAGCACTTGAGACCAGTAGTAACAAACCCCTTGAGGTAAGCCAGTGTCAATGGATTGAATTACTTTATAAATGGCAGACACTGCATGGGGTTCCCTTGTCACCTGCAGGAGTCTGTTAAAAATATCAGTGGACTCTAAATGTATCCCTCCACAACCCAAGTGGGCAGCAATATTGTCCTTGAGCTGTTATACTTGAAAAAAATGCTGCAGGCACTTTGAATAGATGCCTAAAAAGGGTGAAGGGAATTATTTTACCCTCAGCATATACGTCAGAGACCCTCATATTGATTAAAGGAGGCCAAAAGGTCAAAGGAATGGGTTCATGTCCAGTTTTAAAGTGGGGATTTCCCATAACAGGTTGTTCCAGTGAAAAGTGCCAGTTAGTGAGAGATGTAGCTGCAATTGGTATAAAGCCCTAATTGACCAACCCAACGGAGTATTCCGAGGAGGTTTAGAAATTGCTTTGGGCATAGCATATAAGAGGGCAGGGAGGGTACAATGATACTGAGCAGCAAGGAATTTCTCAATATCTAACCACAGGGGAGAGTATGCCTGCAATTCATTAACTGATTTCTCCCTTGACCAATACAACAGCCTGCTGAGGTGGTGGGCACAGTAATAAGAAAAAAAGGAGAGTGCAGATAATCTCCCCTGCCGCTTTGGTGCAGAGAGTTTCATGTAAGAATATCTAACATTCTTACCCTTCCAAAAGAAGGCCATTAGCATTGTTTGCAGTTTAGAGAACCATTTTTTGGGAGAAACAAACCCAACATCCCAAGGGTGTACAGTACATGGGGTAAGACATTCTTCTTGACAGTATTTATTCTTCCCTATAGTGAGAGAGGAAGGCTTCCCCATCTGTCTAAGTCAGCTTTAATGGTACTCGGTAAGTCTGTAAGATTTAATTTAAGCATGGTAGTACTCTCTCTGGTAACTTGAATTCCAAGATAGGCAAGGGATTTAGGTTCCCACATAAAGTTGGTGTTGTCAAGCACTGACTGGGAGGTTTTATTATTCAAGGGAAAAACTTCTGATTTAGACACATTAATCTACAGTGGGAAACTGCAGAAAAATGGTCAATCTCAGCAATGAGAGCTGGGATACCTGTTAAAGGGTGTTGAAGATTCAAAAGAAGATCATCTGCATATGCAGAGAGGGTGTAATGTTGGTCCCCTAGTTTAATTCCCTGGAGTTTTGGTGAGGTTACCAATCTTCGGATAAGGGGTTCTAAATAAAGGTTAAACAATAGTGGGGAAAGAGGGCAACCTTGTCTGGTCTCTCTCCGGAGAGGAAGGTGATCGGACAATATTCCATTCCACCAAATCTGGGCCGATGGGGAGGAGTATGTCAATCTAACCCATCTTAGGAAACTCGAAAGGAGGCTTACATGGGCCAGAGTTGCAAAAAGGAAATCCCAAGAAACCCTATCAAAAGCTTTCTCAGCAACCGGGGATACCAGCACAGCGGGGAGGTCTGAATCCCTAGATGCTGAGAAAATGTACAGCAATTTATGCATATGATCAACTGATGACCTACCCATCATAAAACCAATTTGCTCCCTACCTATAAGATTGGGAAGCAGGGGACCTAGTCTCATGGCAAGTGTCTTGACTAGGATTTTAACATCAGTTTTAATGAATGAAATAGGTCAGCAACTTTCCGGTTATATAGGATCCTTGCCAGGTTTGGGAATAAGACTAATTAATGCATTAAGAAAATTTGGCTCCGACATGCCCTCAGCAAACCAGTAATTAATATACCTCCACTAGAAGAGGGGCACACTCTTGTAGCCAGCTCTTATATAGATTATTAGAGAGACCAGCCAGTCCAGGGGATTAATCTAGTGAAAGCTGTTCAACTGCTGCCATGATTTCCTGTGTACTGATCAAGTTTTCAAGCGAAGCTACTTGATGAGTTGCTAATTTAGGGAGATCAGTAGAATTAAGATAACTGGAGATATCTGCAGCTGTAGGCCTATCCCCTTGGGCCTCAGAATAGAGCTTTTGGTAATAAGACCTTAAAACCTCAGCAATGTGTCTAGGGGATGTAACAAGGTACTCATCCGTATCAGATTTAATACATGGGATAACTTGGGAAACCATAGCTTGCCGAAGCCAAATTGTTAATAGTTTACCTGCCTTCTCCCCTGTATCAAGGTATTTCATTTTGGTACACTTCAATGAGAGCTCTGCTTCTTGGTACATGAGGGTCAAATATTGGGCTTGCAAGTTGTGCAAGTCTGTCCATCTGTGGATTGCTGGTTAAGAGAATGTTCCAGATGATGTACAGCTTGGAGCAATGCTTCCAGCTGAGAACAGAATTTGTGGAATTTTGTGGCCACTAACCTGAGATGCTCCCCCCAAGGGAGCATTTTAGAGTTGCCCAAATCATGTCTATTGTAGTGACTGAGTCCCTGTTGTTAAGTAAAAAATTAGAGAAGAAATTTTTAATATGCTGAAGAGAGTCAGATTTTTGGAGCAACTGGTTATTCAACCTCCAAAGAGCATTTCTTCTAATGCCTGGCCCTAGGAGGTATGCGAGGGGAAACTGGTGAGTGGTCTGATATGACCCTCATATGCATATCTGTATTTATTACATCAGGCAATGAAAAGGAGCTCAAAAGGAGGAAATCAATGCAGGAGAAGGACTTATGCAGGGGTGAAAAAAGGTATACTTGCGTTCTCCATGATTAAGTACTCTCCACACTTCCAAGAGATCAGCACCTGTCAGGAGGTCATGTAGTGCCCTTTGTGAAGGGGATATACCTTGTTTTTGGGAATCAGATCAATCTATATGTGAATAAGGAACAATGTTCCAGTCACCCCCCAAGTATGGTCAAAACAGGTGGGTTAGCAACCACTAGGCCCAGAAGGTGAGTAAAAAAGTGAGGAGACTCACAATTTGGACCATATACCACCCCTAAAATGATTTGCTGCATTTCCAAAATTCCATGTAGGATAATGTACCTACCATCAGGGTCCCAGATTTCTCTTTCAAGCTTAAAAGGTTTTTTTTTCTATTAGTATTGCAACTCCACCACTACACGTAGACTTCCCTGCTCCATATGCTTGTCTCACCCAGGTTTCAGAGAGTAAATTGACTTCTCATCAAAGGTGCGTCTCTTGGAGGCAAGCAATCCCAGTTTGTAACTGATGAAGATGTTTAAGAATAACTTACCTCTTGCATCTGTCCTGTGCACCTTTAACATTCCAACTTACCACCTTATAGGGGCCACTCATCATACTGCTTTATGGAAAAAATGATGGGTAAGTCTGAAATACCCAGTTTAAAATAAAGTCTGAGGTTTATCAAACTGAGCACCAAGAAAAAGTCTATATCAGAAGGTTGAATTAGCACACTTGATTTGTTACCCCCAATACCCATAAAACAGGTAAAAGAAAACTTAATTTCCTGTGTATCTTAAAATCCCACCCTTGTATCAATCAAATCAAAATCCTTGTTATATACAAAGTTCCTCCATCCCCAGTCTGAATCAACTGCATCACTATGCAAACCCTTGCTAGTGATGTCTTTGAGCAGGGAATGAGTTGCATCAAAACCCCCCTGCCTCGCTCCTGCCTTTCCCCTGCTACTTTATTAGCTACTGAGGTATTAGATACATCTAATAGTGTGCAGGCACAACAATGAAGCTGAAGAGCTCAACACAGTTAGGCACTGTCTAATAAAACTGATATGCCACATTAAACCTTTTCTTTCAAGGCATCATAATAAAGTATAAACTGTATCAAAAATTCAATAACAAACATGTGACCCCTGCTTATCCCTGGAAGAGTTTTAAATCAGAACACAGAAAAATGTCCCATGGTTGTTTTAAAGCTCTATCAAATGTGGATAGTACACAGGACCACCAAGAATGTCCAGTAACAGTCTATCAGAATGAGGGATAAGGGATCATACAGTTGTTACCCCGACCCCAGAATTTTGGCAAACAATAGTCCAGAGTCAATTAGAGGCAAACTTAAAGCCATAGTCAGCATCTCACCACCACGCTCATTGAGAATCAGCAACCTGGTAAAACAACACCCGACTAGTCCCTCTCGCTTGGAGAACATTGCTCCAGTTTCTGCACTTGCACATATAGAAAGTAAATGAGCTCATAAGATGGTGTGTTCCAATATAAAATAAAAGCGGTTATAGCAGGAAACATTTCTAGTCATATCAAGCTAGATTTCTGACAAAAACCCTGCCAGCCAAATAAGGTATCTAATATCGGGAAAATAGGCCACTTCTTTGTAACTCGGGTCAGATCCACCCAAAATTAACAAACAGACATATTTGCCAACAAAAGGAGTGTTTCCACATACCCTCAGCAGTCCCTTCATTTAAAGAGATCAGGAAAGAGGCCTTTAAGCTCTTGGGCCGCTTGCTCATGAGATTCAAGGAGACCCAGTGATCACCAGACTTCACCTGAAGCACCACTTGATATTTACTTTGAAATGAGGTTCCCACGGCAATAAGCTTTGATATGATCGGATGCATTTCTTGTTGTTTCACTCATACTGACTGTGGGAGATCTTGGGTGATCCTAATTCTACATCCTTCCCATATGACATCTTATAGGTCATGCACCTTTGCCAATATATGTTGCTTGTCCAGGAAGTTTAGCAATTTAAAAATAAGAGGCCTGGGTGGAGAATTAGGTGGTGGAGGAGGGCGGAGGGCATGATGAGCCCTTTCAATTATGTAGGAGGCTCCATTCAGAGAGGGACCTGCAATCTTTTCACACAGCTTCTGAAGGAAAAGAATAGGTGCTGCTCCCTCTTCCTTTTCAGGTATACCAATAATGAGGAGATTATTTCTCTGACTTCTCCCCTTCAAGTCCTCAATTTTCTCTTGAGTTTTTTACATCTCTGACCAAACTGTGTCACAGTCATCTGTCTTTTATCTTGTCTTTTCTCCAAGGACACAAATTTGGCTTCCGAGTCGCCCACATGGATGATTAGGGAGTGAACTGATGATTTTATTTGCTGCAAGACCTCAGAGATTTTAATTATTTTATCTTGTAGAGGTTGCAGTATCTCCAAGAACCTTTCCTCAGAGAGGGTGCCCACTGCAGAAGTGATTTGCTTGAGCCCGCAGGTTGGTGCTTGGGGCATTTTGCAGCCTTGTCCTTCTCCGGGTTGGTGGTGGTGAATGTCTTGGCAGTGCTTTTTTCATATAGACCTCCATGGTTAAACTAGCTTGCTGAAGTCCCGGATAATCGACAGTTAAAGTAGCGAAGTTTGTGATTCGCTAGTAGGTGAAAATGCTGTACAGGAGAACTAAAATAAGTAGCAGAGGCACAGATCAATGGAGGGCTGCTTCTGCTTCTCAGGCTGCCATCACATGACCCCTTGAATAATCGATTTTTAATTCATGGGATGGACTTAGATGAAATTTTTATACATTTCTGTTGGTCAGTCCATAGATGGTTGAACCCTATTTTATTTAAAGTAGAACCTACTTGCTTTAGCCATTGAAAAGGGGAACCCTGCCCTATCCACTTTGCTTTTCTCCTAAGCATTTGTATGCCAGTCTATTTGAATCCAGATTTGAACATCTGAGCCAGTACTGTAATTTTGTTAAATGTGCCATATATTTAATTTGAACCCTACCTAATTCTGCCCTTGCCACCATTGCCAGGGTGGACCTTGGTAAGCCCAGTATATTTTTATACAATGTATCAAGTGTTTTTTCTAATTTTGTAACATGTTTATCAAGCCATATTTCAATAGCATATAGGGCTATCGGATTAATTTTCATCTCTGCAGCCTGAATTACAGCAGCAACAGTGTTTCTTCCAAATTTGGAGTTAAATGTTAACAATCCATTTTTAGACTGTGTTAATTTGTTCAATACATAAGTTCTTTGTTTATAAAATTGCAATTGCTAGAAACTTGAAGTCGAATATATCTGTAGTCTGTAGTGATCTTAAGAGGTAATTTGTTTATATGCCATTTATACTTGGTTGATCACTTTCCAATTGTCATGATTTGTGTCATGTCTGTGTTTGCTGTCCAATCATTCTCGGTACAGTACATTTGCAAAAGCTTCAATTGTCTACCCATTCCAATGGGTGAAAGTGAGATTAGAGCCAAATCGTTAACATAAATAAGGACTGGAACCAGAATGCCATCTACTGAGGGGGAGTGATTTGAGACAAAAATTAACTTTTCTGGAAAATCATTTATGAAAAGATTAAACAAAGTAGGGGCCAAAATATGACCTTGTTTGACACCTTGGTTAGAATGAAAAGATTCTGTCAAATTACCAGCTAAATCATATCTTCTGTATGTTTTATTATCTGAATAAAGATTTATTATTCTCAATATAGATTGGTTTATCTGTAAATGTTTGCGTTTTTGCCGTAGTTTATTTATATTTACTCTATTGAATGCCCCTTTAAAATCAATAAATGTGATGCATTTTGGTAAATGTTTCTTGACCATGGGGGTTTATGGAATCTATTTCAAGCCCAGTGTAGACTAGTAGTGTTGATCCTCTGAGGTTGAATTGTCTTGATCTGGTGTTTGGTGTCAGTGGACCAAGAAGAAGGAATTTAAATTACTTCAGAAGTGTTGGGTTCCTTATATACATTGTACCGGTTGTTCTTTTTTGTATGTAAAGTATATTTCAGTGTATAATTTCTCTATCAGTTCTTTCGTATGTGAATACTATGTGTCTAATGTATGATTTCTCGTATTACTACTTTGTATGTGTATACCATGTCTAATGTATAATAAAACTTTATTATCTATTTGGTGTGTCTAGTTCTTAAATGTATTGTGTATTACTTGCATCTGTCCTAACGTATAAAGATACCCAGTCAGTGCAAAAAAATGGAGGGTGGGTGGGGCACATGAAGTTCTTACTGCAACCAGCTATACAGTACTGCACACTGACCCAGTTCATGTTAAGTGAAGCACATAGGAAGTTATTAACCTATATTATTATAAGGTAAAGAAATAGCAACCATTCTGATTGGCTACCACGATTCCAAGAGGTAAACATTAACCCACGTTAATCTACTATGTACAGCCTGATCACACAGTGTAGATTTTCATATTATCAGAAAAGTCCCAGGCACTTGTTTAAAATAAAATTTCTTAAATGGCTGGCTGTACACGTTATCCAAGCTCATCATAACGTCTGCCCACAACAGTAACATGTAAACTATGAACAGCAGTTTAAAAAAAAAACAGTATGTTAAACGAACCTAAACACAATCACTGTGATGAGGCGCAGCATACCATATTGCCATAGTGTCCATTAATACCGCAGTAGAAGCTGTCACGTTATGCTGTATTCTTAGCAATTTAGCCCCCAAAAAAAGTGAGTTAAACAAAACTGTGAGCCACAAATCAATGACACATCTTAGGGATAAAAAAGAGAATACCTCCACACACTGCATGAAGCTGCCAATTAGTGTTCTGACTCTTTTTATCTTTTTGGGGGGGTTTCACTCATCAGATGTTTCCGCATCACACAACTGCTTAGTGGTAAAACTGTAAGCCCTTCGATGACCTCAGTTCCCTTGCCTATTAATTCAGTGGTTAATTTAAAAACAGCAGCAGCATGAAGAGAAAAGCCCGGCTCAGTTAAATGCAGCTCTTAATTGTAAGACATCTTTACAGACTTTTTTCAGAAACCTGCTCCGCCAGCCGTCTAGTACATCACGTGACTGACCAAATCACATTTTACAGTTTACAGCTGCATTTATCGGAGCCCGTCCTTTTCTCTGTCTAAATGCTGCTGCTGTTTGTAAATAAATCATTAAATGAATAATGCAAGTGAACTGATGTTGTGGTAGGCCATTTTTGTTTGAGGAGCTGATGGTTTTACTACTAAGGCAGTTGTCCAATTGTGATTTTAAATTGTATACAATACTAGTACAGTATGTACACACTTCCTTGTTTTAGTGAACCTCTACTATTGTGCTACCATACTAAATATCAGGTGTTTGTTTTTAAATAAAACGTGTTTTACTGCGTGTCACCCCCAGATAAGCTCACTGTTATAGAAGTGAGTGCCCATTCCTGTGCAGAGCTGGACGTGTTTACCCTTCTTCCCAGTGCTCAGACACTTTAGCGCAGCAGACAGAATGACAGCATGATTCAAATTGGGCGGAAGGACCATTTAACTGTAAAATGGTCATTTTTGGATGAAATGTGCCACACAAATGAAAAATTTGATAAAAAAAATCCCAGTTATAATAATAGCAATAAGGTAGTTACAGGGGTTAGATTAACAGTCAGTTAATCACTCCCTTGGGGCAATATGGCACTCGGCTGCGCCTCGTGCCACATTACACCCCAAGGGGGTGATTAACAGACTGTTAATCTAACCCCTGTACATACCTTATTGCTTAATCAGCTTTCTGAGAAAGTAAGGCACTTAAAAATAACTAGGAAGTGCTCATTTTTTAAACAGCTGTAATCCAAAGTTCACTAAAATGTGCCAAATCAACTTGGACTTTTCCGAAATTGTATGGGGGCATACCCCCCGGACCCCCCCTAGAAAGGCTTGGGTTTCCATGAATGGACAGAGTTCCTGTACTTCTCTCAAACCACTTTCACCACTGGTGGTATTTCTCTATAATGTGTGTCAGTACAAAACATTGATCTACTGTTGAGTGTTTTTGTCTGAGGCCTGCTTAAAATTTGTTAATTATATTTTTCTCTTGTAACAATTTATTGATTCTGAACAATATTATTCTTGTGAAAATTTTGCTTAAACTGTCCAGGAGACTTATGGGTTTGTGGTTATCTAGTATTTTGGAGTTACCTTTCTTATGAAGTTGTATAATTATATTTTCTTTTCATGACTGGGGGGAATCACGTTAATGTCTATTATTTTGTTAAATAACAATGCTAGTAAACCACACCACCATTCCTGCTCTACCTTGTACAAAAATGGTGGGACATGATCTGGGCCTGGTGCTTTATTTGACTTAGTTACTAAAATAGTTAAAAGACTTCCAATGGGGTAATATTTAAGGATGTGTGCCCATCTTTTAATTGTAACAGAAATGTATTTTGTATACTAGAATCAATTTCATGATAAAACAATTTTTCATAATAAGTGATCCAAATACCTGCTGGATGTATGCAGAAAATATTTTGAGCAAAATTCCCTGTCCCTTTTGCACCTTTAAGCCAAAAGCTTTTAATATTGCCACTTTCTATTATTTCTAACATGGATTTCCATTGATCCTACATATACTTGTTATGTTTCTTTGTTAGTAAAATCTTATATTCTTTTCTCTGTTTGTTCAGATATTGAATATTTTCATTAGATCTATTTGATTATACTGTTTTTATTAATTTATTAAGATTTTTCTTGAATTTTTGGCATTCTTTATCATACCAAGAACTTTGTTGCCTTGTATAGGCAGAATCACATTTGTTATTTCTTGAACTGAGTTATAGATTTCTAATGCTGTTTGTTCCTCTGTAATATTTGCTATTGAGGCAGACTTTAATATTGTACTGACATCCACATCTATCTCCCATGCATATTGCACCTTTTTTGATTTCTAATTTGAATTTCCAGCAGCAATTCTGATTGTATACCCTTATTTTCTTTTGGTAACTCTAAGGCCACCTTTAGGGGGTAATGATCACTTTCTGGACATAGTAAGACTTCAAACTTCACTATATTGTGTATTTTGCCAAGGAAAAATATAAAAATATAAAAATAATCAATTACACTCGCCGTCTTCCCACTTAAAAAAGTAAAATATGTGGTGTTCTCCCCCAGTGAACTACCATTTGGAGTGATTAATCCATGTTTTTCCAAAACATAATATAGAGCTTTCCCCTGAGCATTGGTTGTTCTATCCTGGGTATAGTTTTGCACAATCAAGGTACCTCTCAGCAATCCAATTGTAAATTGTTCCAATCTGGCATTAAAGTCTCCCATCAACATTAAATTTGAATTAAGATACTTGTTAAGTACTGCATCCAGATGTGAGTCCAAATTTGTCCTGAACATATTCAAAAATAATTTTGTATTTGCTGGAGGAAAGTATACATTTATAATTATAGACAGATCTTTGTCCATTTCAATTACCACCATTATTATATTAGAGGAAATAAGTTCTGTTGTCTTAATTCTAATATTTCACTATGCTACCTGAAGGTCAACCTTGTTTAGAATTTTTTTGAGCCTTTGCCTCAAAGGAGGCAAAACTACTTAGATGCAGACCTTCAAGTGCCCCTGTTTCCTGCAGACAAACAACTGAATTAACTGAGAGAAAACTTTCCAGTTTTACATCCATCTATTTTTTTGAAAAACCAGAGATATTCCAGGACATTATTCAATTCCATGCTTGGATTTTTTCAATGGGCATTTCACTCAGTGTAGAATTCCCATCCTGATGTCATTGTTGTCCCTCCTGCATAAGTATATGAAATCTATTGTGGGTGGAAACACTATACACTTGAGTCTGCCTTAGCAGTTGTTCATTAGATGTTTCTTCTGTGGGCCACTCTGTTGTTAACTTTGTTTGCTTTCTGGCTTGTTCATACTCAGCCTGTGAGCATATAAAAATACCCATATCATCTATTTTTGTGGCTGACCTTAATATTAGATGGAATAGAATTTGATCTCTTACAGCAAAAGTTATCTGTCCCTGATTTTTGAATCCTTACTCCCTGCAGGCCCACAGCACTTCCCTTTTTCCCAATTTGAACCAGAGGGCTTCAGTCAGGATATACCAGACTGTTCTCATTAAAGATCTTTCTGTTTCTAATGGAGGTTGTTCTACCCCATGTACCAATAAAATGTAATGTTTTTCCTCATTGGCAATTAAATTTAAATGATATTTTTGCATAGCTAAGGTTAGATCATGTTCCAACAAAAAAAGGCCATTTGTAAAGTTTGTTATATCCTTATTTAGGATTTGCTGTATATTTATGACATATTTAAATTCTATTCCATCCACCTTCTGCTTTGCTTTTTGCTGCCAGGTCCAATTTACAATCTGTTTATCAGAGAGAAGAATCAGTAACTTAATGATTCCCTCTGTATCAGTGCTTGTAAGATGGACAGTATTATTTGTCTCTTGGGGAATTTCTAAAATCACTTCTAAGATTTGAATAGCAGTATCTAGCATGGCCTCTTTATTAAGTTGTTCGAGTGTACCCTTGTGCACACTAACATGGCTTCATTTCCAGTCAGCCATGTACCTGGGTTGCTTCTATGTGTATCCCCATGGTCAAGATGTTCAGCACTGCTTGTATCTGTTCCCTGAGGGGAGTTGTCATTAATCTTTTCCGTACTTTGGTGGGAAACCGGTTTATCAACTGAGTTCTGTTTATCGACATCTGCTTCTATTATGCTGGTTTCTTTCCCTAGTTCTCTGACTTTCCTTCCTACCTTTATGCTTTTTCTTTTTTTTTCCCTTTTTCCTTTTTTGCTTTGCCACTCAAGATATGGGGAGATTGTTGAAATTTTACTTGAAATTTAACTTGTTCCATATTCTGGACTTTAGCTTCCCTTTGTCCCCCGCCCTTTACTTATTTTACCTTTTTCTTTGTATTCTTTCTCCCCCTTACAATAGAGCCCCATTCAGGTAGTAGATAATTTGCTTGTTCTCCAGTATTATTGAGGGGACCTTTAAGCATTGAGTTCCCTTCTGACCCCAGATCCATTTTGACTAGCTCTTTAAATAAATTCCGGTATGAGGGCTTTCTGGTGTGCTAGGTTAGATGTAGATTTTACTGTGGTTACCTCATCCCTTAATATACATAGTTGTTCCAATAAAAGAACATTTACCATACTGTATATGTATCTTTATGGGCGTTAATTAGTATGGGGGTGAAGGGTGTTGGATAATTCACTACCAACTCTGGGTGATATTTCGTCTGATGAACAGATTTTTGGGGCAGGTTTGTCCTTGGACTGGGTTCCTGTGAATCTAAAATAGAATAAACCTCCATAGACAGAGCAGAGTAAATCCAATTTAGTAGTTGATTCTGGAAAAGGTTCCTATTCGAATTCTATTGAATTATGAATTGAAATTTTGTCCCTTAATTTTTTAAGAGTGCTTTCTGGAACATGGCAGGCTCATTTCTGAGTTCATTTCTAAGACTGATGCTGAATCATGTACCAAGTCATGTAATCTTTCACATGACTCATCAGCTTCTTCAATGGGGAGCATATTTACCTTGTCACTATTTATTTTTAAGGTTAAAGCAGTTTTATTTAATTCTTTCTGTAAATTTGGTGTAGGTGTGTGCAAAAACCTGTCTATTATAGCCAGATTCCCTTTGCATGTAAACAAGTTCTTATGGGCTTGAGATTCTATTTCATTTTTTCCCAATTCATACTTCATATCTGAACTGTCCTGGTGTACATGGTTTTTAACAGCTTTGTTTTGGGAAACTTGATTTGTAGTGTTTTTTCTGCCTGCCTTAGTTTTTTTAAGGGTTTATTGTTATTTTTGCCCAACTTTGTTGGCCTCACGCTAGTGTGTTTTCCTGACTTGCTTCTAGTGGCCACTGTCATTTTCACAATTTTTACCTAGAATCTAATATGCAAGCACAGTAGTGAAAAACAGTTAGTAATCAATTAGCAAAACTCTAGACTCTAAGCTTTAAACTATGAGCTATAACTAAAGTGCAGAGTTCTTTGTAAAGTGCATTAATATTCAGAGCATAGCCTTTCTTAGTGGATCAGTATGGTAATCTTCTGAGGCATGAAAGGTAATGGAAGTGTAAAAGTCCTGCCCCACTCACCCTTGTTTTAGTTTTCATGTGCTGCAGCAGTGAGATGAGTTTCCTGTAGTAAGGCGACATCTGGCTGTTGTAAGTATGCCAATAATCTGGTGCTACTAATGGGACTATCCCAGCATTTTATATTCCAGATTTTGACTGAGAGTGATTTATACATTTTGGAAGAAATATAAATTTTATTCAGGCCCTGGTGATGACCGTGCTAATTCAGATATGGATATCATAGGTACAAAATCTGCTGTATAACATCACCAGCTGATTGTAGTCCTCCAATGTCTTGTTTGTTGACTGTAACTATATCTTGTACCCTCCCTGGTCATGCTTGAAAATAGGCAGGTTCTTGACTAACGCACCCACCTGGTCAACAAAACTAATAAATAAATAAAACACCAGTGCATGGACAACAAAACATTATTAAACCAGAATGTAGTGTTACTGACTGCTAGACATTTGGCCCCATGTAAGATATTTAAGCTCTTCCTCCACTGCATGCTGTCCTCTCTCCTGGTCTGGGATAGACTCCCAGATCTGTTTTCTTGTTGTACTCTTTGTGCTATAGGGAATACATGGCACAGTGCCACATCTTTTATCTGCCAACCTCTGAAGATCATAAATTTTGGTGGATAAAAGAGGATGATGGATAATTGAGGGTGTCAGTTGAAGGGGGAGATAATACTTACTGAAAATGGGACAGGATTTCAAACTGGTTGTAAGTGAGGGTTTACGATAAAAGAGGGGAGGATAAAGGAGGAAGCACTGTATATCATTGTCATTTGACCCAGTTGTCTGTAGACTTGTGGACCAGATTTGTATTGGGCAGCATGTCAGTAAGATGCTAGTCATGCAATGGGTCTAATATGCAGCTACCACTACCTATGAGTAGTTAGAGACCAGTGCCCCATGTTTTCTGCTTAAGTGTTTGTTGGCCTTATTATGCTACCTATACTTAATGGATTGTCCTATTACACAACCCATTAAGTATAGTGTAAGCTTCCCCTCAGGATTTGTAGGCATTCTTACAGAAAGGTTTTAAAGAGATTATTAACTTTTATAATTTGTAACTTTTAAACTGCATCAGGCAACATTAAAAAAATCAATTTGGAAAACTGAAGGCTGGCCCGCTGGCACAGCGGTTGGATTTCCGCTTGCGACGCCAGCGACTCTGGTTCAGGAATGGACCCAGGAGCTGGATGGCCAGCCGGGGGGAGGAGGCTTGAGTGTCCCCTGGATGGCTTGCCTTCTCTGGGGGGAGGGAGGACTAAGAGCCTGACTCTTGTCTGACTTCGGGTGGAGACCCAAGGAACAACAAGGTCAAGGCCGCAGATAGGGTTGACATGCTGGACGTCAGTCCTTCAGCGCCTTGATGTTGGGGCATGCAGCACAAGCAAGAACACTGGAAAAATACCTGCAGCACTCCAAGTAGATGGAGCACCAAGGCTCTGATCCCCAATGCCCCTACCGACCCTGGTGACACATCCCAATGAAAGACAGACATGTCAGGGTGTAAGGGCCCCGACCCTGTACCCACCTGGGGGGTACAACCATGGCTCCATGGGGGATGGAAAGCACCAGAGGTCTGGGTAGATGAGCAGGGACTGATCAGGCCAATGGGTGTCTCCTGAAGACAGGGAGTGCAGTGGGGGGAGGTGGGAAAAAAATTGGAAAACTGAGCTCTTATGTCTAGGTGTAAGGGGGAGGTATCACTCACTGAGTTTAATTTGTGGGTGATGTTGCTTGTCCCCTGCACTCTATCCTGATGTGGATAAAGGTATTGGCAGAGTGAGCATATCAAATTAAATATCTACTTCTATTGCAAGCCAAGCAGACTCAGGTTCAGGGATTACTGTGGTTAAGTATGTGCCCCAAGATTCAGGAGGCATCCATGTTCTGGGTCTACCACAATAGTTTGATAAGTTATGCATTCTGCAGGTTCTGTAGCACCACAGGTTCTTAGATCTCAGAGTCAACAGTGCCAGTGACTGGGTGGGACAGTTGTCATGCTTTCTGTGCCTTCACAACTATGGCAGTTCCATCCCCTTTAACAGGAAAAAACAAAAACGGGTTAGACCCCTGACCCATGTGTTGTGCTACTAAGGGTATACTATGCACATACACTATGCAGTAATCAAGATGTAGATGGCAGAGGAGAAACTTTAAGGAAAAAGGCAGAACACAGTGTTCATCTGTCAACACCATGGGTGCCTAATTGTTAGCTATACAGTTAGGTTCTAGACAAGTATTTTTTCACTACACACAAGAGTCAAAACATAGGGGGCACTTACATATCAAGCTACAGAGTCCCACATCAGTTCCCACTCCCTGGTTAGCAAAAGAATAAGAGTCAGTGGAGGGTGAGTTGTGATAGTGCTCTAACAGAAATGCAGTGTAATCATCTAGGTGGACAGGCAATTCAGTTTGGATCTGCTGCTGCTTGGACCACCTAGGTCAGTGGGGGCTCATAGTGCTACCGTCTATCCATCTTCCAGTTGGATTATGGATGCACTGTCTGTAATGGGTGGCTGTCCCTCTACTTCTTGGGTCTCAATATTCTGGTGGTGATTTTGGCCATAGTCCTGCTGCTACTGGTCAATGGAGTACTCTCCTTCCCTTATGGTACTAGAGGTCTGCTAGGTGGCAAGAAGCTGAAGGCATGTGTTGATGCTATGCTGCCTCAGTTGTTGTGGGACATATATTGAGTCAGCAAGTCACTGTGCTGCTTCTACTTGCCTTGTTGCTTTTTCCTACTGTTCATGAGATGCAATTCCTGGTATGTGGAATCATTAACTGCTCTGCTGTTAGGGGTACTTCTATTGCTGTATCCTCAATGTAGGCACCCATCTAAGGTAAGGTCCATATCTTCTGGTAGCAATGATCACTACCTTTTAGGCTTTTAGTTACTGAGGCAAGAATACAGCTCAGGGCATGGATGGGCTGTGAGAGCTGATGCTTTGCCTGGTCAGCAGAAGGTGTGCAGGATTCTATTTCAGAATATTTAAAACCTGTGAGAGCCAGCAATGCATATCCTATCCTTTCTTTCTCTAGTGTCTAATGGATCATGGTGTATTTCCAACATGTTTCAGCAACCTTCTTCAAATAGTCCTAGTCCTGTAATAGTTAGCTCCTCAGACTCTTTCAAACCATGATTACTGTTCTAGAGTCACAAGGAGGAAATCTTCCTTAGTTGTAAACTCCAGGAAGTGTAAAATGACCACCATTGGGTGTTCATTCTGCTGTGGTAGTCACCTCTGTAGCCAGTGGACTCATTATATGTAGAGTGGTTGGTCCAGAGATTGCTAGAGGAGAAACAGGAGAGAAGTGTCTAGTTATTTCACCATATCCTGGCACTTCAACCCTCCAGTATGCCAACTATTTGAATATTGCTGAGACTTATTGCTTCTCAAAGTTTACTGCAGTTGTGGTTCTGTGCATTCTTTAGGGTCCTAATGTGCTGCTTGGTCTCCTTTACACTTTCCGTGACACAATGAATGGTTTGCTCTACCAGACTCACCTTGGACATTAAGAGGACCACATCTTGTAGTAGAATGCTCAGTGCCTTTTTAAGGGTCACTGTATTCAATGAAATTGAAGCTTCTCCTATGACCAAGTTACTGGAGTCATAACTGAGGTAAGGGGAGAGCAACGCCACATGTTCACTCAATGAACTCTTGGTGGAGATCTACTTGGGTGCCAAATGAAAGCTATCTGACAGTTCCAGACCACTATTAGATAACTGACATGTACTTCATAGTGTCCTACACCATTGCATTAATGAGCATCATAAATAAACTGAAGGTATCAGCCTAGCTAAGTTCCTTGATGGCCATCTTGGTTGCTGGTCATGTAACCTCCCAAATAATTCCATTTTAATGAAAATGTCTTACATAACATTAAATATGGAAGATCCCAATATTTAGATTTTGAGGAATTTTGTGTTACTGAATTCTGTTGGTGCCGACTGGGATTTTTTTCCTGGAAACCAGAAAATATATTTAACTTTCAGGCTGTGGCTGTGGTTTAGCAAGGAGCATGTTGCTCTGTCTACCAAACCCCTCCTGTAAAATGGTCTCAGCCCCTTACCCCCATACTTGAAACACAAGCTGCTGCCTTGTGTTTGTTATGCTGCAGGCCATTTTATTTGCTACTGCTGTGTCATATTTTTGTGTGTTATATGTTGAGCGTTATCTATGAAAATTTATACCAGTATCACTTGTTTGCCAGCTCACTGATCACTCCAGTGCGCAATGTATTCCTACCAGAGCCTAACATTTTTTACACTAACTGCCTTACCTGCCACCAGGTCACCGTAGATATCAAAGTTACTCCTGGCTCATTAGGTTCACCTTGATCAGTGAGGGAGGCTTGTATCCATTGATAGAAAGAAATTAGTATGGGCCGGCCAGTCAGTACAGCAGTAACAGTACCACTCATTATGCCAGTGACCTGGGTTTAGGAATGAACCTGAGTCATGGGTGGGACAGTCAGGGGTGGATGGTAGAGCATCCCAGTAGACACTCACTGCCTCAGGGGAAGGAGGACTCCTGGTATTTGCTACAGTATGTCCACCTGAGTGACCAGAGATGGTGGTTTAAGCTAGAGATAGCAATTGAGGGAGGGGGAATTACAGAGTTCTGAAGGTTCTGATGCACACAAAACATTCTGTGTGTGTGAACAAGAATCAGACATGCACCTAGACAAAATTTGTGGGCTGAGGTACATAAAAAGTGAAACCTCCCGACTGCACAATATGCCATCCACCATCAGCTGCAGGTCCTGCACCACCAACAGGGCTCTCCTTCCTGGCCCTACACTCATACTCTACGGGGGGGGGTAGGGTAGCCACCTAGTATTCCTTCCCATGGTGGGGGGGGGGGTTATCCACTGGGGAACCAGGGATCATAAGGTAAGTCCCAGAAATTGCATCTGAAAGGGCTGGGCAGTGCAGCGGACCGATGTGGATCATTCAGAGGCACTGGAGAGATAAAGCACAGTGAATTAAAAAAAAAGAAGACAGCAAGCAAGCAAGCAGCATGATGCATCTACCCAGAGAAAGATTGTAGTGGGCCTGAAGAACCAATGGTATAACCCCTGGGATGATGTACATCCCCACCTACCCACTGTACTCACCTCACTCATGAACTCACACAATAGCTAAATAGTTCTCTATAATCATTCACTTATTTCTAAACAGATGGTAGCAGACAAAGGAATACAAATAGAAATACAGGCTTATCTGGGCAGCAAACCCTAATGGAAGAAAGGGGGTCAGTTAGCAGTATGAGGTTGTTATTTGCAAGACACTGGTCTTCAGTTGCCTTACATAGGCCATGCCTAACAACAGTGTCTTCTCTTCACATGTCTTGTGCAGCCCTGGCCAAACTAAACCTTTTTGGGGGGCTGTATCTAAAAATACACTTCTAGGCACAGATCTCACATGCAGCCTGCCCTTACACCTCTAGTGATCTTGCTCTCCTGTACTAGAGGTGCTGCCTTATTTCTGTTGTACCAGTGTGATTCCCCCTTTAGACTGTCTGGGGAACTCCCTACAAGTTATTGAGTACCCAGCTGCTGAGTCAGTGTAGGTTTTATGGTATTGCATGAGCCAGTGTTGGTGTGCTTTAAATTAAATAGTAGCAATACTCAGTGAATGGAGTTAAACCCCAAACTGAAAGGCCGTGCAATGGCAAACATGGTAAAACTTTGAAATGAGGTATTTGTAACTCCTCAGCTGGCTGACTAAATCCAGTGAAACAGTTTTATAACTAAGAACAGTTTCCCTTATGCAGTGCAAGCCCTGATTTTCTCACAGTTCCTTTGCACAAGGATCTTCCTTAGCAAGAAGGGCTCCACCATCACAGATAACAGTAGTCTTCTCAGGCAGGGGTTCCTTTGGTCTTACACTTTCACTTCCTCTCCTTCAGCCTTGTAATGATCAAACCACATGCTCAAAGAGTAGGTTTGTTTACTTTAATACAGCAGAGCTGAGCACAAAGGAAAAACACTTGCAAGCTTTAGGTGGGCTTTTCCGAACTGAACAGTCGAGCAGTACACGGGGCTTACTCTGTATCAGTGTGTGACCTTGCATTCCATTCTTTAAGCAAAGGTACTAATTAAAGCAACAGTACTAAATTTCCTTACATCTCCTCTTGTAAGCCTAGGATAATAAGCACTATAAGCATTATAATAAACTAGTAACTTACAAAACTAGTAACTAATATTCTAGGCAGTCTCTATTAAGCTTAGCTGGTACATGAATAGTTCGCAACAGTTAACAGTCACTGTGATTCAGTCCTGCAAATATCTTACTGCTTTTAGCACCCAGCCACTCACACGACTCACAACCAGGGGGCTTTCAAGGGCTATCAACTTGCAAGATGTGTCTTGCAATGACTCTGGTGCAGGTATTGTTGTGTTATTTGACAGTGTCTGAAGAAGTACCAGCCTTGGTCAACTTCTCCATTGCTTCTATTGGCACTTTTGTCACTGAATCAGGTACTTGTAGTAGGTCTCTTCTGTTTCTTTGATATTTCTTGTCATCAACCTCGGCAACGAATGATCGGGGATTCTTGGCAGGTGTGACAACCACAGCGGGTATCCACTCCTTTTCCTTTATTCTCATCAGTAGCAGCTGTACAGAAGACAGGCCGGGAAGTAGTTTTGTGTGTCGGTCATAGTAGAACTTTTGCTTTTCTTGCTTCTGTTTGAGATTGGCTCAGATAACCTTGGCTATAAGTTTTGGTTTGATCAGGGCTGACCTAGTGGGCATCAGAGTCCTCATTCTCCTGCCCATGAGCAACTGAGCAGGAGAACCCAAGCTCTCTATCGGGGTGTTCCTCAGGTCCAGTAAGGATAGGTACAGGTCCCTATGATCACTCTTGGCCTTCTTGGGGAACCTTTTAATAGTTTGAATGGCACGTTCCAACATTCCATTACTTTTATTTATTTATTTAAAGATTTGGACATTACCTTTGAGCAAAAACTCTTTTACAATGGTTCCACATCAGGTGCAACAAAGTGTGAACAACTGAGAAAAATAAAACCAAGGAGGATGGAGGATTACTTTGCAGGTAACTTGGCAATGAGGTGATGTGCTCAAATTTATAGCTTTTAGTTAAGCTTGCAAATTCCGTACACAAAAATTGTGGTCCATTGTCTGTAATAAGGACTGTTGGTATGCCACATCTTGCATACTGTGATTTCATGTGGTTTATAACTGTTTCACTGGTCATCTTTGGTAGCTGTGATATCTCTATGAACTTAGAGTAGTAGTCCACCACTACTAAGTAGTTTTCCTTTTCAAACTCAAATATAGCTCTGACCTTCTGCCATGCCTGTCAGGAATTTCATGTCACTGCATTGGTTTCTTTGGTTTAAGAAAGAATTAACTATCTGCAGGGCTGCAGAACTCAGTAAAACTCAGCTATAGATTATAACTGACACAGCCCCAGAGGAACAGTGTATGCATGCTGCATCTTTCAGACAAGAAAATAACAGCCAAGACACATATCATAGCAAGGGCAGCACAGCTGCTACTGGTAATAAATCCAGATGTGAGAAGTGTGGCAGAGTGAATGAATCCAAGAAGTGCTCAGCCTTTAGACGACTGTGCAGAAAATGCAACCAAAGAAATTATTTTGCAAAGATGTGTTGTGTAGCAGGGAGTACTACTGTGCTTGTGATCAATGAAGGCTCAATCAGTGAGACGGAGAGTGAGAGTACCTTCTGTATAGACACCCTGACTTCAGGCATAGCCCACACCAAGTGGAATGTGCTCTTAACCATTAATGGCCAAGATGTGAACTTTACATTGGACACAGGGGCACGATGCACTGTATTGGCACTGAATCTTTATAAACAGCTGTCTAAAGAAGCAGTTCAGCGGTCAAGGGCAAGACTTAGGACACAAGTTGGATGTACATGGTAAAGCAATTTTACCAGCATGTTTTAAAAATAAGTATCACTTAATCACCTTCCAGGTGGTGGATGCTCAGTATGCCATTGTCCCAATAATTAACGAGAATTCACTTGCTAGCTTGCCCACCATCCAGCTACTTGCCAACACCATCCTCCACCAACCCTGTTCCCCCATCCCTTCTTCTTTGTTTCCCCTTTTTCTTTTCTTTGCACATTCATCACTAACATCAACTTCTGTTACCCCACCCCAACCTTCTGCCAACTACCTTTAATAACACCTTGAACTTCATGACAAGCGCTTAATCTTTCTCTTCTGCCTTTGACTTGTCTAGTAGAATCATAAATTAAAAATTACCAAACAGACTGTATGTTGCCCTTTAGTTAGATACTTCCTATGTATTTGCTCGTTAGGTCCTTCCTATGTATTAGCTTGTATTCTGGTCTATTATTCTTGCTCCCTGTATCCATTCACATTGTACTTCTGTATTCTGTGTGCTAACTTATATGACTATCAGATGCATATACGCATATATGTATTGTTACTATCTTGTCATACCAGGACCTCCTTGTGAGTCTGCTCAATTGATCTAATCCTGTAATAAAATTGAATTGAAGTGAATTAACACCAGTCCTAGGGCTTCAGACCTGCTTAGAAATGAAGCTAGTGAAGAAAACATTCTCTGTAACCACTAGTGACATGCCAGTAGACAGCACTGAAGATATACTGTAACAGTTTTCAGATGTTTTTGAAGAGTTAGGGTGCCTAGAAAGGGAGCACCACATCATGACTGACATGTCTGTATGCCCTGTAATTCACTGACCCAGGAAGCTTCTATTCACACTGAAAGACAAAGTACAAGCAGAGTTACAAAAAATGGAGAAACGGGGGGTGACTGAAAAGGTTGAAAAACCTACAAGCTGGGTCAACTCTATGGTTGTTATAGAGAAGCCCAACAAAGTGTGAATTTGCATTGACCCTCACAACCTGAATAAAGCAATCAATGGGAACACTATCCCATGAAGGCAGTAGAGGAGGTTACTACAAAGCTCGCAGGAGCAAAGGTTTTCCTAGTGCTTGATGCAGGGCATGCATTTTGACAAATCAAACTAGATGAACCCAGTTCCAAACTAATGACCTTCAACGCACCATGTGGGCACTACAAGTTCAAGCGTATGCCATTTGGCATTTGCTCAGCAATGGAAGTGTTTCAATGAACAATTTTGCAGATGTTTGAAGGCCTAGAAGGTACTGAGGTCATAATGGGTGATATTCTTATTTGGGGTGCAGACACGAAAGAACATAACGATTGACTTTGATGAGTACTAAATACAACCCAGAAACAACACTTAACCCTAAGCTTAACAAAGTCTAAGATAGGTCTGAGTGAAGTTCCATGCATTGGGCACAAGCTGAGCAAAGATGGACTTACAGCCGATCAAGAAAATATTAAAGCAATTGTAGACATGCCCACCCTGCACAGTAAAACGGACTTGCAAAGATTCATGGGCATGGTGGATTACTTGACAAAATTCATCCTGAACCTGTCCATGATGAACAAGCCTTTGCGAGAACTACTTGAAAAGGATATTGCTTGGCACTAGGAAACCCACCACGAGGAAGCATTTCAGCAGTTAAACAGGTATCACTAATCCACCTGTGTTGGCATACTATGACTTATGTAAACCCATAACACTCTCAGTAGATGCATCTTTAAAAGGCCTGGGAGCCTGCCTCTTACAAGAAGGCTAGCCAGTTGCATTTGCATCCCACTGTTGACACCATGTAATGATCAAACAACATGCTCAAAGGATAGGTTTGTTTAATACAGTGGAGTTGCGCATAAAGGAAAAACACTTGCAAGCTTCAGGCAGGCTTTTCCCAACAGAACAGTCAAGCAGTACACAGGGCTTTCTTTGTATCAGTGTGTGACCTTGCATGCCATTCATTAAGTGACAGTACTACTTAAAGGAACATTACTATATTTCCTTACAAGCCTTTCACCACTTTGTCAACTCTGGTGATGCAAGATAAAGGTACAGCTATCCTCCAGTTGATCAGACTATAGACAAATCCACACTGATCTTCACATCTTTGCTTCCTGGCTCTCTGGGCAGTAACAACCTGGTACTGGGCTATGATACCTGCTGGTTGGTCATATCACAGGCACCAGTTCATCATTTTCTCTCTCTGATCAAGTGATGTTCAGCTTTACTGTCATGCTGATGAACACAAGAATGTCTCCCTTTTTATTAACAGTGTGGGTCTGCCTGCTGTAAAAATTTTTCCAAGGTAGACACACCATCTGAAACACATACAAATGGAAGAGAGAAAGAAATAAGTCTCTCAGTTGTGACTTGAACCTATAAATGTGCACACCACACTCTTGTGACTGAAAATGTAATTATCTGTACAGTATGAGGGTGTGCATTGGAGAAAGAGTAATGTGCTCTGGGATGGTCCAGTTTCCAGTTGCCTTGGTGGCGCAGCTGGTAGGGCAACTGGAACAGTATTCTGAGTGTCCTGGGTCCATGTCCCAGCTGAGGGACTTATTTCTTTCTCTCTTCAGTTTGTAAGAAACAGAGAAACATAGAAAAATGATGGCAGAAGGGGACCAAGGGTCTATCAAGTCTGATCAAGAGTTTCCAAGACTTTCTACAGGTCCTGGGACTTAGCCCCCCATGACTCTGTCTCACACCAGCTTGAATACTGTCATGTTCCTTGCTTCCACCACCTCTGTAGGCAGCCTATTCCAAGGATCCACAACTCTCTGTAAAGTAGTACTTCCTTTGATCCTTCTTGAAGCTCTCCCCCTGTTTCCATTTGTGACCTCTCATAGTTAAGTGTTGTGGACCCTACTGAAGGATTCTGAGTATGGTACTTTATTTATGCCTTTCAGGAACTTGAAGGTCGCGATCATATCCCTACCCCCTTCCTCCTTGTCTTGAGAGATTACATATCTAGTCCTTTCAGGTGCTGCTCATTCAGGAACCTCTGGGGGCCCTGTATCATCTTGGTCACCCTTCTCTGCACAACTTCCAGCCTATTCCTGTCTTGGCACGGGGCTCATATTGCTGCTGACAATAATAGCATGGCAATCAATGCCACAAGCAAAATGGTGTGCACTGAAATAAGGTCAGTAAAAATATCAACCATAACATAAACAGAGCATGTCACGCAAAATAATGGGACTCTCTTTGTTTTGTGGGGTGCTTCGTTCCCCTCACCCCCTCACCCCCCCACTCCCTGAGACTTAAAATAACTAATTCCAAAGGGGTGTGGACTTCAGGGAAGGGGAGAAACTCAGGAGGGGGGAAAACTTACATTTTCTTAAACTAAAAGACAAACAAAAACTTTGCAATACCCGGAGGGAACCAAACTGTGGTCCCAGGTCTTCAACCCTGCTGTGTGCTGGTGCCTTAGTCACTCTATCATGGGAGCAACTCAACCAGGCACCACACACATGGCAACTTCATCCCTTCTGTGTAACAATGCAGAGTGACAGGGGTAGCAGTAATTCCCTACCGCTATTATACCCTTTTTGCTCTAAATGCTTTCGGACTTTCCATAGCGCGGTTATTGCAGCACTATTCTTTAAGTGCTATATTGACCTGATACTACTGTCTTGGGTATCATGTAATAATAGTGACCCAAAATGAGTGAGTACAAAAATAGCTACTCATTTTGGGTGCTATTATTTCTGGGCTACCCTGCAAAATAATGAGTGTATGGGAAAGCGACTACAGGGAAGGGCAAACAGAAGGGGGGAATAGTGATGGGAAGGGGAGGGACAGGGAAGGGGTTGTCAGGCACTGGAGTACATGCTGCTACAGAGCTAGCCATGTGGCATGGTGGTGTGAGTGGCTAGCTCTGGCATAGCAGGTACTGGTTCAGGACCGGGAGCATGTTACATTTTGCCGCAGCCGCAAGCTGCGGCACTTAATTTTTGCTGACAGCTGGATTTTGCCCCTTCCCTGACATGCACCCCCTGGAGTTGAGAATCCTAATTCATCGAGGTGCGGGGGGCAAAGCAGGGGGCACAGCCCCCCCCCACAAAAACACTTTTTTTAACCTCTGGATGTCAGGTCACCTTAAAGTATATATACTGTATTGCCGATTTGCTTTTCAGCCCTATACACTCACCATAATAGTGATCACTGTTTTGCTATTGCTATTATGACATGGAACCCTGTCCTACACATACTTTCATGCACTAATTTAGCAATCACCCCATGCCACTCAGTAACTTGTATTCCCAGTGACTCACTCAATTCTCCTTCAGGCTGCTAACTATTCCATTGATTACTCCCAGTTCCAGTCCTCTCTCAATTCATATTCCTGGCCACTCATACACCAATCTCTTGGCCACTCACACACTAGACCTCCTGGTCACTCAGTGTCCAGCAGTTCTGGCCCCTCTGTATTCAGCCTCCCATGGGCTCACATACTCATTCTGCAGGCCACTTCCTATCACTGTACATCATGAACAATTCCTGCTTGTTGATGAAATCCTCCCAGTGGCTCAATATAGCCAATCACCTGCAGAACTGTATGAGTATGCCACTCATTCTCCCCTGTTGATCTTCTTGCCAGCCTGCCAGTTTGACTTTTTGATTCTTTTGTTATATTGATTGTATCAATAAAAATAGAATAAATAAATAAAAATGTGGAAGCTTTATGACTATGAGATCAGCGTGTGTGTGTGTGTGTGTGTGTGTGTGTGTGTGTGTGAGTAGGGGGTATGCAATAGCAGCTATTAAAGGAAGTCATCACACTTGCATTATCATAAATGTAAAACATGCTGCATAAGCTGAACACTTATTTATATATAAATGTACATAATGTTAGAATAAGTTAACAATAAGACAAATGCAGTTAGGGAGTAATTTTTAAGCATATTCTAAACAATACATTAATAAATCAATTTTTTGAAAAATAATTTCATAGTATTTGTGTTTTTAAAAAGTCAAACTCATTTTATAAGAGCAATATGACATGAATGGGTGTTAGTAGTACTGAGATACCCATACACTCGAAGGCTAAAGGCACTTGGCCTGCAGCCTCATACCTCACTACACCCCTGGGTGTGTGGCTATCTCAGTACTACCAACAGCCAGCCATGTCTTTCTGCTAACTTCTTTAGTCAACAAAGTGCTACTTGCAGCAATGCATTTTAATTAAAATGCCAGAAAAGAGCAAGCCACTACTGCATCTGGTGATAAATGTTACACAATGCTTCACCACAAATAAAAGAACTGAGGGTACATAGTTCATCATGTGCCTGTGCCTGAAAATTTTGGTATGAAATATATAATTAATTTATAGTAACAAATGTCTGTTTATCCTGTAGTTTATAGAAATTTATTTATTTCTATTGTGTCGCTGACTATCTCATTCACACATTAATGAACTGGCTATTACACCCCAATAGTTTGTCGCCACTGACAGTGTCTGTTAATTTAAAGTGGGTAGTCCACAAACAGCAACACACCTTGTTAGTCAAAGTTTCCAAACAGTCTTGGCAGCAACACTGGACAGGTTGTCTGAACAGCCACAACAAAGTTTCTTTATTTGCCATTTTAATTAACTATGGTTGTATTTTGTTGCTTTGTACTATCTTAGTATGCAACCACACAGAGCATACTTCAGCCCCAGTACACATAATGTATACAGCCACAACAGGTGGAGGTCTCTTGTTAGCACCAAAGCATGGGTACAGCCTGTGGTCAGTGGGGGAGTCGGTGAGCCACAGTACCGTAAGGCAGGAGCGGCTTAATGTGATTCATGTTATGTGCATCTTTGACTCCTGCTGTTAATTTAATGGAAAAATGGCTCTCAATTGCTCCATGATATACTGCATGCATAACCACTACCATGAATGGCTTACACACAGACAAAGACACAGTAGGTTTTTGTCTCAGGGTTGGCAGAGGACTGCCTTGCCATGCCTGGCCATGCTGCAGGTGCAATTCATTGTGCTCTGAACTTCCATCACGGTTAATGTTGACTACCCAGTGGAGTATGCAGGGATGGGATCGATGAGCCATGTATAAGCAGACCAGCTTGTAAAGAGCTACATGTGACCAAAACATTTTGTTATTATGTTCAGCTACTGTCCAATATTGTACATTGCCATAACACACTGTTATGTATATAGAGTATAATATATTTCTTTCCTATCCATTTGGGTACATTCAGGATGTTGTGGATGAAGTGGTAAAAACCAGTGGAAGCTATGAGGAAGGTGATTCATACACAGAAGCCCTGAACAGTAAACAATTGTCATTGTCTTCTTCGTTTGAGCATCTTGAAAAATTGCAGGCTGTTCCTAGTCATGTGTCATGCTTTAACTGTTAGATACAAGTTCAGTACATTGATGTAATATTTGGACAGTGATGGACCATTTGGGCTTACTTTCCAATAAAATAATTGAAACTTTTAGAATAACAGTATGAAACATTTTATTTTCTAAACCAGAAACATCGTCATGACAAAACATTTTATTTTCTAAACCAGAAACATCATCATGACAAATGTGGCACCAGGTAATGCACTTTGAATTACATTATTAATATTGTTAATGAGTTTTGTGACACTTCATCATAGGATGTGTTAATCTACACTTGCATGAATTAATGAAAGCAAGATAGGGACTCCATCACCTGTATAATTTTTAGATTGACAATCCTTTGGTGTGGAATTCAATGTGATCTACTTTGGGTCAGGCAACATTATGTGCTGGTGAATAAACCAAACCATCAAAACACACTACAAAGCAAGGTATATCAAAATTCAATATAATAAACAATAGTGCTATTGTAGTCAAATGGATCATAGGTGGAACAATGTCAAATGGTTTTTAGAGCAAAAAGTAGGTTACATTGATTGCTTGTCTATGTATTGAAACATGCTTATTTAAATTATGCATTTGGTTAGATGAGATCATCATTTTTAAAGCCAAACCATGTTTATATAACTCATCTTTAAATGTTTGACTAACATGGAAACAATAGTTGTTATTAACAGTTGTTAATTGTTATTTTCATTGATTAACTGGACAATGGTGTATGTCTCTTCAAGAAGTTTTTTCAAAGAGAATGCTGGTGTGCTGAAGAGCTGTTCATGGAGTTTGTCACATGAGAAACATAGAAACGTCTGCAGATAAGGACTATACAGCCCACCTAGTCTGCCCATTTCCCTACTCAGTGTTGACAGCCCAGATCCTATTTGATGTGTGGCATGCCTTCTCTGACCATCTCCAGGTCACCCATATGTCTATCCCATGCACTCTTGAACCCCCTTATGGTTTTAGCCCTCACCACCTCCATTGGAAGGTTGTTTCACAGATCCAACATCCTTTCTGCAAAAAAGTGCTTCCTGACATTCCCCCCTGAGCCAGTGATTCATGCACAGTGGATGCCTTCTACTCAAAGTAAAATAGACATATCTGATTTTTTTAGGGCAGTGGTACATTATTAGTTACACTAATAATAAAAGCAACTAAAGAGCTCCTTCTCAATGCAAACCACTTTTTAACTGGGCAGTAAGGCCATGACACTGCCAAAAAGAGGCAGGGCAGCTGTACTGCAGTTGCCCACCCCTCATCACTTGTAAGAATAATAGGTTCCATCCCTGGTGTACATTGGAGCCCCACCACCCCATCACCCATCCACATACCTAAACTCATTCCATGGTGATCTACTATAATCACCCACACCCCAATTGCTTCTGTGAGCTTATCTGAATCAATTGTCCATTTCACAAGTGTTAATGTGCCCTGGTGTCCATTTGTTTCCACACCCCCATGCCCCCAATAGCCCGTACTGCATGTGTAAAGTGGCCTTGGCGATTGGGGGGGGGCAGGGCTAGCCATTGGACATCAGGGTATAGTAACACTTGTGAAATGTGAAATCAGGGGGTGGGTTGGGGGGATTGGGTGTTACAGTATACCACCAAGGAATGAGTTTAGAAACCCCTTGATGAAGACTAGGATTGGTTGATGCGCTGGGGTGCACTGGCCAGAGGTAGCAGGCAGGTTGTGGACCTGACTGTTGCAGTTTGTCTGTGATATTTGTGTGACTCCATTGCCTTTTGCACATATGAACATGTATGAACTTTTGAAATAATAAATCTTTAGACAGCATTACAATTTGGGGCATTCTGAATTTCTCTCAACACTTCAGTAGTAGGTCACAGTATACTACCAGGGACTGAGTTTAGATACACTCACTGAAGCAATTAGGGGGCACAGTAGCCCACCATGGAATTACTATAGCTATGTGAATGGATGAATAGGGGCAAGTACCAAGAGACCATCAAGGCCCTCATTTTAGGCCTGTCAGTGGCACTTATGGGCTGCTGTGCTCCATGTAAAGTAAGCTAGAATGAAAAGTAAAACCATCGGGCTATTTTATGTCCTGTGGAAAGCTACAAATGGGCAAGAGTTGCATGCCCCAAAGGTGACAATTTGCACAGTACAAAACATGTTTGTAATGTCATGCTATCAACACCCAACTTCACAAAGCAAAGGTCTGTATTAACAAAACAAAATATTAAAACAAATTATCTTTTATATACTGTCAGAAGTTAATTTTTCATCAAGTTCAGGGTATTTAAATCCACAATATCTGGCGGAGGGAAAGACAGAATGTATTCTTGACACAGCACAAGATTGTATGGGTACCTATACATGTTTTCCCAGGTATCCCTGGTATCTCTACACAAACTAACAGTATGCTGTGTAATGGTAATGCCTGCAGTACAAAACATAACGTGTTAATTATGGTCATGCTAATAATTATATGACTCAGTGTATTTGGTATACTAAAAACAGATAAATGTATATTACATGGTTTTACTCAACAATGCAGTGCAGTCAACAACACATTACATATGTACTGTATGTTAATACCTTCACCAAGAACACAGTTAGGAGTGATCTCACATGGATTTTTAGAGCAAGAGAGTCATGAACTGAAGGTGAACATTTTGGATACCCTAAGAACGTAAGTGATAACACTCTTACAACATCAAGAGTAGTCTTGGTAGTAGTAGTATTAGTATGTTATCAATGTAACTCAAGCAATAATATGTAAATTATAGCAAAAATGTTTCCTAAACATATACATTTCAAGGGCAGCCTGATATTTCAAGCCTGATATGCATCGCTAGCACTACTGCTGATGGCGTCAGCAACCCAGGGTTGGGAACAAGCCTGGTTGCTTGATGGCCAGCCGGTGGAGGATGGTTGACAGTCCCACTGACACTCGCCTCCTAGAGAGGGGAGAAGGATCACAGTCTCCATCATAATACTGTTACCTGGGTGACCACAGGTGGCAGTGCAGGCAGGATTCAGAGCACAGGGAGAGAAGCATTGTGTCTGTGATGTCTCAGTGTCAAAAACACCATCTACATGATGCTCAGTGGGTGGGTGGAAAAGGCAGAAAATCCACTCACAGTAGGATGCTGTCTGACCCCCTGTCACAGGTCCAACACCACTGACAGATGCTGCCACTCACAAACTGACATTGTAACTCTGTCCTGGGGTAAGCAGTGGCCCACTGGTAGCTCTTCCCATGGAAGTGTAATCCACAGGGGTGCAAGGAGTGAGCTAGGTTCTGGGGATCATGATTAACAGGGCTGTTAAAATGTCAGATGGGAAGGATAACAATAAAGAAGAAGACATTTTTTTGCAGTTAGTGCTATTTCTGTGGAGCACAAGCCACCCTTTGGATGATGGCCAACCCAGACCCACTCTTCCATCTTCCTCCAGGACTTTGCTTTGCACAAGAGCAGTGTGGTCTGCATGCTCAACGAGGTGCTGGGCCACTAGATGGCAGGGGTCACTGGCAGCTTGGGCATCCGTTTTTTTTCTTTTCTCCCTGGAAAGGTGGTGTGCAGTGCTGCTGAGATGTCCCCATGCATGCTTCCATACCTGGTGTGTAGGCAGTTGCTACTATCTTCCCTTATGCCATCATCTCCAGCTTGCCTCACCCCCAGCATATGGAAAGGGTTAGACAACTGCCAAGCACTGTAACCATCCTACCCAGGACAGAAGATCAGTCCTCTGGACACTCAATCCTCTCCCTCCTTAGCTGACACCCAATGATCCGAGTTTGCATTCAAACACGGATCACCGGTGTGGTACAAAATGTGATGTCCAGTTCCTTGACTCTTAACACCAGAGGGATGGCCTTAGCAAGAATAAAATGGTGTGTAACGTGTAAGTGATAAACAACCTGAAAAGATTCATGATATAATACACTTACTCATGTGTTGGTGGGCCTTGAATTGCACCATGGTACTAGCAAAAAGTGAAATAATCAGTTGGCAATACACAATGGTCTAGGCAAACTGTTGGAAATCCTGGGTGTGTCGTGATGCAGTCATTGTCTTTGACATGATTCAAAACTTCAGGGATTTCATGGCAGCAGACAAATTCCAACACAATTTCCATTGGTTCACATTTTTGGTATGTGCACCTGTGAATGAACAGTAACAAGAAATGTCAGTTATTGCGACATTATCATATCTATTATATATATATATATATATATATCTATATATATATATATATATATAGTATATATATATATATATATATATACTATATATATATATATAGAGAGAGAGATAGATATCTAGATATATATATATATATATATATATATATAGTACTGGCACGGTAGCACCAGTATAGTTAGGGTTGAGTAAGCACTTTTATGTTAAACTTCAAATTATGCACCTTAATAACTTTGTCACCATAATACAGATTTGCCTGAAATTGTGCATGCACAGCCTGGTACCATAGAGCTCTGGATCTGGCAAGTTGTGTAATGGTTGAATGCACAGTTATGGAGCTGCAGAATGCCAAAAAATGCAAAAAAACTGACTTTTTGTGCATTTCTTTGCTTGTTCCCACAGCTCACATGATTTATCTGTCTGGTCTGAAATCTTCAGGGAAGATGCTGTTTGGGTCACTGATGTGCCTTTCAAAGATTTGGTGAAAAAAATATTAAACAGTTCAAAAGTTATTCAAAAAACAAATTTTCAGTTATAGTCAATAGAAAAAAATTCTATGTGTCTCACAAAAGCTGCACCCAGTGCATTTTCCTTTCACAAAGGGCCCTTTTACTTTCATGTGGTGGCCATCTTGTTTCAGTTAGCGAGAGAGGAAAATGCCTGGCATTTAAATTTGAGACTCCTTAGGTAAACACTGACTGCTGGGTTTACCAAGTTGGGTCTTGAGGATGCCAGCCCTATCTTTTTTGGGGGGTAAAACCCCCCAGAAATGCCATTTTTAAAATTGGCACCCCAGTACTTTCACAAATAGAGAAAGAAATGGCCTCAACACTTTTGCAAACATGAAAGTGTTGTGCTGTTTTTGTGAAACTTTCACAATTTGAGAAAGTACTTTACCCAAAAACTGCAAATCTTTGCTATCCCCCTGTAACAAAACAGTTGGGGCTTTTGGGCTGAAATTTGCAGGGTGGTAAGCTCTGGTCCCATAGATGTGCGTTTTGGCTTTTTGGTGCCAAAACATTCAATGGGCCCAAAGTTACAGTGTTCCAAAGTTGAGAAATGTCCCATAGGATAACACTGTGGCTTCTGTGATGCCTTTCAGCACCTGTATCTCAAAAACGAAGCAAGATACAGAGTTTTTGCTACCTGCAGGTTTAGATCACTTTCAAGTTATCTAATCTATATAAACAAGTTTGGCAATCATAGATTACATCAGCAGTGGACTTTTTTTCCTACTTGCTATGGTTACAGAGATATTGGTAAATTAGTGTCACAAGGGTTCAAAGGGTGCCTTTTCAGCTCATTTCGGTGCCCATATCTTGTAAACCATGCAAGATGCAGATGAGGTCAAAGTATCTCACATGGAGGATGTGCTGCCATGATTACAATGACACTTGAATTTTTTTCGTAGCTGCTACAGTTGCTTAGATATTGGCAAATTAGTGTTGCAAGTGTTCATTGCCCTATAGGGCTGCTGTATGGCTCTGTTGTTATGTGTAAGTGGGAGCGCAGGGCCCCGAGGGCCCACATTCCCACATACATATACCATTACACAAAAAATGGGCAATGTGAAGGAAGCGCAGGGCCTGGAGGGCCCGTGCTCCTGCTAACACATACCAGTTACCAGTTACATTACACTTTCTCAAAAAGAAGGTCCAGAAACAAATGATTTGATACCTTTTATTGGACCAACATGGATGTTACAGGAAAGAACAAAGTGCTTTAGCTTTCGAACCAACCAGGTCCTTCTTCAGAAGCTTTGTGGCAGTTTTTTCAGATATCCCATATTATTAACACCAGATTATATAGAAAAAGCAGAAATAATTCTCATTGGTTTAACATATACATTTAAAACATAATAGAAGATTACGTCAAAAAGAAGGGAAATTCATTACAAAAAAACCTCCATTAATGTATCAGTTAGGGTTCATAGCACAGCAATAAAGGAATGGAAATGTGTTGTTAGGGTTACACCTCTACCACCACACCCCTACCATCACCCTCCACACACCAACAGACATCGGCATGTGCATTGGGGCCATCGGGCCTAATTCTCACCCCATTCTCCTATACTGCACCACCTCAGTTTATTTACACATGGAATAGGGTAATAGTTAGGTCAATGGCCCCAAGGCACACCCCGATGCCTGTTGGTGTGTGGAGGGTGGGGGGTAGAGGTGGGGTGGTAGGGGTGTAACCTTAATATCACATTTCCATACTTTTTCCACTTTGCTATGAACCCTAACCGATGCATTAATAGAGTTTTTTGTAATGAATATGTAATATATATTGCATATTGCATATCACGTCTATTGGCGGATCACCTTCAAGGTTGGATTACTGACCTATAAAGCCCTACATGGGTGGGGACTGTGTTATTTGCAAGATCATTTCCACCCCTACTGTCTCCTCCACTCACTACATTCCTCCAATGGGGGATTACTAGAGCTTCCCAGGGTTCAATTGATGACCTCTGGGGCTCACTGTTTTGCATTTGCAACTCCGACCATGTGGAAATCTAGACTTCATCAGATTACAGAGTACCTGACCATCGAGTGTTTCAAATCTGCCCTGGAAACCTATTTGTCTACTTTAGTGTTTCCTGATGCTAATATTGGCTAGCCTATTGTTATTTTTTTTATCCTATTTTAGGATTAATGTTTTAGGATTTTATATATGCTAATTTTACTGTTTTATTGTATTATCGTGTACAGTTCTATGGTCTTATGGAATAGCGCTTGATAAATAAAGCATTAAATGATTGATATCTTATATGGACAAAACAGGCCAAGTTGGCATACAGTAACACAACATTAGTGTCAATTCATGAAGTACTTGTCAGGCATAAGTGGAGTCATCAAACATGCTGTGGTTCTTCAAGCATCCATGTCATAGATGCAGTGGTACAGTGTATCCAGTCATGATGCAACAAAGTAAATTGCATTAAATGACATGTCACAAAAATGGAATGACATAAGGGGCTTGATTTTCAAATATGGAAATTTTACACAAGGTGCCTGTGCCAAAAGGAATTGATGCAAGTGGCACCTTGCACCAAATGTTGTGGCAATTCTGATTTTCTAAGACAGGCTGCATCAAAATAGGGATGCCTTGCACCAACCCCCCCCCCACACCATCCTTGTGCCAGAAGAGGTAGTGAGCCAGGACATAAGGGGGCACGCACCACGGCGGATCTGCAGCATCGATCAATTTAGGATTTTGGAAGCCCCATTGTGGTCACATGATGGGGCTGAGTTTAGACCAGTCATGAGCAGGTCTAAGGGCCCTGTGCCAGTGGTCTAGAGGGAGATGAGTGGGGGGGAGCCTGCAAGGTTGAGAACGGGGGCAGAGGGACCAGTGGGGGTGCCAAACTTGGAGACAGGTGCATGTTGGCTTTGGCAGGCTACAGAGGTGGCACCAAGCAAAGGTGCCATGTCCAGTTAGACAGAGCTGCTTGAATTGGATACACCATGGTGGGCATGCATGGGCCCTGCCACAGGCACTTAGGTGTCACCAGCTCTGGCACCTATCCCATAGCTGACATTGTCTCCAATATGCGGTGGGTGGCATACACTGCAGGGTACCAAGTACAGTCAGTGGACAGGGAAGTTCCCCGGGCACTGTCATTCCCCAATAAATAGTCCACCACAAGGAGCCATACTGATGCTTGACTACACTGTTGGGGACCATGTCAGCTATTGGACAGGTGCCTGGACTGGTAGCACCTGGGGTTCCAGGACAGGGTCCATGCATGCCTACCAGGACATAACAGATCATAGTGGCTCAGTCTGACTAGCCAGGGCACATCCACCCGGAGCCACCCCTGTGTCCTGCCACAGCCACCGTGCCCCTGTCACCCACTATTGCACCCCCACTGATCCCTCTGCTCTGTACTACATCCTTGCAGACTTCTTCTCCCCCAACTTCGTGGCTGGACCAGGGTTGTGCCAGGTGGGGGGGGGCGCTCGAAGGGACCCTCTTTCAAACCCATCTAATGTGACAATTGTCTGCCACAACACTGCAATGATGGCAACTCTTGGGACTTTAGTACAGGGACCCCTTACTACTGGAGTAAGGTGCAGGGTCCCTGATACACCTGGAGTTTGATGCAGCTGTGGATCGGTGCACTGTGCACCAATCTAATGGCCAGCTGAAGATTGAGCCCAAGGTCTTAACTACCTTTGAATTACACTGTTCACAGAAGTAAACTGCAGCATTTTGTGACATGCTGCAGAACTGTTGCAACGTTGCACTGCTGTAATAACATAGTACCCAGGAATGTTTGAATGTTGACAAACACAGCATAGTTTCAGAAAACACAAAATAATCTGTGACCATATGGGCACACATTATTGAATAAGCAGTCATTTCATAGAAAATAATTCCAAATATTTATGTATTTACAGTATGTATGCTGTGTGTGCCTGAATTTGCATGAAAATCAAGGTATTACAATATTTTTTTAAATAAACCTGCTAACTGTTGTGTTGCACATCATTTGTGTAATTGATTGAGAACATGGTGGTAACAGTGATTAGCAGTCTACATAACAGAGAACCTGATCACCTTCTGTCTGAGGCAATGCATTGTTGCTCTGCGCTGTATATTCCTCTTCAGTCATATATGGCTTAAAATTATACAGCTGTATGTCTCCCAAGGTTGAGTTACTGGCAAATGGTATTTATGCAGTGCCATCATCATATTCCTTTGAGGAATAATCAGAGATGTCATCTCAACACTTGAACTTTCAGATTCAGACATGTCTTAAAGAGATACAGTAAGTGAAAATATTTTGATGAATTCAACAAATATACAAAAGGATGAATACAGAAGGACAAAGAATACAGCCAATGGTTAGCCAAGGTATCATGACTGTCCTGTAATAAGAATATTTTGATCAATTCAGTAAATATACAAAAGGATGGATGATACAGGCAACGATCAGCCAAGTTATTATGACTATCATCGAATAAGATTACAAAGTTATTCACATAGTTGGCAGTGTGATACCAGATCTGACGATTGGACTGCTAGCTGGGTATGTTGAATTGCCTGATGTGTTCCCAGGATGCACAGTGTGGTTAACACAATACAATATGTTGTCCCATTTGTACTATTTATTTATTTAGTTTTTGTTAACCGGGTAGGTGCACTAGCCAGAAAGACTATTTTCAGGCATGACCAGGGAGAGTACAGAGACAAACTTCAAAGAACATCATGATACATAGTACAAGTTACATAACAGCAGCAATGTGACAAAGAATTGCGGTAGTAAGACCAAAATAAGCATTTAAGTTAACATAAGACAAATCCAATCAGGTCAGATTAGGAAACTGAGGTAGTAAGACCAAAATACAGCATTAATATTTACATAAGACAATACAATCAGGTCAAATTAAGTGACCAGACACTGTGCAAGCAAATAAGGGATAAGGTGCTGTGAGAGCGATAGCCACCAAGCAAATATAGATAAAGGGAGGAGCTAGGGAGAGGGTGGAGAAAGCAAATAGGATAACCTGGAAGGGAGAGAAGGAAGTGGAAGATGAAATGTTAGAAATAAGGAAGTGAAAGTGAGAGGAAGTGTTCCAATGTTGGAATGGACCCTAGGCTCCTAGGTGATGACAAGAGGAAGGTGGAGTTAGAGAGTAAGGGCTAGGGTGGTTTGAAGCAGGAGCATATGTAGGAGGAGAAGAGATAGTGCTGAAGTTCTTTCTTAAAGGAGACGTGGGATGCAGATTGGCGTAAGGTTAGAGGAAGTGAGTTCTAGTAACAGGGTGCATGACAGGCAAAGGCAAGACCACCTTTATTAGTACGATGTCTCAGAATAAGGACAGGGACATTTTCCGCAGAGTGTAACGCATGGTTGGTTTTCTGGTAGGGAAGGAGACAGGCCAATGGTTTAGGAATATGGGACCTGATAATGTTATCAGTAATGGATCCAAGCGAGTAGGACCTTAGTTCTTGTGGTGGAAGCCATCCTAGACCTGTAAAGAGAAGGCAATGATGTTTCAGCTGAGTGGAGCAGGATGAGAAGTGACAGATGTTATTGTAGATAACATCTCACTTACGAAGACTCGAGTTGCAGGCAGAAACATACATAGCAAGTAGTGAGTGAGAGAGGGAAGTAATATCCCACGGGCAATAGCAAGTCTGGCTAAAGAAGTGAGTGTGTAACTTGTTCAGTAGGCAATCCCAAGTTTGGAGTTTACCTGCTTACAGATATTATGAATGTGGGGGTCAAAACTCAAGGATGGATCAAGAGTGACCCCCAGATATTTGAATGAGTTTACCACCCCAACAGATGTGCCATCTAGGGAGGAGACATTAAAGTGAGTTTGGGAGTGTTTGAGTTTGAGACTGGAGCCAAATAGCATAACTTGGGTCTTTGATTTATTTAAAACAAGTTTGTGATTTACAAGTCACTATGTATGGGAATGTGGAATGCACAGTGCTGAATGTTGACTTACATGTCTGTTGTGGGGAAGGAGGAGTGGGTGAGAAACCTGCTGATGATGTACACGTCAACATTTATTTGAGGTGAGGCAGCCAACCTGATGATGGTACATGTTTCCACATGCCAGAGAGGGTGGGCAGTTCTGTATTGAAGGCTGATAAAATGGGGGAAGGGAGAGATTGAAACAAAATAACTGATAATGTTCAGAGTGGGGAGGGTGGGAAGCTAACTGTGTTTTATTTATGGAATTTTCAATCTGCTTAAGATAGAGTAGAGAAGACCACAGGTAGTGTGATTCATGTTTCCTCAGGCTGGGGAAGGTGACTAGCTCAGTGTGTGACCAGATATGAGGAGTGGACTGCCAGCTCGATAGGTTGTGCTGACTGACATGCTTCCAGAATGCATAATGTGGTCAGCATAATACAGTATTGTGTCTCATGTGCACTCCAGATAGGGAATGTGGGACACATAGAGCTGAGTGTTCACTGACATGCTAACACTGATCTGTTGGTGGTGTGTGTGTGTGTGTGTGGTGGGAACCTGTAGTACACGTACATGTCAACATTAATTTGGGGTGTGACAGCCAACCTGATGGTGGTACATATGTCAACATGCAGGAAAGTATGGGCAGAGCTATATTGAAGGTTGTCAACATGTCACCACTGATAACGATAGGAAGGGTGGTGAGTGCTGATGCTAAATACTTCAGAATGTGCTAATGATGAGGGTAGGTAGCTAAGGATGTTATATTTACAGAATATAGGGTGCATTGTCTTACGGGTTTCCGGGAGGGCGTGTTGCCTGATGTATCCCTGGGATAGTGAATGTGGGATGCACAGTGCAGAGTGCTGACCAATTAAAGTCAACATTCATCTCTTGGTGGGGAACCTGTTGGTGTTTTGTGTCATCTTATCAAAGAGGGCTGTGTGTTGTTAGATGTGAGGGTGGGGCGGGTACCTAGATCAGTCAAGTGTGTGATATCTGATGTGCCCCAGAGAGGCGAAGTGGGGACAGCACAATATCTATCAGTATATAATCTATGCACACGCTGGGAGTTGTGGGCTGATTGGCTCGGTATGTGCACAGATTGCCTAATGTGACCTCAATATGGTGGAGGTAGACAGCTCAGTATGTTGTGTTGTCAGACATGTCACCATGCTTGATAATGGGTTTCTATGCAAAAGTGGGCTGCCAATGTCATGCTGTTCATGCTATAGGGCATGACAAAATAGCACATGGGGGGGGGGCAGGATATTAATATCAAGGAAATATACAAATTATGAGGTTATAAGCTTCAGAACACTAAATGTGAAATATGATTAATAAAATTGTGTAAACACAATAAATACTGCATCTCATGTTAGCTCAATGATATATTCAGTGCACAATATTGTTTCATTTATTTATTTGCTTTTGGTAACCGGGTAAGTGCACTAGACAGGATTGCCTATTTTCAGGCATGACCCAGGAGATTACAATTCAAACGATTTACAAACAATAGTACAGGGAGGAGCTGATAAAATGCAGTACATAAAGAGATCAACAGCCTTACATGACAGTAGAATTACTTAGCATGAAAGTGATGGCATATGTAGCATTAGCATTACGGTACAAAAGAGATAAAAACAGCTTGCAGAGATCAGTAACATAAGTGCATAACAGCAGTGCTGGTGGCATAGGATGAGGGTATGGGACAGGGAAGGGGACAGTAGTGCGATGGGAAGTAAAGACCTATGTTCCATGAACTACAGCAAGTAAAGAGGTGTAATACATGAATTAAAGACAGTTACATGTGACATATTCTAATCTGCACATACAAAACTGAACCCAAAATAAAAACTTATATATCTGTAAAAATATGTTACTTCACCATGCTTTATTTATGTGGAGCAAGATCTATTTAACTCAGATGCAGAAAATCTAGATACTAACTCTTTGTATAGCACTAGATAGTGTGCTCTGACCGAAGGTGGCTGTCATGCTGGATCAACCTCACCATAAGCCACACTGCTAGCAACCGCTACCTCTGTACACACTGGTCTGGTGGCTGCAGTGCATCCATGCAGTCAGGAACAGATTCCACATTTTTTTACTGAAGCTGCATATTTCACTTGTAATGTGCTTGCAAGTCATCTAATGGGCACTCTAGGAGGCAAATAACAAAACCTGAAGGGGTGAGTACATGGTGCCAGCTGCTGTTTAGAAGATGCCAGTGCAGCAGTTGAATTTCCGTCTGCGATGCTGACAACACGGGTTCGGGAATGGACTCGGGTCGCTGGAGGATAAGCTCTGGGGGGAGAAGGATAGAGCATCTGGGGACAGCTCTCCTTCTCTGGGGGAAGGGTGGAGATGCACACTGGCACCTGCTGGCCCCTGTCAGAGGCTGGGAGAACAACAGGACGTCGGGATCAGTGATCAAGCGGAGTGGTAGATGTCGGTGTTAGCCTTGATGTCAGGATGTCACTCCCCCAAGAAAACCAGGAAAAATAATGCTCCTTGGCTGGCTGGATGATGGTCTCCAGTCCTCCACTGCTGCTGAACCCATGACTGACACACCTCAGTGACAATTTGAGCCAATTACAGAGTGCGCTGGCTGCCCCCACCAGTGCCATCCCCCTCTGAGGAGGGAGATCTGTCCAGCAAAGGGATATGCAGGGTTACCTGGGAGGGGCTGCAATATGAGGCAAGTGGCTGGCGCGGAGAAGGGCAGGCAGTCAGGAAGGGCCTAGGAGGCCTGAAGGACTGGGCAGCCAGTGAGGAGGGGAGGTGCCAAAAAAAAAAAGATGCCTGTGGACCGATTTTATAAGTGCAATAAGACACATCATGGCTTTAGTTTTACTGGTTTTGCCACACTTCAAGGGGCTGAAGACAGTCTGCCCATGGCATCATGCCTTACTATGCCCCCTGGGTATGTGGTAAAACCAGCACAACCAATGCCCCATTATGTCTTATTATTTATGTTTTTTGACTTGGTCAGTATTTAAGTTTGGAACAAGTGCCTGTTGTTTGTGCCCACTTTGAGGTGTGCCAGTTTCCTGTGTGTAATTCTCAGTCATAATGTTACTCGCCACTTTGAAGAACATCAATCTTGTTGGTCCTTGTGTTGCATGTGAGATACCAACTGGGTAATTGTAGTGTTAGTTTTGATGTTTTATTACAAGAAGGTGTAGAGCTTGTAACAGCCTCTATTTTTTTACATCACTGTGTGTGTGTGTGTGTGTGTGTGTGTGTGTGTGTGTGAAAAATAGTGATATGGGAGTGTGAGCCATTGTTGAATATGTTATAGAACATGGGAGTGGTCCCAACCAATTACAGCACTTCCTTCAGTTCTGTGTGAAGTACTCTTATTACTGTACATGCTGAGACACTATAATGGGCCTCTAGCTGACCACTCACACCATCAGCATTTTGAATAAAAAAAGGATTTTTTTTTTATTTTAAAGAATTAGTGATCTATAATAATTTTATGGGTCTGTTTGGAAAGTCTTTTATGGATCTAAGATTGTCGCCTCATACATCTGTAGGACTACCGAACTATTCACCTTTTGGTTCACAGTCCTCTGATCCTAAGAATTCATGAGGTGACACTGTTATTTCCATAAGAGGCCCTCAAACCGAACCCATAAACATACATGGCAGATACAGTAACACAGAGATTTCTAAAACATTTAAAACTACAGGAGACACAGCAAAATGTTAAGGGAGACTGAGCATGATATTTGAAGAAAATAAATGAAATGTAAAAAAATTACAAATTAGATATTTGAAAAAAGATATTTTGTTTCAAACCAGATTTGCAGAATGTCAGTTTATTTCTGTAAAAAAACAGCATTTTTGCGACATCCAGGTAGAGACCTGAGGACAGATATTCAAATATGTGCAAAGCAAAGAGCAGAAATTTGTGCTGCGCCTTGCGCGTGCCCAAAGATGTTATATTCAGTTGAGTAGTGCACTAACATTATTCAGGTGAATATAGGGACATGTCAGCCCTGTGCTAAGTCACTTAGTGCTGCCCAAACAGGGCTCCCTAAATATGCTGCAAGAATGGATAGCATGGGAGCACATTTTGCAATATTCCAAGCGGCCCATGCAACTGAGCCTATCGGACATGCAAGGCAATAAGGGGCCATTTCCATGTCCATTATGGGCTCATTTGCATGGGTAGCAAGGCAGGTTAGCACAGCACTGTTCCACCAGTTGCCTGGTCCCAGATGTGTACATATCCCAAGTGGTAGTGGTCCCCCCTGCTAGTGCAGGCCCATTTTGTATAATAATATCTCCCTGGTGATAGTGGCTCCCCCTCCCAGCAATCACTAGCCTGTTCTGTATAATAATATATCCCTGGTGCTGGTACCCCCCCTTCACACTGATCACCAGCCCGTTCTGTATTATATCTCCCTGGTGCTAGTGGTTCCTCCCATGATCACCAGCCCCAAGTGTAAATGTATAATTCCTGGTGCTAGTGGTTCCCTCACCCACCAATCGCCAGCCCCAAGTGTGCATGCATAATCCCTGGTTCTAGTGGTTCCCTCCACCCTGCTCTGATCACCAGCCCTAAGCATCCATGTGTAATCCCTCATGCTAGTGGTCTCCCCTTCCCCCAACCACCAACTGGGAATTAAAACACAAACTATCCCTGGTGTCCAGTGGTTCCCCCCATGGCACCAAGCACCTCCCCAATCACCTTATCTATAGCCATGGTGCTGTGGTTGCCTCATAGTGATATATTACCCTTCACACCTTCTCAGCCAGTTGCCATAAGTCCAGGCAGGGAGTGCACCTTGTATTTATAGGACAGGTTGACACACCTGTCCTATTAATATGAAGTGTGCTCCCTGTCTGGACATATGGTGGCCAGCAGAGGAAGTGTGAGAAGGGCTGGGCCAGTTGCTGTAGGCATCCACAGCACCATGGATACAGTCATGGTGAGTGCCTGATGCTGTGGGGGGAGACCACTGGATTCCAGGGATGATCTGAGTTTTCATTCCAGGCTGATGGTGGTGCGGGAACCACTAACACCAGATATTATACATGGATTCTTGGGTCTGCCAATCGCAGGGTGGGGGAACCACTAGCACCAGTGATTATACACTGAAAATTGGGGCTGGTGATTGGTGGGTGGGAGGAACCACTAACACCAGGGATCATACATTGACACTTGGGGCTGGAGATTGAGAGGGGCAATATTATTATGCAGAACAGGCTGGTGATCGCTGGTTGTGGAACCACTAGCACCAGGGATATATTATCATACAGAAGGGGGTGCCAGGGATCGCAGGGGGCTGTTGTGTTTCCCCAGCAGTCAACTGGCTAGGTGACCTGCATTACCTCTGGCAGCCACTAGGATTGCATGGAGTTAAGTCGGGGTTTTGTTTGGCAATATTTGCACTGCACAGCAAGATCAGCTAAACCCTTTTGTGCAGTGTAAAGCCACTGAATATAAGGTAGCATGCATATTCATGTCCACACTCGTCCCTTTGCCTGAACACATACATTATGTTTTGCATGGGTGCTAACCCTTTTTGCCCATGAAAAAGCTTTTTTGAATATGGGGCTCAAGTGGAAAACCTGGTTTGTGTGGCCAAAGACCCATTAGCACCCACACAAAGTTTTGTATATCAGATCCCTGGACTTTTACATCTTGCCCAGGAACCTTTCACCTTATTCCATGAACTTGGACCAAAAGTGAATCAGAAGTGTGGGAGTGCCAGCTTGGACTGACATTTGTCTTAATGATTTCATCCCAGGTGAGGTGTGTGGACTCAACACATGCACCAATGCAATTTTGTAAAAGTGCAAGTCTTCCTACCTGGAAGTCTCAACATTACTGTCCCTACAGACATTAAATTGACCCTGTGCAAATTTGATTCCAAAATTTTTTCTGTGAAAGCAGGACAGACATCAGCAATCTTCCAAAAGATGTAAAACCCTTTCATGTTCTATTATAATTCTTTTCAAATTGTCACTTTAACTGGTTGGATGCACACAGATCCACTGGGAGTGCTGTTTATGGGGAGGTCACTCTCTCTTCAGTACTTCTACATAAACTTGCTTCCCCAAACTACCACCCTGGCACATCTTGTACCCACTAAAGTGGCTTGGGAGCTACTGTAGATCACTACCCCTTCTGAGGTATTTTGAACTTCAGGGAAGTAAGGTATGGGAAATTCAACATGGCAGCTCTTGCCTATGTTTAGTATACATTTTTGTATTTTATTTATTTATTTAAACATTTGTTTACTAAGAAAAGCACACTGTGCCGAAGATTGTTTCCAGGTGCACCCCGGGGGTAGGAGAAACACATGAGGACTCTAGGTACAGTACAAGACAATACAATTGTCTTAAGCATAATGTGCCCTATGCATATATGGGTGGGTAATACGTGCCAGAGGCACGTTACCCACCCACGGAGTTCTGCACCTGTGGACAGGTGCGCTCTGACCGGTAGTCACTACCAGCCATCACCTGTCCGTGACCCCACCCCCCGGTGTGCAGATGCATTTAGGACATTTCCATGTATTGGGCACACATCCAATGGGATGCCCAGACCTGGCCTGCAAACGGATTACTTGCACCCATGTGGCATGGAAGCTAATGGAGGGTATGATGTGCACTGCAAGCTTGGGTTGGGAGGGTGCTCAGTCCACCACCCCTGCCTTCCTTGCTGATCCATGGGCTGGGGTGGCATATGGGAGGGGTCTGCAGTGCCCCCATGTATACACCACTGCTGGTGATGGCATTCTGGGGGGGTGAGTATCCCTTACGGCTGGGTGTTACCCAGCCGTAGGGTGTGCCACCTGATCCCAGCTGTCCACATCTTTGTGAATGGTGCAGAGTGCAGGCACACTCCCGACATGCCCCCAGTGGGCTTCTGTCTGCACAGCCAGGGGATCGGCATGTACATGTCCTGTACCCTCCCCTAATGAATGCCGAGTGGGGTCCACGGGACCCCACTATGCAGCATTCAGACTTAGCTATGCCAACACTCCTGGGTTACACAGCACATTGGCATAGTGCATAGGGCCCAATAAAATTACAATTGGTTACAGGCATAATTACAGGATATAGCACAGTGTTTAACCATTTGCTTTAAAAAAAACTGGTGATTACTGGCACATTTCTGGATTCATCAGACATATTGTTTAAATTACATGCATTGACATCACAGGATTAATCTTATTGGGTCTATGCAGCCTATTGGTTTTTACCCTGAGTACTGTACTATCTAACCTGAAGTAGGATGGGGGGATAAGTAGGGACATGAGCAAGGGAGGGTGGGAAGGAGGCATAAGTGCTTCTTGAGGGAGGAGAAGGAAGCAAGGTTCCAAAGCTGGGAACACTGGAGGTTCCATAAGGCAGGGAGTTTGTAGGGAAAAGCAGCTTTGCTAGCAGACAATGAGGGGCAGGCTAGGGAGAAGTTGCAGGAATCCCTATCGTATAGGTCATGGGGGGATAGAACTGCTGGGGAGAGCATTTCTGCTAGGTAGGATGGAAGTAGACTGAACCAGAATTTGACTACGAGAGAGAGGAAATGTATAATGTGTCTATGAGAGAGGGATGTGAGGCCTAGGGAGGAGTAAAGATGCTAGTGATGAGTCCTGGGGGAAGTTTGAAGCAAATCTGCAGAAGGTGTTTAGCAGGATGTCTAAGCAGCAGAGTGAGGAGGCTGGAGTTGAACTATAAATTACATTGGCATAGTCAAAAATTTGAATTATTGTCTTAGAGACTAAATCATGGTGGGTGGGGAGAGGGAGGAAGTCTTTATTTTGGTACAGAACACCGAGTCTAGGGCGTAGCTTTGATGAAATGGCATCTATATGATTAAAGAATTTTAGGTGGGGATCAAGCCAGACCCCTAAGTATTTATTATTTGTATGGTTGAACATAGTCTGGCAGGGGATCATCCAGGGTGGTGAAAGCTGGGGGGAAGGGGTGGTATCCTTGCTAATTTTTTGGAAGAGCCGAAGATCATGGAAACAGTCTTGGAATTTTTTATTTTTGATTGGTTGTTGAGGAACCAGGATTGCATCTTAAGAATGTCTTGCTGGAGTGGAGGGTGGACATCCAGCACGGTTGGCCTAGAGACAAACAGAATGGTGTCATATGTATACATTTGTATTCAGGAGCTGGAACATATTGAAGGGAGGTAATTTATGAATGATGAAAACAGGATGGAGCCAAGGATGGACCCTTGAGGTATCCCTGTTAGAATGGGAAGGGGGGAGTAGGAGATTCTCACCTAACTGACTGTTGTCTGTTCTTAAGGTAAGATGTGAAACAAGCAACTGTGAGGGGGGCTAGGCCAGCTGCGCCTAGCTTGGTGAGGAGGAGGGGGTGAGAGACAGAGTTGAAGGTCTGGGCCAAGTCCACGAAGATTGCAGATGTCAAGTGGCCTTGATACATGGCAGAGTGGATGTGTTCTGTGACTCACAGAAGGGATGACATTGTAGAATGGTAAGTAAGAAAGCCTAATTGGAACTGACATAGGAAGCAGGTGGATGTTAGATACTCTGACAGTCTGGAGTGTACTAAGGATTCTTGAAGTTTGACTAGGGCTGGGAGGATGGAGACTGGGTGGTAGTTACCAGGTACCGAGAGGTCTCCACCTTTGAGGAATGGAATCACTGTAGCAGTTTTCCAGGCCTGGGGGACTATTCCAGTGGAGAACTAGAGATTTAGGTTATGGGCTAGCAGGGCAGCAATACTGAAGGAAGACATTTGGAGGAGTTTGGGGTGTATTCTGTTTGGAATACACCTGTATTCCATCTGGTAGTGATATGTTGTGTTAGGTTCAAGATAATTAAGTCAGCATAGAAATGAGATCCAGCACCTAACAGTGCTGTGCTAGGATTTTAATGCATGGTCAGGTGACAGCTGTTGGCCAAGAAAGTTTCTAGATTTTTCATGCCATTTTGAAAACATCTATGTACAACCATACAATGAAATCTAGATCAGGTTGGTTCTGTGGTAGGTAGATACTGACTCGTTCTGGTGAAACAGCCTGGGTGTTAGAAAGATAACACATATTATAGCTAGGACTGGATAGATGAAATTGTGAAGGCTCTGTGGGGTGAAGGTACGAAGACACCTGATAAGACTAATTACCCATACAGAAAATATGGATTTTTATTTAATACAAGGCACAACATGTGTTTAATTTTGACCAGACTCCTTTTTTATCCCTGCTTATAAAATGGTAGTGGGTGTGGACATGATGGACCTTTTGGCCCTTTTAAATTACAATGCTACTATGTAATATATTGATAGTGGCTTCCTTTTAATATATTCAAAATATATGAATGTTTGTGAAAATATATAGCACATATAAGAATGTTATATGTATAATACATTCTGAATATAACATTTTTATATCATTCATATATTGCCATTTTATTTTAAGTATACCAAAAAGGGCCAACTTTGGAATATTTAAAATATATGTTTGTCAGATATTGAACATGTAGTTTCTCTGCTGCTTCAGTTTACATTTTCCCTGTAATGCAACCTGCCAACTGTTAATTTGAGATTTGCTATAGGCCAATACTGAGCCTAATTATCCTCTATCTTTGCTACAACTTTATGTACTGTCAATCAGCTGCTTTCCTGGGAACCCTATAAAAATTACATGCCACATCTCACAATGCTATTCCAGCAGACACAGTTTCAAACAGTTACTGTCTTGGGTAACACAAAAAAAGTACAAGCATGTTATTAGGAAGGCAAAATAGTAATATGAGAATGATAGTTCCTAGGATATACTGTAGAAAGAAACAGAAAATATATGTTTTAGCTATGTTAGAGATAAGCTAGGTACAAAGGAGAAAGTAAGATCCCATAGAGAATGAAGAGGGGAAGAGACTGTAAGATAGAGACAAAGAAATTACAGAACTGATCATTACCATTCCATCTATCTTCACTAAGCAGCCTGGGGGTGAATTACCTCTAGAAATGGGTCATCTCATGTAAGGAGAGAGCCAGAAATGTAACTGACTGGAAACTACATTAGAGCTTGTGGCAAAGTACTTTCATCAAATACTGTAGATGTAAGAAGGGCATCAGGGCCAGGCGTGATGTATCTCAAATACTTAAGGCTCAGTGAGGAATTGGCACAGACACTGATAAAGCTGTTTAGGAAATCCAGAGAAACCAATGAACTGATTGAGGATTGCATGACAGCTCATGTGGGGGGATCAGAAGAGGATATAGGGAATTACATGCTGATTAGCATGACTTCAATTGTATATACAGTGCTGGAGACTATTAAAGAAAGAAGAAAGGAATAACAACCTCATTTATAAAGTGCTTTTCTGAAACCCAAGGCACTACATTAAACATATCCTGTTACATTCAGAAAATTGGAAAATAAATAATAGGTAATTGCAGTGACTGGCAGCAAGGTGTGTTGTATTCCAACCCTCCCAATGCTGATGTTATATCCCAGAGTATTTTAACACTGAGTGTCATAATCCCCTAGATACCTCTACAAAACATTGCGTATCCAAGCATCACCTTACTCAAATCATACTATTTAGTACAAGGTGCAACAATATATACAAGAGAAGAATATACATTGAGTGGGTCATTGACAGCTGGCCAGAAAAATTACCCAACTCTAGGAACATGCTTTGAATCGCTAAATGATCACTGCCCAGCCTATTGAAATGGAAATGCAAAATCAGCAAACCTAGAAGACTAAACTCTCATAATTTAAAATAACAGACCCAAAGAAGCTCTTCTATGAACCCCATCAAATTACTATAGAATAACTTTTCCTCATCCCTGACATCAGTGAAGTATGGTCCTGTTTTGAAACTGAGCTTAAAGCACTTCCTACAAAACTCTTAATGTTACAGAGAGGGCAGAATAAATAGAACATGGACAAATTACTTGGCAGCTTCAAATTTCATGACAAAGGATGGTTCACCTTTAAATCTACTCATGAAGACTAAAACTGTAAGTCTGACAGGCAATACAGAAATGCTGCTATTTCTCTGACGAAGATAGACAAGGCAAACAGGCAACTCAGAAATGCTAATATACTCAGACATCCCGGTGGTGCTGACAGCTGAGGCGCTGGATGTCTTACCTTATGCTACACTTGTGACCCAAGTTTGGGAATGACCGAAGGTTATCAGGGTGCTGACGTAGGGAGGGAGGGTGGAGCAGTACTGAGCATGTCGGTGGGCAGCTCTCTTCTCCCAAGGGTGGTGAGGGTGGATTTGTGCCCCCTGTAGTTCCAGTCCTACTGGGTGGAGGTCCAGTGGGTAGCGTAGGTGGAGAGGGGGCGGCAAAGTGTCAGGAGGTGGAAGGGACTGAGCTGTCACCATGAGGTGCGCAGTGTGCCTCCACATGCTCACACAGCCATGTGCCAATGCCTTGGGGAGGTCAGGGAGAAAATTGGTAAGAAAAATGCATGTGTGTCCCCATCACCAGTTGGAGGGAGGAGGTGGCAGGGATCAAAAAGTAAAAAAAAAGAAATACTAATATAATGTAACTCAGACATGGACAGCTAAGTACATCAGGCAGCACAGAAATGCTACCAAAGCTCAGACCAGGGAGAGCAGACAAGGGCAGCAGGCAAACAAAAAGAAGAAGGCAGCACACTATAAACTAATACAAAAGATTTATTGTGATTTTCAACATTTAAAGTACAAAAATATACATAATTTGAGAACACATCCAAAGGGCAGCCTGTCAATGTAGCTGCAGTGCTACCTCACATGATGCTGGCAACCTGCGTCCCGGAATAAGCCTGGGTCATCAGAGGCTGGCTGGGGGGGAGGAATGAACATCCTAGAGGGTGCTCTCCTTCCTCAGTGAGGGAGAATCCCATCTGTTGCTGCTACACTGTCCCCTAGATGCAGGAGAAAGTTCGGCATAGCAAAACAAGGGGTGAGAGGAACCACATTGTCTGTGGATGAGGTCACTCTAATCTAATGTGCATTCCAGCCCTTGTATGCATGGTTCCTGAGGGCTACTGTGGAAAGAAAATGTGAAAAAGGTGTGACCTGTACCTGATGGTGAAGATCTCCTGGCACCACAAGATCACCCCGCACAGACCTCCTAAACTGCCTCCTGATGAAACCAGAAGTGTTTAGGGGGTAAATCCCTCCCACCTTGTCCTGACCTGGGGGGTAAGCCATGGCTCTGAGAAGGATGGAAGCTCTCATCAGCTCAGGTAAAGGGGACCGATGACCAGCCTTGGAGATTGGAAGGAGAGCGAGTGCAGGGTGAAGGGGTGGTGAATAAACAGGAATTAGAACCCCCCCCGAACACCTAACAAGAAGCCCCTGGAGGGCAGTTACCAGGCTCCCTGATGTTTCTTGTCACACTGACACGTCAACGGAGGGTGGAGTCTGGTGGATATTAGTTTGTACATTCATATGTCCAAATTTAAAGGTGCACTGACCATTTACAGTATATTAAATTAATGTAAAGGGGGACCATAAAAGATCAAGAGACAGTACAAATGTCATGTGTTACACAATGTGCAAACCGTGCAATACATACATAACAAATACTAAGAACATGTATAATACCCAATGCTAAACAGAGCCAAAAATACATAGCATACAAATATCTAAAACATGACCAAAAGGGTTATTAGCAGGAAAAAGGCTAACAGAAAGTAGAAGCTTGGAGGCAGTTACTAAAGTGATAAACTTACAAAGGGATGATGCCAAAGACATGAGAGAATTTGAAGACCTATAGTGGACAATAAAGGGAAATGACCAAGGAAACCGGGGTTGTGCAGAGGGATAAGACATAGAGGGGAATAGAGGGAAGGTACAGGGTTAAATAGATGGATAGAAAAGAGAGAAGAGGCAAGAAGAGACCAGCAGGCAACTCAGAAAATCTACCATAACTCAGAAAAGGACAGTCAAGGCCAACAGGCATCTGAGAAATGTTGCCATAACTCTGAAAAGGACAGCCATGGCTGCCTTCTACATAAGGCATTGGGAAACCTATAGCAGATCCTCACTAATAAAAACCTGTAATGCAAGCCCATTGGTGCAGAGGTAGAGCTACTACCCACCATGCTGGTGACCCAGGATCAGGAGCAACCTTCGGTTGCTAGGGCCAGTGGGGAGGAGCGTAGAGCATCCACTGGACTGCTCTCCTCTTCTAGGGAGAATGGGTTGCCAGCTGCATTGCATGACTGCCACAAGGTGGAGGCCTGCTGGCAGGATGGGTCTGGAAGTAGCAAAGAAAGGAAGGGAGGGAAGTTTGGGACTCTGTGGAGCATACATACCTCCACATGCATGCACCAGATTGCACTTCCCAGCTATGAGAGGGAAGGACCAGAAAAATAGAAAAGGGGTCTGGGATGGACTTCATGAAGTTGTGCCCACTCCTTTCTGAACCCCACTGCCACCCGACCACCAGATCTGGATTTGATTTTACTGGGGGTTGTGGGGAGCAATCTGTGGGGGACTCCCAGTGGTTGGAGAAATTAGGTGATGGTCAGAGAGAGTGGGGACCTAGCTGATATCTGCCTGGCCACCTCATGGTAGGAAAACCTTTATGGCAATAAAAACAACTTTGGTTAGTCCTTACCACCTTCTTAGGCAACAATTGGTTCCAAACTACAGTATGTAGCACCTGCACCATAACAAACACATTTTAACAGACACCTCCAATATCCCAGAAGCCCTGACTACACATTTCTCCTCTACCAACCCCAACTTTACCTTTTCCATTTAAGTCCACCTCCCATGTCAAATGTTTGCCAACCAGCCAACTAAATGCAACCATATGGATGTTTGCCAAACATCCTGTCATGTCATAAAATAGGACAAAATGAAGTTGTAAAATTACTCAAAGATTTAAAGAGGCTTTCACACTACCAGATCTGCACCAGTGCCAGCAGTGTAGATGAGTTGTACCAGTGCAGATCTGGCAGTGTAAAGAGCTGCCAGATGGTTCCATGTCATGATAGCAAAAATGGAACAGCGACTCTCATAATAGTGAGTACATTTTGCCATCAGATAATCAGTACATACCCAAATCAGCAAACCCAACATGAATGATGGCACTTCAAAAAAAAGGAAAGGAAAAGATAGCCAACTCGGTTAAGAAGGGGATAAAACCTTTTATAGGTACCTTAGGGAGTGTAGAAAGACAAAGGGAGGGATAGTGAGGCTGAATAAAGGGGACAGTGGGTGGGCAGAGAGGGACAGTGAAAAAGCAGGGATACTGAATGAATACTTCTGCTCAGTATTCACAAAAGAAGAGGAGGGGGAGATACCTAATCCAATCAATAGAAGCACTCTGGATAGGGGGGTCAATCCCAGTCCTTTCACAGAAGAAAGGGTTCTGAAAGAACTCCTAAAACTGAAGGTGGACAAAGCAATGAGGCCTGATGGGATTCACCCCAGAATTCTAAAAGAATTAAGGGGAGAACTTGTGACACTGATGACTAGCCTTTTTAACAAATAATGGGAGGATGGTGTGGTACCTGATGACTGGAGGAGGTCAGATGTGATTCCCCTTCACAAAAGTAAGTGGGAGCTAGACAGAGGCAGGAAACCATAGACCTGTCATTTTGACCTCTGTGGTAGGGAAAATGATGGAATCATTTCTGAAGGAAAGAACTGTTGAGTACCTAGATGACAGTGGGACACAGGACCCAAGACAGCATGGATTCACAATGGGAAGGTCATGTCAGATGAATCTAATTGATTTCTTTGACTGGGTGACCAAAGTAGTAGACCAGGGAGGGACTGTGGACATGGCCTACCTAGACTTTAGTAAGACATTTGACACAGTCCCACACAAAAGATTAATAAACAAATTAGCCAGCCTGGGAGTGGGTCCCAGGGTGGTAGCCTAGGTAAAACATTGGCTGGACAACAGGACACAGAAGGTAATAGTAAATGGAGTCCACTTTGAAGAAAGGGGGGTTACTAGTGGGGTAATGCAGGGTTCAGTACTGGGACTGGTCATTTTTAATGTCTTTATAAGTGACATTGCAGAGGGACTGGAAGGAAAAGTATGCCTCTTTGCAGAAGACACAAAGACCTGCAACAGGGTTGATACACAAGGGGGGGTGAAAAGGATGAGAAGCGACTTGGCACAGTTGGAGGAATGGTCAGAAGTATGGCAGCTTGGATTCAGTGCAAAGAAGTGCAAAGTAGTGCACCTGGGAAACAAAAACCCAGGGGAAGAGTACACAATGGGGGGGGGGTTGTAATAACAACAAAAATGGAAAGAGACCTGGGGGTAATCATATCAAATGACCTAAAGGTTAGCAAGCAATGTGAGAAGGCAATAGGGATGGCTAGGGGAACATTGGAATGTGTAGGGAGAGGCATCATCAGTAGAAAACAAGAAGTTGTCATCTCTCTGTACAGACAGTTGGTGAGACCCCAATCGGGAGTACTGCATCCAGTTCTGGAGACCCCATCTCCACAAGGACATAGACAGGATGGAGACAGTCCAGAAGAGGGCAACTAAAATGGTGCAAGGTCTGCAACAGAAACCATACGAGGAGAGACTTAAAGAGGCTTAACATGTATACCCTTGAGGAAAAGAGGGAGAGGGGGTACATGATAGAAACGTTTAAGTACCTAAAGGGAATCAACAAAGTGCAAGAGGGTAGCATCTTTCAGAAAATGAGATGTGCAAGAACAAGGGACACAATTTGAAGATAGAGGGGGGACTGCTCAGGGTAATGTGAAGAAGTCTTTTTTTCACAGAGAGGGTGGTGGATGCATGGAACAGCCTTCCTGAGGAGGTTGTGGGGTCAAAAACAGTAGGGGAATTCAAGAATGCATGGGGCAGACCTAAGGCAATTCTTGTGGGGATAGGAAGAAATAGGCTGTTGGTTAACTAGGATCTGCAGCTTATCCAGTAGGTAGGGAAATGGGCAGACTAGGTGGGCCAAGTGGTCCTTATCTGCCATCAAAGTCTATGTTTCTATGTTTCTATGATAATTGTCCTTCACAAGGAAGGGAAGAAGGCTGAGAAGCTCATGAGTTATAGGTCAATTTCACTTCTAAATTATGATGTAAAGATCTCGGTGAAATGCCTAGTGGAAAGAATAAGCATAATATTACCTTTTATAATCAGCCCAGAACAAGTCGGCTTCATGAAGGGCTGGTCTTCAGTTTTCCATCTCCAGAAATTAGTTCATATTTTCTCCGTATCCAGAGACATTGATAACTCTGTGGTGCTGGTGTCTCTGGATATGAAGAAAGCCTTTGATAAAGTCCACTGGCAGTTTATGTTTAGAATGTTGTCTGATTTTGGCTTCCCTTCTCAATTTATACAATGGGTACGTGCTCTATATCCCCATCCCAGCACCCGTATATACTGTAATGGGGTCTTCTTTTCTCAGTTCTCCCTGTATTCTGGTACCAGACAAGGCTGTCCACAATCCTCTTTATTATTTAATCTTTTCTTATAACCCCTTATTATCAAGCTGATGGAATGTTCCAAAATTCAATAGGTCAAATTAGGTTTGCTTGATATTAAAATATCAGTCTATGCAGACAACATATTGTTACATCTTTCTCACCCCAGTGTCTCCATTCCCCCATGCTAGACATCATTCATGAGTTTAGTCAACTCTCCAATTATAAAATCAACCTTGAGAAAACATCCGTTTTCCCTCTGAATTCAAGATCTCTTAAAAGTGAGATAATAAATTCTGGCCTAACCTGGTCCCCAAAGAGTTTAAAGTACCTGGGATTACACCTGACTAGAAGTGATCTTCATCTCAGGAAACTAAACCTAGATGATACTTTACTAGCCATCCAGCAGGATTTATCAAGGTGGAAAATGTTACCCCTATCACTCTAGGGCCGTATCAACTTAGTGAAAATGAACATTCTCCCACTCCTCTTTTACCCCATAAATCTTCTGAATTTTTGACTCCCCTTGCAGTGGTTTAAGAAAGTCCACACCTATGTCAATGAATTCATATGGGCCAGCAGCGTACTGAGAAGGGCTTATCATAAAATAGCAGCTCCCAAACTGAAGGGCAGACTCAGGCTCCCCAACTTAGGTTTATATTACTGGGCCAGTCATGCCAGTAAGTATTGTCACTGGCTTTTGTCAGTGGATCAACTCATTTCCCTCACATATGTTACCCCATGGTTCATCATGGAAAAATATATATTAAATATTAATGGTCTGTCTCCCAAGGCACTTCTCCACACAAGAACAAGAGGCCCCCCACCCTGGGCTCAACCCTGATGGGGTCTCGGTAGAGTACATGTACAATTATGTTCCTTCTTAAAATATGCTAATTCCCAAGACCCCATACAACCTCTTTTTGGTAACCCCAATTTCAAAATTGGAGGCAAAACTATTCCCCCACACTGGATTCCACAGTTAGCTTCTCTGGTGATAGGTCTTCTCAGGAACAGGGAGGGCAACTGGCTCTTGTCTGGTGACATTATGCAGAAATATAACATTAATAAGAAGGAAATATTTAAAATCTTTCAGCTCTGCCACATGTTGCTCCAGTTCTACAAAGTTCCCTTAGAACAGTCCAGTGGAGGGGAGTTCCTACATGTCCTTCATTCCTGACAGCATATCCTCACGCAGTATCCAAGATTTATGCTGCCCTGTTTGATTGGGCTTTCCTTATGATAGAGGGGGTCCCTAATTATTGGACTTCACAATTTCCAGACCTAAATCTTGACTGGGCCAAAATATGGAAGAACTGTCACACCTATGTCACCCAAGACAGACTGAGGCTTATGCAGCTCCAGATACTTCATAATATGTACAAGATTCCTGTAAATTTGGTCAAAATGGGTAGACTATCATCTTCTCAGTGTGTGCGCTGTCACCAAGTGGAGGGCACTCTTCTACATATCTTTTGGGAGTGTCCCAAAGTAGCTTACTTATGGCACTCATTCAGCAGAGAGTGGACCCACTATTGGGATTGGATGACCTTTTTACCCAAGACATTTGTCTAATTGGGAATTTTGAGAGCATTCAAGTGAGAGAATGAAGATTTTCGATAGCCCTTATCTCCTTGTTAGTCAAAAAATTTGTTTTGTGCCATTGATTAGACATAGACTGTATATGTTATACTGAATGGATCCAACAATTACTCCTATATCTCTGCACTGAGAGAATGATAGCCAGCATACATAACCGCCTCCACAGGTTTGGGTCACTGTGGGACAAACTACATAGTTTGTACTCTCTATAGACCAGCCATTAACAGCTTGTTCACTGGCCCATCCATGTTTGTATTCCCTTAGGGTCCTGGTGCCACATGAGGGGATGGTGGGTTTGAGGAAGGTGGGGTGGTTTGAGGGGAAGGGGAGGTTGGGATAGGTTGCTGTTATTCAATAGTATGTTTTATCGCCATATGCATGTTATTTCTAAAATTTCAATAAAACATTTAATTAAAAAAAAGATAAACAGAAATAGCTGTGTAATAACAAAATCTTTAAAGGTTAACTCTAACCATGTATTGGAAAGTTTTGTGCTTAAATCATCATCATGGATAAGGGTGTTAAGGGTCTTCCAGCCTTGGAGATATTATTGCTGATGTACAGTAGATGAGATGGGTATCCTTTCTATCTAAAGGTGTCTTTAGAGACAAGGTCATGGGATCAATGTAAACATTAAAAATAGGTAAATACTGAGACAGACAAAGCAAATATTCAGGTTCAGTATCTATAGCGTCTGCTTCTGGGATGGGAACAGGAGTAATAACTGCGTGATCAATAACAGTAGTTTGATAAGGAATAAAACAGAAATTAGTAAACTGTATGTCACACATTTTAGATCCATATGAAAATGATTTGTGGTTAGTAACCACACAGTACTGCCCATCAGAATGTATGACACTCTCATTGTGGGAATCCTCCATTTATGCAATCAAATTGGGCAGGTGAAAGATTGATTCATGAGTCTTATAGTGAAGAGATGAACCTCTTCTGCATAGTTCTGGTAGAGACGTCCAGTGTTGCCCACTGGTGATGATGTAGTGGAAGATGAAGACGCTGTTGCCCTAGGGGTAACAGTTTCATATGAGGAAATGTCTAAGTCCAAAGCAAAAGACCAATCAAATGCTGTCCGGTGAGTAGCCACGAACTGGCTTGATGACGTTTAAAATGTCACAGCGACATAAGTAGTGGTAGCCCTTTTTGGTACAACAGTCAGTATGAGGAGCCACCCAAGCATCTAGGGTGGGATGGAAGACCAGAAGAGGTGAAAGGTCTATCCTGTCTTGGTAGATGTCCTCGTTGAGATGCCCAATGGAGTGTATGGAGGCCAGTCTGTCAAAAATCGCAGTTTCTGGATCAAAGTGTGTCAAGGAGACAGTGACAATAACAAATGTGGTGTCATGGATGGTGCAGAAGTTGGCAGTGTAACATGGGCCCCTGTTGGGATGGTGTGTGGCATAACCTAGATTTATAGCAGTAGACATTGGTATATTAACATTTCTAAACATACACATGATAATACAAGCAGTAGACCTACAATGTGGATAGTACCATTTAGCAAGTTGTCTGTTATGGATAACATCTGGAGTAAATCCAGATTCCAAATCCCAGAAGAGATTATTGATAGTGGTTATGACATAAGAGCCATAAGCAGAGCATAAAAGTTACCTGGTAATATATTGTTTGTCTGCTTCCTTGTTATTCTGGAAAATGAGTTCATTGATTTTATTCTTAGTGTTATTAAAACTTTTGGCAATGTCATGCATGTTGTACACAGAGTATTTCTCTTCCTGACTAAGCCCATCTACACCATGCAATAAAGGTGGTAAAACATAATTCTTCATGCCAGTCTGGAATTTAACTGTTTGGCTTTTGATGGCAGCAATGTCTGCCCTGTTCCAGGTGGACATGCCGGATTTAAAGAGTCCGGATATGGTGCCAGTGACACGAGTAACATCAGCAGTGGCACACCTCCTGCATGATGAGGAAGGTTTCTTGTTGTTGGGATCAGGTCTAGACCTGAATAATCCTAAATGTTCAGTAGTATGGGGACCAGTCATAGAATCTTGTGTGCATGTCTGGCATGCAGCAAGACTATCTAATAACATAGTGCTGAAAAATCTAGAAGTGTTGGTTTTAGAACACATACCAAAGTCGGCCATATTCCAATGTGTGAGATTAAAAATGACAGGAATGTGCATAAATTGCACATTGTTAACAAGTGTATTAGGTGGCCCAGGTTCCTGTGTGGAACAGTCAGTAATTTCTGCTTCAGTAGTGGTACTACAGACAGAAACATAGCTGCTGTAGCCATGTAATTGCGAATACAAAAGTCTCTTGCAGAGTCTTTTGGAAATTTATCACAAAAAGTGGGATCGAGCAAAACAGTAAAATTGTATAGACCAGAATGTCTGTAATTAGTTTGGTGGATGGACAGGGTGCCATGTGGGGTGATTCTAGTATTAGGTCTGCCTTGGAAAGTACCTTTGTAAAGGTGGGCAGCAGGGAGTGTCTGTCCATGATTGTCAGTTTGCCATTCAATTTGGAGGGATGATTAATCAGGTGCCACTACCATGGCTGTCAGGTAGGTGTCCGTGCCTTCCTAAACAGTGATTAATTTACTGGGAACATCAATGCTGACTCCTTCAGGCATGTTGGTGTTGGAAGGTACATTGTGTGGGTGAAGTTTTCGGGGTGGATGTAGGCCAAGGTGTGGATGTACAGGTGGGTCAATGTTTTGATGCAGCCACTTGATGCATGCGGCTTGTGCTGCATCCTGTGAATAAACAACTGGGAAGATTCCTGCAATGAGGAACAATAGCAAGATAGCTGCCTTGCTGGTATGTCTGTAAGGAAAATGAAAAGGTCAGTAGGTACAATTATGCCCAGTGGGGTTAGGAAAAGTAATTATTCTCCTTTGTACAATTTGAGCTGATTAGTATGCAACCATTTATCAGTAGGTTTCTTCTGACTGATGAGTCTAAGTTGGTAGACTGCGGGACTGAGTTTGTTAATGATGGGATAGGGTCCTTCCCACTTTTTGGAGAAGGGATCAGTAGGGTGTGCAAATCTCAGTACCATTACCTGATCTCCAACCTGCCAGTCAACCTCTTGTGCGTGCTTGTCAAAGTGAATCTTGGATTGCTGTTGGGCCTTGACCATACAATATGCAGTGTACAAGTGGGTCTTGATGATGTCATCCCTCAGTTTTGCAACATATGTGTCCACGGACACTCTGTCTTCAGTGGGTGTGTCTAAATCAATCAGCAGTTACTCAGGTAATCTCTTGGTTCTACCAGTCATCACCTCGAAGGATGTACACTGAGTGGTGGCTGAAGGAGTATCCTTAATTGTAATAAGGGGTAAAGGCAAAAGGGAATCCCAATCTTTAGGATTGTCCTCAATAAATCCATCTGTTGGCTGTTTCTACCTGGCCTGAGGATTGAGGGTGGTAAGGAATGTAAAACTTCTGATGTACACCAAGAAGTTTGAGTGTTTCTTGCATCAACTCACCTGTAAAGCTGGTTCCTTGATCAGAGTCTTCCTTAAGAGGTAGATCCCACCTGGAAAAAAATTGTTCTACCAGGACTTTTGCAGTTGTCTTCACTGTGCATTGTCGAGTGGGAAAAGCCTTGACCCATTTGGAGACTAGGTTAGTGATCACAAGGGCGTACTGTTGTTCCTACTGGTGTTGGTCAATGGACCAGTAAAATCAATCTGAATTGCATGCCAGGGACCGGATTGTCTCTGGGGAAGCAACTTAACATTTCTTTAGGTTAGGGCTAAATTGTTCTGCGTACAGATTAAGCAGTTTTAGATGTAATGTTTGACATCCCTAGTGACGCCAGGCCACCAACCCACAGATTTCAATCTTTAGACTGTATTCTTCATCCCTTGGTGTCATCCAGTCAGGGTGTCATAGACCTGATGAATGAACTGAGATCACAATGCCACGGGAACTATCCACAACCTGTAATTCAGGTAGTCAGGCTGATACCATATCAGCTTGTTGTCATGTGATAGATGCAGTTTGTCCACATGTCTTTGTAGGGGTTGTTGGTTGGCAATTCTTGTTCCATTCCTTTGTCTAGGAATCTGAACACTTCTTTCAGTTGAGAATCAGATTTGTGTGCTATGGACAAGTCCAGTGGCAGAAAAGACTCTGTTTTCTTCTTTGTGGCAGCTATTTGTATGGCTGCGAGAGCCACAGGGTGAGCCATATCCCACGTGCCCTCCTCCTTGAGCACCCTCTTTGGCAAGAGTGTCTACTCGATCATTGAAAATGTGGTATGTATCAGACTTTGAATGGGCCTTCACCTTGTGAATGAACAGCTTATGAATAAAATGCTGAGTCAAGTTGTGAATGTATACAAAGAGTGCTTTGTATTTCACAGGAGTGCCAGCAAAAGATGTGAAGAAGATCTCCCGGAACAGTAAAAATTCAGTTAGAGAGCAACAAACCAAGTTAGAGTCTGTAAAGATGATGGTATCTGTGGTACCATGGTGTAGCAGTTCAAGAGCACAGGCCACGGCTGCTAGTTCCGCATACTGAGAGGATGCAACACTGCAGTGTTTGGATATGTGAATGGTGTTACCATTAGTGTACATGATGAGCACTCCAAAGCCAACTGTCTGTTCTTCTTGATAGAATGAGGCAGAACCTTCAGTAAAGAAATGATACAGGGAAGTGTCAGCAAGGAGTTTTGGAGTAGCAGGAAGAAACGGTCCTGGATCAGGCAAAATCAGGAGGTTGGAGTGAACAATCATGCAGGTCTCCTTGGTGCAGAAAACCATGGGCTAAAATTGAGGGCACTTTGGCTGTGTGGACCTGTATGTCACGGTCCTGGAGAAGAAGAGACCAGTGAGTCAGTCTGGTATTTGACACTGAACCATACTTCACTCTGTCTGACAGCAAAAAGTTTGTGGAGGTGTAGTTAATGTGCAAAATGATGGGTGAGTACCCAATGATGTACAGGAAGTGCTTGACAGCCCAGTAGGTAGCCAGAAGGTTTCTTTCACAAAGCCTGTTCTTCTGTTCCACTGGGTACAGCATTTGGGAAGCATGGGTGATGGGTCGAAAGACGCCATTAACCTTCTGATCAATTACCACAGACATGGCTATTTCTGAAGTAGCAGATTCCAAATGGAAGGATAAGGCTGGACTGGTTTAACTAATGGTGGAGCGGAGGTCAAGGACTGTTTCAGAAAGGTCACAGGATTAGTGTGAATGGGACCCCAAGTCCAGTGACATCTTTTTCAGGAACTCATACAGTACAGAGGGGTGTTCTTTTGTTCAAAATCACAAATTAAATCCTTGGAATAGTTGACCATTCCCAGGAAACGTCTAAGTGTTACCACACTGGTAGGAAGTGGCAAATCTTGTAGGCTTTGGACCTTCTTCCAGGCTGGGTTTCTGCCTTGTTCTGTGATATGCAGATCAAGAAAGATAACCTCTTTCTGGCACAGTTATGCTTTTGCAGGATTGCACTTGAGGCCTGCTCTCTGTAAGAGAGTCAGTAACTCATCAAGGAGGTCAAGATGTTGCTCCTTAGTGGCAGTTGCCAGGAGTAAGTTAGCCACATACTGCAGAAGACATTATGGGGCAGAGAAACTCTGCAAGGCATCCATCATGTGTAGATGGAAAAGGGAGGGACTGTTGTGAAAGCCCTGAGGTAGGCAGATCTAAGTGTATTGATGACCCTCAAAGATGAAAGTGAATTTGTATTGGCTTTACTGAGCAAGAGGTAGTAACCAAAACCCATTGGAGATGTCAAGGGTGCTGAACCACCTACAGTCTGGTGTTAGTAGTCTGAGTACATCTGGTGTTTAGGCTACTGTAGGGAAGCAGCTAGGAGTGACCTGATTAAGTCTCCTATAATCGATAGCAAATCTCCAAGATCCATTCGGCTTTCTCACTGGCCAGATGGGTGAATTGATGGTCGAGATACAAGGCCTGATCACACCTTCCTGAAGAAGTGACAGGATAGTTTCTCTGAGTGATAGTAGTGCCTTTGTAGGAAAAGGGTATTGCCTTTGCCTGTCATGTTCGGGGCCTGGAACTTTGGTAATGGTTTTAATTCTCCCACAATCATGTCTGTGTGTGATGAAAACATCAAGGTGCTTCTGCAGAATGGGCAACAGTTCTTTAAAGAACTCATGTGTCTGGAATAGAGCTATGATGTCATATTCCTTGTCATTGACCACAATGGCGGCAATCACGTGGGAATCAGGAATCATGACCGTATGGTTTTGGCCTCTGACTTGTATCAGGAGCATATTGGCTGAGTCTACTACACAGCCATGTAGTGCTGGGAAATCAGTTACTAGGATGCTGGGATGATGACATAATACCATGAGGTCAAAAGTGTGATTTGTGCTGAGGGTACCCAACTCCACAGAAAGTACAATAGAACAGAAGGTAGGCAATCTAGTGCCATCCATACCTTGAGCACTGGTCCTCCATCCAGTGGAGCAAGAGGAATTAGCTAGATACCCATCATGTAGTACAGACACAGCTGCACCTGTATCTAGCAATACAACAATCTGGGAGCCCCCGACCATGGCCTTGCTACAAGGCCTTCCATTTGTATCAATAGTGATATTGTTCACAATATAGACCGGGGCCTGTAGTTGTCAATCTGAACTATTACCACCATTTTCAGGTGGTTCCTGAAAATGCAGGCCAGCAAGATCTTACTGGGCCTCTTTCAGGTCGTGCATAGGATAAACAGTAAGGAGGTCTGTGTACTAGTAATAGCTGTAATGGACAAGGCCTCAGGATTTGGGTTTGCTGCAGCCTGGTCCAAGGAGGTTCCAGTATCTCCTTGGCCTAGTAGGGACTGGGTTACCAGAGCTAATACTGCAATGGTCTGCCTTGGGATTGCCTTGGCCACTGATTGGACCTTTCCAAGGACTTTGTGAAGGTTATTATTCTCCACCATAACATCGCAGTAAGAAGGGCCTTGTCAATAATTTAGATTGCCCCAACTTTCATTCAGATCAGAATTAGAATTATTCCAATTTCTTTGTCTGTTCCTATTTCTGTTGCAGTTTCCCAGTCTTATAATTCTGTTTGTCATCAGACGGTGCAACCTTGTTGTCCTGGGCCTTGCCCTCCACTGTGTAGTGGGTTGTGGGCTCTTTGGTAGATTATACTGTGGCCACCATAATTCAGATCTCGGAGGTAGCACTGGTAGTCACGGTCCATCCTTCTGAGAATGTCCAAAAATGTATTGGTTCTGGAGAAAACTGCGGGCTTGACCTTGTCATGCATGGCTGGAATCATGTTCCAAATAAATAGGGTCTTGTACTCAGTTTGGTCCGTGTTTGCTGTCTCTTGTGATAGCACCTTGCCAGTACAGTAGGCCAACCATAACCTCTGATGGTTTGAGGCTGAACTCTCCTTGGCATACTGTTGGACAGGATGGGCTAACATGATGCCAACCATGCCTGGGGAGTATGCAGCAATAAGCAAGGCCCCTAGAATTCTGTGGCTACAAAATTTTGTGCAGAACTTGCAATCTACCGCAGAACTTCTGCGGTGCCGCAGAATTCACTCTTCTTGGTGATTTTTTATTGATATTTCTGTTTATACATAGAATCTGGTTCCCTTCCTCTCTTTTTATATCCAAAACCCCCCATATGTTCAGAATGTGATGTTATAATTGCTATAACATCATACATTAGCTAATGAAATGGCTGCATTCTGCAACAGAAATGAACAATCACTTATCTACCACAGCTCCCACTGCCAGAGACGGTGGCACCGCACATCATGCTTGGTGATATTTGCTCAACCTGCACTACAGCCTAATACAATTTTCAGTCTTACATTGTTGCACTAGGGCCAACTTAAACAAAATCTTGTCAATAACACAGACCTCTTAAGTCCATACCTCACTTTGTACAAACCGATTTGTGCCTTTAAGGTATAGAGACGCTATCTTTAATGAATAACTGGTAAAATGAATTTAACTGTCTAAATTTTTAAGAAAAATAAAGTAATGATGCCCAGAAAAGTGAGATATAATAATGTGTAGACCTGTTGAAAGAATAGACTTGTTAAATAAATAATTGCACTGTATGCATTTTTGCCAGGGTTATTGATTACATATTGTCATTGGATGATAGAATCACCTAAAAGTTATTGAGAAATGTTGTGTACAGGGACAGCTGTTGGGCCAGAGGATAGCATACTGTGTTTCCGTGCCAGCAACTCAGGTTCAGAGATTAGCTCTGGGAGCTGGCTGGGCAGCATAAGGATTGGTGGAACATATCACTGCTCAGTGCCTGGGAAGGTATGGTGCAGTGTTCTGTCACATAGTGGACACATTGTGATGGGCCAGAGAGCTGTATCTCACAATTGGTTCACATGCATGTCATGGCCTGATGGTGTTATGCAGTGTGTCAGGGAAAACAGGTTGCCATGAAAAATGAGTTTTGCAATAACTCCTCTATTCCATTTCCAATGGGACCTGTATGAATGAGGATGCAAGTTCATGGACATTAAAAAAAAAAGAAATAAAAAAAATATATATATATATATATGTATATACATACATACACACACATGCACACACACACAGTATCTCTGTTTCTCTCACCACACACACACACACACATATGCATATTTGTATGTATGTTACAGATTGCATATAAATATATAAGTGATACACAGTGGGAACTTCATGAGTGGTGTAGAAAGCACATACAAATATATAAGTGATAGACAGTGGAAACCTCATTAGTGGGATAGCCAGCATGCATATAGAAATACCTTATTTATCACATAAGATCCCCTCTGCATATGTCATTTATGCAACAGGCTAGGATCTTAAGGGAGATACATTTGTTTTGCTTTTTTAGGCATAAAATAATTTTTATGTCTGTTATTTTTTGAACTAGTGTTACCGTGCTTTCCACCATCCTGACTGATATAACCACTGCCATGAAAGTGAAGTCAGGATGACAAGCTGACACTGTGATGTGGTAGTTTGTTAGTGCCACAGAACTTCTGCAGAAATTACAAACCACCACCACAGAAATTCTGCGGCAAATGGTAGTCTTGCTGCAGAACTTGGTCCCACTGTACCACAGAAAAGTAGGGGCCCTAGCAAAAAGTTCCACTGCAGTGTCATCAAAAGATGCATCTATAGCTTGGTGGACTTCCTCTGAGGGTTTTGCCCAGAGGCCAGAATCTATGGTCTACAGGAGGACCTGTACTTGGTAGCCTGCCAGTAGAACGAGCTTTTCACATCTGGAATGAACTTTTTCCAAATGACAGCTGAGATTGTCATTGGGGGTCATGCAGCCTATACTGTCAGAGATCTACTATACAGGGTGAGTCATCTGAAGAGGACTAGTCAGAATTAATGGACTCAGATCAATAAAAGGGTTATGGGATTGTGTGCCATATAAAGCGGCCTTTGCTGCGGTGTCAGCCACAGTATAGACAAGTGACTGCTGAGTAGCAGCCTCCTTCAACATATTTTCCATGTGTTCCTGGGAGACCTGTCTCTGCTTCTTAGTCATTTCTGTCCTTGTGAGAGAGGTCTCGATCATTTGATCGATCTCCATTCTGTCCTCCTTTTTCAGGATGGCAATCGAATGGGCTAGGCCTCGACCTCCCCACCTATCATGCAGATCACCATCTTTGTGTTGCACATAATAATTGCTATATCTCTCATGATGTAGGGTTGCACTGGTAGAGCGTAGGGTGTTGTTTTAAGGAACTGCCATATTGAGGGTGTGGCCAGGTGACATCTTGGCTGCTGTTGTCACCAGAATCATCGTCACCAGATGATGTAAGGTCAATGAGTATGTAGTGAAACCCACCCATCTCCTTAACGTGATCAGCCAACACCTCTTGCTGATGACGTAGTTTCGCCATCTTCGCTCTGCACTGTTTGTGACTAACTTTTGCATTGTTCTGCCTAAAACCTTTCACAACCTCTATCTGTAACACTCTATTCATGGCACTCATTTTGCAGTTGTTCCTAAGCTCTCTATCCAACTCATCACTTACCGTTTTCAGGTCCTTTCTCATCTTCTCGATCTCCTTAAGCAATGTCTCACTTATGTCACTCAACAAATCATTAATTTGCAAAACCTGTCCCTTATCCTGCTTCAACCTATCACAGTCCTCTCTCAACATGCATAACTCTTGATCATTATTCTGTACAGTACAGTGCAAAAGAGTCTCATTCTTACTATGCAGGGACTGAAGTTCATCTTTCAGTCTATGTTCTTTCCTAAGACATTCAGATGCCCCTCAGGCCCATCTATTTCTTAAGAGCTGAGATCTGCAATTCAAGAGAATGAAACCTTGATTTGGAGGCTTTCAAAGCAGCATAAAGAGCTGCAACCAACAGCCATTTAGCATCACACTTTTTGGCTATTTGTCTGACCTTGGAGTACTGGGTTGAGATCCCCAGTACGGGGTTATTAGAGTGATCTGCATCCAGCACAAAGTCTCTCCAGCCTCCATGGGAAACGAGAAAGTTAGATACATCAAGTCTCAGATATGCGCAGATATTGAACATGACAGAAAAGGTTAGGAAACATAAATGGGCCTGTCAGTGGCTATTATCTTGTAGCTGATTGTTCTTCTCACTATAGTGCAGATCACTGATATTTGTTTTGGCGATTTGCATTTGGTATTTAGGTAGTCACAGATGTCTTTTAGCTATTCCACATGGTACCATTATCTACACAGATATACAAAATGTGTAAAATCAGCTAAAATGAGAACAAAGACATACATAAAATGGAAAATAAGTGCAGTGTTACGTAAATCCACATGATGGCAGTGTAAGCTATACAACAACTTCTCAGAAGAATATACTAAGAACACAGGCATGTATTCTCAGGACAATACTTATGTGTTACTTAGCAATGATAATATTGGGAATAATCATAATTATGTTCCTGGTAACTTACATTTATATGGTAGGTACCAATGCCCTATATGTTAGTAATGATTATAAATAACATACCATATAGCATAATATATATTGTCAGCGGTGCACAGTGGATTGCCAATAAGGGTGAGGGGACCAAGTGTAACAGGCCTGAAAAACAGTATAAGACTTTTTTTATAAATAAAAATTTTACTGGGCTAGCTTGTCATACCTGTATTATCCCTCATATTTCTTTAAATGGGCAACATGTTTTTTTAAATCTTTTGTGATAAATATTGCAGCTATCTTGCATGGCAGCGCTTGACTTTAACCATTATGTACCTTATACATTTGCATCTTTTGATAGTAATTTGCATTTTAATCACTATATAATGAGCACTATTGATACACAGGGGTTACTCTAAGGAAGCTTGGAATTATCCAAGGGAAACATCAGTCAGTGATGCAGCCATGACATCACTGGGTTGCACATTGCTGGTTATGGATGATGTACTGCACACCTTTTAAATAAACAGCAAGAAAAAGTTTATTTAAACTGTGCTTGTGTAGAACTATTTCTGTGGGTCCTCTGTTTTCTGTTGCTTCTCCATGGAATTTCTTTAGACAGTTTAATATATTAATCCACAATTCATACATTTATTCCACAGTTCAGTGACTCACTGAACTGTGGAATGAATGTATGAACTGGAGATTAATGATGAATTATACTGCAGAAATTACACAGAACGGATCACTGAACTGTGGAATAATTTAATGTATTGCAAAATAATCCATTAAGCTGTGGAATAAAATTCCTCAGAACTGTAATTCCATAGTTTATGTGTATTTTTCCACAGTTCAGGCAAACATTTCCATGGACAGGGTGAAAATCTGAAAAAAAAAAACATTCAGAAGACTCTGATCTCACTAATGGTGGAAGTTTGCAAAAGTTCCATGAAACTGGAATTCACAACTTTCACCCAGCCCTACTCATCAGTGTACTGTGGGATGACTGCATGTATAATGGATTGATGTATTAAAGGGAAACTGTCAATCCTTTTTGCATCATTTTCTTTCTAGCCGAAAGCAAACATTCTATGATTGCTTACCTTCTATAAAATTCACTGATGGTGCTGGTTGATTTATATGCTTTCTTTCTAAGTAGAACTGAAATTCATGCTAATGGTGTAATTATATCAAATTTGATTTATTTCAAACCCTACCTTCGTGCATGCTTCCTGAACATTAGTACCACCACAAAACAGTGCTGCCACTTAAAATGCAATAGTCTTTTCTCTCCCCACTGCATCATAAGTTGTACGTCTCTGCTGGGGGTGTTCCAAAGTCCAGGAAAGGTGCAGGATGTTGATCAAGGAATGTAAACAAACATGTTTTTGTGTGGTAACAGCAGTATAGTGGGCATTCTGTTTTTCACTTTTAAAAAGAAGAAAAGGAATCAGATTCAAGCTACCAGCTACATCAACAATCTCTATAGAACGTGACCAGTCATTAAATGGGCTTTTTTGAACTAAAGACACTTTGAAGCCCAGGGGAGTTGATGGTGTCCCTTTAAACTGTAGAATGACATTCTGCATAACTATTATTCTGCAGTTAATTTGTATCATTCCACAAATCAGCAGGAAAATTTAATTAAACACTGTGAAAATTCACCAAACACATGCAGAGGATTTGGATTTAGCTAAGTTGGAATGTGTGAAAATGTTGCGAACTTTGTGAAGTATGTGACATTTTTGTCAATTCAGAATTCACATTTTCCACCCTGCATTATGATAGAGAAATCTTCAGGAAGAACAAATAAGGTAAACTTTAGGTACAGACATAAAATCAGATATGATAGTCTCAATATTGACACACTATTGAAAATTACTGAAATAGTTCCAGAACCAATTCAGAGCAGAGTATATGGGGCCACACCAATTTTACAACTATACCCCGTTCAGCAGTTTTATTGCATTAAATATTTTTCTAACAGATATGGCCCAAGTTTCATAAACTGCATGCCAAAATGGTTTGGTGCATTAGAGACTGTCTGTTACTGTATTTCTTACTATATTAAGATTTATGTGTCTTCATGTCCTTTTTGCATTTCTAAGCATCTTCTACAAAATTTAATCTGCAGTATCCTTAGTTAGTTGATACCTTTTTCGATTCTTATTCCTCAGTTTGCAGATTTTTATGTTCATTAGATAGCCTTCAGAAAGGGCTTATTGACCCCTTAGTTTTTAGTTTTCAAAGGAGCAGGTTTTTTCTCATGAGTTTATAGCACCAGCTGATTTAAAAGATTCAGCTGCTTCATCATCATTTGACATCCATGTTAAGGGCCCCCCAATTAAAACATTTCTAGGTCATACAAGAATGAAGAAATAAATAGTTTATGAATGCATGTTTCAACCCATTTATTGTGTGAGTTTATCCCTTACTATTAAACTTTGTGATAAGACAATGATTCAGTAAGTTGTTAGGGAGAAAATATGCTGCTGATAAACACTCTGGAGCCCAATATTTAAAAGTTTATATGGGCACTAACAGGTCTTTACCCACGTAAAACGAGGTTTGTGCTGGATCCCTATATTCAAATGGGGCCTTTGCTCAGGAAAGGAGGGTTAGTGCCCACATAGAACATAATGTATACATGCGGCCAAGGAGAGGGGCATGGCCATTAATATGCTCTCTACTCTGTGTTCAGCATTTTTGCACTGCACAAAAGAGATTAGCACACTCCTTTTGCACAGATCATATACCACCAAGTAAAACCCTGACTTACTCCAGGTAACCACAGATGCTACTGGAGGTAATGCAGTCACCTAGCTGGTTGATCGCTGGGGGAGCACACCCACCTCCTGTGGTCCCTGGCACCCCTCCTCCCACTGATTGTCCACCCATTCTATCAAAAAAAAAAAAGATCCCTGGTGCTAATGGTGCCCACCTCCACTGAGTGCCAGCCCATTCTATCAATTAAAACTAACATGGTGCTAGTGGTATCTCCCTCCCATCAATCGTTGACCCATACTTTAAATGACAACCATCTCTGGTGCTAGTGATACCTCCCCCCACCAATCGCAAGCCCATTCTATTAATTAAAACTGTCTCTGGTCACTGGTCACTGGCCCATACATTAAATGATGACCATCCTTTGTGCTAGTGGTACCCCCCAACAATCACCAATTGCCAGCCTGTACTTTAAATGACAACCTTCCTTGGTGGTTGTGGTAACCGCCATTCCACTGGTCCCAGCCATGTCAACATGTAGAATAGTCCTGGTGTTAGTGGTAACCCCCCTTCCTCTGATTCCTGCCCTGTCAACATGTGAAACAGCCCTGGTGCTAGTGGTAATCCTCCCTTCTGATCCCTGCCCTGTCAACATGTAGAGAAGCCCTGGTGCCAGTGGTAACCCCCCTCCCTCTGATTCCTGCCCTGTCAACATGTGAAACAGCCCTGGTGCTAGTGGTAACCCCCCCCTTCTGATCCCTGCCCTGTCAACATGTAGAGAAGCCCTGGTGCCAGTGGTAACCCCCTCCCTCCAATCCATGCCCTGTCAACATGTAGAATAGCCCTGGTGCTAGTGGTAACACCCCTCCCTCTGATTCCTGCCCTGTCAACATGTGAAACAGCCCTGGTGCTAGTGGTAACCCTCCCGTTCTGATCCCTTCTTTGTCAACATGTAGAGAAGCCCTGGTGCTAGTGGTAACCTCCCTTCCTCCAATCCATGCCCTGTCAACATGTAGAATAGCCCTGGTGTTAGTGGCAAACCTCTCCCTCTGATTCCTGCCCTGTCTTACATTCTGATATCCCTGTTCCCCCCAATCACTGGCCTGTCACTTCACACAACTCCTTCCTGGCATCCAGTGGTTCTTCCCCATGACACTGGGCATCCCCCACTCATGATCTTCTCAGCGTTGATGCCACAGGTGCGTACAGTGACCAGCACAGCCCTCCTCACACCTCATTGGCTCACCACTGTATGTACAGTCAGATAGCATGCCTCTTATTTATAACACAGGCTGGCGTGCCCTGTTCTATAAATAAGATGTGCGATCCCTGACTGTACATACAGCTGCCAGCTATGGAGGTGTGAGGAGGGCCATGCCAGTCACCATATGCACCCATGGCACCAACGCTGGGGAAACAGTAAATGTGGGTGCCTGATGCCACAGGGAAGAACTGCTGGGTGCCATGGAGGGATCTGTGAACTGCTAGGCTGGCAATTAGGGAAGAACAGAGATATCACAATATATGATGGGGCAGGGATCAGAGGGAGAGGGAGAGGGTTACCACTAGCACCAGGGCTATTCTACATGTTGATGGGGCAGGGATTGGAGGGAAGGGTTTGAAAGTTTGCTACATTTATTGTAGTAACTGTGGTTTTTATTATTTCTCCCGAGGTGCATTTCTGTACATTTACCTTTGTTGAAGTTTATGCCCCGGTTATCTGCCCAGTTCTTGAGCTCTTGAAGGAAGCAGCAACAGCAGCAGGTTCGGTGATATGGGAGTTCCCAACCTTGGGAACAGGGGGACTGGTGGTCCCAGACAGTCAAAAATTTGGAATGGAATGATTCAAGTGCTAATTTGATGTCAGTGGTTGTAGAAATGTGGGACCTGTCAGTGGCCTATAGGTCAGCATAGAGGGAGGGTAGACCAGTAACCTGAAACACCAGAGAAGGAGGATTTTTTTTTTTGTGGGGAAGGCTTTCAGATGATGGAGCTTGTGCACACATTTGACCACATGGTAGTCACTGAGGGCTTCAGGAAGGGTACATGCATTTGTAATGCAGTGGGGGTGAGAGGAGAGTACCCAGTCTAGAACATGTGGTTCAAGGAATTATGTTTAAGATGTGAGGTCAGACATTTGTTGGGAAAACTGGCGGGATTTTTACATTTTGACAAAGTTTGTGCAGTGGAGGCGGGGGGAGCCAATTAGCCAATTAGTTTTAAAATCACCAGGTTTTAGAAACTCACCAGAGGAGGAGTGGGAGTACATAAAGCAGATGATTTCAGTAACCATAGCAGGGGACAATCCAGGGCAAGAGTGAACTTCTGCCCTGCTATGAATAAAGGGATTGTAAAGGAGAATGAAAGTTTGAGAAGGAGCAGCACATACTGTATGTGGAGGGGGAAAAGACCAACAGCACAGATAAGAATTTGATGCCAGAAGAGAGGTAGAGTGCAACACCACCGCCTCTCTTGGGGCTGTCTATCTCTGGTGTAAACAGGTATGGCCACTGCAGTGTCTTAGATCTTGTGGGAGAGCCAAGGGTCAAGAACGATGAGACCATCCAGCTGGAGGATGACCATGAGGACCTGCAACAGATCCAGCTTTGGGAAGAGGCTATGGATGTTTAGGTGGTCAACCTGCTGTCCTTTGGGAAGCTGCTTAGGTGAGGCGGGGACTGGACCAGGATTAAGCTCAATATCACCTGCCACCAGAGGTAGCAAGGTTACAAGGAATCTAATAGAGCCACAAGGCTGCACGATAGGAGGAGGTTGAGGGGGTGGGATGGAGGTGTACTAGAGAAGGGGCACAAGGTACCAGAGAGCATCAAGATGTAGTGTTACCACCTGTCCCATTTCCAGTGGGGCAGTCCCGATTTTAGAACCTCATCCTGTCACCCACATCAAGTGTCAGTGGGGACGCCAAATGTCCCAATTTCATGCACAAGCAATTGAAGCAAATGAACTGTCAGCAAGGAAAGCCACTGGGCTGGAGGTGGAACTGCACTTACTTGCTTACATATCTGAAGGAATCTGTCTGCCGCAATAGCTCTGGCCTCACCTCACACACAGCTGACAAAACATTAAGCAATTGTTTGGCACTGCCATGACAGACTGTGACTTATGACAGATTCTCTGAAGAAGACTGAGCAATTGTGACAATTACTAGTTAAACTTGTAAAGCCAAAGTAAATATACTTTGTGAGTGCCTCCTAACTGCCAGCAGTTTCTTGCTTTGTTTTGGGCTAACATTATTGTCAGTGTAAGCTTAGGTTCTGGAGCAGAGAGCATCTGTACATGGCATGTGCAACAGTTTCATTTCCATTCACATATACAAGAGGGTGCTGGAATCTGCTTTGAGGTACAGCAGAATGATAAATCAGAACACATTGTTTCCTTCATCTAGTCAATTTGCTATTCTTTGAGTGCTTTGAATGTTAACAAATTGAAAGTACAGAAAAAGTATGACATGCTTGCTTCAATCTCATTTTTTTTTAAATATGATCTTTTGCAAAAAGAAGTAATCAAATTATGTCTCTGTTCAAACTTTGAGAATGGCATCTCAATATTCAGTGAAATAATACTGGCAATAAAATCTGTGACCCTATAAGTATAATCAATTTTAATATTGTAATACTGGAATACATTTAGACACACACACTGCTCTTTTAGTATAGTTCCTTTTGAATCATAGCTCAGAAAGGTATTACACTAATTGCATATGGCTTAAAAGGTATTAGAAGAACTTGAATTTCATACCAGCATTCACTAGTATGAAACCCACTCCAAATAGTGGGGGCTCACATGGACTCATTTGCCCTGGACTGCCTACAGTACTTGAAAAAGGAATTTATGCAAGGCTATTGCTGTAGTTGGAAGCAAGACATTAATGGGTTAAGGTCCCAAGGACATTTCAATGCATCATCAATCATGTGAAACACAAGATGTTTTTAAGTTCTGTGAAGTTAAAGAATTATGTCCCTCTTCTTTAGACAGCACCAAGATCAGAGATAAAAGAGTCACTCCCTCTGAGAACACACAGGAGAAGATTCATTGTTGTAAAGGAGGAAGGCAGGTGCTGTTAATTAAAAGGACATATTTTCTACTCGGTCCTGTGTTTTTCTGTCCTAGGAGAAGGGGCAGGCAGATGCAATGAGGGCTCACTGCTAAGCTCTCTTGGAGCTGGAAGGGGGTTCAGCAATTAGCTCTCAAAGAGAGTGGCACAAGCTGTCAGAAGAAGCTTACCAGTGCTTCCACAGCCACCTGGCCTGGAAGGTTGCAAAGGTTTCCGCAGCCTTGAAAGTGCAGAACATGAACTGTTGCTGTTTGTATCAGAAGTACACTTTTTTTGAGAAAGACACTGTTCTTGTTTGTCCTGTGAATGGAAGCAAAAGCTTGCTGATGCAGTAAGTGTGCTTTATCTACCAGCCTGTGGGCACCAGAGACTGTGTGAGAAAGCTTGTATTGAGACAACTGTGAGAGAAATACCTGCATTGATCTTGCAGACATTCTAGGAGATGGGCTGGTTAGTACTACTGTCAGGAACTAGCTTACATACCACACCAGGATCCAGAAGCCTAGACATGTTTTTGTGGTGTGGGGTTCCTGCTCCTTAGATTGATCTGTCCTGCAGAAGAAGAAAAAAGAAGAACCAGAGAGTTCCAGATGACTGTGAACACAAAGAGCCCTACCACACATAGAGGTACCTGAGAGCTGCATCTTCTAGCTGACCCCCCCCCCCCACAACAATACAACTGAATTCCAAGCCTGAGAGGACATTCAGTTGCAGAAAGGAGAAGCTCAAGTTGACAAAGGAGCTAGTACATTAGAAATGTGAGTATTCACAGAGCATGCCCTGCAACTGGGAAAGTTTGTGTAAAGTTTTGCCATCAGATCTACAAATTTGACCAAAGGGCTGGGAGCTACAAATACCTTATTTGGATGTTGGCCAATTTGCAACTGCATGGCCTGTGGGATATTAGGTTTGACTGTTCTCTTAGTTTTAAAGTGCACCACAGACGGCCAACTTGCTGCAATGTCACTGGGCCTGCAACATTCCTATGGCTGGGTGCCCAGTGAAGCATAGGGAGCTCTGTTTAAGATTCAAGGGTTAAATTGTCACCAGTGGGTAGTGCTCCCAGTGCAGGAGGGCTGATAATACCAAAATGGTTTACAGTGTTATTTTCTGATGTCTTGGATTGCCTGGTGGGGGTTGGGCACTGCACTGTCACTGTTATTGTCACTGTCACTATTACTGTTACTGTCACTGTTACATTTACTGCTGTTTTGAATTGTTTTATTGGCCAAGCCTTACCAGGCACTTAAGTTTGGTCCTACAGCCAGACCTAATGGGTTTCTGCAAAAAAAAAAAACAGTTCTGCTTTGCATTCTCCTATCCCTTGTGAATATTCCCCAGTAAATAGTTTACTGATATTTTACATTTTGTCTCTTGAGCATATTCAGCCCTATGCACTACTGATGGAAGCACGTGCCAGAGGCACGATCTCGGCCCATGTAGCCACGACCTGTGGAGGCACCACTGGTCGCATTCATCAATGGCTGCCACCTGTCCATGGCTGCGGCTCCCCAGCACACAGGACTCCACAGGGTGGCTGTGGCTGGAGTCACAGACCCAGTTGGGCATCCAATCGGATGCCCACCTGGGTCCCAAAGTGAATCCCTAGTGCAAGAAATGCGGGTCCAGGTGCTTGAATAGGCACTGCAGACACCCTGACCCAAGTGGCTATGACCCAATTGCTACAGCCTCTGGAATGCCCCCCTCCCCCCACACACACACCACACACACCAGTAGAACTGCTCCCTGTTGCTCTCTGGGACAACCCCCAACCACCACATTCATGCCCAGTCACCGGTCCCTGAGTATATGGTGCCCCTCCACATTCACATTCACACATGGCTGCCTTGCCCTTCATGGCACCACACCTGCCAACTCACCCCAGCCACACATTCCCAAGCCCAGTACCCCCGGAACATCAGTGGTGAACAGTTTTCCCCCCCACCTGCCAGGGCACTGCCACCCCCACCAGATAACTGACCGTCAGTGCTTCATCCCAGGACAGCCAGTGGCACTTGCCTTCTCACACCTCCATGGCTGCTGGCCATCTGCCTGATGCTGGGGGTGTGCCCCTATTTATAGGCAGCATGCCCCCAGCAGTGATCAGATAGCTGGAGGCTGTGGAGGTGTAGGGAGGGCAGTGCCACTGGCTGGCCACAGCACTGAGAGTCAAGTATCGGGTGGGGGGAGGGGCTGGTGCTTCTGTGGGGGTCCACTGTACAGCAATGATGTCACTGAGAGGATGTGTCGGGGATCCAGGGGTGGGCAGACAGGGCTGTTCGAGTACTGTCTGTATGGATCAGGCACCGGGGGGGTCACCACCTATGGTGTCAGATAACGGATTGGCTGGGGTGGAAGGGACTCAGATGTCCATGTGGAGGAGCATTGATGCTCCAGGGACAAGGCATATGTCTGGGGGGGCTGCACTGACTATGGGGGCCAGGGGTTGGCATGTGTGGGATGTGCTTGGCACCAATGGTGTCAGGCAGCCCTGTAGTGGTGGGGGTCTGCTTGGCACTCAGGGGCCGGGCGAATGTGCACACCCATCTGGCATCTGCCATTACGAAGTTGAGATTTTTCCCATAGGGTAGCCTTTCGGTGCCTGTATCTTGGAAACAATGAGAGATACAGATTTTTCTTTACCTGTAGCTGTGGACTAAGCATGAGTGAAGTTTCAAAGTCATGATTACAACTGCAGTGGAACTTGTTTCATAGCTTGTATGGTTCCTGAGATATTGGCAAATTAGTGTTTCAAGGGTTCTTTTTCAGCCCTATAGGGCTGCTGTATGGCTCCGCAGTTATGTGTAAGTGGGAGCCCAGGGCCAGGAGGGCCTGCTGTCTGACAGACGCATATTGTTATGTACAAATGGGCAGCTTGGTGGGAGCGCAGGGCCCAGAAGGGCCTTGATCCCACTAACACATACCACTTACCAGTTACATTACACTTTATCAAAAAGTAAGGAAATTCATTACAAAATATGTCATTAATGCATCAGTTAGGGTTGAAGCAATAAATGTAGGGAAATGAGACATTAGGTTTGAGCTCCTAACCCCTTCACCCTACAACTCCACCCCATCCTCCACACACTGACAGGCATCAGAGTGTGCCATGGGGTCATTCGGCCTAACTCTTAGCCCATTCTCCTATGCTGTACCATGTCAGCCTGTTTACACATGGAATGGGGTGACAGCTGGGTATAATGACCGCATTGCACACCCAATGCCTGTTGGTGTGTGGAGGATGGAGGGTGGGGTGGTAGGGTAGGGGGGTTAGGAGCGCAACACTAACATCTCATTTCCCTACTTTTGTCGCTTCAACCCTGACTGATGCATTACCAAAGTTTTTTGCAATGTGTATATACATATATATATTATATATATACATATACAGTATATATATATATATATATATATTTACAACAAAAACTCAGTTTACTACATCAGTTAGGTTGTTTCACAGTGACAAAAGTGAGGAAATTTGATGTTAGGGTTCTCCCATGCCCACCCACCCACCCAACCCCAACTGGAATTGGGGTGTGTGTTAGTCATCGGTCCTAACTCTCACCCCATCCCATGTGTAAATAAGGTGAGGTGGTGAAGTATAGGAGAATGGGGTGAGAGTTAGGACCGATGACCACAATGCACACCTCGATTCCGGATGGGGTGGGGTGGTGGTGGGGTACAAGGGTGGGAACCCTAACATCAAATTTCCTTGCTTTTGTTGCTGTGGAACAACACTAACTGATGCATTAAACGGAGTTGTTTGCCATGAATTTCTCTTCTTTTTGAGAATGAGGACTATAAATAGTGAATGGAATGTGGTGGTGGGAGCGCGGGTCCTTAGGGCCCCGCACTCCAACCACATGATTTTTTGTCACATAGTAACGGTAACTGCAACACAAACACAAGCCCAAACAGTAACTCACATGATGATGTAAACATAAAGGGTAACGCAAACGGTAAGAGAAATGCAAGTGCAAAGTGACGAAAAGCAAACAGTAACACAAATGGAGATGGAAATGCAAGCGTGTATGGAAATGCAACTGCTCACGTTACCACAATTGGAAACACAAATGCTAGTGGTAACAGCAACAAAAACCGCAAAGGAAACAGAAAGGGAAATGCAAATGCAAGCGCATACAGAAACGCAAACCGTAATGCACACGGTCACGGTATCGCAATGAGAAATGCAAATGGTAATGGTAACAGCAACGATGATGCCAAACGAAAGAGAAATGCAAATGGAAACACAAATGGAAGGGCGGCCGGAAACACAAATGGAAATGCAGACGGTGACGCAAATCGAAATGCAAACAGAAACAGTAGTGGAAATGCAAATGGTAACAGTAACGCAAACGCAACCACAAATGAAAACTCGAAGCGTAACACACACGGTGGCGTACACAGGAATACTAATGCAAACAGGTACGAAAACACAAGTGGAAACGCTAACTGTAACAGTAACAGAAGCGCACAGCTGCATAGAGAAAGACAGTGAGTACAAAGAATGTATGCATAATAATGGGCCTCAGAGCAGAAAATGAGCACTTGGAATACTAAATTGCTTATATCTCAGGAACTGTACGACGTAGAAAAAAAAATTAAATTTCGTATTATTTATGACTTTCCTGGCTGGTTTTGTACTTAGTATTTTTGTGATGTAAAGTCCTTATCTTGAAGTGTTTCCGAGATACAGACCCTGAAAGGCACAGCGGACGCCACAATGTTAGTCTACTGGAAAAAGCATCAATTCGGAGCATCGTAACTTTGCATCCATGCAATATTTCGTCACCAAACCACCAAAAGGCACATCTGTGGGATGATGGCTTTATTCCCTCCAAATTTCGGCCCAAAAGATCAAACCAGTGTTTTGCAGCAGGGTGGCAAAGAATACCTGTTATTTTGCCCATAGTGTCGCAAAGTAGTGTCATAAAACATGACACTTTCACAAATAAAATCACAAAAGTGTTGCAAGTATGACACTGCTTTGACACTACTTTTCCCAAAAATTTCAAAAACATATTTCTGGGGTGTTTAACCCCCCAGAAAAGACATGCCTAGCATCCTCAGGGTCAGACTAGGTGAACACAAAAAGAATTGTGCCCCTAGAGGGTCCCAATTTTAAATGTCAAGCATTTCTGTGATCAGTAACTGAAAACAAAATGGTGGATTTGCAACACTACTGGGGTCATTTGTGACACTAAAAACGCCATTTGTGATACTGTCAAATTTGTTAACTTTTCCATTGACAATAATGGGAAACTTATTTTTTGAATAACTTTTGAACCGTTCAATATTTTTTCACGAAATCTTTGAAAGGCACATCAGGGATCCTGGCTGCATGTTCCCTAAAGTTTTTGGATCAGTTGCACAAACCGTGCAACCTGTAGGTGCGAGCAAAGAATGCAAAAAAAGCATAAATGCACTATGGAATGTCACTTAATAACTCTGCAACTGTATACCTGACTGGTACAAGACTTGGCAGATCCCAAGATCTATGCTACCACTCTGTGCCTGACAAATTTCAGGCAAATCTGTCATATGGTGGCAAAGTTATTAAGGTGCAAAATTTCATACTTTAACCTTAAATGGCTACTCAACCCTAACTATAGTGGCACTACCGTGCCACTATAATATATATATATATATATTAATATTAGAGGCAAAAAAATCAATTTAACGTATTAGTTAGGGTTGTTTCATAGTTGCAAAAGCAAGGAAATTCGGTGTTGGGTTGAAAGCGCCCCTTGGACCCCCCAGCCACCCCCAACTGGCATCAGGGTGCGCGTTGGGGTCATTGGCCTAACTCTCACCACATCACATGTGTGAAGAAGCAGAGGTATAGGAGAATGGGGTAAGAGTTAGGACCAAGGACCCCAATGCACACCCCGATGCTGGTTGGGGGGTGGGCTGGGGGGTCCAAAGGGGGCCTTCAACCCTAACACCGAGTTTCCTTGATTTTGTCACTGTAGAACAACCCTAACTAATGCATTAAATGGAGGTTTTTGCCTCTAATTTTCCTTCTTTGTGAGAATGATGACGAGAAATAGTGAATGTAATGTGGCGACAGGGCCCCACACTCCTGCCACGTAATGTCTTGTGACATACTAACAGGAGCAGCAATGCAAACAGAAGCATGAACAGTGGTGCACATGGTAACGCAAACATAAATGGTAAAGGAAACGTTAATAGAAAAGCTAGTGCAAAGTGACGCCGAACCGAACAGTGATGCAAACGGACATTGAAGCGCATACAAAAATGCAACTGGTAACGTGAACAGTGATGGCAGTGGTATTTTAAATGGAAATGTTAAGTGTCACAGCAAAATAAACTCGAAAGGGAACAGAAACGGAAACACGAACGCAAGTGCACACGTAAGCGCAAATCATAACATGCACAGTCACAGTACCGCAATTGTAAATGCAAATGGTAAAGTTAACATGAAGAATAACGACAAAGGAAAGAGAAAAGGAAATAGGAACAGAAGCGTGTACAGAAACGCAAACCGAAATGCGCACGGACACAGTACCACAATTGTAAACGCAAATGGTAACGTAACAGCAACAATAACAGCAAAGGAAACAGAAGCTCAAAAGGAAATACAAGCGCATATGGAAATGCAAACTGTAATGTGCATGGGCACAATAACGCAATTGCAATGCAAATGGTAACAGTAGCAGCAAGGAAGATGCAAAATGAAAGAAAAACAGAAACGCAAATGAAAGGGCTGCCGGAAACACAAATGGCAATGCGCATGGTGATGCAAACAAAAATGCAAACAGAAACAGTAGTGGAAATGCAAATGGTAACAGTAACGAAAATGCAAGCTTAAATGACAATGCAAAGGGTAATGCACACGGTGGCGTACATGGGAACGGTAACGCAAATGGGGACATAAACGCAAGTGGAAACAGTAACTGTAACAGTAACGGAAGCGCATACCCTGTTTTTGCCAAACAAGCGCATACAGAAACACAGTGGCCCATATATTCAAACTGCGCCAGGCTGTGGCGCAAGCCTGGGTGCAGCACAACTTGGCTGCACAGGGGCAATGACTGGGCAATATTCAACGGAGCTGGGCCATGGCTCAGCATCTTTGAATATCGCAACCTGGCCACCCGCAGTGTGCATGGCACAGTGGCACTGCACCAGCGCAAGTGGCCAGAGTGGAGCAGGGGAATGTGCTAGCGCAAGTTCCATTGCGCTAGGCACAACAACATAATATTCAAAAGTGCACATGCAAATGGGGCCGTGATGTATGCAAGGTGCAAATAGGGCCATTTGCATGTCATTATGGCCCCATTTGCATGCAGGTGCACCGTTCCCCAGTGACTTGTACCTGGCGCCCTGCCAGGCAGCAGCTGTTGGGGACTGACGCCCCCTGCAGCGCGGCAAAGTGGCCCACAGCCCGATCATGGGCTTTTAAAAACTCAAAATGAATCCCAAATCTCTGGTGGTCCAGTGGACCCCCTCCCCACCGCCCACTGATCCCCATTGCCCGCTCCCGGTCAGTGGCGGGTGGCACTACCCCACCCGCCTGCCACCCCGCTGCCCACCAACTGACAGCAGACAGTGGTCCACTGGACCACCAGGGATATTGGATACTTATTTTTTTTACTAATGCCCGCGATCGGGCAGACAGCAGTCTGCTGGACCACCAGGGATGTTGGACGTTAATATTTTTAACTGATGTCCGTGATTGGGCATGGGGGGGTGCCACCACAGAGGTGCAACCAGAGCTCGGGTGGCCACCCACAGGTGGCAGCTGCCATGTTGCGCCCAGCAACACAGCAGCTCACCTGTGGGTGGCCAGCCATTGCTCCTTTTTTTTTTTTTGATCAGCTTTGTGCAGCACAAGTAGGGGTTGCGCATGCATGGCTCAGCACATCTCGGGCTGAATATCGGGATGTGCAGAGTATGCATGGACAAGCCCCCCCCACCTGCACCTGCATAGAAACATAGAATTTGGCAGCAGATAAGGACCGCTTGGCCCACCTAGTCTGCCCATTTTCCTAAGTAACAGATAAGCTGCAGATCCTAGTTAACCAACAGCTTACTTCCTCCTACTCCCACTAGGACTGCCTTATGTCATCCCATGCATTCTTGAATTCCCCCCCACTGTTCTTGACTCCACAACCTCCTCAGGGAGGCTGTTCCATGCATCCTCAACCCTCTGTGTGAAAAAATACTTCCTCACATTACCTCTGAGTCGTCTCCCCTCTATCTTCAAAATGTGCTCCCTTGTTCTTGCACATCTCTTTTTCTGAAAGATGCTACTCTCTTGGACTTTCTTGATTCCCTTGAGGTATTTGAAAGTTTCTATCATGTCCCCTCTCTCTCTTCTTTCCTCAAGGGTATACATATTAAGCTCCTTTAGTCTTTCTTCATATGTTTTCTTGTGCAGACCCTGCACCATTTTGGTTGCCTTCCTCTGGACAGTCTCCACTCTGTCTATGTCTTTGAGGAGATGGGGTCTCCAGAACTGCACACAGTACTCCAGATGGGATCTCACTAACTGTCTGTACAGAGGGATAACAACTTCCTGTTTTCTACTATTGATGCCTCTTCCTATGCATCTCAGTATCCCCCCAGTCTTCCTTACTGCCTTCTCACATTGCTTGCCTACCTTTAGGTCATCTGATATAATTACCCCCAGGTCCCTTTCCATTTTTACTGTTGTCAGTATCTCACCCCCCATTGTGTACTCTTTCCCTGGGTTTTTGTTTCCCATGTGCATTACCTTGCACTTCTTTGTATTGCATCTCAGCTGCCATACATTTGACCATTCCGCCAACCTTGCCGAGTCCATTCTCATCCTTTCCACTCCATCTTGTGAATCAACCCTGTTGCAGATCTTTGTGTCGTCTGCAAAGAGACATACTTTTCCTTCCAGTTCCTCTGCAATGTCACCTATAAAGACATTAAAAAGGACCGGTCCCAGTACTGAACCCTGTGGTACCCTGCTACTAACCCTCCTTTCTTCACTGTGAACTCCATTTACTACTACCCTTTGCATCTTGTTGTCTAGCCAATTTTTTATCCAGGCTACCACCCTGGGACCCACTCCAAGGCTGGCTAACTTGTGTATTAATCTTTTGTGTGGGACTGTAACAAATGCCTTGCTAAAATCTAGGTAGGCAATGTCCACAGCCCTTCCCTGGTCTACTACTTTGGTCACCCAGTCAAAGAAATCTATTAGATTCGTCTGACATGACCTTCCCATCTTGAATCCATGCTGCCTTGATCCTGTGCCCCACTGGCCTCTAGGTACTCAACAATTCTTTCCTTCAGGAGTGATTCCATCATTTTCCCTACCACTGAGGTAAAACTAACTGGTCTGTAGTTTCCTGCCCCTGTCCTGCTCCCACTTTTATGAAGAGGAATCACATCTGCCCTCCTCCAGTCCTCAGGTACCACCCCGTCCTCCCATGATTTGTTAAAGAGAGTAGTCAGCGGTGTCACTAGTTCTACCCTTAGTTCTTTTAGAATTCTTGGGTGAATCCCATCAGGCCCCATTGCTTTGTCCACCTTCAATTTTATTAGTTCTTTCAGAACCCTTTCTTCTGTAAATGGACTGGTATCAACCCCCGTCATCAGAGTGTTTCTCTTGTTTGGTTTAGGTACCTCCCCCCTCCTCTTCCTTTGTGAATACTGAGCAGAAATTTTTGTTCAGTATCCCTGCTTTTTCACTGTCACCCTCTATCCACATTCCCTCCCCTTTATTAAGCCTCAGTATCCCTCCTTTGGTCTTTCTTCGCTCCCTAATGTACCTATAAAAGGTCTTATCCCCCTTCTTAACAGAATTGGCTATCCTTTCCTCGGTTTGGGCCTTTGCTATTATGACTGCCTTCCCAGCCTATTTCTGCTTTAACTGATAAAGTTCTCTGTCCTGCTCCTTCTGTGTTTCCTTATATTTCCTGAATGCTATCCTTTTCTCCTTAACCTTCTCTGCCACCTCTTTTGAGAACCATAGTGGTTTTTTCCTTCGTTGTGTTTTGTTGATTTGCTTTATACAAAGGTGTGTTGCCTCTGTGATGGCTGTTTTGATTACTCCCCCATTGTTCCTCCACCCCTTCTTCTTGCCTGTTTGCTAGTGCTTTTTTGAGGCACTCTCTCATTTTCCAAAAGTCAGCCCTCCTAAAGTCCAATACTCTCTTGCTTTTGTACGGCTTGATTGTATGGCTGTGTTTATCGTGAACCACACTGTTTGGTGGTTGCTTGTTCCCAGATGGCTACCCACTTCTAAATCTGAGATTCTTTCTCTGTCCCCATTTGAAAGTACCAGGTCTAAGATTGCTCCCTCCTCGAGTGGGTTCCAATACTAGCTGTCTGAGGCATGCCCCCTGTAGGGCATCAGGAATGACCCTGCTCTTGGATGTGCCTGCAGCAATGGTGCTCCAGTTAATATCTGGCATATTCAGGTCCCCCATCAACAATATCTCCCCTTTTTCTGCCATTCTAAGGAAGCCTTCTATCATTTCCTTGTCCATTCCCTCCCCCCCTGAGATGGGGGTCTGTATACAACCCCCATGTGGACTGTGGTGCCATTTCCTGTCTCCAGGGTGACCCAGCGTGCCTCATCTTCTCCCTGTTTACTCTTTAGTTCTGTTGCTTTGATCCCTTCTTTTACATAGAGAGCTACTCCTTCTCCTCTTTTACCCTCCCTGTCCCTCCTGTAGATTGGGTATCCTGGTATGTTGACATCCCAGTCATGGTTCTCTGTGTACCATGTTTCTGTGACTGCCACAATATCCAGGCAACCCTCTTCCATCAAGGCCGCTAGTTCAGGGAGCTTGTTACACAGACTATGGGCATTGATACTCATCACCCTCCACTTTTTGATAGCCTTATCCCTTTTAGCCCCATTCCTGTCCTTACTGCCTTTGCCTTTTTTTTACATTTACCTCTGTCCTGCTCCCCAATAACTTCTCTACCTTGGTGTTTACCTCACTAATTACCATGTTTTGTGGGGGGAGGCTGGGATTTCCCTGCTCCTTTTCAGTGCCTCCCCCCTTGGATAGTTTAAATGCTTGCCAGTGAAACACTTAAACCTCTCACCTAGGATCCTGGTTCACCCCTGGACAGATGCAGACCATTACACCAGTATAGGTCTGCATCCCTCCAGGTGGCTCCCCAGTCCCCAATGAAGCCAAAACCCTGAGCTCCACACCAGTTTTTCAACCACTTATTAAATTCCCTGGTGAAGAGTGCACTAGCATCACCCTTGCCATAGACAGGCAGCACCTCCGAGAAGGTTACCATATGCACTACTTGTCTAAGGACCCTCCCCAAATCTACAAACTCCTCTTGCACTGCTCTGATCCCATTCCTAGCCAGGTCATTTGTCCCTAGGTGGACAATGACATCCAGCTCCCTCCCTCATGCAGCTTCTCCCATGATCCTGAGGATTCATTTCCTGTCCCTTCAAGCCGTGGTGCCAGGAAGGCACCTTACCTCCCTCTCCCCTTCCTTCCCCATTTCTACCCCCTAATGACTGACTCCCCCACCTGGAGTTGTTTCCTTCCCCTATGGGGTCCCATGCCATCCTCCTGTGGGTCTCCTTTGTAAAGGTTCCCAGCATCCTCCTTGGTCTCCACTGCAGGTGCCTCCACAGAGGAACCACTATCCACCAGAAGAGTGAATGAATTGTGGAGAGGTACAGCTGGAGGGATGCAACTCTGTTCTACCACCCTCTCCCTCCCTGAGCCCACCCTTGCCCAGCTCTCCTCTTTCTTGGCAACCTCTGAGGTAGTGGCATTGGCCCTGGTGGTCCTTGGGTGGGGAAGAAAGTTTTACAAATCCTAGCCAGGTCAACCTGGAGATGGCAACCTCCTCTCTCAGACCAGAGAGGTGCCTGCAAATAGGGCAGCATCACAGTCTCCAGAATGTCTCCCGGAACACTGCCACCCCACAGCCATTGCACTGCACCACTCCTATCATGTTTTATTTTCTGTCCCCTCTCCTGTTTCTCTGTATGCCTACTCTCTCCTGTCCTTACAACTATCACCCTTCCTGTTCTGGGACAGCAACTTCCTATCTTCTTCAGTAGCCTCCTTCTTCCTTGCTCAGTGTCAGACCACCAGCAGCTAGGGGCGAGAGTGAGCTACGTTTTTCCTTTAGGGTTGACAAAACCAATGTTTCTCTATGATCCTTCCCTTCCTACTGCCAAACAGGAAGTCCCTGTTGACAGTCAAATCCAGTGGCTATAAAAGTAGAACTGGCTTAGGGTGGGTGGGATGGAGGGGCAATTAGTAAGAAAAAAGGCTAGCAACAGGAAGTTGTAATTTGAGTCACCTGCTTTTATAGTGTCTAAGCCACACCCCCAATTAAGCTGTCTCTCCTCCTACTGGTTTAGCAAAGTCAGCTGGTACAGTACCCTTCCCAGCACAGAACACACACTGACTTTCTTTTCTTTCCTTTCTTTTTTTAACCCTAAATAAGACCCCTTCTATTTCTAATAAAGTATCTGTTTACTTAATCTCAACAGACACTGACTCCTGCTGAGACATAAGTGTTAAATTGATAAGAAAATGTATCTTCTTTTAGTTAGCTGCTTTCTGCTCTACAAGCAAGGCTAGCAACAGTTATACATTACTGATGCACTCTGGTGCATGGGGATTTGTGCCAGGCACAATTTCCATTTGAATATCGCGCTGGGGCGCATCAGTGGGTTGCGCATGGTGCAACACTGTTGCACCATGCACAACCCTTTTGAATATCTGGGCCAGTGTGTACAAAGAATGTATGCATTGTAATGGGGATCGGAAGGTTAAAACAAGCATTGGAAGTACTTAATTGCAAATATCTCAGCAACTGCATGATGTATAAAAAAAAATTTACATTTCACAAAAATCATGATTTTCCTGGCTAGGTTTTTGCTATTGTAATTTTCAAAAAAAAAATCTGTATCTCGCATCGTTTTCGCGATATGAGCCCCGAAAGGCGTGGCGTACGCCACCATGTTAGTCTATGGGTAAAAACACCAACGTTGGAGTACCGTAACTTTGCAGCCATGCAATATTTTTTCACCAAACCACAAAAAGGCACATCTGTGAGATGTTGGCTGTGTTCCCTTCAAATTTCTTCTCAAAAGACCAAACTGTTCTTTTGCAGCAGGGTGGCAAAGAACTGTTGTCATTTTGGCCATAGTCTGAAAAAGTAGTGTTGTGATTTGAGAAAGTGTCATGAGTGTGACACTACTTTGTGACACTACTTTTTCCAGAAATTTGAAAAACATATTTCTATGGTGTTTCACCCCAAAATAAAGACATGGCTAGCATCCTCAGGGTCCGACTAGGTAAACACAAAAAGAATTGTGTAGATAGAAGGTCCCAAATTTAAATGGCAAGCATTTTTCTGATCACTAACTGAAAACAAAATGGCAGATTTGTGACACTTCTAGGGCCATTTGCGACACTAAAAAGTGCATTTGCGAAAGTGTTGAACTTTTTGTTAACTTTTCCCATTGACTTATAATGGGAACTTGTTTTTTGAATAACTTTTGAACTGTGTAATATTTTTTTCACAAAATCTTCAAAAGACACATTGGGGTCCCTGGCCACACATTCTCTGAAGTATTTGGACAGGTCACACAAACTGTGTGACCTGTAGGTGTGAGCAAAGAATTCACCAGAAACCGTAAATGTGAGTGCAGATCACACTTAATAACTCTGCAGCCATATATCTGACCAGCACAAAAGTTGGCAGATCCCAAGATGTACAGTTCTTGATCATGCATTCCAAATTTGAGGCAAATCCGTTGAACTGTGGCAAAGTTATTAAAGTACAACGTTTGACCCTTTAACCTTAAAAGTGCTACTCAACCCTAACTATGGTAGCATTACTGTGCTACCATTATATATATATATATATATATATATATATATATATGATGTTAGGGTTGAGCCCCTAATTCCACTGCCCTACCACCCCACACCCTATCCTCCACACACTAACAGGCATCGAGGTGTGCCATGCAGTCATTAGGGCCAACTCTCACCCCATTCCATGTGTAAACAGGCTGACATGGTACAGCATATGAGAATGGGGTGAGAGTTAGGCCTAATGACTGCAAGGCACACCCTGATGCCTGTTGGTGTGTGGAAGATGGAGGATAGGGTGGTAGTGTGGGGGTGTTTGGGGCTCAACCCTAACATCTCATTTCCCTACTTTTGCCATTTCAACCCTAACAGATGCATTAACAAACTTTTCTGCAATGAATCTCCATACTTTTTGAGAAAGTGTAATGTAACTGGTAACTGGTATGTGTTGGTGGGAGGACCCTCTGCTCCCACTTACACATAACTACAGAGCCATACAGCAGCCCTATAGGGCTAAAAAGGAACCCTTATAACACTAATTTTCCAATATCTCAGTAACCATAGCAGCTGTGATAAAAATGCCACTGCAGTTGTAATCATGACATTGAAACCTCCATGCATGGTTAGTTCACTACCTGGAGAGAAAAATCCATATCTTGCATCTTTTCCAAGCACCGAAAGGTGCTGTGGGTGCTGCAAAGTTATGCTATGGGAACAATCTTAACTTCATAATAACATATCTATGGAACTGATTATATGTTTTGCGCCTAAATAGCATGATTCACATCTCTGGGACATCCCCTTTATATCCTGTAAATTTCAAGCCAAAAGACCAAACCATTTATTTACAGTGCACTGGGAATGTTTTAAAATTCCTAGTTCGTGAGGTGGAAAAATCCCTGTTCGTGAGGTCAGTCCCGATTTATGAGCTGTCAGTATTGCTGTTTATGAGAATTCCTTGTTTGTCAGATTTTGGCCATCCAGTCTGGAAATCACAATCAAGGATTTTGACAGCTCGTATGAGAAGATTAAAAAAAAAACAATCCCTTTTCACAAGCTGTCAAAACCCCTTTTGCGAGCATACAAAATCCCTGTTCATGAGCCAGTCCTTGTTCATGAGATAGGGCCATTTTATCCAGAAATCGCAAACAATCATTTTGTCAGCTTGTGAAAGGGGATCGGCTCATGAAAGGGGATTTTGTCACCTTGCGAACAAGGATCGGAAGCGAGTGACAAATTAAGAATTTTTAAGTTTAAAATGCTCATTTTTTGTCCAAAGCAAATCAAACCCATGGGTTTGTAGAGGGTGCCACACTGAACAAAATCCATGCTTAATTTAAAAGAGAACACATCCATGGGGCAAGCTACAACATTTTGTTTGTGATGAAAATTGAAAACAAGATGGAGGCTCGCTAAAGGGTAATTTTTCCTCATGAATGGGGATTTTATAACTCTCTAATTGTGAGGTGACAAAATCCTTGGTCATGAGCCCAATCCCCTTTTACAAAACATACATATAAATCTAAGACTGAACTGTGCATGCTCAAAACCCAAAAATTCAAAATTAAATAACTTTTGAACAGATTAATATTTTTTCACCAAACCAATGCTGGTCTGTTCTTTGGGAAACTTCTTTCTACCCCAAACATTTCAGACCAATATTCCAAATGGTGTGGCACAGCGTGATGGGCAAAAATCAGCAAAAATGGGCAAAAAAAGGGAAAAATGCATTTTTTGGCACTTCACTGCACGAAAATTGCAAATCTGATCAAAACACAACTTGGCAGATCAAGTGGACTACCATTCAAAACCATGTATTCCAAATTTTGTGCAAATCCATTGAGTGGTTGCAAAGTTATAAATGTGCAAAATTTGGGGTTTAACATTAAACTGCCTACTCAACCCTAACTATAGTGGCGCAACCACACCACTATAATATAGATAGGTAGATAGATAGATAGATAGATAGATAGATAGATAGATAGATAGATAGATATACCAACCTAATTTGCAGAACTGACACTGTATAGATATATGTACCCTAATTTTGCAGTTTAATAACTTTGGCGAGGCTTGTCAGAATGGCCCATAAGTTTTGCATGTTCAATGGACATAACATATTGTGAAAATGTGGAGAGTTTCATGACAGCACCTTGTGCAGTTTTCAAAATCTGGTTACCTCTTATTTCATAAAAAAGTCAGATTTTTCCCTATACTTAACATTTTTTTGTGTTTGTTGTTTTTCTTCTCATGTACGGGATACACAGTACTGAATTTCTATATAAAACTTTCAGAGTACATGTGGTCTGTGCTGAAGTAGTGCCTTTCAAAAGTTTGGCGGAAAAAATATTAAATGGTTCTTGAGTTATAAGGATTTAAAAATTGGTTTTGAATAGGTGCCCTATACAACCCTAAAATTTTTGGTTCATGAGAGTGTTTTTTGGTTTGCAAACTTGATTTATCACAAACTAAATATGGGTCTCACTAACCACTTTTTTTGGGGTTTGCAGAGACCGCCACCTTGTTTTTGTTTTTTTTAATTTCTGTTACTACTGAAGTTGGAAAACACTTATAAAGGATAATTTTAGCAAAACTGAAACATCCCTGATGTACAATGTTTTCCATAAGCAAGATCTTACAGTCTGTTTATCAGGAAATTTGCCAAAATTTTACATTTCACACATTCATGATCTCTCCTGAATGATTTCTGTTTCAAACCTGTTTACAACATATTTGTTTTGCTCGTTAATTCTTATAACCACAACTGAGTTTAGAGTGAGCTGACAATTCTGGTCCTATGACTACACCCTTATACCGCACAACAGACTTGGGTGTATGTCATCAAACTTATTCATAGTCACACTGAAAATGATAGGAACAGAGCATCAGTCTTGCACCAATTTGTTGTGATGTACTTCAAGATAAGAACTGCAAAGAATTACAGTGCAAGTATAGCAGTACACCTTAACCTATAATAATTACCCAAAAACTGACTACGGCAAGCAATGCCAACCTCTGTACTGTAGCATCATAATTATTGGTGTATTTCTTGGAAAGGCATGACATTGCTGCTATCAAATCTAGGTTTACATTCTTGCTCGTGTACCATGAATATCTAGTCCAACACATTACTAAGAAGAATTAAGAAATTATTGATGAAATGGTATTCTGTTTAGGTTGCTGTGGAAAAATGCACCTTTGCGTCACAGGGTGAGACTCAAATAACTGCCATTGTAATTATTACTTGTTGATGCGCCTTTGTAAAATAGTGGCACCAAGTGTCGGCTCTATGTTTAAACCCTGTGCTTAGCATGCAGCAGCTTTGCAAAACCAGTCATCCATGCCTTAAGCCAGACCATCAGTCAACTAACCAGAATGGTAAAAATATATTCTTAAGTAACCAGAGACACATTTTAAAGACTCCACTTCCCCAGTCAAGTCAGGCTTAGTGTTGAGCGATAATTGGCACACAACAAGAGCTACTAGATGGTTAGCCAGGAACTAACGTACAAATATGTATCAAACTTAAGGATTTCAACTTTAAAGATTAAAACTTCCACAAATGAAGAAAATTTAAAACAAGTAGTTCATAGGTTGATCCTCTTACAGGGCAGGAACAGGACATTCAACTTGGGAGTAAATGCACTAAGTAACAGTAGTGTGATTTAGTCTGTTACACTAGAAAGCCATACAGAACAGGGACAGGACATTGATGGTAATTGCAAAACACTAGTGATAAATATGCACACTTTGTACCGGTTGGTTAGCTCAACAGGTAGCGCCAACTTAACAGAACAAAGAAAGGACTAACTGACAAGTTCTAGCGATCACCTACAGCAGTTCTATATGTATCTAAAACATCATGCCACATATCTGAATGGAAAATCATATAAACATGACTATAGCTGGCTTCCAAACTACTCCATTCTATGCCATCATCCTCTAAGGACAGAGCACGTGGGGACAGCTGTCACAACCAAGGAGCAGACAATGATTTTCTACCCATCTTTCAGGTAATATACAAGATGAATTAATGTTATCCACATCTTGTGAGGCTTCCAAGACTGTCATCCAAGACCTGCAAAGGACAAATTCTGACCACAAATGATGCAGAGTATGGACGTATAAAGGCTGTATGTATGTTTGAATCATGCAATCCATATCCTGACATGCAAACGTACTTAACATCATGGTGTGCATTGCAAGTCTTATGTAGAAAAAAAGGCAAGCCAGCTTTCTTGGTGTTTAGGACTTGGCCAATGTCAGCATACTCAAACTCCATGCACAACAATGGAATAGCATCCCTACCTTGGAAGACCTGATTAATGCAGTCCTTTTCAGTGGAGTGCATTATAAAGAATAAGGGAATTGTTTTGTTACTTTGTTATAATTTTTTTGTTGTATTTACTCTTAAAGTAGACTGTGAATTAATTGCTCACAATGAATATTCAGCCATTGAATTCTATCATAGTATCCCTTCTGTCTCTAAAACAGAATAGTTATACAGTGGCTCATCATACAGTATGAACTTCTGTAGTGATGAGCACAATCTTTAGTGACTGTGCAAGGACAAACTGCATGTTGCAGTTGCTTCAAGACTTTCATTTATAAAGTAGCTGACCAGGAAAAAATCTAAACCTTCCTGAAGAATGCAGAGCTAGTAGTTTCCTCATTTGCTTTGCTTGTTGTTGAAACCAACATAATACAAAGTTCATACAGGAGATTTGATTGTGAACTTCTGTGCAGTTTCTGAAGATACTATGCTCAGATTGGAATGGTTTTGGTCTAAGTAAACATGTTCTCAGTCTGAAAGAAGGATCCATTCTATGTTTTTTAATAAATTATAGCAACATTAAAAATTGCTCTTTTGTACCAAGTTCAGTCAATCTGCTCCTCAAATCATGTATTTAATCACAGTCTTTGGAGAATGTGTGTGTTATCTGTCTCGATTCATGTAAAAAAGTGTAACCATTCTACAGCCAAAGATTCATGCATTTCAACTGGGAAACTTCAATGATATTTCCAATTGTCATTAGTTGGTGTCACCTAACTGAAAAATTGACACTATTATAGTGGCACGGTAGCACCACTATAGTTATGGTTAAAGGAGAAGACTCCTGTATATGTATGATTTGGATATATCTGATGTATTTATTATACATTACATCAAGTACTGTAGATATGTCAATAAGAGATCAGCCATTTCTTCTGTTGCAACACATATCTAGAGTTTGAGGCTCTGACACAAGGTAGTAAAATGTCAAGCAAGCCTCCATTTACATGCAAATGAGTCACTTGTAATACAGCCCTTCCCATTCCTTGATGTCACTGCAGCAACAGTGCAGAACAAAACATAATGGTATCAATGCTGTCTAGCCTGATTTTAGTTTAAGTTTGCAATGGCTTAAGGCAGTTCTGACATGCAACTCACAAAGGGAGTAGTACTTGTAGCCTTAATACTGTATCTGCAGAGCAAATAATACATCCAATAGTATTTCATTCACAGGAAACAAAAGCTGTTTCTCTGTATTGCTCATTTCTCTCTGTGAGACAGTTGTAACATGTTGTGGAAAGCAGTAGACTGAATCAGCCAATCAACCAACCAATCAATAGAGCAGTCAATCAGTCACTCTGTATTGAACCAGGTGAGCACCCTTGAGAAGATTCGTTACAAGATCAGCCTGGGCAGTTTACTAAAGGTTCACACAATACTGACTTATACACATCCCCTTTCAGCAGCCTGAAAGTGGAGAGCTAGATCATTTACTTTATAAAGTGTATTGTTTTACATTTCAAATGCTCCTTAAATCTGAGTTTCTGACTGGAAATACCAAGACACAGAATGCATATGACATGGGAGGAGTGAGCTAAGCAAATACAGAGCACTGCAAACAGAGACTGATTAGTTTCTTTACCTACAACAGCTGAGGTGTAGCATCTGAATTGTGAGGCACATACTACTTCGAATGCTGGCACTACAAAGTGGGGGTACCTTGAACGTGAAGTGCTGTAGCTCTCACATCACTGCTAATAATTTATAATGGGAATTGGGGCACTTTTAAAGTCATGGACCTGATGGGCCATCACAGTTTCTAAGGAGGTTTGGGGAACTCTTAAGGGTTAGAGAGTAAGGGACTCTAGTAGAATCTGAACCAGAGTCCCCCAGTGATTGTGCCTGTGCTTTCCTGGTAACCTATTCCTTGTCATTGCTGAATTATTTATTGCCTTACAGCAGCCATCCAATCACTGACTGCCTAGTTACAAAGGGAAAGGGGCCTATTTGTAAGACTGTTTCTCACTGCTGGTGTCAATCAAAACAGAGAATGTTAACACACACACACACACACCATAATTCAACAGCTGCATAATACCACTTAAAACTCTTGTTGTACCCAGAGTCATTTATTGAGTAAACTGTTTTTGCTAACAGAAACAGTAACACAACACATACGGGCACTTCCTTATATGAATACTGTATATACCTCATATCAGTGCTGCATCACACTCACATGGTCCTAGTCCCTATTAGACCTGCACTTCAGGATGTGCACAACACTTAAAGGGTTCCCCATTACTCAAGTGGGGAACCAAACATTGTGGGTTTGGTCTACTGGTGGAACTGCATTTAGTGCAGCACCATTATCTGTTGCTCTGATGACATCATCCTCCAGCAACATTGATGGTAAAATGGAGGACAAACATATTGATAACTTTTGGGGGCTGTATATTTTTATTTATAATCTAGATCTTGACAGCAATAGGACTGCTGGCAACTGTAGGAGGCACACAACAGTTACACATAAGGAGTTGGGAAAATATTGGTGTGGAACTATGGGAGACTTCCCCTTTAAGCAGGCTGTTTAAAGTTAAAATACATTTTTTTCCCCTTAATAACTTTGCCATCCTTTAATGCATTTCCACAGAATGTGACGTGTGTTCAGGCTATCAGAATCTCCAGATGTGGAAAGCGTTGTGACAATATCGTCTATGGTTTTTGAGATATGGAGGGTCAAAAAAGTAGAAAAAAAAAACAAACAAAAAAAAAACACTTCCCCCCCCCATACTTAACATGGAGATTTCTTGCTCTTGTCTACTGCCTAGATAGTATGGATTTTTTGCCATAAGATTTTAGGGATGGTGAGGTTTAAGCTAAGAGTGTGCCTTTGCATTGTTTGGTTAAAAAATATTGGACAGTTTTTGAAATTAACAGTTTTTTTGTGATAATGTCTAAATGCGGCTGAAGGGAAAAAAAACCAGATCAATTTATTAAAAAAATAAATTTGCTGTTAAGGTAAACTTCGATAACAAAAAAAAAAGTGTGGTCCCATGTTGCTCAGGTATCTAGTGGCACCACCCACCCTTCTCATGGATGTTCCTTTATATTAACTTTCCCTGGTGTCTAATGGCACCCCCTACCCGCTGAGCGCCATTACATAATACACAATTTCCTTGGTGTCTAATAGCATCCCCCCCCACCGATCATCAATCCCCTTATAAAATTATAGATTCCATGGTGTCTAGTGGCACCCCCCAACCTCTGATCACTGTCCCCATTATTTTTAGTTTGTTCCCTGGCATCCAGTGGCACCCCCCACCCACCAACCCCTTTCAGGTACAACCCTGAAATAAAGAAAATGATCCCGAAATTATTTTTTTTTTCAAAACCTGTCATAAAAGAGAATGGTCCATCTTTGACCAGCCCCTCAGCCCCATCTTCCACTCAGCACATACCACCCACCACCCCACACCCCCAAGTACACCTCCACACAACTTCACTCATCTAAACATGCCCCACTCTCCAATCGAAGACACGTCTTATTGCTGAAACCATCAACTGCAATACGAGAAACTAAGGTAAATGCGGTTCAAAGTATTTCAATGGGGGTTTCAACTGTTATGCACAACTTTGCCATTTTTGAACATTTTGACCCCACATTTTCAACATGGCTTTTTGGGGACCCCACCTCATGAATAATGGAACTGTCATTATGCAACTCCCACCCGAAAGGTGATTTTATGGTCTCTTGACAAATTAACCTTTCAGGTGGGATTTGGAATTCTGTTCTGCCCTTGTTCATGACATGGGTCATAAGAAAGTTGTGTTGAAAATTTGAGGTCAGAATATGTAAAAATGTCAAAGTTATGACCATTGGTTGTAATTTATCTATGCCTACTCTTAACTTTAGAAATGTTAAATATTTTCACCCCAGATTTTCAACTTAGCTGTCTTATTATTACCCCACCTCATGTATGTCACAGCTGTCATTTTTCAAATCCTGGCCAAAATGTGTTTTCACATCTGTAGCATGGAATGGCATTGCAGTTGCACAAAATTATGTTTTGCTGGAGATTCAGAAATTTCCTGTACTAGGTACATGAGGTGGGGTAATAAGATTGCTATGCTGACAATTGGTCACTGTTGTCCTATAAATGGAAGCACAGGGCCCAGAGAGACCTGTGCTTCCACAGCTATATACATATACATACCCATCTATGGAGGGATGGGAGCACAGGGCCCTGAGGACCATGCAATCCCACAGGCAAATAAGGATATGATTATACAATCTCAAAAAGTAAGTCAATAAATTCAAAAAAAAATGTGGTAATGCTCTAGTTAGGGTTAAAACCACAAAAGTAGGAAAATCTGGCATTAGAGTTTCCAGACTTAACATCCACCCCACCCTGCACACACCAACAGGTGTCTTGGGTGTGCCTTGGGGTCATCAGCCCTATTGCTCACCTCTTTCTCCTATGCTATACAAATCTCAGCGTATTTGCTTATGGAATGGGGTGAGCATTAGGACTGACAACCCCAAGGCACACCACCTACTCCTGTTGATGTGTGCAGGGTGGGGGTGGGGTGTTAGGTTCAGGCATCCTAACACCACATTGTCCTACTTTTGTGGCTTTAACCCTAACTAGGGTATTAACACAGTTTTTTTGCCATTTATATCTATATACATAGGCAGGTAGATAGATAAGTAGATATGTAGCTAAACAGATAGATAGACACATGCAGCAAGTGGATTATGGATGGAAAGATGCAAATCATTCTAGAATTTATTGGGAAGAGAGAGCATGAAGTCCACAGCAGTGAGAATCTGACGTTGATTGTAAAAATGTTATTTCTGTAGTTTCTTTTTTCAATGATTTGTAAATTGCAAATTCTGGTACAGTTGCTCGACAGTGATTCAAGATATGAGCTAGCTCCCTGCCAAGCGGGTGACCTCAACACCACTTCATGATTATCGATCTCCACATGGTCAAGACACAACACAAAATATTAGAGTTTCATACAGTCAGCGAAGTTATGATTTTGTTGGCTACTGACCACAAGAGAGGCCAACTCTGAGTGAGTCAAAAATGTATTGTGCCTTTGATTTGTGAATTCTGCAAATTATTTGATTTTGGTTGCATGTTTTGAAGAGCTTCCTGGTATTTGTACATCAGCCCTAGCCTTTTAACTAAGAACATTCTGCCTTTCATTCCATCATTCAGTCACTGGAGAATCCACCATTTTGGGCAGTAAGACAGCACCTTTCCTCTTATGATTGTAGGTCTCAAATTTACTACTTCATTAAATAAGGGAAGATATTTATGCATCCATTAGATATGCATGCTTCACAGTTCTATTTATAGTGCAAGTTGCCATCATATCATCTTTGAAATTCATGTGGAGACTTTATTGGAATTTGTATATAAGAGTATTTTAAAAGGATTGGATGCTAGGTCTTACATGTTATGTTTTCGCATAGGATATCTAAATGTTTAATTTTGTGTGATCAAGTGTTAATACACTACTGAGTTAACCTTCAGCATTTTTGTTGGTTCCCTAAACAATTCACTTGCCACATATATTTTATCACAAAGACCAAAGCAATGGTTATGAATTTTCTGAGAATGGCATAACTGTGACATCTGAAGCTGGCAGGTGTATTTGGATAGCATTAAGTAAGGCTGTGACATGAAAGGCATTAGTTGTACCATAGTGTCAAGAAGATGCAGATAGTTATTCTTCAGATTTTCATTACATCTCAAAATGGGTCTAGTTGCCAGATTGTGTTTGTGATTGCATCAACAATAGAACACATTTTCTGGAATCACTTACAAACTAATATCTTGCAAATAAAATGGATTATGCCCATTACCACTGAGCTTTCTTCACTTCCTATAAATACATAACAGAGTACATTAGACAATGCATCCAGATGTTAGTGACTCTGTTGACTCCCAAAATGAACTCAGAGCACATGTACTTTTCCGTACATACTACAGACAACACATTTCAATTCAAATATTCCCTGTTTACATTGGACAAGACCAACACAGTGGTCAACACGATGCTGCCAGTAAATGTTATTATGGAAATCATGAATGTGTCCAGAAGCAGTGATGAAGATCAAAGGGGGGGGGTATGCAATCGATGATAACCACTTCATTCTTTAAGAAGATTTCTCATTGATTGCCCCTAAACAGACATAGTAGATATATTTGTAAAGCTGAATGAGTTCATGACCCTTGAGTAGTAAGCATGTCGAACAGTGCTGGGCTGCCCCAAAACTAATAAATGTCCAAGCACTGTCACTGCCAATCCACAATCTCACCAAGTTGCCACCATTCATTAACATTTGCATAGTAAACTGTGGGAGTTACTTATGGTTTATCTAGGGTACACCCTCTCATGTGCTCGTTCGTCTCCTATCAATGGCAGAGGTAATCAGCAATAAAATGGTAAAAAACAAGATTATTTTTAAATAGGGATTTGCAAGTTAATAAAGAACAAGTTAACAGGTCTTCTGGAAACAGTAAGTGTTTTCAGTATCCACATAATAAGTGTTGAACACAAGCAGCTGTTGTCATCGGATCGCCGTAAAGCGGCCCAAGGGGGTAAAAATATTCACTATTTCTACATGAAGAAAAACAATACTGGGAGCTACAATTCCAAGTATGGTTCAAATCAGTACAACTTCTCTAAAACTGAGATATTTGCAATCTGATCTTTGAAGTTAGTACTAGTTGGAAACTCAAACTTCTGCTGTATTGAGCATATCAGCTTATAACTGTAACACATACCTCAGTTTAACATCTAAGGCAGGAACACAACAAATGAAGCACAAAATATCTTATCACAGGATCAGCCATCACAAGGAGTTAACACGGTGAAACAAATATTTTATTCAAAGCAAGGAGAAGATGCTAATCCCGAATGTGATGCATTCATATAAGCACAACAGCCACATTCAGCATGCGTAAGCATGAGATCAGATGCTGCCTTACTAAAGATCATACAGACTGTCTTTTAACTTGTGATATAAATGCGTTGCCTTATAGAACTACTCCACTATGATGCTAGTTGCAAGTTGCCATGGTGAAACAGAAGTTACAGGTTTATGTGGCTGCACAGAGCAAATGAGAAGTAAATATGCACGTAATAGACTGTCCTGATATGGTATGTCCCAATAAAATAGATACCTCATGGTGACATCACTTAGTATTATAGTGTGTATGACGTTGATCAACAGGAAGCATAAATGCATATTATAAGGGTGCAGTAGTGCCCCTAGAGTTAGAGTTGAGTAGAGTGCTCAGTATTAAACTCCTAACTTTGCAGTTTAATAACTTTGGCAGGGTTTGTCAAAATAGCCCACAAATTATCACTTTCCATGGACATGCCATGTTGTGAAAATGTGGATTTTCATGACAGCATCTTGTGCAGTTTCTAAGATCTGGATACCCCTTATATTGCAAAAGGGTCACATTTTTCCCTATACTTAACACGTTTTTTTGCTCTCATGTACAGGCTACATGGTACTGAATTTCTGCACAGAACATTCAGGGTGCATGTGGTTTGTGCTTAGGTAGTGCATTTCAAAGGTTTGGTGAAAAAATATTAAATGGTTACTGAGTTATAAGGATTTAAAAACTGGTTCAGATATATGCCCAATTCAAAGCATACATTTCTGGTTTGTGGGAGTGTCGTCTGGGCCACAAATTTGATATACCATGAACCAAAAATGGGTCTTATGAGTCACTTGTTTGGGGGGGTGGGTTTGTGACTGCCACCATCTTGTTTCCTTATTTCTGTTACTACTGAAGTTGGAAAACACTTGTGATGTTTTAGTGTTACTAAAAATAAAACATCCCATCCCTGATGCTTAACCTTTTCCCTAAGCAAGATTTTACAGTCTGTTTACGGGGAAATTTGTCAACATTTTATATTTCACACATTTACAATCTATCTTGAGTGATTTCTGGTTTAAAATACTTTTTTTGGTTCAAACTAAAATTTTTCTGGTTCACAAACCAGGAGAAGTTGTTCAAACTACAAATTCTAGTTTGTGAACCAGAAAAAATGGTTCTAACTTGGTATTCTGGTTTGTGACTCAAAAAATGTGGTTCCAACTAGTACCTTTTTTTTAATTATCTGTTTCTCCATGGGTCCCCAGTCAGCATGCATCCTCAGCCATCCATCCAGCCCTGCACCCCAGCATCAGGCAGTGTAGCCCTCTTCCCCCATGGGTTACTCTCCATGGCAGGGCAGTGAGGAGCCCCCTAGCTCAACTCATCTCAACCAGGATCCAGTTCTGGAAGTGACATTCAGAGTCAGGGCCTGCAGCAGGTGGCTGCTTCATCCTATGTGACCAAGGACCATTTCCCGTTTTTTCCCCTTACCTGAGTGAGGCATGCAATGACACCAGTGAAGGGAGCGTGCACGCTTCCACATATGCTCCTCCAGGCTTCTCTCCCATCTCAGCCCCTCCTTTTGCAGTGTCAACACACTGCTCCCAGCCTCCACTAGGGGCCAGTCATGCACCGGTCACTGGAGTTACCCCTCCCTGAAGAGGGAGAACAGTCACTCAGATGCTCGATCCCTCTTCTCCCCTGCCAACCCCAGGCAGCCCATGCTCATTCTTGAACCCGGGTTGCTGGTGTAGTGTGAGGTAAGGCATCCAGTGCCTCAGACCTCAGCACCACTGGTCCAGCTACCAATTAGTACCTTTGGTTCTCGAAGCAGAAATTCTGCTCCTAAGTACTAAGTTTGGTTCATGAATCAAAAAATGTAGTTCAAACAACTACTTCTGGTTCATGAACTACAAAATGTGATTCAAAGTTAAATTTTTGGTTGGTGAAGTAGAAAATATGAAAATATGAAAAAGCTAAGAGAAGAAGGCAATTTGGTCTATGTAGTCTGCTCATATTACAGTGTCCAGAGGTTTATGTACTGGGTCTGTTCAACTTCCTTACTCCTCCCATGCTTCCCATCTTTACTACTCATGAAGAATGCTTCCCCTATGACTGTTCTATCCCCTCTTGAAACACAGCACATTGAAAGTGTCCACCACCCTTTGCATGATGAAGTGCATTGTCAGTTGGCTCCTAGACCCCCCTGCCTGCATCTTAACACTATAGCATCTCATGTTATGGCTACCACTTAAGTTAAAGAGAGCTTCCATATCCATGTTAATTATCTGTTTCTAGTACTTGCAGGTCTCAATCATGTCTCCTTTCTCTGTTCTGTTCTGTACTGAGTAGATGTTCATTGCCCTAAACTTCTCATTCTATGCCTTACTGTGGTGATCTGCTATCATCTTTGTAGCCATCTTCAGGAACTTCTCCAGTAGGTTAATGTACTTTTTTGAGGTGTGGCAACAGTAACAAAGTCCATATTGTAGATGTGGCTTCACCAAAGAGTTACATAAGGGCAGTATAATTTGGTTTCTCATTTAACAAGCCATATAACCAAGCAAATAAAATCCTGTTTTGCCAGAAGTGAAAGTGCACAGAGCAAAGAGGGCCCTGCACTTCTACACCAACATAGACGTATGCTCCTATGGAGGGACAGAAGCATAAAGACTGGAATGCCCTACACTCCCACAAGTAAATTAGTCTTTAAGGAGGAGTGGAGACCATGCAACCAAGCTCCTAGAACTTTTTGCACGTTAAGAATTTGGTGTCAAAATATGCAAAAATGGCACAGTTATGCACCCAAAGTTGAAGACCCCATAGAAATACATTTAACTGCACATACCTTAGTTTCTTTTATAGCAGTCAACAATTCTACCAGTAAGATGTGTCTTGGATCAGAGACTGGATCTTCACCCTGGGACCTGTTCAGGTGAGTGAGGGTGTTTGGAGATGTGAGTAAAGTTGTGCGAAATTGTGGAATTTCGTGCTGTAAAATATTTAGTGAAATTCGTGTATTTCATGAAATAGTTAGTGGGTGCAAAATGCAAATTTCCACTGGCAAAATGTGTAATTTCATCAGCAAAATGCTAAATTTCATCCAAGAAATTAGTAATTTCACACTAGCAGGTGAAATTCCATCACTTCAGGAGCGAAATTCCACATTTCGCCAGCAAAATTCTGCATTTCGCGGGTGGAATTTCGCATTTTGCACTCGCAAAATATTTCATGGAATGTGTGGAATTTCACAAAATATTTCACAAGTGAAATTCACAATTTCACCAGAATTTTACTTACAAAATAATATTTAGCTGTATCCCTAGATATGAGGGGGTGTGGGGTGGTGCGTGCTGAGTGGGAGGTTTGGGTAGAGGGTCGGATCACTGGGAGACTATTTTCTTTTTTACAGGTTGTAAAAAGAAAAGACAGTGGGGAACCATTTTCTTTATTACAGGCATGATGACGATTGGAGGGGGGCCACTAGACACCAGGGAAAAAATAATCAATAGTGGAGATGGAGATTGGAGGGTGGGAGCACCACTAGATGCCAGAGAAATAATAAACCATATGGGGATGGTGATTAGTGGGTGGGGAGTGTCACTAGACACCAGGGAAAAAATAATTAATTATGAGGACAATGATCAGAGGGTGGGTGGTGCCACTAGACACCAAGTAAATAATAAACTATATGGGGATGGTGATCAGTGGGTGGGGGTGCCACTAGACACCAGGGACAAAATATAGGATTTTTGCCCTCAGAAAAAAAGATTGGCCCCAACCAAAAAAGGATTCCTTTTTTATTTCATATAGCTAGGAAGTAAGACACGTAAAAGGAGTTAACATGTAACAAAAAAACAAAATTGGGGGTAGTTTTTCCAACACTTAAGTGCAGAATCCATCTAATGGGGTCCTGATGAGCCAGAGAGATGTTTTGGTCTCTCTCTCTCCAGGATGCAATTTTTTTGGCTTTTGAATTTTTTTTTTTTAGAAAAAAACAGAATCAAGATGGCGGCAAATGAAAAATGATTATTCTCATACACAAAATGGTTCCTTTTTCATTTCAAATGGCTATCTTGAAATGCTTACTGAGCATGCTCAGAACATAAATTTAAAAATGAAATACCTTTGAAACAGATAAATATTTTTTCACCAAACCAGAAAAAGATGCATCTGTGGAGCAGCTCCTGTCTACTCTGAAAATATCAGACCAAAATTCCAAACCATCTAGGCACTAGGTAAGATTAAAAAAAAAACAGCAACACCCAAAAAATCACTTTTTCCACTCTCCAGAACTCAGAATTAGAGATTTGTGAAATTCTGAAATTTCATTACACAAAATATTTCATGAAATTTGCACATTTCTTGAAATATTTTGCAGGCACGAAACATGAAATTTTACCTGTCGAACATGAAATTTCACCTGCGAAATGCGAAATTTCGCCCATGGAAATGCGAAATGTGGGCAAATTTTTTTCTTTCTAGGTGAAATTGTGCATTTCATGGTGAAATTCTGTGTTTCTATGGGCACAATTTCACAACTTTGCACCCGGCCAAAAATTTCATGAAACGGCAGAATTTTGTGAAATGTTTTGTGCTGCGAAATTGCTGATTTCACAGCAATTTCACTGGCGAAATATAATTTCACAACATCACTACTCTGAATCTGTATATCCCACCAGAAGGAAACTTGGCAAATCCAGAGATCTACCCTACTAAACCATGCATGCAAACTGTTATGCAAATGCATTGAATGGTTGCAAAGTCATTAAAGTGAAAAATTAGCGGTTTAACATTACAGTGACTGTAAATTTGGGGTTTAACATTACAGTGACATTTTTGAAAACATGGGGCACATAAGGCTATTGGCTCTGCAACAGAAAATACGTCAAAATATTTTGACTTATTAAAAAACCTGTACCTCTGTTAAAATCTCACTTAAAAATACAAATGAGGCCTTAAAGATCCTAAAAAATGTCCAGATGAAAGACTCAGATTGGATTGTGACAATAGATGTGGAGAGCTTTTATACCAATGACCCCCATAAGGTGGGATTGGAAGCTCTCAAAAATAGTCTATGATCAGGGAAAAACACTGCACCCTACTAAATACAAAGCAGAAATTGCAAGGTTCAAACTGGAGAAGAACTACTTTTGGTTTGAAGGACATGTCTATGTTTAAAAAAAGAGGATGGTAATGAGGACAATGTTCACCCCAAATCTTGTGAACATATTTATGGGAGAATAGGAGGACAGATATATACATGATCCTAACCAGAACCCATTTTTTAATAAAATCAGACACTAGAAGTGATATCAGGATGATTGATTAATGATTTGGACACAGAATGAATAGGAGTTAAAAAACTTTATGGAATACATAGACAATACAAATGAAAACCTGAGGTTTACATTTGAAGCTAACAAAGAAACCATACCTTTTCTGGACATATGGATTAAAAAGAACAAACAGCAGCTGGAAAAGAGCCTATATAGGAAACCCCTTTCCAGGAATACACTGTTGCGTAGGGACAGTTGCCATCCACCAGCTATAACCCAGAACATCCCCAAGGATCAGTACATTAGGGCTCTCAGGATATGCTCTAATGAAGAAGACTTTAAGGGAGCAAGTATGGATCTTATGAGGAGATTTTTTTTTTAATTATCTATTTATGCTCCCCTACATGCTCTGGAGCTGCCTTTTCTTCAGGCCACCATGACCCACAGACATTCCCCCTACTATCTCCCCCTCAGCCACCTACCTCAGATCTGCAGCCTTCCATGAGGTAGCCTAGTGTAACCCTTCACCAGGTGGGTCCCCCTCCTCTGAGGGGGAAGGCACCGGTGGGAGGAAACCAGCACACTACTCTTTTTTGATCTTGGGTACTGCTGAGGTATTTCATGGCTTCCAGTGAGTCTTCAGAGGTGGCCGGGGCTGGCAGTCGGCAGTCATCCAGCTAGTCTTCGGAGCAATTTCTGGTTTTCTAGTTCCCCCATCAAGCCGCTCGTGTAGTGCCTCCAGTCTCCAGTGGGGGCTGCTACTGAGTGAGGCCATCCCCAATCCCACCCCAGGATAGGAGAGCAGTCCATCGGATGTTCAATCCTATCCTCCTCCTGCTGATTCCCGGTGACCTGAGTTTGTTCCTGAACCCGGGTCGCCAGTGTGGGTCATGAGGAGATTTGTAAACAGAGGGTACAAGACAGACCTCCTTTTGGATATGCTGACTGAGATAAAGACTACAGATAGGGAAGTATTGCTACAGGAAAAGGATCCAGCAAAAAATGAGAACCATGTGATATTTGTAACAGAATACAACCCTGTAGCACCCAAAATTGGAAAAATCATTCACAAACATTGGGACTTATTACATTCAGATGAAAGACTTGGCCATCTGGCTATAAGAAAACCTAGAATAACATACAAAAGGGGACGAAACTCAAAAGAGGCATTAGTGCATGCATTTATTACACCAAGCCAGGAATAACCAAGAACTTGGCTACCTGAGCAACATAAAGGGAATTACATGTGTAGACACTGTGTCCATTGTTCTAATACAAATAACTCTCAGACTTTCAGCCACCCTCGCTCAAGACACAAATATGAAATCAATTCCTTCATAAATCGAAGTTCCACAGAGGTAATATACAACCTCACATGCCCCTGTGGTATAATGTATGTAGGCCAGACCAAAAGAGCGCTGAAATCAAGAGTAGGTGAACATAAGGGCGCAATAAGAAATGGAAATATGGCTTATGCCATGGCAAGGCACTACAAAGAGGCAAACCATGGTTCACCAACATCTCTTAAATTTATTGGAATCGAGAAGGTGGAGATGAGGTTGAGAGGGAGGGACATAGGCAACAAACATCTGCAAAGAGAAGCACTTTGGATATTTGAACTTAGGAGCCTACTACCCTTGGGACTCAATGAAGATATGCCCTTACACAGTTATCTGAGCAAATAAAATCGATGGGGTATGCATATGTTTGAATCTGCCCCCGGTTCCCCTGATGAGGCTTCACTGGGATAGAGTTTTTCATTGCTACATCCCTACAAACATACACCTGTCTACACCTGTCTGTATGACTTAACATGCTCTACCCACAGGGGAAGACATGACTTGTGGCTCTGTTGTCCAGTTGCTTCCTCTGTTTGTAAATATGAGGGCCTGACTTGTGGCTCTACCTTTATATTAGGGTATGACTTTCTGGCTCTGCCCTGTCTAAGCTTCTGTAAAAAGTTTTTAAAGTGTTTTCCTTTGGGTTTTTTGGTATTTTACTGCTTAGCACAAGCAATTGCAAGGCAAAAACACGTTTTCCTTTGCACACGGCGCTTTGATTTCAACTACATTGTCACTTTAAACACTTTCATTTTAAATGCCACTGAGGGGTGAGAAGTAATTCTCTGATGAAGATCACGTAAGGTTGCTACGTAAACATGCTCCCCCGAGGTCAGCAGGAAGGATGCACTTTTGGCTGCCACTCTGTTATTTTGCTTTATTAACTAGTGTCTTAGTTTGGCTGTCTTATTATTGGTGGTAGGAGCCCCTGCCTGATGTTTGGCTGAGCAGACATTTATCGCTTTATGATACTACTTTGCTAAGCAACCAGCAAAGATTTTGCAATCACTTTCCATCTCCTAGTTGGCTGCTGTCTTTCCTGTATGGCTGAGAACTCTGTTTTACCAGGAAGTGTGTTTTTTACTTGTTTAAATTGTAATTTTCAGGAAAGGAGGTTTGTTCATTTGAAACAGTGTTTCTTGATACCCCTTTATTTCAATATATGTAGTGCTGACCTCACACACCATCTAGCAGTTTCACTGTTTTGAGGTATTTTTCTTAGAAGGAATACAGGCTCTGAGGTATCTGTGCACCTGTCCTTTCCTGTGTAGTAACCTCCCTGCTTCTACTGTTTGGAAGTGTTTTTTCTGTCTGTTATACAAATCCATTGAACAGTTGCAAAGTTATTAAAGTGAAACATATGGGGTGAGATTCACAAAGATTTGCACTCGGTGCATCTCAGTTGTGCCAGCGTAAATGAGATGTGCCGAGCCCAAACTTTGATATTCACGGAAGATGAGCCATAAGATGCTCCCAGCACATCCCATCTGTGAATACCAAAATCACACCCAACTCGAGAGGCACTGGTGCATCTCCCAGGTTGGGCTGGGAAACTGATGGACAAGGTGCATCTCCAGATACACTGCACTCAAGGTTGGGATTCACAGCCCGAGACATGCAAATGGGGCCATTAGGCATGCAAGGTGCAATGGTGCCATTTGCATGTCATTATGGCCCCATTTGCATGACCCTTGCATGGATGTGCCCAGCACAATGTACCAGACCCCCTGCAAGGGCTGTGAGCAGTAAACCCATAACATGAACCTAGCACCCCACTCCCTGCCCATATCCCCGTAAATAAAACAATGCTGCCCAATAATCCCTAGTAGTCTAGTGGAACCCCCCTCCCTGCCCCGACTCAATCGCATTACCATATGAAACCACAAAGTCTCCATGGTGATCCAGTGGACCCCCACCCACTCAGGCACCCCCACCCCACCATGCTCCTCCAGTCCCAGCAAATGCAGAAGGTCAGCAGGTGGCACAACCCACCCACAAATCACCATGGCCGCCCGCTGACTGAGCTGCGAGTGAATGACAGTGTACTGTACTTATGTAAGTCCATTGGTAGACCCTGTCAACCAGTGGGTTTGCAGAGTGTACTGTAAGCTGCCATTTACAACTTTGGCTAAGTAGATTTACTGGGAGTTGTTATTTTTATTTTGTCTCACAGGGATTGTTACTGTTTATTGCTAACATTTTATTACTTTATTTTTCTCTGATTCAAATTGCTGTTGCTGGGTATACCTTCTGCTGCATTATTACAAGGTGTGCCTACAGGTGTGTGCTAACAGATTACTGCTGTAATCTTCTGATTCAAATTGTCTTTTGCAGGGTATATCTTCTGTTACTGCTTTATTTTTCTCTGTAGCCAAGTGTTTCTTACAGGGTATATCTTCTGTGAAATCATTACAGGTGGTGCTTAAATTTTTGTGACTTTTTATTATTAGGCTAAGCAAAATTACTGTTTGCCCCTATTTTATTTATTTATTTTTTGCTGAAAAGGTTTTTTTTGTCTCAGAGGTGTTGCAATCTCCTTCTCACATTGAAGACAAGGAGAGTGAGAAATCAGCCACAGCTTCCTTGAATCAAGGAGGTTATTTTCTAGACTACACTGAACTGAATTATTACTTTTTGGACCTGTGTAAGTAACTAGTAATGATTCTGTTTTTGGGGTGAACTTTTCTTAGTTTTAACTTTAATTTTCCTGGGAGGAACTGTAGCTGGGAGATATTTGCAGTCAGTTGTGACTAGACCTGTTACTTAGCCTTTGTGAAATAGGTGTCTGAAAGGAAGGAAGGCACTCCCCGTGGTGGAGGGTAAGAGTTGTAGGGGATTGTTTCTGGACAGCATAGGTTTACTTCCACCCACCCTTCCCCTCACCCCACCCGTCCCAAGCGCATAACTTCCTTTATAGCAGGGGCTCTGACATCAGTTCCTCAAAACTGCTAACAACATACACCTGTTCATATCCTTAAAGGCACAGCACACTGAACAGGGGGTAGAGACACTCACAAGCTTGCACACACTAAAACAAGAACAAAAAACAAAAGAAATCTCTAACTGGAAGGGACACAGACATGTGGGGAATGGTGCAATTTACTGGCTGTGGAGCAGCAGTCTTCTGGGAGACATTCTGGAAACTGCATTGCTGCCCTATTTGCAGGCACCTCTCTGGTCTGAGGGAGGAGGTTGTTCATCTCCATGCTGACCAGGTAAGGATTCGGGAAACCTGCTCCCCCACCCAGGGACCACCCAGGCCACTGCCACTACCTCAGAGGTTGCCAAGAAAGAGAAGTGGTTGGACCACGGTGGCATCAGGGAGGGTGAGGGTGGTGGAACAGAGGTGCATCCCTCCAGTTGTGCCTCTCCACAATTCATTCACCACTCTGGTGAAGCATGGTTCCTCTATGGAGGCACCTGTAGTGGAGACCAAGGAGGATGCTGGGAACTTCCACAATGGAGAACCACAGGAGGGTGGCCCAGGACCGCACAGGGAAGGAAACAACTCCTGGTGGGGACTCAGTTAGGGGGTAGAACTGGGGAGGAGGGGAAAGGGAGGTAAGGTGCCTGCCTGGTGCCAAGGCTTGGAGGGACAGGAAACAAATTCTCAGGATCGTGGGAGCAGCGGCAAGGGGGAGGAAGCTGGATGTCATTATCCACCTAAGGGTGAATGACCTGGCTGAGAATGGGATCAGAGCAGTTCAACAGGAGTTTGTGGAGTTGGGGAGGGTCCTTAGACAAGTAGCACACATGGTAACTTTCTCAGAAGTGCTACCTGCCTACGGCATGGATGAGGCTAGGGCACTCCACACCATGGGATTCAATGATGGGTTGAAAATCTGGTGCAGAGCTCAGGGATTTGTCTTCATTGGGGACTGGGGCTCCACCTGGAGGGATGCAGGCATATACACGCATGATGGTTAGCATCTATCCTGGAGGGGAACCAGGATCCTAGGTGATAGGTTTAAATGCTTCAGTGGCAAGAATTTAAACTAGCCATGGGGGGAGGCACTGAAGAGGAAAAGGGAAATCCTACCCCCAAAAAAAATCAGGGTATTTAGTGAGGTAAACACCAAGATAGAGCAGTCAATAGGGAGAAGGGCAGGGTTAAATGGAGAAAAAGACAAAGGCAGTAGGGACAGGGATGGGGCAAAAAGAAATAAAGCCATAAAAAAATGGAGGGTAATGAGTACCAAAGCCTGTAGTCTAGGTAAAAAGCTCCCTGAAATGGTGGTCTTGATGGAAGAGGGATGCCTGGATATTATGGCAGTCACAGAAACATGGTACACAGAGAATCATGACTGGGATGTCAACATACCAGGGTACACAATCTACAGGAGGGACAGGGAAGGAAGAAGAGGAGGAGGAGTAGCTCTCTATGTAAGGGAAGGGATCAAAGCAACAGAACTAAAGGATAAACAGGGAAGGGAGAAGAGGAGATACTGTGGGTCACCCTGGAGACTGGAAACAGCTCCACAATCTGCACAGGGGTTGTATACAGACCCCTATCTCAAGGGGAGGAAATGGACAAGAAAATGATAGAAGGCATCCTTGGGATGGCAGAGAAAGGGGATATATTGCTGATGGGGGACCTGAATATGCCAGATGTTGACTGGAACACCTTTGCTGCAGCCACATCCAAGAGCAGGGCCATTCTCGATGCCCTACAGGGGGCATGCCTCAGACAGCTAGTTTTGGAAACCACTCAGGAGAGAGCAGTCTTGGACCTGGTGCTCTCAAATGTGGATGGAGAGAGGATCTCTGATCTTAAAGTGGGTAGCCATCTGGGAACAAGCGACCATCAAACAGTGTGGTTCATGATAAACTTAGCTGTAGAGTCAAGCCACACAAAAGTGAAGGTACTGGACTTCAGGAGGGCTGATTTTGTCAAAATGGGAGAGTGCCTCAGAAAAGCACTAGCAAACAGGCAAGAAGGTGGGGTGGAGCAACAATGGGGAAACATCAAAACCACCATCACAGAGGCAACAAGTCTTTGTGTGAAGCAAATAAACAAATCAAAATGAAAGAAAAAAACACTATGGTTCTCAAAAGAAGTGGCGGGGAAGGTGAGGGAAAAAAAGATTGCATTCAGGAAATATAAGGAAACACAGATGGAGTAGGACAGAGAACTGTACCAGTTAAAGCAGAAGGAAGTGGGTAAGGCAGTCAGAATAGCAAAGGCCCAAACTGAGGAAAAGATAGCCAACTCGGTTGAGAAGGGGGATAAAACCTTTTATAGGTACATTAGGGAGCAAAGAAAGACTAAGGCAGGGATACTGAGGCTGAACAAAGAGGAAGGTGGTTAGGCAGACAGCGACAGTAAAAAAGCAGGGATACCAAACAAATACTTCTGTTCAGTATTCACAACGGAAAAGCAGGGGGAAATACCTAATCTGGTCAATAGAAGCACTCTGGAGGGGGGGTTCATATTAGTCCTTTCACAGAAGAAAGGGTTCTGAAAGAACTCTTAAAACTGAAGGTGGATAAAGCAATGGGGCCTGATGGGATTCACCCCATAATTTTAAAAGAACTAAGGGAAGAACTAGTAACACCACTGACTACCCTTTTTAATAAATCATGGGAGGATGGGGTGGTACCTGAGGACTGGAGGAGGGTGGATGTGATTCCCTTCACAAAAGTGGGAACAAGACAGAGGCAGGAAACTACAGACCTGTCAGTTTGACCTCAGTGGTAGGGAAAATTATGTAATCACTTCTGAAGGAACGAATTGAGTACCTAGAGGCCAGTGGGGCACAGGACTCAAGGCAGCATGGATTCACAGCAGGAAGGTCATGTCAGACAAATCTAATTGATTTCTTTGACTTGGTAACCAAAGTAGTAGACCAGGGAGGGGCTGTGGACATGGTCTACCTAGCCTTTAGCAAGGCATTTGACACAGTCCCGCACAAAAGATTAATAAACAAATTAGCCAGCCTGGGAGTGGGTCCTAGGGTGGTAGCCTGGGTAAAACACTGGTTGGACAACAGGACACGGTGGGTAATAGTAAATGGAGTCCACAGTGAAGAAAGGAGGGTTACTAGTGGGGTAAAGCAGGGTTCAGTACTGAGGCCGGTCCTTTTTAATGTCTTTATAAGTGACATTGCAGAGGGACTGGAAGGGAAAGTATGTCTCTTTGCAGATGACACAAAGATCTACAACAGGGTTGATACACAAGGTGGAGTGGAAAGGATGAAAAGGGACTTGGCAAGGTTGGAGGAATGGTCAAATGTATGGCAGCTTAGATTCAATGCAAAGAAGTGCAAAGTAATGCACCAGGGAAACAAAAGCCCAGGGGAAGAGTACACAATGGGGGGTCTGATACTGACAGCAACAAAAATGGAAAGGACCTGGGGGTAGTCATATCAGATGACCTAAAGGTGGGCCAGCAATGTGAGAAGGCAGTAAGGAGGGCTGGGAGATACTGGGATGCATAGGGAGAGGCATCACCAGTAGAAAACAGGAAGTTGTTGGCCCTCTGTACAAACAGTTGGTAAGACCACATCTGGAGTACTGTGTACAGTTCTGGAGACCCCATCTCCGCAAATACATAGACAGGGTGGAGGCTGTCCAGAGGAGGGCAACTAAAATGATGCAGGGTCTGCATCAGAAGACATATGAAGAAAGACTAAAGGAACTAAAGATGTATAGCCTCGAGGAAAAGAGGGAGATGGGGGACATGATAGAAACTTTCAAATACCTCAAGGAAATCAACAAAGTCCAAGAGGGTAGCATCTTTCAGAAAAGAGATGTGCAAAACAAGGGGGCACAATTTGAAGATAGAGGGGGACGGCTCAGAGGTAATGTGAGGAAGTATTTCTTCACAGACAGGGTTGTGGATACATGGAACAGCCTTCCTGAGGAGGTCATAGAGTCAAAAACAGTGGGGGAATTCAAGAATGCATGGGACAGACATAAGGCAATTCTAGTGGGGTTAGGAGGAAGTAGGCTGTTGGTTAACTAGGATCTTCAGCTTATCTGTTAGGTAGGGAAATGGGCAGACTAGGTGGGCCAAGCTGTCCTTATCTGACGTCAGCTTCTGTGTTTCTACCTATGTTTCTATCCACCTGAACAGACAGATGGGATCTTGGTTTACTGTCTCATCCGAAAAGCAGCACCTCAGAAGTGAAACATCCCCTTCATGATGCACTACAGCGTCAGTGCTGGGATGTTACTCCACATAGACCAAGACCTTGTACTTCAACCCACTTATTCTGAAGAACCTCATTTGACACCCAGAGAGGAAGGATGTACACCCTCAGTTGCCCAGGGACCAGACAAATTCCCATTGGGACATTCTGAAAGGCTATAAAACCTCTTTTGAAGCTCCTTTATGACATCCCTGGTGCCCTCACTGACCTGCCACTTTAGGTGAAGCACCGTGGAATATATGTCACTCTTCAATTCCTGCCCCATATTGTGTTAACTAGCCCTGAAGTGAAATGTGGAGATGCAGAGTACTGGGCATGGTGATCAGATAGGAAACAATTTTCTATGTAGAAATGTTGGTGGGGATATTGTTAAATTCTGTTGCTAATGCTATGTTGCTTGGAATCTGAAACTAGTCTAGCCAGGAAGCATTTGTCTAGGCAGAACTGTTCATTGTTTTTTTTTGCCTGGGTTATGTTTTTTCAGATATAAACTGGATGGAACTCATGGAATAGTCGGGACAACAATTCATGACCTATGGGGGAGTATAACCACCTCCTTGGGAGGGGGCTAACCTGGATGCTCATTGTGCTGCCCCTGGAACCCTGCCTGCTATTTCCTTGCTTGCTCCAAACCTGGGACTACAGCTGAAAAGGGGACCAGAGCAGCTACATAAAGATTGCTGCACATTTGCGCAGGCAATGTGCACAAGCTCAAGTAGCCACCTGCTCAAATGTAAAAGAGGAGTCCAGCTTGGATATTTTCAGCACTGGGAGTGCCCACCCACCATAGACAGGAAAACCACATCAGTGGCCAACCAGCAACTTCTCTAATGTGCTCCAGTTCTAGGGACACCAGCGGGCATCGGGGGCTTGGAGACACTAGGAGGTGAAGACAGACAAGGAAGTGAACTTTGTGACTTTGGTGTGCTGCGCCATTAAGAAATTAAGAAACAGCCAGCCACATCAGAGAATGACTGTGAAAGGGTGGACAGCATGAAACTGAACTCCCGACAGGCAGCACAAAGCCCCTATCAACACCACACCAGCACAGGGTAATTAGGTACAGGTATGCCTACAGCTCCCTGGTGAAAATTAAATAAAAAACATAGTAGTTGCACATAAAATAAACTTTGAAATGCAGCAATTGTACTGAATGAAATGCAGCCACCATCTTATTGACCCCTGACCTCTCTGCCAGCCAATCAGGGGTCAGGGATTTGAGCAGCTAAGAACACAAGAGGACTGAGGAGGATTGATGCAGTAAGGTCCCTCCCCAGTGGACTGGTGGGCTTAAGAATCTAATCAGAGAGCAGGACAGGGCAGAAGGACTGATGGACAGCCATGCCTGTCCAATGAGATACTGAATGGAGGGAAAGAGGTTGCTGGGTCATTGAGGAGCAGGGGCAGTCTGTGGAGGATCCAGAGGTGTTCAGACCTGATGATGGTGAGAGAAAGTGAGAAACCTAGACAGGACAAACTTCCTGTGAGCCCTCTCCAGGGTTCAGTCAGAAAAAAAATCACTTGTGAACTTTTCCCTGGGTTTACACCATTTAAGGGCTGTTCCATATGAGCCTGTGTGTGGAAGTAATTTCTGAGAGTGTGAGCTGGTGGGTCACTGCTGCATATCAAAGCTGCTGAGCTGTACCAAGACAGAGACCTGAATTCTGCAAAGACTGCTTTGGAGCCAAGTAAGGGGCTTGCTAGATTTACCCAGTGGAGTGGATCAGGGAACAGGATTCACAAGGCACATGCCAGAGTACGGATGTACTCTGGATCCATTGGGGAGGCAGACGGTGGGGTGGCTACCTGGGTCTGGGCTCCTTGGGAGCCAGGAAGCCACTGCGTAGTGCTTCTGTATCCTGAGAGTTTGAGCCAGAAAGACTGTAGACAGAGAGGTATGAGTCAGATGAGGGTGTTGCTGCCAAACATTCAGAAATCCAAAGCTCCTGATTGTGATTCAACCCATTGCTGTGTGTCAGTCCCTGCCTCATGTGAGCTGCTGCATACATGGGTCACATGAATGCTGGCATTGTTGGCAGGGTCTTTGTGCATTTTCATCTGTGGATTACAGTTTTGGGGTTTCAAGCCTTCTTGTTTTGAAAGTTAAAGTTCTCTGCATTGTGCTAGCACAGTATGGCCTTTTGGGGGGTTAAATTGCAAGCTTGCTAACTTTCCTCAAGTGCACCACTGAAAGAACCTGGGCAATGTAGCTACTGGGCTTGAAACAGGACTTTAATGTAATCCCTGGGTATCCAGAGTAATTGTCAATTGTGTTATACATTAGACTGAAGGTTGTCTAATGGTACCAACTGAAGAGTTTACTGCATTCTGTGTTAAATAGTTACTCTGGTTGTGCCCCTTTCTTGGGTGGGTACGTTCTCAAACTGTGTGGGGTCTGAGAGGGTGATAGTGCCCCCCATATTAAGGTTCTTAATGTGTATGGATATATGGGGGAGTGCTTAAGTCAATTTGCAACTGCTTAACCATTCTTTTTCCAGCTGCAAGGCCTGTGTTATCAAATGAAAGTACTGTTAATTGTCTAAACTCCACTCCTGCATCTGCCCTCAGGTTGTATGTTTTTTAATTTTACTTAGCCTGGTGCTCTCCTGGTACCACTCCCTCCTTATGGCACCGGGGGAGACATGGTATTTGTATTTTCTCCCCTGTTTCCGGGACCCCAGTATGTGGTCGCACATGCGTGTGGAGGCGCTCACGCATCCCACAGCTCTGGCGACAGCCCAATCTTCTCATCCTCCCTTCTAACATAGCGCCAAGGTTCCCCCTTGCTTGGCACTGCCACCTTGCCTCCACTGGGTGGCAGCCAGAAGCTAGGGAAATGTCTCATCCCTCCCCAGAGAGGACAGCTGCCTCGTGACTGCTCAATCCTGACTCCTTGCCCCTCCCAGCTGACCCCTGGCAGCCCAAGCTCACTCCCAAACTCTGGTCACTGGTATAGCAGAAGGTGAGGTGTCCAGCACCTCAACCCTCTGTGCCACTGGGCCAGCCAGGTTGCATATTTTGACTGAAGTGTTTATTGTTGAAGGTAATAACTGTTGTGGTCCCAATTTGGTGATCCAGTCGAGTGTAGGAAGGTGAGTATATACTGAATCCCAGAGGATGGTACTGCACACAACATATGCCCACCTATTCTCTCTGGGTGGAGTCACTTTGCTACTTATTATTTGTTCTGAGATACCCCCCCCACTGCAGAAGAAAGAATGAACCCAAATCCCTCAACCAGGTGTGCCATGTACAGTCACCAGCCAGGGATGTGAACCCAGTCACTGTGCCACGGGGGTCACACTTGGGAATTCCCTAACTCAGTCTAGCTACTCAAGAGGCAGTGGGAGAAGATTTTTGTATCGTGAGTGGTTGACAGTGTGTGGGTATGCCTAAAGTTCAGGAAGAATGCAGTGATGGCTTTGAAATAAAACACATTTTTATATGATTACACCAGCAGTGATTTTATTTTCACTTTTATTAAGACAAACAGGGCAGATAAAAATAAACCAGCTATGTCATGAAATTCCAGAGCAGGCAAGCAGTCATAAGATGTATTTTTTTTCGTAAAATAAATGAGGTCTAAGGTGTTGACAGTATCCCTTAAGGAAACATTCTTTATCCAGAAAGTAATAGGGCTGTATAACAGATTACTAGAGTAAGTGATAAAGGCAAACAGTATGCTGTTGAGTTTCATGACTAGGATATGTAGATGACTGCTAGAGACAGTTTTACCCAGAGAGCATTATGGCTGGATTAACAGAGTACCAGAGGAAGTGATAAGGGCAGTATGCTGACTTTAATGACTAGGATACATAGATATCTGGTGGAGAAAGACATTTAAGGTTACTGCTTTTAGGATAACAGGGAGACAAACTTAGTAGATGTTTGGTCCTTGTTTATCTCATTGCAGCCATGCACCTGTATGTTCTTTGCTCTTTAAATATATGACTGGCTAATCAGGGATCATATAATGATTATTCATATTGGGCCCTATGCACAATAAAAAAGGATGCCTATGCACCGTGTATCTGAGGTGCGCAGGCAACCCTAAGATGGAATGTCATGCAGCAAGTGTCCCATGAATCCCTAGCAGCATTCACAAGTGGTGTACAAGGTAGTTATGCACTGGATCCCCCAGCTGAGCTGTCAATAACATGCCTGGTGCAGTCAGGGGGCATGACAGGGGCATACCTGCACTATGCCACATTCACCAAGGCATGTAGTGCCAGGCACAGTGGGGTGCAGGTTATGGCAGACTGAATGCTGCCATAACCCAGTGAGTGGCCCCATGGACATCACCCGCCAGTCATGGCAGGACGGGGAAATGGCCCTCAGTGCAGCCCCAGCTCACTAGGCTGATGGGGAGGGCTACGGCAGTTGATTGGGTGAGTGCCTGTACAGTTTATAAATGTGTCCCATATGCATGGATCCACTCCTCTGATGTGCACCTGATCCATGGGCACAAGGGATCCACTATGGGACCCAGGTCGGACAACTGATTGGATGCCTGCCTGAGTTTGCCCCTCTGCATCAGGCCACCTCTGATGATCCTGCACATGGGGGTGGGGCTGCAGACAGGTGCCCCATGGGTGCATGCGGTTGTGAATACCATGCACCCTGTGCCTGTCCAGGGCCACGGAGCTTCATGGGTGGGGGTCACACCTTTGGCACATACCTTCCACCCCATTGTGAATAGCACCCATTATTTTTAAAAGTTTGGGCCAAGTAGCCACACTGAGCTTCTGACCATGGAGGAGGCAGGGAGATGGGAATGTGTGTGAAGGTCTGTGTGTGGAAGGGGCAACAGGAAACAATGCTAATGGCCAGGCAAAAAGAATAGACAGCCAATTGGTATAAGAACGGTATGCAACAGAAGAAATAATACGCAGAGTGCAAATAAGGACAGGGTTTGCAAAGTACAAAAACTGCTTTTGGGTACAAAGGCAAGCAATTATGGACCCAATTTAAAGAGTAAAATACACATTGGGCAGTGGCCAAAGTCAGGAAGGAAGGAAGGGGGAGAAGTTTTTATTTTCAATCATTTTGTTTTTACCAAGTTATGAGATCAAAACGCTCAAATAATCAGTCATTAAATTCTTACATACAAATACAGTTCAAGCCTCTTAATAGGGATAACTGGGTTCAACCCTGTTTTTTCCTATTAAGCAACTGTCCTTTTTAACAGAGGCCTATTCATTTGATTGACATAAATGCTAGTTTGCTTTACTTTGCAGTTTATGATGTACTTTATTTTAGCAGAAATTATTCATTTAAAAACAAACTTCTCTCATTTCATCATTTCAGCTAAGTTCACATTCAGTTTTAAGTTGCAGCGTACCAGCCTCGAAAACATCTGTCTATTCTGTTAGTGGATCCAGCTACTGTATGTAACAAAGTAAAACAGGCTACCCCTTAGGTCAGCAAACAATAGCTTTATTAGCCTAATCTGGGCTTTAAAAGGGGACATTTAACTTTTTTAGGAGAAAGAGCAATACTGTTGGCAAAATTATAGATTTACCCCTCGTCTTAGGGACAGAACGTGCCTCTATGACTTTGTTCTGCCAGAGACAAAGTAGACTGCAAGGCAGTGGCAAATCCAGGAATTGACAGAAGAGGAGGTGCACTTCCCCCTCTCTAGGGGTGTCTGGGAGCATGCCCACCCAGGAAATTTTGAAAATGTAAGGTGTGAAATGATGCATTTTGGTGCATTTTAGGCCTAGATTCAAGATCAAAGTGTTGACTACCTCCTCCCAAAAAGTCTCCTAGTTCCCTTTCCATCACAGAGCAGCTACAAACAGCAGTAGCAGCCTCACAGGGATATATCAGCATTTATCACAGTCACTGTTAGTAAGTGCCATCAGGCACACTCATTTATTTATTTAAAATTTGGTAACCAGGAAAGACACACTGAACTAAGGCTCATTTAAAGGTGTGACCTGGGGACAAGTTAAACAAAAGGACTAACAATGTAACACTCAGAGGAGTAAATGGTACAAGGTACAAAACACAAATGTCAAAGTGAGGCTAACAATATGCAAAATGGTGAGAGACACAAGAGACAGTGAGTTAATTTACAAATATTTGACAACAAAATAATACATATGATGTACTGTAGAATAGGAAACATTCACTGTACATAAGTGTTCACTATATTCACTGAAGTGTGAAAATAAAATTATGCTAATTAGCACTTTTTTCATTAAGGTGAATGGAAGACTTTGGAGTGAAAATAAATTTACACAAATATGGCCACTTTGTGGCTAGCGCTAAATATAATTAACACATTCTATTCCTATTCTACAGTAATAAAATATAAATTTGAAATATAAAATAGTGAGGGGTGATAGTGAGTTGAAACAGGGGAGCACTCCACTAGCCACCAGAGTATCAAAGGAAGACATTGGCACATGAAAGGGAGGCAGACTTTGGGGAGGAGTGGAGGGGAATAGAACACTATGAGCTCTTTGGGGAAGGGAGAAGCCTGTGGAGTCTTTTGAAAAAGAAGAAAGAGGAGGAATGATGAAGATCGCAAAGAAGCGTGTTCCACAGAAGGGGGAGGTAGTAGGAGAAAGTCGACTGACCATTGGAAGACAGCAGGCGGGGAATGGAGAAGGTACAAGGGCCCCTGTTGTGAAGAGAGCAAGAAGTCGAGGTGGCAGGTGATAGATGAGTGGACAGATACGATGGGAAGGTGCAAACCACTACTTGGCAATGAGGGCGGCACCATGAATAATTCTCCTGTGCTACAAAGGAGCTAGGGAAAGTGGGGTATATAGAAGACAGTGGTGGGTGAGGGGGGGAGGAGAGGTTGTTGCAAAGTGGCAGAAAGATTTCAGAAGCATGTCCAGTTTGGAGAGGGACGAGGCAGGGGCTGTGCCATAAACAACGTCAGCATAGTCCAGGACAGGTAGAATTTGTCTAAGTACCTATTCGCATTGAGTAGTGAGAGAGGCTATCTTTATAGTGATAGAGGACTACAACTTTGGGTCTGACCATGGAACAGATGGCGTCAATATGGGTGGAGAAGTCCAGATATCTATCCAGCCAGACAGCCAGGTATTTAAAAGCAGGGACGATCCAGAGAGGTGAGCCATCCGGGGTAGTGAAAACTGGGGGAGAGGAGAGGGAGGCCAGCTTCTGCCTAGAGCTGAAGGTCATAGTTACTGTTTTCTTGGCATTTAGTTTCAATTAGTTAGTCTTGAACCAGAACTGAACTCTGTTGAAGTCATCTTGGAGGGGGGAAGTATGCTGTTGGAGGTGGGGCCAAAGGCAAAGATGACAGTGTCATCTGCATACATGTGCAGGCTTGAGGAGTGACAGATGGAGGGAGGTTATTGACAAAGAGGGAGAAAAAGATGGGGCCAAGGAGGGAGCTTTGGGGAAGCTTGGAATGGATGGGGAGGGGGAGGGAGTGCATCACTTACTTGGACAGACTGTTGTCTGTTTGCGAATGTATGAATGGAACCAATTCACTGCAGGTTTAGCAAGGCCAAAGAATTCAAGTTTTTGAAGGAGGAGAGGGTGGGAGATGGAGTTGAAGGCCTTAATTAAGTTGATAAAAATGACAGCAGTGATCTGGCCTTGGTCCATAGAGGAGTAAATCGAGTCAGTAACCTGCAGTAGTGAGGAGATTGTTGAGTGGGGCTTCCGGAAACCAGATTGCACAGGAAAGAGGGAGTTGCTGGAGGCGAGAAATTCAGAGAGTTTGGTATTGATGAATGACTACTGCACTTTGGCAAGGGAGAGGAGAGATAGGACAGTAGTTACTTGGAGATGAGGGGTCACCACCCTAGTGTAGAGGAATTATCTTTGCAGACTTCAAAGGTTTGGGGACCATGGCTGTGGAGAGGGAGAGGTTCAGAATATAGGTCACTGGGGTAGTTATACAGGGGCGGAAATGTGGAGAATTCTGGGGTGGAACCTGTCAGGGATAGATTTGGAAAGATTTAAAGACATTATGGCAGAGAAGACCTCATGGGGGTGAAGAAGGACAAGAGGAATCCTGGGTGGGGGGAGAGTTAGGTGGGGCAGAAGGGGTGTTGAGTGGGGGGAGGGGGAGTCAGGCAGGGCACAGGAGACAAAGAACTTATTGAAAGCCTCCGGTACAGAGGCTGGGTCAGAGACAGGGAAATTTTTGATTTTGATGACTGGGCAGGCCCATTGGGTGGGAGGGTTGAAGAGAGAGTGAATCACTTTCCAGAAGGAAGAGGGGGAAATGTGACATTGGTGAAGCTGGGATCTGAAAAACTTTGCCTTGGAGAGGCGTATTGCCTTGGTACAGCTGTTTCTTAGCTACTTGTAAGTTCGCAGGTCTGCTGGAGCTAGGGAAACTTTGTAGAATTTCCAAGGTTTATCCTTGGCACTACATTTGACTAGGAGGTCTGCCGTTATCCAGGGGTGGTGATGATGTTTTACCCTGACTCTTGTCAGGGGAGCATGGGGGTTCCAAATGCAGTTAAAGATGCTATAGAAGTGTGAAAGGGCATGGTCAACATCTCAGGCAGAGAAAATGGGTTGCCAGTCAGCATTAGATTGGTTCTGTCGCAGCTAGGTCGAGGGTGTGGAGGGGGCGTGACCATACATATTTGGGAGGGGAGTTGGGAGAGTGGATTTTACGAATACAGTAGGTGATATTTAGGTCACTGAGGTTGTTAGACAGAGTACCAGAGGAAGTGATGCAATGTGGGTGGGAGGATAGAACCAAGTCCAGCAGGGAGTGGTTTGGGGACCAGTAGTTTAGGAGAGTGGGTTCCTGGATTTATTGTGTAAGACTAAGGGCCTTGATCCTGAGGAGGGTAGGCTTAGTAGCAGGGGAGAGTCAGTCGTGTTGAAGTCGCCTAGGAGCAGTAGTTCACCACTGGAAGTGTGAAAAGTGACTGAGGAGATAGCTTTGACAAGGGAGTCAGCAGTGGACTTGGGAGGGGGCATCGAGCATGCCGATATATAGAAGGGCTGAGTAGGAGAGGTAAAGGAGGGTGATAATGAGTGCATGGGAGGAAGGACAGGTCTCTCTAAGATTGATAGAGCAGGAAAGGGAATGCATGATGTATAAGGCTACACCACCACACTTGCCTCTGACTTGGCAGAAAAGGTTGAAGTCTGGGATTGTGAGTGAGGAATCAGGCATTCTGGCCAAGAGCCAGGCTTCAGCGATGCAGAGAATGTCAAGATGATATTAGGTGAACCACACTTTGAGAGCATCGATTTTGGGGAGGAGCCTGTTAGCATTGAAGTGGCAGATACGAAGTCCCTTGGGAAAAGTAGAGGGGGTAGAGTGTGGTGATGCAGTGGGAAAGGATGGGGATGCGGAGGAGGAGGAAGGGTTGGGTTGGACATCACCAGGGAGGTGTAGGAGGAGAAGGATGAGGTACAGGTGTGGGGGTATTTAAACTTGCTGGGGTTGTGAATGGAGGGAGGGTAGGAGAAGTTTAAATAGTAGGCCATACTAGTGCCTGTCAGTGGTACCAGTCCCACTGAATGACTGTTCTACATTAATTAAAAAGCTATATTACATTTCTTTATTTTATCTTTTTTTGATTTTTTATTTTTACCACTTTTTATAGCTGCAATAACACTGTAGTGCACTGGTTGCATTGGGATGACTACATTTCCAGGGGCTCAATGTACTCAGCATACAATCTCTTGCCTCACCATGCTTCTGAGTGTTGATTTATTCCAGTACAATCAACACTCTCTTGTTCAAACATACAAAACTGCCAGCAGATGCAGGCCATACGGTCTATCAAGTTTGCTAGAATGTGCAGCTAGCAGTCCTTTACACTGCAGCTGTCACCCCACCCACATAACAGTGACCACCCCCCTCACTTTGTCCCATCCCCTCTTAAAACTGCCCACTGATGTACAGGATACCACCTCTGTGGGCAGCGCGTTTCAACATGTTACCACTCTTTCCATGAAAAGCATTTGTCTTATGGCTGATGTAAATCACATCATTTGCATCTATATTATATTAAAACTGTTTGCTTCCTTTGACCATTGTGGGGTATATCTGAGCCCTGTCTTGTTTCTAGGTTCATAAACACCACATGAATTATGAGAGTGCACACTGGTTGCTTCTATAGCTCCAAACCTGACTGCTTGCCCCAAATACTGAAGCCCAGCAGTGAGTGAAAGTGTCTCTAACAAGCTTATATCACTGGCACACCTACAGGAAAAGTACATCATGAACAGAGCCCAAGAACATTATTCAAACGATTCATATGATGTTCTTGGGCTCTGTCTGTGATATATTTTTTCTAGAGCTGTGCTAGTGTATTGGCTTTTATATATCCAGCTCAGTTTGTGTCAGTTGTTTCCCCTATGGGGGGCACCTCATCCTGTCACAGGGTCAGATTCTCATTAACGTGAAGACTATGTGAACATGATACTCATAGCCCTTGGTTTTAAATGCCATCTTTTTTAAGAATTAAGACCTTGCCTTCCAAGACATGAGACATAACTATGCTGGCTCTGCATTAAAAACAAGCATTTGTCAATGCCGAATGTTGTTTCGCTGGCATTGGCATTGGTAGTGCAGGAGTTAGAGATGCATAATAGGAATGGCAGTGAAGTATTGAACTGACGTCAATCCCACTGCCACCCTACAGAGACTGACAAGTGTCGTGGTGTGCTTTGGGGACTTTGGACCTTATACTTACCCATTCCATAAGGAAATATGCTGAGGTGGGTGCAGTATAGGAGAATGGGGTGAACTTTCGGGCTGAACACTCCACACCTCAGTGCTTGTCCCTGGCTGCAGGGTGGGGGTGGGGGTGGAATGGCAGGAACATTACAGCTGATGATCTCAAGTCACACCCCTGATGCCTGTCAGTCTATAGGGTGGGATGTTACAGCTGGAAATCCTAACGCCGTAGGCTTGTGCAGTGTTGGGTAAGTTACTTTTTCTATTATTTATTTATTTTTATTTTAGTCTTTGGTAACTGGTAAGGCCCACTAGGCACAAGTGCCTGTTTTCAGAGGCGACCTGGGAGCACTGGGCAGTTAAGTGACTTGCTCAGAGTCACACAGTATGCAAGTGGAGGTTGTTAGAATCAAACTCAGGTCTGGTCTGCTGGATGTATCAAGCTTGTTCACACTTCATTCCTCTATCCTCTAGGCTATACTGCCAGAGGTTTCTATTACTTTTCGAAACTTGTTCCAGAAAGCTCTGTGCAGTCACTAGCAAGGATGGAGAAGTACTGGAAAAAGTAATACACCTTACAGTTACAATAACTTATGTTTTTTTATACAAAAGAAATACGTAACTGTAACTGATTACATTTATTTGGAAGCAACTAGTAACTAACCTGGGAAGCCAAGTTTCAAGAAAATACAAAATCACACATGCCCCCACAATGCAAAGCATCATGGGCTGCATATGCAAATCACCACAGAATGTTATGCTGGTCCAACTTTAAGCAGAATTGCATGGTGCCGAAAGGCCTCTCACACAGTTTGCAAAGGGTGCTAACAGAAGACATAGACACGTGTTTCGTCCTACCAGGACTCATCAGTATGCCCTGCCTGTTTGACACCCTTGTGGAATGGACCAGCTACCCCTAAGGCAGTGTGCCTGGGATATATTGTGGTGAACCCATTAAAATAAAAACTATTTAAAGACAAAGAACCTCTGTGCGTAAACACTGAGGCAAGGGTTACCCCAAAGGGCATTTGGCTGGGAAGCCAAGTTTCAAGAAAATACAAAATCACACATGCCCCCACAATGCAAAGCATCATGGGCTGCATATGCAAATCACCACAGAATGTTATGCTGGTCCACAGCACAGAGCTTCCTGGAACAAGTTTATAAACATAATAGAAAGTAATAGAAAAAGTAACTTACCCAACACTGAGTGTGTGTTGGTATTTTCACTCCAGGTTATCAACATGGGCTTTTTGTGACCCCACCTCATGAAGAGCAGCACTATCAGTTTGTTAGCCGAAATGTGATTTTGCACAGCGACTGTACCATTTGGCACCACAGGTATGGAAACACATTTTGGGCAGGTTGTGAAAAATGACAACTGCATTGTTTATGAGGAGGTGTTAAAAGATGTCAACGTTGAAAATCTGGAATGAAAATATGAAAAATTGGTGAAGTCATGAGCATGCAAAGAAATTGCGCAACGCATGTCCATAAGCCAATTATTTTGGGGATATTTTAACAACATTTTCAACATAGGCATTTTGGGACCTCCACTCATGAACAGGGGCACTGTGATTTTGTTAATCTGTCCCAAAAGTTGATTTCCCACAGTGACCACGCCATTGTACGACACAGGTGTGAAAACACATTTCAGGCTGGATGTGAAAAATTACAGCTGTACTGTTCATAAGGAGGTGTGAAAAAATGGCAGTGTTGAAAACCTGGCATGAAAATATTGCTAATGTGCAAAGTTACAAGGGTGCATGGAAACTGAGCAATGCATGCTTGTAACACAGTCATTTTATGGACTTTTGTCACCAAATTTTCAACATATGCATTTTAGGACCTCTGCTCATGAACAGTGGCACTGTCATGTTGTTAATCTGTCCCTAAAACTGATTTCCTACAGCGACCGTGCTATTCTGCGCCGGAAGTGCGAAAACACATTTCAGCCAGGATATGTAAAATGACAGCTGTACTGTTCATAAGGAGGTGTGGAAAAATGGCAATGTTGAAAATCTGGAGTGAAAATATTACAAATTCATGAAGTTATGAGTGTGTGTGGACACTGCACAATGTACGCTCGTAAAACATTAATCTTTTGGATTTTTTTCCACCAAATTTTCAACATCGGCTTTTTGAGAGCCCACCTCATGAAGAGTGGCACTGTCATTTTGTTAATCGGTCCCGAAAGGTGATTGCATGTAGTGACCACAAAATTACCTTTCGGGACTGAATAACACCATGACAGTGACTGAATTCATAAGCAGGAGTCCCAATAACCCCATGTTGAAAATGTGGTGCCAAAATTCCCAAAAATGCCCAAGATATGCACCAATGCTGAAAAAACCCTATTTAACCATTATACAGCTTACCAGAATTTCTTCAGTTCATGGTCAGCTTTGAAGAGTACAGACATGTTCCCGGTCCATCGAAGAACTTTGCGCTGTGCTCCAGAGGTAAGTATGGGGTGAGGGGGGTGTGGGGAGGCAGGGTATGCAGAGGGCGGGTGCGGTTTGGGGAAGGGAACAGGACTGACCGCGAGTGACCATTTTCTGTTTTACAGGTTAAAACAAAGACAAACATTGCAGGACTTCTTTTTTTTTACAAGGACATTTGGCACGCTGGGGTGGGCTCCCAGGGTGCCACCTGAGTGTTTTTGGGGGGGCTGTAGCCAACGGGGGATTGGGCACCCTGTTGGCGCATGCTGAAGGGGGGACACTAGCCAAGGGATTGGGCACCCCCCTCAGCACACAACAAATGGGAGGGGGACATTATTCTGATGGGGAGTGGGCTCCTGTTATAAATTAACTGGGAAGGGGGACTAGCAGACAGAGATTGTGCCCCCATTGGCAAAGAAAGTCTGTTGGGGCACATGATGCCGAGGGGGATTGGGCACCCCCTTGGCACACACACTTGAAATGGGAGGGGGGCCATTATGTGGATGGGGAGTGGGTTCCTCTGTCTGAAAATGAAGTGGGTCAGGGCATGACAGGAGGATTGGGCACCCCTGAAGTCCAGTGGCGGCAGTCAGTGCTGCCATATTTGGTGAAAAACTTCACCAGTAAATGTACGTTGGGAGGCATGTTATTATGCTGCTGCATGAGGAGCTTGCCTTTCATTGCAGTGGCACTTTTGTTAGATCTGGTGGCCACTTTACATATAGCTGGTGTCAGCACCTGCATGCTGGCTTACTGGGGAATGAGGGACGCAGCTACTGATGCGTGCCCTGCATTCGCCCACAGCAACTGCACCTCCAAATCTGCTACTACTGCAATATGTTGGCTGGCGCGCAAGTGTGAGCCAACATAAAAACAGTAAGCTGCTGAACATGAAACACTTCTTGCCACTGCATAAAGATCAATGAAAGGGAAAGAGAAATCCTCACAAATGGGGAAATATCTTAGCAATTGTACATGCTGCCTGTAAATTGAGGCTTAATCTATGAAAGGAAAGGGTTAATGATAAAGAATTGGGAGAAGAAATTATTTTAGTATAAAATTACCTGGAATTTCGGAGCAGATTAGGACTGTGACCAACCTCTAGAGACACACAAAGTAAATTAGTGCATTCCAGGCTGGGCTGGTGGATGTCCCACGGGTCAGCTCAGATTTGATTGGATCATGCATTAGCCTGTTGGATGGATGGAGGATAACCCATTGGTGATGTTGTACTGCTTCATAAGGGAGGAGACATTGTACAACTTCATAATAGGGGATAAGGAGCAACCAGGGGACTGCAAGCCTGTCAGTCTTACCTCTATCGTAGGGAAGCTGAGAGAGTCACTGATCAAAGAGGACCTCGTAGACTACCTGTAAAGCAATCTGCTCCAGGATAGTAAACAGCAGGGTTTTGTGGCAGGAATGTCTTTTCAGACTAACCTGATAGTTTTCTTTGACTTGGTGATAAAGGAATTAGACAAGTGCCATGCTGTGGATCTGCTGTATCTTGACTTCAGCAAGGCTTTTGACTCGGTACCTCACAAATAATTGCTGAAGAAGATGGAAGAACTGGGTGCAGCTGAACCCATAGTGAACTGAGTGGGTCTTCTTCAACCTGTTCATTAGTGATACCGGGGATGGAATCCATGGTAGGCTGTGTCTCTTTGCAGTGGGAGGGTGGATAGTGAAGAGGGAATAAGGGAAATGCAGAGAGACCTACAAAAGCTGGAGGGGTGGTCAAAGATTTGTCAGTTAAAATTCAATGCCAAAAACTGCAAGGTGATGCTCCTAGAGAAAAGAACCCCAAGATGGAGTACTGGATGGGAGGGGAGAGACTTAGCACTACAGCAGAGGAACAGGATCTTGGAGCTATCATCAGTGACTCACTTGAACAAGTCAGTGTAACAAGGCCTATAGCAAGGTTAACAGGATGCTGGGATGTATTTGGAGGGGTATTGATAACAAAAGAAAAGAGGTAATACTTCATCCCTACAGATCCCTGGTGAGACCTTTACCTGGAGTACTGCACAAAGTTCTGGAGTCCTCAGCTAAGAAAGGATAAGGATAGGTTGTAGACACTGTGGTGGAGAGTAACAAAACTGATTCAGTGCCAGCAGGGCACATCCTATGAGAAGCACCTCCAGGCATTAAACATGTGCTCACTGGAAACCAGAAGGGAGAAGGGAAATATAATAGAGACCTTCACATTCCTTAAAGGAATTAACAAAATGAACTGCGGGGGAACTATTTAACCTGAATTCCAACTCATGGTCATGTGAACACGAGTGGAAATTAACAGGAAGGAGGTTCAGGAGGGATGTGAGGAATTATACTTTACAGACTGTCAGCCAAGGTGGCAGGTGTGAAAACAATCAGGGGATTCAAGCAAGGCTGGGATAGAGTGAAGGGAATAGTGGTCACCTGGGGCAACAGGATCAAGGCGTGTCAGTGGCTCAGTAGATAGCACATTCACCTCTGAGGCTGGGAGATCAGAAGGCTGTGGGTTCTATTCCAACATCAGGCACTTAGGTTAAATCCCAATTCTTACACTGTAGTGCAGCATGAGGGGGTGCTGCACTCCTGAGGTGCAGTCTTTTGGATGAGATGTTAAACCAAGGTTCCATCTGCCTGTTCTGCTGGTAGTTCAGGTGGATGTTAAAGATCCCATGGCACTCCTCAAAAAGAAGAGGGGATTTCTGAAATATATTCAATACACTAAATCAAAAACAGACTTGTTAGCCGGCCCGGTGGCGCTGAGGGTTGAGGCGCTGGACGTCGCACCACGCCAGCGACCCGGGTTCAGGAATGGACTCGGGCAGCCGGGAGTTGGCAGGGGAGAGGAAGGATCGAGTGTCCCATGACTGCTCTCCTTCTTCTGGGGTGGGTTGGGGCATTGCAGCGCACTGTAGTGACAGCTGGTGGAGGCCTGCGGTGCAGCAGCGGGCAGCAGAAATAAGGGGGAGAGAGCGGCAGGTGTCAGCACAAAATGCCTTAACACCATTGCACGTCCAGCTCTCGAGGAACACAAAAATCAGGTGGAAAATTGCGGAGCGTGATCTCTGCGGCTGATGGCCGCACCCGGTATCCCCCTGGTACCTGAGAGTACCCTGCATACAGGGTGCAAGAGTGATTAAAGGCCAGCCTTGTGGAGGTGCCAGACAGGGCCCGGGGGCTGCAGGTGTCGGCAGCCAGAGATCGCGAGGGATCCACTCCACAGGAAGGAGCATAAATAAAGATGAGATAAAAAAAAAAACAGACTTGTTAGTCCTGTCCACAAAGTCATCTAAGCACAAAAAGAAACATTATAGCCATACATTCAATGTAGATAAAAAGGTGTAGGTAGCAGATAGGCTATATTTGATCACTGATCTAGCCAATGGACACATTGTGCTCATAGTAAACAAACCTTTTCCGAGGGGTAATTTTTCATATCTTATTGAAAAATAATGTTCAGAGATATTTTTAAATGTTTTAGTAATTCAGCGTAAGTTACCCGTCTCTGTTGCATAACTCAGAAGCATCTAGCTTGCCAAATATAATATTTTAAAACTTTAAATAGGGTCATTGTTTTATCTTCCCCACCCTCCTTAAGGTAGGGCAAACATTAACTCCACAAATCTGACATCTCTATAACCCCCTTATCTTTTCACCCCTGTTAAGGGCCACTAACACTAGTTTCTCACCTCTTCCCCCTGTCCCCTTCTCCCACCCTCCCTGATTCTTATACATCCCCCTCTTTCTTCTTCCCTCCCTGTATATCCCTCTTATACAATAATAGCTGCCTTACACTGATGTATAATTAAGTTCAAATTTTAACTCTCATGCCTCTTAGTTATAACACTGTATCTGTATCACCCATGTATGTTCAGGCCTACTAGTTATGACTCTGCAATAATGTTACCTATGTTAGTGTCTATATGTACCTATGTATAGACCTGTACAATCCTGCACTTGTAATTTGCCCCTGGCTTGTCAACCCTTCCTTTGTATGCTTTCTGTATTAAAGTCCAGGACCACCTTGAAAATGAGCTTGCTCAACGGTGTTTACGCCTGGGTAAATAAAGTTTGATTGATTGATTGACTGATAAGAAAATCTGGTAAACCGAGGTTCTTCCTAATCTCTGGCTATAAAAAGCCAAACATCTTTTACAGAAGCACATTCAATAAAAAGGTGCTCCTGAGTTTCTAGAATCTGTACACAGGTTTCTGTAAGGCAGTATCTGTCCATCACCAGTTTATGTTTGTTATTGTTCCTTGCACTCAGCCTTCCATAGTTACCTTGCCACACCGTATCCCAAATAAACGCAGGCAGTCAGAGGTTGTACTGTATAACTGCTTTAAGGTTTCATTAAATCTAGTGTCATGGCAATAAGGAAATGTCACTTCTTCTTTGCTCTCAACATGAAGGATATGGTCACAGATAACCTTCCTATGTAAAGTCTGAAGCTGTACTTCTGTTAGACTCCACTTGATTACATTTTATAATGTGTCCACACCATATTTTGGTACACTGGTAATGTTATTTAATAATTTTTTTTTCTCAATATCCATGGGTTTTAAACAGTGGGCTAACCAGTTAAGTAAAAATGGCTTCCACGGTTTTTCTCCTGACATTAAAGCACGCCCCAAATTATATGACATAAATATGCATGTGAAAAAACTCACAGGGTTTATTATCCCTATGCCTCTTTCCTGGACTTTCCTATAGGTCAGCTGCCTTTTAATGGGGTTCAGCCTTCTGTCCCATAACACTTGGAACAAAACACATAAAGGGTTGCTTGAACCATTGGGGGGGGGGGCACATAACGTATACAGAGAAAGATGGGAACTAATAGGGATTTTATTAACATTCCCTGCTTTTTCTTTGCAATTTTCTGGCCCTTCCAGCTTGATAGTAGTTTGTTTGCTCTGGATAGGCCTGCCCCGCAGTTATGTGGGCCATGTCCCTGGGCAGAATTCTACCTCTAACTTATTTATTGGGTCATAGAGAGAGGAGATCAGCAATCTTGTTACTTTCTGGGACAGGAATGCCCCCTAAAACTACCCCCTGGCTTTTCTCAATGTTAATGTTAGATCTAAAGATTTGTGAAAACGTATTTATTAAAACAATGAGGGTTTCCTCCTTTGAGTTAGGAGCTAAAGTCAATATAACATCATCTGCATAGGCAAGAATTTTAATGGGGTAACCTCCTGCTTCTGGAGAAAGGTTTCTCATATTTGGATTATCCTGATGCTCCTAATAAAAACGTCAATTCCAAAAACTTAAAGTAGTGGACTGAGTGGGCAAACTTGTCGTACCCCCAATTTCACAAAGATTTTTTTCCCATGCCACCTATTTACTGTAGGAATGAGGCTAGCTTTGTGGTAGAGACAGCTAATCTAAGCAATAAAGGCTTTGATTATACCAAATGTTTTTAGGGTCTTAAAAAGATAAGCATGGCTTAGTTAATTGAATGCCTTCTCCTGATTAAGGTTAAAAACATAACCTTGTTGCTGAAAGGCATTACCTCTCTGAAATATTCCTCATAAAGTAATCAAGTTGTCTTGTAAACCTCTAGATGGAATTGCATGCATTTGAGAAGGACAAATGAGCTTAGCTGCTGCCTTGGAAAGTCTGTTTAGTAGTATTTTGCTCAAAATTTTAACATCAGCATTCAAAAGGTTTAGTGGCCTCCTATTGCTGAGTTTTTCCCTAGCATATTTTTCATATAACAAAATTAGGACTGCCTCCCTCATATATTCAGCCAGCTTTTTGCAACCTAGCATATGATTGAATAAAATGGCTAAAACAGGCAAGATCTTCTTGAAAAGTTTTGTAAAATCCAGCTCCTAACCCATATAAACCAGGGGCAGTATCATTTTTATGTTGTCTTGCACACACGCATGCAACATTTTGTGGCAGTAGGAGATTAGTAGGAGAAATGCAGAGGTGTGTCAGTTTTGCAAATGTAGGGTACGCTTTAGAAGGTGCATCCCTCATTTGCCAATTAGCGAGCATGCTAGTGGTGACACAAGTGTTTTGCAGTGCCACCAACTTGAAATAATTTCGCCACTGCAATCAGAGCCAAGCTCGTCATGCAGCAGCACTGATGACATGTCTCCACTATGTGCCTTGCCTGGTGTAACATTTCAATAAACATGGCAGTGGCTCCACCATCTGCCTCTTGCAATCCATAGAAAGCCAACTTCTGGGGTGCCTAATCCCCATGTCGGTATATGTAACTCCCCCAAGATTGTGTGGCACACTGGGAGCCCACCCCAGTGTGCCTCTCTGTGTTCGGAAGCCGACCACGTTGGCATTTTCCTGCCCCTCACCACCCCATTGTGAGCCACACTGGGAGCCCATGCTTCAAAGTCATGGGCACACTGTGAGCCCACCCAGTGTCCCCAACATTGTTTCATACACCTGTAAAGAAAGAACATGGCCATGCTGTTCATTTTTTTTTGGAACCTAAAACAAAGAAAACGGTCTCTCGCTGTCAGTGGGCTCCCTCCCCCAACCTGCACCCACCCTCTGTGCACCTCACCTCCTCACACACATCCCTCACCCCATGATTACCTCTGGAGGTCTGGCGCCACAATCTTTGGTGGAGTGGGAACACGTCTGCACTCTTCAAAGCCAACCGTGAACTGAAGAAATGCCAGTAAGCTGTATAATGGCATCAGTGAGGGTGGTTTCAACTTAGGTGGATATCTCAGCCATTTTTTTGACTTTCGACTCCAAATTTTTCAACATGGAGTTCTTGGGACCCCATCTCATGAAATCAGTCACTGTCATTTCGTTATTCGGACCCAAAAGGTGATTTTAGTCACTGCACGAATCACCTTTCAGGACTGATTAGTGAAACAACAGTGCCACTGTTCATGAGGTGGGCTCCAAAAAGCCTATGTTGCAAATTTGGTGAAAAAATTCAAAACAATGATCAAGAGGAGTGCTGCAGTGCAATTTCCACACACGAGGTAACTTCGAGAATTTTTAATATTTTTACTCCAGATTTTCAACATTGCTATTTTTTCACACCTCCTTATGAACAGTACAGCTGTCATTTTTCATATCCTGCCCAAAATGTGTTTTCACACATGTGATGCACAATTGCGCAGTCGCTGTGGGAAATCGATGTTTGGGACAGATTAAGAAAATCACAGTGACACTGTTCATGAGCAGAGGTCTCAGAATACCTATGTTGAAAATTTGGAGAAAAAATTGCAAGAAAATGACTGTGTTACAAGCGTGCATTGCGCAGTTTCCACGCACGGTTGTAACTTTGAGATTTTTTAATATTTTCTCTCCAGGTTTTCAACATTGCCATTTCTTCCCACCTCCTTATGAATGGTACAGTTGTCATTTTCATATCCTGCCCAAAATGTGTTTTCACACGTGACACAAATGGTGCGGTCGCTGTGGGTAATCAACGTTCAGGACACATTAACAAAATCACAGTGCCACTGTTCTTCAGCAGAGGTCCCAAAATGCCTATGTTGAAAATTTAGTTAAAAAATCCCAAAATAATTGCATCACGCGTGCCTGTTGCCCAGTTTCTTTGCACGCTTGTGACTTCACCAATTTTCCATATTTCACCCAGATTCTCAACATTACCATTTTTTACACCTCCTCATAAACAGTACAGTTATAATTTTTCACATCCTGCTTGAAATGTGCTTTGCACCTGTGGCACCAAATGGAACAGTCGCAGCAAAAATCATCTTTCAGCCAACGAACTGATAGTGCCACTGTTCATCAGGTGGGTCACAAAAATCCCATGTTGAAAATTTGGAGTGAAAATATCCAACAAATGCCTTGTACATTAGGGTTTCCAACTGTAATGCCCCACCCTGTAGAGACTGACAGGTGCCGGGGTGTGACTTGGGATTTTCGCTGTAATGCGCATATGTCATTCCACCCCAGCCTACAGCCAACACTGACAGGCATTGAGGTGTGTCTTGGACTCTTTGGCCTCAAAGTTAACCCCATTCTCCTATACTGCACCCATCTCAATGTATTTCCTTATGGAATGCAGTGAGTGTAAGGCCTGAAGACCCCAAGGCACACCGTAACACTTGTTGGTGTCTGCAGGGTAGGGTGAGGTGAAATGGCATGAGCGTTATGGCCACTGACCCACAGGCACACCCCAGTGCCTGTCAGTCTCTGCAGGGTGGGAGTGGGGTTGGTGTCAGTTCACTACTTCACTGCCATTCCTATTATGCATCTCTCTAACTTCTGCACTTCCAATGCCAATGCCAGCAAGACAACATTCGGCATTGACAAATGCTTATTTAAGCTAGTTATAGCTAGAAGTACTTCTTCTAATGAAATCTCTTTTATCAGTAATAGAGCATCCTGCTCGGAAGTCTGCAGAAGATTCAGGGTCTTAAAAAATTCTGGATCAAGGGAAGTTTGTGAAGTTGTACCAAATAAGGATTCAACGTATCTTTCTACCAATCCCACCATTTCCAAAGGGGAGGATGTGTTTTGACCAGAGATTGTTTTTAGTTCAGACATTACTCTATGGACCACTCTCTCTTAACATTCTTTAAATGAGTCTAAGGAACCTTTTCTTACTTGTGTACTGAATCTCAACTTCTGCTCTAGAGATTTTGGCCTGTCATACTGACATTCTCTCATCTGTTTTTTATTCTGTTAATTTGTGTACCATAGTCAGTTTGTTAGTTTCAGTTAAAGAAATCAGTTTTTGTAACTGATCTCTTAAGTGTAAATAATTTAAATAGTCTCTATTACCCTTGTCTCTGGCTTGTGCTTTGACAAAATGCTGCCATGTCTTTTTAGTTTCCTCCCACCAATCTACCAGATCATCATAGCAGCTTACCACAGAAAGTCTGGCATCCCATTCCCTTCTCCAAGCCTTTAACAACTTGGTGTTGTTTAGTAAGGATTCATTCAACCTCCAGCTATTTTTTTTTACATCTTGGGGAGTTGTCCTACCCTAGTTGGATGAAGATAGATTTATGGTCAGAAAGCTCCCATGCATGGGAAGCCAGATTTAGAATTCTAAGGACAGGGAAAAATGAATACAAAATCTATGTGATTGGAAAGTGGACCCCTGAAATAAGTGTGCCCACCTGATGGGAATTCCTGTCTATATGAACCTATCAGTCCAGCTGTGTTTACGCTATCTTGGAGTGCTGCTGAATCACTAAAAAGTTTATCTGTTTGCAAACCTCTATTAAAAAAAAAATAAAGAATGATAAAAATCACAGTTAAAATCCCCTGCCCATACAATAAATCTGTCTGTATGCAGAAAGGGCCTTGATCTGTGGTGCATATATAGAAATAAGTCTGAACCTCTCCAGGTGAAAATTAAAATCAAGCATTAATGCCCTGCCAGGGTGTACGTCTACAAGCCTGGGGGATTTTTAGTTCAGAATTAGCAATCAGAATGTCAATACCATCACACACATCCTCTCCAGTGGACCAAAAGGCTGCCCCCTTGGTCCAGGATTGTGAAGCTTGGTGAAGTTCTGTGAGGGTCTTAAACCTTGTGTCCTGGAAACAAAAAATATCACCTGTAATGTTTTGCAAGGCATGAAATACTCCCAACCTATTCTTATTAATTTTTATGCTATTGACAGTGAGAGTTGTTAGAGAGAGAGAGAGAGAGCGAGAATGGTTAAAAAGATGGGGAAGAATTATCAGGTTTTCACATTTAGTCTCAGGGAGTTTTGGATAACCTCCTAAATCTAGTTCTTTTGGCAGTAGTGTCTCTTCCCCCTCCCATCTTCTACATCTGATGTGATGTCGGTGGTAGTAGAGGCTATGAAAGATGTATCAGAACCATCATCACTAGAATCCCCTTTATCTCTCTCTACAGCTAAGGAAGAAAATTTGTTCCCCACTTTCCAAGAAGAATGGGGAGGGAGTTTCCCTTTTTTTGGTCTGGGGGACTACCTTTCCAAGTCTCAACCTTATATTTGAAACCACAGTCTTAAAAGACCCTTAATCGGGGGGAAGGCATAACATCAGGGGTAGCAGATTCTTGGGTTGAGATACAGCCAGAATCTATTTCTTCAGTCTCCTCTGTGGGGATATCAGGTGCAATAGGATCTACTACCATGTGAGCCTCTTCTTCTATCATGCCTGCTGACTGGTCTGGAGGATCGTCTCCAGGTACTGGTGGAATATCCTGATTCCCCATGTCCTCCCTGTCTCTAAAGGTAGCCTCTTCCTGAGCTACTATCCATTTGGCTTGCATGTGTTGAGCTTTGTCTATAAGCCCTGCATGGGACTGGTAGTGATCTCTATTATGGGATGCTCAAGGACATTTACCGTAGACATGACCTGTCTTTTCACAAAGATTACATTTAAAAAGATATAGCAGTTAGCTGATACATGCCCATACTCCAGACAATGACTGCATCATGCAGTATCGCATGCAGAGCTCAAATGTGTTCTGGCCCCATACTTAAAACACACCCTTGACTGACCTGGGTAGAACAGTGACCCCCTATCTTTAACCCCCAAAAAGCTGTTAGGTAAGTGGACAGGTCCTGAATTTGAAGAAAATAGCTTCACCTTAATTTTCCACCACCCGTTCCATATTTGTTCACTTTTCAAGATGGGAAAAGGTTTGTCTAACACTTCACACCTCTGCCATTGCCCGAACAGAATATCTTCCACATTGACACCCTCATTGCAAAATATGACAGTTATGTTCTTCACTAAAGGTTTAGTAAGTGGGACAACAAAAAATGGAATTCACAGAGGTGTATTTTTAAGGTGTGGTACTGTGCCCAAAATCTATCTAGACTAGTAATATTCTTGAAACTAACATCATACTTTCCATTCCCTATATAAATAAGGGCAAATATTTCTGAAGAAAAACATTTCATAGACCCCTTTAAAAGTTTTTTGCCAAGAACAGTCTATCAGGAGGGTTTTCTAAGCCCCATTTGTAGATGAGATTAACAGCATTTCTTCTGAGAGCAGGTTCACCTTTATTTTGAAATAAATCTGCCAAATGAAACATGGGCTCCAACCAAGCTTCTTTGTTGTGGATCAGTAAGAGTTTCAGGTGGAGGGCCCATCCGAAAAGTATTGCTGTCATTGCGAGTAGTGTCTGAACGTTCTACAGGTTGAACATTGGGGGGGGGGGGTTGTTCACCTTCTGACCGTATTCTTGTTAAATCAGTATGCAAACTTGTGCTAGCACATATGTTTTGATCAAGTGTGGCACCCCAGGGTAGTGTGTTTTCAGAAAGATTTACTTGAGGTACTGATTGAGCACTATCACTCGAGGTGGCCACCATACTCTTATTGTTTTGAATGTCCAATGCATATTTTTGCACTTGTGGATCAACAAGGTCAGGAATCCATTGACCCTCAGGAGAGAGGAGTCAACCGGCATCCTCAACTGCATTGCTAGGGGACCAGTTCGCTGTCGCAACATCTGTATTCCTCGGAAATACCAAGGTGCAGTTACTGTCCAAAGTGATCGGGAGTTCCTCTACTGGGAGCTGCACATTGGACTGGGTAGAGTCAATAGTAGGGAGAGAATTGAACTGCTTACTGGCAGTAACTTCAGTCATGGGATGTTCTGGTTGTTGTTCCTCCTGGCCACTGCCTGAGCATTTCTGTGGGCCCAACCTTCTCAGGTGCTTTCGATCCAATTTTTGTCCATCTAGTCTTTTCTCCTGCGGCTCTCAGCATGTAAGTTTAGACTCACTGTAGCTGCCAGTCATAATTACAGGAGACACATTTGTAGAAACATTGGTAGCTGAAGAGGGACCCACAACCTTGGGCGGGGCCGCTGAAACCTTTGATGAAGTGGTATCATCAACCAGCTGATCCCTGCAGATAACTGTGTGCACATGACAGGTACTGGGTCAGCTTTCAAAGTGCCAGTTCTAGACTGTAGTTCTTTTTGTTTCTGCTGCAAATGCAATTCTTCTTCCTCCAGTTGGAATAACAGCAGTTCAGACTGAAGTCATTATGGTGATACCGAACTACATGGTTCTTTTCTAGACTCTTTCATGGGAGCAGCACATTCCATATTATTTGTCAAGTCTTTGGTAGAAACAACAATCTCTGAACCCATACCTTCTTCTAGTATTTCCTACATAATGACATCATTTTCAACAGTCTCTTGTGTGTTCAAGGCAGGGGAGAAGGGGAGCTCCCCTACCTCAGGCACATCCATCCTCTTCAAGGGAACACCTGAAGTGACCATCTTGGAATGACGGCCAAAGGTTCCCCTACTGGCAGGTAGGTGAATTCCCCGGTACCTTGGCCAAATTTCCCCCCATTCATTAAAAATACCACCAATAGCTTAATATGGTTCAAGGTCAGTTGGCATTTATCTGTATACCCCTCCCCCGGATCATGACTGAAAATAGGCAGAATTTGTCTAGTACACTTACCTGCTCAATAAAAACTAACTAACTAACTAACTAAAGGAGGAGAATGGGGAGAGGATGGGGAGAGTTAGTACCCTGAAGGAATAGTAGGTTCCAGGGATCATGGGAACTTGAGCAGACTGGTTAGACCTCTGATCTTTTTCTGCTGTCATTGTCTATGTTTCTATGTTTCAAATATCTGAGTACTATAAAGGTTGCTGTGGATAATGACAGCTAACCTACTCCTATTGTTGTGCTGAGATGAGATGAAATGAGATGAGATGAGATGAGATGAGATGAGATGAGATGAGATGAGATGAGATGAGATGAGATGAGGTGAGATGAGGTGAGGTGAGATGAGATGAGATGAGATGAGCGACCTCAGTCCAAAAGCAGAAATCAGTACCATTCCAGCTGTAATTATACCCCCCCCCACATTAACTCACACTTATTGCATTGTTATCAGTTGGAATGACCAGTTGTTTAGTTAGTGTGGTATTTGTATTACAAATTTTAAATGAAAGATAGGTGGCCAAAGAAGTTTTCTTCTGCAGTAGCAAGAAGCCTAAAGAGATTGTCCATTTCTGTATGGAACAAACACAAAGGGAGGTGAGATGGGTGTGGTTTGAAGTGCCGAGCATAACACCTGTTACCCTTGTGGATTAGAATAATTCTAATAGTCAGCCCATAATTAAATAATATACCAGTACCTACTCTTTTTTTTTCAGTTAAAAAAAAGAACATGGTAGTTGCTGGAAGCATGCAGTTGTTTCACTCTTTTTGTCCTCAAAGACAGTACGGTATGGGCTGCACGTCCATTGGCTCATGCTCTGAACCAATGGGCATGCAGCCCTACTAAGTTGTCAGTCGGCGGCGTGTGGGGCGGCAGGCGGGTGGGTGCTGCCGCCCGCCGGCTGACGGGGGCGAGGTGGGGGGCCCAGTGGTGGTGGGTGGGGTCCACTAGATCACCAGGGATTTTGGACCTGGGGGTGTGTGGAATGCCGCCCGCGATCGGGCTCTGTGCGGTCCACTGGACCACCAGAGATATTGGACTTCAGGGGGGATACAGTGATGTCCGCGATCGGGCTAATCGCGGTCCCCTGGACCACCAGGGATATTGGACTTCGGGGGGGATACAGTGATGCCTGCGATCGGGCTAATTGCGGTCCACTGGACCATCAGGGATAGGAGACGTTCTTTGTCCTTATGGGACTTCCCGCGATCGGGCTGCAGGGGGCGTCGGTCCCTGACGGCTGCTGCTTGGCAAGGCGCCAGGCGCAAGTCGTCGGGGATCGGCACACCTGCATGCTAATGGCATGTAAATGGGGCCGTAATCAGATGCAAATGGCCCCCCATACGCCTTGAATAAATTATGGCCCCATTTGCATGTCACCCTTTGAATATTGCAGGTGCTGTGCATGGCGCAATGGCACTTGCGCCACCGCATCTCAATGCTCCACTCTGACCACTTGCACTGGTGCAGTTCCACTGCGCCATGCACAGTGGGGGTGGCCAGGGTGCGATATTCAAAGCAGTTGCGCCATAGCGCAATTCTGTTGAATATCGTCCTGGCCACACCCCTGTGCAACAAATTTGAGCAGCGCACAGGCTTGCGCCACAGCCTGGCACAGTTTGAATATCTGGGCCCTTGTTTTGAAATGGACATCACTTTGTACACTTAAGAAAAAAATTTAGAAACAAGGAGCATATTTTACTCATCAGCGATACTTTTTTCCAGACTTGCTCATGAACAAGTGTGGCCCTCGGGCTCAGTGCCATATGTCAGCAGGGACGCGCAACAGCATAAGTTGACAGGACTTAGGGTAGGTCCAACCAAAATGTATTTTTAGCCAAAATAATTCATAAATGGAACATTTTTGCAGCTCTATAGACATGCTTCAATTCTGTGGGCACAGTATTTGCAGAAAGAGTGACAGATAACATGTAAGGGGAACACTCTTGAAGTCATAAGAAAAGCTGACTGTCCCATTAAAATTGTTTGTGGTTTTTAAAACTTTTATAGAGTGCTTATTTTTTAAAGGGCAGTTGACAAAAGTTTATTATGTAGCTGGTTTTTCATTAGATCACAGTATTCATTTGCATTATATGTGGTCATTTTTGAATAACTAATTTGTTTTTACCTTATTTTTTATCATTTTGTAGATCCACCAGTGCGATGCACATTTCTGCTTCCTTGCAGCACTGCTGCTCCTCTTCTCACAATGGGCTGACAGGTACTATATGGGAACGAGAGTCCCTAACTGGGAGTGGCACACCTATCTTTCTCTTAGTGGAAACTATGACTCGGCCTCATGTGTTCCCCTTGTAGCTACTGTAGAAAGCAAGCAATACATTGTTAAATCAGTATTCAAAGCACAATGTGCCAACACAGTCTTTATAATTACAGTGGAGTCATTTTTGATATGATTGTTTCCTAGCACTCTATTCTATTTACAGCAGTATTGTCTGTCCATCTTGCTTTTTGCTCCCCCGTTACCACCTCACCTACTTGGCAATGGGGGAGACATGGTATTTCTAGTTTTTCTCCCCTTATTGCACCTAGTTCGTGCATGCATGTGGAGGTGTGCATGTGCTTTGCGGCACCAGTGACAGACCCTTCCTCCCTCCAGGCCTAATGCCACATTCCCACCCCCCATGTCTTTGCACTGCCACCTAGCCTCTACTGAAAGGCACCCAAGAGCCAGGAAAACCCCACGTCCCTCCTTACAGAGAAGAGCTGCCTTGAGTCTGCTCATTCCATCTCCTTGCCCCCTGCCCCACGGCCGACCTCTTGTAGCCTGAGCTTGCTCGTGAACTCGGGTCGCCGGTGTGGCGCAAGGTATGGCATCCAGCACCTCAAGCCTCAGTGCCACTGGACTGGACATTTGCAGCAGTGTCATGAGCTGTATTAGTGTCTGTGTGATTCATGTTTTTGGGTGGCATGCAGTGTATACTGTTGACTTACTGCAAAACTAGTGTTTTTTGTACAATGTATAGTACAAGGTTTCTTACTCAATCATTAAATGCCATTTTTATGTGTCTGTACACTGTCAACCCTTTAGACTGAACATTTTGCATTTACTGTTGGTCATTTCTCCCTGCATTTTTGATCAACCCTTGTGTGTGAGTCTGTCATACCGTGATCCCTATTGTAAAATGGCAACATGATTATACTTGCCTTGCTCACTTCCATATGACATATTTTATTACTTTTTTTAGTACAAATACCCCCCCCCCACCTCATTCGTGTTGCCACTGGATAATAATTATTTTTATTGACTGTGAGATACATTGTGCACTTCTATTTCATTTGGCATATTTATTGTCTAATTTAAATTATTTACCAAGGTGCACAGAATTACATGGTAAAGCCCTCAGGCTTGTTGTAAATCACCATTGTTCTGGTGTTCTGCAGGTTCTGACATCCTAGTGTATTGCAATACAAAAAGAGGTCACTATGGTACACATGTGTAGCTTACAGCTGTTCCAATACCCATGAGGATCATGCCAGCATGCAAAGATTTCCTCGTGATCCCACTTTACATGCATGCTGGGACAAAGCAGTAAGTGAATAGCACATGAACTTGACAGGTGCAAGAAGCAATAGTTCGCTATCTAGTGCACTTTTTACAGAGAAGGCTGTTTTGAATCACAATATGCCTTACTGTTTTGAATCACAGTATGCCTTGCAGAAATCCCTTGACTTTGGCCACATTTGCTGTTAGTTGCACGCAGGTGCCATCCCAACAATGTTCTGCAAGCCTATCAACCCTGGTAGGTTTGGGACAATTACCAAAAGACCACATATGTCAAATGCCATAGCCAAGAGACAACAACAAAAAGTAAGTTTTCACACTCTGTGGTTAGCCAATATACAGTATTATGTTTGTGTTGATGAAAGTATTTATGCATGTACTGTAAGTGTACATGTACGGTATTGCGCTATTGTGAGTACACCAGAATTGTTTTTTTTCTCCTATATCTTTTTTGATTTTGTTAGTCTCATGCAGGCTCATTTGTACTGTCCATGCCACCTGCTCAGGGCATTTTACCATAACCCAGACAATATCCTGTGACCATCACTGATTGCCCCCTGTGTGTTTCCAGCCATGAGGTATAGTACTCCTACAATATACACATACCCATTACCGGTTCTGTTATGCTGGCAGGGTGGGTTCTCATGTCAGTGGGCAAGACATCATACAGCGCATGCTGAATATGTTTCAGATTTCTCCCTGTTATCCCTGGCAAAGGCAGCACTGGAAACATATGTGCATTGATGTACACCTGCATCCAGGAACTACCATTAAATCTCCCCTGACTACTTCTGTTGTGGTTGTGCATTAGCGTTACCACCAGGACTACACATGCTGGCAGCCAAGAGCCGAGATGACCCTATGCCCCGATCCAGGACAGAATAACTTCCAGGTGGCTGTTCGATCCACTGACATTTTCCCCCAGCCTCAAAACCACCACGGTGACTCAATATCATTCCCATACTCACTTGCCTACATGTTTATAGGTAAGGTACTTAGTTCCAACAAACTCTACTCCATTGAGCCTGCTTTTGCTGTTCTTTTCTATATGCATACACATACATGTGTGTGTGTGTGTGTGTGTGTGTGTGTGTGTGTGTGTGTGTCTGTCTGTCTGTCTGTGTGGGCTTGTATGAGTGTGTGTGTGTGTGTCTGTTCTTCTGTGTGCATGGTTTACACAATACAGCTTCATAGTGTATCCTTAACAATAAAGAAATCATTTATATTTTGGTACTTCTAGTCTTCAGGTCAGTGTTCTGTTCCCTATCTAACACTGTACTGTATGTTGCATACATTTTTTTTCTGTCTGTATGTATGTCTTGGTGTGCTGTGTTATGTACTGTATGCATTTTTTCAGCTATGTGTCTGTGTTGTGCCATTGTGGCCTTGTAGGTATGTAAGTACTGTATGTAGGTGTGCATATGCATGCTGTTGTTTATTTTGCATGTTGATTTGAGAATTTCATTATGTTTGTATGTGTGCATTCAGATAGTATGTTGTATCATTCTGTCACTGTGAATCTGTGTGTTGCCCTGCATTTATTTATGTTTGAGAGTCTGATTCATGGATGCATGTATGATACACAAACTCACTGTTTTTCAGACTCCTAGCTTTCAGCTAGGACAGGGTTTGATTCCCTGTAGATGAATGGTAAGGTATGTTGTTTAATACTGCAGTATAATAACTGGCCAGCAATTTTTTGAATGGGCTGACCGAGTTATAATTTGCCATTATAACCTGCGGGTTATAATGGCAAACACGAGCCAAGTCACTCAGACACAGCCACAAACTCATTGGCTGTTCATGTCCTGTGGACGGGCTAAACTGTTTTTCAAACATGGGAGGCTCCTCAGTAGCTTAGCAAGCAGCTGCCAGAACGAGTTCTCCGCACATTGTCTTTTTAAAAAAAAAAAAGAAAAAAACACATATTAGGAGTAAAAGCATGTATGCTGTTGATCCTTCCATTTGGAAAATGTAGCGCACATTTCCAACTCTCGCTCTCTAGTTCACTCACTTGTTCAGCGGTCACACAGAACAGGAAGTGGCAAACGCAGGTAAGCTGTATCCACAAAATAAATCAAAATAAAAAAATTGCTAACCAGCAATTATAAATAATAAAGGATGGGGACATGTTCTTAACTTGGATTTAATCGATTGTCTCAGTGTGGATGCTCTTATTAAACCGCTTGGGCTTCTGCCCCAGGGTTTATGTAGCATCCCACACCTCGGGCAATCATTAAATCCTTGTTAAGAACATGTCCCCATCCATTATTGTATATATAATTACCAAGGAGTGTTTTTTTCCCTTAGGTAGACCCCGTTATAATTCATCATTATGACCAGCTGGTTATAACAGAGAACATGTGATGGGTTTCCCTAACTCCATGCATGTGACAGCTACCGTCTTCCCTTCATCACATCGGACAGTTCACCTCTGGCACTTGTACCCTACCATAAGTAAATATTCAACAAACAAAAATAATAATCAACTTAACTCTTTTAAATACACTTGGAAGGACCTGTAAATACATGTGGGAGGAACTGCTTTATGCAAAAAGGAAAAAGTTACAACAACTGCTTAAACCTGACTGGGGGCTGCCCTTGAACCTGACTGTGATGTGTTTCTATCTTATATAATAGCTGTGGCAAGCCTGCCCGTTGGCACTGAAGGTTGATGTACTGGACACCACACCTCGCACCACACTGGCAACCTGGGTTCAGGAACGAACCCGGGTTGCCGGGGGTCAGCAGGGGTGGGAAGAGATTGAGCATCTGGAGGACTGATCTCTCATCCCAGGTAGGGTTTCAGGGTCCCCGTCACTCAAGAGTGACCTCTGGCAGTAGCTGGGGGATGCAACAGTAGTGATGCGTGCATAGGCAGGGGGTTGGAGTTCCGGCATACATTGCTTTGCAAGCCGAACTCTGAGGGGACAGCAACTTAAAGTAGAAAATCTCCACTCCTGGGGATAGGCGACAGCACGTTGGGCTCCAATGTCCACACTCCAGCATCGGGCCCATGCTGCCCCTCCATGGCCAATCTCGTGTAAGCCCAGCCCTCTATACTTTAGATACAGCACCCTGTGAGGATAGGGTGCCCATTCCTCTGGGGGTGTAGATCCGGGGTGGTGTGTGTCAGGCTGCATGAGGTGAAGGGAGCTAAGTGGTCTCAGATGGGAGGTAGAGACATGGAGTACCGAAGATGCCTGAGAGAGTTCACTGGGGCCAAGTGGGAGCAGAAAAAAGAATAGAAAAAAATAATTGCTGTGACAAAAAAAAAAAAAAAACCACTTCCCAGCAGGTATACTGTTCCCACAGTGACAGAAACACAGTGAAGACCATCACAGTGACAAAATCGACAGTTCACTGTGATGGACCGCTGGTTTCCTGACACTGCTGTCTCTGAGGAATTCGCCCCCTCCTCTGAACCAACTCTGACTTCAAGTTAGTTATCTAAAGTGTGGGGGGTGTAGCCCCCACAAAAAACACACTTTTGTACAGCAACGGCACAATACCAATTGACGGCATTGTGCCATCGCTGTAGTGATGGTCTGTGAATTTCCTTTCGCTGCAGCGACATGGAATCCCCCCAGCAAGTATATAAAATAAAACATGGGGTGGTGTGTAAAACTCGACACACCTTCAGCATTAGATGCTGAAATAAACCCCTCGAGCTTCACTTTCCAGGTTTATGTAGTATCCAACACCTCGGGTGTGTGTAAAATTCTAATTAAATACACCGCCCCCATGTATTATTCTATAGTTTTGTCTGTTTGTATGTTTGTGTGTTTTTGCTAGTGTGACTGTGAGTGTACGTAGTTCTATGTGTTTGTGTGTGTCTGTGTGGTTGCCTGTGGTTGTGGTTTTGTGGGTTTGTGTACGCATGTGTGTTCACTGTTTTATTTTCATGTATGCATAGATGAGCAGTTGGTCTGTTAGTTTTTCTGTGTATGTTTTTGTGTGTGTGTCTGTGTGCACTTGATAATTCTCTTTATTCGAACACTCCTGTGTATATATGATTCATATGTTTGTAGGTCGTGTAACATCACGTGAGCCAACATACAGTACGGCTGTTTCAAGATGTCACTGAATATATTCATCATCCAGGTGCATAACATCTACTGTCACAGATACATATCTTTACTGCACCAGATACACCATACTTATGACAGCATATCTAAAAACACAATATTACAATCTTAACAGTAGTTGTCATATGTGTTTGTCAATATGAATATTGCACTTCACTGCACACTACTGTAAACATGGGCTATCATCTTCGCTAACCATGTTCATGTGGTCCTGACCTTTGAATATATTGACCATTATATGAGAGGCATCTCCTCTCAGCCAATCACAATTGAGAACTGCCTCCAGTTATTCCTCCACAAACTGCATCTCAGAGCCCCCAGAATCATTTATTCATCTTTACCCCGACCACAGTCATTTAATCAGACAAAAAACATGCCTACAATCGTTCATTCAAGCCTCCAGCATCACAAGACAAAAACATAAAAAATGGCATCGGAACAGCCGTCTATGCCAGCAGCTACCTAACTAAGCAACACATGCTCCAAATTTTCACCAACTTTCTCTTCAATGTCCTAAATTCTGCATTGAAATACAATCCCTATACAGTCAAATCAACCTATTTACCGCAAAATGCCTGAACAATCCTGAATCGAGCAATATTACTGCACAAAGTGATAAACGTACCTTTTCTTACAGCTGCCTTGCCACTCGGAATGTTTACTTGTACAGTACAATATCACAACACCCTAAACCAAAAGTTTTCAACCACAGGACCACGATATTGTCCGGACTAAAGAAAAAAAAGAACTATGGACACCCTGCTTTTACTTTCAACTGCTGTTTCCTCAAGCTAAAAACCTGTGCGGCTTCACTCCGTGACTCCCCTTATGCTAGTCATACAAGCTGCACCTTGCAGCCCCAATTGTAAGCAACAACAAACCAAAAAAACGACCCCTGAGCCCTTGCTTTTAATATAATATACAGTACCCTCTGACTAAAATCATGCACAGTTTCACTCCAGGGCTTGCCTCCTGCTGCTCGGTTCCTGCATAAAATGTATTACTACAACTTCTTACACCAAAAAAAAAAAAATGGACTACTCCAGTTTAAATAAAACAGACTTCTCCTCATTCTCCAGCTGCACTATTCACCTTCTGCCGCTCCTACTTTGGCTTCGCCTTGGTGTCTAATCATCCACAGAAGTTGGTTTTTGCTTTGTATACTCCAATTAACTGAATGTTGTCACTTAATTATAAGTCTCTCGTAGATTTTCATGTAACACTTGTCATAATGCACATTATTTGTAATTATATTTATTGATGTATACACCAGTGTACGTGCATATGATATATAGTGACAGTATATAATGTCTGCACTGTATTGTTCAGAAAATCATAACAACAGCAGTGTTACCTGTCATGAAGATGTGTTCTTCATTAATCCAACTGTGGAATGATATTGTCATTTACCACCATGGTTATTGTACGAAAAACAAAACAATGAATCTGTTATACATTTCCAAAGGATGTCGACACCAATGTAAGAAAACTCCCAGTTCCAGTTTAACGAGGTTATAATGTCTTCATATTTTACATTTTTAATTTTTTTAAATTCTAAAGACATTTGCATGCCTGTATGCTGTATTAAATATGCCACAGTAACTATTACATAGTTATTATATTCAGTTATTCGTATGCCTACTGCATGTTATGATAATGTTACAAACTTCTTATGTTATATAATTTATTTGTAGTGTAATATTTCTTTTATGTAGAAACTGATATATTGCCTTATATGATATATTTTAGATATATTTATTACAGATTATGAATGAACTGCTGGCAGAATCTTTGCAACTGAAAATGATATCTAATCATTCCAATGCTGAAACGGTGGAAGACATTTCAATGAAGACATTGTAGACATGAGTACTAATGAGTTTACCAAGCGATGTCAATGATTTCAGTACTTAGTCTTCTTACATGACTTACACTGCACGTCAAACAAGATTCAGGCACACATAATTTGGTATTCATCAAGGTGTGCTATAGAGCAGTTTATGCCACTCAGTAACTAATATTTTTTTATATACAGTAGTTTGTTTACATGAAAACAGTTGACATACTTGTGGTATGCTAAACAATATCCTCCTCCATTTGCTGATTAAATGCAGAGACAAAATTAAAAGGTATTTTTATGGTATAACCCCCTGAAACCCACAATAATAAATGGTTCAAACATTCGAAGTTTATTAAAAGGTAGAATCTCACAATTCCATGAATCACTTTAAAATCCAAACACCATTAGCACATTTATTTACAGCCACATTCTCTGGGGGTTCTCCCTTTATTTACAATTCCATCATTTTTCAACCACATATATTCAGCACTTCTTCTTCTCGGGCCTGGGTGTAAGGACCCGATGCCCCTTCATTCCTTCCTCTTCTTTCTGAGCTCAGTTGTCACATGAGACCCCCAGCCCTAACCTCTTGAGGTGAATACCCCATAGGGATCCCTCCTCTGCCCTACTGTACTCTCCCATCTGGCTGGGCCCCCTTTCTTTCCCACTAGCCCATAGGCCAACCACCAGTCCAGCCTCTGAACTTCCCCCCATTAAAAACTAGCAAATAAAGCCCCAAAACCCTGACATTTTTCAATGGCCTCTCTAATAGCCCTATTGAGTTCTGCATTGCCTACTACTGACATGTGCACCCCGTCTGAATGATTCCACCCCGGCATATAATGCGTGATTGGCTCCTGATTTATATACACACACACCCTGAGTTTCTAGCCCAATCTGCCAGCTTTCTGTTCACCCTCTTCCAAGCCTGATCCACTGACAATACATCCTGGGTTTTCCTCCAGGTTCTGCGTGGGGTAATCTCTGACCAGGCTATTGCCACCCCCAGCCATCTTAATTTTATCATCTCAAGGTCTTTCAATATCCTGTGGACCAGTGTTACCCAGGCAGGGTGCCCAAATCGTTCCCCTGGGCATGTATGATTTGCAAGTCCGGTGCTGGCAGAAATCCTCTCTTCTCATTCAGCAGTGGTAGTACCTGCCTCCATTTCAATCCCCTCCTCCCTCACCATTCAATCGCAGTCCTGTCTGCATCCTGTCTCAACTGGTGGCCCCCAGCCACAGTGAGTGCCCACTGCTCTGCCCAGTGGATAAATGGATAGCTGACAATCCACACCACTCTACATTGTCTGATGCCTGGAAGACATAAGATTACATTGGTTAACAGTCATTTCTGAACATATCTCCTATAAGCCTAGGAGGGCCATCTGCCCACCTGTTGTACCTCGCTGGGGGAGCCTCCCAGTCTGGTTACTTCTGAAGCTGCTCCTATTCTGAATGAGTGAGAAGCAAAACTGCCAGGCTCCTCTCTCCGGAAAACCATCCCTTTTTTGAGCACAGTAGTGACCTGAGCTGTGGTTACCGGGTCCCTGTTGCCATGCCTAAAGAAACCCCCGCCCCCTTGTGGCCTGACTGCAATATAGTCATCTATGGCTATCACCACTGCTGCTTTAACCTCATTTTCCTTGTTTTGCTCAACCGTACAACCCCTGCCCACCTGATCTGTTTTGGAACATCTTAGCCAAACCATGGCTGTGCTAGCCAACCATACAATGTCCCGCTCCTGAAACCCACGCAAGCTGTCCCCTTTTCTCTGTGCCACCACCTCCCCCACCCAGAAAGCGCCCCTTGTGCATTACTCTAAAAATCGCTGCAAACAAACATGACTCGTATGTCGAGGAACACACACGTGGCAAGGCCGCCATCAACCTATCCAACAAAGCCCCCCCTCATCAGCCTGCGCCTATCCAGCCTCCAGCCTTGCAATCTAATCCATCCATGCTGCATCCTGCAGACAGCTGATACCCTGGTGTGCACTCCCAACCATTCAACTGGTAAACCATGCCAATGCTATCTAGGTGTATGCCTATGGTGGCTCCGGACATACCCGCCCCCTACTTTTCTACCATATACCACATGACCTGGGATTCTGTCACTGGGCCACTTACATCCAGCCTAGCCCACCCCCGGAATCCCTGAAAACTCCTCCATGCTGCTTTGTAGGTTTTCAGTGTGTTGGGGCCCAAGCATTCTGGAAGAGTAGCTGGGCTCAGTCCATCCAATCTCCCAAAGGTGTGGGGACACTTGAGTTCTCTGGACAGCCGCTCTTGGGGCCAATGCCTGGAACCTGTCCAACTGTAAATGTGAAATACTGTCAGCTATTTCATTCTTCACCCCTTCCATGTGTCTAGCCTTAAAGGATAAGTTCAGCTTCAACCCCCTCCCACACCAGCATGCTTGACACCTGGAGTACCACCTCCATGTCCCCTGATTGCTTATCAGTAATGTACACCACGGTCATATTGTCAAACCTGAAACTCACCTTCTTGTTCCTAAATCTCTGACCCCATACCACCAGGGCCACCCAAACAGGAAACACCTCCAGGAATGTGATGTCCTTCATCAGCCCCAACTCCACCCACCTGGGCAGTCAGACCTCCGAGAGCCATTTGCCCTGGCAATAGGCTCCCATGCCAAAACCACCGGCTGCATCTGTAAAGAGTTTGAGTTCTACTCCCTCCTCCCAATGGTCCCTCCAAAATGTCACCCTGTTGTCCAGAAAAACCTCCCATGCTAACAAGTCATCCTTCATCCCCTTGCTAAGGATCACTCAGTGGTGAGGTGGTTTGGCCTTCGCAGACACCCTGGCCAAGCGGCTGGTGAATACCCTTCCCGGTGCCACTGCTCGACATGAAAAGTTCATATGTCCCAAAACTTGCTGTATTGTCCAGAGTTGCACTTTCCTACACCCCTTAATCCCCTGGATGAGGCCCTTCAACCTGCCCACTTTGTTCTCTGGCAAGCAGTAATACTGTTGGTCCAAATCCAACTCTATCACCAAAAATTCCAACCACCTGCTTGGGCCTACAGTCTTGTCACTGGTGAGAGGAGATCCCAGCTCCCGACAGATTACCTCAAAAACCTCGAGCATGGTCTGCTTGTTCTCACTGCCCTCCCCTATGAATAGAAAATCATCCAAGTAATGGACAACCGCTCCCTGCTTATGCTTTATGGCAAACACCCATTGCAACCAAGTACTAAAAACTTCCAAAGTGGCACATGCCACCAAACAACCCATGGACATTGCCTTATCAAAATAGTACTTCCCTGAAACTGAAAACCTAGCAACTCCCAATCCAGATCCCTGACAAGCAGGAGGCAGAAAGCTGATTCTATATCAGTTTTAGCTACCAAGACCCCATTCCTGGCTTTAATCAGGTCTACTGCCTTATTCAAAGTGGCATATGACATAGAACTCTTCTCTAGTGCTATGGCATCGTTCACCGACTCCCCATCCGGGTATGACAGGTGGTGTATCAGCCTGTATTCCCCCAGTGCCTTCTGGGCACTATGCCCAGGGGTGAGACCCTAAGGCTCCTAAACGGAGGGGCTTCAAAAGGACCCTCCACCTAGCCTACATCCCACTCTTTCCTTCTCTTCCCCTCGACTATTTCTTCCCTTAATTGAGGCCAGATTCTTTGCACCCATGGCCTTTCTAGGCCTGAAATAGTACAAATTAAACCCTTGTGTAAAACCTTCCCTCAACATTCTTCTTGCCCCATAATCCAGGTAATCCCTAGTCCATGCTGCTACCATTTTTGCTTTAATCAGAGACTGAGCCAGTGGAAAGCCTGTCTCCCCCCGGTGTCCCCGGGTGAACTGGCTCAGCGCCTGCCGAAGCCCTCCCTCCCGATCTGCTACCTAAAGTTACCTCCTTGTCCATTATACCCTCCCCTGCCCCCATGACTGCCTCAAAAGGACTGCCCCTGTGCTGAATTTCTGTCACCATGTTTTTGATATCTGAAAATGGGGTATGTCCCCTCGCAATCTGAGCAAGCGTGCCTATTCTTGCAGTTGGTCCATGTACAGCTTGCCTTATTGTAGGCCCAGCAGGCTTTTGTCCCTATCCCCCCACTGCCTTTCTTCCCTTCCCTGTCCACACCCCTGGTGCTGACAGGGTCCTAATCCACAGCTCCAATAGCGTGACATCCAACCTGATGTCCCCATGAGATGCTACTGTCTGGCGGAACTTTTCATCATAGATTAATCACCCATACCCACTCTTGACCCTATAGGCATCCCTAATGATAGCTGAGTATGTGAGTAGTGGGATAGCCAGCTCAGGCTTCTTTTGGGGCATACTCGTGCTAAAATGCTTGAAACCCTCCATCCAGGCCCCAAAAGTCTTGCCCTTGTAGGTCACATCCTCACTGGTCTTGCCCACAATGGCTAAAGCTACTGCCATTTCCGAGTTGCCAACCGACTCCTTCTGCTCATACTTTTTTGCCATATTTGTATCGATGAGGGCAAACATGTCCATGTATTCCCCCTTCCATATCTTTTCCTTCAGGGCTTGAGAGATATTGTCCTCCAGGGTCATCCTCGGGGCCAGTCATAGCTAGCTTTACTGCCTCCCTCCCCTCTCCCCACTACCTACAGCCTTTTTAGTTTTCTTCTCCTTCTGCAGCTCTTTCCATACTTTATCCACCTCCTCCCAACCTTTCTCACCCTCCATCCTTCTCCATACTACCTGCCAGGTAGCCTTTTAGACTATCTTCCACCAACAGGTCAACCTCAGGTGCCTTACCCTCCTCTGGTTGAGCCTCACCACCCTCATCCAGGTTGTTCCTGGTTGGCCTCTTGCTGGGTCTCTCCTTCCTGGCCGGTGGCTCCTTCTGCTTGTCCTTGTTTCTCTCCTTCTCTTCTGCCACCTTAGACTCCTTGAGGATAGCCTGGACCTGCTCTATCAAATCTTCAGCTTTTTGTGACAGTGTCTCGCTGGCCTTCTGCTTGTTAGCCTTCATGGGTACCATCCTAAAATCATAGGAGACTAATTAGCTAATCTTATTACTTTTTGTCCATGTCAATGGGGAGGGGTGCTGTTTGGCCTCCTGCCCACCAGCTACTCAGCTCGTCCCTTGGGGTCCAGGGCCAGTCACCCACCACCCCCACACCTGGAACAATTCCCTTTGAATTGCACCCCCTCCACCTGTACCTTGGTGCTCTTCAACTTCTTTTCCTTTTTTTTGCCGTGTTCCTTAAACCCATCCTCCTATTGGCCCCCCTTGTCCTTTTTGTATGCCCTCCCCAGTCAGTTTTCATTTTGTTTTATTATTGTTTCATTTAAAAAAAAACTACTGAGCTCCTTACATGCCTCCCACTTGGTCCAGACCCCCTCAGCAATGCCCCTCCCATCTATTGTTCCGAGGGGGTCCCTGCCACTCTCTTAAAAATTCCCTTACAAATTTTATTTTATTTTTTTAAGTGCAAAAAACCCACTTACATATGAAGCAAATCACGCCTGTCCTCCTCACCCAACAGGCCGCCACTAAGCCTGCTGCTTCACTGTGGCCAGTTCCCCAAAATGGCGTCTGTCCCCCATCCCTCAGGCCCCAGCACAAAATGGCAGCCAGGCTTCCCCCTAGGAAATGCACACTTACTGCACATTATCAGGGTGGATGCGGATTAAAACCATGTGCTACCCCTGCCCATAACGCTGAAAACGTCCCACGGTCTTGCACTGCTATTTCCTGGCGACTGCCACTTGCCCCCTGACTGCAGTCCCACTCCCAAAACACAAATTTTTTTTTTTTTAAACCCGGCCGTGGTGGCTCCGTGTGGCCCAAACACCATCTTTTCCCAGTCTGGATTCCTTCTGATTGCCTCTGGGCCAGACCAAATTCCCCAAACCTCCAGAATAATGGGCTACTCCTTCCCCCCCACCATGTGGCAATGCTTCCCCAAAAAATGCCGCAGTGGCACAACTAAACCAGCAGAGGTCTTCTGCCCCATCTGGCTCCAGAACAAGCAAACCTTGTAAACCCATAAACAAATAAACAGTATCCACAGTTGAGCTGTAAAAAATTCATTCACATATCTGGACTGCCTAGTATGGTATGGGCTGCACGCCCATTGGCTCATGCTCTGAACCAATGGGTGTGCAGCCCTACCGAGCTGTCAGTCAGCGGGCGGCGGGGCGGGCAGGCTGGTGGGGTGGCTGCCGCCCGCCAGCCAACGGAGGGGCGGGGTGGTGGGGCCCAGGTGGGCGCAGGGGTGCGGGATCCACTAGATCACCAGGATTTCGGACTTGGGGTGTGGAATGCCGCCTGCAATCGGGCTCCGTGCAGTCCACTGGACCACCAGGATATTGGACTTTGGGGATACAGTGATGCCCTCACATCAGGTTAATCGCAGTCCACTGACCACCAGGGATATTGGACTTTGGGGGGGGTGACTGATGCCCGCGATCGGGGCATGGGGGACGCCACCAGGTGCGGCGGGAACAGGTGATGGCCACCCACAGGTGGCAGCTGCTGTGTTGTGCCCTGCAATGCGGCAGTTTACCTGTGGGTGGCCCTCGACTTGTTCCTTTTTTTTAGGTGTAACTTTGTGCAGGCGCAGGTAGGGGTTGCATCTGCATAACTCTGCATGGCCTGGGCTGAATATCATGCTGTGCAGTTTATGCATTGGCACGCCCCCCCCCCCACCAGTGCCTGCATACGTTACTGATGCACCCTGGCACATCGGGATTTGTGCAGCGCATTTTTCCCTTTTAAATATCGCACTGGGGCACATCAGTGGGTTGTGCATGGCGCAACACCGTTGTGCCATGTGCAACCCTTCTGAATATATGGGCCAAGGACTGTAGCAATGGTAATCCAGTGCTATAAAAAGCAAGACATGACTCTGGGCAACTGTGTATGCACAGGGTGACAGCTTGCATTTTCAAACACTAAATACCATGGTTAGAGCACAGAAACATAGAAACATAGACTTTGATGGCAGAAAAGGACCACTTGGCCCACCCAGTCTGCCCATTTCCCCACCTATTGAATAAGCTGCAGATCCTAGTTAACCAACAGACTATTTCCTCCTACCCCCCACTATAATTGTCTTATGTCTGTCCCATGCATTATTGAATTCCCCCACTGTTTTTGACCCCACAACCTCTTCAGGAAGGCCATTCCATGTGTCCACCACCCTCTCCATGAAAAAATACTTCCTTATGCTGCCCCTGAGCCATCCCCCCCATCTTCAAATTGTGCCCCCTTGTTCTTTTTTTTTTTTTTTTTTATTACAACTAGGATTACAAGTACCTTTGAGCCAAGCTCTTTTATAAAGGTTCTGTGTCAGAGAACAAATACAATACAAGTTACAGAAATAGGAACAAAACAATAAATCGGTCGGCATATTAGGTTACAATGGTAGATCAATACAATAACTAGAATAAGTGGAATGTATACATGGGAACACAGAGTAACAGAGGGATAAGTAGGAGGGAGGGTGGAAGATGAAGATAAACATGAGGAGCGAAGTAGGAGAGGGCAGGAATTGCATCCAAAGGGCATAGTCATCAACTGGGAGCAGGCTGAAACTAGTCAACAAAAAGGGAAAGATCACTGAGGGCTCAGAAGAGGTGGGGGGTGAAGGGGGCAGAGTCAGGAGTGGTGAAAAGAAAAAAGAAATAAAAAAGTAACATAGAGGAAAAGGAGGGGGTGGAGATGTGGTAGGTGATAGTTGGAAGGAACAAAAATGAGAGGGCTGAGGAGATTATAGGTAGCATTCACAGGAGCTAGAGGTAGTAAGGAAGAGGTGGAGTTTATGTTTGAATGAGCCAAGGGTGGTAGTGGAGGAGGTGTCAGGATTGAGTGCATTTAACCAGCTAGGCTCTCTGAAGGCAAAGGATCTTTGGCCCTGAGAGGTACGATGGCGGGGAACCTGAAGGAGCTGGTATTCAGAGCCCCTGGTGTTACATAGCTTTAGTCTAGAACTAAGCAGTGCTTGGACTCCCAGTGGAGTGAGGCCCATGGTTACTTTCTTTGCCATAATGCAGGTTTGGTATTTTATGCGATTTGAAAGTTGAAGCCAGCTAGATAGGTCATACAGGTCACCTGTATGAGTGAGACAATGAGCACCAGAGATAAGCCTGCAGCTCTTGTTAAGTGATGTTGAATTTCATCTCAGGGCAGTGGCAGAGGCACAGCCATAGTTTATAAGACCATAATCAACGATGGAAACCACCGAGCTTTGGATGACAATCTTTAGTGCTTCTGCAGTAAGGTGTTGTCTCTGTCGGTAAAGTAGGCCTAGGCGCATGTTTGCTGATTTGGCAACATTGTCTATGTGTGCCCCATAGGAGAGATTTTAGTCCAGGGATAACCCTAGGTATCTGAATGACTGCACTTGCTTGAGGGTGTTGCCATTGCTGGTAGAGATAGCTAGGGGGTGAGATCTATACCTGTTTTGAGAGCTGTTAAAGAGCATTGCTTTGGTTTTTTTATGATTGAGGACAAGCTTATGATGAATGAACCAGTTTTCCACTGCGGCAAAGCCTTGCTGAAGATTGGTCTGCAGGAGCACAGGGACCTTGTGGGAGGAGAAGATAACAGTGTCATCAGCATAGAGGATAATCTGTTCAGTGCAAGATTTCAGGACCATGTTAAGAAAAAGGCTGAAGAGTAACGGACCCAGGATAAATCCTTGAGGGATTCCAGATCGGACTGGTCTGAGGTCCGAGAGTGTCCCAGCAATTTTGACTCATTGAGATCTGTCTTTCAGATAGCTGTTGAACCATGAGACAGTGTCAGGAGAGAGTCCTAAATGCTGGAGTTGTTGGATCAGCAGACAATGGTGGACTGTGTCGAAGGCCTTGGTCAGATCTACAAATACTGCCCCGGTTAAGTGACCCATATCCAATATGCCGTGCAGTGCTCCAGTGAACTCCAGTAATGCAGAAGAGGTGCTATGCCCTTTACTGAAGCCATGTTGTTGTGGGCATAAGAGATTGTGTTTGTCCAGGTAGTCCATGAGTTGGTTGGATACCACGGGTTCGAGTGCCTTGGAGAGAGGTGGTAGTATCAAAATTGGTCTATAGTTCACATGGCAGGTTTTATCCCCACTTTTGTGGACTGGAGTAACCGCAGCCACCTTCCATTTGTCAGGGAACTGACCAGTGCTAAGGGAGAGATTGAGAATGTGTGTTAATGGGACTAAAACCTCATCCATAGTGAGAGTTAGGTGTTTTAGATCCAGTGAGTCTCCACTTGATCTTGACTTTGAAATTGCTTTGGTGATGTGTGTTCGGACATCATGCAGGTTAATTTTTTTGAAGTGGAAGGGCAGGAGAGTGGTAGGAGGATCATCGGGGATAGCATGGGTAGTGTCAAGGAAAAAATATGGGGGAAGAATGCTGCTGAGGTCAGTAAATGCATCATTAAAGGTGTTTGCAATGACCAGAGGATCCAGGGTGATGGCCTCATCAACCTTTAGCATGGTTGGGGAGGATTTAGTTTGTTTCCCTGTAACTTTGATATTCTTCCAGAAATCTGACCCCTTTCCCCAGGAGTCTGAGAGAGCTTCTTTGTAGTAGGCATTTTTCAGTAGTCATATGGATTTAGTTTTTGCACATCTCTTTTTCTGAAAGATGCTACCCTCTTGGACTTTGTTGATTCCATTGAGGTACTTGGAAGTTTCTATTATGTCCCCCCTCTCTCTCCTTTCCTCGAGGATATACATATTAAGCTTCTTTAGTCTCTCTTTACATGGTTTCTGGCTCAGACCCTACACCATTTTAGTTGTTCTCCTCTGGATTGCCTCGATTCTGTCTATGTCCTTGCAGAGATGGGGTCCCCAGAACTGCATAGTACTCCACATGGGGTCTCACCAACTGTCTGTACAGAGGGATGACAGCTTCCTGTTTTCTACTGGTGATGCCTCTCCCTATGTATCCCAGTATCATCCCAGCCCTCCTTACTGCCTTCTCATATTGCCTGCCTACCTTTAGGTCATTTTATATGACCACCCTGGGTCCTTTTCCATTTTTGTTGTTGTTAGTACCTCCCCCATTGTGTACTCTTCCCCTGGGTTTTTGTTTTCCAGGTGCATTACTTTGCACTTCTTTGCACTGAATCCAAGTTGCCATACTTTTGACCATTCTTCCAACCTCGCCAAGTCCCTTCTCATCCTTTCCACCCCCCACCTTGTTTATCAAATCTGTTGCAGATCTTTGTGTCATCTGCAAAGAGGCATACTTTTCCTTCCAGTCCCTCTGCAATGTCACTTATTAAGACATTAAAGAGGACCAGTCCTGTACTGAACCCTGCGGTACCCCACTAGTAACCCTTCTTTCTTCAGAGTGGACTCCATTTACTATTACCCTCTGCATCCTGTTGTCCAGCCAATTTTTTCTCTAGGCTACCACCCTGGGACCCGCTCCCAGGATGGATAACTCGTTTATTAATCTTTTGTGTGGGACTGTGTCAAATGCCTTGCTAAAGTATCGATAGGCCACATCCACATCCTCTCCCTGGTATACTACTTTGGTCACCCAGTCAAAAAAATCTATTAGATTCATCTGACATGACCTTCCCTGCTATGAATCCATGCTGCCTTGGGTCCTGTGCCCCACTGGCCTCTAGGTACTCAATAATTCTTTCTTTCAGAAGTTATTCCACTATTTTCCCTCTCACTGAGGTCAAACTAACAGATCTGTAGTTTCCTGCCTCTGCCTTGCTCCCGCTTTTGTGAAGAGGAATCACATCTGCCTTCCTCCAGTCCTCAGGTACTGCACCATCCTCCCATGATTTATTAAAAAGGGTAGTCAGTGATTTATGGTCCCCATATATGCAGTTCATAGCCCATTACTTAGCCAACAAAGGGTAAGCCTTGGCCATTACCATCTAGTAACTTCCTATCGGTAGTCATTTACAGAATCACTGCATTGCATAATGGCATTGAACTCACTCTAATTGTCAAATAACAGTTTGTATTGGTGTAATGTTCTTCTCTTGTATGCATGGACACACATGCCTATATATGACTTGTACTGATAACCATGGTTGGTGTATATGATTGTTAACTGTTTCAGTTAATGTATGTAAATGCAAAGATTTCATTAAAAAGATTAACTGTAGAAAAAAAGGGTAGTCAGTGGCATCACTAGTTCTCTCCGTAGTTCTTTTAGAATTCTGGGGTGAATCCCATCAGACCTCATTGCCTTGTACACCTTGAGTTTTAGGAGTTCTTTCAGGACTCTTTCTTCAGTGAATGGACTGGTAACAACCCCCCTATCCAAAGCGCTTCTATTGTTTGGTTTAGGTACGTCATGCTCTTCTTGTTTTGTGAATACTAAACAAAAGTATTCATTTAGTATCTCTGCCTTTTCACTGTCACCCTCTGCTTACCCCCTTCCCTTTATTAATCATCAATGTCCCTAACCTTGGTCTTACTTCTCTCCCTAATGTACCTATAAAAGGTTTCATCCCCCTTCTTAACTGAGTTGTCTATCTTTTCCTTGGTTTAGGGTATCCCGTGATCTGGGCTAATGTATATGGGCTATGATTGTTAGGGCGATCCCAAATGGGCACTTCCTGAAAGTGCAAACACACCAGTGCTGCGTTGGGGGGGCAGGGCAGTCAGCATGTTTGCCGAGTGTCAGAAGGGTGACTGGCAAGCTGGGTGAGGGGGAGCACCGTGACACGCACTAGGGCGACAGAGAAAAAAAGCCATCAGCATGGTAAGATGCACACCCAGGGACTGGATGGGGCAGGGAAGGCACAGAAATCTGCAGTGACCCCCCCCCAGCTGCCACCAGCAACACAGTCCCACCATGCACAGGTAACCCATGAGTAGGGCGCATGGGGAAGGGCGCCGTCTATAATGGTGACTCCTTCTCGGTGCAATCCCTCATGGCAATGGGAGGGGGGTCACCAGATGAGGGGGTGAGTGAACTGGGTGACAGGATGTCTCTATGTCTATGTGTGCATGGGGGGGCGAGCGTGGTGAGTGTGGGCTGGGAGGGGCAGAGGGGTTGTAGGGGGTGGCACTGCAGTGGATGGGCGTTCGCGTCATGGCGCCGGAGGTTGGCTAGTGGTTGGGGAGGGTGAGATACTGGGTTTGGGTCTGGGCGCTGGTCTGATTTTGTGCACCTGGCCCGAACCTTTCTTTTCACTGCTTTCACCCCCGACATACACCCCCAGAGTTGAGAATCCTTATGTAGTGGTGTGTGTGTGTGGGGGGGCAGAGCCTCCCACAGAAAGCAGTAAAAAATCTCCTGGCGCCGTTGTCCTGTCTGGGCTAGTTGTCAGAGTGCCGAAGGTTTTCGGCACTCTTACTGCGGTAACAGTGATTGCCTTTAGGCATTCGCCATTATAACATAAACCCCCATGCACACCAGTCGGGATCCACCAGCAGCACAGCCCCACCATGCACACCAGTTGGGATCCACCCACAGCACAGCCCCGACATGCACACCAGTCGGGATCCACCCACCCGGACGCATGCAGTGCACGAAAGCCCTGCACGGAGGGCAAACCTACGAACCACCATCGCAGCACAATGGAAATGCACACACTGCTAGTGTGAGTGGGACGGACATGTGGGTCTGGGGATCAAATCCTGCATGGTGCATGGTGCGAGAAGTGCATCATCGTAGTCACAGGGCTGGGGTGAGGGAAACAAGGTAACCATACAGCACACAGAACCACACAGGCAGGCCCGCACAACAAGCAGTACCCCCGGTGGCACCAGTACTCACCTCCACCAGAGCACTGTCCATCGATCTACCTCAAACATCGCCAGCACACTGCAGGTCCACACCACCGACATCACAGCCGCAGACCGCCATGATGCAACCCATATGGTGTGTTGCGCTGCCAGTGCACACATTTTATGCCACCTGCCCATACAGAGCACTGAGCACACATGCACAGGTATTGGTGAGTGGCCCTGCACCGATGTGACTACATGACCCCTTAAAGGGGCAGCAGCCGGCAACACTGGTGTTCCACAGGAACTGCAGTTGGTTGTCATGGAGCCTATGGCTGTATGCTTCATAGAGAGCCAGAAAGGGAAACTGCACCTCGCACACTGGGGGCACACCTACTGGCGTGATAAGGAGGTGAAGGACAAGGTGTATTGACGGTGTGTGCAGAACCACAGGTACAGTTGTGAGAATAGTTTTTTAATGTAAAATATGTTCATTTTATTAAACTGAAAACCTGCAGTGCAGCTCCAGAGAAGACAATCAACCTCACAGACTACCTGTATCCACTTCAAACTACCTTGGGATGGATGTTGACTAGCTGATTGATTGATTTACCTTATAAACATTGTGGTCTCATAGACTGTGGTATCACAACTGGTCAAACAAGGCTCAGAATGGGCTGCAGTCTCTCTTCGTAAGTTATGATGTCACATTCAGTGAGGTCCCAATGCTGAGAAGGTATAAAGAGGAAAGGCACTAAGTACTATGGGTTTCAATTCTCAAAACTCCAGATTTGACACAAGGTGCCTGCGTCATACAGTAGTGATGCATGGGGAGCTTTGGGTCAAAACTTGCTGAGTTCCAATTCAGGTAGGCCCCCTGTGCCAAACCAGGATCCAGTGCACTAGATCAGCCCTGCATCAGGTCTGTGCCAAGCTGCTGGGTGTGCCAGGGTGCTAAGGGGCTTGCAACAGATGGAAGCTGCCATAGCCCCAAAATTGGGATTCAGAAAACCCTTCCAGAGGGCACACGTTCAGGTACCATTAGACAAGCCTGGGCTGGTCTAATGATCTGTGTGTCACCACCGAAGCCCTCCCTAGGTAGGAGGGAACAAGTGCAGCCACACACCTGTGGTCTCCCACAGCCCCTTCTACTGCATGATATGTGCACTGGCATAGTATTTGCCTAGTGCACCAACTCAGAAAACAAAAATGAACTACAGAAATAAATCTGGAGCTATTTGTGGTGCAGTACCCACAGCAGCACCCCCCTATGGTGCTCAGCAGGCGGGTGCCCCCAACACAATGGCACCGCAGTGGCCCCTTTGATGCCCATCAGGGTGCTGGCGACACCCCTCCTGTCACCCATCTGTGTGCCACCAGCCCTTCCCATGCACTGCCCCATCCCCCAGGACCCCGACCACCTCCCAGTGGACCTCTTTTCCTGGGCACAGATGCCACCCGACCACCCCGCAGCTTGTGGCAAACCTCTCAGATGCACCGTCTTTTTGCTGCATGGACACATTTACCACAAGCTGTGGGACTTTGGTGTCAGGACTCTACCTGATAGTGAACTGGGTGCAGGATCCCTGGTACACCGACAATAGGTGCAAGCTACCATAGGCGCAGCTTGTGCAACTCTTTGAGAATCAAGCCCAGTAGGTCAGCCTGCAGGTAAAGTGCTGTTCTATATATTACACCCATGCTGCCATTCAGAAAATATAGAATAATGTATGAGCAACTGTGCATTGCAAGTCTTTTTTTACAAACACATAAAACATGAAGGAAAAGCATAAAGGGTGCCTGAGAAAACAGGTTTCAAAGAGTTGCTTATATTTTATTTTTAATAATTATTGGTTTTGGAATATATACTACAACCACACTTTTCAACTAAAGGTAAAAAACCTTATGTGGTTTCTTTTGTGATTAGGACTGTGGGCTGAGGGAATCCAAAAGTGACATTTTTTTTAAATACAGTGTTCTGAAAATCCATTAAAGGAAAGCTCTCCTAATTGTAAGCTCCCCAGCCCCAAAAGTCTTACCCCCGATTAGGGGTTTTGCAAATAAAACATCTTTTTTTCTGGTGTTTGAACTTACTTTTTTTTATTTTTAAGAAGTCCTGGGTACTGCAAAATGGTGCGCGCTGCACACTTCTAACTTGAGGTCAGCCTTCTGGGCTCTGGCTTGATGGTACTCAACTGTGGTCCTCAGAGTGGGCGCGAAATCTGGGTGTTGCATTTGACAGAGGCCCGACTTTAAAATCTCAGGTGTCTGCTGTCATAAAATCCTCTTTATTTCATCTGAGGAATATTGCCCAGATCAAGCACCTGGTCCTGTCTGATGATCTTCCAACATTAGTCCATGCCTCTATTACCTAACGCCTTGATTACTGCAATGCCCATTGCCTTGGGTTACCAGGAGGTGATATTCACTGATTACAGCTAATGCAGAATACAGCGGCCAGGCTGTTGACTGGATTACCTAGATCAAACCATATTATGCCTGAGCTTCATGATTTGCACTGGCTGCCAGCACACTGGCGATTCATTTTCAAGGTTGGATTATTGACTTTTAAAGCCCTACGTATACTGGGCCCGAGTTGCCTGCAAGATCTTTTCCATCCGTACTGACCTCTCTGCTCCCTCTGTTCTGCTGATGAGGATTTGCCAGAGATTCCCAGGGTGCACTTGAAGAACTCTGGGGCCTGCTCCTTTGCTTTCACAGCTCCTACCTCATGGAACTCTCTACCTCACTAGATTAAGGAGTGCTTGACTGTCGAAAGTTTTAAGACTGCCTGAAAGACTCGTTTGTTTAATTTAGCATCTCCTTAGCTTAGTTACTGTTAATGTTGATTTTGAGCTTCTGCTGTCTTTAATGAACTTGTTTATGCTATATTCTGTCTATGTATTTACTATACTGTATCTGTAAAGCGCTGGTCTCTTTTCAGAACAGCGTTTTTTAAATAAAAGCTAACTTGACTTGACTTGACTTCTATTTCAAGGCTAAATGCGGAGCCACATCACTCAGCTCCAGTACACTTGTATTGGAGCTGAGCAGTGTGGCACTGCACTTTTCCTTGAAATGGAAGTGTGCAGCATGCGCCATTATGCAGAACCCTGGACTTTTTAAAAATTAAAAAAATGAGTTCAAGCATCGGAAAAAAAGGTGTTTTATTTGTGAAACCCCTAATTGGGGGGGTAAGACTATTGGATGTGGTGAACCTGCAGTTAGGACAGCTTTCTTTTAAAGTGAACTTTCAATCAAATATTATAAAGTATTGGGCTTCATAGCTTGTACTTATAACTTGATGATGAGCTGATTTTGTTAAAAGTAATTTTTGAACTAAGTCTATATGAAGTTTTAGAAGGGATCATACCTGACTCCATAGCCACCATGAGCTGATCCCTTCTAGCTTCCTAGTTTATCTGCTATGCCCCCACACTCCGAGAGCACAGGGGCATGCCCCATGGAACTCTATGGGTGGTTTTTCAGTGTTGTTTTGTGAAACTTTAGGCAATCTGAGGGAAAAGCAAGCCACTACTCTACTAATAGGAACCTTATTAGTAGAGTGGTGGCTTTCATTTCCCTCTTAGATTGCTTAGAGTTTTGAAAAATGGCACTAAAAAACTGCCCCATAGACTTGTATAGGGCATGCCCCCATGTTCTCCCTGTGGAAACATCACAAAACCTCAGAGAACAGGGGTGGGGCAGAAGAACTAGGAAGCTGGAAGGGATCAGCTGGCAGTAGCTACAGAGCCAGGTATGATCCTTCTAAAACTTCACAGACTTAGTTAAAATAATTACTTTTAATAAAAATCAGCTCATGCTGACATTAGGTACTTAGAAACATAGAAACATAGAAATTGATGGCAGATAAGGACCGCTTGGCCCACCTAGTCTGCCCATTTTCCTACCTAACAGATAAGCTGCAGATCCTAGTTAACCAACAGCTTACTTCCTCTTACCCGCCCCTAGGACTGCCTTATGCCTGTCCCATGCATTCTTGAAGTCCCCCACTGTTCTTGACTCCACGACCTCCTCAGAGAGGCTGTTCCATGCTTCCACAACCCTCTCTGTGAAAAAATACTTCCTCACATTACCCCTGAGCCGTCCCCCCTCTATCTTCAAATTGTGCCCCCTTGTTCTTGCACATCTCTTTTTCTGGAAAATGCTACCCTCTTGGACTTTGTTAATTCCCTTGAGGTACTTGAAAGTTTCTATCATGTCCCCTCTCTCCCTTCTTTCCTCAAGAGTATACATATTTAGTCTTTCTTCGTATGTCTTCTTGTGCAGACCCTGCACCATTTTGGTTGCCCTCCTCTGGACAGCCTCCACTCTGTCTATGTCTTTGCGGAGATGAGGTCTCCAGAACTGCACACAGTACTCCAGATGGGGTCTCACCAACTGTCTGTACAGAGGGATAACAACTTCCTGTTTTCTACTATTGATGCCTCTTCCTATGCATCCCAGTATCCCTCCAGCCTTCCTTACTGCCTTCTCACATTGCTTGTCCACTTTTAGGTCATCTGATATAATTACCCCCAGGTCCCTTTCTATTTTTACTGTTGTCAGTGTCTCACCCCCCATTGTGTATGCTTCCCCTGGGTTTTTGTTTCCCATGTGCATTACCTTGTACTTCTTTGCATTTATTCTGAGCTGCCATACATTTGACCATTCCTCCAACCTTGCCAAGCCCCTTCTCATCCTTTCCACTCCATCTTGTGTATCAACCCTGTTGCAGATCTTTGTGTCATCTGCAAAGAGACATACTTTTCCTTCCAGTTCCTCTGCAATGTCACTTATAAAGACATTAAAAGGACCGGTCCTAGTATTGAACCCCTGCGTACCCCGCTAGTTACCCTCCTTTCTTCACTGTTACTCCATTTACTACTACCCTTTGAGTCCTGTTGTCTAGAAAATTTTTTATCCAGGCTACCACCTTGGGACCCATTCCAAGGCTGGCTATCTTGTGTATTAATCTTTTGTGTGGGACTGTATCAAATGCCTTGCTAAAATCTAGGTAGGCCATGTCCACAGCCCCTCCCTGGTCTACTACTTTGGTCACCCAGTCAAAGAAATCTATTAGATTCATCTGACATGACCTTCCCATCATGAATCCATGCTGCCTTGGGTCCTGTACCCCACTGGCCTCTAGGTACTCAACAATTCTTTCCTTCAGAAGTGATTCCATCATTTTCCTACCACTGAGGTCAAACTAACTGGTCTGTAGTTTCCTGCCTCTGTCCTGCTCCCACTTTTGTGAAGAGGAATCACATCTGCCCTCCTTCAGTCTTCAGGTACCACCCCATCCTCCCATGATTTGTTAAAGAGAGTAGTCAGCGATATCACTAGTTCTACCCTTAGTTCTTTTAGAATTCTTGGGTGAATCCCATCAGGCCCCATTGCTTTGTCCACCTTCAATTTTATTAGTTCTTTCAGAACCGTTTCTTCTGTAAATGGACTGGTATCGACCCCCATCTTCAGAGTGTTTCTCTTGTTTGGTTTAAGTAATTCCCCCTCCTCTTCCTTTGTGAATACTGAGCAGAAATATTTGTTCAGTATCCCTGCTTTTTCACTGTCACCCTCTACCCACATTCCCTCCCCTTTATTAAGCTTCAGTATCCCTCCTTTGGTCTTTCTTTGCTCCCTAATGTACCTATAAAAGGTCTTATCCCCCTTCTTAACAGAATTGGCTATCCTTTCCTCGGTTTGGGCCTTTGCTATTCTGACTGCCTTCCCAGCCTCTTTCTGCTTTAACTGATAAAGTTCTCTGTCCTGCTCCTTCTGTGTGTCCTTATATTTCCTGAATGCTATCCTTTTCTCCTTAACCTTCCCTGCCACCTTTTTTTGAACCATAGCGTTTTTTCCTTCGTTGTGTTTTATTGATTTGCTTTACACAAAGGCTTGTTGCCTCTGTGATGGCTGTTTTGATCACTCCCCATTGTTCCTCCACCCCTCCTTCTTGCCTGTTTGCTAGTGCTTTTCTGAGGCACTCTCTCATTTTCCCAAAGTCAGCCCTCCTAAAGTCTAGTACTCTTGCTTTTGTATGGCTTGATTGTATGGCTGTGTTTATCATGAACCACACTGTTTGGTGGTCGCTTGTTCCCAGATGGCTACCCACTTCTAAATCTGAGATTCTTTCTCCATCCCCATTTGAAAGTACCAGGTCTAAGATTGTTCCATCCCGAGTGGGTTCCGATACTAGCTGTCTGAGGCATGCCCCCTGTAGGGCATCAAGAATGACCCTGCTCTTGGATGTGCCTGCAGCAAAGGTGTTCCAGTTAACATCTGGCATATTCAGGTCCCCCATCAACAATATCTCCCCTTTTTCTGCCATTCTAAGAAAGCCTTCTATCATTTCCTTGTCCATTCCCTTCCCCTGAGATGGGGGTCTGTATACAACCCCCATGTGGATTGTGGTGCCATTTCCTGTCCCAGGGTGACCCAAAGTGCCTCATCTGTTCCCTGTTTACTCTTTAGTTCTGTTGCTTTGGTCCCTTCCTTTACATAGAGAGCTACTCATCCTCCTCTTTTACCCTATCTGTCCCTCCTGTAGATTGTGTATCCTGGTATGTTGACATCCCAGTCATGGTTCTCTGTGTACCATGTTTCTGTGACTGCCACAATATCCAGGCAACCCTCTTCCATCAAGGCCACTAGTTCAGGGAGCTTATTACACAGACTACAGGCATTGGTACTCATCACCCTCCACTTTTTGATAGCCTTACCCCTTTTAGTCCCATTTCTGTCCTTACTGCCTTTGCCTTTTTTTACATTTAAATCTGTGTCTGCTCCCTAATAACTTCTGTATCTTGGTGTTTACCTCACTAATCACCATGTTTTGTGGGGGGAGGCTCAGATTTCCCTGCTTCTTTTCAGTGCCTCCCCCCTTGGCTAGTTTAAATGCTTGCCAATGAAGCATTTAAACCTCTCACCTAGGATCCTGGTCCCCCCCCCGGACAGATGCAGACCATCGCACCCGTATAGGTCTGCATCCCTCTCGGTGGCTCCCCAGTCCCCAATGAAGCCAAAACCCTGAGCTCCACACCAGTTTTTCAACCACTCATTGAATTCCTGGTGAGAGTGCCTAGCATCTCCCTTGCCATAGACAGGCAGCACCTCCGAGAAGAGTTACTGTATCGCTACTTGTCTAGGTCCTTCCCAACTCTACAAACTCCTCTTGCACTGCTCTGATCCCATTCCTAGCCAGGTAATTTGTCCCTAGGTGGACAATGACATCCAGCTCCCTCCCTCGTGCAGCTCCTTCCACGATCCTGAGGATTCACTTCCTGTCCCTCCAAGCCGTGGCGCCAGGAAGGCACCTTACCTCTCTCTCCCCTTCCTACCCCATTTCTACCCCCCTAATGATTGAGTCCCCCACAAGGAGTTGTTTCCTTCCCCTGTGGGGTCCCATGCCACCCTCCTTTGGGTCTCCTTTGTGAATGTTCCCAGTATCCTCCTTGGTCTCCACTGCAGGTGCCTCCATAGAGGACCCACTATCCACCAGAAGAGCGAATGAATCGTGGAGAGGTACAGCTGGAGGGTTGCAACTCTGTTCCACCACCCTCTCCCTCCTTGAGCCCACCCTGGTCCTGCCTCTCCTCTTTCTTGGCAACCTCTGAGGTAGTGGCATTGGCCCTGGTGGTCCCTGGGTGGGGGAGGAGGTTTCACGAATCCTAGCCAGGTCAGCCTGGAGATGGGCAACCTCCTCTCTCAGACCAGAGAGGTGCCTGCAAATAGGGCAGCATTGCAGCCTCCAGAATGCCTCCCGGAACACTGCCACCCCACAGCCATTGCACTGCACCACTCCTATCATGTCTTATTTTGTGTCCCCTCTACTGTTTCTCTGGATGCTTACTCTCTCCTCTCCTTACAACTCTCACCCTTCCTGTTCTGGGACAGCAACTTCCTATCTTCTTCAGTAGCCTCCTTCTTCCTTGCTCAATATCAGACCACCAGCAGCTGGGGGAAGAGTGAGCTACTTTTTCTACTTTAGGGTTGACAAAACCAATGTTTCTCTATGATCCTTTCCTTCCTACTGCCAAACAGGAAGTTCCTGTTGACAGTCAAATCCAGTGGCTATAAAAGTAGAACTGGCTTAGGGTAGGTGGGATGGAGGGCAATTAGTAAGAAAAAAGGCTAGCAACAGGAAGTTGTAATTTGACTGTCCTGCTTTTATAGTGTCTAAACCACAGCCCCAGGTAAGCTCTCTTTCCTCCTACTGGTTTAGCAAAGTCAGCTGATACAGTACCCTTCACTGCACAGAATACACACTGACCTTCTTTCTTTTCTTTTTAACCCTAAATAAGTCCCCTTCTACTTCTAATAAAGTTATCTGTCTACTTAATCTTAACAGACACTGGCTCCTGCTGAGATATACGTTTCAAAATTAAGAAGAAAATGTAGCTTCTTTTACTTAGCTGCTTTCTGCTCTACAAGCAAGGCTAGCAACAGCATGAAGTATGAAGCCCAATACCTTATATCAGAAACGTCCTTTAATTCATGATTGTAACATCACAAGCCTGGATTACAGGAATTTTAGAATGCTTGTTTCAGGTTGATATCAGACCTAACCAGTAATTCTATCTTCTGTCATGCAAAAAAGGAAAAAGTTCCTCAGTAATTAAAAATTAACCACAGCCTATTCTTAAAAGTAATATCTTCAGTCAGCTGTTGTAGAGGGTAGACTAGTCTTTAAGTAAACAATCTGGCAAATTTTGCATACTGTATATATGTTTATAAAACAGACAGTTGGAACAGGGATACATTACTTCATAGTGTTTTAATAACTGTGATTGGAAAAAACTTTTTTTTTATTCTTATGTTAGTACAATAGTGCATGAATGACTCAGATATCATCTATTAATGTTAAGACATCCAAGATTTCTAAGAAAATATATCACACTGCAATACATTTTCCCTGAGGGACTAAGTCACCTTTTCATGCCATTACCTATTAAAAGATGTTCACACAGATTATATGTCTGCTAATACATCATGTTCATTACAGTACATTGGCTAAAAGCTCAGATTACACAGTTCATAACTTTATGTTTCACTCCTGTGGTCATATTAAATTTGTTTTGAAAACCACACAAGAGTTATTTTATTAAAATCAATACCAGTATTAAGATCAATATTTTTATAACAACTGAAAACAATAAGGTTTAAAAAATCAATGTAAACACATTTTACAGGCTTTTTCATTTATTTTAGCATATTTTTTTTTCAGCACAGTGAGGTTCCCTTCCCAACTCATTATGTGTTATAATTAAAACTTAGAATGAATCTTGTCCAACAAATACTTTTAAGCATTACAATGGCTTCGGGGCTTCATATACTGGAAGAAGTGTAGTCCAGTGTTCAGTGAACAGAGCTATGAACCAGGAGATCCAGATTCAAATCAAACTAGAGCTGCATACTCACAGAAAGAAACTGATCATGTCACTTAATATTCTTGTGCTTCAGACAAAATTGGGCTGAAAACAGGATCCTGTAACGCTACTGGGCTATTCTGGATAACTAAATTTCAAGATACACATAAATAAACTACACTGTAGAACTTTATTGGCATTTACTAACCCTGATAAATAGACCTTTAATAAATGGCTTAAATCAAATATGCAATCAGATTGGCCAAAACTAGTCACATGCCCATACATTAATTTCAGGTGCTACACAGCACACATTTTACTTTATTTTTTCTTGCTTTTTTAACTCTTAAAATGATTTTATAAGCACAATAGCACACCCCAGGGTATGTGGTAATGTCATAAATTATTGCACTTGCCAGGTGGTTAAAGGCACTCAGCTGCTCCTCATGCCTGACAACCCACCTGGGGCATGTAGTAATTTAGCATTACTGCATACCCTGTCATGTGGTATTGCTTATGTCATCCCTTCCAATTATTAGGTTATAGTATGTCCTAGTAGCCCTATCCAAAGGAAGTATTGCAACACGGTACAGCTCAAACGGAGGGAATGAGAAAACAGGTTTTCTCAAGCTCAATGTGCAGAGGGAATGAAGTAAACCAAAGCTGTTTGGTGCCCAATGCCTTGAACCTTTTAGGGAGAGATGGATCCAGAATCTCTTTGAAATGGCAGAGGATGCATCTTAGCACCTCTCACAGGGGAGAAGAGACCGATTAAACCAAATACCATAAGATGGGAGAGGGAGTTTGGAGAATGTCCAGGGGTGCAGTATGGAAGATGAACACAGTCAGGGATCAAAGGCTATGTTATCAAGTAAGAAACTGAATTATCTGTAAAGTTAAGTAAGTGACAAGAATTTGAGGTAAGAAACATAGAAACTTTACAGGCAAAAAAAAGAGTATGAGCCCATCGAGTCTGCTGTGGTTCTACCTTAAAGCTACTCCAGCCTACCACTTTGATGTTTATTAAATGTTTATCTATTGTACTTTCATTTAGCATGTTGATACATTATTTGGGATATGTAAAACACACTCTCCAATGAAATGAAGAAGGGCCAGCACTCTCATTAATAGACAAAGTTCATTTCGCATTTATTTTCTCAAACCTTGTTGAAGCAGCAGCAGCACGGTACAGAAATAATCCAAAGTGTCCAATATGAGGTCTCAAACACAAAATAAATTTCCTTTTCCAGCAGACATACAAATGCCGTAAGCCGAGCAAAAAATCATAGAACCGCTCATTCTATTGATCTTTGTCTAATAATAAGGCTACTGGCCTTTCTTCATTTCGTTGGAGAGTCTGTTTTACAGTTGAGTCCTGGGCAATGTGCACCCTGATACATGCTGATATTATTTCTGTGAAAGTGTGAAATACAGAGCAGTGCTTTTGTGTGTATTATTACATTATTTGGGATGTTCTGCAAATGAGACTTGTTTTTAGTGCAGCCTATCCTCCATACTTTGAAGTTTTAAATAAATGCTATGTGGTGTTAAGCCGAAGACACTACTAAGAGCACAATCGGTTCTGTGGCTTTATGCCCTCCCTCTACCCATTTCCCACAGCTACTAGTGGTAGCTTTCCCATCCCACCTTAATCTATGAACTGTCTTTGTCCTTACAAATTCAATTGGTATGTGATGCAAGTTGTCTAACACTCTCTCAACAAAGAAATATGTAATCATTCACATCTGTCCTAAATTTACCCCAGCAGTTTTTACTCATGGTGGCTCCTGATGCTATCCCTGGCAGCATCAGAAGAGTACATTTTTGTCTGATTTGTTGATCACTTTGAGATATTTAAACATATTTAGTTGATCTACCCTCTCTTTTCCTGCTTCAAAGAAGTACATTTTTTAGTAAATTTTGTTTATTGAGTGCTTCCAGTCAATACAAAACATAGTAATCACAGTTAATCACAAAGTCATTAAGAATACATTTGTTGATACCATTGAGATATTTGAAAAGTTTTTGTTTTATCTACCCTCTCTCTTTCTGCTTCAAGAAAGTAAATTTTTTCTGTAAACTTTTTTAGAGAATGTTTCCAGTCAATACAAAACATAGTAATAACGGTTAATCACATAGTCATTACGAATGTATTACAATACACGACATTTCACATTAGCATTGTACCCACTTTTTTACTTGACTTAAAACATATTTGAATAGGTCATGACTTACAACTGTAACACTGAACAATTAATGTGACAAATTGTCCCATTACCCCACAGAAAGCTGGTAGTGCTAGTCACTCAGGGAACAGCCCTTGCTCGAGAACTTTTTCAAGAGGATGCCATATCTCACTGTATTTGTCTTGATCCCCCAATACATGATACTGTGTTTTTTCTACTTTGAGGCAGTCTAACATGAGATACAACTGCTGCGCCACTATGGGGATGTGCCCTGTGATCCAGTGGCATGTGACAACCACCTTCCCAAGTCCTATGCCTAGTTGCCACAATGGGTGACCATATCAGGCATGTAGGGCTGTTTGTGGTAGGCAACCCAGTATCACGGTTCTGATAGACATGCTGAAATCGAAATCTAGACATTTAGCTAACACTTCCCTAATTCCTCTCCATAACTTATCACTGCTGGGCGCTCCCACCACAGGTGCTGAAAAGTGCCTTCAACTACATGGCATTTGGGGCATCTATCTGACTTGGAGTTGTCATATTTATGGGTCTGTGTGTATGTGCAGTAAGTCCTGTGTAAATGTTGTACTGCACCTGTTTGATTCTATGATTTTTGGAGCAGGTTTGAGTATACTTAACTGTTTCCTTCCACCATGCATCAGGGTTGCCCTCCAGCTCTAGGTCAACAGAACATCTCTTCAAGGCTTCAGGTTTTGGCTAAGTGTGTATAAGAAGAAAGGACGCCATATAAAGGTTTAAAGGGGTTTACCTCCATGGACAAAGGCCTTAAATAAACTTTCTGTAAGGGAGTCCTCAGGCTTCTGAAATACCCCATCTGTACCACCACCTGCTGCTAATTTGTAAATAGGTAAAGCATTCATTGGCCGTGTGGTAACATTCTTCTTGCAGGTTTCTAAAACTGGTGAAAACTCCTTGTTCATATTGCTGTGATACTGTCATGAGCCCCTTAGATCTTCAAACATCCAGATTCCTGGCAGTAGGTTCAGGAGGAGGATGGTATCCCCACAATCCCTTTTCAGTATCCATGTTATGAGATATCCCTGTGGAGTGGCTTATGTGGTTGTGCACCATGAGCCATGCCTTGATCAAGGACCTGATGAATAGATTGCTAATCTTTTTCACAATTCCTGTTCATACGATAGGCGAGAGGACCTTTTTCTGTGCTCTGGGGTCCTAATTCTTGTTTTTGTAGCTCTAGCCATGCCAGCCTGTAGGGGCCTGTGACAGCAGGTCTTTTAGGTATGCTAGCTGAGTAGCTATATATAATAACTGAAGTTTGGCAAATCTAAATCCCTCTCTGTTCCAGGTTTGCATAGAAACATAGAACCATAGACTTTGACTGCAGATAAGGACCGCTTGGCCCATCTAGTCTGCCCATTTCCCTACCTACAGGATAGGCCGCAGATCCTAGTTAACCAACAGCCTATTTCTTCCTACCCCCCACAAGAACTGCCTTATGTCTGTCCCATGCATTCTTGAATTCTCCCACAGTTTTAGACCCCACAACCTCCTCAGGAAGGCTGTTCCATGCATCCACTACCCTCTCTGTGAAATAATACTTCCTCACATTACCCCTGAACTGCCCCTTCTATCTTTAAATTGTGTCCCCTTGTTCTTGCAAGTCTCTTTTTCTGAAAGATGCTACCCTCTTGGACTTTGTTGATTCCACTGAGGTACTTAAAAGTTTCTATCATGTCCTCCCTCTCCCTCCTTTCCTTAAGGGTATACATATTAAACTCCTTTAGTCTCTCCTCATACGGCTTCTCTTGCAAACCCTGCAACATTTTAGTTGCCCTCCTTTGGACTGCCTCTATCCTGTCTATGTCCTTGTGGAGATGGGGTCTCCAGAACTGGACGCAGTACTTCAGATGGGGTCTCACCAACTGTCTGTACAGGGGGATAACAACTTCCTGTTTTCTGCTGCTGATGCCTCTCCCTATGCATCCCAGTATACCCCCAGCCCTCTCTACCGCCTTCTCATATTGCTTGCTAACCTTAAGGTCATCTGATATGATTACCCCCAGGTCCCTTTCCTTTTTTGTTGTTGTTACTACCCCCCCATTGTGTATTCTTCCCCTGGGTTCTTGTTCCCCAGGTGCATTATTTTGCACTTCTTTGCATTGAATCCTAGCTGCCATACTTCTGACCATTCCTCCAACCTTGCCAAGTCCCTTCTCATCCTTTCCACGCCTCCTTGTGTATCAACCCTGTTGCAGATCTTTGTGTCATCTGCAAAAAGGCATACTTTTCCTTCTAGTCCCTCTGCAATGTCACTGATGAAAACATTAAAAAGGACTGGACCCAATACTGAACCCTGCAGTACCCCACTAGTAACCCCTCTTTCTTCAGAATGGACTCCATTTACAATTATCTTCTGTGTCCTATTGCCCAGCCAATGTTTTACCCAGGCTACCACCCTGGGACCCACTCTCAGGCTGGTTAATTTGACTATTAATCTTTTGTGTGGGACTGTGTCAAATGCCTTGCTAAAGTCTAGGTAGGCCATGTCCACAGCCCCTCCCTGGTCTACTACTTTGGTCACCCAGTCAAAGAAATCTATTAGATTTGTCTGACATGACCTTCCCGCTGTGAACCCATGCTGCCTTGGGTCCCTGCCCCACCGGCCTTTAGGTACTCAACTATTCTTTCCTTCAGAGTGACTCCATCACTTTCCCTACCACAGAGGTCAGACTGTCAGGTCTGTAGTTTCTGCCTCTGTCTTAGTCCCACTTTTGTGAAGGAACACATCTGCCTTCCTCCAGTCCTTGGGTACCACACCATCCTCCCATGATTTATTAAAAAGAGTAGCCAGTGGTTTCACTAGTTCCTCCCTTAATTCTTTTAGAATTCTGAGTAGATTCCATCAGGACCCATTGCTTTGTCCACCTTCAGTTTTAGGAGTTCTTGCAGAACCCTTTCTTCTGTGAAAGGACTGGGATCAACCCCCTATCAAGAGTGCTTCTGTTAATTGGATTAGGCACTTCCCCCTCCTCTTTTGTGAATACTGAGCAGAAATATTCATTCAGTATCCCTGCTTTTTCACTGTCCCCCTCTGCCCACCCACCGTTCATTCTATTCAGCCTCACTATCCCTCCCTTTTTTCTTTCTACGCTCACTGATGTACCTATAAAAGGTTTTATCCCCCTTCTTAACTGAGTTGGCTATCTTTTCCTCAGTTTGGGCCTTTGCTATTCTAACTTCCCTCCCTGCTTCCTTCTGCCTTAACTGGTACAGCTCTCTGTCCTGCTCCTTCTGTGTTTCCTTATACTCCGAATGCTATCTTTTTCTTCCTGACTTTCACAGCCACCTCTTTTGAGAACCATAGTGGCTTTTTCTTTCATTTTGATTTGTTTATTTGCTTCACACAAAGGCTTGTTGCCTCTGTGATGGCAGTTTTGATGATTCCCCATTGTTGCTCCACACCTCCTTCTAGCCTGTTTGCTAGTGCTTTTCTGAGGCACTCTCCCATCTTGACAAAGTCAGCCCTCCTAAAGTCCAGTACCCTCACTTTTGTATGGCTTGACTCTGCAGCTGAGTTTAACATGAACCACACTGTTTGATGGTCACTTGTTCCCAGATGGCAACCCACTTCTAGATCTGAGATCCTCTCACTGCACAAAACCTTTTGCTTGATCCGAGCCCTTTTGCCCTGCCATAGAAAGATAGTGATGTGCAATGTGTTCTCTGATATTTCAAAAAAGTCTAAGGGGCACTTGAACCAGGAGGACTTGGAACACATGCAGAAACTTTGGAAGTATACACATTTTTACCATGGTAGCTCTACCTATTAATGTAAGAGGGAGGCCCCTCTACCTCTAACATTCAGATCTGAGTCATCCTAAAATGAAGTTGTAGTTCAAGGTCCATAATCTGGACAGCTTTTAAGTAAAGTTACCCCCAAATCTTTTCATTTGTTAGTGGGATTGATGGTAGAATCTACCACTTGCAGAGGTCCCCCGAATCCATTCACATTTCAAACAATTTATTTTATGTCCCAACATGCGTCCATAATACTCAAACATGTCTGAGTACCTGTAAGGCCTTCTCTGGTTCTGCTGGGAAGAGGAGAATGTCATGTATGAAAAGTGAGATGACATAATTAATCTCCCCATGCTGCATACCCTTAATTTGTTGATTGGTAGTAATAGCCAAGGGCTCCACTGTCAGTACATATACTATAAGAGAGAGGACAGGGGGCATCCCTGTCTCGTGCCTGTGGTCAAGTGGAAGCTGTCAGAAAGGGTCCCATTAAGTCAATACCTTTGTTTGAGGATTGTTGTAAAGTGTTTGAATCAGCCCTTATCCTAGGACCAAAGCCAAACCAGGTTAAGTTAGTTAGTTAGTTAGTTAGTTAGTTAGTTAGTTAATTTTTGTTGACCAAGTAAGTGCACTAGACAAATTCTGCCTATTTTCTGGCACGACCCGGGGGAGGGGGATACAGATGAATGCCAACTGACCTTGAATCAGATTAAGCTGTTGGTGATATTTTTTAGTTAATGCCATGAACTTGATTGGCCACTCGCTGCAGTCAAAGATGTTTTGAGCATCGAGGGCCAGGAGATTGAGCCTAGCAGGCCCCCCTCCTTGACCATTGCCACATTCTATTAAGAGCTGACCTGGTGTTCAGTTTGGCCTGCCTCCCTTTTACAAATCCTGTTTGATCACTTTGAATAATCTTGGGAAGTACCTCTTCCACCCTGGTAGCCACCACTTTCACTGTAGAAACATAGAAACATAGAATTTGATGGCAGATAAGGGCCACTTGGCCCACCTAGTCTGTCCATTTCTCTACCTAACGGATAAGCTGCAGATCCTGGTTAACCAACTGCCTACTTCCTCCTACCCCCCACTAGAATTGTCTTATGTCTGTCCCATGCACTCTTGAATTCCCTCACTGTTTTTGACTCTATGACCTCCTCAGGAAGGCTGTTCCATGCATCTACAACCCTCTCTGTGAAGAAATGCTTCCTCACATTACCTCCGAGCCATTTCCCCTCTATTTTCAAATTGTGCCCCCTTGTTCTTGCACAGCTCTTTTTCTGAAAGATGCTACCCTTTTGGACTTTGTTGATTCCCTTGAGGTATTTGAAAGTTTCTATCATGTTCCCCCTCTCCCTCCTTTCCTTGAGGCTATACATCTTAAGCTCCTTTAGACTTTCTTCATGTGTCTTCTGGTGCATACCCTGCACCATTTTAGTTGGCCTTCTCTGGACAGCCTCCACCCTGTCTATGTCTTTGTGGAGATGGGATCTCCAGAACTGTACACATTACTCCAGATGTGGTCTTACCAACTGTCTGTACAGAGGGCCAACAACTTCCTGTTTTCTGCTGATGATATCTCTCTCTCTATATATATATGCATTCCAGCATCCCCCCAGCCCTCCTTACTTCCTTCTCACATTGCTGGCCCACATTTGGGTCATCTGATATGACTACCCCCAGGTCCCTTTCCATTTTTGCTGTTGTCAGTATCTCACCCCTCATTGTGTACTCTTCCCCTGGGTTTTTGTTTTCCAGGTGCATTACTTTGCACTTCTTTGCACTGAATCTAAGCTGCCATACATTTGATGATTCCTCCAACCTTGCCAAGTCCCTTTTCATCCTTTCCACCCCACCTTACGTATCAACCCTGTTGCAGATCTTTGTGTCATCTGCAAAGAAACATACTTTTCCTTTCAGTCCCCCTGCAATGTCACTTCTAAAGACATTAAAAAGGTCCGGCCCCAGCACTGAACCCTGCAGTACCCCACTAGTAACCCCTCTTTCTTCACTGTGGATTCCATTTACTATTACCCTCTGTGTCCTGTTGTCCAGCCAGTGTTTTACCCAGGTTACTACCATGGGACCCACTCCCAGGCAAACTAATTTGTTTATTAATCTTTTGTGCAGGACTGTGTCAAATGCCTTACTAAAGTCTAGTTAGGCCATGTCCACAGCCCCTCCCTGGTCTACTACTTTGGTCACCCAGTCAAAGAAATCAATTAGATTTGTCTGACATGACCTTCCTGCTGTGAATCCATGCTGCTGTGGGTCCTGTGCCCCACTGGCCTCTAGGTACTCAATAATTCTTTCCTTCAGAAGTGATTCCATCATTTTCCCTACAACTGAGGTCAAACTGACAGGACTGTAGTTTTCTGCCTCTGTCTTGCTCCCACTTGTGTGAAGGGGAATCAGAGCCACCCTCCTCCAGTCATCAGGTACCACACTATCCTCCCATGATTTATTAAAAAGGGTAGTCAGTGGTGTTGCTGGTTCTTCACTTAGTTGTTTTAGAATTCTGGGGGTGAATCCCATCAGGCCCCATTGCTTTATCCACCTTCAGTTTTAAGAGTTCTTTCAGAACCCTTTCTTCTGTGAAAGGACAAATATCAACTCCCCTATCCAGAGTGCTTCTATTGACTGGATTAGGTATCTCCCCATGCTTTTCCAGTGTGAATACTGAGCAGAAGTATTCATTCAGTATTCCTGTTTTTTCACTGTCACTCTCTGCCCAACCACTTTCCTCTTTGTTCAGCCTCAGTAGCCCTGCCTTAGTCTTTCTTTGCTCCCTAATGTACCTATAAAAGTTTTTATCCCCCTTCTTAACCAAGTTGGCTATCTTCCTCTGTTAAGGCCTTTGCTATTCTGACTGCCTTCCCTGCTTTCTTCTGCTTTAACTGATACAGGTCTCTCTCCTGCACCTTCTGTGTTCCCTTATACTTTCTGAATGCTGTCTTTTTCACCCTAACCTTCCCCGCTACTTCTTTTGAGAACCATAGTGTTTTTTTTTCTTTTGTTTTGATTTGTTTATTTGCTTCACACAAAGAATTGTTACCTCTGTGATGGCGGTTTTGATGTTTCCCCATTGTTGCTGCACCCCACCTTCTTGCCTGTTTGCTAGTGCTTTTCTGAGGCACTCTCCCACTTTGACAAAATCAGCCCTGCTGAAGTCCAGTACCTTCAATTTTGTATGGCTTGACTCTACAGCTAAGTTTATCATGAACCACACTGTTCGGTGGTTACTTGTTCCCAGATGGCTATCCACTTCAAGATCAGAGATCCTGTCTCCATCCCCATTTGAGAGTATGAGGTCTAAGATTGCTCCCTCCCGAGTGGGTTCCATAACTAGCTGTCTGAGGCTTGCCCCCTGTAGGGCATCAAAAATGGCCCTGCTATTAGATGTGGCTGCAGCAAAGGTGCTCCAGTTAACATCTGGCATATTCAGGTCCCCCATCAGTAATATCTCCCCTTTCTCTGCTATCCTAAGGATGTCTGCATTGAGCAGAGAAGTGGGGCAGAAGGAGCTACACAGGGCTGGGGGATTTTCAGGTTTGGTTAGGACTGTAATGGTTGCCATATTTAATGAATTTGGTAATTTACTGCCTGGCAGGGCTTCTCTTACCATATTTTCCATGGCCATTCTCAAGTTGCACCAAAGTTTTCTATAAAACTCCCCTGGAAGTTCATTCAGTCCCAAAGCCTTCCCCTACACTAGTGAAAAAAAGTGCTTCTCTGAGTTTAGCACTCTAAAGCTCTTGATCCATAGTCATTCTATCCTCACTGGTCACTTAAGGGATGGGCAAGGGACCCAACAAAGAAGCCAGAATAGACATATTATTTTCAGAGATGTACAGTGTTTGGTAAAATTCTTTAAAGGCCTGTCCTATTTTGTTTTGATCCCCCAAGACTGTCTGACTGCTCTATGGTGCTGATAGTGTTTTTCTGCTTCTTTCTTTTTTAGCTGCCATGAAAGCCAGCATCTGCCCTATCCTTTGAAGTATGCCCTAGTGTGTGTCAGCAGGAGATCATGATCTAGCCTGCTTGAAAACCTTTGATTAAATTATTTTTTCCTTAGTAAGGCCTGGAGAACAGTTGGGGCATTAATCTGAGAGAGCTGCTTCTCGAGGACAGCTATATCATCTGTCAGAGCTTTCTCACACTGAGCCTCCTGTTTATTCTTCCCTGTTGCATATGAGATAGCCATTCCCCTTATGTGTGCCTTTAGTGCCTCTCACTGGGATCTCTCTGATGTCTCCCTCTTTTGTTGTGCAGAAGAAAATCTTCTATTGCCTTACTCATATATTGGGCAAAGTTGATCATTAAGAAGCTTTTGGTCTAACTTCCATTGTCTGTTTCTTGGTGTATTCCCTCCTCCTTCCAGTCTCACCCACAGTGGATCATGGGCTGAGATTAGCTGAGGTTTATATTCTGCCACTGTCACCCTAGTGATTAAGGTGGTTGACAGCAGTATAGTCTATCCTGGTGGAGATTTTAAGGGCATGTGAGTAAAATGAATATTCTCAGTCTACTGGGTGAAGGTGCCTGCAGATCTCCACCAAGGCCCACTCTGACACCATGCACCTGAGGGCTTCAGAACTTTTGGATAGAGACCTTATCAGGGGGCCTGATCTGTCCATGAGAGAGTCCCAGGGTATGTTGAAGTCCCCACCATCACCAATGGTGCTGGGTATTATGCCAAGACTGAGGCCACTAAATTAAAGAACTCATGGCTATCAAAATTTGGAATTTAGATCAAAGCCAGGGTATACAGTACATGTCAGAAACCATTTGCACCTCTGCAAGCATATATGTACCCTGGGGATCTCTAATGGAACATATGACCCTGGTTCCCAGCTCCTGGTAAATCCAGATTACCATTCTTAATGCCTTAGAGGTGAAATTGACAGTCATCAATATGCCACCAAATCCTTTGTTTAGCTTAATGGCCTCATCTTCAGACATGTAGGTCCCTTGCAGTAGGAGTACATCTGTCTTATGTTTTTTTTTTTGTCTGCGTCCAGATCATTTTTTTATAATCATTGTTTTAAGTCCACTGATGTTCCAGGACTGTACCACAAACACCTCATCCACTGATCCCCTTTATGGAATATTCCAGTTGACTCAACTGTCTCACCCAACCTCACTTTTGACCATTTGTACACTGTAGATGTAGAGTTAACTGTAACTTGACCAAAGCCTTTTTTAAACAACAAAACATAGCCCACCTTGAAAGACTAGTCATCTTCTTCCACCACCCCCTCTCAGACTGGCTAAACAACACAACTTTGCCAGTCTCTCCCCCATATGTGTTTGAAATCACCTTTCCTTCACCAGTTCCTTGCCCTCAATGCAGCTCTGAGGAACAGTGGATTTGTTTCCTGCTGTTCTCCTGTGATTGAGAACTGGGATTTTCTGTTTTGTGGTAGGAGCCAGTGATGGTGTGGCTTTCTCTCCCATGCTGCTATAGGATTTTTAGAAAAGGAGCAGCATAATGACCATCTGAAATGAATCATCACTATTTCTGGTTTTTATTTCCATTTTTCCCCCCTTGCTCAATCATTAACAGTTTATACAGAATTAACAGCTATTAACAAACATGTGAAGTTGTAACAGCCATGCTGATCATAGTATCTGTCCTTCCAGCATTCCCATCCTCCAAAAACACATTTGACATTTTATTTTATTTTTTTTTTTTGTCTTTGTTACTGAGATCTTTCAACAGGTCCAAACACCAGTCTTGGACTCTAATTATTACAGATATACTGTATGTCTATGATGTTATGTGAGACATGCTTGATCATCAGTCCCATGGCACTGAATTCAGTAACTGCTGTTACAAACTAACCATTTGAGTTGAATGGTCCCCATTGTGGGACTGCAGTGGAGAGCTACTAATGAAAAAAACCTGTCATGGGGACTGTCCTATCAGGGCCCTGGAATGGCTGGGTGAATCCCAGTAGTAATAGAGAGAAAAAAGTCATCAGCTTTACTCAGTTTTAATGAGGGAGGGCAACCAAAGCAGGATGGAGATCCAGCATAACATGATCATCTAGGTCTTTTACATTGAGTGGTGGCATGTCTATCTGCCACTACCCCTTTCCCACCATGACAAGCTCAGTCACCACAGCTGCTCATTGTATAAGCACAGGGCAGAGATCCTAGCTATACAGTCTCTGAACTGCAGTTGGTGTTACCATAACTTAAACACAGCACCCAATAACGTCAGCTAGTGGCTGTTAGACAGTTGCTTAGAATCTTGTAGTATTCCTGGACCCCCTCCATCCCCACTCCCCTCTTTCCCCTTCACCACCCTCCTGTTCTCAGCTGCTACTTATAGGTTTATTGTTTAAGATACAAGGTTTACATATTTGGGCTGGTCTGTTTCTGATTGAGCCTGCCCTACTCTGCCACCACCTCTGCTTCAATATATGTCTCTGCTAGGTCTGGCTTAGTAAATTGTTCTGGCAGGCCACAGGTATGAAAAATCAGAAGCCTAGATGGGTAGATATGAGCGAATTGACAGTTTTTAGTATGGAGGCTCTGCTTGACTTCATTAAGCTCTTGACAGCAATTTTGGAGCCTTTCGCCATAATCAAGGAAAAAGTGAACCACCAGATTTTGCACTTTTATGAGATCTTGCTTCCTGGCAGCTAGAAGCACGTGCTGTTTGTTGGGATATCTCAGAAATTTAATGAGAAAGGGGGCATGGTCATTCAGAGGTAGCCAGCCACTTTTCAGTGGAACAATGTGCATGCCAGATCTCCAGGACAGAATTGAGGGCAGGCCCAGAGCCTCTGGCAGCCACTTAACAAGGAATGATAAGAGATCTTTACCTTCCACTGCCTCTGGCAGTCAAATGAAATGGATGTTGTTAGAGCACTTATAATTTTCATGATATTAAGGTTCATACTAAGGTGATGAAGGGGCCAGGAGGCTTGTAGGCTCATGATTGCACCTATTGAATTAATAACTAATTTTATGACCAGAAAGAATGAATTTATCTAGGTGTCACTTAAATTCAAGTTTGGTTTTGCTGATAATAACTTCCAGGGGTTCACAATTTGTAGTGTGAATAAATGTTTACGACCAAGCTGATTACATTTTTTACAGTATTACTGCAGTGGGTGACCTCTCCTGTTATATGTATTGTTTTTTAAATTCGAAGTCAAAAACAGAAAGCAGAGTAGATATGGGTCCTGAATAATATCATACATGAATAAGACGTCACCTCTTAGACACCATTTGAATAGTGGCGCAAGTTTTAAGATTTCAATTCTTTTGTCATATGATTCATTATAAAGACCTTTGATATGTTTTGTGTATTTTCTCTGAATCCTTTCCAATAGAGCAACTTCTGACTCTCTGTATGTGCACCAAATTTGAGAAGCATATTCAAGATGTGGTCTTACATGTGCCATGTATAGGGACATCATCACCTTACTATCCCTTTCATTTATGTTTCTTTTGATCAACCAGATGATTCGATTTGCTTTATTAATTGCTTCATTAATTTGAGCAGATTGACAAAAGTCATCTGAGATAATGACCCCCAGATCCTTTTCATTAGAAATTATTTTTAATGATGATCAACCTAATGTGTATGATGTTAAAGGGTTTTGAGGGCCCAAATGCATTATTTTACATTTGTCAGCATTAAGTTTCATACCCCACTTTTTTACCCATTGAGTAATATGGTGAAGATTTTTTTGAAGTGTATGATTCTGATGTGGATTTCCACACGGGCCTCCAATTTTTACATCATTTACATATGTTATTGCTGAAGAAACACAGTTATTAGTTAAGTCTGCGATAAAAGCTTGGAATAGGCAAGGGCCTAGGACAGAACCCTGCGGTACACCACTAGTGACTTTGCTGATGTTAGATAGCTGACCGGTAATCAGAACTCTTTGTGTCCTGTTACTTAACCAATTGGAAACCCAATTAATTATATTTTTATTGCTAGTAGTGTTATGAAATTTAGAGATAAGAGTCCAATGTGGCATAGCATTGAATGCCTGCTAAAATCGATGATGATAACATCAAACAGTATCTTACAATTGAGTTACAAGCTACCTTCCTCATAGAAATACACAAGATTGGAGAGAAAGCTACGTCCTTTTTTGAAACTATGTTGTTCAGTATCAAGGCTGTCTAATGCAAGAGTGATAAAGTCCTTAATGATACTTTCTAATAACTTGCAAATAGGGAATGTTCGACTGATTGGTCTATAATTTTCCCAGTTGTTTCTTAGATCCTTTTTATGTATGGGGATGACATCAGCGGTCTTCCAGATGTCAGGGGCAAAGTTAGTTGATAAACATTTTTCAAATAGTAGCCACAATGGGTGAGTGATGCAATTAGCTAACATGTAAAGGAGATGTCCAGCAATTCCATCTGGGCCAGTACAGGTTTTGCTTCTTAGGTCTGACAATTTATCTAGCATATTGTCCTCGGAGATCAATACTGGATCATCCGAAGTCTTGTATGTATACCCTCATTCTGTTTTGACTGAAAAATATCACAAAGCACAGTGTTAAGAATATAGGCCATTTCAGTGGGTTTATGTATCAGGCTATTATAAATAGAATAAAGTATGGGTTAGGGTGTGTAATGAAAAGTTTACACACACCCAAGGGGTTAGATGCTTCATAAACCCTGACAGCGAACCTATATTTATCTATATCTATATCTATATCTATATCTATATATATATATATATATATATATAGATATTTGTGTATAATTAATTGGGTTGTTTTTACTATACAAAACCCGTGAGCATAATTTGCCGTAATATAGAGGATAATATGTATGGGGCTATCTGTAACAATGTAAACTCTTGAGAAGGTCTTCATGGCGACGTTTGAACCTCGAAGTGAAGCTCGAGCTTCCGCGCCTACTGACCTCAAGAACAGTTTTCAACTTGTTACAGATAGCGCCCTATACATTTTTTTTATAGTGTAAGGGCTGCTATCTACAGTCATAATTTACTTAATATGTGGGAGTCTGAAGCTGTATGCCTACTGAAACTACAGCGTGATCTGCAAACGGAACAAAAAAAATATTTTTGAGCCAAAGGTCACAGGAAGTTAGTATTATGGGGTTTACAAGAGTGATTTACTCACCGTTTTAGCTGGGAGTGACATTGCAGTTAGCCCGCTGTCTGCCTGCAAGGTAATTGATGATTTTTACATTAATAGTCCCTTGCTGGAAAAAATAGTTTCCTGGATAAACCTCTCATGATTGGATAGCTCCCAAGAGAAAACAGCCATCGACATAGTTTTTTACGGGACTCGCATTTTGAAATTACCACACAGTTAACTGTATGATGGTGCTGTCCACTGCGGTTTGAGAATGCAGCTCGAGCTATCAGATCTCAGTTTAGGGTTCTAAGTTGTTATGCTGCAGTAGCTATGTATCTAGTGCAGCATAACAGCAAGCTACTGCAGCATAACAACTTTTTGTCAGGGATAGATTTTTATGCATAACAACATTCTACCATACATTATAAAGGAGTATTTATTACGGCAAACATGCACTGGGTTTTGTTTCTACTGCACATGCGCTAGGCTAGCTCCTTTATTATGGCAAATTACGCTACGGGTTTTATATAGTAGAAAACAAACCCCATAAATTATCAATTAATAATGGCCCAACTTGACAAACTGTTTTTTTCAGGGAATTAATGTAAGGATAAAAGGACTTACTATTATTCTTATGGGCATTGTTAGCGAGATTATATTTTCATTTAGTCTTAGATTTTTTAATTCTGTGATTACATTTTTTCTGAATTTTTAGATAGGATCCCCAATTATTTTGAATATGTGATTTTGTGACTTTGTTGTTAGGGAGGCAGTATAGCACAGTGGTTTAAGGCTCTGAGCTGCAAATTTAGTGATATTCAACAAACCAGACCTGGGTTTGAATCCCACAGTTTCCACTTGCACACTGTGTGACTCTGAGCAAGTCACTTAACTTCCTTGTCCTCCCAGATCACTCCTGTAAAAAAGCTTTCAGCTTAGTGTGCTACTCCTGGTTAAAAAAGTAAATTGAATATTTTTTTATATTTTTGTTTAATGAGTTTGCTTAAAGAGTTGTCCAGCCATTTGGGATGGTGTTTTTGATTATTTTTGAGTTTAAAAGGGATGAACTTGTCTCTAAGATGTGTTAAGGTGTTTTGAAATATCTCCCAGCTATCTTGTTTAGGTAAGTTAGAGAAAATAAAATCCCAATTAGTATTGTTCAGTGCCAATTTCATTTTAAATAAATCAGCTTTATCATAAATGAATATTTTTGTATTACAGTTAGTGTAAGTAAAGGTGTTTTCAATTGTAAACTGAATGGAGTTCTGGTCACTGCTACCTATTGGTGAACTAATGTTTATATTTGATACTTCTCAATTTTCATTATGTATTACCAGGTCCAAAATTCTATCAGCCCTAGTTGGATGATGAATACTTTGAACAAGATTACACTGTTGGCAAGTAGATAATAGTTTTTTCCCAGCCCCAAAGGGGCAGTCTGATTCTTCCAAGAGATGTCACCTAGATTAAAATCTCCCATGAGGAGGATATCCCCTAACTGGCATGCTTGTTCGATTTCTTGTAAGATTGCATCAAATGTGTCAGTAAAGGTATTAGGTGGACGATAGCATATCCCAATAATGATACAAGTTATTAAGTACTAGTTTTAACCATAAAGTTTCAGTGGGACAGTCAGGAGTTTTTATTTTATCTGAGATGTCCATGGTTTGTAGATTAGTTTTTATATAAAATGCAACCCCACTGCCTCTTCTGTCTACTCTATTAAGTTTATAGGAGGTGTACCCATGAAGAAAGTTATTCCAGGAGGCTTTTTTATCTTCCTAGGTTTTGGTGATTGCCATGATGTCAATTTCATCAGAGAGTACTCTTGTTTCTACTTTATCCATTTTATTATGCAGACATCTAGCACTGAAGTACAAAAAGTTCACCTTATTACTAAAGCATTTATTTTGTACTGTATTAGTAGTGTTCAGAATGGTAGGGCTTGCCTGCCTCTCCACCAGTTTAAACAGTTTAAATGTTGGTTAATGTGAGACACTATTTGTTTGCCCAATAAGGTACTTCCTCACCTGCTCAAATGTAATCCATCACCACAAAACAAATCATTTCTATTTGAGAATTCTTCCCAGTGGGTGATCATCAAGAGTTTTCTCCAGTTCCAAAATGGTTTGGTGAACCTCTAATAGCTCTGTAGAGACCTCTGTCAAATGCTCTTCCTGGGTCCTTAGATGCACCTCCAGCTTCTCATGGTTCTTGTCATGTACATCTACCACTGCATTGAGTAAGTTTACCATTGGTGGACATGTATAAATTGGGCAGCCAGATTCTCCAGTCCCACTTTTAATTCTGTTCCTATTTCATAAATGATAAAGGTGAACTGTTTAATTGTTAAATCCTTGCTAGGCAAAGCAGGATGCTCAGGGAACTTCACCGACCCATGCCCATTGCTGTTCCTGCACCTGTTTTGATGTGTCCCCCCCCCCCCTTCTCTGTAGGCCCATCGGTACCTGGTGCCTCTTTTGTTGGTTTATAATTCAATTTTCCTTGGTTGCAGTTTGATTTCTGGTTAGTGGCCATTGTCTCATTAAATGGGATAAATACAGGTCTTTTTGGCATGATTCATTGCAGGATTATTAGGATTTTAGGGGGATTCAGCTGGGAGCTCCTAGCTTAAGTGTCCATCCACCTCACTGACTTGGCCACAACCCCCAAGGAAGTACATGTTAAGGCTGCACAGTCGCTTCTCATACAACCTTCCCTATAGTCACTGCACCATTTGGTTTGCCCTTCTTTGAACTTTTTCCATGCAGCCATTTTTTTTTTAGATGGGGGCTCCAACAATTTGTGCAGTACTCCAGGTGTGGCCTCACAAGGGACCTATACATAGGCAGGATCACCTCCTGCTGGTAATGCCGCTAGTGGTACAGCACAAAATCTGATTGTCCTTTGCATATGCACACAACCAAAAGCCACTCCACCACAAACATACATAGTTCAAATGACAAGTACCACAGAACAGCAAACAAAATGGCACAGAGAAGTCATGTGGAAGTTGCTTTGTTAAATAGTGTAATGTGCGGCCAAAAATTAAAACGTAAAAATAGTGCAACTTACAATAGTTACCAAAATGTACACACAGGGATGTGGAGGTGCTCTCTAACTGCCCCTACTGGTTTCTTGCATGTGTGCCTCCTCAGAGAAGCTGGTCCTTTGGAAATGCACATTTAAATAGTAAACTCTTAAAGCGATAATAGTGTTACACAAAATAGACACATATGATTAAGAAATACATGTTGAGCCACAGTGTGGAATAGCATTGGGACACATAATTAGAAATGGTTCATATATATTAGAGCATACAAACTTATAAATACTTTTAAATGTTTTAGAAATATAGGCCCCCATTTTCAAAAGCTGGGAGATGCACAGCACAGCTAGATGTGTCGCCAAAATAAAAGGGTCAGTGCAAAAAATTGCAATATTCAAACAAGATGCGTGATCCCACCGGATCATGCATCTTGTCTGAATATTGCAATCCTAGCAGGTGGTGCAAATGGGGGCAGATGACAATGCACCAGCACATCCCAGGGGATGGCCAGAATACTGGGAATGGGGATGCACCATGCATCCCCAGATGTGCAGGTCCCAAATTCTCGATATTCAGTCAGAAAATGCAAATGCAGTCATTAGGCATGCAAGCTGCAAACAAACCATTTCCATGCTCATTATGGCTGCATTTGCATACTCTTTGCAGGGATGCACCCCCGGCCAGCCCTGTCCCAGTACACCAATGCCAGAAACCCCATCCCTTTTCCATAGTGTAGGGACCCCCCCCCCTCCTCATCATGAACCCTGTTTGAAATAATCAAAGAAACATCTCCCATTACTTTTCAGTAGTGTAGGGATCACCCCTACCCCATCCCGAACCATGTTCAAAATACAATAATTCCCCCATCCCTTTGCCAAAGTGTAAGGACCCCCTCCCCATCCTGAACCTGGTTCAAATAAAAATAAAACATTTCCCCATCCCCTTTCAACAGTGTAGTGGCTCCTCACCCCATCGCGAGCCCCAGTCAGCATTTGCTGTTGAGTAGTCATTCAAATTATTTCCATGCTGTAGTGACCCCCCACCCCACCACCCCAGCAGGCATGAACCCTTCCCTGTCTTAGGGACAATATAATATAATATTCATACTAACTGTAGAAATAAGAGAGACCTCATTTTTGGAATCTGTATTTCTAGAACATTTAAAAGTGTTTATAATTTTGTATGCTGTAATCTAGATGAACCATTTTGTATTACGTATCCCAATGCTGTTCCACACTGTGGCTTGTGTGTCTGTTTTGTGTAACACTATTATCACTTCAACAGTGTACTATTTTAATGTGCAGTTCAAAACAGACTGGCCTCCCTGAGGAAGAGCACATGTGAAAAACTGGCCAGGGCAGTTAGCGAGCACCTTGGCATTCCTGTGTGGGCATATTGGTGACTTCTGTAAGTTGCACTATTTTTATATTGCTTTTTTGGCTGCATATTAATTTATTGAACTCAACAACTTCAACCTGGCTTCTTGGTGCCATTTTTCTTGTTCTGTGGCCTTAGCATCTGCGCTGTTTCACTGTGCTGATAGTTGAAGGCTGTCACTAATGTTTTCCTCAAGGTTCCTTTTCTCCATAGTCTGGTACACATTGACACAATCTATCCAATACTCTGATTTGATGGTGTTATTTCTAGTATGAATGGCTTTATATTTCTTCAAATTGAATTTAAACTGCCAGATCATGGACTATTTTTCCAATTTTGCTAGGTCACTCCTCAGTTCCTTGATTAACTCTTCTGTGTCTAGCCTGCCACACATTTTTATATAATCTGTGAATAAGCTAACTGTATCCTGTATGCAATTCTTGTGTCACAGATGAACACATTGAATAGTACCAGTCAAGGGACCAAATCCAGAGTCACCCTGTTAGTCACTTTCCAAACCTCCAAGATACTCCAATTTAACACCACTCTTTGAGTTTTATCTTCCAATCAGTTTCTTATCCAGTTGACTAAATTCTCCCTCACTCCCAGATCACTCGTGTTTTTTACTAGCTTCATGTGTGGCATGAAATCGAAGGCCTGGTTCAAGTACCAGTGTGGTGCCCTGGTGGTAGTGTGTGCTGGGATCCACTAAGATAAAAGGGTGATTACAGCAACTGTGTTGTGATGATCCAAATAATGCATATACAATTTACCAACACCAGTAACGCTCCCTGCAGGTGGAATGGTGGGAGGAGAATTCAGGTTCCCAAGAGGTGGATGTTGTCACCTAACAAAGAGAGGCGCGATTCAGTAATAGGTTTCCAAATGCTTGACAGGCTTTATTCTTCATACAAGGGGAAATAGGAGATGCGGTCACAGGGAAAAGAGGGGAACTATAACTTCTACGCTCCAGTAAGAGGAGCACTGTAAGGCAGAATCAGCTGTAACAGTTATACTATAAAAGCATCTATCACTCTAAAGTCCACGTAAGAGGGTGACTCTATGGCAAAACTGGCACAAATGGCAAACTGACTGTAACAGCTATGCTATAAGAGTGTCTTACGCAAATCCTTATACTTTGCCCCCGTGGTGCACCTCTAGCTAAGGCCTATTACCTGGAGTACTCCACACTATGAAACATACAGCTTACTATAACAAAACTCTATACGTGTTGCTAATGGCAGTTTGTGCACGGTAGTACTTTTTCTGTCATCGGAAAGAGAACAGGATCAAAGAAACTGCTGTAACAAGGAACAAATTGACTGGCTGGCCAGTGCGACTCTGGGAACTTCTTGAGAAACTAGGAGAGTACAGAGAGGGTTTCCGAACAGACCATGAGTTTCTTGGCCACACCCATCTCTCTTGGGTTGCTGGAATTCAAGAACAAGCACTAAGATTTCTTCACCTAAGCTCCAACTGAGGGCCACTGGAATTGAAGCACAAAGGATCATTCCATGGTCTGCTGGTGGACAGCTGGGTTGAGATGACCAGTACAATGGTTATCCCACCACAGCCTGCTTCTGGACTGCTGGGTACTGACAATGCAGAACACTGGACTGCCAGGTGAGGAAGAAGATGTAGAACACCCTACCACAGCCCGCTTCTGGACTGCCAGGTAAGGAAGATGATGAGAGGACCCCATGGAAATCAGGAATCAGGAGGAAGAAGTCTTCAGACATTGGAGAATGACAGAGTACTGGACACCAAGGCAGGATGAGCTGAGGACTGATGTAAAATAATAAACAGGGTATTGACTCTGGTAACTGGAATGAAAGAGCTGGATGGCACTTCAGCGTGGATGACAAAACAAGAAAATGGATGGCAGACTCTGCACTGGGCCAGGCCGTTCACTGGGGACTGTTATAGGAAAATAATAAACATGACACTGCAAAAGTATGATTAGGAACATAGCTCTTCTCTTCAGGAGTACTGCTGCAGACTGATTCTGGGGTACACTTGTGGATCACTTCTTCAAGGGCTGCTGAAGGCTGATTTGGAAACACACTGGTAAACTGGCTCGGAAGAGTTGCTGAAGACTGATTTGGAAACACACTAGCACAAGATGCTAGCTCAATGCAATTAAAAGTCAGTTTCAATGGTGAGTGCTTAACATCACAGTTCCAACAGTTATGCACAATATCACAGTCTTTGGATGTACAGACCATAGTAAATAACAAGCATTTGGGTGCTTCTATCCTGGCACCTTCTTGATGAAGCCCTTGCTAACTGTGGACCTACTGTAGTGGGGTCCCTCTAACTCAAATGGGCTGTCCTGCTACTGTGGGTACACTAGCTGCTAAACACTAAATGGCCTCCAAGACTGGAAGTTGCACTGGTCGGGTGGACCCGCCTTATAGCTGAATTGGGCCCCTTACCATTAATTGCCCACTATGGATGACTTGGTCCCTTCACCACCTGTGGATCTATATGGCTAGCTAGGCCCCTTTGTCACCTTTGGGCCTATGTGGCTGGCTAGGACCCTCCACCACATGTGGACCAAAATGGTTGGCTGACCCTCTTTTAAATACTGTGGGCCTACTGTGGCTACTGAGCCCCTTTTAAATACTGTGGGTCTAGACACCCTTTCTATCCACTGGGGTCTGGTTGCCCTATTTAAAGCTCCTTTGGGCATATCGTTGCCCCTTTTAATATCTGAGGCTCTACTGGGTTGGCGTCTTTTAAATCTTGGGCCTCTCATGGCTGGGTACCCCCCTTATATCTTTGGGCCTACTTTGCTTCTCGTAGTGCGGGGCCTATTGGCTTTCTGGCCCACTTTAAATATCTTTGGGCCTGACCTGCCCATTTAAAAAAATATCTTGGCCTATGTAGGGCCTGTCAATCCCCCTGCACTTGCCCACCTTAATTTAAATATTTATACACTTTTCCCCTTTGGGACCTTAAGTCGGGACCTGCCCCTGTGCATTGCCACACCCCTTATGCAGATTTAGATCCCTTCCCTCTTTGGCCATCGGCCGCTTCACTTTGTGCCTAGCACTAAACTAAAATAAATGGTCAGCATTCTGCTGGCATGCTGCTGCTGACTCTCCACCCCAGACCGGGATGCAGAGAAGCTGGATCAGGAGATGGGAGGAGCTTCTAACAGAGAGAGGGCTTCAGTCAGCTGGGCGGTTGACCGGGGACCTTGCAAGGTCCAAGACTGGTGCACACAATGCAACACTGCTACCACCACCCCCAGGGGACCGAAACTTTACTTTTAAAAAAAAAATAAATAATAAAACAGGGCACCAAGCCCTTCTGATGGGGAACTAGACAGCTTCTGTTCTTCTGGTGCACCCGATAGCACCACAGACCATGCAACACAGCATGGGCAGTCTTCAGCAGCTGGAGGCAGAAGAAGCATGCAGACAAGCCCTCAGGGACAGCTTCAACCCTCCAGGTAAGATCTTCTCATCCCTCCATGCTTTCTGCATCCTCTCTCCTCCACAGCTACACACAATTCTCCCTAACGACATGTTTCAAATTTTAAAAAGCAACACTCTCAGTTCTGGTTCTGGCTCTGGAATGCTGAGCATGCACAGCTCTGCACAACATTCTATCTTGGGCACAGTGTTTATTTTGGCCACATGCTGGCATAGCAATATTTACTTGCCATTTCTGGCTGAATACACTATTTTTGAAATGTGTTTGTGCTGGCTGTACCTAAAGCTTGGGCACCTGGGCATTTCTGGGGCACCCCTATGCTGCACTAGGGCACTTACAGGGCTGAGCACCTCTTTATTTTTCTTTCTGTTATACCCCTAACTTTGAGGCACTACACAGGTACAGGTACAGGTACAGGACATCCACAGCCTGATCCTTCTCCACTGACTGTGTCACTGTGTTAAAAATGTTGATGAGGTTAGTTTGGCATGACATCTCTTTTACAAAGTCACACTGCCTCCTATCCTGTAGCCTTTTATCTTGAGGAACTCCACCAACCATTCCTTAATGATTGTCTTGATCAGATTCCCAACTATACTGGAAAGGCTCACTGGCCTGTAGTTTTCTGGATCCACCTTGTCCCCTTCCATGTGAAGAGGAATTACATCTGCCTCCCTCCAGTCTCTTAGGACCACTCATGCTGTCAAGGAGCAATTAAACTGGCATGCCACAGGACCCACCAATGCTATCCCTACCTCTGTAAGAACCTTAGGGTGGAGTCCATCTTGGTCCTGTGATTTGTTTGTTTACAGTCTCCTGAGGCCCATCAGCACTCTATCCTTCATGATCAGATCAACTCCCACTCCTGCCCTCTGCACTCTACCCCTCCTTTCAGTTTGACTGTGTACTTGGGGAAAGGTACCCCATTTTCCACAAAACTGAGATAAAGTATTCTTTTAAAAGATTCTGCTTACCAGTGTCATCATTCACCCATGCCCCATCCTTCCTCAGCCTCTCCATGACCCCCTTAATCTTCATTTTTCCCTAATTTACCTAAATGAGGCATTGTTATCTTTGATGCCTTGTGCTATTTTCAGCTCTGTCTCTTTGGGCTGATCTCACTGATGTTTTTGCTTTCCTTGGGCTACCCTGGTACACTGACCTGTTCTTTTCTCTTTGTTCCTTCTTTTATGCCCTGATGGCTATTCTCTTTCTACCTACAACTAAGTTAACCATCTTGGTGAACCAAATAGACCTCTTGTATTTCGTGGCCATGCCTACCATGTTCATGCAGTTCTCTGAGTTCTCCAGAACTACACCTTTTATGGACTTCCACCTGGTCTCCACCATATCTACACTGCTCATTCCCTCTAGTGAAATCTGAAATAACTCAGTCATCCTCATAAAGACTGCTTTATGAAAGTGCAATACCCGGATCTTGGATTTAGTATGCCTTCACTTGAGAGGTATCTTATGATAGCTGGTCCCTATATAGGCCTCGATGCTTATTTATTTATTTATTTATTTATTGATTGCATTCGAATATATACCTTTGAGCTCAGGAACTCATTTACAAAGGTTCCTTGTCACAGTGTGTTGTTACAGAAGCATAAAAGGAAGTTACAAAGTTGCATGTGCTTAGTTGCTGGTTATGCAATACATAGAATGTAATGTGTGTGTGCCTGATAGGGAGAGGCCTGTTAATCTCTGAGCCCCCATAACTTAGTGGTCAGAACACTGTTTTATTTTATTTTTTCTTTTTTTGACCGATCAGATCCTTACAAATTAAGAACAGTACACAATAAAAACAAAACATTTCTGTCAGAACAGCACATGACTCCAGGTACAGTAACACATATCTAGCATATGTATCTATATATATATATGTATATATCCCTTATTTTTCAAAAGCAATTCCCTACAGACATCTGTTAATAACTACACGTTCCTTCATCATAATTATAATTGTAAAATGCTCATCACCCAAAACTTACATAATAATTTCTAAAAGATTCAGGAATCCCTTAATCCAGTATTTAAGCTATCTAATCTCCATCTCAGTTATAAATAAAAATAAATACATATATTAGCACTTATTAACCTGTAGTTTGATGGCTAATTAAAGCAGTTATTCCCTTTATTGAATATTCTTAACACCTCTGTCAAGGCAATATGAGCATATCATAACAATAATAATAAACATAAAACATTGCAATTTAAACTGTGTTTCTTCTATGACCAGCTCTGTTTAAATTTTAAAATTCTGGACCCCTTATCATAATTTTATCCCTATGCATGTTACTGAATAATAATTAGCTGACATTTAGGTACATTTTCCACAAAATGAGCAAATATGCAATGATTGTTTAGGCACATTTACCCATTTACCATAACAATAAATACATTGTAAAGTTTTAACATTTTTTAAAAGATGAAAATATGTAAAGAGCAACCAAACAGGAATTAAAGGCTCTTTTAGACTCAGGAGTCCTTCAACTTGTGGTACAATGTTTTTTGAGCTTGGGGATCCCTACTCCATAAAAACTGTTGCATTGCTCACTTCTTTTCCAGACTTGAAATTACGTTTAGAAAAAATCATCAAAATAAAGAGTGGCTGCACTGCAGTCTGTCTGCCGATATGCTTGCCTTTTGTTTACCTTATTTTAATCATAGCTCAGGGTCAGCTGTTATCCAGCAGCAGTGTGTATAAGAACCATACTTCCAAGAAGAAGGCAACCCTTGTAAAATACTCTTTCAACAGGAGTTCATCATTATCCAGCAAAAAGTGTTCTTATCAGTTCTTCAATAATAAATCAGCGGGAAAACCACCGCGCTCAATACTGAGTCAAACAATGTATTTCTACTAATCGCTGATACTGCATCTTTATGTACTCAATAGAGGAAAATATTTGCAAGAGAGACACAGTGGTTCAGGGGTGTAAATACATATAAAAAAAGAATAATAGATAGGTTCCTGTGCATGACAATGTAGTAATTTTCGCTCGAGAGGTTCCATGTCCCCAGAACCTCTCGATGGAATTACTACATTGTGATGCACAGGAACCTATTTTTTATTTTTTTAATATATGGATATGATTTCCTGATTTTCTTTTCTTTCAGGCAGTTGGCCGCTGCAGCGAACAAGTCTCTCCGTCCTGGCCACACGCCACACTGTCTCACTGCTCGGTGTTTTTTTTTTTTGTTTTACTGAAGGACAGCCTACCTTTTCCATGTCTGGAGAGTGCAGGATCACCTGGATATCTGTATTTTCACATATTTAAAACAAAAAAGCTGCAAAATGTTCAAGTTGAGCAACACTCTTGGTAAGCGAGACAGTGGCCGCCATGTTTTTTGAACTGTTCTGCCCGCCCTAACAGGAAAAGTGGCCAATTGGAAGGCACATTTTGAAAGACATTAGGAGCTAGACTAGTACATGTGCTGTTGTGTCTTGGTGATAAAACTATACTTCAGGTCCCGAACGATAGTATTATGGCACCTGAACGATGGTATTATCACTCCTGAAGTTTAGTGTTATCACTTTGGGAGTGATACTATTATGGAGAATTTTTTTATATGCTTTTCTACTATATTATTTTCATGATCCATATATTAAAAACATATATCAGGAGTTCAAGTTCTGTAGTGAGAGTTATGACTCCATAGTTCAGTTTTTCTTTTTATAAACCACATCAAGGCACCTTGCTATATTTTCCGTTAGTTAAGCTGGACATTTAAACATTTAAACCACACCTGAAAGCATGATTGTAGAACCTCTTAAAGGGGAATATTCCCGGGAACCAGCCTCCAGCTTCATCTAAAACATCTCTGTGCAAGCGAGCTGGGAAAACCATGGCCAGGTTGCCACCAAACTTGTCCCGTTTTGTATCAAGGAAAATGCAAGTCCAGTCTCCCACGAATGCCTTACTCAGTGACCAGTTCCCAGTTCCTCCATGGTTTAAGTTCTGCTACACTGTGGCACTTAAAACATCTATGGAAGCCACCTTTTATTGGGAAGAGATAAGCCCATCATCACCAGCACTGGTACAGTTTCCACTCCGTCTGTTTTTCCTGGAGTCCTCTCAGCTCTTGTTTGTTAGGGTACAAGCACCATAGTAATCCTCGTCCATCTTCATTGCGGCTTTCTCCACAAAATTTTCTCTCCTCTCTCCTCTCTTTAATCCATGTTTGGTATTTCTGAATTCTCCATCAGAGCGTCCACACTAATTTATAGAATTTAGCCTCACTAAAGACGGCTAGTATCAACAGCTGACCAAAATGCAACTAGTTATTTTGGAGGCCTGATTTTAACTTAAATGTAAAGAAAACACTTGTATTCGCTACTTTGTGGGAAAAATGACAAGGATTAAACAGTTTGTTAGTGCAAAAATACTATAGAGTAACTAAAGATGTAGAGTAAATTTTCAATATAGTGAGCAGCGGAGCAGCAACGAGGCCATCTTGCTGCTCCGCTCCCCCACTGATAAATTTGATTTATTGCCGGTTACAGCATTGGCATGGTATGCCAGCAACCTGGCTTGAAGTCCCAGTGGGGTCAAACCTTTCCTTTCACATTTCCATCATGATTTAAAATTGCCTTACAGTGGCTTTACTGTACTGATAAAGTTATCTGGTGTCTCTGACATGTGTTTAGTTGCTTGTTACATAACACATAGAAATGAATGAGTGTGTGCATGAAATGGAAAGCCCAGAGAGCTGCTAATGAGAGAGCCCCCATAGCGTAGTGGTTAGAGCACAGGCAGGGTACATCAGGGGCCTGGGTTTAAGTCCCAGTGGGGTCACACTTTTCCTTTCACATTTTCATTATGATTTAAAATTGCCTCTCAGTGGCTTTACTGTACTGATAAAGTTATCTGGTGACTCTGACATGTGCCTAGTTGCTGGTTACACAACACAGAAAGGAATGTGTGTGTGCCGGAAAGGGAAAGCCTAGAAGACTGCTAATCACTGAGCCCCTATAGCTTAGTGGTTTGAGCACTGGCACAGTACACCAGGGGCCTAGGTTCAAGTCTCAGTGTGCTCACACTTTTCCTTTCACATTTCCATCATGATTTAAAGTTGCATGAAGGCATAAAAGAAGTTACAAGGTGTTCAGGAGCTTATAATGTTGCAATGTTAAAAAACATAGTCAGGCTGGGTACAGGAGCTGGTTCCAAAGGAGCTCTGTCACAAAAGAAATTACTGAGATGCAAACAGTCAGTAAAACCATACAGTGATACAGTCCCACACAAAAGATTAATACACAAGTTAGTCAGCCTTGGCGTGGGTCCCAAGGTGGTAGCCTGGATAAAAAATTGGCTGGACAACAGGACGCAAAAAGTAGTAGTAAACAGAGTCCACAGTGAAGAAAGGAGGGTTACTAGTGGGGTACCACAGGGTTCAGTACTGGGACCGATCCTTTTTAATGTCTTTATAAGTGACATTGCAGAGGGACTGGAAGGAAAAGTATGTCTCTTTGCAGACGACACAAAGATCTGCAACAGAGTTGATACAAAAGATGGAGTGGAAAGGATGAGAAGGGACTTAGCAAGGTTGGAGGAATGGTCAAATGTATGGTAGCTTAGATTCAAAGCAAAGAAGTGCAAGGTAATGCACCTGGGAAACAGAAACCCAGGGGAAGAGTACACAGTGGGGGATGAGATACTGACAACAGTAAAAATGGAAAGGGACCTGGGGATAATTATAGCAGATGACCTAAAGGTGGGCAAGGAATGTGAGAAGGCAGTAAGGAAGGCTGGGGGGATACTGGGATGCATAGAGTGAGGCACCAACAGCAGAAAACAGGAAGTAGTTATCCTTCTGTACAGACAGTTGGTGAGACACAATCTGGAATACTGTGTCCAGTTCTGGAGACCCCATCTTTGCAAAGACATAGACAGAGTGGACGCTGTCCAGAGGAGGGCAACCAAAATGGTGCAGGGTCTGCACCAGAAGACATATGAAGAAAGACTAAAGGAGCTTAATATGTATACCCTTGAGGGAAGAATGGAGAGGGGGGACATGATAGAAACTTTCAAGTATCTCAAGGGAATCAACAAAGTCCAAGAGGGTAGTATCTTTCAGAAAAAGAGATGTGCAAGAACAAGGGTGCACAATCTGAAGATAGAGATGGGACGGCTCAGAGGTAATGTGAGGAAGTATTTTTTCATGGAGAGGGTTGTGGAGGCATGGAACAGCCTTCCTGATGAGGTCATGGAGTCAAGAACAGTGGGAGAATTCAAGAATGCATGGGACAGACATAATGCAGTCCTAGTAGGGGGTAGGAGGAAGTAGGCTGTTGGTTAACTAGGATCTGCAGCTTATCCATTATGTAGGAAAATGGGCAGACTAGGTGGGCCAAGCGGTCCTTATCTGCCTTCAAATTCTGTATTTCTATGTTTCTAACCAATTCATCAGGTAGTGGTTAACAGACTAGATAATACTGTTAGATTGGTAAACCACTGTGGAATTAGTAATTGAGAAGATACCTGGCAACATCAAAGGAGGCAATCACACTTGCACCTAACTGTAAGGGCATTTCTGAGTTCCTTCTTGAAATGGGCCAGTTTAGTAAGGTTCTTCAGGGATTCAGGGACTCCATTTAACCAGATGGGTGCTCTATATGTGTATCAGCATTAGGCCTGACTTGTTTTACAGAAATGCACAGATATAGCATTTCTGGTTGTACTCTTAGTTTCATACTGATTTGGTGCTGGGAGTAGGAAGTGCCTGATGGCTGAGGGGGGCGCCCATGAGTGCCTGCCACCCTAGTAGTCATATCTGATAAATAATTCTATCTTACAGCTGGGAGCAACTGGTTTGTGAAAATAGGGTTAAGGTGTATGTGGACCTATCGGCCCAAAGGGCAAAGTGGCAGGCCCTGTTCAACATCAGCTTGACCTTATTAAGTACTACATTAGTTGCTGAACCATAGACCGGTAAGCCATAGTCTAGTACTGGAAGGATGGCACTGGAAACCACCAGTCACCTCACTTCTGTGGTGAGGTAGTGCCTGTGCCTGTAAAGTATCCCAATTTAATATTGATTGGTTTTAAAAAGTTATCAACATGAGAAACAAATGTGAGTGTGTCATCTAAGGTTATACTTAATTACTTAAATCTCCTTTATTGTTTATTATTGTGAGTGGAGGTCCCTTTTTCCTCACTTGTGGGCCTGCAAAGAACATGATCTTTGTTTTCTGACAGTTAAGTATCAGTTTTTTTTGCATGAACCACTTTTCCAATGCTCCAAAACTGCATTGGAGTTGATTTGTATGGAACTCCAGTCTCAGGCTGCTGGTGCAGATGACCACGTCATCCGCTTACAAGAGAACCTTTGAGGGCAGGCTTCAGGGAGGTCATTTACAAATAGCCCAAATAACAGAGGTCCAAGAATAGAGCCCTGGGACACACTAGTGTCAACACTTTCAACAGCCAATAGTGTGCCATTGATCCTTACTTGCTGCGATCGGCTGGAGTGGTAGCTACAGCACCACGTTACAGTATCTGGTGAGGGGCCAAGAATGCAGAGTTTGCATAGCAGAAGTGGGTGGCTTACAAGATCAAAGGCTTCTGTTAGATCAGTGTATATTGATCCTATTAAATGTCCATTGTCTAGGGCCTTGAGCAGGTAGCTAGTGTACGCTATCAGTGCAGTAGTGGTGGTGTGTAGTTTCCCAAATATAATTGATGACATCCACATATGAGAACACTATATCAAAGATGGCTATGTCTGGTGAGATCCCTATTGTGCTGTGTTATAAAACAATCCTGAAATGTGTCCACCAATGCTGGAGTATGTGTATTCTTTGCCACAAATATGGACCAGTCCATGTCTGCCATGTCTAGATCTGTCAGGGTCACATTCCCCATTCTAACAATTCTTCTGAACTTCTCTCCTCATAGCCAGTCTCCTCTCTCTCTGACAGTTTTGAAGGCCTGTACACCACTCTAGTCTAATGGTTTTTGCCACTTCCACTGCCAACTGTATCAACATCATTTTCATCCTCCATTTCCAATATTGCTTTCTCCTTGATTGTCCTTGTGCTCTCACCTACATAGACTGTACTATAATTTTCCTCTCACCCCCCTTTTTCAGTTTCCCTGTCCCTTCAGAAGCGAGTATACCCTGGGATTGAGGGATCCTAGTTATGGTTTGGTGAGGCCCACATCTTTGTGACAGGTATTACATCTACCTTGACCTAAGCAGCCAGTGCCTTTACTTTGCTTATGTTCTTACCAAAACTTCTGGTATTAAGACTGATTATCCTACATGATGATTCAAAACTATTTTTTCCCTCTTCCCCTGCTTGTTCCTGCCCCTGTTGTCTCACCTTCCTTACCTGTACCTTTCCATCCTCCCTGCTTTAACTTGTATCCCTGGTTGAGAAAGCGCTAGCTAGTCCCCCTGTGTCATCCACCCTGTTAGAGGAACCTTCATCCTTAGCCTTCTTTTCATAATTTAAATGCCTAGCTATGTAGGTATGAAGCCTCTGCCCTAGGGCACTCACCCCCTTCTGTAATATGGAGCTGTCCCTCTTAAATAACCTCCTATTCCAGAAGTAGCCTCCGTCACCTATGAATCTTAAGACTTCATCACTGCACCAGCCCCTCAGCCATGAAATTAATGCTTCAGCAATAACTGTCCCAAAATTCACATGTCCCACACTAGCAGGACCTCAGAGAAGGTCACTATTGCTGACCCTGTCTCCAACATAACCCTAGTCTGTGGAAGCTATTCTTAAACTATTCCAACTCGTGGCTTGCCAGATCATTTGTCCCTAAATGGACAATTCCTTCTAGCTTATTCCCCCCGGAAAACAACTAACTCATCTGCTGCTCTACCCTGACTGCCTTTGCACGCCCCTTTTTTGTTCCTCTGACGGTGAAGTCGACAACCACAAGGGTCCCCTTAGCTACACTTCTAGGCCTCTGCCCCTTCCCTAAGTTTTGCTTTGTGGGCATTTCCTGGAGGCTGGTTCGTAACTGTCTCATAAACCTTTTGGGATAATAATGGCCAATCTGCCTTTACCAAGGGTCCAAAGAGGTTAGTAATCACAAGCCTAGAACTCTTGCCACCACCTGGGGGTCTTAGCCTTGCACCCTCCCATTTGTCCACTACGCTGCATCCACTTTGGTCAGATGACCACTGTGGGAAACGGGGCTTAGCAGATATCTCCAGACCGCAATCCAGTCTGCTACACAATAGGCATGTTTAGATCCTTGTTGCAACAAGTTCTGCATTGAGTGCTGTCAGTCTCCTACTCATGTGACATGCACCATGCTTTCAGAGCAATGCCTGAGAAAGTCCCCCTCCACAGTTCTGCAGCTAGCTATGTCACCTCTCCAAACTCTCCAAAACTGCATGTTTTTAGCTTGTTCCATCTCAGATATGCCCTTAGTACGGTCCACTGGTGAGTCTTATCCACAGAAGAACTACAGTGAAGCATGCCAGGATGAAACCCAATTCTGCAGTATTCTGCAGCAGAGTTACTGCAGGAAACACAACAGTTTCAGTGGGAGTTAACCCCCTGTGTCATGCAGAAAACTGTAACACTGCATTTCATCCTGGCAAGCTTCCCTGTATACCACAACCCGTCTCCATTTAGAATTTTATGTTCCCTTGAAGCAAGCAGAAGTTTCTGTGAAACCACTTAACCCCAACAAAGTTCTACCCCTGAAGAGTACCCATGGGCCAAAGCCCAAATGTCTGCAAAGATGCAATGAAATAATGCTGCAACAGCATTGGGCCCCCTACCATTACAGAAATAATAGTATGAAATGTTTTCATGCTGTGTATATAAAACTACCCATGTTATATGCATGCTGCAAGCATGATTTAAATGTTAAATTGGAACTGATTGCACACATGTGGCTTGTGTGCAGCAAGCAAGTGTCGAAAGAAAGCTTTTTGTGATAAATTGGAACAGACTGCATGTATGTGGCATGTGTGCAAAAAGCAAGTGGTCACTTATAACTGCACACATAAAAGTTAAGTGATTTGTTCAGGATCATAGTGTATACAAGTGGGGGTTGATGAGATTCAAACCTAGATCTTCAGATCTCAAAGTCTCCTGGTTTGCAGATCAGTGCTTTTAACCACTAAGCTAAACTGCCTGTACACATATAGCTTGCTTGTACTTCAGTACAAATCTGCATGCATTTGGCATGCTTATAGCCACTGTTACACTTTTTAGTTTTCTTGTCATCTCAGCTGCACAGCTGAACTATAGCACACATACCAATGGAAACACATGTGGTTCTTCCCACCCCCAATACCCACACTTACCCTCAAAACAACTTAATTACTTCTGTCTGGCCTGTTCTCCTACTATTTTCTCTCCATAGTTTTGAATGCTTCCACAAAAACAGACTTTAAGGGGCAAACACTAACGCAGCAATAACTCAAAACCTACCACCTGACCAGTCCCCTCCCACCGCACACATACTGTAGTGGGTGTAACTATGATGCTACAGACAACCCTCCAATTATAGATATAAGTTGAGAGTCTCTTAACTGAGTACTAGGGAGCCAGAAGCAGGAGTCTTCAAGAGATGATGTAGATGGGTTAGAGTGCTGGGGCATAACCCCTTGAAATGAATAGAGTTATTTTTTATTACTATTTTACATGTTACGATGGCAAGCTGGAGAATAATGAAGGCCACTGTTCTACTAACAAGACCTCTTTAATGGAGCAGTAGCCTTCGTTAATCTCCAACTCTCCATCAATAATGTATAAAATAGTAATAAAAAATACCCCCATTCATTTCAATGGTGCATGCACCTGCAGTCTCCCTTGTCCTATGTCATAATGTGCCTGAGCATGGGGTGTGGAGATCAGCTTCACTGGGGGGGTGCATAAGTCTTCTATAGTGGGACTCCAGTAATCTGTGCATACCATACCATTCAACTGTCCCTGAATGTAAGGGATAGCCCTCATTTTACCCCTGAAAACTGCTCTGTTCCTCATCTATCTCTCATGGAAATCATGCAGCTCACACAGAGGATGTGCTGTAAATTTAGACTTCATGGTAGGGGCACCATTTCAGATTTCAGCAGGGGGCAGTCAACAACCAGTGGAGGCCATGTGTTAGTCCCTAGCTGGCAAGCTCTAGAATGCCTGAAACTCTCTAAAAGGTAAAACTTATTTGTTAACAATGAGAAGTGATACGCAAATCAGGAAACATTCAAATGTGTAAGATTCATCTGTCTATACCCTGGAGCAGTGCATCAGATTTGAGCTTAAACCCACCCAGTTACTAACCAATTTTTTTCCTGGCTGAAGTTCAGACCCCCCCTTCAAAAAAAAAAAATGTCCTGATTTGTCTCCCCAACTCCATTCTATTCCATTCAATACCCATCCCATATGGGTCATGAAGCCACTGAAAGGCACAGAGGGCTGGATATTCAAAAGGGTTGCACCTGCGCAAGTCCAAAATTGTGCCATCCTGCTATATTCAGCAGGAGGCAGTTGCACCCCCCCAAGTCAAGCTGAGCAACAGTGCAATGCTAATGAAGGCATGCTGAACCGGAGGGGGAGGAACCATGCATAAACTGCACAGCCCGATATTCAGTGGGCTGTGCAGAGTTGTGCAGGCACAACCCCCAAACTGCGCCTGCACAACTCTGAGCCCAAAAAAAAAGGAGTAAGTCGAGGGCCACCCACAGGTGAGCTGCCGCATTGCAGGGCAAACACAGCAGCTGCCACCTGTGGGTGGCCCTCAACCTACTCCCTGTGCCCCCACAGCCCAATCGTAGGCATATGGTAACCCCTCCCCTAACTGGCCTCGATCGCGGGCATATGTTTAAAACACCCCTCCCCTGACTGGCCTGATCATGGGCAAAGTGATAAATAAAACCCACCCCCACCAGCCCAATCGTGGCACCAAAGTGTCCAACCCCCAAGACCATATCCCTGGTGGTCCAGTGGACCGTGAAGCCGATCGTGGGCAGAAAAGTTTCAACCCCCAAGAACATATCCCTGGTGGTCCAGTGGACGCTAAGCCCGATCGTGGCACCAAGTGTTTAAACCTCCCCAAGACCATATCCCTGGTGGTCCAGTGGACCGTGAAGCCCAATCGTGGGCAGCAAAGTTTCCAACCCCCAAGAACATATCCCTGGTGGTCAAGTGGACGCAAAGCCCGATCAGCGGCACCAAAGTGTTCAAACCCCCAAGAACATATCCCTGGTGATCTAGTGTCCCCCACCCACCCACCCATGAAGCCCACCACCCGCTCACCCTCCGGCAGCATCCCACCGTCTGCCGCCCGCCGCCCGCCGACTGACTGCTCCAGGGCTGCACACCCATTGTGCGGAGCAAGAGCCAATGGCATGTAGTTCATATCGATAAGCGCAGTCCAGATAGCGAATGAATGAATGAATTAATTATTATATCTGGACTCGTTTAGTACGGAGCTGCACGCCCATTGGCTCTTGCTCTGCACCAATGGCGCAGTTCCCACCGGCAGTCAGTCGGGCGGGCGGGCGGTGGCAGGCGGGTGGGATGCTGCACCCAGCCGGCCGCCGGGGATGAGCGGGTGGTGGGGTTTCATGGGTGGTGGTGGGGGACACCAGATCACCAGGATATGGTCGGGGGTTAAACACTTTGGTGCCATGATCGGGCTTAGCGGTCCACTGGACCACCAGGGATATGTTCTTGGGGAGGTTTAAACACTTTGGGCCGCCGATCGGGCTGGTGGGGTGGGTTTATTTTTCACTTTGCCCGCGATCGGCCAGTCGGGGAGGGGTGTTTAAACATATGCACGCGATCAGGCCAGTGGGGGTGGGGATTTTAACTTATGCCCGTGATCGGGCCAGTTGGGGATTTTTAACTTATGCCCGTGGATCGGCTGCAGGCGCGCCGGTCCCTGATGGCTGCTGCCTGGCAGGGTGCCAGGTGCAAGTCCTCGGGATCGGTGCACCTGCATGCTAATGGCATGCAAATGGGGCCATAAATAGATGCAAATGGCCCCCCCTGTGCCTTGCATGAATTATGGCCCCATTTGCATGTCACCTTTTGAATATGGGAAATTTGCACATGGCGCAATGGTACTTGCGCCACCGCAACTTGAATGCTCCACTCTGACCACTTGAGGTGGTGCAAGTTCCACTTCGCCATGCACAGTGGCTGTGGCCGGGGGGTGATATTCAAGGGAGTTGCTCAATAGCGCAACTCCTTTGAATATCGCCCTGGCCACACCCCTGCGCAACTATTTTGTGCAGCGCAAGGGCTTGCACCACAGAATAGCGCAGTTTGAATATCCAGCCCAGAAATGTTAAGAAAACATATCAATACTTCAGTCCCCCTCCAAAAAAATTATTTATTTTTACTTACTCGGCAATCTGGCCAGAACCAGCGGCCTGGCCCGGTGTGCCACCAGCCCAGTTTTCAGCCTACTCCTCCTCCATCCTTCTGCCAGAAGCTGGATGCTAGAACTAACCTTTTCAGGTCCCCAATGTGGTCTGCAACCAAGTCACCTCACCAATTAAAGGCATCTAACCTGTGTTGCTTGCTTCTTGCTTGGCTGCTGCCATGGCTGCTGCCACACTGCACTGAGCAAGGCCTATGAGGGCCACCCACACCACTGTCACCACTGCTGCTAGGCCTAGCTTGCTGCTGCAGGGGGTGCCTGTGCTGTTTTTTGTGTGAGGTGAGCCTAATAGAGTGAGTAGGTAGCATAGTCTTGAGTTAGCTTCCAGCTCACTCTCTGCCCCTTCAGCCACCACTGGAGACGGACAATCATGAAGAGCAGACCAACAAAAATATGCCACCACAACACTGCTATTGAGAGTTCAGTGCTCACCAACTCCTCCAAGCTGCAGTGTGTAGCCTGTCTACTCTATGGTGGAAAGACATGTGTTGCACTCATGTGACTCATGTGCTCTTGTTTGGCTGGAGCTCCTCCAGGCCACATGCGATGGTGCCGCCACTAATAAGTGGAGTGAGTGGACAACACAATACAGACACAGTCGAGTCAGGAGTGCAGCTGTAGCATGAGCACACACAGGCCAGGGGGCACTTATTGTGCAAAAGATTAAATCCAAATTTAATGCCGTTATTGCCACACCATATAAACAATCTAGACACAAATGCAGGGGTGAGGGGAAGTGCCCCCCTCTGCCCTACCTAAATGGAACATCTGCTTTATTGTAGAAAATGATTTTCAGGTGCTAACATCGGTAAATAAACACAATGGTTTCCACTGTGTTTTGAGGCACTGTATCTCCAAGTTTCAGGATGTGTCCTGAACATTGTGAGGGTTAGTGTCCCTTATTGTCCCTCATTTTGAGTGTTCATGTCCCTCATTTTAATGACAAAATGTGAGGTATGGTGCATGCTTCACAGACCCTAGTCAGCACAAAGAGTGCTGAGCATGGCCATAGTTTGTATGCTCCGCACAGAATGAAAAAGGGAAAGTACATAAGTGAGCCAAGACAGTCACGGAGAAACACATTTGTATCACTAAATATGCATAAGGGGATTTTCATGGCCCAAAACAAAAAGGCCAGGTTTCACAACACAGAGGCCCCTCTACGCACGTCTGGAATGGGGGATTATACGAGCTATATCCTAGGCATTAAATGCAGTAAGAAAACAATATTTTACAAATTAATGGCAATTTAATGACAAAAAAATCAAAAGCCATTAAACAACTTGCAAAAAGATTAGAATTAATGGCCTGGATATTCAGACTGCGCCTGGCAGTAACGCAAGCCTGGGCGCAGTGCAACTGGAATGCACCGGGGCCAGGACCGGGTGATATTCAATGGTGATGTTCCATGGTGCAGTACCATTAAATATGGCATGAACTGCGCATGGTGCAGTGGCACTGCTCCAGCATAAGCCACAGATAGGGAGCACCTGGATGCACCAGTGCAAATGCAGTTGCGCTAGGCACATCACCCACGATATTCAGCAGAGGGCATGCAAATGAGGCCATAATATATGCAAAGCACAAATGGTGCCATTTGCATGTCATCATGGCCCCATTTGCATGCCTTGCACAGGGCGGCCTGGTGACTTGTGCCCTGGCGCCCTACGCAGCATGACATGTGCACAGTGGGGATCCCGAGGCATCCCAAACCCCATAGTCGTGATCGCGGTAAAATGCCTTAAAACAATTCCCTGGTAGTCTAGTGGCACCCCCTCCCTCCTGTTGCCACGATCGCCAGTACAGTTCTGTAATATTAAGCCCTGGTAGTCTAGTGGAACCCCCCTCCCTTCCTCCCGATTCCCCAATCACTGGTAAATGTAAAATAAGTCCTTCCCTGGTAGTCTAGTGGACCCCCCTCCCTCCCGATTCCCCGATCACCGGTAAATGTAAAATAAGTCCTTCCCTGGTAGTCTAGTGGACCCCTCCCTCTGATTCCCTGATCATTGGTATATCACCACAACATAATTCCCTGGTGATCCAGTGACAACCCCATCCCTCCCACCCACACATGACCCTCTGCCCACCCCAGTCCCCCTTGTCATCGGCGGGCAGCCACAACCCTCCTGCATACTGCCCGGCCGCCAGCCGAATAACAGGTACAGTATGGGCTTGCAAGTCATACTGTACTAGACAGTTCCAAATATGTGAATGAAGTCATTCATGTATTTGGGACTGTGTAGTTCAGTATGCCTTGCAAGCCCATACTGTGCCTTGCATTCAGCGGGCAGCTAGGCAGTATGCGGACAGGTTGCGGACGCCCGCTGATGATGGGGGAGCAGGGTGGGCAAGGGTCCTGTGTGGGTGGGAGGGTGGGGTGCCACGGATCACCAGGAAATTATGTTGAGGTGATGTACCAGTGATCAGGGAATCGGGAAGGAGGGGAGTCCACTAGACTACCAGGGAAGGACTTATTTTACATTTACCAGTGATTGGGGAATCAAGAGGGAGGGGGGTCCACTAGACTACCAGGGAAGGACTTATTTTACATGTACCAGCGATTGGGGAATCGGGAGGGAAGGGGGTACCACTAGACTACCAAGGGGATGTGGGTGCTTGTAAACAGTGTTCTGGGTGGGTGAGTGGCCACCCACGGCTGGTGGCTGCTGTGTTGCACCCTGCAATACAGCAGCCCTCCTTTGGATGGTCAGGAGTTGTTCCAACATTTCACGGGCTCAACTTTGAGTCCCCCATGTGATGAAATGCAGGGTTGTGCCAGCATATGGGCAGCGCATCCCGGGCTGAATATCAGGATGTGCCACATATGCATGGGCACGCCCCCAGCATCTGCGCTGCATACATTAACATTGCACCCCTTTGCATCAAGATTTGCACTGTGCTAGGCAGCCTTTTCAATAACCCACCGGGCGCAATGCAGGGTTGCGCCAGCGTAACTCTGTTGCACCATGTGCAACTCCTTTGATTATCTGGGCCCATGAGTTTTCCTAATTTTAATGGGAAATGGATGAAAAGGGTATTTTAATTGCTCTAATTGCTAGCAGCAGTATGAGAAACAGAAACTGATGTGTTTTTTAGATGAGATTTGCACCAGCTTAGTTGCTGCACACATAGCAAGCATTCAACATGTGAACCTGATGTGATGTCCAAATAATGTTCACATCAGCTTAACTGCTACACTCATGTCAAGCGTGCAACACGCAAACTTTATGTGATATTTAGAAGATGTTCTCACCAGCTTACCTGCTGCACACATGTTAAGCTTGTAGCATGCAAACTTGATTTGCTTTTTAGACCTGGTTTGCTTAGTTAACTTCGTATATGTGAACTGCATGCAAACATTGTACAATTAAGCATGTGGGATGCATTCTGCACAGCACACTTACACTTCTGTAAGGGTAGGTTCTACCGAAGAATCTGTTTTAGTAATAACACTTGGAATTGTAGGATTTCCAGGGGTCTCCATTAAGACTTGGAGTGTGTGTTTCTTTTGGATTACAGTCCTTGCTTAAACTGTGCCTAGAGGCCCTCGCCACTGGTTATGACATTAAAAAAGGTATACCTTGCTGCTCAAACCAGCAGTGCAAACTACACTCAGGAAGTAACAGAAGAGCTCACACACAGAGCAGCTAGACCTCTTGACCAAGTAAACAGCAAAAATGTGGAACTTTCTTCATGGTGCCAAAGAAAACAGTCTTCCAGTCAGTATTGTTTTGGTTTGCTATATGAAAGCTGTATTTACAGTAATTTAGTTGAGCAGTGGCATGAATCAGCAGTAAAATAGTAACAAAGTACTGCTCACGTTCTTATACATCAATGCATTGTCCATACAGCAATACAGCAAGCTGGTATTTATAAGCAGTGCAGAACAGTGTTTTCACAATTGAAGAACAGAAGTGTTCAGTGCATTTATTGCATCCTGTTCACTGCCAGACTCTCACCGATACCTCGGTTCTTTGATTCTCTGTGAATCTTCATCAAGGGGCGAGCTCATGGAGGATATGGCTCCTGTTAATTGGCCAGTGTGTTTAAGAACACTGTAATTGTAAACAGACTAGTAGGCTAATACAGGAGCAGCAGCTGTTCCAGCCATAGTACCAAAAGTGTAATAAACATATAAAAGACAACATCAGGAACTGATACAAATAAACTAGAAACTACTTTAAAATATAATGATCCAGATGTGATAAGAATTCACATCATAGATACCATGATGCAGCATTGAATTCACATAGCAAACAATTTCTTAGAAGAAAGACTGTGCAATGAGAGAGAGAGAGAGAGAGAGAGAGAGACAGAATAGAGAGACAGAAAGATGCAACCATCCTGTGGTGATATATAGAGCTCCCCGATTACCCAAGCAGTTCCACTACATATTCCTTCTTTCATGTTTAAAGGGGATCAGCAGGAGACAATGTCACTCAGTTTAGTTAGAGGTAAACAGAAATTAGTGCTGGTATCAAGTTGACCTAGCAGTTTGTAAAAAGAAAAACAAATAGTACATTATCATATGACCATTATGGACACACTCAAACATCAGTTACAAAGAAGACTTAAAATCCAGGTAGTCATTCAAACCATGAGGTTTGAGTGCATCCAATTTATGAATTAACCTAGTCTCACACTGTAGGAGCCTTTGCATGCAGTCTCCTCCTCTGTTGTTCTGAATAAACTGTACTGTGCCCATGCACAGTGGTCCTACAGGATCAGAACCATGCAGCTTTTGTAATGAGCACCGGGAGGGGGTAACTTCTATTTTCTAACAATATCCTGCCTGCGTTCTTGCAACCTGTTTATTCACATGTGAGTAGTTCTGCCCACATAGATTTTGTTACATGGACACTGAATTACACAGACCACAAACTCAGCTGAGCATTGTATGAACTCTTGGATTTCAAGTTTAAACCCTGTCTCTGGGTGTATTTATTATCCTCTTTGTATTGTGTACCTATACATATTGCATCTTTCTTATTTAAAGTAACCATGTTGCAAAATATTTCATATGATTATTTCTGTAAGGAAAGGGGGCAACCAGTTTAGGTCTTTCAGCTGTTTTCGTGTAATGATTCCTGATTACCAGATCCTTTAAGCATTTGTCTTTCCTGAGAGTGACCCTAGGAGGTTTGATTATTGCTTCTGCTAGTACTGTGTCACTTTGCAAAATAGGCCAGTTCTTTCTTACTGCAGCATGGGTTTGTAGCCCAGGGGTCTTGTCAGATGAGCCTGATAGTTTTCTTTGTGTAACAAAGGTGACAGATAAGGGCCACACTAAGACTGCTGAGAAAAACAAGAGAACGTGGGCATGGCTAGGAACATAGATGGCTAGGAAACTGGCTGAAGTAGGGACAGCAGAGGGTGGTGATATATAGGATCAAATCAGAATGGAGGAAGGTCATGACTTGGTTGCCACAAGGATCTGTTCTGGGTCTTGTTCTCTTCAATACAGTCATCAGCGACATTGTGGAGGGCATCCTGGGCAACATGTACAGTATCTCTATGGATGACAGGAATCTTTGTGGAAAGGTAGATAGTGATGAAGGGATCAAGGGGATGCAACAGGTTCTACAAAGGCTGGAGAGGTGGTCTGAGGTTTCACAGTTTAAATTCAGTGGCAAAAAGTGCAAGGTTATGCACCAAGGGAAAAAAAAATCCCATGACACAGTACTGGATGGGAGGAGTAAAACTGAGCACTTTGACAGAAGAAAGTGACCTTGGACTCATCATTACAGACTCCCTCAAACAATCAAGCCTGTGTAACAGGGCCTAGAGTAAGGCTAATAAGATGCTAGAGTGTATTGGAAGGGGTATTGACCGCAGGAAAAAGGAGGTATGACTGCATCTAAATAGGTCTCTGGGTAGTCTGCACTTGGAATACTGTCCTCAGTTCTGGAGTCCTCACCTAATGAAGGATAGGGACAGGCTGGAGATGGTGCAACACACGGTGAACAAGATCAGGGCCAACACGGCAGATCTTATCATCTCAAGACATGGAACATGTACTTGCTAGAGACCAGGTGAGAGAAGGGGGATGTGATGGAGACCTTTGAGTTCCTGAAGAGAATAGATAAGGTGAACTGCAGGAGACTATTTAGCAAGAATAAATATTCAAGAACTGAAGCTTATGAGTAGAAACTGGTGGGGAGGTGTTAGAGTGATGTGAGAAAGTTCTATTTTATGGAAGAGCAGTGGAGCTGTGTAATAGTCTGCCAGTGGATGTGATGGACATCAAGACCATAAATGGTTTTAAGCATGGCTTAGGCAGAGTGAAGGGTCTGGCGGTTACTCGAGTTGGCAACAGTAGGAAGGGGAGCAGGGGTGAGCAAGGAGGGCTATAATCCCATATGGACAATAGGTCCCAGGGCAGATAGGGAACTACAGGCAAACTAGATGGACCCCTGGGCTATTTCTCCCATCATTATCCATGTTTCTATGTTATTATGTTCCCTGTCTGGCCTACCAGGTAATTGTGCTCCATACTGCATCTAATAGTACTTTCAGTTTCTATTTTTTATTTTGGAGTAAGAAGGCAGTTTCTGTCAATTAATTTTACTTTCTGCAGGGCATTAGTGATCACCTTGTCACTGTATTCTCTCTGAAAAATCTATTTCTCATTTCTACGCTTGCATGCCAAATACTTCCTCCTCCTCTGAGGACTTCATTTTGACCCTTAAAAATTTATTGTAAGGTAGAGAATTTAAAAGGTGTTTAAGGCAGGAGGATTTTGCTGTGAACAATAAGTTTGTAGCAGTTTCTTTTCTGTACCCTTGTGTCTCCACCCTTGGACTATTTTTGCCCACCTGTGTAATGTCCAGGAAGTTCAGCCCTTTTTTATTAATCAAACCTGTGAACCACAAATTAGGGTTGTTTCTAATCAGCCAATATAAGAAATGCTCTGCCTCCTCCTTGGACCCTTTCAGTACACAGACCACATCACCAATAAAGCAACGCCAACACTTTATCTAGTTAATTTGAATCAATTCCTGATATTGCCTTTTAATTATATGTACATTACACTTTTTGGTACTATGGCTAGACTAGCTGCTGCTCCTTTATTAGCCTGGTAGTCTGTTTAAAATGACACTAAATCATTAAATATAGTGGTTATTTAATGGGAACCATCTCTTCCATGACCCCATCCCTGATGAAGATTTCTAGAGAGCTGAAGTGTTGGGGCATTGGCGAGAGGCCTGGTAGTGAGCAGGATGCAATTAATGATGCACTGAGCACTTTTGTTCTTTGATTGTGAAAACACTGTTCTGCAGTGCTTATAAATGCTGGTTTGCTGTATACTGTAGGTAATGAAGAGTAACACTGCATTATAGATTGAGCAATACTTTACTACTAGTTTACTACAAATGTATGCTGCAGCTGCTGAACTAAAATAAATACAGCTTTCATATAGCAAACCAACAAATCACTAACAGGCAGACTGTTGTCTTCAGCACCTGGGGGGGCAGCTGGGCAGCTGGATTGGGGCCGTGGAGACGAGAAGTCACCCTGGAGTGAAATGGTGACTGAAGAGGGGTCCTCCCTGTCTGGTCCACATACCCAAGGGCTTCACAATGAGTTGGCAAATGACTCAGTCAGCCTTGGAGTCTTATCCTACCCAGGTGGTGTTGTGCAATGCCAGGTCCATTAAAAACAAGACAGCAGTAATTGCCAATCTTGTTGGGTCATTGGATCTGGCATGCATCATTGAGACCTGGCTGGATAAAAATGCTGGCCCAATTCTTGAGTTGTCCATTCCAGCTGGGTTCTCTGTGATACATAGCCTGAGGGTGGATCGTAAGGGCGGTGGTGTAGCCATTTGTTTTAGGATGGAATTGGACCTGATAGATGTGCCAGTGGGGGGAAGGGGGACCCGATCTTTTGAATGTGTCTTCGGCACAGGTGTGGGGTGCAAAATTCTTCTCATCTACCATCCACTTGGGTATGGGAAACAATTTTTGCAGGAAGTCGCAGACTTCGTTGTCGACATGGTGTTGGAGTCTCCCAGAGTGAAGGTGCTGGGTGACTTCAGTGCCTAGATTGATGATGAACTCTTGCATTTTGAACAGAACTTTCTTCAACTGATGAATTCATTAGGCTTCACACAGGTGATTATCTCTGTGACCCATAATTCTGGTCACTCACTTGACCTGGTCTTTCTACTGGAAATGGAGACTACCGACTTGGTGGTGGAACCGGTCAGATGTTCTGACCATTGCACTATCCGGTTCAATTTCCAGGCACTCCCCTACAGGCCTAACCTTTTGGAGATAGTCCCATTCTGCCCATTAAGGGGCGTGGTCTCAGAGGGCCTGATGGCGGTGCTGGATCTATTGGGACTTCCAAGTGCAAGCATGGGTCCAGATAACCTGCTGCAGGCCTATAATAAGGCAATGGTGGCAGCTATGGATTCTATTGCTCTTGCCCATGTGTGTCCCTTACCCTTCACCTTTGGTGCCCTTGGTTTGATGGGACCTTGAGGGAGATGAGGAGAGTGAGGCGAAGAATGGAACATCGCTGGCGGAAATCTGGCCTTGATGCTGACAGACTTAGATTAGTGGCTCATTATATGGACTATCAATCAGTGATCTCCCATAAGAAGGCAGAGTTCTTGTCCAGGGAGATTACCACTGCATGGAACCGACCAGCTCGGCTGTTTTGAACTGTGGACATACTGTGCAATCCAGCCTGTCTGCAGTCTCCAAGAGCCTTGTCACAGGATAAGCGTGATGGGTTTGCTCACTTCTTTCCAGATAAGGTTGCTGACATCAGGTCAGAGATCAGCACAGACCGTTCCAATGGGTACAGTGGTGATCGATGGGAGGTTGCAGTGCCTTGGTCTGGTTGGTCAGTTTTTGATCAGGTAGTGATTGTGGATGTCATGAGGATCATCCAGCATCCAGAGTATGTGGCTGACTTGTTCTAGTTTGGACCCAGGTCCAACTCGCCTCCTTGTGGGGTGCGTTGAGGTCATCGGCCTGGTCTTGCTCAAGATAGTCCACTGTTCACTTGAGACAGCTGAGTTTCCTGACTCCCTGAAGGAGGCAGTGGTGACTCCCTTCCTTAAGAAATCTTCTCTTGACCTGGATTGTCTCGTTAACTACAGACCTGTTCTAACCTTCCATTTGTGTGTAAGGTTATTGAGAAGCTGGTTGCACTGCAGCTGGATAACCATCTTACCATCCATGACATCTATGATCCTTTCCAGTCAGGATTTAGGCAGAGGCACATCATTGATACTGCCCTAGTTCAGGTGCTCAATGATCTCCTGATAGCGAGAGATAGGAGGGTCCATTCCATCTTGGTCCTCCTTGGTCTCTCTGCAGCATTTCACACCGTGGACCATAGTGTGTTGCTAGAGTGCCTGCAGGTGATCTGTGTACTGTTGGGGACAGTCCTGAGATGGTGCCACTCTTTCCTCACTGGTAGGTTTCAGAGAGTAATGTCGGGGAGTTATTCCTCTGATGCATTCTCCCTGCCATGTGGGGTCCCGCAGGGCTCTGTGTTGTCACCCATGTTGTTTGTGGTGTACAAGCTGCCATTGGGGGACATTGTAAGGTGGTATAGACTGAGTTTTCACTGCTATGCAAATGATACTCAGCTATACATGTGCTTTGTACCTGCTAAGGATGGAGCAGTCTCATTGTTTAACAACTGCCTCTTTGAGATCCAGGACTGGATGAGTACCAGCTGGGTGAAGCTGAATCTTGACAAGACTGAGGTTTGGTAGTGGATCTGGATCATCAGACAGAGGGGTCTTCAGCTGTGCAGGTCTCTGGGCTTCTGCTCAGAGGTAGCCAGCTGATGACCTCTGAACAGGTGCAGAGTCCGGGCTTTCTTTTTTGATGAGGGACTGACTCTGAAATCTCACGTGTCATCCGTCATCAAGACCATATTTTACCATCTGAGGAATATCACCTGGATTGAACACCTGGTTTTGCCCGGTGACCTTCCGACATTGGTCCATGTCTTTGTGACCTCCCGCCTTGATTACTGTAGTGCCCTATACCTAGGGCTACCGGGGATTGATATCCGCCACCTGCAGATGGTGCAGAATGCAGCAGCCAGGCTGTTGACTGGGCTTTTTCAATCTAGCCATGTCACACCTGTGTTGAGCAGATTGCACTGGCTGCCAGTTCAGTGGTGGATCACCTTCAAGGTTGGCTTGCTGACCGATAAAGCCCTATATGGACAGGGACCAGATTACCTGCAAGAGCTTCTACATCCTTATCACCCCCTCCAACTGCTCCGTTCCACTGATGAGGGATTGCTAGAGATTCCCAGGGTCCATTTGAAGACCTCTGCGACTCGAGCATTTGCTTTTGCAGCCTCTACCCTGTGGAATTCTCTATCTTGTCGGGTACGGGAGTGCATGACTGTGGAGAGCTTTAAGTCAGCACTGAAATTCATTTATTTAAGCTTGCTTTTTCTGAGTACTGATGAACCGGATGTTGTTGTCTAGTTATTGTATTTTAAATATTTATGGATTTTTAATATGTTTTAGTATTGTAAAACTGCTTTGATACATGTGAATTGCGCTTTTCATAAATAAAGTTTTGCTGTTTACTATACCTTGCTGTTGCAACCATCCCCAACTTAAGGAACAAAATATTTTTGGTTCCAGTCAGGGATATATAGTTTCAAACTTATTTTATTTGAGCAAAGACCTTTTCTGATAGGCTCATAAAACAAATCCAAAAACTGCCACTAATCTTTTCATTTTCAATAGGAAGAACAGGTAAGAATCCAGCAGAGTATATCTGCAGATATGGCACCAGCTGTTGGTTAGAACAGCTGATTGCTCCCTGTTGTTTCTGTTAGTGATTAAACAAACTGACACTCAGTATGACCCCACAATCCAGAAAATGCAATGGAGGAAAAACACTGAAAAAAATGTGTTGAGGATGTTGATGAAATTAGGGCAAAGTGAAAAGAATAGCTTAGCATCTGTCAGCAGGATTGGTACTTTAATCAAATATTTGTAGTGTGTGGCCTATAGAATACAGTAGTATAGAATTTACATTTATATAGTGTATGGTAGAACTCTGTTCAGTGTGGAAATCCATGCCTAGAACAGCCTTGTGCTGCAGTAGTGGTGCCAGGATGTTGTTGTGCTACACTTGTGATGTCAAAACTGCAGCACAACATAGAATGTGGTGACGTGGCTGTCTTCACCTCAAGTGTGTCAATGATGTAGCTCTTCAGCGATTCTCCGGCCAGCAGCCAGTGACAAATTTAGGTAAGTTTAAGTGTATGGTTGCCCATACACTGCAAAAGATTGTGTATGAGGAACCATACACAAACAAGGCTGTTATTCAATCTCGAGGTTTCCGTGGTTCCAAGAGACCTCTTGATCTGGGCTCTCAAGGTCTCTTGTTACCAAGGAAACCTCTAGATTGAACAAAAGCCTTGTTGTGTATGGTTGCTCATACATACTCCTCAATAATCTGTATTAAAAACTGATTTACAAGGAATTTATTTAAAAAGTATAGCCTTGCTGAGATGCTCCAGCATTTCCTGTGGGGTACTGTACATGGGATGCCATAACAGTGAAGAATGATGTCACTCTCCTGGAAACATAGAAGAAACATATATTATGGGTAGAGACAAAGCTAAGCATCAAGTGTTTTATATATTTTGAAATTCTGAGCAAGGTGCTGCTTTATATAGATATAATTGCATCATCAGTAACCTTATGTCACATCAATACCCTTATGCAAGACTAGAGTTGAGCTCCATACTAAAATAAATTCTGAGTTTTATGTACTCTGAAGCACCCTTTTTAAATGCTGCCACTGTCTTACTGTTAGTGTATGGATTCTATGCATTGTCTGCCAACACATTATTTTTCTTAGACCCCCTGGAAGCACAACCTGTTTTTATTTTTATCTATTTATTTAAAAGTTTGTAACCTGGGAAAGGCACCAATGAGCCTAGACTCATTTCTTGCTTCGACCTGGAGGAAAGGGGTAACAAATGGATGAAACAGACATAAAATATTTAAAGGTAACAGTAAAAAATAATAATTCCGGTAAATACACTCACACGGGTCACAGTTACAAGAATCAGATGGCAGGAATAATCCAATAATGAAGCACAATTAGAAAACACAGTGTGAGATAAATGCTGCATTGTAAACACTGTAACATGACCTACAATAAAACACGGTACAGCAGTAGCACTGCACACAACACCCAGGAGCAAAGTGCATTTTGGCACTAGGGTGCCTTAAGGAACAAGGAGAGGGTGGGATTAAAAAGGAGTGTGGAACTAAGGGTGGGGGAGGCATTTGAGAATTTAAGGGGGGGGATTGGGAGCACTGAAAGTACTGTGGAAAGGGTAAAAGTCAGAAGAGCCTTTTGAGTGAGAAGGAAGAGGAGGATAGATGGAGGTCAGATAGGAGTTTGTTCCAGAGAGAGGGAAAATGAAAGGAGAAAACAGACTGGCCAGATGCGGAGTTTGGGCTAAGGATGGAAAAGGTGCATGGGTCTCTGTGGTGAAGGGAGTAGTTTGAGGAGGCTGCTTGGGAATGGAGAGCAGAGACATAGGAGGGGAGGGTTCCAAACCAGAACTTAGCAACAAAGGAGGCACAGTGAACCAGTCTCCTGTGAGGTGCAAAGGAGAGGGCAGAGTAAAGGAGACAGTGGTGTGTAACGGGAGGAAAGGCAGTTGTGAAGCAACAGAAAGAGTTAAGAAGGATGTCAAATCTGGCAAGTGAGGATTGGGATGCTCAGCCGTACACTATGTTGGCATATTTAAAGACTGGTGAGATAATTTTAGATACCAAATCCCAGCGGGTAGGGAGGGAGATGCTGTTTTTATCATGATAGAGAACGCCAGTCTTGGATGTCGTTTAGTGCAGATTGCGCCTATATGGGTGTAAAAATCAAGGTGGCAATCCAAATAGACACCCAAGTATTTGAGGGCTGGGATGTTCATGGGGGGGGGGCCAGTCCAGGGTGATGAAGATTGGAGAAGATTGGAGGGTGGCCAGTCTTTGTATGGAGCCAAAAGTCATAGCCACTGTTTTTTTAGCATTGAGTTTGAGGTGATTTTCCTGAAACCAGGACTTGACTCTGTTGAAGTCTTCCTGGAGAGTTGGCTGTACACTGGTGGCAGAAGGCTGAGAAATGAAAATGACAGTATCATCTACGTACATATGCATTTTAAAAGATTTACAGAATGTGGGGAGGTTGTTTATAAATAGGAAGAAGAGTATGTGGCTGACGATGGATCCTTGGGGGATGCCGGACAGAATGGGGAGCAGAAAGGATAGAGCATCACATATTTGAACTGATTGCTGTCTGTCATGAAGATAAGAGTGGAACCACCCATACAGAAATGTGTGGTTGAGCATTTACTAACACTTCAACCATAGTGGGTGCTAGCTGCACATTCGAGCAGACTTGATAGACCTCTAGGCCTTTATCTGCTGGCAAATTTCGTATGTTCGTATGTTCGTAGTAAGTTGAACATCAAGTAAAAATGCATCAACATGATAAATTTAGTTGTGTGCCAGGTGTTGAGCACTTGAACTGAACCAGCACTCAACAAAGACTCAACTTGCACAGTTGAATTCCTGTTGAGTACTTAAATTAGTAATTGAGTACTGGCTGAGGATTTTAGTTTTAGAATATGTTAATTAGAGATTCATTTGAGAACAGATTGAGATCTCAAAGTTTCAGTAAGCATGCAACAAAAACTCAACTTGCAGTGAATGCTTGTATTTGTAGTTTGTATAGGTTTAATGCAGTCAAGCAGATTGACATAGAAACATAGAAAACTGATGGCAGAAAAGGACCACAAGGCCCATCCAGTCTCATGCACCCAAACACAGCACAGTTGGCCTCCCTTTGCACCCAAGCCCAGCCCAGTGGATCCTCCTAGTAGTCAATCCCAGCCCAATGGGCCCCCTCTTCATCCAAGCGCATCCCAGTTGCTTTCCCTTACGTTGATGTTGCGTAATAAGAGGCTTTAGCTGCCCTGGCCAGGAAATGATGAGTCACACTGTCCTCTGGTCAATTCTTCTGTGTCCTTCAACTCCATCCAGTCCTCTTTTGGATCTTCTGGCTTTTCCTCTTCTAGACAGGTGAGTAGATTCTCCTTCCTAAAAACCTTAGCCAAAAATAACTCTTACTTTATTTCTACCCTCATCCTGTACCTATTGTATGTATGCTACCCCGACTCTACTCTCACTATTCATACTTCTACATATGTAATATATTTCCCCTTAATTTCTACAGATCTGACTGGACTTTGACCTCTATCTATCAGATAAGTATAATTTATTTACTATATATCCTATCTGAACAATTTTTCCCTAAGAACTATGGGATCCCCTGTGACTCCTGTGTAACCTTTGTTTTACAGGTACTCCTGATCCACTTTCCAGAATCAGGATCTCCACAGGGATTCCCTAACCTGGACCAGAGGGTACCCGTTATTTAGTTACTTGATTGGGAGTGAGGGTGGGGTTGAGCCATAATGGTGAGCCTGCATCCATTGCAGTGGGAGTCCAGGGGTTGGTGCCATGAAGCTAGCTTTGTAATGAGGGACTGTTGAAAGGTACGTGGGACAGTTTAGAGGTATGGGATCAGTCCCCCCAGATGTAGCCCCCCTGTAGCTGGACCTCCCACTATGCAGTTTGATCCCCCCCTTCCTGCAGTTGGACCTCCACAGCAGAAGACTAGGTGCTTGCTCACAGCACCTTCTCTGCATGACAAGATAATTTCCAGTGAGGGACGCAGCAAGATGAGGGGTAAAATGAGGGAAGTCCCTCATAATAAGGCATGTTTAAGAGGTATGTGACAGTCCCCTCCCCACATCTTGTCACCCTGCACTGCGATGCTATAGATTTCACATACTGTAGGGGTTGAAATTAACTTTTGCATCCACAAGCCAGCAGGGCTAGTGACAAGAAAAATCCACCAACCCAACAGGATTTTCAGTAGCCCAGCACAAAAGAACAGAAAAATTGCCATTGAAATAAATGGAGCCCATTAAAATGTTTTTAGGCCTATTCATTTTAATGGCATTTTTTTTCCTCGCTATTTGGGTAGCAATGGCAAATGGTCCTGGATCAGACCAAGCACCTGGCCAGTAGGAAGGGAGACAGTGGGGGAGGTGACTTCTTGTCAGAAGACACGAACATACAAAATTCACCAGCAGAAAAAGGCCATGCGGTCTACCAAGTCTTCTTGGATGTGCAGCTAGCAACCCCTATTTTGCAGCCGTCCCTCCCCCCTTGCCCTCTCTCCCCTGACCCTCCCAGTCACTCTGTCACATCTCCTCTTGAAGTCCCTCACTGTTCTACTGGATACCACCTCTTCTGGCAACATGTTCCACCTGGCCACCACCATCTCCATAAAAAAGAATCTTCTCATCTCTCTCCTGAACCTTCCCCCTCAAGCCTCGTATCATGGCCTCAGGTGTCCCTACCCTACCTTAGTTTAAACAGCCCCTCCTTACTAGACTTGTTTATCCTTGTCATGTACTTGAAGGTCTCAATTATATCCCCCTTTTCCCTCCTTTCCTCCAGTGAGTACATGTTCAATTCCTTCAGCCTACTCTCATAAGGTAAGTCCCCTAGCCCTTCTATCATCTTTGTCACCCTTTGTTGCACCCCTTCCAGTAACTTAATGTTTCTCTTCAGGTACGGGTGCCAGAACTGCATGCCGTATTCCAGGTGAGGCTTATCCAGCAATCTGTACAGTGGCAGAATCATCTCCCCCTCTTCTTGAGGAAATACCCCCTCAATACAACCCAGCATCCTGCTAGCCTTAGCAGCCACCTTTCTACATTGTGCCGAGTTGTTCATTGGTCCTGTAATGAGCACCCCCAAATCCTTCTCCTCTTCTGTCACTGCCAACTGCTCGCCTCCCAGATGGTAGCTCCTCCTCTGGTTATTAGCCCCAAAGTGCAGCACCTTGCATTTTTTGGCATTTAATTCCAGCTGCCAGGTGTCTGACCAGGGCTCCAGCTTAGCCAGATCCTCCTGTAGTTCTTGCCACCCCATTATGTCAGCTACCACTACTCCCATCTTGGTGTCATCAACAAACAGACTGATTTTGCTCCTGATGCCCACCAAAATGTCTGCAATGAATATTCCAAATAGTATAGGCTCTTGAAGCTCACAAAGAAGACCATTAGCACTACTTTTGCACTCAGATGAGGAAGGAGCAGTCATCAAAATGACCGGAGCTATGACAGCCTCCTGTTTACAGGTGGTTTAATTTCTGAGTACGTTTCACTGGGCGGCAAAGGCAGAAGTGTAATACCCCAGAGATGGAGTCCCCAGCAACCGTCATTGCCTCCAGTAAGTCCCAGTAAGGTGACCCCAGGTGCCCCTTATAGTTTAGTTGGCAAGAGGGCGAACATAGTGGCAGGGGCCTCATAAAAATAAACTGCTTGTCTGCAGTTAAAAAGGTTTTTTTTTCCTTATTGCAGCCTGCTCAGTGAAGGTGGCATGAGCCTGTGTCACATCTCAGGTTCATCTTGTGCTGGACAGCTGGTTGTTAGGAACTCAGGAACTTTGCAGATGACATAAAGATCTGTAACAGAGTTGATACACAAGGGGTGGGGTAGAAAGGATGAGAATGGACTTGGCAAGGTTGGAGGAATGATCAGACATGGCAACTTAGATTCAATGCAAAGAAGTGCAAAGTAATGCACCTGGGAAATAAAAATCTAGGAGAAGAGTACCCAATAGCAGGGGAGATACTAACGACAACAATAATGGAAAGAGATCTGGGTGTAGTCATATCAGATGACCTAAAGGTGGGTAAGCAATGTGAGAAGTCAGTAAGAAAAGCCAAGGGGATACTGGGATGCATAGGGAGGGGCATCACAAGTAGAAAAAGGGAAGTGGTTATCCCTCTATACAGACAGTTGGTGAGACCCCATCTGGAGTACTGCGTGCAGTTTTGGAGACCTCATCTACGCAAGGACATAGACAGGATGGAAGCAGTCCAGAGGAGGGCAACTAAAATGGTGCAGGGTCTACATCAGAAACCATATGAAGAGAGACTGAGAGAGCTTAATATGTATACCCTTGATGAAAGGAGGGACGTGGGGACATGATAGAAACTTTGAAGTACCTCAGGGGAATCAACAAAGTCCAGTAGGGTAGCATATTTCAGAAAAAGAGATGTGTAAGAACAAGGGGGCACAATTTAAAGTTAGAGGGGGTCGGGTCAGGGGTAATGTGAGGAAATTTTTTAGAGAGAGAGTGGTGGATGCATGGGAACCACCTTCCTGGAGAGGTTGTGGGGTCTAAAACAGTGGGGGAATTCAAACATGCATGGGACAGACATAAGGCAATTATAATGGGGGGTTGCAGGAAGTAGGCTGTTGGTTAACTAGAATCTTCAGCTTATCCAATTGGTAGGGAAATGGGCAGACTGGGTGGGCCAAGTGGTCCTTATCTGCCGTCAGAGTCTATGTTTCTATGTTTCTATGTTTCTATCCCAAATGTGAGGGAGGTTTCTGAAAGTGGCCAGTAATGGCCATTGAAGGAGTTTGAATTGGCTGAGAAGAGCAGTCAGGGAAGTGCATTCAGGTGCCCTTTACAGAAAAATATGAAGAAAGTGTAGTAGAAAAGAGAGAGGGGATGCAGAGAGGTAAATTCAGAGCAAAAGGCAGTACATGCATTCCTCCTCTCATACTTGTGTCAGTTGCAGCAGTCCCATCAGAGTCAGTGGTTCAGTAGTTCTGGTGGTCCCCAGGAGCAGCAGTTGGCAGCCGTGGTTGGGCTCTGTTTAGCCCCATTTGTCGTTTTCTGTTTTTTTTTTTTTTATTTAAGAAAAAGTTAATGCCAGTCCCTTGGTGGTGGCACCCACGTTAGATAAATGAGCATCAGGAAGAGCAAGCTAGCTCGCAAGGCTCCAAGGGTAGACCTCCCATCTGCCTGCAGTCAGCTGGGCATCCAGCGCACAGTTAACCCACCTCCTCTCTCCTCAACTTTTCCCCGGTTTGGGGTGGTGAGTTGGTGGCAGCACCATAAAGCAGGCACTGTCCACCTGAAATAATACTTAAATAAAAAAAAAAGATGTTTATTTTCATGCAGAGGGTGCAAAATGATGGCCGTGGACATTAGTGGGGTCAGGGCAAGGCCCTGGAGCAAGGAACTGCGAAGGGCAGAACTATTCAAATGTATTTAAAATCACTCTAGGAAGGGCGCATAGGATGAGATGGTGGCCCTATTCAAAATAATCAAAATTTATTTAGCGCATGCTCCTACTTGGAGCATAGGTCAGGGGCAGGCAGCATTCAAATTAAGTAGTTATCAGAGGCAGATCAGAGGGTAGGGTAGGCCCTGAATTATATAGTAAACAGGGCTCTAGAAGGAGCAAATGTAGGGTAAAGCCCCAGTTATAGCCAAGCTAGCCAGTTGGGCTAGTGAATAATGGCTAGCTGTCCCAAATTTGTATTTTTATTTATTCAGAAATAAGAACTGAGGGGACGGAAGCTTCAGATTATAAAGTCAGAGTGCCCCAAGGTGATACAGGTGACTAGGTCCTGTGCTGCCCTCTGCTCTGCCTCCTGGAGCTACTTAATTTGAATGCCCCCTGCCCCATGCTTCAAGTAGGAGCATGATTTAAATTAATTTAGGCAATTCTGAATAGAACCACCCTCTTGCCCTATGCTCCCTTATAGGAGTGATTTAAATATATTTGAATACATCCACTCTTGGGAGATCCCTTGCTTGAGGGCATTGCCCTCACCCCACTAATGGCCACGGATGTCCATTATTGCACTTTTGGCATGCAAAGGAACCTCTTTTTTTATAATTTATTTAATTATTAGATCAGGCAGACAGCACCCGTCTTATGGCGCTGCTGCCGATTCACTGCCACAACCCAGGGAGCAGTTGAGGAGAAAGGAGGTGGATTATGTGGGTTAGATGCCTGACTGGTTACAGGCAGGTGGGAGATTTTCCCTTGGGTCTTTGTTGGGAAGTGCTTCTCTTGATGCTCAGGCCTGAATTGATGCATGTGTGTTGGCGGCACCACCACCACAGAGATGAACATTTACTTTTTGTTAAAAAAAAATGCAAAAATAAACAGAGAGCAACAAAAGGAGCTTGATTCCGTGGACTGCTGACACTGCTGGGACTGATACACGGACAAGAGGAGGATGGCAGGTAACTTTGCTGTGAATATACTTACCTGTGTCCCCTGTCTCCCTGTGGTCATGTTTTCTCCACATTTTTTATTCAGGATGCCAGAAAGAGCTTCCTGCTTCAAGCTCCCTTCTATCTAAGTTGTTCAATCTGTCACTTTTTCGTCCCTTTGGAAAAGCCTTGCTAAATATTGTCTGCCTGTTCCACAACAACGGATTCAAAATGGGCCTCAGAATTCGTACTACCTCAGTAAAGTTAAAGAGCATAGTAACCCTTTTTTTATAGTGTGACTCCTTTTGGAGTCATCTGTTTTGTACATCCAACCTTTCATTGGAATTTATTAAAGTGCTGAATAATCACCATTTTTTAATTTAAAATACTGCCGTTTGTGTTCTCCATCTTGAAGCTGCCCTTCTCTTGGCTGCACATGCATACTCAAAAAAGAAAGTTAGTGATGCCATGGGAGGAAGCTGCAGTGAACCAAGGGACAGCAATTGTCAGACATTTAATCAGATTTCTGTCGGTTCTTAAAGGTAAGTCAGTTGTACACGATTTTAGTTACTCAGTTTTCCAAAATAGCTATATGCAACACTTGTATAATTCTTAGCAGATCGAAGCAGTGTGACACCACAATTTTGCATAAGCAGGAATAAGAAGTGTGAAAAATGAGGATGTTCTCTTACTTTTATGTTTACTTTTAAATGGAAGAAACTTACAGACTCCTGAAAGTGATAACCTCACCCTCCACAGCTCAATCTGCTGGTAGCTACAAAGCTTTTTTGTTTGTTTGTTTTTTTGTTCGAGATACATTAGTTTTTGTCTGGAAGCGTTAATGTGCATTCCTAGCTAACAACTCCTTCTCGGCTGTTTTCTCCCCCCCTCCCCCGCTGTCCTCTCTCTCCCTGCTGCCCCCCACCCCACAGTCTTTTGTTAAGGTAGCACATTATAAAGGCAGGAGTTAGAGTGCAAGTTTAACTTATTACCTTTAATGGTTGGCTGTAAATCAGCTTTTATGTTTCACTTTTTCAAGAGTCAGGGACATAAATGCAGTAGAAGGAGACTGACTGAGCAGACTGACTGTCGGCTTTTGCTTGAAAGTAAAGTTAACTTTTTTTATATGTGCACTCTTGTGCTTCTCTCTAGGTTCCCTAAAAAAAAAACATATATATAGAGAGAAGTTAGGGGCAAACAGTGCACACTAAGTGAGTGCAGTCAGTCTCAATGCTACAGCACAGTGGTGCTTTGATGTTTTCCTCCGCCCTCATTGTGTAACTTCTGGTCTTCCTTTTGGCAGATGGCATGGGACACTATCAGCTAACGAGTGGATCTGAAAACAGTCAAATATATGCAAAAGGACTACTAGTTTTTTTATGTTTGCTTGCACACATGTGCAAGAAACATAGTGCCACCATATGAATTTTCTTAGGTGTGCCACCCTGCTTCCAATGCCCTGCTCCTTCTTACAGGTATGGCCTCACCCAACCAATAGATGTCCCGGCTGTCTATGACAACAGTTCAGATGCAGTGGTATACAGTTCAAAGCAAAAGACCTACAATGAGCGGTGGTAATGTAAACAATTTGCATCACTGTTATTGGCAGGTATCTGTACATTGCCGCAAAGCAAACAGCCCACACGCTAGCACTGTATCTGAACAACTGTCATAGACAGTTCCATTTTTTCTTAGATCCCCCCAACAAACACCCTAGTAGCACCCTGGGAGCCCACCCCAGTGTGATCATGCACTCCCCCCACCCCTGCACACTGTATGGCCAACGGGGGTGCCGAATCCCCTGTTGGCTCCACTGCATCCCCAAACAGACTTCCAGGTGCCACACTGGGAGCCCACTTCAGTGTGGCAGAAATCCATATGGCCGATGGGGGTGCCCAATCCCCCATTGGCTACACTGTCCCCCCAAACAAACTTCCAGCATCCCCTGTCAGCTCCACTGTAAACCCCCCCAAAAACAGACTTTGAGGTGCCACGCTGGGAGCCCACCCCAGTGTGGCAAAAGTCAGTATGGCCAATGGGGGTGCCCAATCCCCATCGGCTCCACTGCCCCCAACAACTTTCCCAGTTGCCACACTGGGAGCCCACCCCAGCTGGCAAAAGTCCCGCGATCGCCCCAAAAAAAAATAACACCTATAAGAAAAATGATCCCTACTTGACTGTTCCCACCTTTCCCCAACCTGCACTCCACCCTCTGTACCCCACCTACCATACCCCCGCCTCACCCCATACTTACCTCTGGATGCTGAAGCGACGATCTTCGTGGACCGGGAACACATCTACACTCTTCAAAGTCAACCGCGAACTGAAGAAATGCCGGTAAGCTGTATAATGGCATAAATGTTTTTTTTTTTTTTTAACTTTGGTGTATATCTCTGCCATTTTGGGAATTTTTTCACCAAATTTTCAACATGGGGTTCTTGGGATCCTACCTCATGAACTCAGTCACTGTCATTTTGTTATTCGATCCCGAAAGGTGATTTCATGGTCACTGCGCGCAACCACCTTTCAGGACTGATTAATGAAATGACAGTGTCACAGTTCATGAAGTAGGCCCCCAAAAACGCTATATTGAAAATGTGGTGAAACAATTCCCAAAAATGACTTTTACGAGCGTACATTGCGCAGTTCCTAAGCACGCTCGTAACTTTGAGACTATTTAATATTTTCACTCCCGTTTTTCAACCTTGCCATTTTACCACACCTTCTTATGAACAGTAGAGATGTCATTTTCCATATCTCGCCCAAAATGTGTTTCACACACGTAGTGCACATTGGCGCAGTCAGTGTGCAAAATCAGTGTTTGGGACACATTAAGAAAATCGCAGTGACAGTGTTCATGAGCAGAGTTGTTAAAATGGTTATGTTGAAAATTTGGTGACAAAAGCCCATAAAATGACTGTGTTATGAGCATGCATTGCACAATTTCCACTCACCCTTGTAAGGTCAAGAACTTGTAATATTTTCAGTCCAGATTTTCAACATTGACATTTTTCCACACCTCCTTATGAACAGTACAGCTGTCATTTTTCACACCCTGTCTGAAATGTGTTTTCGCACTTCCAGCGCAGAATAGCACGGTCGCTGTGGAAAATTAGTGTTTGGGACAGATTAAGAAAATCACATTGACACTGTTCATGAGTGGAGGTCCCAAAATGCCTATGTTGAAAATCTGCTATAAAAAATCCCTAAACTAATTACGTTATGGGTGTACATTGCGCAGTTTCTACTCATGCTCATGACTTCACCAGTTTTTTTATATTTTCACTCCAGATTTTTCAGCAATGACATTTTTTACACCTCCTCATGAACAGTGCACCTGCCACTTTTCACATCCTGTTCAAAATGTGTTTTCACACCTGTGGCACCAAATGGCACAGTCACTGTGCAAAATCACCTTTCGCCTAACAAACTAATAGTATCACTGTTCATGTGGTGGGGTCACAAAAAGCCCAAGCAGAAAACTTGGAGTAAATATGCCAAGAAACGCCCTGGACATTATGGGTTTTGACCTTCTAACGCCCTGCCCCATAGGGACTGACAGGCATCAGGGGTGTGACTTGGGATTGTCGACAGTAATGCTCATGCCATTCCACCCCCCATCCCACCCTGCAGCCAGTGACAGGCATCGAGGTGCACCTTGGACCCTTTGCCCCCAGAGTTCACCCCATTCTCCTATACTGCACCCATTTCAGCATATTTCCTTATGGAATGAGGTGACTGTAAAGCCCAAACACAACAAGGCACATCAGTGTCTGAAGGGTAGGGTGAGGTGAAATGTCATGACCATTATGGGCGATGACCCAAAGGCACACCCCAATGTCTTTCCATCTCTGAAGGGTAAGGATGGAGTTGGTGTCAGTTCAATAATTCAATGCCATTCCTATACTGCATCTGTCTAGCTCTTGCAATTCCACTGCTAATGCCCAGCAAGCAAACATTTGGCATTGACAAATGCTTGTTGCTAGATACTGTGGTAGGTTATATCAAAATTAAGACCGGATCACAGAAATACAGAGTTACTGTTTAACCAAAGAATCTGGTACGCTAGCTCTTTAATGGCCTATGTGTTAAAACCAATGAGGTTTGCCTCCCTCATGGAGGCTGTATTGGTAGACCTTACCAGGGCATTCAGCTTGGTCAATCATGTTCTTCTCTTGTAAATGAATTTCCATATGCTACCACCTCAAAATGTGTCTCCTAGTTTCAAAATTATTTAACAGTGGGGTCCCATAAAGTGACTGTATGCAACACTCAGTCCAACATTTTGCCTGTGTCTCATGATGCTCCCCAGGGCTCAGTTTTAGGTCCCTTGATTTTTACCTTGTATAATAATTATTTGTTTTAATAATTTGCTCATTACCAAACCTTGTTATATGCTGATCACCAGATTACTTTTTCTATGTCAAAAACCCTGGATGATCTCTACTACACTTTGAATAATAATTTCAAAAGCTGTACAGCTGGCCTATCCAAAATGGTACTGTTACTAACACCAAAATTAAAAATAAATGGCTGCAAGTTTGGATCCAAAACATAGAAGTACAGTAAACTGACACAGTTTGACTCTTCCCGGTGTGTTTATGAATCCCATTTGATCCTGACGGAATCAGTCTCCCATTTTAAATATTTGGGCTTTAGTTTGGACACCACTATGATGTTTTCGGATAATGCATCTATTACTTTTTTCAGATCATTGTAGGCTAGATATCCAAAAGTTAGCACTGATGCTAATGGGGTGTGCACCCTCACTATCTGGGTTTGCATCCTGTTTTTGATTGGGGTCTATATTCAGAAGTCCCTGCAGCTTATGCTAAACCCGTTAACACCCAGGCACTAACATAATGTTGTACTCATGCAAATGAGGTGGTCCCCTCCTGTGTATGGGCACAGCAGTGTTTTCAAAGGTTTGCAACAGAGGTAAATGCCACCCAAAATGTTGCTGTTTACTGCAGCCAAAAACCACAACTTAACTGAGCACTAAGCCTGCGCCCCTACCCCACCGATAGTGGGATGGCTATACTGCAGCTGGTGCCACCCTCATCACCTATCACACCAACATGGTTGCAGGCCCTGGTGTCCAGTGGCACCTTTCAACTCAAACACCCATCCCGTGCCTGTTAGACATATCACTGGTGTCTAGTGGTACCCCCCACCCCTGAACACCCCTTCAGCATGTTGTACACCTTTCCCTAGTGTTACGTGGCACCTTGCACCCCCCAAATGCCTGTGCCACATTGTGTATACCCATCCTAGTGGCACCTACCACCCTACAATCACCTGACCCATGTCTGTAACACATATCCCTGGTGTCTAGTCAGTGGCACCTCCCACCCACCCCCAAACACCACTTCCATATTTTGTATGCCCATCCATGGTATCTATTGGCACCCCACACCCCATGATTACCCACCACTTGTTAACAGACTCCTCCCTGGTATCTAGTGACACTCCCTGTGATCAGCCATTTACCTGAATCACAACTCCACTGTGCAATGCTCAATTTCAAGGAGATCCTGGAGAGGACAATCAGAATCACTATCAGAATTACTGTACAAAATGTGTATGGGAGGTTCAGTACAAGCAACTGATAATAGTACTGTGCCAAATGCAGAGCTAGAAAGGCAGTCCAATTATATAGAACCAAATTCCACCCTACAGTCCCCGCACTATCAGTGTGTAACTCTGCTTTGTAATGTGTTTTTGGAGTCTATGCGCACGCATGCACACTGTCGGCTCATATGACAGCCAGCTGAGGAGGTGAGAGGAGGGCTGGGCCAGTCACCATATTGGGATTCTGTGAACATCCCAAAAGACCCTGGTAATGGGGGTTGGGGGTGTTCTGGGAGTGGAGGGTTGAGTGGGGGCCACAGAACCATTTGTGGGGTGGAACAGGAGTACCGAAAGTGCCTGAAAGAAAACAAAACTAAACAGAGACATTGGAGACTTTGACAGAAAGGAAGTCTTTGTTTGGGGGAAAAATAACAGATCTCAATGTCAAGGAAGACATAGATCATGCAGTCAAAGAAATAATAATTGGAATAAAAATGATAAGAATAATGACAGAGTTGTAACATTTGGGAACAGTATTACTCAAAGCTCCTCAGCACAAAATACTGAACCTGTCTCAGATTAACTAAATACACCTGCCCCTACTCAGCAAACTTTTTTAGCCAAAGCACCAAAGCAACAACAGGGTGCAATATCCAAAATAAGGCAAAGCAAAGATACAGGCTAAAGAAAACCAGGAGAGGCCAAAGGGGGAAATGAAAAAGATGCAGACATTTCGAGAGTTTTGAGGAACAAAGAACAGACATCATAAATTACTCAAACATAACATTAACAAAAGAACAAGACGACATTTTATATAAAGGATTTAGCTTCGTGCCAACACAGAAACCAGATTTATTTAAGTTTCACATGGATATATTTAAATTAATCAGAAAACTCAAACTCAAGTATTTCTTTGGGCAAAATAAAATTATTCAGACATTTGAAGCTATGGGGAGACAAACAGAAAATGCTGAAATATCAGACATTATAGCAGGGAGAGTTTTGCCAATTACAGATGCAGGCGAACAAACAACAAATGAAATAATCAACACTTGGTTACTTAAAGAATGGAATTTTAATATCCTGGAAATATAGACATCACAGCATTGCTTGATGAAGTGGACAATACATTTAGTAACACTATACCATCTGAGTAAGAGAATATGAGACAGAAATTTACACTAAAGTCAACATTTTGTCCACAAGTAAGTTGTGCAGCTATAACCAACTTTGAAATTATGTTAATTAGTGAAACTAAAAATTTATTTTCTGAAGAAATTCATTGTTATGGCAATCTGAATAAAAGTGAAATACAGGCACCAAAAGAACTAGAAAAAATGAAGGGGATGGTTATAAAAAAATCAGACAAGGGTGGGAATTTAGTTATAATGCCTGAAGAAATGTATGTGAGAAAATGTATGGAGCATTTGAATGATGGTACAAAATATGAAAAACTCAAGGGAGTTCCCACGGTGAAATTCCAGGCAGAGCTGTTTGAGTTTCTTGATCTTTCCATGCAGTGTGGCTGGATCAATAAAAATGATGAAGATTTCCATGGGGTGTACTATCCCCTCATACCGACATTTTATGTGCTACCTAAAACACATAAAATATTGAGAATCTGCCAAGTGAACCCATAATTTTAGGAATAGATTCATTAACACAAAATCTTGGTCAACTAGTAGATAGCTATCTAAAGCCCCAGATACTAAGATTACCTTCTTACATGAGGGATAGTATGGATCTTATGAATAAACTGCAAGGGAAAGTGTGGGACAGAGATTGGAGCTGGGTCACAATAGATGTTAACAGTCTTTACACATCTATAAAACATGAGGTAGGGTTAGAGTCAGTATTGCACTTTCTTAGAACTGACCCAGAAAATCCCACAGAATTTCTGCTGCATGCAATTAAATTTGCATTAACCCATAATTACTTTTTTTTGTAACCAACATTTCTACTTACAAAAGTGTGGAACAGCGATGGGGGTATCTTTTTCCCCATCTTATGCAAATTTAGTTAAAGGGTTATTTGGAAGAAAATGGATGGATCTTTGACGCAAATATCAATAAGTACATTTTTGTACAAATACATTTTTGGTTTAGGGTTACTGATTATATAATGATGATCTGGTCAGGGGATAATGAAAATATACCAAAATTCATGGATCATCTTAAAAATAACAAAATGGGCCTGGACTATAGATATGAAGTAAACACTGAGACAATAACGTTTTTAGACTGGAAACTTATGGGCAAACATGGGGAGTTTATTAAAACTGCAGGCTACAGAAAAGAAAGTGCAGATAATGCCATCTTACATGTTCAACATGCACACCCTATGAAACTAATTTCTTCTACACCATATGGAGAGATGATCAGGCTAAAAAGAAATTGTTCAGATGAAAATGAATTTCAACAACAAGTGGTGGAATTGAGACATAGACTTACTGCTAGGAGGTATACTGACAAAGTGCTGGATGAGGCTTATTTTAAAGCTCTGTCCTTGAACAGACAAGAATTATTGATCCCTAGAAAACAGAAAGAAAACTTGAGAGAGAATATAGGAGAAAGAGATTCTGAAATCCAAAAAGACATAGTAACATTCATTACAAACTTCAATCCCCTTGCAGGTAGAGTAGGTGGCATAGCACACAAACCAACCAAAAAACATGACCAATTTTACTCAGCAATAATATCTTTGCAGGAACTTATACAAACAAAACCTAGAGTTAACTTTAGCAAAGGTAAATGCATAGGAGATAGAATTACTGGAAGTCATTTTTCACCCATGGTGGAAAAAGAAAACAGATGGCTTGGTGTAAAACCATCAGGGCACTACAAATGTGGAAGATGTAACGTGCGCTCCTATGTTCAGACAGGTAAAGTCTTTGAAAAAGATGGCCATAGAATAGAATTGAATGACTTTAGTACTTGTGCAACACCATTTGTGGTGAACGTATGCTGGTGCTCCTGTTCATACTATTACATAGGTATGACAACAAGACCAGTAAAACTTAAAATATAGGAGCATGTTAGAGCCATTACAAATGCTAACTGTTCTAACTCCTAGGGGTACACTTTACTGAAAAACACAATAACAAGTCAGATTGTTTGAAATATATTGTGCTAGAGCACATCAAAAGGAATCTGGGGGAGGGGTAGAGCCCAATTTTTATGACAGAAGGAAACAAAATGGATATTGACACTTCAAACAGCAACACCATCAGGACTTAATGAAGAGATTGATTTTACTCCGTACCTTTGAAATTTATGTATTAACATTGTGCATTTGTCTCTTTCTTACAGATATATTATTTGGGAACCCAGCCTGGTACATGTCTGTCTGTTCAAGTACCTGAGATTATGACATTTAGGGTGGGATATTCAAAGCAGCTGCACGTGGCGCAACTGAGATGCACCTGTGCAAGAGCGAAAATGTGCCAAAGAGCGATATTCAGCAGGAGAAATGCATGGCGCAAATTGCAGTGCACCAATGCACAACCCTAATGAATGCATGCGCAAGTGCAGGGGTGTAGCCATGAATAAGCAGTGCAGTGTGATATTCAACATCAAGCCGATGGCACAAGCGCAGAGCAACAGGGACATGCATGGAGCAAACTTGAGCCCATAAAAAGATGGAGCAAGCAAGGGAAGGAGGATTGCACCCTGGGGAGTGGTGGGGGGAGAGAGAAAGAGAGTGACAGAGAGAGAGAGAGACAGTGGCCAGGCAGGACAGCAGCAAGGGTGCAAGACAGGCTCACAGGCAAGAGGTGCAACAGGCTGTGGGACAGAGTGTGTGACCCTGAAAGTGCCTGTCTGTGTGAGCAGCTTAGTGTGTGTGTGTGTGTGTGTGTGCTAGTGTGTGCATGTGCTAGTGTGTGCGTGTGTGTGTGTGAGATATCAGTGGGGGCAGCAATGGCAGAGTGAGCCTGTGAGCCCAGACAGAGGAGTGGCAGTGGGAGTACTTGGACAAGTGGGAGGCGGAGGCCACAGCCAACAGGCCGCCAGCAGGGAACCCCCGACACAGGTGTGTTCCCAGTGCAGGGGCACATGCAGCAGCACACAGCCAGGGTTGCTAGGGGTGACAGCCACACAGGGGGGCAGGACAGGCCAGGCCATGGCCAGTGCAATCTTCCAGATGGAGGCAGTAATGACAGGTGTGAGGAGGCAGGAGGCAAAGCGGCGCAGCCGTGGAAGGGCCCGGCGGCAGTATGCCCAGAACAGATGGTACCGTGCCTGCACCACCTTCAAACAGTACAGTGACACCAAGATTGTGGGCCAGTACAGCCTGAACCGTGCAATCCTGAGGCAGCTCTGTGAGCTGTGCCATGATGAGATGCAGGCACCCACAAGACGGAGCCATGCCCTGTCGGTGGAGACCAAGGTCACTGCCGTCATGTGCCTGCTCATCACAGGTACCTTCCAGAGACCAACAGGGGAAACCACAGGCATAACACAGTCGGCCACATCACGGCTCCTCACACAATTCCTCAATGCACTGCTGCCACATGCTGTGGAATACATCCATTTTCCCAGCACACAGACAAAGCATACAGTGAACATGCAAGAGTTCCACATGGTGGCACATATGCCTGGCATGCTAGGGGCCATCGACTGCACCCACATGGGCATCCGCTCACCACCTGGCAGGAGGGGGTAGCCTACATCAACAGGAAGGGCTACCCCAGTGTCAACTACCAGGAGGTGTGCAATGCCAGGGGGTGCATAATCAATGTCTGTGCCACACACCCTGGTGGAGCACATGATGCCTTCATCTGGCACCAGTCAGCACTGTGCAACAGGTTCGAGAGTGGGGACATCCCTACTGGCCACCTAGTAGGTGAGTATGTAGCTGGAATAGGCAGCCTGGCACAACAGGGCAGGGTGTGGGGGATGCTAGGCCAGGGGCATCAGAGGGTGTGGTTGGGTAGGTGGGAGGCAGCCACACAGACCACCATGCTAACCCCACATGTCTCCACACAGGTGACAGTGGAAACCCACTCAGGCCTTGGCTGCTCACCCCATACCGGCACCTGTCCACCCCAGTGCAGGAGCAATACAACGAGGCACAAGTCAGCACATGGAACATCATCGAGTGCATGTTTGGGCTGCTGAAGGCATGGTTCTGTTGCCTGGACAGGTCTGGTGGTGCCCTACAGTATAGCCCCTTGAAGGCCTGTGGACTATTCCTGGCCTGCAGTGTGCTACACAACATGGCCACTGACCGTGGGATAGCTGTTGAGGTTGAAGAGGGGAACAGCAGTGGGGACGACACGGACACCGTGACAGGCAGTGGTGGGTAGCCCCCCCCCGGCAACAGGAACCCCAGGTGCACAGGATGGCCCAGCAGCACTAGGACACAATTGCTGAGGAGCACTACGGTATATGCAAGTAGGTGAACATGATCACACACGTGTCCCAGGGACCATGGCACAGTATACAGGCATGCAAGGCTGGACCCCATGACAGACACGGCTGGAGGGTAGCATGGACAGCATGGGACTGGACTCCATGGAAGCACCCTGTACAGTACTGTAGACCCCACCACAACCCCTCACACACACATGCACATGGGCACCCACACGTGCACACCCAGAGGCTGCCAATGGGCACGTGTCAGACACTGAACACCAGTGCACAGTAGCAGCTGGTGTTGTGTTGGCATCATCATGCACAGGCCACAGTGGCCAGCGTCTGGGTGGGTGTGCACAAGCCAGGCATGTGGCATGGACCATGGACGGCATGACCCTGGAATGCACATGCACACGCCACACCAAGGTGCACACAGGGCTGCGACAGACAGCGGACAGGGAGGGTGGTGGATCAGGACCGCCATGCAGTCGCACGGCTGCCATGGACACATGGCCGGCCCCGCTGAGACCGCCCAGCAGACGCAGGCTGTGTGATGGCCACATGGGGTGTCACTGATGATCCCCCAGGTGTGTTACTGCGGGAACGTGATCGGTCCCTCGCAGGTGTCTGTAGGCTCCCGAACAGGCCCGCTCCAGGCATGCCTGGAATTCCCATAGGAGATCCCGGCATCGACACTGATGGGGTCACAAGATGCCACGACCAAGGGGTGGAGAATGCACTCTGAGGGGTCTGCGGTGGACAGCCATGCATCAGGGTGGCCAGTGGTGCGAGGCCAGCTGTGACCACTGTGGGAAACCGATCCAGGGCTGCGGTCATGTCCTCCCGCATGCTTGTGGTCTCAGCCAGGAGCTGCTCATAGTCCCGATCATGCCTCCCTGTGGACTGGCACAGCTCTGTGCAGAGTCAATGCACCCCTACCACGACCAGCATCTGTTGCTTCATGGAGTCCCGGAGCAGACGGGTGTGCTTGGTCAAGGGGTCGGTGCTCTGGGGGGCATGGGCGTTGTGAGGACCCATGGGTGTTGCATGACCTCTCAACACAGCCCCCCACACTGGTGGGAGCTGCACAACAGGTCCCCCTTAGGGCTGATCAGTCTGTAGTGCAATGGCAGCAGCTACTGCACCCGGCCCCCCCTCGGTCCTGTCCTGCTGCCATTGCTGCCCCTCCAGCCGCTACATGCATAATGGCGCTGGGCAGCTGCACCACCACCACCGCCACCCCCTTCAGACTGTGCCGCACTGTTGGTGCCCACAGCCTCGCTGGGTGTTGCAGCTGGTGGGCGGACAACCACCACCAGGGCATCATCTGGGCTGCCGTGTCGGGTGCGTGGTATGGGTGCCTCCCCATGATTGGCAACACCACTTTCCAGGATAACAGTTACATAGTCATTGGTTCGGACCCCGTCCTGATCTGTGTCTCAGCATACTGGATGCCATGGCTGGCATCCTGCTGAAACACTGCCAGGGCCTCGTCTGCAACCACGCCACAGGCATCTGGTCAAACAGTTGGGATGGGCTGACTGTGGTCCAGACCCGGGACACTGGTGGAGGTGGATGAACAGTCCTCCAGGTCCAGGACCGCCCCCATGGTGGTAACCCCCACTCCTGCTGCAGCATGCAGGTGCTCTGGCGCTATAAAGGAAAACAAACACATTAGTGCCACTGGCACACACCCCTGCCTCCTGGCCCCCTGGCCTCCCTGCCCCCTTCCCCAGGCGCTGCTGTACCTACCATGCAGTGATGGTCTGCCCTTCCCATCTGGAATCCTCTGCCGGGCAAGCCCTTGATGGCGCTGCACTGCATGGATGCCACCACCAGCTCCTCCTGTGGAATCAACTGTGGCACATCAGGCTGCCCACTGCCTGTGGCAGCACGTGCAGCCCGGATGGCGGCCACCTTATCCTTTATCATCCTCTGGTCTGTGCCTATCTTCTTTTCGCACTCCTGTGCTGTCCTCTGATGGCTGTTCTGCTGGTTCGTAACCCTAGCCACTCCCTCCCATGCAGCCGCCCTGGCCTGTGGGATGCCTGTTGAGCCACTCAGGAGGGGCTCCTGGTCCAGGTAGGAGTCTAAGGGGGCATCACTCTCTGCCCTTGTGAAGTTGGGCCTGTGCTTCCATGCAGGCCCCTGCTCCTCAACATCCTCGTGTTCAGACATGCTTATTCCTGTGGGTATGGACATGTGGTTAGCAATGGCTGCAACATACAACGCCTTCCCAGTCCATTGTCCCAAAAGGCCCACAGCCTGGTGGCTTAACTCTGAAGGATGCAATAGTGGTCTGGTGCCTGTGCAGTCTCATGGCACATTTATAGAGCATCACATGCAAATGAGGGGATGCGCAACTGTAATGAGATGCAAATGCCTCCAATGCTCTGCGGATATGCTGATCAGCCCATCTGCATATTCCAGCTGCATATCATGAAGTTGCACAATGCGCATTGGTGTTGTGCATGCACTAGTCATGGCTCAACTGTATGACATGCTCAGTAGGCCTGGTGGTGCACATGCGCACACCAACGTCACGTACGTCGGTGGTGCATCCCACACACACTGCACCATACGTGGTACAGCACTCTGTTGTAATTGGGCATATGGCGCTCATGCGCTATGCGCCTTATGGTGCCCATGCGCGACTGGACCCATGGAACAGAATGCGTGGCACACATGCCCCTATTGTGCACCATGCATGGTGTGCCCTATCGTGCTGTCACGCAAGGTGTGCGTGCCGACCTATGACCTCACATGTGCCCTTTGACCCTCTGGGTGACCTGCAGCATGTGCCAGTGCTGCCCCAGCTATATCGCATAGCACCAGGGAATGCGCGGTTCAGAATGGCAGCGCGTCACCAAGCGAGTCGTGCACCCACAGCATGTGTGGCTTATGCACTACTGGGTGCCATTTTGAGTTCCCAATACCTGGAATGAGCATGCCATGCCATGGCACAGCAAGGGCTCCCAACTGAGCCAAGTGGAACTCGTCAATCTTGTGGCCCTGGTACAGCCACATGTGGGATGTCTCTTTTGCCAGGTGCCCCCTGGATCAGCCACATACGGAGGTGTGGCAGGAGGTGGATGAGGGGTTGGAGGAGACCACTGGAGCACAGCAGAGCAGGGAGCAGTGCCACCACCGCTATGGGGACCTGAGGAGGAGGGACCCTGACAGGCTTCGGGCACTGCAGGCATGCATGCAGAGGGGCGCCATGCCACATCCAAGTGAGTGCACTATGTCCAAGTCTGTGCCATTCCAGTGTCCTGTGGGGGCCAGCAGGGTGTCACAGAATGCTGCGGGGGGGGAGGCCTGTGGCAACACCCTCTGTTGGCCATGGCAGCGCACCATGGGTGTGCTGTGCCACTGCACTGCAACTGCGCTGGGCCAGGGGGATTGCTGTGCTGGAGGGGGGGCCTGTGGGGTGTTGCTAGGTACTGATGTGTCCTTCTCAATGTCTCCCTACTAGGACCTGAGGATAGGTGCCGTGCACGGCTGGCAGGTGCTGCAGGTGGACTGGGGCAGGTTGGTGCAGGAGCACAGCCACAGGGTGCAGGCCACATGGGTGGTGCAGCAAGACAGGCACTGGTTGCACCACTGCAAGCAGGTAGGTACTCTTCCTTGGTTCATTGTTGTGCAGGGTGGGGGTGGGCCACAGCCTCTTGTGCACATGGCCATTCCAGCTGTGCATCAACAGCAGGGTCCATTGCATCATGCCGTGGCTATTGCACAGGTGTGTGGCTGCTGCAGGTGGGCTGTGGGTGTGCCCATGTTCCAGCCGTGCCACTGCCACCCTGCCGCTATGCTCTGTTGCCTGGCCACCATGGTTGTGGTGTGTGGCACGTGGGTCGTATTGGTGTGCAGTGCCCTGCTTGGGCCTGGATTGTTGGGATGGTGGCTCGTGTGGTCACACACACTGCTGGTGACTGTGTGCTGTCTCAGGGGTGCATGTCACCACTGTCCGCTGAGCACAGTGGGTGGGCTACAGTCATATGGATATTCATTCATACCATGTCCCCTCCTTTGTCCTAGGTGGCCAGCGGGATGCAGTGAACACGAGGTTGCTACAGCAGACTCTGCGGGTCTCCATAACCACACTCCAGGTGGCACAACTCATTCATCAGGCCCTGTGTAGGCCCCAGAGGAGATGGCACACCAGGCGCCAGTATGGAAGGGATGCCCATAGGGCCCATTGGCCTGCACCCCCTTCCCTTCCCTTCCCTGTCCCCCCTCCCTTTCACTCCTTTGTACCCTTACCCAGCCATGTCCCCAGTCCCCCTGCCTCCCTTCCCTGGCCTACCTTTCTGTTTGTGGCTACCCCATTCCCTTCTCCTTGTTAATCTGTACATAGCTGTTGTCACATGGTTTTAATACAATTCTGTACTGTTAGCCAACTGTGTCTGTGTCTGCTTTGCAGCTGGTGTGTGGAGCCATACTGCAGTGGTGTGCATGGTGGACAAGTGGTACATCTGGGGTTGACTGGGGGTTGTGCCAGGTGGCCTGTGCCCAGTGGCAGGTGGATGTGCCCTGGGGCATACGTGTGGGCTCTGTACTTGTTGTGTGGCATGTGTGTTTTGTGCTGTTGTCATGTGTGTTTTAACAGGGGTCCAGGTGGCATGCCCCATGCCTTCCTTAAGGTGTTGCCGGTGGCTGATTGCCGGTGGACATTGGTGCCACACAGCCTCCGTGCACCACTGTGGTGCACATGGTCAGGGGCCTGCAGCCATGTGCCTGCCATGCCTCCCACCTGGCATCCTCTGTGCCCTTGTGGTGGTCTGTCCTGCTCTGGTGGCATGCTCCCTGCTGTGACTGTTGGCATGTGTCCTGGCCCATGCACCTCTGGCCCTTGCACAGCCCTGGTTATGCTCTGGCGCTTGCTGGTTTGCTCCCTGGCACAGCCCTGGTTGCGTTATGGCACATCCCTGCGATATTCAGTCATGTTGCGCTGGCACTTGCCATCACGTGCAACCTTTGAATATCATGTTCTGTGAGCACTGGCGCAGTATACTTGTGCTGCACAGCTGTTGCTCCTGCCTCTGGCGCATTTCTGATTATCCCACCCTTAATGTTCTGCCTTATTGATCACAATGATTTGCACGAATAGGACCCCTCAGCCTATGTTGTTCCATTTTTCAAGCCAAAGGTCTGCGTTAGATGGTTTCTCATTTGGAATATAAGTCCTCTGTGTAATAGGACCGTTTATTTACCTTGGCCCTCCTGATTCCTGGTCTCCCCCCCCATGCTTACTTGCTTTTTTATTGAATTGCTCTAATTAGATTAATCTTATAAAATGGATAGCAAGAATAATTTATACATTAGAGATATTTATTAGTAAGTACATTGCTTCTGCAACCCCCCCTTCTTTATTCATAATAATTAAATTCGCTGGGTCATATTTATCATTGCTATATTAATTTAAAAGTGTGACTATGATATAATAAGAATTGAAAATAATATGTTTTTGGTTTATATAGCAATGGCTTGGCTAAGTAATTGTAAAAGCAAACAAAAAGTATTTTGATAAGAACTTAGATTGTTAAATTTAGCTGCATTTATGCTGTTTTATTATTCACTTGGGTGTCTGTGTCTTTAAGAATGCTATTATAAATAGATTTATGTCATGTGCTTCCTCAGACCCGCCCCCTGAGGAAGGCCCTGTGTTGGGCAGAAGTGCTGGGGATATAGAGCACTTGTTCCAGGCTTCCTTACCACGAATAAATGTGTCTTCATGCTACTTTATTGTGTCTGGAGTGAGTGCGGAGTTCATGTCTATCACTAATAATACCTTAATAATAATACTTTATTTATTTTGCACCTTTCAAATATCAAGGCACAATACAATAAGATAAATAAGATAAAAATAAAGAAATCAATATTATAAAAACAGACAGAAACAAATCAATGAACAGTAAAACCATAAGCTTTTTCCCACAGGAAGGATTTCAAAGTCTGTTTAAAACTCCCCACAGTCGTGCACTCCCTAGTCTGATGGGGCAGAGAATTCCAAAGGGAAGGGGCCGCAAACATAAAAGCACAGGCCCCAGCAGATTTTAAAATCACCCTTGGAATCTCTAGCAACCCCTCGTCGGCTGAGCGGAGCGATCTCACAGGTTGATAAGGGATCAGGAGTTCTTTCAGTTAATCAGGCCCCAGATCGTGCAGAGCTTTAAAAGTCAGTAATCTGACTTTGAAGGTGATCTGCCACTGAACTGGCAGCCAGTGCAGTTACCGCAGCACTGGTGTAATATGGGAAGATCTAGGAGTACCCATCAGCACCCGAGCTGTGGAATTCTGCACCAGCTGCACGTGGCAGATATCAACTCCTGGAAGCCCAAATTAAAGCGAGTTGCAGTAGTCTAGGCATGAGGTCACAAAGGCATGGATTAAAGCTGGCAGATCACCAGACAGAACAAGGTGCTTGATCCTTGCGATGTTTCTTAGATGGTAGAAAGATAACTTAACCACCGCTGACACCTGGGACTGAAGAGTCAGCCCCACATCTAATATCACCCCCAGGTCTCACACCAGTTCAGAGACCTGTAGCTCGACATCCCCAAAAAACAATCCAGATGGGGAGCCAGCCCCAGGTCCCCCTATCCGGCGATCCGGATCCAATACCAACACCTCCATCTTCCCAGAGTTCAACTTCAGCCAGCTGGACCTCATCCAGTCCTGGATTTCACTGAGGCAGCTGTTGAATACCAAGATAGCTCCTTCCTGGTCAGGTGCAAAGGACAGGTGTAGCTGGGTATCATCCACATAACAATGAAACCTCAGCCCATACCATCTCAAAATGTCTCTGAGGGGAAGCATGTACACCGCAAACAACATGGGGGACAATATGGAGCCCTGAAGAACCCCACAAAATAGAGAGATGGGATCAGAGGAAAAAAAACCCTGACACCACCCTCTGAGTTCTTCCAGTGAGGTATGAAGTGAACCATCTGAGAACAATTCCAGAAAGCCCATAAATACATCTCAGGCGCTCAAGTAGGACCCCATGGTCAATGGTGTCAAATGCTGATGACAGATCTAATAGTACAAAAATGGACCATTTTCTCTGGTCTCTCGCCATGAGGAGATCATTGAGCACCCTAACCAGTGCAGTCTCGCTACTGTGCCTCTTTTGAAAACCTGATTGGAGAGGTTTGTAGATGCTATGGTTGGTCAAGTGGTTCTCCAACTGGGCCACCACTACTTTATCGATCACCTTCCCCACAAAGGGGAGGTTTGAGATAGGCCTGTAGTTGGCAAGACAGTCTGGGTCCAAAGAAGCTTTCTTTAACAGGGGTGTCACCACTGCCTCTTTCAAGGAACAGGGATATTCACCCGAGTCAAGGGAGCACCAGACTATCTGTGCTAGAACCAGGAAAATGGACTTCCCACACCCCAAAATTAGGGAAGTAGGGCCTGGATCTAAACTACAGCAGGTAGGGTGCAACCCTTGGACAATCTGCATAACATCCATGATTTCCGGGCGGTCAAAGGTACTCCAGGATAACGAAGGGGTGGTGACCAATTCCTGACCAAAAGCAACCCACATAGAATGTGTCAAACGGATCTCTGACCTAATGTCAGCCACCTTATCAGCAAAGAACTGAGCAAGCTCATCACACTTTAATTGTGAAAATGCTCTACGGAGTTGTAGACAGGTTGGGTTGCACAATCTGTCCACAGTTCTGAACAGCTGAGCTGGTCAGTTCTGAGTGGCAAAAATTTCCCCCGACAGGAACTCTGCCTTCTTATGAGAAACTTTTGACTGATAGAATTGATAGTGTTCTAACAGTCTAAGGTGGTCAGCATCCAGGCCAGCTTTCCACCAACAACGTTCTAGCCTGCGTCCAAGTCGCCGTAACTCCCTCAAGGTCCCATCAAACCATGAAACCCGAGGTTGAAGGGAGAGAGGACGCGCATGAACTGGAGCAATAAAATCCAGTGCAGAGGTGATGGCATTATTATAGGCCACAACCAGTGTCGCTGGATCACTGCAATACACAGGAAATTGTGATAGGTCAAGGACCACAGCAAGGCCATTGGAAGAAATATTCCGCAAAGGGCGGTACTTGACCATCTCCACAGGGGTCGGCCTACAAGGTGGGGTGCCAAAATTGACTTTCACAGTGTAATAATTGGACCAACCGACTGGCTCCACCCCCATGTCAGAAGCCTCAATCCCCAGGAGGAAGACCAAATCAAGAGAATGGCCACCTTTGTGTGTGGCAGTGGTAACCACCTGTGTTAGGCCCAGTGAATCCATTAACTGGAGGAAGTGTTGTCCAAACTGCGAGAGTTCGTTGTCGATCCATGCATTAAAGTCACCCAGGACTATCAGCCTCGGAGACTCAAAAGCCATGTCGACAACAAGTCTGCTACTTCCTTAAGGAATTGCTTCCCATCTCCAGGTGGACAGTAGATGAGGGCAATTTGATAGCCCACACCTGCTACAACAGGACATTCAAAAGAGATGGACTCCTCAACTGGAAGACTAGTGAGTGTCAATTTGGTCTTAAAACAGACCGCAACCCCCGCGGTCCAACTTTGGGCGATGTATCACTGTATACCCGGCTGGAATTGCGGCCTCAAGTATTGGTCCTGCATTATTATCCAGCCAGGTCTCGGTGATGCAAGCCAGATCTGTCGAACCAACAAGATCTGAAATCACAGCAGTCTTGTTGTGTAACTCTGCTTTGTAAAGTGTTTTTGGAGACCATGCGCATACATGCACACTGTTGACTCATATGACAGCCCGCTGATGTGGTGAGCTGTGCCAATCACCATACTGGGATTCTGTGAACATCCCAAGAGACCTTGATAAGGGGGTTTGGAGGGGGGTGTCCTGGGAGTGGAGGGTCTAGTGGGTGGCCGCAGAACCACCAATGTTTGCCAGTCTGTTTGTCTATTGGCATTTGTGGGGTGGAGTGGGAGTACCACTGGACACCAGAGATTGTACACAGAACATGGGACAGGATCTGTGCTGGGGATGAAGGTGAAGATCTCCACCAGGAGCCGGGGGGTGTGCAAGCAAAGAGCAGCAGACTGACCCCAAAGGGCAGGCAGAGGTGTTTACCACTGATGTGTTCTCACTTGCCCTTTTACAGCTGGGAGGTCAGATCCATGCCCAAGGTCACATCCTGAGACAGTGACTGTGGTGGAATTTGAATATGGGATCACCTGGTTCCTGTACATCTGTGCTTGTCCTGCAGCTCTTGTACACTTCTCTGGAACTCTGTTACTACTCTTGTTTTAATTTTTTTCCTTATGGTAATCATTTTTTTTCTTTTTCTTTTTACAGATCTGACAGAACACTGACCCCAGTCTGACAGGACACAGACCATTGCATATTAGATAAGTATTGTTGTATGTGTAACCTTCCTTGTCATTCAAGTTTTGTTCCTAAAGAACTACGGATTCTTTGTGATCCCATGGCTATTCTTCTTTTACAGGTATGACAGAACAGCGACTTAGTACTTCAGTACCAGGCTCGCCATAATCCAGCTGGATTTCTTATCTATGCAAGGTAGGTAAACTGTAATGATGCAGCCAAAACTATGCCATGACTATCCCCTGTGCCTCTTTGTATTGCCTATCGCTGTTACCTCATTTTCACTGCCTGTCTCTGTTGCCTCATTTGATTGCCTGACCCCTTTGCATTGCCTATCCCTGTAGCTCTCATACATTGTCTAGCCCCATTATCCTCTTTGCAGTGCCTGCCCTTCTCTATAACCTCCAATGCACTACCCACCATCATAGCTCTGAGGAAAATGAGAGTGGGCTGGGCTGGGGGTTTCTGCAGTGGGTCATCTGCTCTGAGGGAGACTTGTCTGGGTGCTTGGGGAGATCCAGCTCTAGTAAGGGTGCTCGGCTTGAGGTATGTGTGGGGCTAGGGGTGGTGGTCCAGATGCATGGACTGTGGTCGACTGTTGGGAGGGGAGGAGGCTGATCTTGTGGAGAGGGAAGGTGGGTTCCGATGCATAGATGCATGTTGGATAGGAGAGTTGTCCAGGCAGGGAGATTGATCGGATGGAGAAGGGGGCTAGTCCAGGGGCTGGAAAGGTTGTCCATCTGCATGTAGGTTGGTCAGCTGGGAGGCAAGCTTGGTCTGGGACCTGGAATGTTTTGAAACCCAACCCCACAACAGCACTTACAGCTAGTTACTGATCCCCACTAGCTTTGCATTAGGGTCCCAAATCCCCCCTTCCTCCCTATGACTCTCCTGCCCACTCCACTATCATAGGCTCAGGCTCCCATAACACCCCTTCCCAAGAAATCTGAGGTAGGCTGCCATAGTTTCCAGCTAACTAGAGGATTTGTTAACCTGAACTGGTAATTCTCCCTGAAGACAGCAGCACTGGCAAGTATCAGGGCGAGCAGAAGATATTTCCCTGATGAACAGGTAAAGAGAGAATTCACATTTAAGACTGCAATGGACACTATCTGACTTCAATACATAGGCATAATTGGTCATGAAGTGTGAGCCATGAGTACCCAAGGTACTAGAGAACATGTCTTTAATGTGAACTGTGTTTACTGTGCATTACAGCAACATAATTTTGTGTGGCCTGTGAGGGCAATTAAGAGAGCAGTGAAGCATAAGGTCAAGGGCCAGCTGTGGATGGAATACTGGGGGATGAGGAGAGGGGAAAGGGGTGGCCATAGAAGAAGGGACGATGGGGGACACCATAGGGTAGAGAGCAACTACTGGAAGAGGATACCCACAAGGGTGAAGGGACCGGGGGGGGCACAGGTAGGCCATGAGGTGGGGTGGAGAAGAAAGACTAGGGAGAAGGGGACTAGGAGGATGGTGAGGGGGAGCTGGCAGCTACTGCTGCAGGTACCCCAGGAACTGCCATATAGAAGAAATCAAAGTTAACGCTCAATTGAGCATCAGCTGAGTTAACGCTCAATTGAGCATCAACTGAATTAATGCTTAATTCAGCATCAACTGAGTCAACACTCACTTGAGCATTGACTATATATTAATAAGTTGAATGCTAAAAAATGTGCATGTGAAAATCTGAACAAGTGCTCATTTAGCCTTAACAATTATAAGTTGAGCATTAGTTGAAAGCTCTACGTTGAGCGCTCTATTAATTTTTTTGTAGGGGCAGTAGACAGTGAATTCAGCTAGGCCAATGGATCTAAGATTATGAAGCAGGAGGGGATGGGAGACAGAATCGAAAGCCTTCTCCAAGTCAATGAAAATGGCGGTAGTAATATGACTGTGGTCCATGGCTGAGAATATTCAATCAGTAACTCTTAGTAATGAGGAGATGGTCAAGTGTTGTTTTCTGAAACTCGACTGAACAGGGGAAAGAATATTTTCCTTAGCCAGGAATCCAGACAGCCTAGAGGGAGTAAGGGCTTCCTGAAGTCTGGCGAGGGAGGTGAGGAAGGAGATAGGCCTGTAGTTGCCAGGAGAAGAAGGGTTACCTCCCTTGTGAAGTGGTAAAGCCATGGCAGATTTTCAGGTCTTTGGGGCAGAGGAGGTGGAGAGAGAGAAGTTTAGAATGTGGGTGAGAGTGGCGGCTATTGCAGGGGCAGAGATATGGAGAAGCTTGGGGTGCATACCTACAGAACCTTAGCAAAGCTACTGTTCCTTTCAGTGAATACCCTTACTGATAGCCTTTCATTAACTGCCACTACCAAGATTATTCACTTTGACCTTACATAAGGCTTCAAAGGGGATCAGACATAACTATAGAATAAATGTGTGGCTATCTCGGTATGCAGCATCCAGTATGAACAATTGATGATCATAGTGAAAACATCTATTACTATGTTATTATATAAAACGACCAACAACTGTGGCATTTTATAAAAATCCTGCAAGATACAATATCCTCTTGCCACCAACCAAAGTGGTATAAACAATTGCCATAGTTGTTATAAATTTTGTAGCAGCTGGGACAATTGTTAATACCACTTTGGTTGGTGGCAAGAGAATATTGTATCTTGCAGGAATTTCTAGTATATTTAAATATTGGGATCATAGGAGCAATGGTCACACAAATCCTGATATATGCACTTCTGTCTATTATATAAAAATACTTGCTGCACCTATTTGTATCTACTGTTAGGTTTAGGTTGTATAACTCATATCAACTAGAGAGTAAAAGCAGCTGATCAATTAGTCTGCTTTTTAAATATAAAGTAACATTTTGGATTACCTATTGTTATGAGATTTACATTCTGTATACCAATTTGATTGATATCGATGAGCATTTATTATGTTTTAGGGACCATCGTCTTCTGAAGAAGCCCAACAAGGTAACATAATTAGTTTAGGTGGGAATAAGAGACCAATAAAGAGATTTCAGCATTCTGAACCTGGGCCAGGATTCACAAAACTTTGCCAGGGTGCAAACCGGGTTTTGCGCCAAGTTAATACTCACAGAAGCCCAGTTTGCACTCTTAAACTGGGTTTGTGCTCAGGCAAAGTGTGGAGGTGGGGGCTAAGCAAATGATGTGGAAGGGACCTGAATATTGGAGCAGTCCAATTCACAGAGCATTTGCTCCATGCAAGGGCCTTTTGCAGGGCCGCTTGCATGGAGCAAATATTGCCGGCTGAGACCTTGCCTTAATTTTGCGCAACCCTAGTAGTTGGCGGAGGTACTATGGTGGAACCCCCCAAGATCGCAGGCCCAATCACGTGAAAGTATGTGTCCCTGGTGCCAGTGTCCCCCTCTGCCATCACCGGTCAGTGGCCTGAGTACAACAAAAGAAGTGTCCCTGGTGCCAGTGTCCCCCTGTTGGCCTGAGTACAACAGAAGAAATCTGGTGCCAGTGTCCTCCCCCATACAATTGCCAATCACTGACCAAATTACAACAAAAGAAAAATCCCTGGTGCCAGTACCCCCCACAATTGTCAGTCATCAGACTGATGTGGAAAAACATCTTGCTCTGGTGGCAGTGGTGCCTGCCACCCAGCTGCACCCATGCCCAATTTGTACAGAAGTATTCCCTGGTGTCCAGTGATACCTCACCCCAGCTGCACCCATGCCCAATCTATACATAATATTCCTTGGTGTCTAGTGGCCCCTTCCCCTACCTGATCCCTAGCCCGATGTTACATAAATTGTCTCCCTGGTGTCCGGTGATCCCTTCCTCACTCGAACCCTCGTCCAATGTCATATAAGTCTCCCCCAAAACACAGCCCTGGCCCAGTTTCACCACATTGATGTGTAACCCCTGTACATGCCTCATTGGTGGTTACTGGATCCCTTCCCTGATCTCCTGTGTAGTAAACATGATCCATGTCCCTGGTGGTCAGTGGCCATCCCCATCCCTGATCTGCTTGTATATAGATATGTACTCAGTGGTGTTTAGTGGTCCCCTCCTCAACCCCAGTCTGGCATACGCTTACACATAAAGTTCATTCCCTGGTGTCCAGTGGACCCCCCTCCCTGGCATGTAGTGCCCCACCAGCCCGCTCCCTCCATCCCTTCTCTGATCTGACGACCGACACAGCCCGCCACTCTCCACCATGGCCAGCCATCAACTGAGCTGTCAGTGAGTGCTTACTGTATACAGTATGTGCTCATTGATTGACATGAGCTGTCAATCAGTGAGCACATACTGTATACAGTATGCATTCATTGACAGCTCTGTCAGTGGCTGGTCGTGAAGGAGAGTGGAGGGTTGTGCCAGTCGCTGGTTCAGGGAATGGATGGTTAGAGCAGGCTGGACCTGGTGGGGCATTACCTGCTGGGCTGGGAGGGTGGGGGGCCACTGAACACCAGAGAATGAACTATATTTGTGCGCATATGCCAGATCAGGGTTGGGGAGGTGGTTCCACTACACATCGGGGAAGTACATATCTATACATGGGCAGATCGGGATGGGGGGCCACTGGCCACCAGGGATGTGGGTTGTGATTACTATACAGGGGATCAGGAATTAGGGCCACTAGCCACCAATGAGGGACTGACCACCAGGGCTGTGTTTTGAGGGGGAGACATATGACATCAGATGAGGGTTCTGGCAATGGGAGGGACCACCGGACACCAGGGAGATGATTTGTGTAATGTCAGGTGAAGGATCCGGTGGAGGAAGGGACCACTGGCTACCAGGGAATGTTACGTATAGATCGGGCATGGGTGTGGGTGGGTTGAGGGACCACTGGACACCATGGAATACCTCTATGAACATCGGGCATGGGTGCAGGGGGGTGGCCACTACCACCAGGGCAGGATGTCTTTCCACATTAGTCTGGTGATCGATGATCATGTGGGGGGGATACATGCACCAGGGAGATTTATTTTTTTCTTTTCTTGTAATTGGGCCAGTGAGCATGGGGGGGACCACTAGCACCAGGGACTGCTCTACATTTACAATGGGACCGGAGATTGGCCAGGGGGAGCCACTACACACCAGAGACACAGAACTGCCTCTGGGGTAGGGGATGGGGGGTGCACTAAACTCCCGGTGTGGCATATGTAAATGAGCCCATAATGAGCATGCAAATAGACACATAGCATCTTGTATGCCAGATGGGCTCATTTACATGGCTGCTTTTGTGAATTACAAGTAGTGCACCTGGGCTATTCATTGTGGAGCCATACTCCTGGCTGCAAGTCAGGGCGCAGGTGGTACGATTTGCAGTAGCGGTAATGGGGTTAGCGCTGACTCGACCTGGCCCTATTCACAGTTGGATAGCACAAGTGGGTTATCTGACTGTGTATATCAACTTTTGACACCTGGGCAATTGCAAAGACAGCACAAACTTTTGCACTGTGCTTTGTGAGTATTTATGAATCTAGCCCCTGTTGTTTCATAAAGTGGCTGATGGTATTTTTTTTGGATCACTGTTATCACTACCATTAGCCTCACACTTAGTATTACTTTAAAAAACATCTGTGATCAAGGAGGGGACTACTCAGGAACCTGCATTTCCTGCATCTTCTTGGGCCCATGACTACTTCAAATTTGTGCACTCCTGAAATAACTTGCCCCACAGAAGAGGGGCTGTGTGACATACAGTATGATGCTGCATCCACATTCAGTGTACCATTTGACTTGCTTAGATCTAGATCACAGAATCTGCAGGTCAGATGCTAAGTTCCCAAGTCATTGGCTCCAACATTGTCCATGCAAACTTCACCACTGAAGGTCTAACTTCCCTGTTTGTGAAGTGGCTGTCACTTCATGAAGTGAAGCATCATAAGGCAAATTTTCTTTAGAGAGTTCAAAAACTTTTTTGTGAAGTGCAGTTTTTCATTTTTTCATATACGGTTTTTCCACCTTGGCCAGGACAGGCAGGGCTCGTGTTCAGCACTGCCCTGCTGAGCTCCCATCATTCAGCACCTCCCCTGGACTTCCCTTGTTCCAGAGACCCCCATGGATTCCCCACCACAGCTGGGTCAGGATGGGAGGGCGTTCTCCCCTGAAGCACACAGTCAAGTTCCTGACAAGGCTTCCCATTGATGCAGTGGATGAGAGCACGTGGGCAGGCATCATGAACACCTTTCCTGCCATTTTTACTCCAGACTGTTCCCTCATTCCCCATGCTGGGGCATGCACGTCAGTGCATGTGTGTGGAGACACGTGCATGTTGCAGAGTCCCACAGCACCTCCCTACCACTGCCCTCCTAGACCTGCACTGCCACTAGGCATCCACCTGTTGGCAGCCATTCAGCAGAGCATGTAGTTTCCTTCCCTGGTAAAGGAGAGCAGCCCTACAGGTGCTCAATCCTCTCCCTCACTGGTCAACCCCCAGCAACCCAAGCTCATTCCTGAACATGGTTTGCCGGTGTGCCAAGAGGTAAGGCACTGATGGGCCTCAGCCCTCTGCACCCCCAGGCAGGCATTAAGCACAGTTTTTCAAATTCATGCACCTCTAATGGGGGTTTCACTAACCTTTATAGTCTGGAAGAAAATATACTATCGCAAATATTCCATCACTCTGCCTTGAGGAAGTGGCCTAGTTCATCAAACACAGGTCTGGTTATACACTGGTCTGGTTATGTAGTGGTGGTTGGAAATACATGATGTGTGCTAAGTAACAATAGTAGAGGACAGTAAATGGAATAACAGTAAATTAGGAAAACAATAGTAAAATGGAACATAAACACTTGTTTACTTTTTCTAGATAATTATACATTTATTTATTTAGTTATTTGGATTTTGTTGACCAGGTGTGTCCACTGAGACTAGACGTCCATTTTTCAGAGGCGACCTGGGTTTAATTACATGGAACAGTCAATATAAGTGTCAACAACAAAAATCAATAGGGCAATTCAAGGTAAGGATTCCACGGCAACAACAGTGAAGAAACACTACAATTTACAAAAAATCAAAACAAACGTGACAGTAATTTAGGATAAACAATGGTTATGATTGCAAAAACAGTTAAATAAGCAGAAACACTGACAAGGTGGAAGGAATGTTTGTAACAGAATTAAGTAGCAACCCCAGAGATGCTACTAAGGATCCTCAGCCTGGGCAAGAACATGGACAATACTTTCGGAGTAGGTCACTAAGGAAGTTTTAAAGGACTTGAAGATAGAGCAGGCTTGTGTTCTGGCTGATAGGTCATTCCATAGCCTAGGGGCAACAGAGGCAAAAGACCTCATGCCAGCAGACATTGTGGATTTTGGGATCAAGAGGAGTGAGTGGGATGAGGATCGAAGGGCTTGGCTGGGCTGTCTAAGAGTCAGGAGAGATGTAAGGTATGGGGGGTGGGGAATACACAATTTTGTGAGCCAAGCAGAGAGTGGCAAAGTGTATCCTCTTTTCTAGGGGAAGCCAGCAAAGTGAGGAGAGGGTATTGCAGTGATGTTCCATTTTACTAGCAGACACTGCAAAGCAAGAAGCACAATGGTAAAGGAATTTTAGTTTGCTGAGTTAACTCTCTTTGCGAGAAGAGAAATTGGTGGCACCTTACAGGGTGGTGGATAGTAGGATAATGTTTGCTATGGATACTCTAACTTCTGTCGAGAGGTAAGGCTTCAACCAGTAAAGGAACTCCAGCTCTTGGTTCAGCATTTTGGTTGCTCTATCATCATGAGGCCTAGTGAGAGTGCCTGGTGTAGGACGATACCCAGGCACTTTAGTGAGGTTACCGTCTCAACGGGATTGCCTCTTAGGGAGGTAATTTTTAATGGTTTGCTCCTATTAGTGCCTAAATGACTGGGGCCAAAGGGGATGACATTGGTTTTGTTATCATTTAGCAGCAGGTTGTTTACCTTAAGCCAAGAGTCCAATAGGTGGAAGTCAGCTTTGAGGTCCAGCGTGGCTTTTGTAGAGTACTGTATCATCAGCACAGAGAATTTGACATAAACACTGCTACAATGCTCATTTAAGTCATTTATGAAAAACATGTGAGCATGTGTGAAGTCTGTTTAAGCCCCCAGTGTATTGCTTTATGTGATTGTTTGAAAAAATCCTACATTTTCCTTGCTTTGGATCCCTTTTTACTGTATTTATATATCCCCTGTATAGTAAACATAACCCACTCCCCTGGTGACCAGTGGCCCCCCATATATATATACACACACACTGTAATACATAGGCAGGACTTTTTCCCCATAGAAGTGATAATCAGTTAATTCCCTGTATACCCTTTTCCTGTATACAGAATTGTGAACAAAGCTAACAGTAACCATGCAAATGTATTGTATAAAATGAAACATGGGCAGGTCCGCTATACTTAGAAATAAGCCCATGGAGGATAGTTGTGATGAGGCATACAGTGGTGCTCAATGTCAGGTTTCTTCTTGTCAAGTCATGGTAATCCACAGCTTCAGACATAGCCTGGTAAGATTGGACGTAGCCATCACTGCTAATTTCTTAACTGCTATGCATTTCCAATCATTATCAACACTCGGAGCGTCGTGACAATAGTACCACAAAATGACTAAACAAGAAAGAATATGACACTGAGCACTGCTGCACCAACTGGTGCTGTGAGACAAGAACTCTGCATCCTCTCTGGAGGAAAGGAGGGAAAGGGGGAATATGATAGAGACATTCAAATATCTCACAGGCAAAAACAAGGTACAGGAGGGAAGCATTTTCCACAGAAAAAGATGCTCAAGGACAAGAGGTCATGCTATAAAGTTAGAAGGGGGAGGCTCAGAGGAAATGTGAGGAAGTACTTATTCACAGAGAAAGTGGTGGATGCATGGAACAGTTTACCAGCAGAAGCGGTGGGGGCAGAAATGGTGACAAGGTTTAAGAATGCATGGGATAGACACAGAGGGATCTTAGCAGTATGGGGGGGCAGCGACTGGACACCGAGTAGGGTCTGCGGTGACAGCAGAGGTAGGGAAAATAGGGCAGACTAGGTGGGCCATCAGGTCCTTATCTGCCAACAGATTCTATGTTTCTATGTAAGACCTGGCAGTGCTAGGCTGGTGGGGACTTAATGGGCTATGAGTCATTTTCTGCCTGTAAATTTATGTTTCTACGTTTAATACAATTAAAACAGGTTCAAACAATTTCAGCACAGAATAGGGTTGTACTACAAAGAGGATATCCTAAAATAACTCTGTCTAGCTCCAGTGGCATATCAAAGCAAAATAAAAGGGGAAAGACAGTACAGAAAGTGAGTGGCAGGCCATGGCTTCCCCTAAAGAGAAAGGGGAAATTGTTTACCCAGGAAAGACACACTAAGCTGGACCTTGTTTCCAGGTGTGACCTGGGTGCACAAGGAAGTTAAGTGACCTGTTCAGGGTCACAGACTAGACCATCACTGTGGTGTTCCCGCTTCATTAAGCCAGCCAGTACTTGAGTCGAGGCTAGCGTACCCTGCTCACTGCCTTGCTTTTAAAACGATTAAACTTGTGGCCTCCCTCAGCCTTAATGGGCTACTCCAGTTCAAAATTCACAAACGGGAGCTTCAGTCATCCACAAGCACTGCTCTAGAAGTCCCAGAGCCTCACTCATGTGCAGGGGATAGGTCCATTGCTATCTCTGTCCCGGTCCTCTGGAATAGACTATCACTGGAAGCTATGAACTGCGCTACCTTGAATGCCTTCAAAGCCACTCTTTAAAGGGGTCACGTGATGGCAGCCTGAGAGTCGGCAGCAAACTCCCGGAGCTCCGCTACACGCTATCAATTTTGGGCTCTTACAAAATACTTGGCCGATTTAAACCGCTTGCACTGGATGCTGAGGGTCTTACTTGTCGCTGGATCTGGTGAATAGACCCGTATTATGGAAGTTTACATGAAAAAGGAGCTGCCGAAGCATTCGCCTCCTCGCACCCCAGAAAAGGAGAAGGCCGCAAAATGGGCCAAGCAACAGGCCGCTAGCTTATCTAAATTACCAACCACGGATACTCCGCTGTCGGAATCTAGATTTCTTGAAATTATGCAGCCCCTCCAGACCTCCGTGGCGTCTATTGCTGAAGACATGCAAGAGGTCAAGAGATCGATGGAAGTTTTGACTACGAGGGTGGGCGATGTGGAAGTAAAATTGATTTCTCTGGAAAATAAGCACCTCGGGAGTGAGACAGAGCTGGTCCTTGTTAAACGGAGACTAAAGAAACTGGAGGAGAAATTAGAAGATTTAGAGGGTCGCAGTAGAAGAAACAACCTTGTTGTGATTGGGATCCCTGAAAAAAGAAGAAGGGACTGCACCAATTGTTTTCCTCCAGAAACTCTGTCGAAAAGTCGCTGGGTCTCCCCCAGGTGGGGGTGAATATATAATAGAGAGGGCTCACCGAGCCTTGCGCCTCACCGCTCAGGGCCAGCCACCCAGACCCTTGATCATGAGATTTTTAAACTATCTGGATAAAAGCATGTCTTAGCTAAATCTAGAGAATTGAAGGAGTTATTATGGGAGGGTCAGAAGATTCGAATTATTCAAGACTTGCCCCACTCGGTGAGGGTGAGAAGGCAGGAATTACATCCGATCGTTGCTAAGCTAGTTGCGGCAACTAAGCCATACAAAGTCAAATATCCCGCTGTTCTGATGGTAAAACATGAAGGGACATGGCTATCTTTTGATTCCCACTTGCAGGCTCAGCAGGAACTGCAGTGTCTTTTCCCGGACCTTTTTAAACGATGACACCCTGTGCACACTTCCGCATTAATGACCCCGTTCTGGATATAGCATGATATTAATTTGAAGACCTAAAAGTATTTAATTGGTGCACATATAACCTCTCTTTTGTTGGTTGGAATGGAATTTCTGTACTTAGCATCTGGGGACTGCTAGCAACTGAAGGATATGCGCCTACTAGTGACGGTCTGCGGTCATGCGCGATGAAACTTTTACATTTATATAATAGTTAAAAAAAAACCTTTTTTTTTTATTTTCTTTTTTCCCTCTTGGGTAGCTCTTTCTTGAATATATGGCTACCTCACCCTTCATTTGATTCCTGAGAGGATCTGGCTGATCTTAGGGATGGATCTCTAGTGCACAACTCAGTTTGCAAGTTCAACTCTGTTTTATAATCAGCGTTTAAATGCATGGAACTGGTTGCTGGCGCTCGCTTAAATATCGGGACTCATTATTTTTCGGGTCACCATGGATGGTAGACGATCGGAGGAGAACTGCTGATCTACGTTTGGAACCTGCTGCATTGTCTCCTTGCAGGACTCAACATTGACAACTTGGATACCATGACAGGACTTACAATTGATCCATTTTTCCCTTACCCTTTTTCCTTCCCCTCTCCCTCCCCTCCCCTTTTTTTTTCTCTATCATATATAAACACAGAAGTAGGGGTGTACATGGTTATCAATTAATTTCTTTTGTTTTGTTTTTTATTGGGTTTTTAAGCCCACCCGGTGAGGGTCTGTTATAATTTAAATCATTATTCAGGCAGCAGACGGTTTATTCTCTGCTGGGACTATGTAATTTTTAGGTAAAGCATCGGAGCCTTCTTTAAGATTAACTGTTTTTCTTTTGGGTGAGTGGTGGGAGTTCCGGGGGGTAGTATGGGATGTACTGGGCTGTTTGGAATAATTAATCATGTGGCGTGTTTTGTTTAGGAGAGCAGTCTTTTGGGACTGGGGGATAGGTACTGTTTGGGTGTTGGGGACGTTTTGAAAGGTTATCTTATTGGTAGAGGGAGTATTGGGGTTTGTAGGATTGTTGGTATTCTGGGATGTCAGGGGGTTACACTACTGAAGCTAGTTGAGATCCAGGTATTTATTTGGTATCAGGAGTTAGTAATACTATTATCAGTGTCCTAGGTATAGTGTCCCAGGGCATTTTCCATTCATTCTTTTCTCACAACCTAGTTGACAACAATGAGTCATATTTATAAGTTCTTTAGTTGGAATGTTAAAGGAGCCAAGATAGGGTCAAGAGGCAGGTAGTTCTAACACACCTCCGCCATTTGGGGTGCAAATTGTCTTCCTCCAGGAGACACACCTTAAAAGAAGTGATGTCCATTATTTCAGAAGCGTGGGTTGCACAGGTCTATGGGGCTGGGGCATCGGCGAAGAAGAGAGGAGGTGGCCATCCTCATTGCTAGGAACATCCCCTTCAATTTAGTGAACGAGTACTGGGATCCCGAAGGCCGTTATATAATTTGCACACTCAGTTAGCATCACAGCCGATTATATTAGGCTCTATATATGGCCCTACAGTGATTCCTTCCTTTTTATGAACTTATTAAGCTTGGTAATATCTGATACCTATAAGCTTATGATCATTGGGGATTGGAATTTAGTACTCCAGAATGATCTGGACAGATCAGGTAATGGGAGGCGGGGTTTATCCCCAGCACAAAGGGCCCTGAAGGACTTTATTAGTAAGGCGGCCTTAGTCGAAGTCTGGCGCGTATTTAACCCTAAGATACGACAATACTCATTTTATTCACCCGTACATAATTCCCATTCACGAATTGATTATATTTTGGTCAGCTGTTCGGCGGTGCCTGATGTAATCCAGGCGGATATTTCTGCCAAGGTAGTATCGGACCATGCGCCTGTTAACGTGACATACAGGCCAACTTTAGAGAATAGACGTTCCCCACAATGGCGCTTAAACTGCCAAATTTTAAAAGATGAGTCCGCCTTGATGATTCTCGAGGATTTTATTGGCCATTTTTTAGCTGATAACCAAGACTCAGTAGACCAGAGAGACTTGGTCTGGGCTGCCATGAAGTGCTCCTTATGGGGTATGCTAATTAAGATCGCCTCTAGAAAGAAACGTATTCAAAGGGACAAATTAGATTCCCTATTAACAGCAATTAAGCAGATAGAATGTGGTTTATCCCGGTCCTCACCCGACTCGGATTGGGCCAGATTGCATCAACTGCAAGCGCAGCACTCGGGCTTAGTAGTGCAGCAAGCTGAGTTAGCACGTTTGCGGACAAGACTTCAATACCTAGACATAGGGGAGAGAGCCGGGAAACTTCTCGCTATGCGAATACGGCACTCAGACTCCATTCAACACATTGCGGGAATCCGCATTGGTCAAGGGGATCAGGTTTGTACGGATTCAGGGGAAATGTCTAAGGCTTTTGGGGCATATTTTCAGAGTTTATATGCTGAAAATCCTGAATCCAAGCCCTCACTGACAGAGATCACCTCATACTTGAACTCAATTATTCTCCCAAAGCTATCTGAGGATGAGGTGGAGGGTCTAGGCACCCCCAATATCGGTCTTAGAGATTCAGCAAGCTATTCAGCAGATGCCCCTTGGCAAATCCCCTGGACCCGATGGGTTCCCCAGCAATTTCTACAAGGAATTCCTCCCTACTATATCTCCGATTTTATTGGATGTCTTCCAATATTGGTTTGAGTATGGTATCTCCGACCCAAATTTCCTTGAGGCCACAATTTCGCTAATTTTGAAGCCTGGAAAGGACCCCCTTAATATGGATAGTTATCGCCCTATATCACTTTTGAACACAGATATTAAAATATTGGCAAACGTTCTTGCTAACAGATTGTACAAAGTGATGGATAGGTTGGTCTGTAAGGAACAAGTGGGTTTTATGAGGTGGAGGTTGCCCCAGGATCACCTACGAAAACTGTTACATCTCATTGCGGAGGCTAAGGAATCTAAAATACCAGCTGTACTCCTTTCTCTTGATGCCGAAAAGGCCTTTGACCGGGTGTCCTGGGATTTTTTATTCTCTACCCTTTCGGCTTTTGGTCTGCCTGAGGTGTTTTTAAGATGGGTTAAAGTTTTGTATTCCTTCCCTTCTGCGAGAGTTAAATGTAATGGGGTATTGTCACCGGTTATTAAGTTAGAGCGAGGTACTAGGCAAGGCTGCCCCTTGTCCCCATTGCTTTTTAACTTGTACTTAGAGCCTTTTTTACGTAGAATAGCGGGGGGAATTCATTTATAAAGGGTATTCAGGTAGGGGAATCCAATTATACACACTCAGTTTATGCAGATGATGTTTTATTCCATATTGAGAACCCTGGGATCTCCATACCGGCAGTCTTAGAGGAAATAGATAGTTTTTTCAGAGTATCCTATTATAAGTTAAATCGTACTAAGACAAAAATTTTTCCCTTAAATCATAGAGTTATTAAAGCGGATCTACAGTTTTTAGGACTTGGTTGGGAGACTAAATCCTTAACATATTTGGGCATTAATATCAACACAAGTCTATCCTCGATGGTTAAAAATAATTTGGGTACTCTGGTTCAAACTATTTCGGGAGACCTAAATAGATGGCGATTGCTCTCCTTCTCTTTGTGGGGCAGACTGAATCTCCTAAAATGAATATTCTCCTAGATTATTGTATCCCTTAGGGATGCTTAGGGCTTATCTCGAGAAAATGGTTTACAAACCTGCAGAGGATATTTAATTCCTTTTATGGCAGGAGAAGGGAATATGTAGGTCTTATGTTAACTTGACTGCTTCAAAATTTAAGGGTGGACTGGCTCCCTCTGTTTTCTTATATTATGCAGCCCAACATATCTCAAGCTGAGCTTGTGGGATGATGTGCATAGGCACTCGGCCTATCTCCCCTTATGGTTAGACATTGAGCGCGACCTGGCGAGGAGAACGAAGAGTTCTCTACGGGCCCTTCTATTTGTTCCCCAGTCCGTCATCCCTAAGAGGTTAATAAACAACCCCATGTGTTGGTCTTTAAAAGCATATTACCAATTGCAACGTCATATTAGGGTTAAATGGTGGCTTTCGGAAAACCAGCCCATTTTTGAAAACCCGCAAATCAAGGTCGGGGGTGCTTCGGTACCTGCTACCTTTTGGCCCCAGATAAGCCATCTTTCTATTTCGGATTTCTGGGAACATAGTAGCCCACGCCCTTTTGACCAACTAAAAAGGCTTTATGGGGTTGATGACCATGACTTTTTTAAGTGGTTACAGCTTAGTAAGGCCATAGCCCAGGCTTTTCCCTCGCCGCCCTCTGCCGGTCATATTTCAGATAGCATTACTGCCCTATTAACTGTAGCACTCCAACCACATGCAGTTTCCAAAGTTTATAAGTTACTTCAGGAATGGGATTATAGGCTTCCTTCAGGCATTTGTTATTACTGGGTGAAAGAGTTGAATATCCAGGACACCCCGGACCTTTGGAAAAAACTTTGGTGCACTATGTACAAATACGTCAAACAAGATAGGCTTAGGATGGTACACTTTAATATCATGCATTATCTTTATTTAATGCCCTCTCATTTATTTAGGCGCGGGGCATGTGACACATCTCTGTGTTGGAAATGTAAAAAAGAAGAGGGCACTTTGTATCATATGCTATGGTCTTGCCCGGTGATACGGGCCATCTGGATGGCTGTCTACAGACTCTTGGACCCTATCCTTGGCTCAATTCATATGTTTACCCCAAGATTTGTTTATTATGTCTTTCCGCAGCGCCCAGGACTTTGAAGGTTCAAGTCTCACTTGTCTCGGCTGTAATGAAACTGATAATATTAAGGCATTTGGTCGTCCGGACAAGCCTCCATCTTTGCTAGAGTGGCATCAGGAATGTATCTTAGCATTGCAGCTGGAGAAACACATCGCATACATGCGGGAACAAGCAAAGGTTTATACATCCCTTTGGGGCCCCTAGACACCTTCCTTATGGCTTGGAAGCCAAGGCCCCAAACTCTTACTCCCTAAGGATTAAATGTGCTCTCTTTAGCTCGTAACGTAGGGGGAAGGGGGAAGAGGGGGGTGGTGGGTAGAGTTTTACATCTTATACGTTTCATCAGAAGGTGCTTTATATGTATTATGCTGAGTTAATTGCTCTGTTCTGCACTTTCAGTGTAATTCTCCATTGTCTGATCTTTTGAGTGAGATGTATGTAAAGACAATAAAGAATGTTAATTACAAAAAAAAAAAAAAAGCCACTCTTAAATCCCACATGTTAGTGACCAGCACATGCAGCTGCAACTAGTGCCACAGACTTACACCACAGTATGTCAGCAGGACCTCCTGGCCTACTCTAAGGTTCAGGCCTTCAATTCTAGGGCACTTGACCCAGCCATATTCATTTTAATTTATTCAGTACCAGCACACATCTCACCTGAGATGGCTAGCTAGATACAGGGTTGGGCTCACGTGCTCCAAATATAGAATCTACGCTTCTCCATTACCCCCACCCAAACCTGCCCCCTTTAAAACCTCCCATCAAGGTTGATGTCTTAACTAGTTCTATCGCAAACATGTAAGTTATTGATTGTACCTGACTCTATGTGTTGGATTTCTCTGGTTCTTGTAACTTAATATGCAAATATGTAATGTTTCTGCTTATAGTTATCCTGGCTCTGTATGTAAAATGTTGGTTCCTATTGAATGTAATTAACTCTGGGTTGCCGCTTTGAAAGGGACACCATTGCCCAGATATGCAAAACAGTTGCGCAGGTGCAACCACACACTTGCGCACTGCAGTCATATTCAACCAATGTAAATGCGCAGCTCAAAATGCACTGCACAGAGGTGCAACAGTAATGTATGGGGCACAAGTACAAGGGTGCGTTCCCATGAATAAGCAGCGCAATGGCATATCCAGCCAAAAAACAGCACAAGTCAGGAGCAACACACAGATTGCACCAGACAGACTTGAGCATATAAAAGGAGGCTCAAACACACACACAGCAGATGCGCAACACTGAGACAGGCAGTGATGAATACAGGACCATTCCATATGGATGCGGTAATGAGGGGTGTGAGGAAGAGGGAGGAACAGCAACATGGCCGAGGAAGGACCTGGCAGCGGTATGCCCAACACAGACAGTACTGTGCCCGCCTCACTTTCGAGGACTATGAGGATGCTGAGATCATGGTCCAGTACTGGTTGAACAGGGCATTTCTGAGGCAGCACTGCAAGCTGTGCCATGATGAGTTGCAGGCACCCACCAGAAGGAGTCATGCTATGTCTATGGAGACCAAGGTGACAGCAGCGATGTGCCTGTTCACCACGGGCACCTTCCAGTGGGGACAACCACTGGGATCACCAAGTCGGCCACATCCCACCTCCTTATGCAGTTCCTCAACACTCTGCTGCCACATGCTTCGGAGTACATACAATTCCCAGGCACACAGGCAGAGCGTACAGCAAGCATGCATGACTTCCACAGGGTGGCACACATGCCAGATATAATGGGGCCATAGAGTACACCCATGTGGCCATGGGCACACCACCTGACCCGGAGGGGGCTGCCTACATGAATAGGAAGGGGTACCCCTCTGTCAACTGCCAGGTGGTTTGCAATGCCATGGATTGCATCACCAATCTGTGCCACACACCCTGGGAGTGAACATGGTGCATTCATCTGGTACAGCTCCAGCCTGTGCCAGAGATTCGAGCATTGGGAGATCCCCACGGGACACCTGCTAGGTGAGCATGGCATGGTGAGGGATGTGGCTGCAGCCGTGTCAGGGGTATAGGCCCATGACACACAATGCGGGAGTGGGGAGGGTGGAAGCAGGTGGCAGGGGTGAGAGGGCAACAACCAATGCAGAGTGATAAATGAATCCCTATCCCACACAGGTAACAGCGCCTACCCCCTGAGGCCTTGGCTGCTCACCCCCTTCTGGCGCCCATCCACAGCTGCGGAGGAGAGATATAACGAGACACACACCACTCCATGCAATGTCATTGAGCGTGTGTTCAGCATGCTCAAGATGCGTTTCTGTTGCCTAGACAGGTCAGGTGGTGTCCTACAGTACAGCCCTGTGAAAACCTGTGGCTTATTCCTGGCCTGCTGCATGCTGCACAACATGGTCATTGACCTTGGGATAGCTGTCCAGATGAATGAGGGTGACATCAGCAAAGAGGATGGGGAGGATGGTCCGGAAGGTGGCATGCAGCCACCCATGGGAAGGAGGGACATCAGGCTTGCAGGCCATGCCAGGAGGCACCAGGCCACCATCACACAGGAGCACTACGGGGACCAAAGGTAAGTGAACAGACTCACCCGCCGTGCATGCATGAACCTCCACCCCACCCACCCACAGGGGCACATCGGCACCCGGGGACACATGCACTGACACTGGCACACACACAGCATGCACAGGGACTGCACAACCACAGAGACACATGCACATAGCACAGTGCAGATTTATGGGTACACACACACACATGCTCACACATGAGTGGTGAGACGTGACATGGATCAGAGTGAAGAGACTGGCACACAGGCAGGGCCGGCATGGTGCTGCCATCATCACACCCATGCTCCGAGGCCCAGCAGCACAGTATGCACACATGGAGGATGTGCCACATGCCACATATGCATACCACCACATGCACAGGGCGTCACTCACACATGTGCGCACTAGCCGACAGCAGCGGTCAACAGGATAGGACAGCACCCCCAGCAGACCTACCATGCAGTGCCATGGCCATGTGGGTGGCTCTCCCCAGGCTGTGTGACAGCCACTGGCTGTGCAACAGCCACCAGGGTGGTGTCCAACACACTCGTGGGGGTGGAGACCTGAGAACATGACTGGGTCCTTGCTGGGGTGAAAAGACCGGCAAAGAGGTCAGCACTGGGGTGTTGGGGATGGCCATGATGGATCCCAGTGTCAGTCATGCAGGGGTCACCAGATGCCATGTCCACAGTGTGGATGTGCAATTGCGGGGGGTCCTACACGTCCAGCTGTGCCCAGTGGATGCCAGCGATGCAAATCTGGTGGTGATGGCATTGGCGATGTGGTCCATTGATGTGGTCGTGGCCTCCTGCAGCTGCCAGAGTTCACCAATGAGCTGTACACATCCACTGTCCTGATGCTTGGCCAACTGACACACCTCAACCCACAATGCATGTATCCTGGCCCCGAGTGCAGTCTGGTGCTCTACAGATGCCCACAGCAGCCTGGTGTTCTCGTCTAGCCAGTCAGCACCCTGCCCAGACTTGGGTGGATGCTGACTTGCTGGGGTGTCGCAGCATGCTGGTCAATGCCCCACTCTGGAGGACACTGCTCAAGGGACTGCATGGGGTGGTGTATGTGTGGGCGCACTGGTGGTGGCCCCTGTGGCGTGCTACATGGTAGTCACTGCATCCCACTGCCACTGCCCAGCCAGCTGCTGGTCCATCCTCATGTCACCAACGTTTGTGCCAGCAGCCCCCCACTGGTAACAGCGGTGGTGCCACACGCCACTGTGTGGCCAGAGTCAGGAGGTGACTGCACATTTGCTGGCATGCCACCAGTGCCTACCGCTGCCTGTGTCTGGCCCTCTACCCTAGATGACACCACCTGCTCTGTACCTTCCAGGATCAGTGTCGGGTCATCATCTGAGTCAGACGCACCACCCAGCTGCATAGCCAGGACCAGAACAGACAGGCCTTTGCTGAGACGTATGTTCGACAGCGTGTTGTCATCGGCGAGACACAATAGGTTCAGCAGCCCCACACTGTCCTGACATGAACGGTCCCTATTCTGGATGCCTGTGGACATGGATTGAACTCCTCCTCTGGTCCAATGGCTGAGGTGGCATCCTGTGACGTGCCCCCGTAGACGTGGTGGTACTGGAAGACAAAAAGGCATTATCAGTGGCAAGGATGTCACCGTGCAGGCTGGTCCCTGCTCCCAGCAATGGTGCCCATGTGGCCCGCCCATACTGACATGCAGTGGCGTACACCCGGGCAGTGGCATTCAGCAATCCAGACATGGCACCAACGCTGCCCACGACAGGCCAGCAGTGTTGGACGATGGGGGTGCATAGTGCATCCAAAGCACATGGCTGGCATATGGGGCACCCCACACAGCACCGCCAGTGATGGACTGGTGTGCTGCAAAGGGTGCTCTGGTGTACTGTGCAGTGCTGCTGGTGCACTGGGCATGCAGCACCATGTGGCTGTGCAGTCATGCAATGCACCCTGGAGCATGTGCTCCAACCACAGTACAGTGGCCATGCAGCCATCACACTGACCCGGGGGAGCACCATGCCATGTACGGCAGTCCCATGTGCAACGTGCAATGTTGCATGCCACACATGTACTTGGGCCATGCAGCACAGTGGCTGGCAGACCTGCATGGTGCTGGCCATATCCCCCCCCCAGGTGCCACACAGTGACTCACAGTGCAGTGAGAGGCTGCTACCCATCTGGAATCCTCCACCTAGGATGACCTCAATGAAGGCATGGTTGATGATCACTGCCACCAGCTCCTCCATCACTGACAGTTCATGGGCATCACCAGGTCCCCCGCCCATCCTGCTGCAGGATGCCCTGATGGCCGACACCTTCTCCTTGATGCAATGTCTGTCAGTACCCACCTTCTTATTGCACTCCTGTGCAGACCTCTGATGCCTCCTGTAGGCATTTACAAAGGTGGCCACCGCATCCTACCTGGCCAACAGTTCTGGTGTGGTGCCTATGGCACCACTCAGTGGGGTCACCCTGTCGAGGTTGGCCTCGAACAGGGTCTGCTGCTCCTCCTTCATTAAAACTGAGCCTGCGCTTCTAAGCAGGCCCCTGCACCTCTTCTCCCTCAGCCTCAGACATGATGCTACCTATGGACAGCCAAGGACAGGCCTCTCAGCGGCTTGGAAGCCCACACAGGAGCTGTGATGCTTTCTCAGCATGGCCAACCCATTCCTTGCATGTGCATGCCCTTACCTCAATGGCTGCAGTACCTGTCAGTGACCTGTGCTGTGGTATGGTGCATATAAGGTGCAATGCATGCAAATGAGCTATGGCACAACTGTAATGTGATGCAAATGAGCATGACTGTGCCATGCATCCGCTCATGAGGCTATTTGTATATGCCAATTTAAACTAGTGCATTTGTGCCTTGTGCAATGGGGATGCACAGGAGCATCCATGCCATGCATATCTGCCACATGTGTAGTGTGCAGTCGCATGGTGTGCAGGTGCACCATCGGTGGACCTATGTCCAGTAGCCTATCATGTGGCTGTGTGTGTTGCACGATGCTCTGCCATTGAGCATACTGTGCCATGTGTCTACCACACATCCGGGTACACCACTCTGCCAGGGCACAATGTGCAGCAGTGCCATATGTGCCATGGCACCAACAGTGCATGGCCGGGGCCTGAACACCGTTGTGCAGGGTCATGCATGGCACCTACAGGGTCATGAACATGACCCTATGCCCACAACAGACCTTGACACTGTGCGCACGTGCGGTGCTGTGCAATAGACCACCACTGCACACATCAATTGCGTATCCGCATGCTGCATGGTTACATACATTAGCCCGCTGTTGCGCACAGTGAACAAGCATTACCATGTGTATGTAGTCTAGGCCGCAACACTTGCTTCATGACAGATAGATTCAGTGCATTATGGTGGGTCCAGGAAGTCGTTCACACTGTGCTGTGAACTGGTCGGAGGTGGAGATGTGCAACCTCATTGTGCTGGTGGAGCCCTATGTGCCCCAGCTGTTTGGGAATGCAGATCTGCAGATGCCACAGTCCCAGGTGTGAGAGAGGGTGGCAGCGGGCCTTAAGCACCACAAGGGCATGCTGTGCATGCTGTGCATGGGACAGTAGTGTCGGCACTATTATAGTGACCTGCGGCGGAGGGATCCGGGATGTCTATGCAGGCTCCAGGGAAGGGCGAAACGGGGTGCCATGCCACAGCCAGGTTTGTGTTCACATGCACTGTGCATGCCCGTACAGACCTTATAGTGTGCTGCCAGGTGTACTGCATGTGTAGCTGCCCAGGGGGGCACTGTGCTGGTGGGTGCTGCATGTCCTGCATGGCTGCCACACACACCTCGGTGGTGCATGTTGCCATTGTACAGGAACCTGGGCCCACTGCTGGGCAGTGTACCACTGCGTGCCATGCCAGCGGTGTGCATGGGGCTAGGGATGCATGGCATATACTCATGTCCATGTCTGTCTCTCTCTTCCATCCACGGGTCTGGAAGACCACAGGATGGGTAGGGTGGCTGTGGACATGGCCAGGTAGCTGTGTGATGGGGTTGCCCCTAGTGCACCAATGCAGGGACAGCCAGGTAAGCATATGCTGCATGTCATACTGTGCATCTATAGGGCTCTGTAGGGTGCTGGGGTCCAGCTGTTGGCACTGCTGCCATGCTTGGCCAACAGTCAGTGCCATCCTGCGCTGCATGTGTGGGCACCATGCACGTGTCCTCTGTGTGGTGGTGCAACAGTGCCACCCTGATGGGGTGGGGCAGTGTGTGCACATCCCATGTTGTGTGACGGCTGCACGGGGTTTGCAGGATGACTTGTGTCATGTGCACCTGCACAGTGGTGTCCACTATGTTATTGTGTGTGCATGTCCCCCAGGGCAGCCTGGCCATCCTGCTGTGGGTGCTCCATGTTTGGCAGTTGCAGTCCTCTGTGCAAGTTTCCTTGGGGGGCCATCCATCAGTGGGTGTAATCGCTGTCTGGTGCACACTGGTGGGTTGGCCAGGACCCCTCTTAGCATGTCACTTATCACCTGTTCTGTCCCTTCTCCTAGGTCTGGCCAGTCCTTGGGCCAGGAGATGTCATCCATCCCGACTGGTGGGGGCCTTCCACGTCATGCCTGGACTGCTGGACCAGAACAACAGACTAATGTCCATGCTGCTGTGTGTGGGACGGCATCAGCTGGCAGCTATAGAGGCACTGAGCCATGAGATGCGGCAGCTGTGGGCGATGCTGACTGTCCAGAGGCACTGATCCATGTGCACAGCTCATTTGATCCCTGGTCATCCCCTGCCCACCCCCTGTTTGCTGAGTCTTCCTTCCACACCACTGTACATTCACTCAGTCCCTGTCCCCTGCTTCCACTGTTACCTCCCCCTGTGTTTCCTCTGTTGCAGTTCCTGAGTGCCCTGTTGGCACACCCTTGTTTTTGTTTGCCCATTAAAGTTCTGTTATTATTCTACAACAGCTGTGTCTGTTTTTCCTTTGCAGGTGATGTGTTACACTGTGCTGCAGGTGTCTATTCGTGTCCATGTGCAAGTTCCCTGCTGTCCCACTGCAGTGTCCCTTGGGTGGTGCCCCTGAGTGCGCTGGGCCTGTTTGTCATGTCCCTGTCTCCTATGTGGCTATGGGTGGTGGGTCACACCCTACCTGTGTGCTGTTCTGCACCGCTTGTCCTTGTCTGCCTGTGCTGCCCTTCCATCCGCATGTTGTGCTACCCCTGCCAGTGTGCCCTGTGGTTCGGTGTCATTGTCCTTGCTGTGTTTTGTTGGCCATCTGTCCTGGTTCCTCTCCCCCCTTTCCTGCTATCCTCTGTGCATTTGTGGTGTCCTGGCACCATGGCTGTGCCACTGTCCACCATATCTCTGCCTGTCAGGTTTGTGTTGCTGGTGCACTGGTGATGGCCTGTCCACGAGCATGCCTTTGGGGTTGGTCGATTGGTGTGCCTTGTGCCTTATGTTGCTGTTGGTGGCCTGGCATCCTTTATGGGCCATCACCCAGTGCCTCTGTGGTGCATCCCAGCCACTGTGCCCTTGTGGTTTGTGTCTGGCTGTGCTGGTGTGGCACTCTGTTGCTGTGCAGTCCTGCCTGTGCTCCCCTGTTGCTTGTTGTGCTTGTTCAGCCTGCTGACTTCTGCATCCTGGCTTGCACCTGTGCACTCCTGGTTGTGCAAGTGCATGTCTGGTTGCAAGGCAGTGCAACATTACTATATTTGGTGTGCTTTGCACCAGCGCATGTGAGTGGCACATCATCTGAATATGGTGTCCATTTCCCCCTGGTGCATCTGCATTGAGTTGTGCATTCCATTGTGCACCTCCTGGGTGCATGTCTGAATATCTGGGCCCATGTCTCAGTGGGCCTACCTGGTTAACAAATGTTAATAAATAAAATAAACAAATCAATAAGTGGGAGCTGATGGGATTCAAAACAGGTCTCCAGGTTTGCAGCACAATGACCTTTACCACTATGCTATACTGCCTTCTGACAGGAGGACAGATAGTCCAGCTTCCAAGAACTAACAATGCTACAGACATTATTTCCTACAGATTTTCATGTAAAGTACAGAATGAGAGTTGGAAAAGAACAGCCACTTTAGGGAGCGTGTACCCACTATAAAACACTGATGAACAAACAGAAACAGTTATTAGTAGTGCTTCACTAAATAGTATCACTTTTGTAAAAATGCTAGAGTAGAAAAAAAAATCTGCTGATGCGATGGAAGTGCAACTGCTTTGTTTTCTTCCTAAAATGATTTTTGGGCTAAGCTGTTAGCAAGAGATTTTTCACTTGAATGCTCATGTTTTTAATGAAGGGGTCTTTTTTTAAATTACATTTAGGCTCACAGTCTTTTTGCAAGAGGCGCATTCATGTGAGATTTTAAACAAACTAACATGATGACTGTTGTTAGGATGCCCATAGTTTTCAATAATAAATAAATTACACAACACACTACAGGATCAGTATTATGTAGTTTCTGTATAGTCAAAGGGAAAAGTACCTGATTAAAATACAGTATTTTCACCCACACCAACAAAGTACGCTAATTGGTGTGATCAGATTCTAGTGGTTGTCAGTCTCTACCCCTGCTTTATGAGCTCAAAAAAGGTTGAGGGGCCTGGGTGGATATCTCCTAATAAGGGACTGTATCCAATATTGAATTTAAGCTACACAGAAAGAGATGAAAGTGAACCTAGGGTCAAGCATATTACTACCCTCTGAGACACCATACCTTCCCACCACTCCACAGGATCACCCAACTGTGAAACAGCATCATGATGCAAGAACAGTTTCCCCAAAAAATGCAATTATTACCACTCCACTAGTAATATGATCACTGATAATAAATATGAATCAATAACATGAGGCTTTATAAGGCAGTAGCAGGATAGTTTCTGTAGGAAAAATAAGTGTAAAAGTCATATAGCAGTGCAGAATATATTATGCAAGCCCCTTGCTGCATTTCCGGTAGCCCACCCCTCACATCCAGCACTCAGGTCCCACATGCTGGACTGCACTGTCCAGGCCACCCTTACTAGTACCTGCTCTTTGCAATATCTTGTTCTTGGGAGCTCCCTTAATAATTACTACTGAATACCCAGCCATTGAATCAATGCAGGCTCAGCGCTAGTTACTTTGCACATGTTCTGTAGCTGAGGCAGGAAAGCAACAATTTACAGAAAGGCAAACTCCAACTGGGATATTTCTACTCTAGATCCAGAAATCACAGTCCATTAAAGTTCCACATTAAATTCTGCTAACCTAGCTATGAAAGGGTGTATGCTAAAGGGACAAGGCCCTGAGCTGCTCTTGATTCCCCAGGCCAGTGGGATCTCCCTCAATGTGCAGGGTGTGGTAGTAGCAGTAAGTCTCTCCTCTGACTGTCTCATGTCCTCTGTCAAATGCAGGCCTCTATGGTGATGTGCAAAATAGCTCTCTGCATGTTCAGAAAGACATCTCCTTCATTCTACATGTAGCAGACAATCTCTCCCTCTGAACTGACAGATGCAACTTTAGCCTGTGGAGCCTGACCATGTCAGACCAGTACACCACATCCTGCCATCCAGTCCCTATAGGTACTGTGACAATAAATACCTGGCAGTGGTACTGGGTGAGTGTCTCCCCAAACACACAGTGGCTCTTTGTCATAGTATTAATTCTGCAATGCAGCAAAATCTCTCTGAGTGCAGGGAGCTTGCTTGCAGGGTGGCTTATCCTAGTCCTGACTTCTGCTTTCAGTTACTTAATCTGGGCTACGAAAGCATGCAGTTGCCTCCACTTCTGATGTGCAGGAATTCTGCTTGGCTCTTGCAGAAGTGTGATCTGCTGTCTTTGGTCTCAGCTTCAGCTCTCCAATCTGACTCCTACGAAAGTCACACCAGACTAAGTTCTGGAGTGGCCCCCTGCTATTCACTGGGAAAAATCAGCCCTTAGTTGGTTTATTGAGCTAACAATCACTCACAGCAGCACTGGAAGTCTGCCACTTGATGAATGCTTGGCTGCATAAGTTGTGCCTGTATTAATTAGATCTTACAAGGATTGTCTCAAGACATGAAACATGAACTCGCTGGAGACCAGGCTAGAGAGGGGGAATATGATAGAAATCTTCAAGTTCCTGAAGGGAGCAAACGATTTGAACTGAAGTGAACTATTTAGGAGGAGTTAAGCTTTAAGAACCTGAAGTCAAGAATGGAAACTGGCAGGAGGAAGATTTAAGAGGGATGTGGGGATGTTTTATTTTTACAGAAAAGGGGGTGAAGCTGTTGAAGTCTACCAACAGATGTAGAGGGTGCGAAGACCATAAATGATTTCAAACATGGCTGGGACAGATTGAAGGGTTTGTTGGTTGCCCAGTCTGGTAACAATAGGGAAGGGAACAGGCAGGTTGACAGGGAGGGACAGAACCCCATATGAACAATAGGTCCCAGGGCAGATAGGGAACTATGGGAAGACCAGATGGATCCTTGGTCTTTTTTGAATCCATGACACTGGCACGACATCCCGTACAGCAAAGTCACCAACACTGATAGAAACCCATTGACACCTCTGACACCAATGCATCCCCACAAGGACCGGCAACACTCTGACACCGATGCCCACACTCGATCGCGGCAATGTGGGGGGGCTGCACCCCCCACACTTCCCATGTGGTGGGCTGTGCCCCCACATCTCCCACACTTAAGATATCTAACTCCACGTCACACAGACAATGGAGTTAGATATATGCCCCCTGTCACCGCAAAGTCTATCGCAGTGAAATTCCTGTCACTGCAAATACAGCTGCTGTTGGGGTTTTGCTGTGAGGGGTTCACTGTGCGGGAGCCACTGTCGAGACAGCATATCATGTTTTTTGCCATCATTGTCTACAGTTCTATATTTCTATTAAATCCACTACAGGTACATGGACATTTCTGGCTCCCTTTTCAGGCTTTGGGCCTAATTTGCCATTGTGCTGACTCCTGACTCCATTGTCAAGGATCCTGGGGATCTAGGGCAGAAATTATGGCTGCTCAGTGCTGCCTCTGCATGCTCAAGGACACTTAGCTCAAAGTTTTTTTTTATTTACAGGGCTTCTGCCCTCATAACATTTATATGTGGCCCCATTTTATGTTGTACAGAGTTGTGCTATTGTCCAGTTCAGTCAGTGCTGTTGGTAGAGAATACCTGCTTCAATCATGAGTGCCAATCATGCTGAGTTGTTGGCGACAGTCAAGTTTCCATTGGTGTGCGGTGCAAGGCCATGGTAGCAAGGCACAGGAGGCATTGAAGATGCTGCTCAGCTGACAGTCCAGGGGAACAGGGAGTAAAGGCTCTGGTAGCTGGTGGTGCAGGGTGGTCTCTGTGGGGCAAATCAAGTAAGCACACATGCGCAGGTTACATCAGTTTTAATGGCAATCTCAGCAGAACACTGCAATTCCAAAAGCAGAGTCCACTGTAATGAGTCAGTTAACATTTCTTAATGGGCTGCTAATGCAAACAGAATGTGAACCTGGACATGTGCTTGAGTGTTTCTTAAAAAAACTTTAATTCAATTGTCTGCAGGTCTAAGCCAATTATAAAATTGAGCATTTTTGGATTACCAAGTAGCACTGTAACATTTGCTAAGGGATCTGGATTGTCCCATAGCTTTGCAAATAACTTCTCCTGTCAGTCCTTATCTACTTGTCAAAGACTAGATTTCTTGGTCTTTATCTACTTGTCAAACACTAGATTATTGGTCTTTATCTACTTGTCAAAGACTAGATTATCGGCCTTCACTGCTGAAATAATCAGCACAAACATCCAGACTGCTGAAAACTTTGCGGACATCTCCAGGCATGTCAAAATCAATACATTTGAAGACAGCAGACGGCCTAATTACCCAAATCCCATCATTTGCTAGTGAACATGAATTATTTATTTCACTGCTAGCATGCTGCAGCAGGGACGTGCTTGGAAATACATGGTGTAGTGACTAGAAGCTTGCAATTAGTTACTTTCTTACATACCGTATCATATTGTTGTATTCACAGAGTAGCAGCTTCTGTACTGTACTGTACATCTAGATTAAGAGATTTGCTAGTCTATTCTGGGAGATTTACAGTTTCTTTAGAGAGAGAAAGGCCTTGATCTGTAAATAGTTCCATTCACATATTGTGAAGGTAGTGAGAAAGAGTTCATACTATGCCCTTACATTTTCTGTTTAAAAACATATTGTAAGAGTGCATTGCTAAAATGCTAAAATCCAGAATTGATCCACTCATACAGTAGTAAATAACCATTGCTTAACCCCCAATAAACTACTAGTAACTATTCTGCAGGACATTTAGGGCTCCGTATTTAAAGCACACACTAACTAACACCCAACGGGCTGCATGCTCTCGGTAATGTCTATGAGGCACAAAGCGAAGCTATGTTGGAATCCTTATAAAAACGACCTGGGCTGTGTTACGAGGTTTCTAGAATACATCTGCCAGTGTGCTCCACAGCAAAGAATGATGGTATTCACGTAGACCGAGTTAAATGTACCATGACTGTGTTTGGCAGAGAGCAGCTGGCAGTAGTGGTGAGGGTTGGGAGTGCCATCCACCATCACGGGAGAGAGGGCATGGAAATCAGTAGATGGGGGTGGGCTGGACTACAGATACTGTGACATACACAACTGGGACTGGCGATTGGTGGGGACAGAGGGTCCACTAGACTACCAACAAAAATGTAAACTAACTCAGAGTAGTGATGGGGGGAGGAGTCCACCAGACTAATGGAGCCATTATTTCAAGAAGCCAGTATGGAATGTGGGATGGTGCAACCTCCATTTCCTTCTGGCCTCTAATTAGGTTATTGTGACATGCAAATTACTTCATAGCACTTTGTTTGTGCTATGTGTTATTTGCATGGGGACAGCAGAATATGGCAGAACGCTCTACAGAACCAGTCTCTGTCATCCCTGTAGCTCCCTGTTTGCCACATATGTCATGTGGGCACAAGGGGTTGTGGTTTGCTGGAGGAAACAGGTTAGTGCTTCCCTTCTTTAGGCGGCCTAATGGAACATTATTTTAGTGCTTGCTGTGTGCATTAAGCATGTTCCAATACACCTATAGTTTCCTCTGACTTCTTATGTGCTCCAGGAAAAAACTTTCTGTGGATGCAAAACGGAATCTTTGAGCGTCCTGGCCAAAGTGTTCTGCTATTTCAAATTAAACATTCTGTTTTTAGTTTATCATAAAAAAAAATTGACAGTGAGGATAACACACTTACAGGCTTTTTAGAGCAGGGGATGGTGCACTCCTAGGAAGTGAATGCACACCACAAGGTGCAATAGCTCTCAGCTAATGCCTCTTATAAAACCAGGAGTGCACACGCTATTTTTGGATCATAAAATATCCCCTGGATTGCTCAGCCTGTCATCTGTTAACCCCATACTTATTACTCAGCTTCAACAAATTAATATTCTGTTTAACTCTCTAAGAAGGGATAATATATAGGGTGTACTGAATGGGATAGAAACATAGAAAATGTCAGCACAATAAAAGACCATTAGTCTATCAAGTCAGCCATGTTATATCCTAACCTACCCTGCAACCTATTGTCTAGTTGGGGTTTTTCCCTCACCTCATCCTCCTTGACCATGCCCTTTTGCAATCCTTCTGAGTAACTATGAAGCCTTTTACTCGGTCCAAGTCACATTTGAAACCATTAATAGTTGTTGCACTCACTACCTCTGCCAGGTTGGTTGTTCAATAGCTCAATCAAACTCTCTAAAAAACCAAACTTGTCATGTCCCTTCTAAATATCCCTCTCCCACCTGATTCCACTTATTAACTCATATTTTTGATTCACAATTTCTGCTGAATATTAACTTGCAGTCTGCCTTGTTCATTTCATTCAGGAACTTGAAGATCTCTATCATATTGCCCCTTTCCTTTCTAATGTCCAAGTACATGTTCTGAGCCTTAAGCCTAGCCTCGTAGGATCTGCCACGTTGGCCCTGAATCACATAGTTACTGTACGTTGCACTGTCTCCAGCCTGTCTTTGTCTTTCCTCATATAGGTACTCCAGAACTTGGCACAGTATTCCAGATCTGACCTCACCAGTGATCTATAGAGACAACATAGTAACACTTTTCTCCTACTGATGAACCCCTCCACCATCATCAATTCATCCTAATATTCTGGTTGCCTTGCAGTAAGCCTTGCTACATTGGCTAGATTGTTTTAGGCAGTAATGTATGGTTACTTACAGAGTCCCAGGTCCCTTTCCTCAGAAACAGTGTCCAACTTGACTCTTCCCATCCAGTATTCTGTCCAGGGGTTCTTGTTCTCTATGTGCATCACCTTACACTTCTTGGCATTGAATTTCAACTGCCAAACCTTAGACAACCTCTCTCACCTTTGCAGTTCCCTCTTCCACTGACTTACCCTTTCCTCACTGTATACCCTGCCAGAGACCTTACTGTCATCTGCGAAGAGATACATCTTGCCCTGCATTCTTTCTCCTCCTATGTTGCTGATGAACATGTTGAAAAGACTACACCCCAGGCTGAACCCTGTGGCACTGGCACCCTACTTGTGTCCTCTCTCTCCCCTAACTTTATTCCATTTACCATCACCCTCTGCTGTCTCCCCCCAACGCACTTTTTCAGCAGTCTTCTGTGTGACGCTGAATTGGATGTCTTACTGAAAACAAAGTAGGGTAAATCCACTGCTTATTCTTGTTCCACTGCTTTAGCTACCCAGTCAAAGAACACAGTCAGGTAGGTCGGACAAGACCTCTCTGCCACATATCCATACTGCTTATTATTCTGTAGTTGATTTGTGGTAGTTCACTAGTTCATCTTTGACTATTGTCTCCATAGTTTCCCCGCAATGGAGGTAACACTGACCGGCCTGTAGTTTCCTGGTTGCTCTCTTTGTCCTCCTCCCTGTGGAGTGGAACAATGTCTGCTACCCCTCAGTCTTTTGGAACCACCTGATTGTAGTAAGCAGTTGAACAGCCCTGCCAAGGGTTCAGCTAGTCCTGATGCCAGTTCCTTGAGCACCCTCAAGTGCCCAGAGGATTGGGGAGGCTTTGTGATATTCTAGCTATGGAGGAAATCTCTTGAAGACAGAGCAGCTAAGACTCAGTTATACTGCACGATGTTAATTCAGCAAATCCACACTTTTTTCACTCTTGTTAAATGTAGTTAGCATTTATTTCTTCACAGTACACATTTTGTGTTCTGCAGAGTTGTGCTATTATCCAGTTCAGTTGGGGTTGTTGGTAGGGAATGCATGCTTCCATCATGAGTGCCAGTCATGCTAAGTTGTTGGATATGGCAGAGTCACCTTTGATGTGTGGTGCAATAAGCCATGGTCACAAGGCACAGGAGGCTCCAAAGATGCTGCTCCCCCTCTTCACTCCTGGTTCCTGTTGGCAGTCCTGGGGATCAGAGAGTAATGATGCTGGTGACTAGTGGAGCAGTGTGGTCTCTGTGGAGACAATCAAGTAAACTCTACATGGGCAGGCTGCAAAGAAACATAGAAACATAGAATTCGATTGCAGGTAAAACCACTTGACCCACCCAGTCTGCCAATTTCTCACTACTGAAACTATTTATTTATTTATTTGTACATCAGTTTACAACCTTTGAGCCAGAGGCTCATTTCCAAAGGTACCTCGTCACAAAGAGGACAAATACATTACAACATTTAGTTACATCATTGAGGTTACAGCTTTGGCAGTCACAAGCAGTTATTTCTTTGTTACATCATTTATGTTACAGGTTTGGCATTCACAAGCTTTTACAGTTATTTGGATACAGAGTGGCACATACTGTGCTTGATCTACAGCTCTTTCTTTCTTTCTCCCCCTTCCTTTCCACTATGATTTCCTTGTGGTTATCCCATGCATTCTTGAACCCCCTCCAACGTCTTCACCCCCACAACCTCTGCTGGAATCCACCACTCTTTCTGTGAAGTACTGTACTTCACATCTCTCCTGAATTTACCCCACACCAGCTTCACAGCATGTCCCCTTGCTCTGGAGCACATTTTCTTCTGAAAAATGCTTTCGTCCTGTACCTTATTTACCCTAGTGGGGTATTTAAAGGTCACTATCCTACCTCCCCTCTCCCTCCTCTGTTACAGGGTGTATGTATTGAGGTCCTTTAGTCTCTCCTCATAGGGCTTTTGATGTAGATCCTGCAACATTTTAATTGCCCTCCTCTGGACTGTCTCCACTCTGTCTATGACCTTCTGAACATGTAGTCTTCAGAACTGGACATAGTACTCTAGGTGGAGTCTTACTAGTGATCTATACAGAGGCAGCAATACCTCCCTCTTTCTGCTGGTGATACCCCCTACTAATGCACCCTAGCATCCCACTCACCCTCACTACTGTGTCGTCGCACTGCTTGGACACCTTTGGGTCATCTGAAATGATCACCCCAGTTTCTTTTCTGCTTGGTGGTCATCAGTACTACTCCAGCCATTTCTGTACTCTGCCCCTGGGTTTCTATGTCCTAAATGCATTATTTTGCAGCTTTTCGCATTGAAACCCAGCTGCCATACCCTTGACCACTTTTCTAGTTTCTCAGGTCTCTGCTCATCTTTTCCACCCCCACTGGAGTGTCCACCCTATTGTACATTTTGGTGTCACCCACAAAGAGGCAGACCTTCCATTCCAACTCCTCTGTAATGTCTCTTAAAAAAGACATTAAAGAAGACTGGTCTCAGCACTGATCCTTGAGGAACCCAGCTGGTCACCCTCCCTTCCTCACAGTGAACTCTGTTTACCACCACCCTCTGTCACATATCCCCAACCAATTTTTTATCCAGTTTACCAAGTGTTCACCGCTCTACCCTGATCTAGTTCCTCGATCACCTAGTCACAGAAAGCTATCAGATTCGTTTGACATGACCTCCCTTTTCTGATCCCATGCTGCCTTGGGTCTTGTAACGTATTGCATTCAAGATATTCCAAAATCTTTTCCTTCAGTGATTCCATTAACATTCCTAGCACTGATGTTAGGTTGACTGACCTATAATTACCAGCCACCTCCTTTTTACCACTTTTGTATAGTGGGACTATATTCACCCTCCTCCAGTTCTCTGGAACCACTCCTGTTACCAGTGAGCTGTTAAACAGAACAATCAAAGGTGCAGCCAGTACTTCTCTGAGATCCCTCAATACCCTTGGGTGCACCCCATCTGGCCCCTTGCTTTGTTCACTTTCAGATTAGCAAGTCCCTTCTGGACTCTCACCTCTGAAAAAGGACTAGTGTCCACCTCCCTCCCTCCAAAGCTTTTGTTACTTTGTGACCCTTCCCCTTCTCCTTCCTCTGTGAACATTGAACAGAAGTATTTTTTCAGGGTGTCTGCCTTTTTCTGGTCACCCTTTGCACCCTTTCTCTTTTTATTTATTTATTTGTTTTTGTTAACCGGGTGAGGTGTACTAGCCACATGAATTACTATTTTCAGACACGACCTGGGAGGTTACAAAGTAGTGGTACAGAATACATGGCAAGATCTGCACAATACAGGTTACAAAGTTGTGATACATAATACATGACAAGATAAAGTAGTGGTATAGAATACATGACAAGATCTGAACAATGCAGAAACAGAGACGATGCTCAGCAATCTGAGTACTGCATAATACAATAGGCAAAGTAAAATAAAACACAAAATAGTAAAGCTAGCCAGCACACATAAGATTCATGTTGTACAAGATAAGTGCTATCACAAAAGAGGGGTAGAAGAATGGTTTAGCATATGTTGGTAACATTCATAGGAAAAATAATATCAGAGGTCAATAGCACAAAGCAACAGCTGCAAGGTGGGTAAAGGCAATTGCCAGATAGGGAACTACACAAGGTCCCCAAAAGATAGGGGAAAGATACAGAAAAAGGGAAAAATTAACAAGCCAGGTGGTGCAGACAGGGTAGAATGAGGGAGAATATAGGGTCAATGCAGCCGAGGTAGCATGAGAGGATATATTGGGCCAGGGGTGAAGTGATAGGGAGAAGAGTTAATAGGTAGGATGGAGGGAATCAACAAGCACTGGTAGTTCAAAGACAGTATATTCAAGTTGATTAAAACATTTGCATTGTGCACTAATGGTAAGAAGAGAACAATGTTTTTTTTTAAACAAGGTATGAGAGGGTGAGAGCCGTAGATCAAGAGAAAGAACATTCCAGTATTTTGGGGCAGCATGAGAGAAAGGACAGACACCCTTACAATTCCACCCCATTCTTCATTTTTCAACTTACAGAGCTAAAAATGTCTTGCCCCTTTCATAGAAACATAGAATCTGTCAGCAGATAAGGACCATACAGCCCACCTAGTCTGCCCATTTCCCTGCTCACTGCTGCAGCCCTAGATCATATTTGATTTGTGTCTCTCCTGCTCTGCACATCTCCAGGGTACCCTTATGTCTGTCTCATGCACTCTTGAATCCATGTATTGTTTTCTCATCCACAACTTCTTCTGGAAGGCTGGTCCACAGCTCCACTACCCTGTCAATGAAAAAGTATTCCCTAACATTACCCCTGAGCCTTCCACCTTTCAGCCTCATATCATGCCCCCTTGTTCTTGTGCAGTTTTTTCTGAAATATGCTTTCCACCTGTACCTGTTTATTCCCCTAAGGTACTTATTACCTTCTGGGATATTCTCTCTTCAGTTTGTACCTTTGTGCTCCTTACAGCATTCCCTGCCTACCTCTGTTACCCCTGATACACCTCCCTGTCCTCCTCCCTCTTCATCTCCTTATACTATCTGAAGGCTAGCTACCCATTTTGATTTACCTTTCAAGCCACCTCTTTCGAGAATCATGTGGTCTCTATTTCCTCTTGCTTTTGCTCACTTGCTTGATGCAGATGTTTGCTGCCTTTATTATGCTCCCTTATAGCTTCACCCACTGTTCCTCTGCTGCACCTGTGCCATACTCCACCTGCCAGATCATACTTGAAGCATTCACCCATCTTTATAAAAATTTGCCCTCCTGAAATCCAGGACCCTCACCTTTGTGTGGCTTGATTCTGCAGCCATCCTCACATTGAAGCACACTGTACAGTGATCACTGGTATCCAAGTGGCCTCCCATCCTGACATCTGCAACACTGTCCCTGTTAATGAATACCAGAACCAGTATTGTCTCATCGTGAGTGGGTTCACTGACTAGTTGCCTGAGGAATGCCCCCTGCAGAGAGTCCAGAATGTCACTGCTTCTAGCTGAAGCAACTACTGGGAGGCTCCAGTTTATATCTGGCAGGCTGAAGTCTCCAATCAGCAGAACCTCCACCTTCTGTACTGTCTTGCCAGTTGCCTCCGCCAGTGCCTTATCTGCCTATCCCTATGCTGGAGGTCTGTAGATCAGTGGGAATAGAGGCTCCACTCCCCATCTCCAGAGTAACCCACAGTACCTCTGCTCCCCTTGTATTCCCTGTATCTCCATTGCTTTTAGTCTTTCCCTCACATAAAGCATTATACCTTCTACTTTCCTTCCCTTCCCACCCTGTCCTTCCTGAACAGAGTGCAGCCTGGTATGGCCATGCCCCATTCATGGTTTTTAGTGCAGTATGACTCGGTAATGGCCAACATATCCAAGTTGGCCTCTGCCATGATGATGTCTAGGCCCAGAATAGTATTTCCTAGACTTCTAGCATTTGCACACATGGCCTTCCAGATTTTGTTTCCACCCTGCTTGTTGCACCCTTTTTATCATTTTGCCCTCCTTCCTTGCACCTCTCTTTTTAGTGCTCCTGTTCCTTTCTCCATTTATCTCTGCCACCCTGATTCCATTATTAAATTGTACCCTGGGGGATTCCTCTCCCCTTGTGTTCTCCTTACTCTCTACTTCAGCTTGTGGGGGGGGGGCAGTTTCTGACTCCCCAATTCCTTCCACAACCTTCCTTGGCTAGTTTTAATGTTTATTAAAGTAACATTTAAACCATCCACTGAGGACTGCAGTTCCCTCCTGGATGGATGCAGGCCATCAACCCTGTACAGGCTGTTATCCTCTCAGGTGGATCCCCAGTCCCCAGTGTAGCAGAACCCTTCCTCTCTGCACCATTTATTCAGCCATGAGTTGAAGTTCTTGGTGTGGAAATCCCTCTCCTGTCCCCTTTCAAAGATAGGCAGCACCTCACAAAAACCATCGAGTGAGCTACCTAAGACCCCTCCCCAGCTTCCTAAACTTCCCCGCAATATCTCAGTCCCTTCTCTTGCCAGGTCATTAGTTTCCCAGTGGACAATGACATCCAGCTCTCCCTCCCATCCTACTGCCCTAGTGATCCTCAGGATCAGCTTCCCATCCTTCCGGGCCATGGCATTAGGTAGGCACCTAACCTTTCTCTCCCCCTTTCAGATTCCCAAATCTATCTCCCTCACCAAAAGGTCCCCCACCAGAAATTGCTTCCTACTGCTCTGGGGTTCCTACCATCCTCCTTGGGGTCTCCACTATGGAGGGACCCCCACATCCTCCCTGACCACTACCGTGGGTGCCTCTTATCAGCAGTCCTGTCCCATAGTGTGGTGGTACAAGCTGAGAAATTTGGCTCTGTCCCACCATCCTCACCTTTCCGGAGCCCAACATAGTCCAGCCGTTCATCCACCTTGGCATCCTTGGAAGTAACGGTGGCAGGCTTGGTGGCCCCTGGGTGGGGAAAGAGGTCCCCCAAATCCTAGCCAACTCAGCTTGGAGTCTAGCAACCTCCTCCCTCAACCCAGAGAGGGTGTGTGTGTGTGTATATCTGTTTTAATGGCAGTCTCAGAAGAATACTGTAATTCCAAGCGTAGAGTCCACTGTTGTGAGTCAGTTAACCTTTCTTCATGGGCTGCTAATATAAACAGAATGTGAACCTGGGCACGTGCATGTCTGTTTCTTAAAAAAAATAAATCAATAAACTGTTTGCAGGTCTAACCCAATTATAAAATTGAGCGTTTTTTGATTACCAAGCAGCATTGTAACATATACTAAGGGATGTCTGGATTGCCCCATAGCTTTGCAATTAACTCCTGAGTCAGTCCTTATCTATTTGTCAAAGACCAGATTATTATTTATCATTACTGAACTAAACACCACAATCATCCAGACTGCTGAAAACTTTATGAACATCTCCAGGCATGTAAAAATCAATACATTTGAAGACAGTAGACAGCCTAATTACCCAAATCCCAACATTTGCTACCGAACTTTATTTATTTCACTGCCAGCATTTGGCAGCAGGGACATGCTTGGAAATAACTGGCATTGTGACTAGCAGTCTGCAATTCATTACTTCCTTACATACCCTATCGTTATATTCACAGAGTAGCAGCTGCTGTACCATACATCTAGGTTAAGAGATTTGCTGGTCTATTCAGGGAGATTTACAGTTCCTAAGGGGAGAAAAAGACCTTGATCTGTAAATAGCTGCAGTCACATATTTTGAGGTGGTATGAAAGAGCTCACACTGTGTCTTTACATTTTCTGTTTAAAAATGCACGTAAGAGTGCACTGCTGAAATCCAGAACTGGACCATTCTACAGCAATTAAATACCATTGTTTAAGCCCCAATAAACTAGTAACTCTTTTGCAAGATATTTAGGGCTCCATATTTAAAACATGCACTAGCTAGCACCTAACAGAATGCATACTCTCGGTAATGTCTGTGACGCACAAAGGGAAGTTATGTTGGAATCCTCATGCAAACAGCCTGGACTATGCAAAGATGTTTCCAGAATACCTCTGCCAGTGTGCTTCACAGCAAAAAAGTAATGGTATTCACATAGACTTAGTCAAATGTGCAGTGGCTGTGTTTGGGAGACAGCAGCTGGCAGTAGTGGTGAGGGGTGGGGGAGTGCCATTCGCCATGATCCGAGGGGCTGCATAGCAATCAGAGTAGGGGTGCTTGCTGAACTACAGATATTATGATTTACACAATTGAGACTGGCAATTGGTCGGGGGTGTCCACCAGACTGCCAGAGAAAACATAAACCAACTCAGATCATTGATAAGAGGGTAGGGGGACCACTAGGCTAATGGAAGCACTATTTGAAAAAGTCAGTATGGCAATGGGGGGGGGGGTGCAATCTCCATTTGCTTCTGGCCTGTAATTAGGCCATAGTGAGACGCAAATAACTCCATAGTGCCTTGCCTTTGCTATGGGGTCATTTGTATTGGGCACAGTTGAATATGGCAGACCACCGCACAGAACAAATCATCATTTGTGAGCCCTAATAGCTCTTTTGCTTCTATCATCCCTATAGCTCCCTGTATGCCATGTACCTTATATGACCAGAAGGGGGCTGTGGTTAGAGATGTTGTGAAGGTTTAATCTGCAGGTGAAGTTAAGGTGAAGTCACCAACTCCACTTCAGTGGATAATTTTGCTAAGTTGTCCCCTTTAAAGGGAATTTCATTTCTTTCGACTGCCCTTTCAACTTTGCCTTATAAGTTTGCCTTATCATATGAAAGGAGAGGTTTAGGGAAAACAAGTCTGTGTCACATGGCACAGCTTCTGCAGGTCATAAGGTACATTCCCAGCAGGCAGGAAGTGTGACTTGGGTTCAGTTTCTCATTTGCGGTACACAGTGTGTTAGTGAGTAGCAGATTGAAGGTTGGGAGTGAAGAAAATAACTTTTAACTGTTAAATCAGTGAGTTTTCTATCATTTTTCTTTTGTGTGGTATTCTTGACTTTCTTGAATCACTTAACCTTTATTTTGACTCATTTTTGAGCTCTTCTTTCTGTCTGTCTGACTCTCTTTCTCTCTGTTTTTCCTTATTTGGGGGGTTAATAATTTCAGTTATTTCATATGGAGCACAGACACATTGTTGAGTTTGTGGACCGGGGCATCATGGTCCCCAGACCCATGGTAGGTCAGGTGCTATGCACCTTAATCAAACCACATTTTTCAGTGAGGCTCCACCAAACCATATAATCTTCTGGTGAAACTGCAGCAGTGGCAGGACCACCAGCTAAGGACAGCAGTGTTGCCCTGGACTGTCAGGAGGAGAAGCAGCAGCAGCAGACTGAGGCTCTTCTGTCATTCCACTGCCATTGGCATCATCTTTGTTCCCCCGCAGAGCATAGATACATAGATACATAGACAGTGTCGGCAGATAATGGCCTATGGCTCACCAAGTCTGCCCAGCAACACATTCCATTGTTGGCAGCACCCCAGGAATGGCATTCATATCTGAAGACCTCAATGGTGTGGAACTTCTTTATGTGTGAGTTAAGCGACCACAGTGTGGTCACTTGTAATGTATATGGAAAACTGGAGTTTAGAGGGAAGAAGGGTACCAATATGGGTACTTGGGGGCAGGGGACCCACTTAATGTTGCACCATCGGGCTGAGTGGGAGGCAAGGCTTTGGGAAGCAGCAAGTGGGGGTGGGGATGGTGGCTGGTCCGAGCAGGCAGTTAACCATGGCCATGGTGCACAAAGGGGTGCTAAGTTATGCACCACTGTTCTGCAGGTAGAAGAGTAAGTCGTGGCCACAGTACTTGCAGCATCAGTTCTAGACTTTACACAGAAACAACAACCCAGAAATATGTTTGTGTTTTCCTTTTCTTTTTTGATTTTTTTAGCAAAACAGTACACAATAGGATTTAAGGTACTGGGGGACCCACGGAAAACTACACAACAACTTTATGAGACAACACAGACAGTTAACAACAACACCAGAAATATATTTTTCTCTTTTGATGGTTAAGAAGAACAATATGCAACAAGGATTCAACGGACTAGGGGACACATGCAAGACACAATAAGATGAACTAGCTAACTTCTATCAAGCAACACAAATACATACTCTAGTCAAACTACAGTGACAAAAATAATTCAGTTTCACAAACCTAACTGTTCTAAAGAAGTAAACTAACAAAGCACAAAAAAAGGAAAAAATTATTCACCAAATCACTAAAGAAGACAGAATATAGGCTGTCCTGCTAGGAGCTTTAATTCTGTATTCCATAGCTAATTCTGTAAAATTCTGAACTGTGACTGTAACTCACTCTAGGCCACCACAGAGTTAGTAAGGCAGGGTGTCTTAATTGAGCTGAGAATGTGAAACCCGGCACTAAACTTTTAATGTAATTAATTCCTAAGCCACTGAGGAGTTGGTACAATCTTTCAGGGTGCATTAATTGTGATGTGAATGTTAAATTGTACAGCAAAGTTTTTTTTAACTAATTCCTAATCCACCGCAGAGTTAGGACAGCCAGCAAGGTTCAAGCTACAGTAGATACCTAGTTCCCCATTAGTTACCCTTCCTTCCCCACAGCCCTTCCTTTTCTGTACATGCCCCTCCCCCCAAGGGCAAACAAAGGGCCCTTATCTTATCTATTTGTGCCTTCTCTCAGCTTCTCCACAGTGCAGCTCCCCTGGGCAGAATTCAAGGATGCCCCTCCCATCAGGTGGACAGTCGCAAGGGCAAGTGTTGAGGTGCCCTCCATCCTACTATCAAAAATGACAGGTAATAATGACTGACGAGCATCCACACTGCTGCTTGTGCCAGAGGCCCCACCAATGCTCCACGTTGGCTGCCCCACCGCCCCTGCCACCACCCTTGGTGGATTTTGAGCTATATAGGGAAGGTCACTTGTGCATTTTAGCCTATCAGTTCACTTCACCATTTGCAACTTATCAGTTGCCACCACTAGAGGCCACCATTCGCAGACCTGCCTGACCCGCTTATAACGGCATAAGTTTTCAAGCATTTCAAGCACTCACTATCAACCCTGGCCACCGGCTGACAGTTGCGCCCTCAGCACGGATCGCACATTCTGGGACTCCAGTCTGGAGTAGCAGGTGCCAGATTCAGTGCAAGGAAAAGAGGATTCCTTAGCCTCCATGAGGGTATAAACCTAAGGTTCCCCAGAAACAGCTGACACCCACAAAGTGTGGATTAAGCTTATCCTCACCAGGATAGACAGCCGGATGGTTCAAAGGGTACACCCCTCACAAACCTGGAACATCACTGGAGATCGACTCTCGTATGTGACTCCCCTGCACTCACAGTCACTGTCTGAGTGCAAGTACTACCACGTGCTGACAAACCTTATAGTACTGCCACTGCATAGTAGCTGATGGCTCAGAGCCCCATGCTTCTCACTGAAGCAACACAGACACGATACCAGGATCACAGGAGCATGTGGCTCAACCCAATTCAGGCCCCTTACAAGGTTCCTGCCATATTTATTCTATACGTCACTGCAGTTGCCTGGGTAGATACACAAATGAGTGACTGTCTCAACCTGACCCCACTCAGCGGCGTGCATAACTGTCATCTCCCACACCTTAAATCCTGCCCTTCAACACCTACAATGGATTCCCTGATACTGTTGCATCGGCTAGTTCACAAGGGAGTATGCTACCTCATCATTGCAGGGTTGACTGAAAAGCTAACAAATCTATCCCCCCTAACCAGGGAGGGGGTCCTCAGCCTGATTGCAATAATGTTGATAATGTGCTCAGGTGATGTCCAACCAAATCCAGAACCCCAACCTGCCAACTTGACCCTAGAGTCCCCTAGCTACCCAGTATGGCATAAAGCCAAGGGCCTGAAAGTCACCCATATGGACATCTGCAGGCTGCATGAGGTACAATCTTCAGCTGGAATGTATAGGCCAGATGTGCTTGCCATCTCTGAAGCATGGCTTAAGCCCCACATCCTACCCCATGAAGTGGAGCTTGCCAACTACAACACCTTCAGAAAGGACAGAGAGGACAAACAGGGAAGAGTCCTCATTTATGTATCTTCCTTGCTGTAGGCCTCACTGTCCCCCACCCACCTGCCAAGCTCCACAACGCTCAAATCTATTTTTATCAAAATTGTCCTGGGCCGTGCAAAACACCTAACCATAGGCTGCATATATAACCCTCCCAATGGTGGCAACTCAGCGCTTCAGGACTTAACACACACCCTAGCAGGGGCCACTCCCACCGAGCTACTGATTCTAGGGATTTCAACATTAGGTGGGAACCAGCAACTAAGCAAGTCCACAGGGTCTCACTCCTTGAAGAAAACCTGACCCAGGTCATCACTGAGTTCACCAGGCAAAACTTAAAAACTGGGAACCACTTCACACTTGACTGGATCCTAGCCTCAAAACCAGCAAACATCCAGGTGGTGGGGGTAATGTAGGATGCCTTGAGCAGTCATTCTCCCACCTTCTACACTTGGAAAAACAGGCCTACTAGGTTCCCCCCAACAGGCTCATAGTAGCCAGGGATTTCTACAGCTTCTCTGCCAAGGCCTTCCAAAGTTGTCTGAGAAATGTTGACTGGATGTCTATCAAACTGCTAGACAGTGCGGAGGAAGCCGGTCAATTTTTCCAGTGTACATTCTCTACTGTGATCAATCTCCATGCTCTGGTAAGAAGAAGACATGCAGAAGGTCAGTGCCATAGACGGATCACACGTGAACTGAAATCCCTAAAGGTAGGCAGAGACAAGGCCTGGAAAAAGGCCAGAAGCTCTGACAGCCCTGAAGATGTAGCTGATTACAGGTCTTTGATGAACCAGTGTAAGAAAGCCTTTAAAACTGCTAAAAGGGACTACTTCAAAACCCTCCAATGGTGATCCTTGGCAGACCCAATGTCCTTCTGGTCTAGCATCAATTCCCTGATAAAAGGCCCAAATAAATCTCTGCAGGGCAATATAATCTGCTCTGGTCATACCTTAACAGATGGCTATGAGGCAGCTGCTGCCTTCAATAGCTTCTTGATCAATCTGGGCCCATGCAGAACTAACTCACCACATCATGATTAGGGTCCCCTGCTCAAAAAAATCCAGGATCCTCCAACCCCCCACTTCCACCTCAGGACAGTGCATGTCAAAGAAGTACTGCCCCTCCTACTAACCTTAAAACTTACTAGTTCCACAGGACCAGATGGACTGAACCTCAGGCTGCTCAAGGCTGCTGCCCATGCTATTGCCTTACCAGTCACCTGGCTTATAAACAGATCACTGCAGAGAGGAGTAGCCCCCAAAATATGGAAATAGGCCCATGTGGTCCCAATCCACAAGGGTGGAGCTAGGAAAACAGTAGGTCACTGCAAACCCATCTCTATCCTCTGCTCCCTTGTGAAGGTCCAGGAGTGGCTTGTGTATGGCCAATTCAGGGATTACCTGGAAGCAAACCAACTTCTGGCCCCCTCCCAACATGGTTTCTGACAAAAAACCATGACACTGCCCTCATCAGGTTCACCTCCGATGTCCTTGCAGCTTTGAATAAGGGCACCCCTACAGGGGCAGTCTTCGTTGACCTAACCAAGGCCTTTGACCTGGTAGATCACTGCCTCCTGCTAGCAAAGTTGAGTAAACTTGGACTCGACCAACATTCTCTTAACTGGTTCCATAACTACCTGTCTGGTTGCTCCCAACAGGTCAAATGGAGAGGTGCAACATCCAGAATGCTATCTCTAAATGAGGGGGTTCCACAAGGTTCCATCCTGGGCCCACTCCTGTTCCCCCTATTCATCAACGACCTCCATTACCACTGTGGGAGCAGCTCTGTGGTTCAGTACGCTGATGATGTGGTACTCTACAGAACTGCATCACACCTGGATGACCTAGACCCCCTACTCCAGTCAGACTTCACCATGGCTGAAGCTTGGCTAGTCAAAAACTGCCTGGTCCTTAACCCTAATAGGACCAAAGCCCTTCTGTTTGGACCAAAATCTCTGAGTCCTTCCTGGGCCCACCTCCTACCACTGGTTACTGAATCTGGCTCCACAATTGAGGAGGTCCAATTCTTCAGATACCTGGGACTCACATTAGACCAGGGGATCACGCTAAAACAACATGTGGATCTAGTAACAAAAAATATACACCAAAAACTGAGCTTGTTCTACCGACTAAGCGCTAACATGATACCTGAAACCAGACTGGCAATCACAGAGTATCCTCCTCCCCACTCTTACATATGCCTCCCCAATCCTACTCAGCTTAGCAAAACTTGTCCATTGTAGACTACAAACTTTGTATCACAAAATTGCATGATTCACCACAAAATCTCACCCAAGGTCCTACCACTGTGATGTCTTTGCTTCACTCAACTGGCCCACCCTAAGCAACAGGCTTCAGTACCCTTTATTAAGCTGGGCATATAAGCTTCTCATTGCTGACCCTCCAGCTGGGCTAACTGGGCTGATTGCTCCAAAGTGGTCCAGCAGACCTCTCTGCACTTTGGGCAAAAAACTCCTGGAATTGCCCAGGGCCCGCTCTGCAGCTGGCAGAACATCCTTTGCCCATACAGCCCCTGCACAGTGGAATAAGCTTCCTGTACACCTTCAGGAAGACCCATCCCTAGGATTTTCTGGAAGGAACTGTTCACACACCTCCTAAACCAAAGCTGCTGCTCCTGTCTCGATTAAGGCTAGCCAACTTGCACCCTATGATTTGGTGCAAAAACTCTTGCCCTAAGTCTTTAATTTGCCACTGTTGAACTGTGTAAATCTGCTGTATACAACTGCTGTCTACTGTGAAAACTGTATACTGTTGTTGTAGTTCCTGTATGCTTTGTCCTGCACTGTACTACTTGTATGTATTTGCCTTGCTTTTTTAACTAACTCTGGGTCACCCCTGAAAAGGGGACCTTTGGGAACCAGTGGGCTTACCTGGTTAACATCATTTTTTTTATGATCTATTTTTTTCTCCTTGGCTCCGGGCAGCAGGTCCTCTTGCCTGAGCCCCCAGCCCCGTCTCCCACTCACAGCTTACCCTCTGTCCAGTGACCCCATGGCTTGCCCCCCATGGTGGGGCAGTGGGGATCCCTCAACCCACCTCACACATGAATCTAGAGCTGGAGAGGGGTTACTGCCCATCATGGAGGCGGTACCTGTGAGGCTCAGAAGTCATGTAGGCATGCCCAGACCACACTTTTTCCTCCTGTTTTTTCCCCAAGCTAAGGCAGGCAATGACACCACAAGGAGGGAGCACGCATGCATCCATGCACATTCCTTGAGGCATCTGCCTTAGCTCTGCCTTCTTATTGCATTGGTGCACCACCCCCCAACCTCCACTAGGGGCTAGGCATGCATCGATTGTGGAGTCCCTCTTCCCCAGTGAAGGAGTGCAGTCCAGGGGATGCTCAATACTTGTCCTTCCCACCAGCCCCCAGTGGCCCATGCTCATTCTTGAACATGGGTCACCAGCATGGCATGAGGTAAGGCACCCAGTGCCTCAGCCCTCAGTACCACCTGGCCGGCTGCCGATTAACAAAATTTAATAAATAATAAATAAATAGGTAAAAAAATAACACTGAACAGCACTATTGCTAAACACTGCCTAGGCTATAAAGCAAGCCTGCCTTTTGTGGCTACAGGGGCAGAGCTCTGTAGCCATCATGCTATTGGAGATAAGTCACTCACCTCACCAGATCTGACCAAACAGCAATTTTGGAGTGGCAGCACTGTCACTCCACCAGTTGAATGAAGCTCTCCTCTGTCTCCTTTCAGAAGACCAGTTCCAGCACTATTTTATTTCTCAGTGTAGCTGCCTGTCACTTCCACTACAGTCCACCATGCCCAAGATTGCGGTCACATATAGGCATTTCACCTAATTAACTACTCTCTTATCATGGACTGTCTCAAAAAGAGAGAAGTTAACCTTATTTACTTTTCATTACTTGTATTCCTTTTCATTGAAATTAAGATGGAGAAAAATTCTCACTACTCACTTGATGGCTCTGTGGGAGTAGTAGCTTCCCTGTAGATCTCAGATCACTAACCCTATCTGTACTTGTAACTGGAACAAATCTTAAACATTTTGCAATGGAACATCTACAAGTTCTGATGGCTGAATTTTCTTAAAAATGAATGCAGAAATGAGATCTCTACCAGCTAGACACACTCCACCTCCAACTCTCGATCGATCATCCGGGACTAAGAGATCTAAGCAGGCCTCAACCAAGGCATCTGTAACAAACGCAGGCACTTCAGTACTGACTGAGGAAAGATTTCTGTCAGAACTTACACCACTGAAGAAAGCTTTAGAAACCTTATTAAGTGAAACTAAAGTAATCAGAACAAAAACAGAGCAACTTACCAGAAGAATGACCAATGTGGAAGCAAGGGTGTCTTTGGTTGAGGACTGGTGTACAAAAACAGATCTGGGCCTCCCTGCTTTAAGGCACAACATTTCTAAATTGGAGTCAAAGCTGGAAGATTTGGAAGGAAGGATTTGCCGCAATAACATTGTTGTATTTGGATGGCCTGTAAAGTCAGAAGGTACAAATCCAGTATATTTTGCTCAAGTTCTATGTGAAAATCTTGTGGAACCTTTGACTAATGGTCAGATCTACAGTATATCATAGAATGAGCACACAGAGCCCTAAAGCCAATTCCATCTAACAGTGAGAGACCTGGACCTTTCATTATGAAATTTTAAAACTACTTGGATCATCACTATGTTCTTTCTAAAGAGAAAATGTCTGAAAACTTGAGCTGGGATGGGAAAAAAAATCAGAGTGTCACAAGATCTACCTCAGCTGGTTCAGGCACATAGACAATATTTTGCACCTATTGTTGTTAAAATATTTGTGGCTGGTATTAAATTCAAAATGTAGTACCTAGAAGAAATTGGTCCAAAAAATGACATCTGGCACTCAGTTGAAAAAGCTAAAAAGGATTTGCCTGCAATTTTCCTGGATATATTTAATACCAGATGATTTTCTATTGACTGTAGTACTGACTGTAAGTTACAATGGTCGGTTATAGTCTCATGTACTCATCGTATTGCTTATACATTTTGATCTCTAACTATATTACAAAATGAGTCTTCCCTTACCTAATATGTGACAGTTTCTAGATAATTCCTGGTTTAAATGATATGCTCTTCTTTAAGTGCTGGACTATGGGCGTTATGTTGAATTTTCTGAAGGAGTGCCAGATTACATCTGGAAGAACTGTTTTTTTTCTTCAAAATGTGTTGCTGTAGGGAACTTTGACTGGCTGTACTGTTCCTCAAGGATAGACTTTTGGGGCTGCTGGATGGCTTCATTCTCCCCATTGTACTCTGTTTTTTTTTTAAATCCCTGCCTTCCAGATATATATGGAAATCTGTCAACAGATTGTTCATCATGGAAGCCAAGCTGAAGGGACACTTGAACAAGCATTTGAGTCTTCACAACATTCTGAGACGATTACTTGATACAGTGAGTCTCAGCGGTGGCGAACTCTGCTGCAGAGACTGTTTTGACTGCGCTTATATTCAGTCCTGTTAATATAGAGGATAATGCCTGAGTAACAGTGCTTAACCATGATATAATCACTCCAAGAAGTTGCCAGGACAACCAAGTAAACCTTGAGAATGCAGCTCGAGATGTTTACAGTTGTCATGGCAATCGCGAGAGGTGATTACATCTGTGGTTGACTGCCATTACTCAGGCATTGTATTTTATAATATATGGAAAAACTACCCACAGTGGGGGAAAAAATAAAGTTTTTTTCAATGTGCATTTATTCTCCTGCTCAGCTATGAATGCTACCTGGTTGAATGTTGAGCAATTGAAGTGCTGAAATTAGCCATTGTGATCTATACCGCATCAGGTCTTCATCGGGTCAATAACTGTCTGAATGGAATGTGTGTGTTCAGAATGAATGTCAAAGAAGCAGATCACCTTTCCTTTCCAAGAATTTTGACAGGTGGTGACATTCTATCCTGTAATCCCATCATTATGACATAGTTAAGCAAGATTTGCAGCATACTGATGTCATAACAATGGAAGTATCAGGTTATAAATTGATTGAAAACAGGGGTTAATAGACACTGTCCATGCATTATATATAAAAGTTGTTTTCTTTCGGATTTGTTGCTTTGGGGTATGGGCTGTAAATTTGACAGCTAACACCCTTTTCCTTAATGGATGCTAACTCTGATATAAATGTTCAGTTGGGAATGGAAATGCATCCCTTTATTTATGTTCTAACTCTCAATTTTTTTCCAGCTGTGTTATCATATTTATACTTTAAATTTAGATTTTAGAGTTCATTGCTACAGTGTTTGTTCTTGTTACTTTAAGGGCTCAAATATTTGGTTCATTTATCAGATATTCAAGGTTATTATTAGTAATAATTCATGAGGATAGAAAGGCTTTCCTTGGAATTAGTATTTTTCAGAAATTCCATTAGCGGAATTATATACTATGTGAATTTCTATTCAATTTATATACTAGTTGGACAATCATAATTTATAAACTGTGGGGTTTTATTTCAGTTCTTCTGCTATGCCCAAGAGATTGCTGTTTTTATTTGCTTTTTGATCTTCTTTAACATATAGTGTAATATAATTTCCAGAATATTTTTATATTATTACTTATGGGTGTTAAAGCTGTTAGCATATTGGGCTGAGAATTTTGCTATACATGGTCTTATGTACTTCTCAGCTATGCCATTTTCTTTGTGTCTTATATTAAGCATAGCATTGCAAGATTAGTAGATTTAGTACACCTCACACATTATGATCTGAAATATAAATATATTTAATAGGGGTGGATTCTTGAGCAACACCATTTTTAATTTGCCTTTTGTGGTTATTCTAGTCACTGTAAGTGTTTGAGTGTTTTAGACATAACCATTATTACCTGAGTGATTCTGGGAACATATGGGCTAAGATTTGAGCATCACTGTTTGGTGATTTTTGTTGTAGTTCGGTTGTTAGGACTAGTGATGATTGTTTCAGGATTTAGTAATGGGGTTTTAATTTTAGAATCTAATTATTGGAGTCTTTTGTGATTAAGAGGGGTAGGTTATTTAACAGCTATTCATCTTCTGTGTCAGCGTGGCTCAGTAGGTAGCACATCCACCTCTGGACCAGAAGATCATGGGTTCTTGTCCCACACCGGGATGGACTTGCACCTAAAAATCGCTGGCATCTGAGTGCAGTATTGGGGGGTGCTGTACTGCTGAGGTGTGCTGCCCTTCAGATGAGATGTTAAAACGAGGTCCCTTCTGCCCATCCTGGGGTTGTCCTGGTCGGTGTCCAGGTGGAAGTAAAAGAACCGAGGGCACTCTTCGCAAAAGAGCAGGGAACATTCCCAGTGTCCTGGCCAACATTGCCCTTCCCATAAACTGGTTCATGCAATTATCCAGGCTGTGTGTGGGTGAGGATGTATGATATGGCCGCCACCACACATTCAGTCACTTAACTACCAGTCTAGCATTGCTTGTAAAGCGCTTTGGGATACTCTGTATGAAAAGCGCTATATAAATGCTGATCCTTCTTCTTTTTCTTCTTCTTCTTCTTGGACAAAGGTTTTACTTTCAATTATTTTATATTTCCTAATATAACTTGTTAGCTGATAATATGTTTAACTCTATACGTTTTGCTACTTGGAATATTAAGGAGCCAGATACAGATCTAAAAGGACTCAAAAACTATAACACATTAAACATTTGAACTGGCAGATCATAATTTTACAGGAAACCCATCTTTACACTGACAAAGTTAATCTTTTGGGTAAATTGGGTTATTCTCAAGTATTTGTTGTAGGTGACTCTACAGATAAACGAGCATTTGTCAATGCAGAGTGTTGGCTTGCTGGCATTGGCATTGGTAGTGCAGGAGTCAGAGAGATGCATAATAGGAATGGCAGTGAAGTATTGAGCCAACACCAATCCCACCCCCACCCTGCAGAGACTGACAGGCATGGGGGGTGTACCTTTGGGTCACTGGCCATAACACTCATGCCATTTCACCTCACCCTACCCTGCGGACACTGACAGGTGTTGTGGTGTGCCTTGGGGTTTTTGAGTCTTATACTCACCCCATTTCATAAGAAAGTACACTGCGATGGGTGTGTGGCAGGGTGGAAGAGGACCCTGTCCCATTTGTATGGAGAAAGTGTTTAAATGCAAAGATCTGTTGTTTTCTGTCTCTTCTCTGTCTGGTTGCACAACCAAATTTCCTGTGAGAACTCAGACTTGATCAACCCGTTAGGTTCATAATTCTTTGCCTCTCACTGTTTCTCAGTTTTCTCTTGCTGTCTGTTTTTTCCTCCCTTGCATACTTGCTGATATAAAAATTTATACAAATCATCATATGGAAATGTGACTGATATTGGGATCCCCTTGTGTTTGGAAAATATATAGTGTTACTGTTGAAATATATATAATTATATTTTGAGATGATTGCAGAAAGCTATTGTAAACTCCAGAGATTACTTGAGTGCAAACCTTCCAGCCTTTTGCAAAAGCTAAAAAAGGGGCCTTTCAGATCAAGCACACTGTGTTCTAGAAGCCATGCCTGATATTTACAAAAACAGGATGCTTGCTAAGGAAGAGGGTTGAAAAGATGTATGAAAGAGCTAAGCTGCAACTGCAAGAAAGATTAGGAGACCAAGGCACCCAGAGACTGAAAGAAAACTTTATTTTATTTTGCCTCTGTACGTAGTTATACTGAACAAGTTTATTTTATGATACTGCTAGTGTAAATAAATAATTTATTGGTGAATTCAACAACTGCTCCTGGTTTTTTTATGTTTCCTGACCTGTGCTTCGATGACAGATGATGTCAGCCTAAGTGGGAGTTATGCCGTGCATACCCTAAGACAGGAGTTTTGTGAGTGGGTACTGGATCTAGTACCAGGGAAGCACAGAGAAAGGTATGGATTCTGCAGCAGCAAGTCAGGAGTTGTTAACAGGAGAATGGCAGACAAACTAGCAGAGACAGAAGTCCAGTCTGAGATGGTACGGCCAACACAAGTTATGGAAAAAGAACAGGCAGTGACAGAGCCTGAAAGCCTGATGGACTTTTTCAAATGGTGGGCTATGCAACAAAAAGAGAATGAGAAGCAAAGAGAAAATGGGATTCAACATTTAAAAGTGCACAGAAGAGAAGCAGTGACAGGAACAGCGATTGCTGGATGCCTTGCAAGCTACCGAAGGCAGAGGATCTGACACACATCCAGATGAGCAATAAAAGGTAAGCAATTTAAAAGCTATTAAACTTACAAAGTTGTGCCCCTCAGTTACTATTGAGGCATACCTGACCACTTTTGAAAGAGTTGCCACAGCCTGCCAGTAGCCACAGCAGCAGCAATGGACAGTCAGACTGGTACCCTTCCTGACAGGGAAAGCCCAACTTGCCTACAGCACTATGGACATTGCACAGTCAGAAAACTATGACCTGGTGTAAAGTGAAATCCTGAAAAGGTATGACATCTCCAGAGAACGTACAGGCAAAGATTTCAGTCTCTGAGGTACAACTCTGTTGACAAACCTCAAGTAGCCTTCACCCAACTCAGAGAACTCCTGATAAAATGGATCCAACCAGAGAACAAAACAGTCCCACAGATCATCTACACATTTGCCATGGGGCAATTCATCAACATCTTGCCTACAGATGTGCAGCTGTGGGTAAAGGGACACCAACCAGAGAGTGGGGAAAAAGCTATTTCTTTGGCCGAGGACTACCAAATGGCCAGACAGATGCCACAACAGTGAGGTAACAGCAAAGCACTGGTAAGACACTCTTTTTCCCATTTAAACTCCAAGCCTGATAAGTACTCTGGTGGGGGTAACAAATCTGGGCCCAAAGACGTTACCTGCTGTAACTGTAATAAGCCAGGCAAGTATGCACCCCTTAGGGTGACACCAACACAGTGAACTGCAATCCTGTCAGCAAAATCAACACTTTGCAGACAGGTCATTGAGTTGGTGTGCCCAAGACATGGGCACACTGTCTCTCAGTCCTGCACCACCACCCTGGAAGTAACTCTGACTGGAGTTAAGAATCCTTAAGTTTGGGGTTTGGGGGGAAGAGCCCACCACATGGGAGGTTTGGGGGTGAAGCCCCCTGATAAAAAAAGGATCGGGATGCAAACAGGAATCATGATGACCACAACTTGTGGTCAACATGATTCCTGTCAGTGAAATGCCAGTGGGCAAAAGGGTTGTCCAACCAGCATCGTAGAGCCAGGCCATTTTGCAAGAAACTGCCGTAGTAAGGAAAGTAGCACTAAAGCAGATTTGTCTTTGGAAAATTGAGGCAAGTACTTAACAGATGTGAAGGTGGGGAATAAGACTGTGAAGGGACTCATTTATTTGTGAAGCAGACAGACCCTAGTACATGTTTAAAGTGCTGGGAAAACATTGTACAAAGGAACCAGGTACTGGTGTCTTCTGCATCCATGGGGACACTCAATACTATCCCACCACCCAGGTGACTCTGACCATTGAGGGTGTGTAGCACCAAATGAAAGTGGGAATAGTACCTAAGTTACCTGTACCTGTGATTACTGGAAATTACTTTTCAGGATTTACTGAGTTGATCAAAGAAGGAGTAAATCCTGATGGTGCAGCAGCTATGGTGACAAGATTGCAGGCAAAGAAAATTTCAGATGGCGGGGACACTTTTCCTTTCAAATATTTTGATTCGGACTTGTGTGAGCACAGCTCTGAGATCTGGAAATCCAGAAAAGAAAGACAAAGCCTGAAGAAACTATGGCAACAAATGACTTACAGACATGAAAGGTTAAAATATGAAAATGCTGAAACTAAATTGCTAACTGATTGTGATTTTCTTTCAGAGCAAGCTAACAATATTTCACTCCAGGGTTATTTCAAGCAACTGGGGGTGAAATCAAAACAGGGTGCACCAATGTTTAAAAAATGTAATAGGTTACTGTACAGAGTTTGGGTTAAACCTCAGACAGAGGAACAGACTGAACAAATGGTTATACAACAGAAGTATAGAACAGAGTTGTTACAGATAGCATATGATAGTACTATGTCTGGTGACTCAGGGAGGGATTGCACCACTGCCAGATTGCTGTATAGATTTTACTGGTCTGGAATTCATGAGGATGTTGCTACTTATTGTAATTCCTGTGCTGAGTGTCAGAAAGTAGCCTGAGTCACTAGAAAAGACAAGGTGCCTTTGGTGCCTCTACCCTTGATAGATGTGCCTTTTGAGAGAATTGCAATAGATGTGGTTGGTCATTTAGACAAAAGTAAAAGTAATAGGGTAATAAGGGTAAAAGGGTAATAGATTTATCCTGGTAGTATGTGACTATGCTACTCAATACACAGAAACAGTTCCAGTGCATACTGTAACAGCCCAAAAGTTGCAGCAGAGCTTGCCAAACTTTTCAGCAGAGTGGGCCTACCTAAAGAAATTATTACTGATCAGGGTAGTAATGTTGGTGCTGCATTACTTAAGGAGTTGTACAGACTGCTAGGTATCATTGCCATAAGAACCTCCCTCTATCACCCTTGTTGAGTCTTGTTAAGCATTTTAACCAAACGCTAAAACGCATGTTAAAAAGGTTTGTAAAAGGGGAAGGGAAAGATTAGGACCAATACTTGCCTTACCTACTTTTTGCCTACAGAGAAGTGCCACAGGCATCAACAGGGATTTCACCATTTGAAGTGCTGTATGGTAGGCAGCCAAGAGGGCCACTTGCTGTGATAAAAGAAATGTGGGCATATAACCCCACTCAGAAACAGTGTATAACATCTTATATGTGCCCTAAGAAAGAATCTGGCAAAATATGTTGAAATTGCCTATAGTAATCAGGAAGAGGCTCAAAACCAGCAGATGGTATATTATGACCATGGTGTAAAATAAAACTTTTTTGAGCCAGGTGAAAAGGTTTTTGTACTGTTACCCACAACAGACAATAAACTGCTAATGAAGTGGCAAGAGCCTTATAAAGTTCTTAGACGTACTGGCACAGTTAACTATAAGATTGAGACCCCTGATAGGAACAATCCTACAAAGATATACCATGCTAACCTCATCAAGAAATGGGTTGAAAGATGCCAAAGGCTGATTTGCTGGTTCTGCCAGAAACTGATAAGGAAGATGTTGATATAGCTTATGATAGATTGGAACAAACTTTAAATGCTGATGCTGTAAAGGTGAATGTTTCCTTAACCTCAGAACAAACTGAAGACATTCATAATGTGCTAAAGACATTTAACAGTACTTTTACCACAGTACCAGGCTGAGCAAAAGGGGTCAAGCATGTAATAGTGACAAGGAATGCTCGCCCTAATAGACAAAAGACATACAGATTACCAGAGTGGTTAAGAGCAGATGTGGTTAAGGAAATACAAAAAATGAAAGAACTGGGTATCATATAGGAGTCGAGGAGTGCTTGGTCATCTCCCATGATAACTGTAAACAAAAAAGAAGGGGGTGTTAGAATCTGCCTTGATTTTAGGAAACTTAATAAAGTGTCAGAATTTGACAGTTATCCTATGCCCAGAATAGATGAATTGGTGGACAGACTTGGGAGTGCAAAGTATATCAGTGCTCTTGATCTCACCAAGGGTTACTGGCAAATACCTTTAGCTAAACAATCCAGAGATAAAATTGCATTTGCCACCCCTGTAGGATTCTATCAATTCACCACCATGCTCTTTGGTTTGCATGCTGTGTCAGCTAAATTCCAGCAGTACATGGATGTAATTTTATCCCCTCACACTGCTGTGCACATGGATGATGTCATGGTGTACAGTCCAGACTGGAAAAGCTACCTGGAACACCTACAAGCAGTTATCCAAGCTATCAAAAAATCATGTCTGACTATTAATCCTACCAAATGTGCATTGGGCATGTAGAAAACCAGATATTTGGGCTATGTGTTGGTAAATGGAGAAGTTAAGCCAGAGATTTCTAAAATAGAAGCTGTAGCTAACAGCCTTGTACCTAAAACAAAGAAACATGTCAGATAATTTTTAGGGCTGGCTGTTTATTATTGGAGATTTGTTCCCAACCTCACTGATTTAGCCACTCCCCTCACTGAACTCACAAAAAAATGGTATCCAAATAGTGTAAAATGGACCCCAGAGTGTGATTAAGCTTTTCAAGCCATAAAGGCTGCCTTATGTTCTGCTCCTGTTTTAAGAAGCACAGACTTTGCAAAACCATTTTTGCTACAAACAGATGCATCTGAGGTAGGCCTAGGTGTAGTCCTAAGTCAAAATGTAGATGGGACAGATTATCCTATTCTGTACATAAGTAGAAAGTTCCATGACAGAGAGAAAATGTCCTCCACTATTGAAAAGGAGTGTTTAGCAGCAAAGTGGGCCATGGAGTCCCTTACATTTTATTTACTAGGAACTGACTTTGTTCTTGTAACAGATCACAATCCTCTCTGTTGGCTTAACCAGATAAAAGATAACAATTCCAGAATCACAAGGTAATACATGGCATTACAGCCATTTAAATTCACGGTGATACACAAATCAGTAAAGAGAATTGCAATACTAATATTCTGTCAAGATTTGGATCAGGAATCAACGGTTCTGAAGGTCGAAAAACAAATGTATGGGTTTGAAATTTATTGCTTGCTATACTGTTAAAAAAGAACTGATAAATGCACATGTGCTTAATTTCTGAAAGCAGCAAATGCTATTAAAGAATAAAAAATTTTGGAAACCTGTTTAACAAAGCAGGTTCCCTCTTAAGGACGGGGTGTATGTGACAGGATGGAATAGGACCCTGTCCCATTTGTTATGGAGAAAATGTTTAAATACAAGGATCTGTCCTTTTCTGTCTCTTCTCTGTCTGGTTGCTCAACCAAATTTTCCTGTGAGACCTCAGACTTGATCAACCCAACAGGCTGGCAGTTCTTTGCCTCTCACTGTCTCTCAATTTTCTCTTGCTGTCTGTTTTTTCCTCCCTTGCATATTTGCTGATATAAAAATATATGCAAATCATTGTATGGAAATGTAATTGATATTGGGGTCCTTTTGTGTCTGGAAAATATATAGTGTGACTGTTGAAATATATATAATTATATTTTGAGATGATTGCAGAAAGCTATTGTAAACTCTAGAGATTAGTTGAGTGCAAATCTTCCAGCCTTTTGCAAAATCTGCAAAAGGGGGCCTCTCAGCTCAAGCACACTGTGTTCTAGCAGCCCTGCCTGATATTTACAAAAACAGGATGCTTGCTAAGGATGGGGATTGGAAAGACTTATAAAAGAGCTAAGCTGCAACTGCAAGAAAGATTAGGAGAACAAGGGACACAGACAGAAGGAACATTTTATTTTATTTTGCCTCTGTACATAGTTATACAGAACATGTTTATTTTATGATACTGCTAGTATAAATAAATAATATTTGGTGAATTCTACAACTGCTCCTAGTTTTCCTATGCTTCCTGACCTGTACATCAATGACAGGGTGCAGTATAGGAGAATGGAATGAACTTTGGAGCTGGAGACTCCAAGGAACATCCCGATGCCTGTCACCGGCTGCTGGGAGGGGGTGGGGTAGAATGGCATGAGCATTACAGCCGACGATCCCAAGTCACACCCCTGATGCTAGTCAGTCTCTACAGGGTGGGGCATTTTGGTTGAAAACCCTAACGCTCTGGGTGTTTGTTTGTATTTTCACTCCAAATTTTCAACATGGGCTTTTTGTGACCCCACCTCATGAACAGTGGCACTATCAGTTCATTACCTGAGAGGTTATTTTGCACAGTGACTGCGCCATTTGGCACCACAGGTGCAAAAGCACATTTCAAGCAGGATGTGAAAAATGACAGCTGTACTGTTCATGAGATGGTGTGAAAATATGGCAATGTTGAAAATCTGGAGTGAAAATATAAAAAAATGGTGACATTATGAGCATGCGTAGAAACTGCACAACGTACGCCTGTAACACAATAATTTTTTTGAAATTTTTCAACACATTTTCAACATGGGCATTTTTGGACCTCTCCTCATGAACAGTGGCACTGTGATCTTGTTAATCTGTCCCAAAACTTGATTTCCCTCAACAATTGCACCTTTCTACACCATGGGTGTAAGAATACATTTTGGGCAGGATGTGAAAAATGACAGCTGTACTGTAATGGCAATGTTGGAAATCTGGAGTGAAAATATAAAAAGTTGACGAAGTTACAAGCTTGCATAGAAACTGTGCAATGCACTATCATAATGCAGTCATTGTTTGGAATTTTTTCACTAGATTTGCAAAGTGGGCTTTTTGGGACCTGCACTCATGAACAGTGGCACTGATGTTTCGTTAATCAGTCCCAAAAGGTTATTCTGCGCAGCAACCACAAAATTGCCTTTCTGGATTGAGTAATGAAATGACAGTGACATGGTCATTAGGTGGGATCCCAAGAATCCCATGTGGAAAATTCGGGGCCAAAATTCCAAAGAATGGCTGAGACATCAACCTAAGTTACAACCCCCTGTTATAAAGCTTACCATAATTTCTTCAGTTTGCGGTTGGCCTTTGAAGAGTGCAGATTTGTCCAGTGCCACAGAAAATCATTGCTCCCAACCTCCGGAGGTAAGTATGGGGTGAGTGGGGCTGCAGGGAGGTGGGTGTGCAGTGGGAGAGTGTGGGTTGGTGGAGGGGGATGGGGAGACCACAAGGGATCATTTTCTGTTTTACAAGTTAAATAAAATAAAAAGGCTATGGGGACTGTTTTTCTATTTTACATGGGGAAACAAAACAAATTTAGGCACACTGGGGTGGGCTCCCAGTGTGCCACAATGGGGGGGTGCATGCCATTGCCGACATGGGGGATTGTGCACCCCGCTGTTGGCAAAGAACATAGACATGTTAAAGCGTGGCACATCCAACACAGGGAGTGGGCATCCCAGTGTCAGAAACAATTATTTCAGTTCACTGGGGTGGGCTGCCAGTGTGCCACATTAATGGGGGGATACATGCTGACACAGGGATTGGGTACCCCCGATGTCAGCTTTGTCAGATTGTGTGGCGGGTAACAGAAGCCGCCATGTTTCAGTACACTGGAGTTGGCTCCCAGCCTGCCACATAATGGGGGGACATGCCAAGAGGGGGATTGGGCACCCTGATGCCAACTTTCTGGGGAGTGTGTGTCGGGCAGCAGGATTCATCATTGTGGAAAGGCGCACTGCGGCCATTTCACTTATTGAAATGTTTCACTAGGAAAGGCACACTGAAACTCTACTGGTAACTCTGGCCATGCTCATTCCTGTGCACTGTAATGCACATGACCAGAGTCTCGTCCTCTGCCACTGCAAAGAGGAAACTGCACCTCACTGGAGCAGCAGATTTCTTTCAACTCTGTGGCTGTCTTTGACACTGCTGTCATCGCCAGCATGCTTACTGATTGGTGGCTGAGGGTCGCACCCACTAAAGCATCCCCTGCATTGGCCACAACACTGTCACACCTCTGAAAGTGTTATTACCACAAGATGTTGCTTGCACACGTGCAAGCCAACATAAAAAGATATGGCAATTTTGATGAACTATAATATTTCCTTTTAGTTGCTCAGTTACTGTACGATTTCTGACCCTGATGGTAGATTTATCCTGTTGGAGGGTTCAGTTAATAATTCCCAAGTGCTGATGGGTAGTATTTATGGCCCCAGCCTTAAAACTTCCTTATTCTTGGCTGAATTGACTGAAAGTTTACTCCCTTATGCATCTTACAATAATATTTTAGGTGGGGATTGGAATTTTCCTTTAGACTTACAGTCTAACTGATCTTCTGGCTCAGATCCTTGGCTAGTCTCAGATCATAAAGCATTGTTGGAATGTTTAGACTGTTTTAATTTAATAGACCCCATGGAGAACCTTATATCTGACAACTAGGCAATATTTATTTTATTCATCTGCACATAGAGTTTTTTCAAGAACTGACTATATTTTAATAGGTAACAGACTTATCCAAAACATCTCTGACTCAATTAGTATGCCCAAAGTTATATCAAATCACTACTTGGTCAAGTTATTGCTAACTTTAAGACTCTCCCCACAACATAATTCATCAATTTGGAGACTGAATAATCAGTTACTAAAAGACAACTACTGTATGTAGTATTTTACATTAAACAAGAAATTAATACTTTTATACAACACAATCTCAACTCATTAGATAAGATGGATATTATATGGTCCTCTTTTAAATGTTTTGTTCATGGGCCATTTATAACGCAGAATAGTGAAGTGGGTTAAGGCTCTGAGCTGCAGATCTGGAGACCTAAGTTTGAATCCCACAGCTTCCTAGGTTCATACTGTGTGATCCTGAGCAAGTCACAACTTCCGTGTGCTCCCAGGTCGCATCTGGAAGCAAGCTTTGGCTTAGTGTGGTACTCCTTGTTAAACAATTTTCCCTTTCCCTATATTGTAACATACTAAAAGCACCAGCAGAGTAGGCCCCATAGTCTATCGAGCCTGCTAGGGCCACAGCACCTGGAATTATGTTTTGCTTCTAAACATAAAAATGACAAAGTAAAATTGTGGAGCTCTTGGATAATATTAAACAATTGGAAGATCAATGTATTAGTAATCCTAATGAACAAGATCTGAGTAAACTACAAAATTTAAGAGATAAATACTATGATCTCACTAGTGAGAATGTGGAATATACAGTATTAAAAACTAGGGCTAAATTCACTGACCAAGGAGAAAACCTAGTAAATTACTTGTGCATAGACTTAAGAAGATGGAAAATAACTGATATATCTTAGCTATGAAGTTGGGTAAGGATAACTCAATATTAACCCTTCTGAGTGATATTATTTTTGAGCTTGAACAACATTTTAAACATATACTGTATATAAACCCTCAAATAAGAATTTAACAAATAAATATTACCAAGTATATTTTGAAAAAATTCTAATGCCCTTTCTTTTCTCCCAAGATGACCTCTGATTTGGTGTGCCCCATCACTACCCAAGAAATTATCAGCATAATAAACCCTCTCAATTTGTTCACTCTCCTGGGACAGATAGGGTAACTTCAAACTTTTATAAAACATTTGGTGAGGACATAGACTTTAAGGAATTCTATAATAATATTCTGGATCATGGGGTGACAGATCATTCCCTGTTAGAGGTTTTGATAGTTTTAATACCCAATCCTGATAAGCCTAAAAATCAACTTAGTAGCTATAGGCCTATTTCTCTTATACTGTAAATGGGGACATTACATTCCTTGCTAAAATCCTTGCTTATAGGATTAAGGCCTGTTAGGCAAATTTAATTTCTACTGAACAGGTAGGGTTCATGTCAGGTAGATCCCCTTCATACCATATAAGGAAGTTTGCTCATATTTTCTCTGTGTCTAGGGACTCAGGGACCCCTGCGGTCCTTGTCTCCCTCTATACAGAAAAAGCTTTTGATAGGGTTAATGTTTCTTTTTTTATTAGAAATGTTATCAAAATTTGGTTTTTCATCCAACTTTCTTAGATGGTTAAAAGTCTTATATTCTTGTCCTTCTGTTAAGCTCTATGCCAAAGGTCTTTTTTCCTCAACTATATATTTATACTCGAGTACGAGGCAAGGCTTCTCTCTTTCCTCAGTCCTTTTTCATTTCAATTTAGAACCTCTTCTGTTTTACTTTAAAAATAATGCTAATATCAAGGGTATTAAGATTGATCCACACTTTCTAACATTATTTACTTATGCAGATGACATCTTGCTCCACATTTCACATCCAGATGTTTCTATTCCAGCTATTTTAAAGACTATTGAAACTTTTTAGTAGAGTCTCCAATTCTAAGTTAAGTACAACTGAAACAGTTGTAATGCCTCTGAACAATAAGGTTGTTAGGGACAATACTCTCAAATTTGGATTTGTATAGTCTCTTAAGCATCTAAAATATCTGGGTTTACATCATTCTCAAGATAAATCCTTGATGAGATCCCCAAATTTCACTAATGTAATTAACACTATTAAACAGGATTTAGAGAGATGGGAAAAACTCACCCTTTCACTTATAGGTAGGATCAATATTATTAAAATGAATATTTTTCCAAGAATTTTCTACTCCTTAAACATGGTAAGTATGTTCTTGCCTCTTTCTTGGTTTAATAAGTTATAATCTCTTTTAATTAGCTTTCTTTGGCTTAATAGATCCCCCAGAATAGCTTGCAATAAGCTGACTCTTACTAAAAAAAGCAAGAAAATTACAAAATCCCTGAATTTAGCCCTGTATTATATGGTTATTCATGTAAATAAATATTTTCAGTGGGCTGTTTCCAGTAATGATGACTCTCTTTATCAACTCATTTGATTAAATATTGAGTATACATTGCTGGGAAAACATATCTCCTGTCATTCAGTTTTATATATTAAATACAAAAATCTGTGTTTGACCTTAACAAATTCTATAGTTGGAGTTTCTTATAGAATTCATGAACAACTGTGTAAGCATTTAGGTCTGTCCTTATTGGAGGACAATAACGAGCCCTTGTTTAATAATTAGACTTTCAGACTAAATGAGAAGCTTATCTCCTACCACTGGCTCCTGTCCAATAAAAGTATAACAGTGGATGTGTTTCTTTCTGAGGGATACTTTCTTCTCTTAGAGGAGATTAGAATTAAGCTTGATCTTGGTAAGGGTTATTTTACTAACTCATTTACTTTGAAACAAGTATTAGCATCACATTTTGGACCCTTACCTTGGATAAATAATAACAGGGATTTTGTGGAAGACATCTTTCTAAGAACTAAATAACCTCACTCAGTGTTTCAACTTTACCAATTTCTTCTATCTTTAAAATCTTCTTCAGTATCTTTGGTCTCCAATTATTGACAGTACCCCCCAAATTATAGGGAGGTAGATTGGTCTAAGATATAGAAAGATTTATATAAGTTTATATCCAATGATAATTTAAGGCTGATACAAACTAAAATTTTACATGATGCATACAGTATTACATCCCAGTTAAGCTATGTAAATTTGATCTTTTATCCTCAGGGATTTGTAGCAGGTGTGGGAAAGCTGAAGGTACTCTTCTCCATATTTTATGAGAGTGCCCTTTGGTTAGCCCTCTTTGGATGGCTATCAAGAATAAACTATACATGAAACTTGATTTGGAAAATTAAATGAGATCCAAAATTTGTATTCTGGGGATTATAACCGGTTAAGCTCCATGGATGAGAAATTACATATTGCCATGGTCACTTTATCAGTTAAAAAAGTTATTTTAAAGCACTGGAAAGATCATCAAATACCATCATTTACTGAATGAAGGCACACACTATTACTTAATCTTAGAATAGAAAAAAAGGTTAGCTAGTGTGAAACACAGTTTTCCTGACTTTAACATGAAGGACCAGGTATTCAAAACTTTGTGCTGGGTACAAACCGTTTGCACAGGATTAGCGTTGAGTTAGTGCAGGTCCGCAATATTCAAAAGGTCAAATAGTGCACACAAACTGCATTAATGCTGGGCAAAATTATATTGTATACAAGGGACAAACTGAGGGGGCATGTACATGAATACAGGTGCAATGCTATATTCAGCGAATAGCACCACGCAAAGTGTTTTTGCATGACTTAGTGCAACACTTTGTGTGGTGCAAATTACAGCCCAGGAAAAGGTAGTCTTAACTCTGGGCAAACCAGTTTTGCATGACTTTGTGGCTTTGCATGACTTTTGCAAGGCTTTTCTCGATCCTAACTAGTAAGTAGGAAACATAGAAATAAGCCAGACATAGAAGAAACATGCTGCTCATGGATGGCATCCCTATGATGCCATCATCTGCCACCAGTTCCAGCCATGCCAGGCAGTACGTGATCTGGCTCCCACTGGACACCATGGCAGTGTGGACATGCAACACACACCTTGGACCACTCTTCAGTGGACATCAACAGAAGTCAGCAGACACATGCAGCACTGTGGGCATGAAGTGGTTGAGAGGAGGGTGTACAAGTGGCCAGGCTGCACCGTAGAGTGGGTGTGGCCACAAAGCTGAGACAAGCCATGTAGTGCAAATGGACCAGTGTTGGGAATACTCCAACACCAGTGTTCCTGTCTGATGGTATGTGCCCCCTCAGCCACATACAGTACCACACATCTGTACAGACACCATAGCACACACAGCCAGCCATGTATATGTCACTGTGAGTATCCCATGCCAGTGGTGCAGCATCTGTGGGTCACACAATAGCATAACAGTAATGTCCACTGTCAGCAAACACCTGCAAGTTGGGTCTGCCACTGTGTACAGTGCAGTGGTCATCACTACCCTACACACCATAGGCACTGCTGTGTCCCTCACACTACTGGCCTCCTTGCTACTGTAGTGTCTGCTGTGCACTGTAGCAGGAACTACAGTTTGAAAATTGCATGCAGCATCACCACCTGTTCCTGTGCTGTGTAGTCCCCTGAGGTACAATATTCTATGATGTACTGTACAAATGTAGACTGCAGCTTCCACCATGCACTGCCAGACTGAACTACAGGTGGAGATTTGAGCATACCCAGCCAGCCCCTATACTTCCAGACTGACCTACAGGTGGAGCTGTGGACACTCAGCCAGCCCTTGTACTTCCAGACTGACCTACAGGTGGAGATGTGGGACCCTGCAATAGCACTGAGCAAACTGCATGCAAATCAGATAAAACTGAGATGCTAATCTGGACGTTTTCCCATAGACTAGCACAGTAGGCTCATTTGCATGTCAGTTTGAATATAACAAATGTTTCCTCAATGAGCGTGTGGCGCTGAGCAAATAACAGCTCGTGCTAGCCTGTAAATCGTTTTGCGCTGTGGAAATATGTTCAGAAACATTGTACATTTCTGCCCAATGTAATTTCACATACGCTGAAACTTGCAGCTTTATTGACTCCACTCCTTTGCTAGCACACACACTGGCCACATAATTCACCTCTACCTTCCTTCATGTTGCTGTGAACTGGGATGCTGTTGTGGTTTGCGCTTCCTGGGTACTATTTTCAGAGCTGTCTTATTCCTGTTTTTTTTTTTTTGCACTGCACTCCCAGACCAGTTTGTCAGTCTTTCTTAGCATTCTATATTCTGCAGGTTTAGCACAGGGGCTATCCCTTTTGAATATAGTGGGCTATTGGTTCTGGGCTAATTTAGCATGCCGGGCAGTGCTAATTTAACCCTGGGGCAAAGTTTTGAATATCTGGCCCTAAGTGCAATAAGCGTTATGATTTAGTTATCTTTGCTGGATCCAGATTTCCCAGATTAGGGTTTCTTTCTACTCTTTTACAGCATTGGAATTATTATTTTATTATTTAATGGTCTTATTATTTATTGGTTGTAGATTGGTTGTATATAAATGCTGGGTAATTTTCGGTGTCTGGGTTCCTTCCATATTCTCTATTATATGTCTGATTTCATAGGTCTCAGGGGGCGGATGATTATTATTATTATATTAAAGGGTGAGGATAGACTGAGTGTTTTGTATGTATTTTTTATATTTTGATGATTGTCTTATTGGGGCTTTTTAATCATTATACAACATTATGTATACATTTATCACTTCCCCATGTTTCCATATATATATACATACATATATATATATATATATATAAGAGAGAGAGAGAGAGAGTGTATCTTTATTTTGAAAATTAATAAAGATTATAGAATTAAAAAAAGATGGAGAAAAATTTAATCGAGATGTTTTCTGAAGTAAACCCTAAGAAAAGACCATTGCTTTCCTCACTCTGTAGTTTTGGTGATAAGGGGGAGTCAGTAGCCAAGAAACAAGCCATCCAAACCTCTAACTGAAGCCTGTTTTGATCTCCTGATGACTGAAATGATATGAATTTAACTCTGAATAAAATGATACTCAATGTTAAGGAGATTAGGCAAGAACTGGCAAAACACAAAACTAGACATGGGGCTGGAGTCAGTAGTGTGGAGGATGTGGCAGTTAAAGAGCAAAAGGAAAGAATAATGAACAGCAGGAAGTTGCAAAACTAGAAGCTAAACTAAGATCCTGACATCTGAAATCAAACAAACAATGTTAGAATGTTTGGTCTGAAGGAAGGAATTGTGGGAGCTGATCCCTCTAAATTTACTAACAGACTTCTCATTCATTTAGCTGGCCCTCCTCTTCATTCTAATAAGTATTGTGGCATTTTGGTATTTGGTCTGCCACTAAAGGGCCTCTTACATTCTGGTATTCTGCTTTCTCATCTGGTGCTTCTGCTGCAGGAGTCACTAGGTACCGAATGAACTGAGTTGGACACATAAAATAATGATCAAGATAAGGTATATAGAGAAGCTTAGGAAGACACATCTCATTAGCACAGGGAACATCCTAGACTGACCAGAGGACAAAGGAATTTGCCCTTCTCTAGCCCCAGCTGGACACTAATTAGCATAACATGTGACCATAGCTGGCTGCCCATTACTGTTCCTAGTTAAAGGGGCAGCAGCTAATCTTTAGCCCTATGCTCAACTCTGTACTCCACATCACCCCGGGTTTTGTAAATGTGAGTACCACTCGAACAAATACAGACATCGTTATGCATGAACAACAGTAAAAGGTAGCAACAGCTTTGTAAGAGTAAAATAACATTTAACAGCATCATGGAGAGAGTACTAGAAGGTGATTGATTAGTTAATTGATTGAAAATGCCAAAACTGAGAAGGGAAAAAATATTAGATCATGCAGGAATTCATAAGCAGTTTGCAGACTGTTAAGACACATAATTGACAGAATCACTACACTGAGTCTGAGTAATAAGCTCATTGGATTGTGCGACTTTTATGGTCAGTTGGGATTGCTGAGTGGGTAGTTTGAACTAGTTCTTGACAGGATGTGGTCAAGTCAGAAAAGGGGACCCATGAGTTCTGAGCAACTGTTATACCCCCACCGTTTAACACGGTATGACCAAGATCCATTAATGTACTTTTTGTACAGAATCTTCTCAATTTGGTACACAGTTTGGGGTATAAGAGAGTCCTGAGAAGTTCCAGAAAGTCCACCTGGTGGGGCAAGAAGAACGTGAGGTGCTGGTGGAACTGTTGTCAAGTTGTCAGCAGGAAGTTCAGTTTCTGAAAGTATTGCAGGTTCGAAAGAAGCTTCATTACTTGGGGGACTGGGATCATCAGGGAGGGAATCATGCAAGTACCCATGCTTCAACCTGTTAATGTAAATTTTATTGTGTACCGCTTCCCATCTGACATTTGGTGCAAGGGAACATGAACTAGGGGAAAATTTCCACAATGTAAAATGGCCCAGTCCAGGGGCGAAGCAGTTTTCTGGTGGAGCCTGGAACAAGGACAGGTCGATACAAATATATGATGTCCCCCACAGAAAATGAAGGATCATGACACTTGGCTGCAGACATTTTTTGCATTGCCATTTTTCTCTGTCCCAGGATGTCAATAGCAACCTGTCTCGCAAGTTCAAGTTGTTCCAACATTGGGATGATGAAGGAGGAAGCTGAGTTTGGGACCTCTAGCAATGAGAGATCTTTGTCCAGAGGTGTTCTTGGGTGATGTCCATGTACTAGGAAAAATGGGGTATACTCTGTGCTGTTGACATTAGGGATGGAGTTGTATGCAAAGTGAATGAAGGGAACAAAATGATCCCAAGTGTGATGAGTCTCATCCAGGTACTCGGATAGTGTGTTAAGAATGATTGACATAATTCTGTCACTTTGTCCATTGCACTGTGGATGGTAACTGCTTGTATGAGTCTTTCTGACGTTGGGAAGTCTGCAGGTTTCTCGCACAATAGATGAGAGGTAATTAGTTCCTCGGTCTGAATGCAGGTACACTGGGGTACTGTGATGGCAAATGATTGTACTGAGGAAGGCACTATCCACTGTAGCAGCTTTAATGTTTTTTTAATGGAATCAATTCTAAGTACTTAGTTAGGTAGTCCACAAAAACAAGAATTTACTTGTTGTCGGAGTCAGGGCAGGTAGGAAGGGGCCCAAGAAGATCTGTGCTGACTCTTTGGAAAGATTCTGTGGCTACAGGCATTGGGACGATGTGTGCCTTGGTTGGTTTTGTGGGAGGCTTTCTTTAGGAACAGGGCTGGCAGGATTTGACAAAACGGACAATGTCCTTGTTCATGTGAGGCCAGAAGAAGTGAAGCCTTGTCTTTTCGAGAGTCCTGTGAATACCCATGTGACCTCCACAAAGTGGAGAGGCATGAGTGGATTGAATAACTTCAGAGACTAGCGAGGCTGGCACAACTAACTGTACATGAGTTCTGTCTGTGCGATGGTCCTTGCTCTCCTTGGTCCAAATGTGAAAAAGCACTCCGTCACTGAGAAAATACTGTGACGCAAAGAATTGTACATCCTGGCGGTGTTTCTTTTGTTGCGGTAAAGTTCCAGACTCGAGATAAGTGATGATGTCTTTAAGCTGAGGATCAATTCTTTGTTGCAGCGTTGGCATTGGAGTGAACTCGACCTGGTCAGTACTGGATTTCAGAATTGTAGCCTTGCAGTATGGCAACCCATCGGGCAAACTTTCTTACTGGTTCCTTCATTTCGAATAACCATCTGAGGGCCGAGTGATCCATGAAGGCTGTGAAGGAGGAGTAGTGAAAGTAGCAGTCAAACTTCTTTACAGCAAAGGCCATAGCTAAGCATTCTTTTTCTGTGATGCCGTAGTTTTGCTCAGCTGAAGAAAGAGAGTGCCCTGCATAGGAAACAACTTGTTCTGTTCCATCTTGGATTTGACACAGCACAGCACCCACTGCAAAGGAGCTAGCATCTGTGTAAAGCCTGAATGGCTGGTTGAAGAGGGGATAGGGCAATACTGGGGGAGAAATAAGTTTGTCTTTCAAGGTTTCAAAGGCCTCTTTGCAATCAGAAGTCCCTATGTAGTCACATCCCCTTTCTGTGAGTGCATACAAGGGAACTGCAATGTTAGCATGGTTGCAAATTAATTTTCTGTAGTAGCCAGACACACCTTGAAAAGCTCTAAGGTCTTTGAGGTTTGTGGGTTCGGGATAGTCTTTTACTGTAGAAAGCTTATCTGGGTCTGGCGATGTGCCATGCGAACTGACCACATGTCCCAGGTAATCGATTTGATGCTGAGCGAGGCAACATTTCTCTGGATGGAGTTTGAGGTTGGCTTGCCTGAGACATTTGAACACCTCTTTGAGATGATGGAGGTGTTCTTGGAAAGTTCTACTGAAGACAATAACATCATCAAGATACACTAGGCAAGATTTCCAAGACAGTCCATGCAACATAGCTTCCATGATGCATTGAAAGGTGGTTAGGCTGTTTTGAAGTTCCATAGGCAGACGTTTGAACTGGAAAAGTCCAAGGTGACTGCACCAGACTGTGTACGGGCATGACGCTGGATCAATAATGACTTGTTAGAATCCACTCTGGATATCTAGAGTGGTGAAGTAGACTGGGCTGGACACACCAAGACTCTCTAAGGTGTCCTCTGTGGTAGGTAAGGGATGGGTGTCCTGTACTGTGAGGGCACTGAGCTTTCTGTAGTCCACCACAAACCAATAACCTTTGTCTTTCTTGACTATCAGCAAGCAAGGTGCACCCCAGGGACTGGTGGATTCCTCAATAATGTCTTGTTCAAGCATGTCCGTAATTAAGTTCTGTAGGATTTGCAGTTTATGTCCCACTTTGTAGACTCGCTGACGAATTGCCTTTTGGTTGGCTGCACCTCAATGGTGTGTTGCAGGGTATTGCAGCATCTGAGCTTATTATCAGGGCCAACAAAGACATCTGAGTAGTTTTCCAGGATCTCTGGACTTTGCTGTTTCTCTGTGGGACAGGCTGGAAGTTTTGAGGCAGAGAGACACTGGCTGAAGGACATGTGCATTTCTTGTGAAGTGGGGGTGGTTGTGATTGTACTAACAGGATGATTGTTAAGGGAACCAGGCAGAGGTTCGGGTAGAAGCTGAAACTGATCCTCTGAAGACAGAAAAACAAGCATTCCGATACTGGCACCCTTGGAAATGACCACTGATTCATCCATGAAGTTGCAGCACTTTTGGAATGCTGAACCACTGTGCACAGCAGACAGGGTGTTCCCTGGAAGGAGACTTGAGGAGTGCAAAGCTGGGGATCCTGTGATGATGCCAACAGCACCTTGGGGAAGGGGGCTCACCTCGAATCTTGGCAATCAAAACCATCTCTGACTTAGGAGGTACAGTGACTGAGTCTATAGCTGTGAGTTGCCTCCGGGGATCTAGTGACAGTTTGTTTGAGGCAAAGTCCAGTATGTCTTTGTGTGCCTTGAGAAAATCCAGGCCAAGGATCATGTCTGTTTGAAGTTCAGGCACTAAGTAGAATTTAACTGTAGCTCGCTGTGGGCCAAAGTGGAGCTTGAGCTGGATCACACCTGTAATAGGTACTGTAGCAGTGCTTGCAGTGATGATTTATTTTAGGTCAGCCAGAGCAACAGTAGGTACATGGCGAATAGCTGGATTGTCTGGGATAGGGCTGTGGATCACAGAGATTTCTGCTCCACAGTCGACCAAGACATGCGTGGACCAATTGGCAGAAGACACCAGGAGAAAGGACTGCTGTGTGACTGGACTTCTCTGCTGGGACTAAAGAAGAAGAACTCTTGTACTTGTAACTTTAATTTAGGGTAAAAAAAACTAACAAACAAAACAAAAACATTGTGTGTTTGTCTGAGTTAACTGAACTGAATGGTTTTCTGAACAGTTATCTAGGTGTAGATCTCAGGTGATTGAAAGGACTTGATAGCTGTGAGGTTTAAATTACTTGTAGAAAGATCTAGTAAGTAGGGGGAGTGGCTTAGATAGAAGGAAGCTACATTTAAAGACTGCCTTAGAAAGATTTTGCAAGTAGCTTGGCAGAAGACACCAGGAGGAAGGAGTGCTGTGTGACTGGACTTCTCTACTGGGACTATATTGCCCTCCTTCCCTTCCCTCCACCCTCCCACCCAAAGCTAGTTCTACTTTTATAGGCACAGAATTTGACTGACAACAGGAACTTCCTGTTTGGGAGCAGGAAGTGAGTGATCACAGAGCCACCAAAGACCCACCATCCTAGAAGGGCAAGAGTAGCTCTCCGTCCCCTCTAGCTGCTGGAGGTCTGCCTCTGAGCAAGTAAGGGGTTTACTGAGAAATATAGGATATTCTTGTCTCAGAGTAGGACAATCAGGAGCTTAAAGGGCACACAGGCAGAAAGTAAGGAGAGAGAGAAAAAAAAAGAGGAAAGAGTAATGATTGCAAACAGTTAAGGGACCAGAAATAAGACATGATGGGAGTGGTGCAGTGCAGTGGCTGTGGAGCAGCAGTCTTCTGGGAGATGTTCTGGAGGATGCGGTGTTGTCCCATCTGAAGGCACCTCTCTGGGCTGAGGGAGGAGGTTGCTCATCTCCAGGCTGAGTTGGCCAGGATTTGTGGGACCTCCTCTTCCATCCAGGGACCACCAGTGCCACTGCTGTTGCCTCAGAGGTTGCGAAGAGGAGCGGTTGGACTACAGTGGGCTCAGGGAGGGTGAGGGTGGTGGAACAGAGGTGCATCCCTCCAGCTGTACCTCTCTAAAATTCCTATGCCATTCTGGCAAAGTGTGGTTCCTCTATGGAGGCACCCGCAGTGGAGACCAAGGAGGATGCTGGGAACCTCCACAAGGAGACCCACAGAAGGGTGGCAGGGGACCTCGAGGAAGAAACAACTCCTGGTGGGGGACTCCATTGTTAGGAATGTAGAACTGGGGGAGGAAGGGAGGGAGGTAAGGTGCCTGCTTGGTGCCATGGCTTGGAGGGGACAGAGGCGAATCCTCAGGATTGCCAGAGAAGCTACACAGGGAGGAGATGGATGTAATTGTCCACCTAGGGACAAATGACCTGGCTAAGAAAGGGATTAGAGAAGCGCAGGAAGAGTTTGTGGAATTGGGGAGGGGCCTTAGACAAGTAGCATGCACGGTAACCTTCTCGGAGGTGCTGCCCATCTATGGCGTGGGAGAGGCTAGGTGTTCTGCACCATGGGATTCAATCAGTGGTTGAAAAACTGGTGTGGAGCTCAGGGATTTGGCTTCATTGGGGACTGGGGGTCCACCTGGAGTGATGCAAGCCTATACTGGCATGATGGATTGCATCTGTCCAGGAGGGGAACCAGGATCCTAGGTGATAGGTTTAAATGCTTCATTGGCAAGCTTTTAAACTAGCCAAGGGGGGGCACTGGAAAGGAGCAGGGAAATCCTAGCCCCCCCCAAAAAAAATCATGGTAGTAAGTGTGGTAAACACCAGCATAGAGGTGTCAATAGGGAGAAGAGCAGCGGTAAATGGAGAAAGTGACAAAGGCTAGATGGACAGGGATGGGGCAAAAAGGAGTAAGGCCTTCAGGAAATGGAGGGTAATGAGTACCAATGCCCATAGTCTGGGCAACAAGCTCCCTGAGCTGGTGGCCTTGATGGAAGAGGGATGCCTGGATATCGTAGCAGTCACAGAAACATGGTACACAGAGAACCATGACTTGGATGTTAACATACCAGGGTACATAACCTACAGGAGAGACAGGCAGGGGAGAAGAGGGGAGGAGTAGCTCTCTATGTAAAGGAAGGGATAAAAGCAACTGAACAAAAGAGTAAACAGGGAGGAGAGGAGGCACTGTGGGTCACCTTGGAGACTGGAAAGGCACCACAATCCGCACAGGGGTTGTGTACAGACCCCCATGTCAGGGGGAGGGAATGGACAAGGATATGATAGAAGGCATTCTTAGAATGGCAGAGAAAGGGGAGATACTGTTGATGGGAGACCTGAATATGCCAGATGTTAACTGGAGCACATTTGCTGCAGCCACATACAAGAGCAGGGCCATTCTTGATGCCGTACAGGTGGCAGGCCTCAGACAGCTTGTTTCTGAACCCACTCATGAGGGAGCAATCTTAGACCTCATACTCTCAAACGGGTGCAGTGAGAGGATCTCAGATATAGAATTGGGTTACCATCTGTGAACAAGTGGCCATCAAACAGTGTGGTTCACATTAAACTCAGCTACAGAGTCAAGCCACTCAAAAGTGAGGGTACTGAACTTCAGGAGGGCTGACTTTGGCAAGATGGGAGAGTGCCTCAGAAAAGCACTAGCAAACAGGCTAGAAGGAAGTATGGAGCAACAATGGGGAATCATCAAAACTGCCATCACAGAGGCAATAAGCCTTTGTGTGAAGCAAATAAACAAATCAAAATGAAAGAAAAAGCCACTATGGTTCTCAAAAGAGGTAGCTGTGAAAGTCAGGAAGAAAAAGATAGCATTCAGTAAGTATAAGGAAACACAGAAAGAGCAGGACAGAGAGCTGTACCAGTTAAGGCAGAAGGAAGCAGGGAGGGAAGTCAGAATAGCAAAGGCCCAAACTGAGGAAAAGATAGCCAACTTAGTTAAGAAGGGGGATAAAACCTTTTATAGGTACATCAGCGAGCGTAGAAAGACAAAGGAAGGGATAGTGAGGCTGAATAGAATGAATGGTGGGTGGGTAGAGGGGGACAGTGAAAAAGCAGGGATACTGAACGAATATTTCTGCTCAGTATTCACAAATGAGGAGGGGGACGTGCCTAATCCAAGTAACAGAAGCACTTTTGATAGGGGAGTCAATCCCAGTCCTTTCACAGAAGAAAGGGTTCTGCAAGAACTCCTAAAACTGAAGGTGGACAAAGCAATGGGGCCTGATGGAATTCACCCCAGAATTCTTAAAGAATTAAAGGGGAACTAGTGAAACCACTGGCAACTCTTTTTAATAAATCATGGAAGGATGGTGTGGTACCCGAGGACTGGAGGAAGGCAGATGTGATTCTCCTTCACAAAAGTGGGATCAAGACAAAAGGCAGGAAACTACAGACCTGTCAGTCTTACCTCTGTGGTAGGGAAAGTGATGGAGTCACTTCTGAAGGAAAGAATAGTTGAGTACCTAGAGGCCAGTGGGGCACAGGACCCAAGGCAGCATGGGTTCACAGCGGGAAGGTCATGTCAGACGAATCTAATCGATTTCTTTAACTGGGTGACCAAAGTAGTAGACCAGGGAGGGGCTGTGGACATGGCCTACCTAGACTTCAGCAAGGCATTTGACACTGTCCCACACAAAAGATTAATAGTCAAACTAACCAGCCTGGGAGTGAGTCCCAGGGTGGTAGCCTGGGTAAAACATTGGCTGGACAACAGGACACAGAAGGTAATTGTAAATGGAGTCCACTCTGAAGAAAGAGTGGTTACTAGTGGGGTACCGCAGGGTTCAGTATTGGGTCCAGTCCTTTTTAATGTCTTCATAAGTGACATTGCAGAGGAACTGGAAGGAAAAGTATGCCCCTTTGCAGATGACACAAAGATCTGCAACAGGGTTGATACACAAGGAGGCGTGGAAAGGATGAGAAGGGACTTGGCAAGGCTAGAGGAATGGTCAGAAGTATGGCAGCTAGGATTCAATACAAAGAAGTGCAAAATAATGCACCTGGGAAACAAGAACCCAGGGGAAGAATACATAATGGGGGGGAAGGTAGTAACAACAACAAAAGAGGAAAGGGACCTGTGGGTAATCATATCAGATGACCTTAAGGTTAGCAAGCAATGTGAGAAGGCAGTAAGGGGGGCTGGGTGTATACTGGGATGCATAGGGAGAGTCATCAGCAGCAGAAAACAGGAAGTTGTTATCCCTTTGTACAGACAGTTGGTGAGACCCCATCTGGAGTACTGTGTCCAGTTCTGGAGACCCCATCTCCGCAAGGACATGGACAGGATAGAGGTAGTCCAGAGGAGGGCAACTAAAATGGTGCAGAGTCTGCAAGAGAAGCTGTATGAGGAGAGACTAAAGGAGCTTAATATGTATACGCTTGAGGAAAGAAGAGAGAGAGGGGACATGATAGAAACTTTTAAGTACCTCAGTGGAATCAACAAAGTCCAAAAGGGTAGCATCTTTCAGAAAAAGAGACGTGCAAGAACAAGGGGACACAATTTAAAGATGGGGTGGGGCGGTTCAGGGCAATGAGAGGAAGTATTATTTCACAGAGAGGGTGGATGCATGGAACAGCCTTTCTGAGTAGGTTGTGGGGTCTAAAACTGTGGGAGAATTCAAGAATGCATGGGACAGACATAAGGCAATTCTTGTGGGGGGTAGGAAGAAATAGGCTGTTGGTTAACTAGGATCTGCGGCCTATCCTGTAGGTAGGGAAATGGGCAGACTAGATGGGCCAAGTGGTCCTTATCTGCCGTCAAAGTCTATGTCTATGTGACAGAAACGTAGATTGCAAGGAGTAGTGATCTGATGACAGGAATTTTGGCTCCTTTAGGTGGGATTGTGCTTGACTTATCAGCTAGAGGGTGCCGTTTGTTTGAGTTATGGGGCAGTCAGTTGCTTCATTTTCCTGCCCAAGAAGAGCCCCTAGTTTGCTGGGCAGTGCTCGTTTCCCTGGTCCTATGAATAGTTGCTAGCATATTGTTGATTGCACTGCGGCAGATGCCTTTGGCTGTCTTGAGTCCTATGAAAGTTTTGCAGTTTGCAGCAGACTGCAGCAGTGTGACCCCTGAAACTGCATCACTAACAGGTCACTGGATCCCGCGAAGATGGAGGAGGCTCAAGTCACTGAGGAGGTGGCTGTAGGGCATTAACAGGAGTTGCAGTAGAAGCTGCAGTGGGGAAATTTATGCTGTTGACAGTTGAAATGAGCTAGTCAAGCATTTTTTGTTGCTGTTGGATGCAAGTAGTAAGTGCAGCCAATTGTGGGGATTGTGGGTCCTGAACAGTGGTAGGCCGAAGCATGGAAAGAGATTCTTGGGTTTACCAGGCCACTTGGATCATGTCTAGCCAGGTGGTTGGCTTTTGCTGGATAACATAGGTACGAAGTTGTGGAGACAGGCCCCAGACAAATGCTGTAATCTGGTCTTTTTCTGATTTTTGTGGATGTTTGCACCGTGATTCAGTGCCCACTATAAATGCTTCCAATGATTCAGAGGGTTGCATAGTGCGCTCCCATAGTTACTGTTCTAACAACCAGGGTGGATGAGCTTGTAAGAAATAGTCCTTGAAGGTGGAATACAGGATGACATTGTTCCCTCTCGTTTGGTCTGGAAGGGCACTGAACCACGATATGGCTGTCCCTCTCAGTAGCCAACACATAGCGTTGGAAATTCACAAGGGATCCATCCAACCATTGAAGGAGATCCAGGCCTGAAATTGCTCAAGCCAGGTGACAGCATCTTCATGAGATAGTGCTGAGAATGGTACTGGCTGCAAGCTGGAGTGGACCATTGAGTGTGTGGAAATAGTTTTAATGTAGGCAAGGTCATCCTGGATGGCCTATATAGTGGGCGTCCCTTGGGCTGTAATGGATGACCAGATATCATGCAGCATAGTTTCAATCTTGTGACCCCATACTCTCGAGGTAGGTGAAGATGGAGCCCAAGAGCTGGCAGTGCTCAGGGAGTCGGTATCCTTGGAAGACATGGTTGGAGAGTGGCTGCATGGCCCTGAACAAAGGTCGTGGGGATGAGTAGGAGTGGTTGTCATGGAGAGAATGAAACAGCTTGGAAGAATTAATTCATTGAGTGAATAAAAAGTTTTGTTCTTTGGGGTTTGTTTTTGTAGACAAGTACAGTTATGTGTAAGCAGTTTTCATCAATAGACATCTCAATAAAGAACTTCCACTCTAGTTTGGTGTTGTCTATTATTGAAATAAACTTTTCTTTTGCAAGATGCAACTATGTGTTGCAGTGTCCATTCATTTCAATGGGTGCCTCTCAAAACCATGGCTGCCATTACTTTCCATGGAGTGAGGTCATTTTGAAAAAGCTGGTGCCTCTTACAAAGATGGCCACTGGACCTGTAGCATAGGCCTCTTGGCTAATTTGACATTCCCAATATGACTGCCAACAGGGGGAAAGGTTGCTTCCTGTTTTGTAGTTGTAGGCAGTGGCTTATGTCAGGGCAGATGAAAGAATGCAAGATGGCCATGCTGCAGTCTGTTCAAAAGATAAATGGCAGGCTTTGGTTTGGCTGAATGACTCCCACCCAAGCTATCCAAAGTTTTTGTGTTGAGAGATTTATTGCTGTCTTTAAGGTTTAGAAGTCTTGAATACTTACTTCAGACCGAACTGGCAAAACAAATGTCTGTGTATTGGAAGGCACCTTGACTTAAAATAACAGAATCCATATGTCTCTGGTTTATATGCAAGGAGAGTTATATATTCTGAGGCAGAATGCAGGAGGAGTACTTTAACAGAGAACAGTTTTAATTTGCCTCTCTGCTGCCAAGTTTATTCTTTCTGAGCATGCATACAGTTCAGGCACACTTGGGTGATGATTCTGTGGTACCCTACAATGTAGAGCAAGCGAGATGGGGGTCTGGGCAGAAGAAGAAGGGCCGCATTCTCCACCATGTGTGGCATTTTGGTATTTGGTCTGTACTAAAGGATCTCTTACCTTCTGGTATTCTACTTTCTCATCTGGTGCTTCTGCTGCAGGAGTCACTAGGTACTGAACAAACTGATGCATAAAATAATGAACAAGATAAGGTTTATTTAGGAGCTTAGGAAGACACATCTCATTAGGACAGGGAACATCCTAGACTGACCAGAGGACAAAGGAATTTGCCCTTCCCTAGCCTTAGCTGGACACTAATTAGCATAACATGTGACCATAGCTGGCTGCCCATTACTGTTCCTAGTTAAAGGGGCGGCAGCTAATCTTTAGCCCCATGCTCAACTCTGTACTCTGCAGTACATTACTGAGAGAGCGCACTGCTCTTTATAGGCTAAACCTGATATTCATGACAGAACCCAGATCTTTCATTTTAAAGAGGAACTTTCATGATGGTAGAAAAAGTTACAGCTTATAGTCATCATATGCAGTACTAGACCTGAAAAGGTGTGTGCATGTATTATTTTTGGCCAAGGTTTACTCTGCCTTCCATAATTTGGATTTGTTTGTGAGCCCTGCTGCACTTGCCTTGCTGTTCAGCTGCTGGGCTGCTAGCACCTGATGACATCACTGTGGGGTAGAGGAATGACTCACACTGTGCAGTACCATGCAGTTGCAACAATGTTGCATGGGAAACCTACCAGTATTTAGATTACATACTGTGTTTCCTCTTCTCCAAGACACGCTGTTAGCAATGCATTATGCCAAAATCCAAAATGCCTTGTCGGTATGTTTTTTTTTTTTTTTGTGTGAAATTGACTCTGCCCTATAGTGATGTCAGCAGTACAACCCTGGGCCCACAGCAACACGAGGCTTGCTATAGAAGCTTTGGTACACCCTGCAGTTTTTAGAAGCTCAGAGTGCAAAAACTAACTGCAGTGGACAGTAATGAAATACAATGCCAGAATCAATGCAAGAAGGGGTAATTTATGCAAGAAAGTCAAAAGAAAAGGACTGGGGAAGCTCCTCTTTAAGGCTACTCAGTTTCAACATAAGGTTTTTATACAGTGGGCCCTCTGAAGTAACAACAATCTTCTTTTCAAAGGCTGTAATTTGAAAATATTCAATGACCTCTCTCCTGAAGCGATTAAAAAGCATGATGGCTTTCTCCCAATCAAAAAGAAGCTCAGGGAAGCAGGTCTTTAAATATGGTTTGCTCATTCCCACATTATTGAAAATGTGGTCACTGAATGCAATATTTGAGTCAACGGTTTAGAAACTGCCAAGGCTGGCTTAAGAAAAGACTTTCCTGCACTGTTCTCCAGCTTTAACATTCAGACAGACTGTGCTCACATGGGTCTGGCCCGAAGTGAGGTAAGCTTTATGTCTTAGTTATTTTTTACTGGATCCAGATCTGATTTCCTAGTGTAGGGTTTATTTCTACTCTTTTACAACAATGGAATTATTATTTTATTATTTGATGGTTTTATTATTTATTGGTTGTTGATTGGTTATATATGGATGCTGGGTAATTTTTGGTGCCTGGGTTCCTTCTGTATTCTCTGTTTATATGTCTGATTTCATAGGTCTCAGAGGGCGGATGATTATTATTATTATATTAAAGGGTGGGGATAGATTGAGTGTTTTGTTTGTATTTTTATAATTTGATGATTGTCTTATTAGGGCTTCTTTAACAATTACACAGCATTATGTATAATTTTACCAAATTCCCCAGGTTTCCATATATATATATATATATATATATATATATATATATATATATATGTATTTTATTTTGAAAATTAATAAAATTATAGAATTAAAAAAGATGGAGAGAAAATTAATTAAGATGTTTTCTGAAGTAAACCCTGAGGAAAAAACATTGCTTTCCTCACACTGTAGTTTTGATGATCAGAGGGAGTCAGTAGCTACGAAACAAGCCACCCAAACCTCTAACTGTAGCCTGTTTTGCTCTCTGAATTGTATGAAACTAACTGAATAAAATGGTACTTGATGTTACGGAGATTAGACAAGAACTGTCCAAACACAAAACTAGAATAACAGACATGGGGGCTAGAGTCAGCAGTGTGGAGGATTTGGCAGTTAAAAAACAAAAGGAAAGAATAACGAACTGCAGGAAGATAGCAAAACTAGAAGCTAAATTAAAATCCTGACATCTGAAATCAATGAAATAATGTTAGAATGTTTTGTCTGAAGGAAGGAATTGTGGGAGCTGATCCCACTAAATTTGCTAACAGGCTTCTCATTCAATTAGTTGGCTCTCTGGATTGTAATAAGTACATTATTGAGAGAGCACACTGCTCTTTATAGGCTACACCTGATATTCATGACAGACTCAGATCTTTCATTTTAAGGCTATTCAATTTCAACATAAGGTTCTTATACAGTTTGCCCTCTGAAGTAACAACAATCTATTTTTCAAAGGGTGTAAGTTGAAAGTATTCAATTGCCTTTCTCCTGAAACTATTAAAAAGCATGATGGCTTTCTCCCAATCAAAAAGCTCAGGAAAGCAGGTCTGTAAATATGATTTGCTCGTTCCCACATTATTGAAAATGTGGTCACTGAATGTAATATTTGAGTCAATGGTGTAGAAACTGCCAAGGCTGTCTTAAGAAAAAGACTTTCCTGCACTGTTCTCCAGCTTTAACATTCAGACAGACTGTGCTCACATGGATCTGGCTGGCATGGTCCCTTCTTACACTGTTATAATTTTTGTTTTTGCTTATCTGTTTCTCCTACTCCCTGACCCCAGTCAGCTCCTCATCTGACCACTATCCCATCACTCTACTCCTTCAGGACCTCACCCCCTGCAACTCCCATGGCTTACCCCCCATGGTGGGGCAGAAGGGTGTCCCCCTTATATTCCAGATCCATTTCGGGGACATTACCTTTGGAACACAACGTGGGGATGGCCATCAAGCCAGAATGACCAGCCACCAGGGTCTCTTTTTCCATTTTCTGCTCCTCCATGCAGAAGCACAGTGTGCAATGATGCCTGTGGCAGGCCCATGCATGAACCCATGTGTGGCTCCACCAAGCATCTGCCATGCACCCGCCCCATGTTCTTTGCAGTGGCATATTGTTGAGCTCCGGCCTCTGCTAGGGGTCAGGCATGCACTTACCGCTTGTCCCCCCCCTTCCTCGAGATGGAGACACAGTCCAATGAATGCTCAATCCATCTCCTCCCTGCTGACCCACGGTGGCCCGTGCTTGTTTCTGAATGTGGGTTGCTAGTGTGGTGCAAGGTGTGGCATTCAGCACCTCAACCCTCAGTGCCACTGGGCTGGCCCTCACTGTTATCATTTTAATGTTATTCTTATACTTCTGTTTAGTTAATTCACAAATATTTTTTCAGAAATGATTTTTTAGAAGTAACATTTTTGTGGAGGCCTGTGCACTGTTTGCCTTGCTCACTCGCTCCTACCGTATAATGCTGTGAGAGTATTAGTTTCTCTCTTTATTTGACACTAAATTTCTATCACTCCTCTGTGTGATCAGAGTTGTAATGAATGTTTCTGATGACAGCCATTACTTTGTTGATACTCATACTGGAACAGTTTGCAGTTTAAACTTAGGATCTGTTTGATGACAGGAGGAATTAACTGATCCCGGACTGCGGGGGGTCTTAACATCTACACCAGGTATATTCATTCCTCTCTTGCAGTACTGAAGTGGTGGTGTATGTGGCAACTTGTGATTGTTGCTGTTTTTATGTTGGTAAAACTGTTAGGAAATTTAGGATCAGAATTAATGAACATCTGCAGAATATTAAACTGGGACATTTGGATAATGCTTTAGCCCAGGACATTATGAAGAATGGACTTTAACATAAATTTTGTTTTAAGATGTGGAAAAGGTGTCCTTGGGAGAAGGGGGGGGGGATTTATAATACGCTGATGTGCTGAGAAACATTTTGGCAATGCATACTGAAGCTCTTTATCCCCCTCCCTCCACCCAATGAGTGATCATTTTCAACTGTCCCCTTTTTAAAGCAAAACAGATTATATATATATATATATATATATATATATATATTCATGGCAAAAACTGCATTTAATGCATCAGTTAGGGTTGTTCCACAGTGAAAAAGTGAGAAATTCGTGTTAGGGTTGAAAGCCCTCTTCCCCCAGCCCACCCCCCCAACAGGCATCAGGGTGTGCGTGGGGTCATCAGCCCTAACTCTCACCCCATCACATGTGTAAACAAGCTGAGGTATAGGAGAATGGGGTGAGAGTTAGGACTGATGACCCCAATGCACACCCGATGCCAGTTAGAGGCAAGCTGGGGAATGCAAGGGGCTTACCCTAACACTGAATTTCCTCACTTTTGTTGCTGTGGAACAACCCTAACTGATGCATTAAATTAATTTTTTTGCCATGAATTTCCCTTCTTTTTGAGAATGAGGACTATAAATAGTGACTAGAATGTGGGCCCCGCGCTCCCACCATGTGATGTCTTGTTACATAGTAACAGTAACTGCAGTGCAAACACAAGTGCTAACGGTTGCGCACATGGTGATGCAAATGTAAATGATAATGCAAACATTAATAGAAAGGCAAGCACAAAGTGACGCCAAAGCGAACAGTGACGCAAACAGAGACATGTGTGTACGGAAATGCAACTGGTAATGTGCACGGTCACTGTACTACTATTGTAAATGCAAATGTTAACTGTTATAACAACAATAATGCCAAAGGGGACAGAAATGGAAAGGCAAATGCAAGCGGATATAGAAACACAAAGCGTAACACGCACAGTCACGGTACCACAATTGCAAATGAAAATGGTAATGGTAACAGCAGAAATAACGCCAAAGGAAACAGAAACAAAAAGGTAAACACAAGTGTGTATGGAAACGCAAACTGTAATGAGCATGGTCAAGGTACTGCAATTGGAAATGCAAATGGTAACAGTAACAGCAACAATAACGCCAAAGGAAAGAGAAACGCAAATGCAAGCACGTACAGAAATGCAAACCGTAACACGCATGGTCACGGTACTGCAATTGGAAATGCAAATGGTAACTTTAACAGCTAAAATAATGCTAAAGTAAACAGAAATGGAAATGTGAATGCAAGCGCGTACAGGAACGCAAACCATTAAGCGCATGGTCACGGTACCGCAATTGTAAATGCAAATGGTAATGGTAACAACAACCACAATAATGCCAAAGGAAACAGAAACAGAAATGCAAATGCAAGCATGTATGGAAATACAAACTGTAACGCGTACCGGCACGGGAATGCAATTGGAAATGCAAATGGTAATGGTAACAACAAAGATGACGCAAAGCAAAAGACAAACGCAAACTCAAGCACAAAAGGAAGGGAGGCCGCAAATGCAAATGGTAAGGTGCATAATGACGCAAAGTGAAATGCAAACAGAAACAGTACTGTAGACACAAATGGTAAGAGTAATGCAAATGCAAGTGCAAAGAGAAACGCAAAAGATAACTCACACGGTGGCATACACAGGAACGGTAACACAAATGGGTATGGAAACGCAAGTGGAAATGCTACATGTAACAGTAACTGGAGCTCACACCCTGGTATTCCCCAACAGCTGCATAGAGAAACACAGTGAGTACAAAGAACGTATGCATAATAATCGGGCTTGGAGCAGAAAATGAGGAGTTGGAATACTAAATTGCTTATATCTGAGGAACCGTACAACACAGAAAAAAAAATTAAAATTCCTTATGAATTATGACTTTCCTGGCTAGTTTTGTACTTAGCCCCTGTTTGGGGGGCTAAGTATTTTTCCAACAAAAAGTCTGTATCTCGCACTGTTTCCGGGATACGGGCCCCGAAAGGCGTGGCTGATGCCACAATATTAGTCTATGTGAAAAAACATCAATTTCAGAGTACCATAACTTTGCATCCCTGCTATATTATTTCATCAAGCCATGAAAAGGCACATATGTGAGATGTTGGCTTTCCTCCCTTCAAATTTCAGCCCAAAAGACAAAACAGTTCTTTTGCAGCAGGGTGGCAAACAATTCCTATCATTTTAGCCATAGTGTTGCAAAGTAGTGTCGTGATTTGCGACATCTTTCATAAAAATGTGCTACAGTGTCACAGGTGTGACACTACTTTGTGACACTACTTTTTCCCAAAATTTTAAAAACATATTTCTGGGGTGTTTAACTCCAAAATAAAGACATGCCTAGCATCCTCAGGACTCGACAAGGTAAACACAGAAATAATTATGTCCCTAGATGGTCCCATTTTTAAATTCAAATAATTTCTGTGATCAGTATCTGAAAACAAAATGGTGGATTTGCGACACTACTAGGGTAATTTGCAACACTAGAAAGTGCCTTTGCAATGCTGTCAAACTTTTTGTTAACTTTTCCCATTGACTATAATGGGAAACTTGTTTTTTGAATAACTTTTCAACCGTTCAATATTTTTTCACAAAATCTTCAAAAGGCACATCGGGGACCCTGGCCACACGTTCTTTGCAGTTTTCTGACTGGTCACGCAAACCATATGACCTGTAGGTGCCAGCAAAGGATGTGCAAAAAAATGTAAATGCACCCCAGAATGTCACTTAATAACTCCGCAGCTGTATATCCGACCAGTACAAAAGTTGGCAGATCCCAAGATCTATGATTACGCCCTATGCCTGTTAAATTTCAGGCAACTCTGTTGAACAGTGGCAGTTATTAAGGTGCAAAGTTTCACCATTTAACCTTAAATGGGATATTCAAACCTAACTATGGTAGCACTACCGTGCTACCATAATATAACATCTTAGCTCTTGGTACCTTAAGCACAACCCCTCGACCAGATGCTAAGAAACTGGCAACCAATCCCCCTGCACTGCAACAACCCTGGGTCCCTATACAACCCTAGAGAAACCTAAAGAAACTAACCAAGCAAGCTAATTACTCTGTACGGAATAACCATGTTATATTTGTCTTAATGTATTGTTTGCCTAGTTAGCAATGTACAATTTTGTCTCTAAGTGATGTTCTGTTTGTATTGCTGTGGAGCCTTTACAAAGGAGTCTTCAACTCAAAGGATTGTAATTACAAAATTTCAAATATATATATATATATATATATATATATTGTTGCAGGGTCTTGCTGTATCCTTTTAATATGTTTTGTGCTATATTTATTATATTTATATTGGAATTATTTATACGTATTTTACAGTTTGGTGCTATAATAGTTTATAGTACTAGTATAATGATTAGCTTTATACCCATTTGGTCTCTAACATTTACTAGTCCCCCCATTCTCTTTCCTCAGGTCCTTGGCCTAGAACCCACATTCGTCCCTCTCCTCCCCTCCCCTCCCCCCTTTTTATGGCTGAATAGCACAGCTGTGCAATGTATTGCTATGAGGTAGCAGAGAAAGGGGACTGTGGAATCACATGACTGGATTCCTCGATTGTGTCCTTCTGCAGTGGAGTTGAAGCGGTTTATGGACTAATAGTCATGGTTTCTTTCAGTGCGGTTATAATGTAGCGGTGAAAATGTTGCCAATATGAGTAGTCACTGGCATATTAGTTGCGGTCATGTAACTGAGGAGGAACTAGCAGAGAATGTCACACTGTGGATTACATGTACCTCACTTAATGAATTAATTGATAAGCAGGTGATCATACCATACTTACATATGTAAGGTCATGGCGTAAAATGAGAGAGCATCGATTGTTGCCTTTGGTGACAAGGTCAGGGTATGAAATCAGAGAGCATCGATTGTTGCCTTTGCTGACATGGATTTCGTTACCACACAGAAAGGCAAGAATAAGCTGTGTTTGGACAATTTTCCTTATACTTAAGAAAAGGATGGTGCAGAAGATAAAATAATCTGGCGTTGCGAGCAACGGACATGCAGAGCTTGCATGCACACCCTGGGTGACAGCATTGTGAAAGCACCAACTGAGCATAACCATGCTCTAGTACACGGTCGTGCTCCAGTCTCCCTTCTGCATACAATTGTTTTAACAGAGTTACAGTTAAGTCTCCCATCAGTCTCCCTTCAGTTGCATACAACTGTTTTAACAGAGTTCCTGCTATAAACACTTTCTGACCTTCGGCGATGAAAGCTACTGCTTTCTGACCTTACAGTAAAGTCTCCCTTCAGTCTCCCTTTAGTTGCATATAACTGTTTTAACAGAGTTCCCACTATAAACACTTTCTGACCTTCAGCGACGACAGCTACTGCTACACTTTGTCCACGCGATGACAGCGGTAATGGCAAATTGTCCTGGTGACCTTAAGTCCACTATTACTATGCCACAATGATTTGACCAGGGACTAAATGGCCATACCCCAGTTGAAGCACATTCAGTCCTCTCCATTGACCACAGTGCTGTTCCTCCCTCTCCCGCACTGTTTATCTGCTCCACTGTGACTTCCGGCTCACTTCTGAGTTTGGAGCCAACACTTCTTTTCCTCCTCTTATATATGTAAAAATGTTTCTTTGGTGTCTAGTGGCAGCCCCCCCCCCACCCTCCAGTCACTGTCCCTATTATATTGTATTTCTTCCCTGGTGTCTAGTGGCACCCCACCCTCTAGTCATCATCCCCATTATGTTGTATTCATTCCCTGGTGTCTAGTGGCAGCCTACCCACTTTGCAGTCACCGGCCCCATTATGTTGCATTCCTTCCCTGGTATCTAGTTGAACCCCCACCATCTGATCACAGTCCCAATTATGCTGTATTCCTTCCCTGGTATCTAGTGGCATCTCTCACCCTCTGCTCGCCATCCTCATTATGTTGTATTCTTTTCCTGGTATCTAATGGCAACCCCTACACTCCCATTGTCATCCCCATTATGTTGTATTCCTGCCCTGGGGTCTAGTGGCACCCCCAATCCTTCAATCACCATCCCCTTACTGTCACAATGTTCAGCTGAGATAAAGAAAACCAGCCCTTAATGTGTTTTATTGAAACTTGAAAAAAAATGGTGCCTTGATGATCTAACCCCCCCACCCCAACCTCACACTTAGCACCCACCACCCCATACTCCCCACACTCCCCACACACCCTAACTCACATAAACGTGCCCCATGGCAGAGTCACTCTCCAGTAAAAGACATGTCTTGCTGCTTGAACTGCTGACTTCAATATGAGAAACTAAGGTAAGTGCGATTCAATGCATTTCAAACAGGTTTTGAACATTGATACAAAACTTTGTCATTTTTGCATATTTTGGCTCTAAAGTTTCAACATTGCCTTTCTGAGACCCCTCTTCATAACCAATGGTGATGTAAATATCCTAATCAGGCCCAAAAGGTGATTTTGCACTCACATTGTGAAATCACCTTCTGGGTGGGAGAACATTTTTACCACCCTTGTTCATGAGGTGGAGTCATAAGAAGGCAATGTTGAAAATTTGGGGTCAAAAAAATATAAATCTAACAAAGTTAAGAGTGCACATTGAAATTTTTCTATGCTCGCTCATAACTTTGGAAAGTTCAATATTTTGTCCCCAACTTTTCAACATAGCCATTTTTTCACAGCGCATCATGAACATGACAGCTGTCATTTTTCAAATCTTGGCCAAAATGTGTTTTTGCACCTGTAGCATGGAATGATGTTTCAGTGGCATGGAATCACATTTCTGTAGGGATTTGTAAACTTTCACTTAGGGGGTTCACGAGATGGGGTGAGGTAGCCTCTCGCTTTTTTCGGCTGCATCACTACCATCACTTTGCAGCCATATTGGCTCTGACCAGAATTTGTTCTTACTGGAGGTTGCTGCAGATAAACCCCTCTCCCCTGCAGCACACTACTCAGTCTGCAAAACAGAAATGGAAACTACTACTTTAAACTAGGTAAATCACAAAAAAATCCATAAATAGGTGGTGATCGAGAGGCACAAGGCACAGTAAACACTTAATGAACTGATTTGGGGCAAAACAGTTTGTATTTTAAACAGTTTGACAAGGTTATTTTGCACGCAGCTCCAGAGCACAACTAACTGCAACTTTCTCTTCTTCACACTGCACAGAATTCAACCTATGCATGGTAAAACAGCTCCTGGCAGCACCATGTAACCTCCTTTCCTATGGATCCGTGCTAACGGCACCTTAGAACTGTAATTCATAAGCAAAGTTAGGCAAGGTTAGCAGTTTCTGCCATCTACGAATTTCTCCTTTAAGGTGAAGTGGAACTTTGCCTTGTGGATTAATATTGTGAATTGTGGAAATTTCACGAAATTCTCCATGAAGCAAATGTTACTAACTTTCCCATCACTAGTTCTGGTTTACAGGAGCAAATAGGTTGTTGCCTGTTAATGCCTCTTTTGGATGGCATACTGGAATATGATTTTAGTGCTTGCTATGTGCATCACACAAGATTTAACATTCCTGTAGTTTGCTCCATGTACTAATGTGCTCCTAGAGAAAACTTATTGTGGGCACAAACCAGGATTTTTGAATATCCTGGACAAAGTGTTCTGCTATTTCAAATTAAACATTCTCATTTTATTTTAGTATAAAAAAAAAATCACTATGCGGTTAACACACTTACAGGCTATTTTGAGCAGTGGATAATGTTCTCCAAGGAGATGAATGCACACCTCATGGTGCTAAAGCACTCCATTAATGCCTCAAGCCCTTTGTTGAACCAGGAATGTACATTCCATCCCATGATCAGACATTATTCACTGCACTGCTCAGTCTGTCATGTGTTAACCCCATATTTCTTACTCGGCTTCAACAAATTAATATTCTGTGCTACTCATTAAAAAGGGATAATGTAGGTGTAGACTGAATGGGATAGAAACATGGAAACATAGAAAATGTCAGCAAAAAAGACCATTGGTCTATCATGTCTACCCTGTTATACCCTGTCATACCCTGAAACCTATTGTCTAGTTGGGGTTTTGTCCTTGCTTCATCCACCTTGACCCCATACCATTTTGCTATCCCACTGAGTAATGTTTAAGCCTTTTACTTGGTCCCAGTCATGTTTGAAACCATTAATGTTTTTTGCGCTCACTTCCTCTGCCATATTGGTTGTTCCATAGTTCAAGAAATCTCTCTGAAAAATAAAACTTTCTCACATCCCTTTTGAATAGCCCCCCTTCCTGCACCAGCTTCCCCTTATGTCCCTGTGTTTTTGACTCACCATTCCTGCTGAATATTTACTTGTAGTCCACCTTGTTAATTTCTTTCAAGAACTTGAACATCTCTATCATATTGCCCTTCTCCTTTCTAATCTCCAACAAGTACATGTCCATAGCCATAAGTTAATCCTCATAGGGTCTGCCTTGTTGGCCCTGAATCACATGGTTATCATATGCTGTACTGTCTCCAGCCTGTCTTTGTCTTTCAGTTAAAGGGGACTTCAGAACTTGACCCAGCATTCATGATATGGCCTCAGAGAAGGTTAGGCCAGGCAAGGTCCAGGAATCTCTGTGGGAAGCAGCATTGCCTGCAGCATCTTCCCTTAGCATAGGTGGTGTGTGAAATAAATTGTGTGTGTGTGTGTGAAATAAAATATGCCAGCCAGTCACCAGTGTCACTTTTTGCATACTGTCTGTGTGACCCCCCTCAGAAGTCAGTCATCTGTCATCTTCCTCCCTGTGCTCGGTGGGGTGTAAGTTTTGGCTCAGTGGGCAGGGCATTCCATTACATCATGTGGAATAAATTAAAAAAAACATGAAGGGAAAGCACTGTGTCAGAGAGGGTTAGGCCAGGCAGGGTCCCTGAATCTCTGTGGGTAGGAGTAGTGCCTGCAGTATCGTCCCTTAGCGTAGGTGGTGTGTGAAATAAATTGTGTGTGTGTGTGTGTGAAATTAAATCTGCCAGCCAGTCACCAATGCCACTTGTTGCACACTGTCTGTGTGCCCCCCCAAGAAATCAGTCATCTGTCATCTTCCACCCTGTGCTAGGTGGGGTATAGGCTTTGGCTCAGTGGGCGGGGTATTCTGTCACATCACATGGAATAAATAAAAAAAAAATTCTTGAAGGGGGAAAGTACTGTGTATGACAGGATTATGCTAGGCAAGGTCCCTGAATCTCTATGGGTTGCAGCAGTGCCTGCAGCATCATCCCTTAGCTTGGCTGGTGTGTGAAATAAATTTTGTGTGTGTGTGTGTGTGCCACTTCCTGCATACTGTCTGTGTACTTCCCAAGAAGTCAGTCATCTGTCATCTTCCTCCCTATGCTCACTGGGTATAAGCTTTGGCTCAGTGGGCAGAGCATTCGGTCACATCATGTGGAATAAATAAATAAAAAATCCTTGAAGGGAAACTACTGTGTCAGAGAGGGTTAGGCCAGGCAGGGTCCTTGAATCTCAGTGGGTAGCAGCAGTGCCTGCAGCATTGGTCCAAAGCCTAGGTGGTGTGTGAAATAAATTCTGCATATGTGTGTGTGTATGTGTGTGTGTGTGTGTGTGTGTGTGCATATGTGTGTGTGTGTGTGTGTGCATGTGTGCGTGTGTGTGTGTAAACTAAAATCTGCCAAAAAGTCACCAGTGCCACTTCTTACATACTGTCTTTGTGACATCCCCCAAGAAGTGAGGCATTTGTCATCTTCTGTCCTGTACTCGATGGGGTATAAGCTTTGGCATAGTGGGCAGGGCATTCCATCACATCACATGGATTAAATAAAAAAATAAAAATCCTTGAAGGGAAAGTACTGTGTCAGAGAGGGTTAGGCCAGGCATGGTCCCTGATTCTTTGTGGGTAGCAGCAGTGCCTGCAGCATCAGCCCTCAGCCTAGGTGGTGTGTGAAAGAAATTCTGTGTGTTTGTTCATGAAATAAAATCTACCAGCCATTCACAAGTGCCACTTCTTGAATACTATCTGTGTGCCCCCCAAAAAATCATTCTTCTGTCATCTTCCTCCCTGTGCTCAGTAGGGTATAAGCTTAGGCTTAGTGAGCAGGGAATTCCATCACATCACATGGAATAAATCAAATAAAAAATCCTTGAAGGGAAAGCATGTGTCAGAGAGGGTTAGGCCAGTTAGGGTCCCTGAATCTCTGTGGGTAGCAGCTGTGCCTGCAACATCAGCCCTTAGACTAGGTGGAGTGTGAAATACATTCTGTGTGTGTTTGTGTGAAATAAAATCTGCCAGCCAGTCACTTGTGTCACTTCTTGCATACTGTCTCTATGCCCACCCCCCCAGAAGTCAGTCATCTGTTATCTTCCTCCCTGTGGTTGGTGGGGCATAAGCTTTGGCTCAGTGGGACTTGCCTAACTTTCAACCACATCATTGTCATCCTGGGGGTGGGTGGGTGGTGTAGCCAGTTCATCATGCCATTATGTATTGTTAGCAACTATGGCAGACAAGTCCCTGATCTCACACACAGTTGCTCTCTCATTCTGATGGATCATTTGCCTACTGTAAATGCACCAATGAATAATTATTTCTTATATAACCATGCTGATACATGCTGCTAGCTCTATTTTCCCCCTGATAGTAGTGGTAGTAGCAGTGGTGAAGTGGTCACTTTGGACTGCCTGGTGCTCTTCTTTTACATTACTTTGTGTTGCGTTCCATACTGAGACCTGTTGCTATGCTAAACATAATTGGTGACATACAAAAACACTGACTCCTTCTAGAAAAAGTCAGAATCTGTACACTGGTTTAAAAAAAATATAGAGATCTGGGACTTGCCTGCCTTTGGACTGCATCATTGTTATCCTGGGGTTGGGTGAGAGGTGCAGCCAGTACATCATGTCATCATTGTACTGGTAGCAACTGTGGCAGACAAGTCCCTGATCTCACACACAGTCACTTTCTTATTCTGGCAAGATCATTTACCTAAATGCACCTAAGAATAATTATTTCTTATATAACCACATTGATATTGATTCATGCTGCTAGCTCTGTTTATTCCCCCCGATAGTAGTGGTAGTAGTAGCAGTGGTGAAGTGGTCACTTTGGACTGCCTGGTGCTCTTCTTTCACATTGCTTCACACTGTGTTCCATACTGAGACCTGTTGCTATACTAAACGTAATTGGTGACATACAAAAAACACACTGACCCCTTCTACAAAAAGTCAGACTCGGCAGACTGGTTTCAAAAAATAGAGATCTGGGACTTGCCTGCCTTTTGGACTGCATCATCATCATCCTGGGGGTGGATGGGAGGTGCAGCCAGTGCATCACATCATTGTACTGGTAGCAACTGTGGCAGACAAGTCGCTGTTCTCACACACCCAGTCGATTTCTCATTCTAAGGAGATCATTTACCTAAATGCACACAATTAAATAACCACATTGATAAATGCTGCTAGCTCTGTTTTTTTCCCCTGGTAGTAGTGGTAGTAGTAGTAACTAGTAAGGGTGGTGAATTAGTTACTTTTGGACTGTCTGGTGCTCTTCTCTCATGTTGTTTCACGTTGCATTCCATACCAAGAGAGAACCTTTGCTGCCAAACAAAAAACACACATGGTACCCATGACTGAGAAATAAAACTAGTAAACACAACTGTACAAAGTTCAATTAAACGCACAATCCCCTTCTGAAAAATCAGACTCAGGAGGAGAATATTTATTTACAAACTAGAGATCTGGTCTGGGATTTTCTTGTCATCACAGTCACTTTCTCCTTCTTTTCTAAGCAATCATTTTTGGTAAATGTGCCTTAACCATAGTGATTTCAGTGCTGGTAGACTAAAACAGTGTCAGTGGCTCAGTAGGTAGCACACTTGCCTCTGAGACCGGGAGATCACAGGGCTGTGGGTTCAGTTCCCACATCTGGCACTTGGGTTAATATCCCAGTACTGACACTGTAGTGCAGCATGAGAGGGGTGCTGCACTTCTGAGGTGCCGTCTTTCAGATGAGACGTTAAACCGAGGTCCCATCTGCCTGGATTGGTGGTAGTTCAGGTGGATGTTAAAGATCCCATGGCACTTATCGAAAAGAGTAGGGATTCCCTGGTCCTGGCCAAATTTCCCTCATTCAGTAAAAATATCACCAACAGCTTAATCTGGTTCAAGGTCAGTTGGCATTCATCTGTATCCCCCTTCCCCGGGTCATGCCTGAAAATAGGCAGGATTTGTCTAGTGCACTTACCCGGTCAACAAAAGCTAAAATAAAAAAATAAATAAATAAATTAAAAAAAAACTTCTGGTTTTCCCTTGATTGTAGTAGGTGGCGGTAGTAGCAGACTGCAGTCTTGAGGTGGTAGCTGGCTGACTAGCTCTCTGACTAGCTGCCCTCTGTTCTGGCCTAGTGCTGTTTTTGTGTTCCTTGCTTCTTCTTCGCGTAACTGTCCAAGACACATTCACACTGGTGCCTGTCTGTACCTGTTGAGGAATAGAAATCACTACTGTACTGTTAACTTATACACAGTATTAGTATTACTTTCTTAAATGCAGGAATAGAGTGATTAGAGAGCATGCTCTACTACTAAACAATGGTTTAATTGTTTTTTTCTACAGATATGTTGATTAAAAGCAGTTTAAAATGATTTTTTAACATACAGTTACCATAAAACAATAAAGGTTATAAAAGGTTCAAGTAAGGTTCAGATAAGGATCCAAGCCTTTTTTTTTGCTTATCAGAACCTTTTAGAACCTCACAACCTTTTGAGGTTCTCCCATCCCCACTTCTGAAAGAAAGAAAGAATCGTTGAGTATCTAGAGGCCAGCTGGGCACAAGACCCAAGGCAGCATGGATTCACAGCAGGAAGGTCACGTCAGATGAATGTAATAGATTTATTTGACTGGATGACCAAAGTAGTAGACTAGAGAAGGCTATGGACATGGCCTACCTAGACTTTAGCAATGCATTTGACACAGTCCCACACAAAAGATTAATAAATAAATTAGCCAGCCTATGAGTGGGTCCCAGGGTGGTAGCCTGGGTAAAAAATGGGCTGAACAACAGGACACAAAGGGTAATAGTAAACAGAGTCCACTCTGAAGAAAGGGGGTTTATTAATGGGGTACCACAGGGTTCAGTACTGGATCCAGTCCTTTTTAATGTCTTTAAAAGTGACATTGCAGAGAGACTGGAAGGAAAAGTATGCTTCTTTGCAGATGACTCAAAGATCTGCAACAGGGTTGATACACGGGGTGTGGAAAGGATGAGAAGGAACTTGGCAAGGTTGGAGGAATAGTCAAAAGTATGTCAGCTTACATTCAATGCAAAGAAGTGCAAAGTAATGCATCTGGGAAACAAAAACCCAGGGGAAGAGTACACAATAGGGGGGGAGGTATTGACAACAACAAAAATGGAAAGAGACCTGGGGGTAGTCATATCAGATGACCTAAAGGTAAGTAAGCAATGTGGGAAGGCAGTAAGTATGGCTGGGGGGATACTGGAATGTACAGGGAGAGGCATTACCAGTAGAAAACAAGAAGTTGTCATCCCTCTGTACAGACAGTTGGTGAGACCCAATCTGGAGTACTGTATGCAGTTCTGGACACCCCATCTCTGCAAGGACATAGACAGGATGGAGGCAGTCCAGAGGAGGGCAACTAAAATGGTGCAGGGTCTGCAACGTAAGCCATATGAAGAAAAACTAAAGGAGCTTAACATGTATACCCTTGAGGAAAGGAGGGAGAGGGGAGTCATGATAGAAACTTTCAAGTACCTCAAGGGAATCAACAAAGTCCAAGAGGGTAGCATCTTTCAAAAAAAGAGATGTACAAGAACAAGGGGACACAATTTGAAGATTGAGGGGGGACAGCTCAGGGGCAATGTGAGGAAGTATTTTTTCACAGAAAGGGTGGTGGACGCATGGAATGGCCTTCCTGAGGAGGATGTGGGTTCAAAAACAGAGGGAGAATTCAAGAATGCATGGGACAGACATAAGGCAATTCTGGTGGAGGGGTAGGAAGAAGTAGGCTGTTGGTTAACTAGAATCTGCAGCTTAGCCAATAGGTAGGGAAATGGGCAGACTAAGGGAGTGGTTTCCCCTTAAGACAGAGAGAAAGCAGGGGAACCTCAGCTCAGAATGACAAGGTAAAATTTAAAACATGATGCTTATTCCTGACTGCTGAGTGGGTCACCTTGTTGTGGTGGTTAGACTGATCATAATTCCACTGAATAGCGCTTTGTGGAATTTTCAAATTCCAGCAGAATTAAATTTCATGGAATTTTTGAAATTTTGCTGAAATTCTGCTGAATTTAGTCAGAAATGGAATGGTGGAATTCCATGGTGGAAAATGGTTGCAGAATGAACTTCCACAGAAAAATGCTGCTCCACTGAATATTATTCTGCAGATCATAGCAGGTAGAATTCCACAGAACAAAACAGCAAAATTCCAGTGGAAATTCTTCCAGCGGAATGGTCATTCTTCTCTAATTTCGCCAACAGAATTTTGCATTCCGCACAGCACTACAGCTGAATAATGAGACCAAGAATCCATCTAACATTTTTAAATGAGAAAAACATTGGTAAAAATATTGAAGTTATTTGAATGAATTCAGGCTCTAAGGCAGCTGAGTGGGGGAGGAGCACTGCTACTATAACTGTATGCTTTTGTTTAGTCACACACCAGGTGCACCCATGTAAACTTTTAAAATGTAATAAAGATGTATTGTAAATGTGATGGGTTGAGCTTTGCAAACCCTTAAAATTTGAATTGCATTTTGGAGAATTGTGGCCTTCTCCTAACTGGTGAGCTTTCCCGTGATCACCTGTGAGTCTCTTATTGGCCAGAGCACATTACATAAGCAATGAAGCCAGAGAGTTGTTTCCTCTTAAGACAGAGAGAAAGCAGGGGAACCTCAGCTCAGAATGACAAGGTAAAATTAAAAAAAATAGATGCTTTTTCCTGACTGATGATTGGATCACATTGTTGTGATGATCAGGCTGATCATAATTTAGCTGAATGATAAGACCAAGAACCCCTCTAACATTTTGAAATGAAAAAAAAAAAAAAGGAAAAAATACTTCAGTTATGTGAATGAACTGCAGGCTTTAAAGCAGCTGAGTGTGTGTGTGAGGTGGGGGGGCACTGGTACTGTAATTGTATTGCTTAACAAGAAAAAAATAAATAAATCAATAAAGTAAACAACACATTTGAAGTAAAGTTTCATTAAAAAACTTGAACTGTAGCGGGACTGCTTTCTGCATAGTCTAGACACATGGAGAATATGTGCCACATGGTGTTGTGTGGTTAGGTGGATTTGGCCTTCTATCTAGTTTGTCAATAGTATACCCCAAGCTTGCTTGGAGAAAGTAACATCTTTTCTTGTGAAACCACAGTGTGTTTCCTTTTTGTGTGCCCCCAAAAGATAAAAGAAAATATTTTAAAAATTCACAAATTTGATCTAGTAAACTTTGGCAGATTTTTGAGGTTTACTACATAATGATTTGTTGGCAAACTGCTGCATGTAGTATACTCAGAACCCCCATTATTTGTTTATTGATTGATTGATTGAGTGATTTTAACACTGGTAACTGGGAAAGGCATACTGAACTTTAGGTCATTTTCAGTCAGTACCCAGGGGAAGGGATCACTATCCGGGGAGGTGAAACAGATGAGTAAACAGTTAAGACAATAAGACAATGATGGTATGTACAAATACAGTGTGGTAGCAGAAAACTACCAACATGACAACAGTGGCAGGGCAGTAACTCAAATATACAATAAGACTGCATTGTAAGGGCCAGTGGATGGGCAAAAACTCGTATACAGTATACAGTAATATAGCAATATAATGACTAGCACTAGAAGAGGAAAACAGGCTAGTTTAGGAGCCAGCTAAGTGGGGACAGGAGCAAGCAGGAGAGAAGTGAGCCCACAGAAGCATCTTAAAGGAAATGTAAGATGGAACTAGTCTATAGGATGAGGGGAGAGAGTTCCAGATTGAAGGCAGCCACAGCACTGGGGAATAATGAAGGAGTGTGAGTTAGAGGAACAAAGGGAATACATAGAGGAAGTCAAAGGAGGGACTAGATTAGCAGGTAGGAGGGGAGGGATGTAAACCAGAATTTGGAGAGAAATAAAGCACAAAGGCATAGGCAGCATGAAAATAAGGAGAGAGAGGATGGTACAGGGATCAGTGATGAGTAAAGGGGGAAGGAGCAGTAGCAAATGGCAGAAGGAGAGGAAGAGATGGTACAGTCTGGCTAAAGGTGAGTCAGGGAGCACCATCACTGACCACATCTTTGAGGCTGAACAGTTGGAGGATCATTTTGAGAACACTCATGCCAGACTCAGGGCAGTAGGAAAGGTTTTTGCTTGTGGAGGACACAAGGTTTGGGGCATAATTGTTTGATGATGGCAACAATGTTTATCAAGAAGTCACTGACAGACAGCTTTCCTACAGTACTCATGAGGGCGACACTACAGCAACATGAATATTCAAGAAAGCTAGAGAACAAGTGATCATGGGGTAGAGAACCACTAGACCAGCAAGAATATTCAAGACAGTTACAGAATGGTCACTTTGGGGTCATGCAGGCATGTTAATGATCCCAAAATGAGTCTGCAAATGCCGCAAACTACATTTCATGCCCAGTGTTCTTGGGCATGCAAATGGTCCATACTACCTCCTATGCCCAGTGTGCTTAGCATGCTAGAGTTGAATATGACCCACAGGAGCCCTGGCATTATCCCATGTGGGCTGTGCTATATCCATAGGGTTCCTGTCAGTCCTATTCAGTCTGGGGCTGTGTTAGCGTAGTACATAGTCACTATGCACTGCACCCACATGGCCCTGTATTTAGAAAGTGTGCTGCTGTTGGTGTGTGCTAATTACCTGAATATCAACCCTCAGCCAGCCATTAGCCAAGTGCTGCACAGCTCACACAACCAGGTCTGAGTATGGGGACTATACTCCTTAATCCTGTGGAACCCAATGTCCACAAAACAATGACTACTGGGACTACAATGGACCTGCCCATTGCCTCAAGATACTGTTGTTCTAACTTGTACCAGCATGTAAGCAAACTTGTTCGGCACTGACAAATACTTGTTTAATGATGCTACTCAGTGCCTCCACACAAAAGTTTGTTCATGTGTCAAAACGCACCGGTGTTAACTCTTTGGAAAATATGGCTGACTACTGGACTACAAGGGCACCTTGAACTGGAGGGGACCATATAAAGGAAATTCTTATTACTACTCCTTCTGAAGCCACCCTAAGAACTGTAAATCCAAAACTGAAAGGTCCACAACAACTTAAGGCAAGTTGGTAACTGTCATTACTTACAAAAATAAAAGTTGTTATATCACAGGCACAGTTCAGAAGTTACATGGGTGTACACTCAGAGGACATACAGAGACTCAAACACAAGGGCATATTATGGGGCTCTACTGCTACAGTCCCTAAGCTGGGGTAATGTTTGCTGGAGGAGATCCATTCCTCCAATTCCCAAACTCAGGAACTCTCACCCCTTAGACCTCAGGCATGCCAAACTAGCAGCTATGCTATTGTACCATGGCAGTCCCACCACATTGACAGCTCAGCACCTTTGTCCCACAATACTGAGGACAAGCAAGCTCTTAGTGGCATGTGACTCTGCAGGGCCTCCAGCACTACATCAATCTAGCATGCTACCGTGAGTGACACTTTACTGAAGCACCCCTCTTACTTTCAGCTACCAGGGCTTATCCCTCTCAGTGACGCACACTCTGCTCCTTCCAGGTATTTGGGGAATGCCAGGGTCTGTTTACAGAGACATCTTGAATGCTGGCCTAAGTTGAGCCCACCACAGGTCATACAGTCCTCCAGCAGCCCCCTTGAAGAGGTCTATTCTGGCTCCACAGCTCTCTTTTCTCACCTTTCCCAGACCATCTCTTCACTCTTAGATAGCTCCTCCCATTTTACAGGGATGCCCAGAACACATGATGAGGACAGACATGTGACCCTCCAGTCTTAAAGACACATGGCTCAAACTTAATAACCTACCCTAAACAAATAGAGGATTACACTTGGTTCCTTGGGAGGTGAGGGTGCACTAGCCAATACATGGGCACATCCTTGCTTTTCAAGGCTGTTGAGGCTTATTCTCTTCCACCCACCTAGCTGCAGTATATAGTGTATTTTTGGTGGTGTCCCCCAAATGAGGGGGAAGCCATGGCAGAAATGGGGGCACATACTCCCACACAATAAAAATAATTGAATTCCCAAGTGATTTTTTAACTTAGCATTGCGGTAGTCTTGCTCCATTCCTCTTTAAAAAAGTGTTGTAGTCAGGAGGTAGTATTAATCTAAGACAAAGTTATTTGTAAATTGCAACTGCAACTGGCTTTTTTCTAATTTCTTTAGGGCTATTTGTTGTAGTCAAAAGCTGTCTTTCTGCTTTCACTTAGGAGCCAGTGAAAGTGCACAAAACTGGAATACGGTGAATATGCAATGGTTGACACCTACAGAATGAATCTTAGTGGGATGCTGACCTGATAAGAGTCGTAATGCAATTGTATAAAAAATGTATTGAATTATATAATTTTCGTAACAGTTGGTGACTGTTTTTTTCTTCCCTTCCAAGAAGTGCCACTTAATAAAATTAAATTAAATGTTTTTTTTCTCAATGGCAGGCACAGCCATGATGTACTGACACTCATTCACCACCACTGCCTGGGTATGTTATGCTGATGTTGTTCAGACCAGGGCTGGTGTAATGGAAACAGGATCCACCTATACTGCTGCTGCTACAGCTTGCTGTCAGTCGTAGGGAACTCTTTCTATTTCCCCATCCAAGTTTACATCCTGATCACATGCCCCATCCACATTCAAATTGTGGCTACCCACTGCAGCTTATCCCACCTGCCTCCTAATTGCTTCCATAGCTACTGCCCCTGGTCCATATTTGAAATATTCCCACCAACTGCTGCTGATCCCTCTTACTGTACCTCTCAATTCTTCACACACTGCCCCAGTGTACATTTGAAATTCTCTTACCTGCAGCCTGTAATCCCACCTGCTTTTCAATTCTTCCTTTGCTGCCACCTGCTGTGGCTGATCCTGTCCTACTTCTAATCTTTTCTCTGCTGCCTGGTCCACATTCTACGTACTTCTTCTCACTTCTGCCTATTCAGCACACCTACAAATCTTTCCCCTGCTGCCTCTGTTCCAGATTTACAAATGCAGCTTGTGGAGTGAAATGGTAGTGGCAGCAGCAGTGGAAGCTGGAATGAGGGGGACAGCACCTGGGACAGTAGTGTGGCTGCAGCTTCCAGCACCATGTTGTCTTACTTGAGAGCAAATCAGAAAGCCTTTCAACTTAAACCCCATAGGTTTGTGAGCTCCAGGAGTGTATGACCCCAGATGTGTGAGGACCTTAGGAGCAGGAGGATGTCATCTGCAGGGCCATTTGTATGTCTGCAGGTAATTCTGATCTGTAAAGATCAGGTAAGTCTGCATGAAGGCAAATAACTACTCCAGCTAACACGTCTATCTAAAATAGGGTGACATAGTGAATTAGTAAAGTAAGTTGAGCAAGGTAAAAAAAAGCAGGCTATATTTATCTAGGAAAGCAACACCCTATCTAGGGTAGGGTGAAACAGTAATTTAGAAATAAAACTTTAAAAGGTTGGTAGAAGTCAGATGCAACCATTATTGTTTATATTGAGGGGAATATAAACAGAATGGAATGTTGGTGTTGCAGGGGGGCTAACCAACTGCAGGGAGTATGAGGTGATAGTCCCCCTGGCTATGCTCTTGATGTTGAGTCCCATCTGTAGGAAATTTATAGATCTGTAGACACAGCTGGGGGCTGCATGGAATGAGATATCCTTGCTGCACAATTAGTTAAGATGGAGTCTGAAGCCACATACCCTGCCTTCAGGGGTTGGTGTATAGTAGGGAAGGGTGGCATAAACAATACAAGGGGGTGCACATCAGGGTCCTTCAGTAGCAACTGAAACCATTTTTAACCCCTAGAGGAGGAAAAGGTATATAATTCCTCTGGGGGGCTGTGAGCCAGTTGCAAAAAAGAAACTGGCCATGACTGCAACACCCAGTGGGGAGGAGGAAGAATAGTGCAACCAGTAGAGTTCTGATAGCTGAGGACTACATGTTAAGAGGCATGGAGAGGATAGTTTGTGGAGGATTGAAGGGAAGGGGTTGCTCAGATACCTACCAGGCACATAAAAGCCAATTAGGATTGCAGACAGGATAGGGAGATTGGTTAGTTGTAGAGATGGAGAAACAGTGGTCCTGGAACACTTAGTTACTAATGACCTGGAAAATCAGAGAGTAGAAGCAGTTAAACTGAATGTCAGGGTGCTTGGAGACAACTAGAAGGGACCTACAGGTTCATTGGGCTTTTTGGAGGTCCTTCTGGTGCGAAGCAAGGGGGGAGGAAAAGCTGAGGAGGGAGGAAATAGAGACTTTAAAAATGGTTGAAAGGCAGTGTCAACAGAAAGGTTATCACTCTCTGGGAGACTAGGGAGACTTCTGGGACAGAAGGCTTTAAAGGGGATGGCTTTCACCTGATGGGGGAGGGAATTAGACTACATAGATGGATATTTTTTTCTTTTTGCAGCTACTTATTTTTTCCTCCCCTGAAGTCCTCTGCCAGCATCTGACGTCCCCCCATGTAGGCTTCGGGTATGAGATCCCCTCCCCATAACCCCACAACTTAACCCTTCATGGCAGGGGGTTGGGAGCGACTCAACCCACCGGACCGGATGAGCGTTCGAGGAGGTGCCTTCCCGGATGAACACAGATGTGAACCATCATCATTCACTGAGGACTCCGTGTTTTCTTGTGTTTACTCTGTTCCCCTGGAGGTGCGGCATGCAATGGTGCCAGTGGCGGCAGTGCATATACTCCCATGCACATCCCGCCAAGCGCCTGCCACACTCATGCCCTTCTTCTGCAGCACTGACATGCCACCTCCCAGCCTCCGCTAGGTGGCAGGCAATTGCTGAGCCCTGCAATCCCCCCTTCCCAGAGAAGAAGAGCTGTCCTAGGGATGCTCGATCCTTCTCCTCTCTGCCAACCTCCGGCGCCCCGTGTCCATTCCCAAACACGGGTCACTGGTGTGGCGTGAGGTAAGGCGTCCAGTGCCTCAGCCCTCAGCGCCACCGGGCCGGCTCATAGATGGAAATTTAAGTTAAATGGGGAAGACTTGCTAGGGAAACCATTGTAGGTGGGAGAAGGGAAGTCTAGCTATGGCACATGGATCTAATTGGTTTGGAAGGAGGTGCTAAGGGGTTATTTACAATAAACCAGTAAGAAAGATGGGCAACAGAAAGTGAAGGATTGGGTGTGAGGACAAAGAATGGAGCACAGGTAATTGAAAAAAAGTGGTAAGGAGTGGGAGCTGGTAGTTGACCTGCCTCAATACCAGGAGCCTGGGTTATAAAATTAGTAAACTACAGGCAGTGGTGGCAGATGCTGAGCTAGACTTTGCAGCCATTATAGAGACTTGGCCCACTGGAAATTATGACTGAGACCTGGCTTTTCCAAAGTATAACCTGTTCAGGAGGGATAGGTGTTAAGGTGAGGGAGATACATAGCCCTCTACAGTAGGGATGGCAGAGAAGTAATTGTGGATGGGTCCATCAAAAGGAAGGGAGGAAAAGGAGGCATGAATTTGATCTGGGTGCAGCTGAAAACTGCTCAGTGAAAAAGATAAGAATGGGGTGGTCTACAGATCACCAAGAGAAGATGAGGGAGAAATTAGATACAGATACTTTAGATAGATAGATAGATAGATAGATAGATAGATAGATAGATAGATAGATAGATAGATAGACAGATAGATAGATAGATAGATAGATAGATAGATAGATAGATGAAAATCTTTATTTTTATATAGGAGTAAAACATGTCATTAGGGAAATAATTCCTGGTTTACAAGACAGTCCTGTGTGTGGACAGTACGATTTTGATAAAATATAAAACACATTACAAAATATTACATTTTTCATGTAACATCACATTTGACTCTGGGCTAACTATATGAACATTGGAGACAAGAGACTTGTACACTCTAACAATTACAAATAAAAGGAACACAGCTGTCCAATGCAGTAACAAAAGCATTATGAGATGATGTTGCATGTACTGAAACAGGCAAGTTATCCTATAAAAGTGCAATCTGAGACTGCAAGTTTTTTTCTCCAAACTTTGTTTTGCATATTGCAGAACTAATTTTATTTATGTATACCAATCTATTTAATTTGTGTGCTTTATGCTTTCCTTTGCAAAACACTACACATGTAATATAATGATTTGTGTATTGAACACTTATGAAGGAGTTTCAAACAGAATTTTGCACTTCGTAAGGCTAATATTTGCCATTTTAACCTTGATAATAATACACATTGATGGGTGTTAAAATTACAAGGTAGTACAAGCTGAGCTAATTTATAATATAATTTGTCTAACTTGTCTAACATTCTCTTGTTTGTAGTTTGATATATCAGATTGCCATATTCAAGGGAGGGTAGGATCAGTAGCTCGGCTACTGTTTTTTTGGCAGTTTGATTAAGGTACTTAGTTGTGCATCTTAAAGCACCAATCTTTTTATTTATCTTACTAACAAGTGAAGTTATATGTTCAGTAAAGGTTAAATTGGTCTCAAATGTTACTCCCAGGTAGTGGTATTGATTGATCTGCTCAATTTGTTCACTTGCATCAGTAAATATGTGCAGTTGTGGTTTACTTTTTATCCAAAGTGGATCAATTTAGTGTTTTTTTTGTATTCATTTTAAGCCTTGACCTGGTGAACCATTCCCACACTCTGTCAAAATCTGCTTGTAATTTATTTCTGCGATCCAACATGTTCTCTCCTGTAGCAATAAGAGCTATATCATCTGCATATAATCTTAATGCAGAATGCTGTACTACTTGAGTGGAGGTCATTGTTAAAAAGCAGAAACAGGAGGGGTCCAAAAATGGATCCCTGAGGCACCCCTCGAGTAACTTTCATCTTGGTCGAAAGGGTCTGGGAGACTAACACCATCTGGGAACAGTCTGTCAAATAAGATGTGATCCAGCCCCAGGGAACATCACTTATCCCCAGTACTCTTATTTTATTAAGTATCAGGGAGTGGTTCACCAGGTCAAATGCTTTAGACAAATCTATAAAAGTGACTGCAGTTTCCAGCCTGGAGTGTAGGAAGGAAGACACTAGGTCATTGAATTCCAGCAAAGCTGTGGTTGTAGAGTGTGCCTTCCTGAATCCAAACTGGAGAGGCATCAAGATATCATGTTTATCCAGGTATTCAGACAATTGTAGGTGTATGTGCTTTTCCAAGCATTTACATAGCAGAGATAATAATGCTACTGGTCGAGAGTTACCTGGATCTGAATAATCCCCTGATTTTTAGACTGGAATTACCTTACTTTTTTTCCATGTTGAAGGAAATTATCCTATGCTTCACTGCCAATTAAAAATGTAGGTAATAGTAGGGGCTATGTAGTCAGCTACCAGTTTTTGAAATTTGCCTTCAACTTCATCAGGCCCAGCAGATTTATATACATTAATTCTCTTTAGGCCCTTGCAAGCCTCAAAACTGCTCAGTACCCTAAACCTAAAGGGAGGAGGTGGAGGCCTGGATTCCCTGTCAGTGTTATTATCATCTGGATTTTAAGGAGGGTCACTAATCTCCATACCTGGTAAATTAACGTGTTGAGGATGTTGGAAATCACATTATGGTCATTTATCAGTTTCTCTTCATGCATCAGGTGTAGTGATTTTTGTGGTCTTACACAACCTGGACTAGTTAATTGATTCACTGTTTGCTAAAATTTACGAGGGTCATTATTATTTTCTGTTTTCTATTTGTAATATTTTGATTTTGATTTCTTTATCTATTCCTTACACTCATTTCATTTATGTTTAAAAATTTCCCAATCCCTCTTCCCCCTTTTTGTTGCTATATGCCAGGTTTTGTTTTTTATCCCAATCGTTTTCAAAATGTTCATTTATCCATGGGATCCTAGCTCTCTAATTAGGGACTTTGCATCTAGAGGCATGCATGTCACATATGTCTTGAAAGGTCTCTAAGAAACACTGTACAGTCCATTCTAGATCAGGAATTAATTTACAACTATCACAATTTTCATTTCCCAGAATGCTTAAATTTATCAACTGAAAAGTTTTGCATGTCTCTGGTCCAGCATTTGTTGTTTTTTGTACAAAGGCTGATCATGCTTTATGCTAACCAGGATTGGATTATGGTCCCCCAGGTATGGTGGTAGTAACCAACATTCCAGTACCTTGATCTGTGGGGAAGTAAATAATAAATCCAGAATTGATCCTTGAGTGGAAGTTTTGGTGTAGTTGGTAGGCTTCTTAATATGTTGTTTGATTTTCAAAATTGAGAATATTTCCTTTTATTGCTTTCTCCTTGGTTACTACCAGTTGGAATGCATATCACCTATTAAAATGAGTAATTTATCCTCTAAGCATTAATCAGTTTTATTAATTACCACTTCTAAATTAACTAAATTAATTTTTGGTGGAGAATATACCACCCCAACTGACAATTTAAGATTTACTAAGTTAACCACTAAATATTCTATATTTTCATCACTAACTTTTTTAATAAAGTCTCCTCATTTCCCAGTGCATGTTTTATGTATAATGCTACCCCACTTCCATGCTTACCACTTACGGATCTAAAATGTTGATAACCAGGAACTCTAATCTCTTTGCCATCAATGTGTTTGGAAAACCAGGTTTCTGTGAGAACCAGTATTCCCAAATCCTGCTCCAAAACTATTGTCAATATCAAATCCATATGTGGTGCTAAGCTATGAACATTATCATGCAGTATTTTTAAGCTATAGCTAGTAACCTCTTGAGGGCCTGGATTTATCTCAATGTCTCCTACTAGTAACATGAAACACATAATACACAAAGGGCCAGATATTCAAAACTTTGTTCTTGGTGCAAACTGTTTGTGCTGGGTTAACACTGGGTTAGCAAGGGTCCACAATATTCAAAAGGTCAAATAGCGCATGCAAACTGCATTAGAGCCAGGCAAAATTATAATGTATGCAAGGGGCAAACTGAGGGGGCATGTACATGAATATAGGCGTAATGCTATATTCAGTGAATAGTGTCATGCAACGTGTTTTTGCATGACTTAGTGCAACACTTTGCATGGTGTAAATTGCCTCCTAGGAAAAGGTAGTCTTAACTCTGGGCAAACCAGCTTTGTGTGACTTTATGGCTTTGCATGGCTTTGTGTGACTTTTGCATGGCTTTGCACCACCCTAACTAGTAAGTATGAAACACAGAAATAAGCCAGACATAGAAGAAACATGCTGCTCATGGCATCATCTGCCACCAGTCTCAGCCATGCGAGGCAGTATGTGGTGACCCGGCTCCCAGTGGACACCATGGCAGTGCGGCCATACAGCAATCATCTGTGGACCACCCTTCAGTGGATACCAACAGATGCCAGCAAACACATGCTGCACTGTGGGCATGGAGGGTGTTGAGGGGTGGGTGTAAAAGTGGCCAGGCTGCATCACAGACTGGGTGTGGCCACAAGGCTGGGACAAGCCACACAGTGCAAATGGGCCAGTGCTGCATATACACCAATACCAGTGAACCTGTCTGATGGCATGTACTCTCCAAGCCACATACCGCACATCTGTACAGACACCACAGCACACCCAGACAGCCATGTATATGTCACTGTGAGTATTCCATGTCAGTGGTGCAGCATCTGTGGGTCACACAACAGCATAACAGTAGTGTCCACTGTCAGTAAACACCTGCAAGTTGGGCCTGTCACTGTGTACAGTGCAGTGGTTATCAACGCCCTACACACCATAAGCATTGCTCTGTCACTCACACTACTGGCCCCCTTGCTACTGTAGTGTCTGTTGTGCACTGTAGCAGGAACTAAAGTTTGACAATTGCATGCAGCACCACCACCTGTGCCTGTGCTGTGTAGTCCCCTGGGGAACAATATTCTATGCTGTACTGAACAAATGTAGAATGCAGCTACCACCATGCACTGCCAGACTTACCTACAGGTGGAGCTGTGGACAGACCCAGCCAGCCCCTGTACTTCCAGATTAACCTACAGGTGGAGCTGTGGGACCCTTTAATAGAGCTGGTCAAGCTGCAAGCAAATCAGGTCAATAATGAGATGCTAATCTGGATGTTTGCCCATAGACTGCTTAAGTAGGATCATTTGCATGTCACTTTTGAATATAGTAAAGTTTTGCCCCGGCAAACATGATTGCACCGGACAAATGGCTTTGCTCCGCGCTAAACCTGAACAAATGTGTTTGAGCCGCACAAATGTTTCAGAAACATTTCTGCACAATGTAATTTCACATACACTGATGCTTGCAGCTTTTCTGACTCCACTCCTTTACTAGCACACACATTAGCCACATGGTTCACCTCTACCTTCCTTCACATCACTGTGAACTGGGATGATGTTGCAGTTTGTACTTCCTGGTTGCTATATTCAGAGCTGTCTTATTCCTGGGCTATTTTTTGCACTGCACTCCCAGACCAGTTTGCCCAGTTTCCTTAGCATGCTATATTCAGCAGGTTTAGCACTGGGGCTATCCCTTTTGAATATAGCAGACTGTTGATTCTGGGCTAATTTAACATGCCAGGTAGTGCTAATTTAGCCCTGGGGCAAAGTTTTGAATACAGTACCTGTCCCAAAGTGTGTTCCCTGTGCAGTATTTTAGGTAAACCATAAGGACTAACAACAATCAGCTGCTTAGCTGAGCAAAAACATTTCCAATTTCTGGTAAAAATGTTTCTTCTGTTTTTAAGAGATTTTGATGTATCTGTTAATTTCTTATTTAAGGACTCTTGAATTGGCCAATAAGCTCCAATTTTCCTATTTTGTACCACAACTGGTTGAGTAAGTGAACAATCAATCAATCAATTTTTATTTGTATACTGGAAAGGTATGTGAACAAAAATGCCTGTTTTCACAAGCGTCCAGTGTTGGAAATAAAATTATAACAAAGACAATGGAGACTATATTACAAAGGCCAAAAACAGTACATAGTGTGAACATCATTTAAACAGTTATAGGATTTACAGTCATGTGTGATCATATTTACACTGTTAAAAGAATCAGGTGAAGCTAACAGGTATAAAAGTGGTACAAAAAAGGCAAACCAGAAGGCAAAAGAAGAAAACAAAGGATAGTGTAGAAAAATGGGGTAGAGGTGATACATTGACAGGGAAGGAAAACAAAGGCAGAGGCTGGGCAGATGGAAGGCAACAAGGGGGGAAGAGATTAACAAGAAAGACTGGGGTATTTTGAATCTGGGGTGTTTAACTTGAGAGAGTAAAGAGGAGGCGAAGTAGGATGGGGCATGCATAGAGCCATCTATTTAAGTACAGTGGGGGATGGGAGAAAGTAGGAAATGGGGGATGGAAGTGGGCCACTGGGTATTAATGAGTGGGCCGTGGGCAATGGCAGGTGGAAGGCTCGAGGAGGCACTCTTTAAGGGCGGTGTTAAAAGAGTACAATGATCTACAGGCCTGGATTACACGAGGCAGATTGTTGTAAAGTTTTATGCCCTCTAGGTGATTGGGTTCTGTGCCTGGTTAGTCCTCTAAAAGGGGTGTCAGAGATAAGACTGGCAGAACCCTGGTGTCCCATTCAGGGCTGTGAACAGGAATAAAGAGTTGATGCTTGGGGGAGGCTATTGAGGGAACTGTTATGTAGAAAGGAGAGCATCTTGAGCTGAAACCTACCTTCTAGAGTGGGCCAGTCGAATGTGGAGTAGAGTGCAGTGATGTGTATGCCAGGGGAGATCAGTGATGAAACATGCTATGCTGTTGTAAGTGGGTCTCAGTTTAGTGTACAGGATGGAAGAGGTTGGAGGGGAGAAGATAATGGAGCCATAGTCGATATGAGGCAGGAGTAGAGAGCTAGCTAGATGAGAGCTGGATGTGGGGATCGGGAACTTCCTAATCCTGTATAGGAAATCAAGCCTGACATGGACCTTCTTAATGAGGTTGTTAATGTGAAGGTTGTAGGTGAGGTGGGGGTCGAGGTGGAGACCCAGGTATTTAAATTCTGATACTTGTTCGATGAGGTTACCAGTGTTGTTGAAGAGTTTAAGGCCAGAAACAAAGACTTTCCTGAGGCATTTAAAGACCATGAACTTGGCCTTCTTGGAATTGAGAACCAGGCCTTTACTGCAGAATCAGAAATGCAGCCTACAAACATCAGACTGCAGATTGTGGGGCATAGTGATGGGGTTTTTGTCACTGCAGTACATAGCTGCATTGTCAGCGTAGAGAACAAGTTGAGTGGAATGATATATGGAGAGGAGGTCATTAATGAAGAGAGAGAGAGAGAGAGAAGAAAATGGGGCCTAGGATCAATCCTTATGGGACTCCGTATTTAATTGGACATTTGGCAGAGAGGTGGCCTTTGACTGAGGTCATGTGGGATCTCTTAGAGAGGTAGCAGCTGACCCACCTGATGGCATTTTCAGAGAGATGCATGCCTCTTAGGGTGTCAAGGAGGACGGTGTGATCCACAAGGCTAAATGCCTTGTTAAGTCAACAAAGATGGAGCCGTGTACTGGCTTTTGTCGTTAGCTATGAGAACATCACTGGTGAACCTGAACAGGTCTGTTTCAGTGCTGTGCCTAGATATGAACCCATGCTATGCACCAGAGAGTAGGTTGTTGGATTCCAGGAAGGAGGTAAGTTGAGTATGCACGACTTTCTCAATACTTTTAGAGAGAGGAGCGAGGAGGGAAATAGGATGGTAGTTTCTGACATCATTTCTGGACCTGGGCTTGAATAAAGGCCTGATGGTGGTGGCTTTCCAAGTGGAGGGGAAATAGCCAGTGCAGAGGGAGTGGCTGAGTAGGTTGATAATAGGGACTGCCAAGGCACTGATGGATAGTTTAAGGATTTTATAGTCAATGCCGTCAGCACCTTTACTGCGTTTGGTGTTGATCCTGAGGATGAGCTTGATGGTGTCCACAGGATTTAGTGCCCTAAAGTAGAAATTGGGAGAGGCCTACCAGACAGGGTAAGGGTCTAAGCAGAGGTGTGGGGAGGATTGGGCAGAGGAGGGAGTGTGTGATCTGTATTTTCGAGGGTCACTGAAGAAAGTGCTGAAGATGTTGGCTACTTCAGTATGGTCATTGGTCTGTTTGTCACTGCGGTACAAGGTAATAGAATTTGAGTTTCTGGTCTTGCCGAGCAGAGAATTGAAGGTACCCCAAAGCTGATGGGGATTAGATGATTCACCAAGTTGCTTATCATGAAAGAGTCAATTTTTGCTTTTCTTACAGCCAACTTACCCTTGTTTTGTAGTGACTTATAAAGGGAGAGCTGGACTTATCTGTGCTTATGGTATCAGGCCCAAGCTTTTTCCCTAGCTCTCAGAAGCATAATAATATTGGTAGACATCCATTCATTGGTGTGGCCCCTGGTTCTGATTCTTTTTAAGTGCTTTTAAGTGCTTAAGTGCGCACATTACAGCTGAAAATCAGCAACATCAACAATCTTAACAAATACATTTTGAATTGAATATGTTTCTAAGTAAACTCCTTGAATTTTAGTTAAAGGCTAAAAAAAAGCTAAAACAAATAGTTCTCCAATGAAAATTATTGCCAAATATACCATTAATGGAAAATTCTAAGAAGAGTTATAGTTTAAAGCCAAAAAGTGTCACTATGTTCAATATTAGTAGGTGCTAAACTATATACACAATTAATACCAGTCTATACAATAAAAACAGGTATCAGGTTAAGGAATTGGGAGAAGAAATGAAGGAGGGCGGCAAAAGGAGATGTAGTGGTTGTGGGGGTTCTGAGCCTACTGGACACAAACTGACATGCCCCAGCAGCAAATAGCACCAGAAGTCAGATCTTATTTGATGCAATACAGGGCTGCTTATTTGGACAGTGTCAGTGGCTCAGCAGGTAGGATGCTCACCTTTAGGGAGTGAAGAACAGAAGGTTCTTTGTTCTAGCTCCACACCAAGTACTTGGGGTAATACCCATAACTGGCACTGTAGGGCACTAAAGGGGGGTGGTATTGCACTGCTGAGGTGCTGTGCTTTATATATGTTAAATCAAGGTTCCTTCTCCCCATCTCTGGTCACTGTCCAGGTGGATTTAAAGGATCCCATGGCAGCTGTTGATGAAGAATAGAGGTGTTTCCCTGGTGTCATGGCCAAGATCCCCCTATCAATAAATCAGGAAAGTAATCCACCCCTACAATGTATCTGAAAACAAGCTGTCACAGGTTAGTGTGCCTTTCCTGGTTAAAAATTACAAATACATACATACATGCATACATAAATACATAAATAAATATAAATAAGCAGCTAATCAGTGAACCCATGAGACAGACTGCCATTCTTGATGTGGTGCTTACTTATCTGGAGACAATGGATGACATGGTGGTAGGAGAACCACTGCGGTCCAGTGACCATGATACTGTATGGTTCAAAGTGGTCCAGGGTCTCATCAGTCCTTCATTAAAAGCTGTGGCACCGGACTTCAGAAAAGAATGTTCTAAAGCTGGCCCCATTGTGTGGAGGACTTAGATGCTGGGTGTCTTACCTCCTACCACACTGGTGACCTAAGGGTTGAAGAACGTAAATCACACGAAGTACAGTATGGAAATGAAAAAATTAGTGGTTGGATTCTCATAGAGGATAATGTATGGTCTTTGGTTAATAATCACACTGTAAACACTTCGAGAGGTTACCATGGCGTCATGGCAAACCTCGAGAGCACAGCTTGAGAGATTTTCAGATTTCTTGGCAACCTCAAGAAGTGTTTTCATGACGGTTGTTAATCAAAGACCATACATTATATTGTATTGTGTATGGGCTTCCAAGATTGTGTAATCCCAGATTGAATTACTTTACAGAACATTGATTGTTTTGAGCATTTCATTTTGTCAGAACATTGATTGTTGTGATCATTCCATTTTGTTATACCATTGATATGACATACTTAGGAAGGGTTAACAACAGAATGATGTCATAACAATGGCATACCAAGGTTGTAATTTTCTTGATTTCAATTAATAATAAGGGCTCCCCATACATTGTAAAAGTCTTGTCAAATCAGTGGTATGTTTTTCCTTCGGGTTCTCAACCTTAATGCCTACCCCTCATCTGAGAAAATACATGCTTGTATCATCTTATCCTTTGCACAAGTGCAATAAATGACATACAGTACATGATCAATTGAGGCCTGGTGGGAAGAAACCTATGACTGACTTTGTGGGCCATATGTGAGCAATACTTTTCTAGCTCCAAGAACTAAGTCTACTGTATGAAGCATGGGCATGGGCCTGTACCTTGTGCTTGAGTCATGATGCTAGAAGCTGGGAAGAGGGGTGGGCATTATAGCTGAGAACCCCAAGAAACAGCAAACCACTGATTTGCCAAGAACCTGAGGCCTCAAACTTTAAATATTTAATCTCCTTACTCTATGCACTATGTGTTCTTCAACCCTAATGTCTGTATTCTTGTTCATAATTACTATATAATGTATGGTAGAATGCTGTTAACCTTAGGAAACCATAATTTCCTAAGGTTGTTAACCATTGTTTGTCTGTTCTAGTGTTGTTAACCTATCAATGCTATGTCACATCTATAAGTTAACAACAGGGATCGCTTTGCTTATGTGTACTACACACCCGACAGCCTTCCAGAAACATCCGCAGCGGTGAAAGCATGACCCAGAATGGCTGCGGTGGAGACTAAAATTTAAACAGTAAGGATCATGATTAAGTATTTAAATTGAAATGTATGGCCATACACTATAAAATATAACGTATGGTCATACATCGGCAACCAGTTTGAATAACCGTCTCGAGGTTGCCATGGCGACATATACCTTTCGAGCATCACTTTCGAAGTTTACATGGTCACCATCGAGCGTCACTCTCGAAGTTTACATGGTCAGCATGGCAACCTCTCACCAGTTAAACTGGTTACCGATGCATGCCCATACATTATCCTCTCTCTCTCTATATATATATATATATATATATATATATATATATATATATATATATATATATTCTATAGTTACGGTTGAGTAGCCACTTTATTGCAAAACCTCAAATTTTGCACCTTAATAACTTCGCCACCATGTAACAGATTTGCCTGAAAGTTTGCATGCATAGTTTGGTTCGATAGATCTCTTTATCTATCAAGTTACATTATGGTTGAATGTATGGTTATGGAGCTACAGAATGCCAAAAATGCAAAAAATGACTTTTTTGTTTTCTTTCTGCACTCACAGCCCCCACGGTTTGTCTGTTGGGTCCAAACACCTCAGGAAACATGCAGCCTTGGTCACCAATGTGCCTTTCTAAGATTGGTGAAAAATATTAAACCGTTAAAGTTATTCAGAAAACAAATTTCCAATTATAGTTAACAGGAAAAGTTAACAAAAATCACAAAACCTTCGCAAATGGCCATTTTTACTGTTGCAAATGGCCCTTTTACTTTCGTGAGTTGGCCATCTTTTTTTTTCAGTTACTGCACAGAAAAATGCCTGGCATTTAAAATTGGGACCCTCTAGGAACACATTGCTTGTTGTGTTCATCTAGTCAAGTCCTGAGGATGCTAGACATATGTTTTTTGGGGGGTTTAAACCACTCAGAAATGCATTTTTAAAATTTTCTGAAAAATACTTTATAAAATACTTTTGCAAATCTCGATTTGTGATTTGCTTTGCCAAAACTTTTGTGATTCTTGAAAGTATTTTACAGAAGTATGCTCAAAATAACTACAAATCTTTGCCACTCTGCTGCAACAAAATGGTTTTGTCTTTTGGGCTGATATTTGCAGGGTGGCAAGCCGTGGTCCCACAGATGTGCTTTGTGGTGGTTTGGTGTGAAAACATTACAGGGGCCCAAAAGTTACAACATTCTGAAGTTACACAATTTTCCCATAGGATAACATTGCGGCATCCATGGCGCTTCTCGCAGCCCGTATCTTGAAAACGGTTCGAGTTACAGACTTTTTGTCAAAAAATTCTTAGTCCCCCTGGGTTGGAAGGTCTTGAAACCCATGAAATGTGATTTTTTTTCTACCTTGTACAGTTCCTAAGATATTTGCGATTTACTATTCCAATTGCTCATTTTCATGTCCAAGGACCACTATTATGCCCACAGACTTCGTGATTCAAAGCATTTTCTGCTGCCCCTATCTCGGACACAATGCTAATATGGATTTGGTCGACTCATGTTGTGGGAACTACTCATTCTCATGATTACAACCACACTTCCATTTTTTTACTAGCTGCTATAGTTCCACAGATATGGGCACATTAATATTACAAGCCTTCCATGATCTATAGGGCTGCTGTATGGATACATGCTTGTGTGCAAGTAGGAGTGCAGGCCCCAGAGGGCCCACACTCCCACAAACATATATCATTATGCAGAACTGGGCCCCACGCTCCCACCAACATGTATCATTTACTATTTATATCACACTTTCTCAAAAAGAAGGGAAATTCATTGCAAAAAACTCTGTTAATGCATCAGTTAGGGTTGTTTCCACAGTGACAAAAGTGTGGAAATGCGATGTTAGGGTTAGCAGACCCTGATCCCCCAACCACCCCCCCCCACTCCTCCACAGACCAACAGATGCCAAGGTCTGCCATAGGGTCATGCAGCCTAACTCTCACCCCATTCTCCATTACCGTATCATGTCAACTTGTTTACATATGGAATGGGGTGAGAATTGGGATGCATGACCCTATGGCAGACCTCAGCATCTGTAGTTCTGTGAAGGAGGGGTGGTGGGGTGGTTGGGGGGTCAGGATCTGGTGACCCTAACATCGCATTTCAACACTTTTGTCACTGTGGAAACAACCCTAACTGATGCATTAATGGAGTTTTTTTGCAATGAATATGTATGTGTGTATATATACATATAATTATATATATATACATATATATATATATATATATATATATATAGGATCGACAAATCCTATAGCCCGACATCCTGGGCTACCATTTTGTAACAGGGACAATCATTTGTCAGGGGACATTTGCCCATGGACAACCATTGCTCTGCATTGTGTCTGCATTCAATTTTCATTACCTGCACTTTTATCATCCATCCGGGAGAGGGCTCCCCATTGTGGCATCAGTTCTGAAGCCTGGTGGTCTAGTGGAGCTGAGGGAGGCAGCCAGCAGCGGGCACAGCAGAAGGAGGTGCACACCATGTGGTTGAGGTGCATGTAGAAGCGTGGGAAATAACAGATGTCCAGACCAAAGGTTTAAGATGCATAAAAAACGCAAAGGTATGAGTTTGTCAATTTATTTCCAAAAACAAAACAAAACAAAACAAAAAAATATTCTTAACTTAAAGTTCATAGAAAGGAAAACAATCGGTGTTAGTCTTCACACCCAAAAACAGGAAATACTTCTTTCCACAGACTCCTGAATTGCCTTTTCCTTTCCTTTTGTCTGTACAGCACTTTGTGTGGAAACACACACACAACCTTCTTGCTCTGTGGTCAGTCGAATACTGACTCTCCTCTCTCTATCCATCTACACAGGTCTCCTAGTGGAGGGTTTATATACTTTCCAGAAGGGGTGTGTCTTGAACTGAGCCCCTCCCCTATTGTGACATCACATTACCTGAATACTATAAAAGCAGCCATTTTGTAGGCTGCCATCCCTATAGCAGGACCTCAGCAGGAGAAGCAAGACATTCAGGTACACATTCATTTTGTTTTAATACAGAAAGAAAAGAAACACTTGTTAAAGATTGAATTAAAATCAGCAGCTTGGTAAGAAAACAGATGAGGGCGCTCCCATCTGTCTTCCTTGCAAGGCTTCAGGATTCTATTTGCTTTTAAATGTAATTGCCAGAAAGTAAACATGCATTTATTTAAGACAACAATTCTAATAAATCTTTACACAGTAGTCTCCTCTAACATATTTTCTTTATATGTGCTGTATAATGCTTGTTTTTATGAAATTCCTCACAGCTAGAATTTCAGCTGACTGCTTTTCAGCTTATCAAGATTTGGATGCCAGATTGTTTTAAAGATAATCAGGGACAGTAAAGAAAGGTTTAAAGATTGCCAGGTTGGCCACCCTGACAAGAAAATTAGGATAGCTACGAATATAGAAGCAGACAGGATAGAGTGAAAATTGAAAAGTATGGGGGAGGCATCTTGTAAATTCTTGATATTCTCTTCATAACAGGACCCTGTTACACACCTCCCACCACAAGAAGGCAACATAATAAGTTTTATTTGTTGGCTGAGACCCTTCACCCTTGAAAGGGTTGGAACTTCCGCCCACCCACTCAGAAGTTCCACCTCAGGGACCCTTATAATTAGTTCTGTACAAAAACAATATTTACTGTCTTATCAGAACTACTGTACAAAACAATTCCTGAGGTGTCTAGTGCTTACTTAGCACCAATATTCACTTTACTTTGGTATTCTTGCAGCACCATATCGAGATAGAAAATCAGCATTTAAATGCTTCGCTCCTGACCTGTGTTTACGGTAAACTTATATGGTTGTAGAGACAAATACCATCTCATAATCCGTATGCTTTATCTTTCATCTGGTTTATCCAACACAACGGATTATGGATCTGTCATCACTACAAAATCATTTCCCCACAAGTAATACTTAAGGACTCTCTATGGCCCACTTCAGTGCCAAACATTCTTCTCTATCAGAGTATCCTTTCACGCATGAAGTTTCCTGCTAATATACAATACTGGATGTTCCCCTTTTCATCATATTGGGTTAACACAGACCCCAAACCTGTCTCTGAGGCATCTGTGTGAATTTCAAACGGTCTTGTAAAATCTGGGCTAGTTAGCAGAGGGCTGAGCAAAGGACCGCTTTTATGTTCCTGAAGGCCTCCTCACATGCTTACGTCCATTTAACTTTATTAGGATATTTGTTTTGGTCAGCTCTGTTAAGGAGTTGCCAGAGTAGCAAAATCTGGGATAAATCGACGGTAATAATTTGCTAAACCCAAAAAGATCGAACATGTTTCTTTGTAATGGGGTGGGGCTGTGGCTACTGCCTCCACTTTATCAATCTCTGGTTTCAAGGATCCCTTCCCAATTATGAAACCCAAATATCTGGTCTCTGTCCTTGCTATGGCACACTTAGCAGGGTTTATTGTTAATCCGCATCCTTAATGGTCTGAATAATTGCACTTAAATGCACCAAATGTGAATGCCAGTCATGACTGAAAAAGACTACATCATCCAAGTACACTGAACTGTACTGGGCATGTGCTCTTAGGATGTGGTCCATGTACCGTTGGAATGTGGCAGGTGCCCCATGGAGTCCAAATGGCATAGTGGTAAATTGGTACAATCCAATTGGTGTAGGAAAAGCTGTTATTGCTTGGGCAGTGGGGGCCAAGGGAATTTGCCAGTACCCCTTGGTTAAATCTAACATGCTGATGTAGTGGGCATTTCCTATTCTATCTTACAGATCATCTATTCTGGGCATGGGGTACCCATCAAAATCTGAAATAGAATTTATTTTTTGGAAGTCTAAACATACTCTTATTCCTCCTTCCTTTTTGTTCACTACTACCATTGGGGAAGACCATGCACTCCTGGAAGGGACAATCACCCCCAACTGTTCCATCTTTTTTATCTCATCAATTACCTCCTGCCTAATCTTTTCCGGTAATCTATAGGCTTTTTGGTGTATGGGCTTCTGCTGGTTGACCTTAATGTCATGTTCTACTCCCTTAGCTCATCCTGGGGTGGATGTGAAAGTGTCCTGAAAATAGTGTAACAATTGATCTATCTCCACCTTTTGTTCAGGGCTTAGATTAGGATTTATTTGTATACTTTTATCATTCATGGGCCAGTCAAGCCTCTCATAAGCAATTCCATTCTGTCTGCTGGGGCTCAGGGTGAATGTAGAGTGCTTGGACCTGGGGTTTTTCTATCCATTTCCTCAAAAGATTTGCATGGTATACCCTCTTAGTTGGTCGATGACCAGGCATTTCAATTTCAAAGTTGACACTTCCTGTTTGTCTGATTACATCAAAGGGACCCTGCCAGTGCATCAACAGTTTGTTCTCTGTTGAGGGTAATAATAACAACACTTTTTCTCCAGGTATAAAACTTTTACACTTTAACCCCACGTCATATGCTTCTTTTTGTCCCATTTGTTTCTGGGTCACATTTAAATGAGCCATATTTACATATTTGACCAATCTTCTCTTAATGCAGTCATGTAATCTATGATGTTACTATAGCCAACATTTTTACCATCCTCCCAGTGTTCTTTTACCACATCTAAGGGTCCCCTGGGATTTCTACCATAAAGTAAGGAAAAAGGTGAAAACCCAGTTGTAGCCTGTGGTACCTCTCTGTAGGCAAACAGGAGGTAAGGGAGATATTGTCCCAATCTCTACCTTCTTCCTGAACATACTTCTGTAGCATTTTTTTAAGGTTTTGTTAAATCTTCCACAAGACCATCTGTTTGGGGGTGGTAAGGTGAAGTACGCACAGCAGATACCCCTAGGAGGTGATATAACTCCCTTAACATAACAGAAGTAAAATTACTACCTCTGTCTGTGAGAATCTCCTGGGGTATTCCCATTCTGCTGAATATTTTGGCTAACTCTTCAGCTATGCGAGGTGCAGTAACTGTTCGCATAGGAACAGCTTCAGGGTACCGTGTGGCATAATCACATACCACTAATATGAACCGGTTACCCTTAGAACTTTTGGTAAGAGGGCCTACAACATCCATTGCGATTCGTTCAAATGGGGTAGTGACATAAGGTATTGGCTGAAGGGGCACCTGATCTCTTTTTCCCCCTTGTGCAACCAATTGGCATTCTTTACAGGCACGACAATATTCAGCCACATCCTGATGTATACCTGGCCAGCTAAACCGTGCAAGTAATCTTTGCAAGGTTCGATCCTCCCTCATGGCCTGCCATTGGAATATTGTGCGCTAACTGCATTACCTTTTCTCTATACATTTTGGTACCATTAGCTGTTCTACAGGTTCATTTATGGTAGTATCAACAGTGACTCTATACAAGATATTTTTCACAATAAAATGAGATTGTCCAGGGTGTTTTACTTGTTGAGCCTGTGGAAAAAAAGGTTTTAAGGAAACATCAGCTTGTTGTTCCTTAATAATGTCTTGCAAGGGTACTTCTGGCAAAATGCCAGCAATACTGTTCTTTTATTGTTCTGCCCACTTTCTCTGCTCTTTTTTCTTCTGATTTTTTGATTTTCTGGGTTTCCCTGAACCTTCAGCTCCTTCAAAGAAATCCTCTTCAAAAGAAAACACTGGCTCTGACTGTTGTTTTTTTTGCTTGGGCACGGGTTACCACATTTACTGATTTTACATAGTCTTGTTGTTCTTGCACCAGTGAGTTAAAGTGGGGAAAGTCTTGGCCTATAATCACTGGAACTGGCAATCGAGGTACCAGGCCAACAGTCATACAGTGGTGCTCATTATTGACAGTCATTTCAACCACTGTAGTGTAATACTGATGAATATCCCGTGTATGCACATTACTGTTGTATCATTTGAGGTAACTTTACTGTCCGGGGCCAGATCTGCTCTCAGCAGGGTCTGCTTACTCCTGTATCTAATAAACCCAATGTCTGTTGGTCTCCAATCTCCACATTTGCAATATACCCAATATTAGCCAATGCTAGATGAGTCATGTCAGTTCTTTTCTTATTTGGACAGTTTCTCATTATGTGGCCTTTGCCAAGACACCCATGCAAATCAGTTCAGAATATGGTATTCTTCCCTCTGTCTCGCCTGCTGTAATTATTCTGACGTGCATTAGAATAAAAGGCCTTACCATTTTCTGATGTCTGAGGTAGTATTTTGTTGCCCTCTGGGTCTAGTGGGTCGAGCAGCTATATAATCCTCTGCCAGCTTCACTGTATCCTCTGCAGATTCAGGCTGATGTTCTTTCACCCATAGCTGGACATCATGAGGTAACACCTGAATAAACTGTTCAATGACAATCATATCCATCATCTGCTCTTTAGTTTTTACTAACGGTTGTAGCCATTTCCCACCATAGTCCTTTAATTTTGCATAGATTTCTCTCAGTGTATCATGAATAGTCATTCTCTGGGTACGAAACCGCTGTCTATAGGTTTCCACGCTAATATCATAGCGTCGCAATATCTCTTCTTTTACTCGATCATAATTATTTGAGTCCACCCCACTTAACTGGCTATACACCATTTGAGCTCTACCAGTTAAATATGGGACCAGTCTTATGACCCATTGATCTTGGGGCCAAGCGCAAGTTTGGGCAATCCGCTCGAAAGTGGTGAGGTATGCCTCTATATCATCACTCTCTGACAGCTTTGTTAATTTAATGTCTCTGGGTATAGTTCGATCAGACTGACCTTGTGCAAGTGCCTGAATAGCCTTCAGGGTATCCGTCCATTTCTCATCCTGTCGCCGACGTTCCTCAGCCTGGACACGCCTGTCCTCTTCCCTCTGGCGATGATCCCTCATCTCTGGCGACGATCCTCTTCCTCTGACGATCCATTTTGATCTGGCTATACCACAGCCACTTTAATAATTCTCCGGGTCATCTGGTACTGGGGTCACCTGGCTGCCTCCGCTTCAGGGTTCCGTGATCCATATTCTCCTCCTCTGTTCTTCTCAATTTAGGCCTTGCTCCAGGTTCTAGGCCAGGCAATAACTGAATACCAGTTTTTTCAGTCACTGCTCTAGTGACATGATATACATCTTTCTTTGTCAGGTCCTTCTCCATCTGTTAGGTACTTAACTTCAGTACCCCTGGCAACGCTCCCAGGCAGTCTCGACGTGTTAGTTATATCCCACTTGACACCAGTGTAGTAGTTGGGAAATAACAGATGTCCAGACCAAAGGTTTAAGATGCATAAAAAATGCAAAGGTATGCGTTTGTCAATTTATTTCCAAAAACAAAACAAAACAAAACAAAAAAAATATTCTTAACTTAAAGTTCATAGAAAGGAAAACAATCGGTGTTAGTCTTCATGCCCAAAAACAGGAAATACTTCTTTCCACAGACTCCTGAATTGCCTTTTCCTTTCCTTTTGTCTGTACAGCACTTTGTATGGAAACACACACACAACCTTCTTGCTCTGTGGTCAGTCGAATACTGACTCTCCTCTCTCTATCCATCTACACAGGTCTCCTAGTGGAGGGTTTATATACTTTCCAGAAGGGGTGTGTCTTGAACTGAGCCCCTTCCCTATTGTGACATCACATTACCTGAATACTATAAAAGCAGCTATTTTGTAGGCTGCCATCCCTATAGCAGGACCTCAGCAGGAGAAGCAAGACATTCAGGTACACATTCATTTTGTTTTAATACAGAAAGAAAAGAAACACTTGTTAAAGATTGATAATCTGTAGTTTTGGCAAGGAAAACAGATGAGGGGCGCTCCTATCTGTCTTTCTTGCAAGGCTTCAGGATTCTATTTGCTTTTAAATGTAATTGCCAGAAAGTAAACATGCATTTATTTAAGACAACAATTTAGTAAATCTTTTACACAGTAGTCTCCTCTAACATATTTTCTTTATATGTGCTGCATAATGCTTGTTTTTATGAAATTCCTCACAGCTAGAATTTCAGCTGACTGCTTTTCAGCTTATCAAGATTTGGATGTCAGATTGTTTTAAAGATAATCAGAGACAGTAAAGAAAGGTTTAAAGATTGCCAGGTTGGCCACCCTGACAAGAAAATTAGGATAGATACGAATATAGAAGCAGACAGGATAGAGTGAAAATTGAAAAGTATGGGGGGCATCTTGTAAATTCTTGATATTTCTCTTCATAACAGGGCCCTGTTACAGTGCATACCAGGCAGAAATCTGCCTAGAGGTCAGGCACGTGCCATGCAGCAGGTGCAGCAGCATCACATGATGCCTCTCCTGGCAGTCACCTGATTAGAAGTCCGGGGGGGTGCATGCCTCGCAAGTGGCTGAGGAGGAATGCTCATGCCCACACTGCCCACTGCCAGCAACGGGCAGGGGTTACTGGCAGAAGGAGTTGCCAATCAGCAGCGTGACTCCTTCCCCTTGCTGTGCATATTGGCTGAGCCCACTGTTGGAGGTGGAGCAAACAGGCAGGGAACAGGAGAGTATTGTGTGCAGTTTCTCCATTCTCATACTGAGACACAAGTTGTGTGTTCAACTTCAGATTCGGAGGGCGGCATAATCTCGCCAGAGCTTTGAAAACAACTGTTTTGTTAGGGACTCATTGCTGACTGCAAGGGAAAAATAAGAGATTTAAAACAAGAGGAAAAGAAACAAGCAGGGAAGGGAATTAAAAGGGGTGGGGTGCGTCAGGCCTTGTATCATTGTATGAGAGCCACAGCAACCGTTGAGTTTGTCAGCTGATGTACGGGAGGGAGTGGGGGAGAAATTGATGAAAATAAAAGTAAAAAAGAAAAGTACTAAGGGGGAAAACAACAGGGTTCTTAATTTTTTGTAGTTTGTGTGTGTGTCTATTACTAAGAAGAAGTAGCAGCTGTGTGAACTGAGAGACTTGAGTCCTCTTCAGGCCAGACCAGCTCTACTGTAAGTGCATGCTAGTTGCTGGGTCTGCCTAGTGAGGAACAGGAGGGAGCGAGGGAGAGAGAGAGAGAGAGAAGTACAAATTAAAAAAAAAGGAAAAAAAAAACAAAACAAAACATAGTATAGCTGCTGCTGTGCTGCAGCTGTTTGAGCCACTGAATCCAGTCCACCAACTGCCTGCAGTGCCAGTGTCTTTCTACTGAGGGACAGGAGGAGGAGAAAGCGAGAAATTGAAATAAAAACTTTTAAACAACAAAGGCAAAAATGAACATAAAAGGTTGGATTTGGTTTTGGGGACAACATAAGCTTAGCTCATCTGTGTGTGAGAGAGACAGAGTCTTGACTGGGTCTGGGGCACTGACAGAGTGTGAGAGTCCACTCCAGTTTCCACACTAGTGCCTGACTTTGAGGGACAGGACAGGAAGGGGTAACCACTGAGTAGAGAGCAGACACAATGGTGTGGTAATGGGGGGTGAGGCAGCAACAGCGTGAGCTGAAAGAGTGACCGCACAGAGCTGTCAAATGATAATACAAGGGTGAAACACACAGCAGGACTGCATGGGTGACCATCCATGCAGGGACACCAAGCACAACGACCCAGACAGGGCGAGAGGCAGTGGGGTGAGCACAGGGAGGATGCTGCTGCCACACACGGGGTGGCAGACACACCAGAGCCACAAGCCCACAGTACAAAGGCAGCACACCCCAGCACAAAAGCAGTGCCAATGCACTGACAAAGACCAGGCTGGCCCCTGTACAACACAGCACACAGGACACTCACCAGAGCAGGGCGATGGACCAGCACAGGCACCCGGGGACAGGCACAGGACAAGGGGAGGGCACCGATGGGTGAACGCCAGATATACATCCCAGACAGGAAGGGGCGGCAACAGACAGCAGTGGGTGGGGGAAGTGGACCACATACAAATGGGGGGACAGGTACGGTGGAGGCAGGACTACCATCCTAGATCAAGGATGTCAGTTAGATACATCCAGAGCCAACTAAGCAAACTGCTAGCTGTTCACAATGGCTACATCTACTGAAAGGACAAAGCTGGGCCTGAAAAGGTGTATTGGTGATGTGCTGAGGCACACCGATATAGCTGCCTCACCCGCCTGCACACCCTAGATGACACTGTGATTGCCACCTTACGGGACTATAACCATGCTCGATGCAGCAGACATTGGTGTGCACCAGGTTCTGGGGTCACTCAGGACAGAGCTCATAGTTTGCTGGACAGGCGATCACAAGTGGTCACAGCAAGCATGTCTGGGATACCTGTGGCTGTTGCAGGTTGCCTGCCAGGGGTGCGCCTACTGAGATGGACCATGCAGCACGTATGGCATGTATCACAGGTGGCTCATGAAACCGGCCATGGTCACCGACCTGGCCATACTGGCCGACCCACCTTGATGGGGGAAGGGGCAGGTTCTCGCTCATGACAGTGGCCAGGAGTGGGGCTGGCTAGTGATATATGCCAGTGACCAGGGTCTGCAGCAGCAGCTGCAGGACTGCCCAGACTGGTTCATGGACGGCACCTTCTGGGCATGCCCAACACTGTTTGGACAGCTCTACACCATCCACGCCATCCAGTCTGGTACAGTCCTGCCAGCCGTCTATGCCCTCACCTGCACCAGGAGGGCTCAGACCTACAGTCGCCTACTGGGCCAGCTATGTCACCACCGTCCAGCACTAGCTCCTGCCACCATGCTGCTTGACTTCAAGAGTGCCAGCTGGCGCACACTGTCCAGCACCTTCCCAGATGACAACATCAGGTGCTGTTTCTTCCACTTCTTTCAGGCCATCTGGCACAGGATCCAACTGTGCCCAGAGGTGCTGCACCAGTATTCCATGGACCCAGACCTTGCCCTGTACCTCCGGATGCTGCTGGCATTGGCATTCATGCCACCCAGCGATGTGCCAGTGGTGTTCCAGGAGTTGCAAGCCTGGAAGTACATGGTGCAGAATGAGGAGCTGCTGCAGCTAGTCATGGACTACTTTGAGGACACCTGGATCTGTCGCCCCAGCACCCACTCAGGGCACCATAGGGCAACATTTCCTACTGAGCAATGTAACTGCCATGCTGCAACCATTCATGGACTGGTCAGAACTAACAATGCGGTGGAGGGGTGGCACCGAGCATTCAACACCGGGCTCAGTGCCTGCCACCCCAGTATCTGGAGACTGCTGGAGTGCCTCCGTGTGGAAGAGCGGCTGACAGTGGTCCACTCTGAGCAGCTGGTCTTGGCAGCAGAGGTCCCTCAGAGCCAGCATTGCTATAGGGACCTGAATGCCCATGTCACCACTGTTGTCACCGAGTATGCAACCCGGAGCCACTATGACTACCTCCCTGGGCCGGCACACAACTTCACCTTCCACATGTGACCAGCCATGGCCATGTGGTAGGTGTGCCCCATGCCCTGCCACTCATGGACCACCTCCTGACACTGGCCATCCTGCCATGGGCTATGGGCTGGTTTCTGCCCAGCAGTTGAGCGGTACTTCCCAGTACAGGTGCCTGCTCCCCCTTTCATCTTCCCTGTAGTCGCTCTTTTGACACTCACTCTTGCCTATTGTGCATTTGCCCATTCTGTGCATTCACCCAGTGTGCACGTTTGCCAATGCTGTGTGCTTGCCTCTCCAGCAGTCGCCCGCTGTCGGTCGCTTTGTGGGGACTCACGCATATGGGGTTGCCCACATCACATAAATTCCAGGAAGGAGAGAGACTAGAGGCAGAAATTGAAAAAGAAAAAGATATTAAAATAAAAAAGAAAGAAATCACATTATATTAAAGTGTTGCAGTTGTTTGAGACACTAATTTCAGCCGACATCGACTGCGTTCTGTGCCTGTGTATCTTCTGAGGGACAGGAAGGGTGACTCAAGAGAAGAAGAAGGCAGAAACTGAAATACAACTATTAAACTAAGGCAAAAACAAACATAAAAAGTTAGATATTGGATAGCTTGTCTGAAAGTCTAGATCTTGACTGTCTACTGAAAGTGAGTCCCGTAGTTAAGTCCACATGTACAAATGGCTGACTGTGTGAGGGACAGGAGGGAAAGAGAGGCAGAAATTGAAAAAGATATTAAAAAGAAAGAGGCTCTAATTTAGCTGCTGCACTACATCTGTGTGAGACACTGAATACTCCACATCAACTGTTTTAGTGTTTTGGTGAGGGAGAGGAGGGAGGGGAGAGAGGGAACATGAGAGGAGCTATAGAGAGGCAGAAATTGAACAAAAAACTGAAAAGTGAACAAGTGTGGTGGTGGGGTATTGTGTTGTGTTTTGTGTATGTTGTAGTTTATGTACATTGAACAGTACAGAGAAAAATATCAAATAAATAAAAGCGTATTCTTAAGAAAGTAAATGTACTGAAGTTAAAAAGTTTAGCAGTGTGTGACTACACTATAGTGTTTCCAATTCCTGTGTTTACTCAGGCACCCAACACTAGTACACTACCCCATCTCTCTTCCACCCAGACAAGAATGGACACTCACACACAGATATTATAGAATATATTTTATTTGCAGAGTAAGAAAGTTAAGCAAAGTTAATACAAACACAACAAACAAAATATGGCTATGCAAAAGAACATAAAAACAAAACACTCTTTCTTCTATGTGGTCAGCAGCAGCAGCAATTGGGCGTAGTAGTAGCCAAACACAAACACAGTCTTCTCAAGATAAAAGTGACACTGAGTCTTCTGCTGTGGTAATGGATATAACAGCAGCTGATGCTGATGTTCATCAGTCAATTGAATTAAACCATGAAGCGAAAGCATCTGTTTCCTCTTCCCGTCTTAAGAAACAAACTTTGCAACATCAACATCAAGGAGACATAATCTCTAAAGACAAAAAATATGACCAGGAAAAAAGGGCCAGAATGTTTCAATCTCACTGGTTGAACATTATAAATGGTTGCGATACGATGAAAAAAAGGGACTGATGTACTACACAGTTTGCAAAAAGTATCCAACTTTTGCAATACCAGCCTTTTCAAAAAAAAAAGTGTTTGCCACAGGCTCTAACAATTTTAGAATTGAGTCGCTATGTGCGCATGAAAAATCAAATCCGCATGTGCTGTGCCAGAACCAACATATTTTGGAAAGTGGCCAGCTTGCAGTTCAGTGAGATATTACTGAGTCACCACTTTGTCAAGCCTTTGCAGTGTTGAAAGCGACCACAAAGGAGAAAATTAGACATCTGTTCAACACAACATACTCCATTGCAAAAATTCTGTGTCCTTTTTCTGACATGGATTGGCTATGTAAATTGCAAGAGAAAAATGGTATTAAGCTTGGTACTAACTACACAAATGATAAGCGAGCCAGGGATTTTTGCAGAGCTATATCTCCTGTTCTGTCCAAAACCCAGATGCAGACTCTTAAAAACATAAAATATGTGACAGTTCTTGCTGATGACAGCATGGATACAGCTATAGTTGAATGGGAAAATGTCTTTCTGAGTTTTGTAGATCCTAACACAAAAGATGTATGTACATATCTGATCCAGGCTGTGCCTTTGGAATTCACACATGCTGAAGGTGTTTTTAATACAATAAGAACTGCATTAGATTTACTATATCTTCCTCTCACTGACTTACCAAATGTGAGCAATCCGGGGCCTGTTTTGATTTCTTCCAATTTTGATGGGGCAAGTGTAATGATGGGTGAAAGTGGTGGAACCATTGCGAAGTTACGGGAGCACTGTCCTCACATCATTGCCATGCACTGTGTTGCCCATAAGCTGGAGTTGGCAGTTCTCGATGTAATGAAAACAAACCCCTTCATATCAAAGCTTGAAAATACTCTAAAGGGTATATTTAAATTCTACCACTATAGTCCAAAAAAGATGAGAGAGCTACAAGAAATTGCACGAGTAATAGATAGTGATCTGGCACACTTCAGTGCAGTTAAACAGGTGAGATGGCTTGCCAGCAGATCATAGTCAGTTTATGCCGTTCAGGTGAAACTACCTACAATTGCTCAGGACTTGCAACAAACTGCATCTTCTGCTGATGGTTCAAAAGCAAAGCTGCTGTTAAGAGAGGTACAGTCTTTTCACTTTGTCAAATCTCTTTATATCCTCCAAGATATTTTACCCATACTTAGAAATCTTTCAATGCAGTTTCGAAGAGATAACTTAATAATTCTTGAAGTACCAAATCTCATCGAGACCTGCCTTCTCCAGTTGATGGAACTGAAATCAAAGCCAGGGAAATATATGACAGCTTTTCTAGCTCATTACAAACCTCAAAACAGATGCATGGACTATGTCATTTCACAGAAGGGAGTTGAGAAGACTGTGCCCTTCACATTCAAAGGCAACTGTCCTGAAATAAATTTTGGGACTGATACACAGCTGCAGACTTTAGTTGATGCAGCAATAGATTACATCGATGTAAGATTTCAACATTTCTCAGAGATGCTTTTGAAATGGTTTAAATGTCTGGATTTTAAACTGTTTGATCTACCAAGAGAACAACTTGTGGAGTTTGGGACCAATAAAGTGGCTAATTTGGCAGCATACTTTATTTTTTTTCACTGAAGAGCAGCAGGAAAATACTAGATCAGAATAAGCTGCATTAAGGCTATGCTGAAATCTGTAGTTCACAAACCCTATCTGCAGGTGTATACAAGACTGCTGAAAGAAAAATGCCCCAGATTGCTCACATTCTAGAGTTAGTGGAAATACTACTGGCAATGAGTATGTCAACTGCAAAGTGTGAACGAGTGTTCTCCATTCAAAACCTGATAAACACAAAAATAAGAACACGTCTGGCAGATGACATACTACAGTCACTTCTTCAGATAGCAGAAGAGTGTCCCGATCTACAGTATGTGACTTCGATCCAGATCCAGCAATAAACCACTGGCTGCTGTCTGGTCCAGGCACTTGACATGTTTATGGGCATGCTACTACTGGTACTACTGAATCTGATGCTTCTGTATCTCATGCTAGTACTGCTGCTGCTCCATCATCACTTGATGTTGTTGACAGTTCTGAATCTGAGTTCTTCTAATTATGCTGTGCTAATTATTCTCACCTTCATTTTGGCATTTGTAGAACTGGACAGGACAATCAGAGTATGGCACCGCACCACTTGACTCGGACTTCTTCAAATCACCAAACTTAAACTGTATTAACAGAAAAATTAAAAAAAAATCTTCATTTATACCGTCTTCTATAGCGTTCATCACATACTACTATTAATATAATGACACAACAATTACTTTGTTGCTACATACTTTTTTTAAAGTTTTCCTTAAAATATAGCCTTCTGACTATTGGACTACTGCTCACGACAGTGGGACTACCATTTTTGGATAGGTCAGTTGTCCTGGACTACCACGTAAATTTAAAATTTGTCGATCCTATATATATATATATATATATATATATATATACACATATATATATATATATATATATATATATATGGGATACATGATGGGCATGAGTGTGATATGGCAAATATTGTCTCTCCTGCAGAGTGAGCTCTGGATATCTCATGAGTGCCGAAGGCATGGTGGGATATCCAAGCTCTGAATGCAGGAAGTGAGATATTGCCATAGCTATCTACCATCATGTATCGATATATACAATAGGGTCAAAGTTTCAGAAGTTTTGTTATGCTGTCTTGTGTTCTGTTCCTGTTTATGTGTTTGCTCATTCTGTGTGTGAGCTTTTCTGAATGGGTTGGCAGTGTTATAAACTCTGAGAGACACATGAGTGTGTTTTGCCATGCTAAATGTTAGTTTCAGATAGGAGTGAGAAACATACTTTTGTGAAGCTGTATTGTTTAGCAGTCTGGCTGCAGTGAAGTTAAGAGCATTACAGTAATTATAATGAGCTGAGAGTCAGAGTGTCAGAACAGCTGATACTGTTTCAGTGGTAATTAAGTTAGCTGCAGGCAGACTACAGAGTGTTCTGTGAAATTGTGCTCTTTAGGATTCTGGCTGCAGTGAAGTTGAGATTGCCACAGTAATTGTAATGGGTGAGAATCAGAGTTTGAGGAACAAGTGAGAGTGTGTTTCAGTGGTAGTTGAGTTAGCTGCAGGCAGTAATTTATACTGTTCTGTGAAGCTGTGCTGTTTGGAATTCTGGCTGCATCAAGTTGAGAGCATTACAGTAATGAACTGGAAGTTGGGGGGGATAGGTGTGTTTTGTAATGCTCACTGAGTTAGCTGTAGACAGCAGTGAGACCTCTCAGGTAGTTCTGCATTTGTGTCTATGGTAACAGGACAGGTGTTTCTTGCATGCTGAGGGGAAAGCTGCCTAGGGTGATGATATCAGTGACCTTTTGTGACCTGTGTGTGTAAATGACTGATATCATCACAGTAGAGCAGAGGGTAAAAATATCACACTGCAGTGGATGATACGCTGTTTTATCTCACTCATTTACCACTCACCCCTATTGTGTGTGTGTGTGTATATGTGTGTGTATATATATATATATATATATATATATATATATATATGTATATATATATGTGTATATATATATGTATATATATATATATATGTATATATATGTATATGTGTGTGTGTGTGTGTGTATATATATATATTATATATATGGCAAAAAACTCTATTTAATGCATCAGTTAGGGTTGTTCCACAGCGACAAAAGTGAGGAAATTCGATGTTAGGGTTGAAACCCCTTTGCACCCCTCAGCCCACCCCAACTGGAATCGGGGTGCGGTGGGAATCATCAGCCCTAACTGTCACACCATCACATGTGGAAATAAGCTGAGGAATAGGAGAATGGGGTGACAGTTAGGACCGATGACCCCAATGTGCCCCGATTCCAGTTGGGGGTGGGCTGGAGGGGTGCAAAGGGGTTTCAACCCTAACATCGAATTTCCTCGCTTTTTAGGCTGTGGAACAACCCTAACTGAGGCATTAAACAGAGTTTTTGCCTCTAATTTTCCTTCTTTTGAGAATGATAATGAGAAATAATGAATGTAATGTGGCAAAGCCGCATTCTCGCGCCACGTGATGTCTTGTCACATAGTAACATTGTGCCCGCAAACGCAAATCGTAATGTGCATGGTGACACAAATGAAACAGAAAGAAAAACAGTACTGTAGACAGAAATGTTAAAAACAATGGAAAACGTTAAACGCAAAATGAAAACGCAGTGGTAACACATGGTGGCGTAAACGTGAATGGTAAGTGAAACGGGTACGAAACCGAAAGCAGAAACGGTAATGGTAACAGTAATGTAAGCACACAGGCTGGTTTTCCCCAAAAGCTGTATACAGAAAGACAGTGAGTAGAAAGAATGTATGCAAAATAATGACTCTCAGAACACAAAAATCAGGAGTTGGAATAGTAAATTGCTTATATCTCAGTAACCGTACAACATAGAAAAAAAATTTAGAAGTCATATGTATTATCACTTTCCTGGCTAGTTATGGGGGCTAAGAATTTTTTGACAAAGACTCCGTATCTCACACCGTTTTCGAGATACGGGCCCTCAAAGGCGCGGCGAATGCCGTAATGTTATCCTACGGGAAAAAAACAGAGGTTCGGAGTGCCATAACTTTGCCTCCCTGTAATATTTTTTCACCAAACCACTGAAAGGCACATCTGTGGGATGTTGGCTGTACTCCTGCAAATTTCAGCCCAAAAAGACCAAACCGTTATTTTGCAACAGGGCGCCAAACGATTGTTGCAATGCGTCGCCTTCCGTAATGTTATCCTATGGGAAAAAGCATCAACTCTGGAGTGCCGTAACTTTGCCGCTGTGTAATATTTTTTTCAACAAAACACTGAAAGGCACATCTGTAAGATGTCGGCAGCGTTCCCTTCAAATTTCAGCCCCAAACTCCAAACTGTTCTTTTGCAGCGGGGTGCCAAAGAATTGCTGTCATTTCCCCACAGCCTAGAAAAGTACTGTCGCAATTTGCGAAAGCTTTTGCAAAAATTTCCTACACTTTCGTGAGCACGAAAGTACTTTGCGAAAGTACTTTTTTCAGAAATTTGAAAAACATATTTCTGGGGTGTTTTACCCCAAAATAAAGACATGACTAGCATCCTCAGGCTCCGACTAGGTGAATACAAAAAGAATTAGGTTGCTAGAGTGTCTCAATTTTAAATGCCAAGCATTTTTCTGATCACTAACTGAAAACAAAATGGCGGATTTGCGAAAGTAAGAGGGCCATTTGCGAAAGTAAAAATGCATTTGCAACACTGTCGAACTTTTTGTTAACTTTTCCCATTGACTTATAATGGGAAGTTGTTTTTGAATAACTTTTGAACCGTTTAATATTTTTCATGAAATCTTTGAAAGGCACATCAAGGACCTCAGCCACATTCTCTGAATATTTGTGCTGGTCGCACAAACCGTATGACCTAGATACCGACCGTAGAATTCTAGAAAGCGAATGTACGCGCAGATCACGCCTTTTTAATAACTCCGCAGCCGTATCCGATTGGTACGAAACTTGGCAAATCCTAAGGCACGTGGGTCTTGATTATGTATTCCAAATTTCAGGCAAATCTGTCAAACAGTTGCAAAGTTATTAAGGTGCAAAATTTTGGGTTTAACATGTAAATGGCTCCTCTACCACAATATAAATATATATATATATATATATATATATATATATATATTACACACACACACACACACACACACACACACACTAGGGATGAGTGATAAATAAATGTGATCAATGTACTGTAGATATTTCCACTAGAGTCGATAGATGCTGATTACATCACTAGAGTGTGATAAATGATATTTACATATGCTGTGCTGATGTCATCACTTACTCACTAACCACAGCCTGCTTTCTAAACTGAACTCTTTCACAAATCTGTTTCTCACTGCTACTTGCAAGTAACTATTAACATTGCAAAGGACACTCATGTTTCCCATAGTGCTTTCAACAACTCACAGCCCATTACTATTCCACTCACAAATGCAAGAAGACTGTATTCTAAAACACAGTGCTGCAACACACAGTTTCTGTTTCTCACTGTAAACTGACTCTAAATTACAGTGCTGCAACACAGTTTGTTTCTCACTGCAAACTTACTCTAAATCACAGTTTCTGTTTTTCACTGCAAGCTGAAACTAACTCAATTATCATTGCTACACACATTCACCTGTTTCTCATTGTATGTCTTACATGCCCAGCCTGTTCAGAAACACTAACACACACTGAGAACAACCACAAACAGTGCTCTCAGGATAGCTTAGAGGTTAAAGTAATGAGCTTTAAACAACCTTGATACAGCCAGCTCACTAGACCTTGGTTTGATTCTCACAAGTTCTGCTTCCACACTGTGTGACTCTGAACAAGTCACTTAATTGTCCAGTGTCCCCAAATCACCACTAATAATAATATTTATTTATATTGCACCTTTCAGAAATCAAGGCGCATTACATTAAAATAACATCAAAATAAAACATCATAAAAACATTAAAACCAATAGTAACAGTCCATGTCAATACCATCCCCATATGTCTTTTTCCATAGAAAGGACTTCAATCCTTGTTTAAAACCCCCCACAGTCATGCACTCTCTAATCCAATGGGGTAGAGAATTCCAGAGGGTCAGTGCCGTGAACATAAAAGCTCGGGCGCCGGAAGATTTTAAAGCTACCCTCGGAATCTCTAGCAACCCCTCATTGGCTGAGCAGAGCGGTCACTCCAGAAGGTAAGGAACCAGAAGCTCTTTCAAGTAGTCAGGGCCTCAAACCATGTAGGGCTTTATATGTCAGTAAACTGACTTTAAAGGTGATCTGCCACTGAACCGGCAGCCAATTGCAGATCCACATGGCGCCGACATAATGTGGGAAGAATGAAGAATCCCCATTAACAACCGGGTTGCTGGGTTCTGCACCAGCTGCAAGCGGTGGATATCAACCCCTGAAGCCCAAAGTAAAGGGAGTTGCAGTAGTCCAAACGCGAGGTCACAAAGGAGTGGATCAGCCGTAGGCAAGTTGCCAGATGGAACAAGGTGCTTGATCCTAGCAATGTTCCTCAGATGGTAAAAGGATATCTTAACAACCGCTGACACCTGAGCATGCAATGTCAGCCGATCGTCAAGGATCACCCCTAGGTCATGCACCTGTTCAGAGATACAGAGCTCAACATTCCCCAAGAATAATCCTGAGGGATGGTTTGCTCCCCAACCCCCAATCCAGCAACCAGGATCCACAACCATCACCTCCGTCTTCCCAGAATTCAACTTCAACTAGCTGGACCTCATCCAACCCTGGATCTCACTGAGACAGTTGTTAAACACCGAGAGTGCTCCATTCTGGTCAGGTGCAAAAGACAGATAGAGCTGGGTACCATCAGCATAAGAATGAAACTCCAGCCCATATCATCTTACAATGTCTCCGAGGGGAAGCATGTACACCACAAACAACATGGGGGACAGCACAGAGCCCTGAGGCACCCCACTAACCTTACCCAGTTAGTAAGCAAAGAAACAAAGCTATATTTCTGACACTCTTTCCCCCTTTCTATAAATAGCACACATGATGGGCAGATTGTGTGCTATGGATAATATCCTCACTCCTGCATCATGAGCACTGGATGATTTCACTCATGCCTTTGGCACTCGTGAGATATCAGTCCTCGCTCTGCAGGAGTGAGATAATATCCTATCACACTCCTGCCCATCATGTATCCTATAATATTGCAAAAAACTTTGTTAATGCATCAGTTAGGGTTGTTACTAAAGCAACAAAAGTAGGAAAATATGGCTTTAGGGTTTCCAACCCTTACCCCCCAACCCCACCCTGGAGACACTGATGGGGATTAGTGGGGGAGGGTTGGAAATCCTAACACCATATTTCCCAACTTTTGTCACTTTAGTAACAACCCTAACTGATGCATTAACAAAGTTTTTTTGCAATGAATTTCCTTAATTTTTCAGATAGTTTACTAGTATCCTTATTTGCCTGTGGGAGCACTGGGCCCCTTCAGGCCCTGAGCTCCCACCCTCCATAACTGTTATGTCACAGTGGGAAGGGCCCTGCATTTACATGCTCCGTGATTTTCCTTATTTTACTGTGGGAGCGCAGGGTCCTACAGACCATACACACCATTCCCCTCCGTAGATGCATGACCAATTATCAGCATAGCCATCTTATTACCCCCAACACATGTACCCGATAGAGAACATTTTAAAATCCCCATCAAAACATAATTCTGCACAAGTGCAATGCCATTCCATGCCACAGGTGCGAAAACACATTTTGGACAGGTTTGAAAAAATTACACCTGTGACATACATGGAGGTCGGGTAATAAGAAGGCTATGTTGAAAATCTGCGTCAAAATATTTAAAATGTCTGAAGTTACAAATGAGCATACTGAAATTGTAATGAATGGTCATAACTTTGGCATTTTTTCATATTTTGACCCCAAATTTTGGTCTTCTTATGACACCTCTTAAATCCTGTAGGTGAAAATTTTCAAATCCATGTCAAAATGCCATAACACACCATAGGTGAGAAAACACCGTTCAGGCAGGATATGAAAAATGAAAGCTGTACTGTTCATGAGGTGGTGTGAAGAAATGGCTATGTTGAAAATCTGGAGTGGAAATATAAAAATTTACCAAAGTTACACATGTGCATATAAAAATTGCAACAACTGCGCATAATTCGGCCATTTTTTAGGAGTCTTTTCACCAAATTTTCAACATGGGCTTTTTGGGACCCTACCTCATGAACACTGACACTATGATTTTGTTAATAGGTCCCAAAAGGTGATTTTGTGCACCAACTGTGAAATTGCCTTCCGGGCCCGATTAACAAAACATCAGTGACAGTGTTCATGAGGTGGGGTCCCAAAATGCTAATGTGGAAAAAGAGGTGAACAAATACCAAAAAATGGCTAAGATATCAACATAAGTTCAAAACACCACTGAAATACATTATACAGTACTTACCTTGATACCTTAGTTTGTGGTTTGGCTTTGAAGAGTGCAGGCATGTCCCAGGCCACAGAAGATGACAGTGGATGACCTACAGTGGTAAGTATAGGGCAAGGGGGGATGTGGGGGTGGTGGGTGCTCAGTGGGAGGGTTAGGATGGGGGAGAGTGATGCAGGAATGATGAGAGACTGTTTTCTTTTTTCAGGGTAAAAAAGATGTTGGGGATGGTTTCCTTGTTTACAGGAAAATAATAAAATACATATTTGGGGACACTGGATGTGGGCTCTCCCAGTGTCCCACACCACTTGGGTGTGGGCTTCCATTACTGGCACAGGGATTGGGCTCCCCAATGCCAGGAAACAATGACTCAAGGGTCTGTGGCCGGGGGGGTGGCATCTGACACTGGGAATGGGCATCCCAGTGTCAGATTATATAAATAAATAAAATTATGGCAATGGGAGGGTATGGGTGCCAATAGATACCAGGGAATATGATTTTCAAGGGGGAAAGCTATCAGAATGGTGGGGTGCCACTAGACACCAGGAAATCATTTTCTAAACAGGGACAGTGATCGGAAGGGTGGGGGGTGTCACTATACACCAGGGAAATAAAACATGAAAGGGGATGGGATCAGAGGGTGGGAGGTGCCAACAGACACCAGGGAAAGAAAACATTAAAGGGATGGGGAATGGAGGGTGGGGGGGTGCCACCAGACACCAAGGAAATCTCAGGAAAGTATTCTCAAGTGATGGAAAAGTATCCTTTTTTGTCACTCATTATAGGAAAAAGGATTTTCTTTTGTATTTCATGGTGACATATTCATAACAGTTAGTAAAATACATTTCTGGGGCATATCTCTAACACTGAAGGGCAGATTGCACCTAAAGGGATTCCAATCAGACAGTTAAGTGTGGTGTCTCTCTCCATGATGTCATTTTTGTGCCTTTTGAAATTTTAAGAAAAAATGGAAACAAGATGGCAGCAAATGAAAAAGGAATTTTCCCATACGAAGCAGGATTCCTTTTTTGTTTCATACAGCTATATTTTAGTGCTTACTGAGCATGCTCAGAAACCATTTTTTTAAATTGCAATAACTTAAAAATGGCTTATTATTTTTTTCACCAGACTAGCAAAAAGCACATGTGTAGGCTAGTCCTTTCTGCCTGAACATTTCAGACCAAAAACCAAACTGTCAGGGCAAGTTCAAAGAAAAATCCCAGCAAAGTCAATAGCGACAACATGTTTTTTTAACTCTACATAACTCAGACACTGCACATCTGACCAGAACGTAACATACCACATCAAGAGATCTTGCCCTCAGGACAGAGCATACCAAATTTTGTGCAAATCTGCTGAACAGTTGCAAACTTATTAAAGTGAAAAATTTAGAGTTTAACAATGAAGTGCCTACTCAGCCTTAACTATAGGGGAATGATCATGCCCTGATAATTATAATGGCATGATCCTGCAACTATATTTAGGGTTGTGCTGGGGTTTCTATGTTAAACCACAAATTTTACACTTTAATATCTTCGCAACCATTCAACGGATTTGCACAAAATTTTGCATGCACAGTATCATGGGGTCAATCTCTTGACAAGCCAAGTTTTGTTCCAGATGGATGTGCAAATTCTGAGATCCACATAGCAGGACAACATAAATAATTTTGTTTTTTGCTGTTTTTTTTGTCATTGCCCTGCACCCAGATGGTTTGGAATTTTGGTATGAACTTTAGTAGTGCCTTTCACTAGTTTGGTGAAAAAATATTAATCTATTCCAATTATTAATTTTTAAAGTTTTGGTTTCTGAGCATTCTCAATACACACTTTAGGATAGATTTTTGGAATGAAAAAGGAATTTTGCCATAAGAAAAAGGATTCTTCTTCTGTATGGTGCAATTCTTTTTTTTGTTTGTAAAAAAAAAAAAATCCTTTTTTCATTTGCCGGTATCTCATTTCCTTTTTTTTCTGAAAAAAATAATTTTCCAAAAGCCCCCAAAATGACATCCTGTAGAAAGAGCAACAGATGTATCTTACTCATCGGGACCCTGTTAAGTGGATTCTGCCATTCAGTATTGCTAAAGTTAGCCACACATGTCTTCTTTTTCCCACTTTTTAATACTTTTTCATGACTTGCTTCCATTTTTTTGTGGCCAAACAAAAGGAATTCAGCCATACAAAAAGGATCCTTCAAACAAACGAAGATTTTGGACTTAGTATTTTTCTGGATTCTTTTTCATTTGAAGGGATCCTTTTCATATGCTTTCTTTGTTCATACAAAAAGGTTCCCATCAAAAGATAAAGAATTTTGGAAGCAGTTGTTTTTCAATTTATTTTTCTTTTGAAGTGATACTTTTCATATGCTTTTTTCATTTTAAATGAAAAGGATCCCTTCAAATGATAAAACATTTTGGACTTAGTTTTTTTTCCGATTCTTTTTCATTTGAAGAGATCCTTTTTTTGCATGCTATTTTTGTTTAAACAAAAAGAGATCCCATCATATGGAAAAAGATTTTGGACTTAGTCTTTTGTGATTATTTTTTCATTTGAAGGGATCTTTTTTATTTCCATTTTCGTTTGATATGGAAAGAATTCCTGCAAACTAAAAAGGATTTTGCAGTTATTTTTTCTCATTTCAAGTTCCACAGCCCAGAACTGCATCATAATTTCAATTTCAGGGTATATATTTTAGGGTGGAAGACTAGGTTTGCTGACAAATTCACCTAGCTTCACCTGAGCTCTTTTCTTCTAGGTTTGCTTGTAAGGACAGAGCAAGGAGCAACATTATCAAAAGCAAGGAAAAGATTAAGGCTTCTTTTGCCTAGGCAGATTTACTGTGTGTTACTATTTTCTTTTGTGCTTACAGGTTTCGTTACTATTTTTGCTTACAGTTTACCGCTTTATTGTTCTCTGATTCAAATTGCTGTTGCAGGGTATACATTCTGCAGCATTATTACAGGGTGTGCCTATAGGTTTGTTACAGTTTTGTGCTTACAGATTACTGCTGTAATCTTCTCTGATTCAAGTTGTTTTTTTGCAAAGTATATCTTCTGTTACTGCTTTATTTTCCTTTGTAGCAAAGTGTTATTTGCAGGGTATATCTTCTGTGAAATTGTTACAGGTGGTGCTTACAGGTTTTACAGTTATATATATAATTAGGCTAAGCTTTCAGGGCTACAGCATTTGTTGTTAGTTGATTGTTTCTGCTCTTACAGGTACCTCCTAGTTTCTTTCATCTGTGGTTCTTCTTTTTTGGCAGGGGAAGGGCACAGCCAACCACTCCGATCCCCAACCACCCCATGCTGTACTCCTTTTACAGAGTAGCACAGTCATGGCATTTCCTGTAGCAAAGCAGGTAGGGGAGGATCAGAGGGTTATCCACATAGTCACCTCACTTACAGGGGCACAAGTCATTTAACTTGTTATAAAAAGTTATATAAAAACAAACAAAAAAATATAAACAAAAATCAAACTTTTGCTTTGATTTTCCTTCTAATTACTCAGACCAGGTTATACACTTGGCAGCTCAATTGGAATGAATATTATTAACTGCAGGCACTGTGGGAGACTTTTCAAAAGGGCAGTTATACAGGATTTAGGACACTGTCCTACATGATGGACCATCAGAAATCTAAGGTCTTGGCTCCAGGCAGTATTGGCAGACATTGCACACCTCCAATTACATATTCAGGAGGAAATATATTACAAGAACTGCCCGCCATTTCCCCAACATCCATCTGAAGTACCTCGACCGTAGAAGGTAGTTGATCCAGGAGGCTGGCAGGTGGTTAGGAAGGGCAAATCATTTGCCCTATCACTCAAGGCTCACCAACGTATCACCTTCACAATCCATATAAAAACTACAAGTAGGTATCTGCCTCTATCTCTGAAATCAAACAAAGGAGCAGAGGACACTGCAGAGCAGGACACTGCAGCACAGGAGCTAGCACTACAGAACTCACCTACAACAGGGACCAATACAAAAAAAGCAAAAAGGAAATCCAAAACACTTCTGATCATAGGAGACTCCATGATTCAGGGAGTTGATGACTACCTCCATCCAGGGGTAATGGTCTGATGATCTCCCAGGTACATCAGCATGGAGAGACACTGACCACATTGCTAAAATCATGCAGGAAACAGGAGGAAACATCAACATCCTGGTACACATATGGGCTAATGATCTTACCAGCCAGTCAGTTATGGAGACCAAGGAACACCTGACCAGGCTGGGAGACAAACTATCATCCATTTCATCCGGCATCTCCTTCTCTGAGATCCTGCCAGTCTGTGAGAGGGGGGCAGAAGGATGGCTGATCAGAAAAGGGGAGATAGGGGAGCTAAACATGTGGCTCAAGGGTTGGTGCCAGGAAAAAGGACACAAATTTGTAGGTAACTGGCAACAGTTTTGGGAGTGAAAGTTCTTTAAATTTGATGGATTGAATCTGACTAAGGAGGGAGTCAGTGCATTGGGGCAGAAGTTTGACATCTTTGTGGAATATTTAAACTAAGAAATGGGGAGAGGGGTGCAGCACCCAATACATCAAATGGGAAGAACATCCCTCCCCTCCCCTTCAGCTAGTGATCAAACAGGAGTTCAGCATGTTTATAGTACATTTGCATCACCAGGTAAGGAAAAAGGTCTGGCTCCCCATACAATGTGCAGGGGAAACACCGGACCTCACCCAGCAACTAACGCACCAAAATCTGGCCAATGGAAAATCATGTACACAAATGCCCACAGCCTGGGAAACAAGATCCCAGACCTGGAGGCAACAATGACAGAGGCTAAACTGGACATAGTAGCCATTAGCAAGACATGGCTCACCGGTAACCACACTTGGTAGACTTCAGTACCTGGCTATGTACTGTCCAGAAGAGACCAAGGTGCAAAAAGGGAGGGGAGGAGTGGTCCTTTATGTCAATGAAAATATCAAAGCTACAGAATTTCAGAATACATATAAGGAGCCAGAAGAACCGTGGGTCACCCTGCAAACAGGAAATGGGACAGCCATACGAACTGGGGTTGTCTACAGACCTCCAGACCAGGGGAGGACATAGACACAGTACTGTTAAAAGATATACAAAACATGATAGCTAAAGGCAATGTTCTGATAATGGGAGACTTCAACATGCCAGATACAGATTGGTCAATACCAGCAGGAAGAACCACCAGTACTAGGCACATAGTGGATTCGATGCAGGGGGAGGGCCTCAAAAAACTGGTACAACAACCCACAAGAGACAGGGCTATCCTGGATCTAGTACTGACTACCAGGGAAAGGATAACAGATCTCCAGGTAGAAGGTCACCTGGGGGCCAGTGACCATCACATGATATGGTTCAGTTTGGCCACTAGAACTAAATCATCCCATTCCAAGGCAAAACTATGGGACTTCAGAAGAGTTGACTTTGATAAGATGGCCAACAGAGTTAAGCTAGTCCTGGCAAGAAGAAATACAGGTGGAGGGGTACAGGCAAAGGGCAAGCATTAAGGATGCAATATTGAAGCAATGTACCTACCATTGTGTTAGGAGAAAACAAGAGCAAAGAAGGAGGGAATCACTTAGTTTTCAAAACAGTAGCAGAAAACATCAGAGTGAAAAGGCTGGCCATCAGAAATATAAGGGAACGAGTGGGACAAAGATAGGAGGATATCAAACTTCCCTAAGGAAGCAGAGAAGGCAGTAAAGAAGGCAAAGACCTAAATCAAGGAAACACTAGCACAAACAGTAAAGAAGGGACAAGACTTTCTATAGATACTTAGTGAAAGTCCAGAGGGGTACTGCTAAGATCAAAGGGATAAGAGAGAGTGTGAGGAGGACCAAGGAAAAGCATCTGTCCTAAACAGATACTTCACTCAGTATTTGCTGAGGAGAAGGTAGGGCAGGGCCCACAGCTCTGCACAATGGACACAGGTGGGTGGGAAATGAGCACAAGTCCCTTCACAAAAGACAGGGTCCTACAAGAGCTTGCTAAGCTCAGGGTGGATGAGGCAATAGGATCTGATGGCATACATCCCAGGGTACTAAAAGAGCTAAGGATGGAACTAGCATAGCCATTATCAAAACTGTTCAGTGAGTCTCTGAGCACAGGAGAGGTCCCAGAAGACTGGAGAAGGGCTCATGTGATCTGCTTCACGAGAGTGGTAGCAGGGAGGAGGCAGGGAATTACAGACCATTCTGCCTTACCTCAGTAGTGGGCAAGATTATGGAGGCACTCCTTAAGGAAAGGATAGTGCAACACCTGGAATCCATAAGAGCATAGGATCCAAGACAGCATGGGTTTACAACAGGAAGGTCCTGTTAAACAAATTTCTTAGATTTCTTTGACTGGGTAACCAGAGTGGTGGACCCAGGGGGTGCAGTTGATGGTGCCTACCTTGACTTCATCAAAGCTTTCGATACTGTTCCACATAGAAGATTGATTAATAAGCTGGATAGGCTCTGGGGGGGTCAGAAGTTGGTCAACTGGGTGGCAAACTGGTTGGTGGGCAGAAAACAAAGAGTGGTGGTAAACAGTATACAGTTAGAAGAGATGCAAGTCACAGGTGGGGTACCTCTGGGATCATTCCTGGGCCAGTTGTCTTCAATATCATCAGTGACATTGCAGATGGACTGGAGGGCAATGTTTGTCTGTTTGCAGATGACACCAAGATCTGCAACAGAATAGGTGATCCAGATGGGGTGGGCAGAATGAGAAGAAATCTGGATGAACTGGCAAAATGGTCAGAAGAGTGGCAATTGGGGTTTCATGCAAAAAAGCGCAAGATCATGTACATAGGGAAGAGATACCCTGAAGCCACCTATAGGTTGGGAGGGGAGTTGCTGGCAATCACAATGGAAGAAAAAGACTTGGGCATCATCATCACAGATGACAATCATACAAGCAGTCCACTAAAGCAGTAAGTAAGGCGGAGGGATGTTGAGGTGTATTAGTAGGGGTATCACAAGTCATAAGAGGGAGGTAATAATCCGTCTTTACAAGACACTGGTTAGGCCCCATTTGGAGTACTGCATGTGCTTTCTTGCTTTCTATTGACTTTTTCCAGTTGACTGCTAAATCAAAATCAGACACAAATCTGTCCAGAAGAGCCATGATGGGGGTACAATGATTGTGTGGGATTGGTGATGGTAAGGAGTAAGTCATCGCATATGTGTTGAGTAGATAAAATTTATCCTGGACCTTGATGCCTTGCATGTATTGTCAGTCTAGGAGCTTTCTAGTGAGGGGATCTCAAAGTTACCAAGAATAATAGTAAGGGGGCAGTAAACTTTGCCATGTGTGTCCTGTATAAGCCAAATGGTTTTGAGATGGTATAGATGGTGAGAATTGTGGCCAAGAGCTCATTATATAGGGTGGAAATCCTGTTACAGAAGTATGGACTCAGCCATATGCTCCATGACAGAATGCAAATAGTGCCACTTCAGAGTCAAAAGCCTGGAACCACTGCCATCACTGCCATAGGACAGTTAGCCTGCCCACATACCATTTGAAGTGAACCACAGTATGAATGTTGTCAGCTTCTGTTTTACCTTTCCAAAACCTCACCTGGGATGGGTGAATAATAGATAGTAGGACCTTTCCACCCTGTTGGCTAGAGCCTTGGCCACAATTTTAGTGCCTGTGGAGATTAGGGAGCTCAGCCTAAAGTTGATGCAGTTTAGGAGATCAAATGACTTCTTGAATAGTAGTGTGGTCATCATGACTTCCTTCATAGTGGGTGAAAGGGTGCCATGAGATCTAGCCTCCTGCAGGGCTGATAGAAGGGGGAAATTATGATATGTGTCATAAACTGGTAGAGCTCAACAATCATACCATCCATTCCTGGGTCTTCCCTTTGGAGAGCTGTCTCAGGGCATCTGGAGCTCATCCATTGTGAGAGGCATCTCTAATTTCTGATGGAATTCTGGGGGTACCTGGGTCACTGTGGTGTTCCCTAGAAAGGCTTTCTCTGGAGATGAGTCCAGGGATTCAGCTGCTTGTCAGGAGTGTAACTGCATACAATATTGCCTCATGACATCATTGATCTATTCAGAAGCCATAATAGTCTCCCCTTTGCTGTTCCGTATGACCTGGATTTTTGAGTCCACCTTCTGTTTCCACAACTTACAGGCTAGCAGCCTGCCACTTTTGTTGTCAGTTTCCCATAAGTTGTATTTCATTCTCAACATTCGCCATTTGCCTGTACGATGTAAGATTACATTAATCTTCCATTTAAGTCCCACAGTGGAGGACAGGAGTTCTGGAGATGGACAGCGAGGCTGCTTAAATTATGATTCTTTAATTCTGAGGTCCTGCAGCAGCTTACTAAGCTCCATGGCTCTCTTTTTATTCTGTGCAGCTGTGTAGGAGCTGATTCGGCCTCTGATAAAGGCCTTAAAGACCTGCCATACCATTCCTGATTTTTTTTAATTCTTTTTCCCTCCGGTCACCGTGTGTTTGGGCCCCATCAGCCAGCACTGCCATGATCCCATTCTGCTGTGCTCCTCTCTAGCCAGAGACCTGTTCCCCCATCCCACCTGTGAGGTGCCCCCTGGTCAAAACCCCCCTGGGCAGGGCCACCTTCTGCTCCATTGTGATCTTTCCTCTCATGTAGTACCAGGCACAGGTGGAGGTGGAGAATGAGGTGCTCAGATCCAGCAGAAGCCAGCAAAGGACGTGGTGGGCTAGCATGGCATCTTCCTCCCAATGCTCAAGGTTTTCCTGTTTCTGTGCCCCCGAGGTGTAGATGTGCAATGACATCCAGCGTGTGGGTACAAGCAGGCTTCTGCACTCCTCCCACGGACGTCTGCCGTTGCCTCCTCCCATTTCCACGCATGGCCTTGGCTGTTGCACAGCACACCTCTGAGTGGTGTCATTGCTGCCAGGGATGCATGACCCACCCCTCTCTGAGAGAGGAGAGCTGTGTGTTGGACGCTCAATCCTCTCTCCCCCGTCCAACCCTTGACAACCCGAGTTTGCTCCTGACCCCGGTCGCTGGCATGGTAAGAGGTAAGGCATCAGTGCCTCAGCCCTCTACACCACTGGGCGGGCATGATACCTTCCCTGATGACACCTCACTTGTGTCATTGAGCCTGAAGTAGGAATCAGCCTCTGAGGTGATCCAGGCACAGAACTTGGGGTCCCTGAGGAGGTGGGGTTCCATCTCCAATAGGGTGATTTGCTCACTTCCCACAGTGGTGTATATAAGAAAGCCTTATTGAGGCATGATTGTATATAAGCATTGATTCAATCGAGGGATCATGCACATCTATGGGAGCCCCACCGTCTACAGCCAAAAATCTATACAGCTATCAATCAGTCAATCAAAATCTTTATTTATCCAGGTAAACATCATTGAGCAAGTTCATTTACGAAATGGACCTGGTTAACTCTGGGTCAAATGGTATAATGTATACAGAGATATTTATAATAGAGCCAAATAACACAAGTAAAAAACAATTAATGCAATTAATGCAAGTAAGTACTCAATGTTACATCAGTCATATCAGTTCAGAGTGCTTCTGTAATATTTGAGGAGGACATAAGATGAGGCTTAGTGGGAACTTCAGTAGGGAAAAGTGATCAGTCGCTCGTGTAGGGAGCTGACGCAAGCACAGGATTTCAAAAGTAGTGTAATCACACAGCATCCCTAAATGTAACACTCTAAACGGAAGGATAAGGGTCTTAACAGTCAAGGAGAAAAGTAATTACAGCTCTTTTTTTGGCAAATTTCTGCATGGAAATCAGATTTATGCTTGGTTTAGAACGGACACAGAAGCAGACTGCAGGAACCAATCAGAAGCCAACACTGAACAGCTCATGTTCGATTGGATGGCTGTTAATTCCATGCTTTGCTAATGGGGAGTCTGAGCTTAGGGTTCTCAGGCAGCGGTAGAGACAGTGCCGATGGTGCCTGGGTTTCCACGATCTATGGGCAGGGAGCTCATGGAGAGCACATCCTTGGCAGGGGATAGAAGAAGGTGTCGGTATTAAGTATGGGGCCATGGACAATGGAACATCTGAACCAGAGGGAGGACCAAAACAGCAGGACAACAGAATTGGGTACTCCTTGATACCTAAAGACTGGCCCAACCACAGAAATTCAGAAAGGTGTAATCAAACAGAGTCCCAACTCTTGTCCCTCTAAACAGGAAAATATAGAGGTCATAACTGTTTGGCAATAAGTAAGTACAGCTCTTTTGTGCAAGTTTTAGACAAAATTCAGACTTTAGCTTAGTATTGAGAGAGACACAGGGCAGACTGCAGGAGCCAATCAGTTGTCAGGCAGCAGTGCGTTCTGATTGGGTGATCGGCAATGCCTCACCTCGCTAGTAAGGAGTTCAGTCTAGGTGTCTCAGGCGGCGCTATGGAAACGACAACCACCCGGTATCCACATTTCTCCCACCTGAGGGGCAAGGGAGCCCTGAAGGGCTAGTCTATGGCAGGAAGAGAGGTAGGGACAGAGCAAAGAGATAGTAAGAGTGGAATGCAATGGAAAGGGAATCTGAAGATGAAATAGGGCAGTTAAATGGTACAAGGGTAGGAGAATAAGAGCCACAGATTAGCGATATTTAAACAACAGCAGAGTGAGTAAGGTGTAGCGGCCATGAAGCCATGAAGAGATAATAAACCTACAGGGATTTCTAGAGGGAAAAACATTTAAGGCATAACTGCAGCTCACAGAGTTAAAGGTCACCAAAGGTTCAAGTATCATCATAACTAACTATGATCAGAGGCAGCAGCCTGATGCTTCAGACAAAAATTAGACACTGGGTTAGCAATTGCATGGTTCACACACATACTAAGCATATAGAGATTTAAAGGCAGCAGGGTTGATACACAAGATGGAGTGGAAAGGATGAGAAGGGACTTGGCAAGGTTGGAGGAATGGTCAAATGGTCAAATGTATGGCAGCTCAGATTCAATGCAAAGAGGTGCAAGGTAATGCACATGGGAAACAAAAACCCAGGGGAAGAGTACACAATGGGGGGTGAGATACTGACAACAGTAAAAATGGAAAGGGACCTGGGGTAATTATATCAGATGACCTAAAGGTGGGCAAGCAATGTGAGAAGGCAGTAAAGAAGGCTGGGGGGATATTGGGATGCACAGGAAGAGGCATCAATAGTAGAAAACAGGAAGTTGTTATCCCTCTGTACAGACAGTTGGTGAGACCCCATCTGGAGTACTGTGTGCAGTTCTGGAGACCCAATCTCCGCAAAGACATAGACAGAGTGGAGGCTGTCCAGAGGAGGGCACTAAAATGGTGCAGGGTCTGCACCAGAAGACGATGAAGAAAGACTAAAGGAGCTTAATATATATACCCTGAGGAAAGAAGGGAGAGGGACATGATAGAAATGTTCAAGTACCTCAAGGGAATCAACAAAGTCCAAGAGGGTAGCATCTTTCAGAAAAGAGATGTGCAAGAACAAGGGGCACAATTTGAAGATAGAGGGGGATGGCTCAGAGGTAATGTGAGGAAGTATTTTTCACAGAGAGGGTTGTGGATGCATGGAACAGCCTCCTGAGGAGGTCATGGAGTCAAGAACAGTGGGGAATTCAAGAATGCATGGGACAGACATAAGGCAGTCCTAGTGGGGGTAGGAGGACGAAGCTGTTGGTTAACTAAGATCTGCAGCTTATCTGTTAAGTAGGAAAATGGGCAGACTAGGTGGGTCAAGCGGTCCTTATCTGCCGTCAAATTCTATGTTTCTATGTTTCTAAAGGCAATCATACTGCGTGCCATATATGAAGTATATGTGTACTATGTGTGCCATATATGGAGGAATAAAAGGAGTAGTCCCTCTCATCTGGATTGTCCCACCTCCACACATCTGTCAGACCCCATACTTCCATTAGGGCTGCTAGAGCTGCCCGCGTCCTTGAATGAGTGTCTGGAGTGGCCTGGGATCTGTCAAGAAAAAGGTCCAGGACTAGGTTAATTTCCCTGCCTATTAACATCAGAGTGGAATGGTCTTTGCCCCTGGTGTTAGCAATAGCCTGACTGACCTGAGGGAAGCTCACATCATCATTGCTGGGGGCATAGATGTTGACAATGAGTACTTTCCCTCCCAGGAAGGAAAGAAGGGCTACTATCCATTTCCCTTGGGAATTGGCTTTAGTCGCCTCCAACTTCCATGGTAGTGCTCGATGGAGGAGTTTGGCCACTCTGCTTGACTTAGAGGAGGCTGAGCTATGGAGTACTTGGCCTACCCAGTCTTTTTTGAGCCAGTATATATTTTAACAGTAAGGTGCATTTCCTGGATCAAGGCGAATTCTGTCCTAAGTGAGTTTAAGTGTACAAACCTTGGCATGTTTATCCAGATGATTGAGCCCTTAACATTCGAGGAAGGCACCCAACTTCCCCATTTCACCTGCACTCATCATGTATGGTCAACTGAGCTATCCCAGAAGTAAAGTACTTCTTTCAGAACTCTGGCCCAAACTAGGCATCCTCCCAGTCTAATGGTAGTCAGTTTTATTAACTGAAAAATAGGAATGGGGGGGGGGGGTAAGTGTCCATTCACCAACTCCTCTATCCAGACAGGAGGGGGAATCTGATGCTCTTAAGTGGTCATAAAGAGTGGAGGTAGTGTAGCATGTAGGCAAATCCTGAGAAACTGCAATGCTTTGTCAGTTGAGTAACCAATCCGGTGCAGGCTGGTAGCTCAAATGCCCTAAATCTGAGCCTGCGCAAGTAATCAAAAACACAGAAGTTTAAACAGCAAACAGTAATTAGTTAGTGATAAGCAACACAGTAACAAGATTAAACCAACTGAAAAGTGAAATGACTAAAGTACCCAAAGTGTATGTGAGAAAGAGGTGAAACAACACCCTCCAAGTCTCACCACAGCATTACTCAGTGAGAAAATGCAGCAGGAAGCCAAATTGGAGACCCATCGCATCCCCTTCACCAGTGTTGTAGCAACTTAGTGAGCCCATCCTGGGGCTCCAGGTGCAGCAGAAAAGGCATTCAGTTTCCTCATAGGGAGAAAAAAAAAGAAAGTCATCACCCTTCATTCATGGAGGTCTGTATGCCCTGATGAAGTGCAAGGTAGAGGATAGACAAAGGGAATCAGCTCCCAAGGTTTATTTGCCATCTGGCCTTGTGGCAGGCCCTGGCTTTAGTGGATGGTGCTGTGCAGGAGTGGGGGTGATCCCCACTCCGTTTCTGGCCTATATAATAGTCACCCATGTGGTGTACAGTGTTGATGAGGAGGTATAAATTAGAGAAACGGGGAGGGGCAAGAAGGCGGCGCTTGCTCTGGGTTTGGAGGAGCTGTGCTTTAATAGTGTGCTATAGTAAGTATGGTGCCAGGGTAAATTGCCCCACTTCCCCACTCTCCTTCTGGAAAAAAGATACGCTGGACAGAATGAGGATTCTGCATAACATGCTGGGGGCGAAGTGAGTTGCCAGATCACAAATTGCAGCAGATTGTCCCAGGTTTAGCTACAGATCCTGGCCCTGTTGACATCTGTACTGATCAGTCATTATTCTGTCTATTTGCTTTTCCAGCAGAGCAAAACATAGTTAAACAACATGACAGTGAGCATATAAAACAGCAGAAATCCCACATCCCCAGCTCCAGTCCATAAAGCCATTGGTGTGAGTTACCTTAGTCCATCACAGGTTTTGCTAGTCCAAGAACACTGCTTGTTCAGTGGATTGATGGATTACTGTACACCGCTGTCATCAGGCCTGAGTTCAAGTTGGGAAGTGGCAGAAGTGAGTTCAGCAACTGGGCGGGTGCCAGGATGGATCGCTGGGGCAGTGATTCATTAGTTTCATATCGTAGTTGTCCTCAAGCACACTGGCCCAGGAGGATTTAGCCTTAAGGGACTCTGTGGGCAGCTCAGGTTGGTTGTGAGAGGAAGCAGTCTTGGATGCATGGGCATCCTTCAAGGAGTCTCTGACCAAATTTGCATGGGGAGAAAGGGGTTCAGAGGCATGCCTGACAGCTCTCTGTGAATTACTCCTTGACTGTTGCTGATTACAGTGTTGGCCGTAGGATCTCTGGTCTCCTTATCCCTTCTGGCAGGCTGGCTTCAGGTCATCTCAGGGAGGTTGTGCAGTCACCAATGCAGATTCAGTGGGCGCTGTCATCTTGTGCTGTACAGTGTGTGATTTAACAGGGTTCCCCTTCCTGCCACAGCTAGAATTACTGTTCTGGCTGTCTCTAGGGGGACAGTTCTGATCTTTACAAAGCCTCCTGGGAGTTGAAGTCTCCACGCGAACATCAGGCCAATTATGCTGAATCTAGCTAGTCACCTTATGGAGAGTTCTGCTTTCAAATTCATGACTATTTCAGGATACACACAGTTTAGTAAGCCCCCTGAACCAGTACTGAATTCCAGCTTCTCTTAGTGATTGTTTCATGGGTTATATGTTTTTCTTCTTTGCACTGTTTCATTTGAGTAGTCCTGGTATAGGGAAATCTTGGACCCCCCCTTCACTATAAGTCCCCTTTCTCTTGCGCAGCTCATAGCAGTTTCTCCTTAACAGAATGTCTCAGTAGATATGCAGTGATGGGCTGGGGACTAGAACCAGAAGGTGCTGGGGCCTCTCATGCAGTTTGCCTTTTTCGTCCTCAATGCCCCTTGTTACCACACCCCACCAGTTCTGGTAGTATCTCCTCAGAAACTGCTCCATATTGGGCCCTTTAGTTCTCTCTGGGACATTAAGGATCTGAATATGATTTTGGCATCCCTGTTTTCTTGATATTCTGCCCTCTTTGGCAACCAGGGACTCAAGCAATCAAGTAATATAGCCCAAGGAGGTGGCATTAGAGGATAAGTGGATTCCATTGTCTGTATCAGCCATTTCTGTAAGCATTCTGTGATCTGGGATAAGACTTGGAAATAAAACAGAGAGCCCAGCCCACGTTCTCTCACTGGTGAGGCAGAAAAGACAGTAAACCACTGCTACAGCTCTGGAACTGGCTTTGATCGAGCATTGCCCTCCACCACTGTTGCCAGTAATCAAAATGAGTTCACAAAATTGGCTTTAACCATATAAAAGCTTTTGTGTGAGCAAGGGGAGAGATGGAGTGATGGGATCAGGTGACCATTATCCTCAGTGGCTAAACCAGGCTCTCAAGGCAATTCTTTTCTTGACATAAGGTCCTGCATCTCTGCACCTGTGGATGTCAGAGGGCCCTGTTCATTGGCTGAGAGATGTACTCTTTGCCTGTTCATGTGTATCTTTGGCCACATGGAAGCACAGTGACTGAGGGCCCTCATGCCCACAGCCCACCAAAAAGCCTGATGAATTCCTGATATTCATCACTTCACAGAAGTGCAGAGCCTGCAAGGTCCCTGCACTTTCATGTTTGGATGGAGTCCTCCCTTGGCACAGGGCTCAGAGAGCCCAGCACACCTGTGTGAATGAGGATACAATTCCATTATCTAAAAAAGAAAGGAAATTATTTGCAAAAAAACTGTGCTAATGCACCAGCTAGGGTTCAAGGTAATGCAACAAAAGTAGTGAAGTGTGGCATTAGTGTTTCCAGTCCTAACTCCCCACCTCCATCCCCCAAGCAGTAAAAGGAAAAAAGCATTAGGGTTTTGTGTCTCTGGAGTGTTGGCAAATCAGTAGTGCAGTCTTCCTTGGGGTTGTCAACCCTAATACCCACACTGTTCCCTAAGCAAACAAGTTAACATATGATCTCCTTTATTCACATGGCCCAAGTATTATAGAGTGAAGAGAACTGTTCTTTGGCATAGGCCCTGCACCTCTTCACCCATGGTGCTGAAGGCCCATGTGCTTTGGCAGAGAGATGGTCTCTTTCCCCTGTGCATCTGTATCTGCAGCCACATGGAAGCACAGGCCCCTGAGAGCTCATGGGGTCTGTAGCCCACCAGACAATCCCATGAATTCTTGATGTCTATTGCTGCAGTTCTGTATGCTGATGGAGTCTTCCCTTGGTACAGGCCCCAGAGGGCTCTGCACAGCTGTATCTGTTCATGCAGGTCCTGAAGATACATGCATGCATTTAGATACAATTCCACTGTCTCAAAAAGAAATGAAATTCTTTGCAAAAAATGTGTTAATGCTTCAGTTAAGGTTCATCGTAACTCCACAAAAGTAGAGAAATGTGGAGTTAGGGTATGAATCATAATTCCCCACCCCACCACCCAAGCAGCAAAAGGAAAACACATTAGGGTTTTAGGTCTCTAAAGTCTGGGACAATCAGTGGTGGGGTCTTCCTTGGGATTCTAAACACTAATAGTCATCCCTTCCCTAAGTACAAGGTACAGCTCCAAGCCAGTGCTCTATAGTGATACACCACTCAAAGGTACAGAAGTATGTCTTGCCACAAGTTACCTACAAAATCTTCTGAAGCTTTCTTCATGTAGACCTCTGCATTAAGAAAAGAGGTCACATCTGACCTAATTTGCTAAGGGGGGGGTATTAGTTTTGATAACACCAAGGAAGACCCCACTACTGATTTGCCAAGACACCAGAGACCCAAAACTCTAATGTTCTTTTCTTTGCTGCTTGAGGGTGTAGGTGGGGACTTATTTTTCTACTTTGTGGTGTTAAGTTGAACCCTAATTGGTGCATTAATGCATTTTTTTCAATATATATATATATATATATATATATATATATATACATTTATGCTGCAATAAACTGTATTAATGCAGATATTAGGGTTGAAAATGCAAAGTGGACAAATAAGAACATTTTTGCAATGCATTTCCTTTCTTTTTGTAATAGGCAAGAGAAAGCACTTCCATTTGCATACAAATGAAAAGAACCTGTGGGGAAGTCTAGGGACACTCTGCCAATTAGGTTTTACAATGAGCAAGGAATCAACATTCACTAATTTGTACCAGTTCAAGATGAACACTGAACAGAGCAGACACTCTACACTGGGGGACCATTTTCTTTGTTATAGGTTTTTTTTCTGGGTGATGGTGGGAGGAAGAGGGTGGTGGGAACCAGTGGGGGTTGAGTGGGGGACTTATGATGACTTACTCAAAGGAACTTGGACATCAGTGGGAGTGTGTTTGGTGCATGGGTGGGGGGGAGGATAGGGTACAGGAACATTAATTCAGACTAACTGTATTGGATTCATCCATCTTCATCCTACTTTGTTACTTTGCTGCTGCAATCACAAGGGTGGGGGTGCCAGTGGGAGATGGGAGGGAGGAATGTTATGAAAAAAACCTTTTGTTGGATGTGGGAGAAGGGTGGCATTGCAGCAAAATTGGTGGGTTGTTTTTTTTTCAAGTTTAGGTTTTTTTGTTTTGAAAAATTGCACATTGAAGTTGGTGAATTGACCGCAAAATTGACAAGGCATGACTTTCTATGAATTTGCACCAACTTTGCCTTGGAATTTAAACTTCACAATGTCTCTAACAATATTACTGCAAGAGCAAAATATTGTACGGTAGTACCTGTGGTAAAGCAAAGATTAGAATGGCTACCACTGTGTGAATATGTATGATACATATAGAGAGAACTAGAGAGAGAGGTGAGAGAAGAAAGGTGTACTGAAAAATAACAAACAAAAAAAAAGTTATCTTGACCCAACATAGCTAGATAATATTATAGTGTATGGTGAGGTTTATAGCATATGGATTACATACTGTGTAAAAAGTCATTCTGCTTTAGTAGTGATGTCGTTCTGCAGCAGAATGACATTTCATTCTGCTGTAATATGGCCATCACAAGGCAATGCTGAACCAAATCAGCCATGCCACACTGCGCTGGCCAAAAATTGAAGCACACATGGTGAGTAGGCTTTGGCTTTAGAAAATAATTAAAAAGATGCTTTAGTAACATTTGTCAACTATTTAGTTCAGTTAACATTTACAAAAAGCAGTTATAACGTTTGATGCTCTCAGAGAGTAGTAAAAGTGAATGAGCTGCTGATCTTGATCATCACGAACATACAAAGAAGCCAGCAGAAGAAGGCCATTTGGTCTACCAAGTCTGCTTGTATTGCAGGGTCCACAGCTTGTGCTAATGATCATGGTTCACAGAACGTGATGTAGTGTTTTGTATGTGGTATTACAGTGCTGTAGTAAAGATTTTTCAACCAGATGGGATGTTACTTGTGTATTACTACCATACACAATAGAAAATAGTGTATTGGAGTCCTAATAGAAAACAAGGTTGTTTTTTCACCTTGTGGTTACCATAACAGCAGATGGACCTCTCAAGCTTTGTGCTCAAGGTCCTTGTCATCATGCAACCACTCGGTAAAAAAATAGCCTTGTTGTGTATGGGCTCCCATACACTATTCTATATATAGTATATGGTTAGGGCTTATTGTGGATAAAAAGCGATGGCTTTCCAAAAGCTGTTGTAGGACAGTTCAAAGGTCAAGAAAAGTTGTTGTAGTATCGTTCTGACATCACAACAATACTACAACAACTTCTCCCCCTTGAGCTGCTACCTGATTGGCTAAAGCAGCTCAGTGTTCAAAAAACAAATGGGGCAAAATGGCGGCACCACTTAGCGAGTGGAGGGGCAAGCGTTTCGTTACGATAGTTTGGATACAAGCTGCCATTGTCGGCTCCATGTGTCCAAACTATCAGTTTGGCATTTTTCTTTTTTTTGAAAATAACTGGCGCTTTGAAATATTGGGTTGTGAGCGGAACTGTAGCGAGGACTGGAGGCAGAGTGGGACTGCAGCGATGACAGGGAGCAAGCGAGTGTGTGAACACAAGGTATGAAACCTTGTATTTAAATTAAACTGTAGACATTTCTGGGAACCATATACTATATAAAATAGTGTATGGGTGACCATACACAACAAGGCTTTATTTCCATCTCGGGGATGTGATGATGTCAAATGGACCTTTCGAGCTTCGCTCTCGAGGTCTGTATGACATCATCACATCCCCTCGATGGAAACATAGCTTTATTGTGTATGGTCATCCATACACTATTCTATATACCTTGCAATGTTGAGCCTCTCTGATCCTGGTAGGTCCATTAAGAGAATATTATAGATTGTCTCTGACTTTGGATCTTTTTCTGGCTACAAAATAAACAAGAAAAATCAGCCTTCCTTCCCTAAATAATCATTGCAATAAGCAAGAGATCATTTAACAGGGTATACATTGGGAATCATAGAAGTTAGACTACCTGGGGATTAAGATTTTAAGTCTGTGGGTTAGATATTCAAGGCGTTGCTCCTGGCACAACTGAGTTGTGCCAGCACAACTCAGAAATGTGCCCCAGGGCAATACTCAAAAGAGAGACTTGTGCAGTGCAATTCCCAATGCACTGGGGCACAAAGATAATGTATGCAGCACATCTCCAGGGGGCATGCCCATGCATATGCAGCACAACCCGATATTCAGCCTGGGATGTGTGACGCATATGCTGCCAAAACCCTGAGATGCACCACATACCGATGCACAAAGATGAGCCTGAAAAAAAAGGCTCACATGATGGCCACCCACAGGCAAGCTGCTGTACTGCAAGGCACAACACAGCAGTTGCCAGTCTTGGGTGGCTACCTGCCCCCCCCAAGCACACTGTGCAAAAGCACCCATAACATCCCAGGTGGCTAGTGGTCCCCCCTCCTCCCCATAGCCCCGATCACTATAAATAAAATATTTAAATAGCCCTGGCAGTCTAGTGGTACCCCTTCCCTCCCTGTAGCTCTGATCACCATAAATAAAATATTTATATAGCCCTGGTAGTCCAGTGGTATCCCCACCCCTCCTGATACTATGATCCCAGTAAAAAAGACATTTGAAAATCCCTGGTAGTCCAGTGGTCCCCCCAACCCTCCTGATGCTCCGATCTCCGTAGAAATAACATATTTGAAATTCCCTGGTAGTCTAGTAGTCCCCCCATCCCTCCTGCAACCCAGTCGCTGATTGTAAGAAAGTCACTTCCCTGGTGGTCCAGTGGCACCCCCAACCCCCACCCACACAGGACCCCTGCCCACCCAGCTCCCCACCCAGTCATCGGCAGGCAGCAGCATACCCACCCACACTGTGGACCAATGGGATTGCAGCCCATACTATACGCTGTCATTTGGCAGGCAGCTGTGGAGGTATGCGGGTGGCTATGCTGCTGCCCACCGATGATGGGGGGAGCTGGGTGGGTAGGGAGTCCTGTGGGGGTGCCACTGGACCACCAGGAATGTGACTTTCTCTTATGATTGGCAATCAGGGTTGCAGGAGGGGTGGGGGGACCACTAGACAACCAGAGAATTTTTAAATATGTCATTTTCATGGGATCAGAGATCAGGAGGGGTGGAGAGGGTACCACTGGACTACCAGAGCTATTTAAATATTTTATTTATGTAGTGATTGGGGCTACAGGAAGATGGGCACCACTAGACTGCCAGGGCTATTTAAATATTTTATTTACAGCAATTTGGGCTATGGGGAGGGATGGGGTACCACTAGACTACCAGGGTGATATGTAATGGTATTTTACGGTGATTGTGGCTACAGAGCAGGTGGGGGTGCCACGAGACCCCCTCTGGCAGCACTGCATGCTGTACAGGGAGCCATGTGCATTTTGCTGGCCTGCCCTGCACAACGCATGCAAATGGAGCCATAATGACTTGCAAATGGCCCCATTTACACGTTGCATGTATTATGCCCCATTTGTATACTGTTGGCTGAATATTAGGAATTTGTGCACAGTGTAACTCTGTTGCACTGGTGCAGTTCCCATTCCTGGTATTCAGCCCTCTCTGGGGGGGAGGAATGCGTCAGTGCATTATATTTGCTCAGTGGGCATTACCTGATATATTCAGAGGAGATGCGCCATGGCTCATCTCTTTTGAATATATCCCTGAGTTGCACCAGTGCAACTCAGTTGAACTGCCCCACCACATGTACCATTGCCAGGCTACTTTGAACATCGGAGCCTGTATTCAAAACTTTCAGCAAGTACTTACTGTTTCTTAAAAATCAATACAGGATATTCTGGCTAGATGGAATAATTTGCCACTGAGGTTATGGGGTCACTTAGACTCTATGAAATGATGATTCTACTAAAATGTCTTTACATTTCTCTCTGTTGTCCTTCAATAGCAATAAAAATGTTTTTGAATATACAGAGCTTAATTTCTAACTTTCTTTGGGCTAACAAAAGATGCAGAATGGCATTCCACAAGCTATCTAGGTCAAAGGATAAGGGTGGGCTTAAAGCTCTGGACCTTTACTTTTAATTCCTATTTTGTAGAATGTCTCAGATATCCAAATGGTGTAATAGTCATGTTGGGGTGGTCACTAATCCTGAGTGGCTTGAGATTTAATTAGAATTTACAAAAGATTTGTTATTATATATAGGGTCTCTACTTTTTGCAAGGCCTGCCAAGCCACTTAGGAACAAAATTCTTTCAGATAGCATTTTTGTGCTGAGGAGATGGTCCAATTCGCTAGACCTAAACCTGTGCAAATCTAGATATCAATCCATTTTCCTTAATCCTAACCTCACATCTGAGGGTACAACATTTGAGGAGCCTATGTGGGAAAGGAAGGGCATAGCTATTGTTAAAGATCTACTTCCGGATGGGGTCTGCTTACCTTTTGACTCAGCAGTTCACAAATTTGACTTATAACCAGTTGGTGCTGACACGTTTGACTGCATAATTGCTAGTATACAATACCTCATTTTGGAGGAAGGATCAGGTTTGGACAGTAATGCCAATTCTCAAAGCTCCCTTGACATGCACACAGACAAGGCCTAGAATTTCTATTTTTTATAATAATTTACTTCTAGCCTGCATAAATAATCTGGAAATACATTGTATCAGGTGGTGATTAATGCTCTTGGTATAGGCACTAATTCTTGGACCTGGAATAAAATATGTTTAAATGCCATTGCAACATTTAAGTCTGTTAATGCCTGACTAATACAATTCAAACCAATACATAATCTTTATTACACCCCACTCCAAATGAACAAAAATGGGGTTAAGAGCAACCTCTAACTGTCTGAGATGTGGAGCTGCTAACTGTGACCTCATACATATGTTCTGGTCATGTCTCAAAATGGTCTTTCTGTGGGGCAAGATCTCTGATTTTTAAAAGATATCACTTTTGGCTAAAGGAATTTTAATGAACAGACTGCTCTTGTTGGTCATTTTGATGAATTTAAAATTTGAAGTAAAGAACAACATTGTGTCATACCTCTAACTTCTGTTTCAGTTAGGAACTCCACACTCAAATTATGGTTAGAGGACCATGTACCATCTTTTAATGAATGGATGACTGAATGATTGGAAGTTTTGAGAATGGAGAGAATGGTTCAGTTAATGCTAGACTAGGCCTATATTTTTAACTTTAAGTAGGGCACGATTTACGACTACTTCTTATCTTCAGCCCAGTAATATAGTCTGTTTATTGTTAGTAACTTACCAATCTTTTCTGGTTCTTTTCTTCCTTCTTCCTTTGACTTTCTTAGCTTTACCTTCTTCATTGATCTATTATTTAAGGGGAACAGTGTTTCACAGATTGGTGGAGTAACATCACTTGTATAGAGTTTCTCTATTGCACCCATTTTTATGTTACATGGAATTTATGAATGGATTTATTTGATGGTTTCCTTGCATGTTTCACTGATGTATTCAATCTATTTTAATGATATTCATAAATGTATTTTATCTTAATAAAAATGTTTTATTGATGAAAAAAGTTGGGGGTATGACACAAGACATATGAATCAAACAGAAAGCACCTTTGACAATGCTGATGACATCACAATAGCCATGTGCAGCACTAAAGCCAGCACTTGAAATCAAAGATAAAGATTTGGGCATAGATATTAAAAAGTTCCCAGGCACAAAACGCAAGTGTCTGCACAGCGCAACCCAGATGTGCTGCCCTAAAATAATGCTATATTCAGTGGATGTGCACAACCATGGCTGAATATACCATGGATGCACTATAGCCCAACCGCACATGCGCTGCGCAGAAGGGCAGAACTGAATACAGCAAGTGGAGTAAGCCTGCCTGAGACTGGAGCAACATGTCTGTGGCCAAGGTGAGCCATGAGCAGTGTGCAAGTGTACAGTCAGGGGGCTCCAGCAGCCATGGCCATGGTGAACAGAGTGGCACTGCACAGCTGCAGTGTGTGTAATGTAGCACACCAGGGCACAGTACAGGCAACACACACACACACACACACACACACAGAGGTAGGCAATGTGTCCAGCAGATGCCAATGGCATGGCTTAGATCAGGCATGGATAAAAGCCACAACACTGGGAGTGCCAACTGACAGCATGGCCAACACAGGCACCGTGACAACAGTGCCAAGGAGGCAAATGTGCCAGATGAGTGTAGGCCACACTGGATGCACATGTCTAGGGGCGCACGGTATTGCAAACAGTGCAGAAGTGCAGCATGGCACACAGTGCAAACCCCGTGGCATGCACAGCACTGGGAGAGAGTCACACTGATCATGCCACTGTGGGCAACAGTGGGTGACAGCATAGACACAGCACAGGGATGCCCATGTCAAGCAGAGTGTGGGCCTGTGTGGGTCAACAGGGTGGGCGTGTGTGACAAGTCACAAACAGGCAAGTCATGTAGCCCAAGGGGCAATGAGCAACATAAGCAACAGAACAAGAGACCCCAACCACAACACAGGAATAACCGTAGACACAGGGAAAGTGCAGTACAATAGGCTTGACTGGAACACACAATTCAATAGTGAACACAAATAGGAAACAACAGCAAAAACAAAAACATCAAAATTCAAAACTGGGATGTGGAAGGGATGGACAGTGAAAAGGGAATGCAGGTGGGGCAGCAATATACAGCATGGGAAACAGGGTGAGGGGAGGAATAATGTGGTGCCAAACAAAACGGCAAAATCAAGAAAGTCCATTGGCCACACAGTTCTAATTCTCCTGCTGGTCCCATGAGGAGAGCAGTTCACCAGGCCCAACCCATGTAGCACCACCGCCTGCTCCCGTATTGCCCTCATTGTGGCCCCCAGCCCCTGAAGATCATCCTCTGCCTCCAATGTATTGCTGTAAGGGTCCCTGGAGTGTTGAAATCCTGGTCCCACCTGATGCCACCACTTCTGCCCAAACCATGGGTACTATCCTCTGCAAGAAGACCTGTGTGGGGAAACAGAGGACATGCACTCAGTGCTATATCAAACACAGGCCATGCCCCCCCTTTGGGAGTGACGCGCATGCTGGACATTGATGGGACACATGCAGGGTCCCTACAATGCACCACGTACATGACAGATTGGTGGAATGCCATGAAACAGTACCACACTGTGAACTAAATGTGGTACAGGGTGATGCAATGTCAACATGTGCATACAATGGGTGTTGCCAGGGGACATGATGCCATGCCCACCCATACCGTATAGGGCCATTAGCCATGTAGAACATGTCAGGAGGTCTATTGGAACTATGCGTGTGCCATGCTGGGCACCCACAGTCCTGACAGGACACAAACAACACGGTGGACACACATAGGCATGGTGCACAGTGGGACTGCCTCACAGTGACAGGACAATATCCACAGTGTGCAGACATGCACATCTGGGGCATACACAGCTAGTGGCCAAGGGGCTGTGGTGGGCACAGGAAACCCCCACCCTCCACCACAAAAAGCACAGAACCACAACAGAAAGGCACACCTGCCTTCCGCAGGCTGTGAAGACACTCTAGGCATCCCAGCACCTGCTGCCCAGAATTGCCTGACCCTACCTCTGGCATGGCCCTTGTTTGCCACCTGCTGGCACTCTTCCCAGCATGCAACGGGAACAGAATGGAAGGGAAAAATGAGCAGCATGCTGTCACCACCCCACAACTCCCCCCAGCAATACTACACATAACCTCACCACACCCACCCCCCTGGGCCCTACAGCACCCACAGAATACAATAATACTACCCCACAACTACAGGAACAACATGCAGGCAATGGCAGACTGTGCAAGATCTGTACAAACCTGGGACGTCTCCCTTGCGGGCCCACTCCTGCAGCCCCCACAGCATCTCAGGGTCCCTCCTTCTGAGTTCACCAAAGTGGTGCCTGCTTTGTTCACCAGTGCAAGGCAACCCTGTCCTCCTGATCATCCTGCCAGCCACCCTTGATCAGACTTGGGCTCTTGCCTCCTGTAAGGCCTCATTCCCAAACAGCTGGCCCGCAGCAGGGTGCACCAAAGCCTCAAGGTTGACCAGCTTTGTCTCACTCCAGTTGAGTGCCCATGCCCCAGCATCCTGCATACATGCCATGGTGTCCAGAGTGTGGTGTGTGCCAGCCTGTGTTGCAGCATGCAGCACTGCATGCCATATGGCCTTTTTTTGTGACTGATGCATGATAGGCTTGCATGCAATGGCCTGCACAGCATGCAGCTGCGTAATGTTGATGTGCAATACACAGACTATGGCACAACACCATGCATGCATGGTATTGCAATGCTGAGTGGGAGGACAGAGTCATGTCATTGCACATTGTGCATGTGCGACCAGATTGGCGGCCATCTTGTGGAGGTTGAAGTGTGCCACACATGCAGCCAGTGGCATTGCGCAATAGCATGGACATGCGCTGTGCACCAACACGGGCACATGCCACACCATGCATGGCATACGCGCTTCATTGTATCACACACACGCAGAGATGTGATGTGCAATGCGCTGCCAGGAGCAGCTGGATGCACTGCCACACATGGCGGTAATGTACAGTGAAACGTGCATGCACAGAGATGTACCATGTGGAAATGTGAGACACAAATACATATGCAGAGCAAACTGAGATGGTCTAGGTGCAAATCTGTTATATTCAGCCAGGATATGCAGATCGCCCCATTGCCCAATCACAGCAAATGTCCCCACATTAGCATCTCATTACATGCTGCTGTGAGCCACCTTACACCACTGGTGACAGGCAGAAACTGCATTTTGAAGGTTTGTTTGTTACAGCTACACTGATGAAGGGTGTCTGGCAACAGACACTATGCCTGGGAACAGTGCAGCAGAACTATGTAGTGTGCTGACACCTGTCACCCTTCCACCCCACAGGCACTAGAATGGCAGAAGAAGAGGAGGTGAGATGGAAGAGATGTCTGAACTTCACGGAATATGAGCTGAAGGGCCTAGTCAAGGCATATGTCAGGATGGGAGGGACTTCCTGTCAGGGGAAGACAGGCAATGACAGGAGACGACACAAGGATGGGATGTGGTGGCACAAGCTGTGAATGCCATGGGGAGTACAATTGCACTCACCAGAAGTGCATGGAGAGGTTGTACAGTGAGAAGACCAGGGCCAGGGGTGCCTGGCCACCATGTGGGCATTCCTGCAGGCCACAGGGGTGGGCCATGCACTGTGCCACCACTGACAGACCGTAAGGAGCTTCTGCATCCACCCTGTCCCTACATCTGTGGAGGGTGTTACTGCAGGTGGGTTGTAGGCAGGAAAAGGCCTTTCACAGCATTGTGAGTATACATGTGTGACTTTTTCTGTATGACTGCATGCTGTGTTCATGGGTGTGCAGGGTATTCCACACATGGATGCACACTGTTGCCATGCCACTGTGCAGTGCATCCACTGCTGTATGATCCCCTCCCCATGGGCATGCACTGTCCCCGTTGCAGCCCGTGGGTGCTGCCGTGTCAGGCTGTGTCACCAGGGATTTGGGTCAGCTGGGGTGGGGCCACCGGTGGTGGTCAATGGCCACCTGTGTACATGTGCCATGTCTGTGTATGTCCACCACACATGCCAGTGCAATGCACTGCAGTGGGCAGTCACTGTTGCCAGTATGCCCATTGGCTGGCTGCAGTGCCCCCACCTGGGAGGGAGCAGTGGCTGCACATAGCCCAACAGCTGGCCACAATGTGGAACCCAGGGCCCAGCCCGTGGCATACATTGCATGCACCATACGGTGGTGTGGGTGACATAGGTCACAGTGCTGGTACATGCCATGTGTGACAATGCCAGCATACCTGTGCTTCTTGGTGCCCAGCCCCATGTATACCAGTCAATGGACAACCATGGCCATGATACCCTGACCATGCATTCATGTCTGCCTTACAGCACCATCACACCTCAGGAGTGCTGCAGGGCATGGCCCACAGAAGGAGGGTCCAAAAGAGGAGGTGGAGGAGGAAACTAGGCCATCAACATCAGCCGGGATCATGGCAGGTGCAGGCAGGGTACACGTGTTCCTGGACCTCCTGAGTTTTGTGGGTCTGAATGCCCTGCCTGACTTAGAGTTGCCTGATGACCTCATGGTGCTGGCATCTGCCACAGAGGATGATGATGAGGATGATGCCACATGGCAAGAGTAGCAGCACACAGCAGTGTCACTGCCACAGCACAGGTGGCCACATGGATAGCAATGGACAGGGTGGGGCACCATGCCCCAGCACGCGCTGTACCTGAGGCAGTTGTGGGTGGCCAGGTCTGAGAGGTGGCTCTGGTAACTGGGCTGTCCCCTGGTGCAGCAGGGCTCTGTTCAGCAGCAACATGCTGCCCATGCACATGACACACCTCTACTGAGGTCACACTGTGCCTGCCCACACACAGTCCCTTCCCTAAACAGTGGCTGGCCATGCAGTGTCCACAGGCCATGGATGTTGCACTGCAGGCCGGTATGCCACTCACCTGTTAGCAACCCCTACAGGACAAATTCACTGCTGACAGGCTGGATGATCACATATGAACCTGCAGGCCTCTGTGGAGCATCAGAGTGCATTCAGGGATCGTGTCATGGCTTATGTATGCAGGTGGGCATCCTGGATGACCATGCATCCATGGGACACTTCTGGTTGGTTGATGAGATAAGCCAACTCCGGGTGGACGTGGTTGGTGATATTCACCAACTGCGGGTGGACATGACCGCAGGCTTTGAGAGGATAGCACAGGCCATTGAGGTGGGCTGTGCCACCCTGGTGCCCCATGACTGCAGGAGTGCCTGCCGCACCCCGTGTAGTGACACCAGCACTCCCACCTCATGGTGTCATGTGGCCCCAATGCTTCTGATGCCATCCCCTGCCTCCGGTATTCCCAACACCCCTGGGTCTGATCTGGACTTCGGGAATGAGACACCTATGAACACACAGTCATGGTCTTGTGGGTCTACCCCTGCTAGCACAGTTGGGTCCCCTACCAAGGTGGTTGTCACCAGAGGGCTCGCCATCACGGGCATGGCTGCCCATGTGTCCGCAGGCCAGATAGGACACAGTAATGCCACCTGTGTGCAGTTGTCATGGCACAGTCCCCATCCAGGCATCATTCACCCACACACCCTGCTGGCTGTGCCCAGGTCCACATGTGGGGGCACATGCGTGTGCCTGTGGCTTACATGTCTGTTCTGTCCATGTGGTAATTGGGTCTCGTGCTGGGGCACTGCTGTTGTGTTGTCTGGCATGGGCATGATGAGTGCAGCCTTGTGTGTGTGCTGTGCATGTGTGCGGGCGATGTTCACTGATGCATGCCATACACCATAGTAACCCCATGTATCCCTGGACCTGATGGTACCACAGTGGCCACATCTACATGGGTGTGTTCCTCCACCACTGTGGACCTGCCAACCATGCTGCATCAGCCAACCTGTACATGTGTTCCCCCCCTTCCCACCCACCATTGCACATTCCCCCATGGTCCCACTCTGTTGCTCACCTGCAGTCTCCAAAGTGCTCCTCCACAATCATGTCCCTTTGCTGCTGTGCTCTGGTGTCCAGCCATGGGTCCCTATGGTCATGTCAGTCCTGCCCCCCTGTCCGTAGTCCCTTATCCTCAGAGCTGTCACCTCTTGTGACCTGGACATGGATTCCATGATCCATGGCCATATTGTGTATTATACAACAAGCCAGAAATGTGACACAGGCCTTCTCTGGGCTGAACTGTAGGGCACTGTGAGACCTGTCCTGGCATCTGAATCACATTTTCAGTATGCTGAACACACGCTCAATGATATTACATGTCACAGCATGTGCCTTACTGTACCTGTTCTCTGCCTCGGATGAGGGCTGGCATATGGGGTGAGTAACTAATGGCCATAGGGGGTAAGCGCAGTTTCCTGTGGAGAGAAACAGCATTTAGTGTACATCGTGGCATTCTCAGGTGTGCTTACACCCTATGCACATGCATGTCTGCCACAGATCCATGTGGCCCCCACACTGGCTTTTCCCATCTGACACCACCCATCTGTGCCTGCAACGTTACATCAGTGGGTGTACTGCATGTGTGTTGCAGACTGTGTGATGACAGTGATGTCACCAACCAGCATCTGGAAGGTGTCTGTGGTGAGCAGGCACATTGCTGCTGTCACCTTTGTCTCCACCATCATGGTGTGACTCCTGTGTGTTGGTGTCTGCAGGTCATCATGGAGCAGCTCACAGAGCTGTCTCAGCAGTGCCCTGTTGAGTCAGTACTGGCCCATGATCTCCATGTCACTCAGTTGGTTGAATGCGACATGGGCATGGTATCTTCTGTGCTGGGCATACCACCTGCAGGCCCTTCCACGTCCATGCTGTTGTTCCTCCCATCTCGTCACTCTTCACCATGGGGTCATCAGACCTAACTCTCACCCCATTCTCCTATACTGTAGCATGTCAGCTTACTTACACATGGAATAGGGTGAGAGTTGGGCCTGATGATCCCATGGCACACCCCGACGTCTGTTGGTGAGTGGAGGGTGGGGGTTGGGGGTGGGTTGGTAGGGGTAACCCCAACATCACATTTCCATACTTTTGTCACTGTGCTATCAACCCTAACTGATGCATTAATTAAGTTTTTGTAATGAATATATATATATATATATATATATATATATATTATAAAATAGTACGCAGTCACGCCCCTATAGTTAGGGTTGAGTAGGCACGTCAATGTTAAACCTCAATTTTTGCACTTTAATAACTTTGCAATCATTCAACAGAGTTGCACAAAATGTGTAATGCGTGGTCTGGTATGGTAGATCTCTTGATTTGCCAAGTTATGTTTCGATCAGACTTACGGTTTCTGCGTGACAAAATGCTAAAAAATGCATTTTTTGCCACTTTCACATGTTTCTCACCCATGGTGCTGCGACCACACCATTCATGTTTTGGTCTGCAGTTTGGAATGTAGGAAGAGTTTAGGTCAAGGAACAATCCAGCATTTGGTTGGTAAAAAAATAATAATTTGTTCCAAAGTTATTACATTTTGATTTTCGGATTCTGAGCATGCTCAGTTCACTCCAAAATGTATATGTATTTTGATGGCTAAGATTGGTCTCACAGTCAAGGACTTTGTCAGGTCATGGACTAGGATTTAAAAAAATTGAAAAATTCCTTGTCTGTGAGCCACCATCTTGTTTTCAGTTTTTCCCCCAAACAACATGTTGTAACTTTCTCCACGTTTGACTTTTGGGCCAAATGAAGCATGGATTTTGCTCAGGGTGATCCCTCTACAAAGCCATGCCTTTGGTTTGGCTCATTGTAGTCAAAAAATAGTTTTCTAAAATTTAAAAATACTTTGACCATGACTCGCTAATGATCCTGGTTCGTGAGCTGACAAAATTCTCTTCCGCGAGACGATCCTCGTTTGCGAGTTTACAAAATCCTTGTCCGTCACTTTGTGACCCTTCTCAAGGACCAGGATTAAGCTGACAGACTAGGATTTTGCTACCTCACAAAAGAGGATCTGCTGGCGGACTAGGATTTTGTCAGCTCTCAGACAAGGATTGATTTTTTGAATCCTGGTTCGCTAGGTGACAAATTGCGGTCCGTGAGCTGTCAAAATCCTAATCCACAAGATGATCCTCATTAACAAGCCTACAAAATCTTTGTCTGTCACTTTGTGACCAGATGGCCCTCCTCATGGACCAGGATTAAGCTGATGGACTAGGATATTGCTACCTCATGGATGAGGATTTATCTGATGGCCCAGGATTTTGCTACCTCATGGACTAGGAATTTTAAAAGACGTAAAAACTTTACTATTGCATAGCTCATAAATGGTTTGGTCTTTTTACTTGCAATTTTAAGGGAATTGAGGGGATGTCCTTCCGATGTGAATTAGGGTGTTTAGGTTTTAGATACTTAAGTGGCCCCATGGATATGCCATCACAAAGTTAAGATTTTCTCCAAGGATAACACTGTGGAGCCCATTGTGCTTTTCAGCACCCATATCTTGAAATAAAGTGAGATACAACCACTACTGGTAGCTTAGATCACCTTTAATGAACTAATCTGCAGAAACAGTTGGAAATCATAGATAACACCTACAGTGGAATTATTTTACTGTTTACTATAGTTATAGGTACAGTATTGTCAAATTTATTCAGGTTCAAGGAATAGCTTTTTGCAATAAGCTGACTCTTACTAAAAAGCAAGAAAATTACAAAATCCTGAATTTAGCCCTGTATTATATGGTTATTCATGTAAATAAATATTTTCAGTGGGCTGTTTCCAGTAATGATGACTCTCTTTATCAACTCATTTGATTAAATATTGAGTATACATTGCTGGGAAAACATATCTCCTGTCATTCAGTTTTATATATTAAATACAAAAATCTGTGTTTGACCTTAACAAATTCTATAGTTGGAGTTTCTTATAGAATTCATGAACAACTGTGTAAGCATTTAGGTCTGTCCTTATTGGAGGACAATAACGAGCCCTTGTTTAATAATTAGACTTTCAGACTAAATGAGAAGCTTATCTCCTACCACTGGCTCCTGTCCAATAAAAGTATAACAGTGGATGTGTTTCTTCTGAGGGATACTTTCTTCTCTTAGAGAGATTAGAATTAAGCTTGATCTTGGTAAGGGTTATTTTACTAACTCATTTACTTTGAAACAAGTATTAGCATCACATTTTGGACCCTTACCTTGGATAAATAATAACAGGGATTTTGTGGAAGACATCTTTCTAAGAACTAAATAACCTCACCAGTGTTTCAACTTTACCAATTTCTTCTATCTTTAAAATCTTCTTCAGTATCTTTGGTCTCCAATTATTGACAGTACCCCCAAATTATAGGGAGGTAGATTGGTCTAAGATATAGAAAGATTTATATAAGTTTATATCCAATGATAATTTAAGGCTGATACAAACTAAAATTTTACATGATGCATACAGTATTACATCCCAGTTAAGCTATGTAAATTTGATCTTTATCCTCAGGGATTTGTAGCAGGTGTGGGAAAGCTGAAGGTACTCTTCTCCATATTTTATGAGAGTGCTTTGGTTAGCCCTCTTTGGATGGCTATCAAGAATAAACTATACATGAAACTTGATTTGGAAAATTAAATGAGATCCAAAATTTGTATTCTGGGATTATAACCGGTTAAGCTCCATGGATGAGAAATTATATTGCCATGGTCACTTTATCAGTTAAAAAGTTATTTTAAAGCACTGAAAGATCATCAAATACCATCATTTACTGAATGAAGGCACACACTATTACTTAATCTTAGAATAGAAAAAAGGTTAGCTAGTGTGAAACACAGTTTTCCTGACTTTAACATGAAGGACCAGGTATTCAAAACTTTGTGCTGGGTACAAACCGTTTGCACAGGATTAGCGCTGAGTTAGTGCAGGTCCGCAATATTCAAAAGGTCAAATAGTGCACACAAACTGCATTAATGCTGGGCAAAATTATATTGTATACAAGGGACAAACTGAGGGGGCATGTACATGAATACAGGTGCAATGCTATATTCAGCTGAATAGCACCACGCAGTGTTTTTGCATGACTTAGGCAACACTTTGTGTGGTGCAAATTACAGCCCAGGAAAAGGTAGTCTTAACTCTGGGCAAACCAGTTTTGCATGACTTTGTGGCTTTGCATGACTTTTGCAAGGCTTTTCTCGATCCTAACTAGTAAGTAGGAAACATAGAAATAAGCCAGACATAGAAGAAACATGCTGCTCATGGATGGCATCCCTATGATGCCATCATCTGCCACCAGTTCCAGCCATGCCAGGCAGTACGTGATCTGGCTCCCACTGGACACCATGGCAGTGTGGACATGCAACACACACCTTTGGACCACTCTTCAGTGGACATCAACAGAAGTCAGCAGACACATGCAGCACTGTGGGCATGAAGTGTGTTGAGAGGAGGGTGTACAAGTGGCCAGGCTGCACCGTAGAGTGGGTGTGGCCACAAAGCTGAGACAAGCCATGTAGTGCAAATGGACCAGTGTTGGGAATACTCCAACACCAGTGTTCCTGTCTGATGGTATGTGCCCCCTCAGCCACATACAGTACCACACATCTGTACAGACACCCATAGCACACAGCCAGCCATGTATATGTCACTGTGAGTATCCCATGCCAGTGGTGCAGCATCTGTGGGTCACACAATAGCATAACAGTAATGTCCACTGTCAGCAAACACCTGCAAGTTGGGTCTGCCACTGTGTACAGTGCAGTGGTCATCACTACCCTACACACCATAGGCACTGCTGTGTCCCTCACACTACTGGCCTCCTTGCTACTGTAGTGTCTGCTGTGCACTGTAGCAGGAACTACAGTTTGAAAATTGCATGCAGCATCACCACCTGTTCCTGTGCTGTGTAGTCCCCTGAGGTACAATATTCTATGATGTACTGTACAAATGTAGACTGCAGCTTCCACCATGCACTGCCAGACTGAACTACAGGTGGAGATTTGAGCATACCCAGCCAGCCCCTATACTTCCAGACTGACCTACAGGTGGAGCTGTGGACACTCAGCCAGCCCTTGTACTTCCAGACTGACCTACAGGTGGAGATGTGGGACCCTGCAATAGCACTGAGCAAACTGCATGCAAATCAGATAAAACTGAGATGCTAATCTGGACGTTTTCCCATAGACTAGCACAGTAGGCTCATTTGCATGTCAGTTTGAATATAACAAATGTTTCCTCAATGAGCGTGTGGCGCTGAGCAAATAACAGCTCGTGCTAGCCTGTAAATCGTTTTGCGCTGTGGAAATATGTTCAGAAACATTGTACATTTCTGCCCAATGTAATTTCACATACGCTGAAACTTGCAGCTTTATTGACTCCACTCCTTTGCTAGCACACACACTGGCCACATAATTCACCTCTACCTTCCTTCATGTTGCTGTGAACTGGGATGCTGTTGTGGTTTGCTTCCTGGGTACTATTTTCAGAGCTGTCTTATTCCTGTTTTTTTTTTTTTGCACTGCACTCCCAGACCAGTTTGTCAGTCTTTCTTAGCATTCTATATTCTGCAGGTTTAGCACAGGGGCTATCCCTTTTGAATATAGTGGGCTATTGGTTCTGGGCTAATTTAGCATGCCGGGCAGTGCTAATTTAACCCTGGGGCAAAGTTTTGAATATCTGGCCCTAAGTGCAATAAGCGTTATGATTTAGTTATCTTTGCTGGATCCAGATTTCCCAGATTAGGGTTTCTTTCTACTCTTTTACAGCATTGGAATTATTATTTTATTATTTAATGGTCTTATTATTTATTGGTTGTAGATTGGTTGTATATAAATGCTGGGTAATTTTCGGTGTCTGGGTTCCTTCCATATTCTCTATTATATGTCTGATTTCATAGGTCTCAGGGGGCGGATGATTATTATTATTATATTAAAGGGTGAGGATAGACTGAGTGTTTTGTATGTATTTTTATATTTTGATGATTGTCTTATTGGGGCTTCTTTAATCATTATACAACATTATGTATACATTTATCACTTCCCCCATGTTTCCATATATATATACATACATATATATATATATATATATAAGAGAGAGAGAGAGAGAGTGTATCTTTATTTTGAAAATTAATAAAGATTATAGAATTAAAAAAAGATGGAGAAAAATTTAATCGAGATGTTTTCTGAAGTAAACCCTAAGAAAAGACCATTGCTTTCCTCACTCTGTAGTTTTGGTGATAAGGGGGAGTCAGTAGCCAAGAAACAAGCCATCCAAACCTCTAACTGAAGCCTGTTTTGATCTCCTGATGACTGAAATGATATGAATTTAACTCTGAATAAAATGATACTCAATGTTAAGGAGATTAGGCAAGAACTGGCAAAACACAAAACTAGACATGGGGCTGGAGTCAGTAGTGTGGAGGATGTGGCAGTTAAAGAGCAAAAGGAAAGAATAATGAACAGCAGGAAGTTGCAAAACTAGAAGCTAAACTAAGATCCTGACATCTGAAATCAAACAAACAATGTTAGAATGTTTGGTCTGAAGGAAGGAATTGTGGGAGCTGATCCCTCTAAATTTACTAACAGACTTCTCATTCATTTAGCTGGCCCTCCTCTTCATTCTAATAAGTATTGTGGCATTTTGGTATTTGGTCTGCCACTAAAGGGCCTCTTACATTCTGGTATTCTGCTTTCTCATCTGGTGCTTCTGCTGCAGGAGTCACTAGGTACCGAATGAACTGAGTTGGACACATAAAATAATGATCAAGATAAGGTATATAGAGAAGCTTAGGAAGACACATCTCATTAGCACAGGGAACATCCTAGACTGACCAGAGGACAAAGGAATTTGCCCTTCTCTAGCCCCAGCTGGACACTAATTAGCATAACATGTGACCATAGCTGGCTGCCCATTACTGTTCCTAGTTAAAGGGGCAGCAGCTAATCTTTAGCCCTATGCTCAACTCTGTACTCCACATCACCCCGGGTTTTGTAAATGTGAGTACCACTCGAACAAATACAGACATCGTTATGCATGAACAACAGTAAAAGGTAGCAACAGCTTTGTAAGAGTAAAATAACATTTAACAGCATCATGGAGAGAGTACTAGAAGGTGATTGATTAGTTAATTGATTGAAAATGCCAAAACTGAGAAGGGAAAAAATATTAGATCATGCAGGAATTCATAAGCAGTTTGCAGACTGTTAAGACACATAATTGACAGAATCACTACACTGAGTCTGAGTAATAAGCTCATTGGATTGTGCGACTTTTATGGTCAGTTGGGATTGCTGAGTGGGTAGTTTGAACTAGTTCTTGACAGGATGTGGTCAAGTCAGAAAAGGGGACCCATGAGTTCTGAGCAACTGTTATACCCCCACCGTTTAACACGGTATGACCAAGATCCATTAATGTACTTTTTGTACAGAATCTTCTCAATTTGGTACACAGTTTGGGGTATAAGAGAGTCCTGAGAAGTTCCAGAAAGTCCACCTGGTGGGGCAAGAAGAACGTGAGGTGCTGGTGGAACTGTTGTCAAGTTGTCAGCAGGAAGTTCAGTTTCTGAAAGTATTGCAGGTTCGAAAGAAGCTTCATTACTTGGGGGACTGGGATCATCAGGGAGGGAATCATGCAAGTACCCATGCTTCAACCTGTTAATGTAAATTTTATTGTGTACCGCTTCCCATCTGACATTTGGTGCAAGGGAACATGAACTAGGGGAAAATTTCCACAATGTAAAATGGCCCAGTCCAGGGGCGAAGCAGTTTTCTGGTGGAGCCTGGAACAAGGACAGGTCGATACAAATATATGATGTCCCCCACAGAAAATGAAGGATCATGACACTTGGCTGCAGACATTTTTTGCATTGCCATTTTTCTCTGTCCCAGGATGTCAATAGCAACCTGTCTCGCAAGTTCAAGTTGTTCCAACATTGGGATGATGAAGGAGGAAGCTGAGTTTGGGACCTCTAGCAATGAGAGATCTTTGTCCAGAGGTGTTCTTGGGTGATGTCCATGTACTAGGAAAAATGGGGTATACTCTGTGCTGTTGACATTAGGGATGGAGTTGTATGCAAAGTGAATGAAGGGAACAAAATGATCCCAAGTGTGATGAGTCTCATCCAGGTACTCGGATAGTGTGTTAAGAATGATTGACATAATTCTGTCACTTTGTCCATTGCACTGTGGATGGTAACTGCTTGTATGAGTCTTTCTGACGTTGGGAAGTCTGCAGGTTTCTCGCACAATAGATGAGAGGTAATTAGTTCCTCGGTCTGAATGCAGGTACACTGGGGTACTGTGATGGCAAATGATTGTACTGAGGAAGGCACTATCCACTGTAGCAGCTTTAATGTTTTTTTAATGGAATCAATTCTAAGTACTTAGTTAGGTAGTCCACAAAAACAAGAATTTACTTGTTGTCGGAGTCAGGGCAGGTAGGAAGGGGCCCAAGAAGATCTGTGCTGACTCTTTGGAAAGATTCTGTGGCTACAGGCATTGGGACGATGTGTGCCTTGGTTGGTTTTGTGGGAGGCTTTCTTTAGGAACAGGGCTGGCAGGATTTGACAAAACGGACAATGTCCTTGTTCATGTGAGGCCAGAAGAAGTGAAGCCTTGTCTTTTCGAGAGTCCTGTGAATACCCATGTGACCTCCACAAAGTGGAGAGGCATGAGTGGATTGAATAACTTCAGAGACTAGCGAGGCTGGCACAACTAACTGTACATGAGTTCTGTCTGTGCGATGGTCCTTGCTCTCCTTGGTCCAAATGTGAAAAAGCACTCCGTCACTGAGAAAATACTGTGACGCAAAGAATTGTACATCCTGGCGGTGTTTCTTTTGTTGCGGTAAAGTTCCAGACTCGAGATAAGTGATGATGTCTTTAAGCTGAGGATCAATTCTTTGTTGCAGCGTTGGCATTGGAGTGAACTCGACCTGGTCAGTACTGGATTTCAGAATTGTAGCCTTGCAGTATGGCAACCCATCGGGCAAACTTTCTTACTGGTTCCTTCATTTCGAATAACCATCTGAGGGCCGAGTGATCCATGAAGGCTGTGAAGGAGGAGTAGTGAAAGTAGCAGTCAAACTTCTTTACAGCAAAGGCCATAGCTAAGCATTCTTTTTCTGTGATGCCGTAGTTTTGCTCAGCTGAAGAAAGAGAGTGCCCTGCATAGGAAACAACTTGTTCTGTTCCATCTTGGATTTGACACAGCACAGCACCCACTGCAAAGGAGCTAGCATCTGTGTAAAGCCTGAATGGCTGGTTGAAGAGGGGATAGGGCAATACTGGGGGAGAAATAAGTTTGTCTTTCAAGGTTTCAAAGGCCTCTTTGCAATCAGAAGTCCCTATGTAGTCACATCCCCTTTCTGTGAGTGCATACAAGGGAACTGCAATGTTAGCATGGTTGCAAATTAATTTTCTGTAGTAGCCAGACACACCTTGAAAAGCTCTAAGGTCTTTGAGGTTTGTGGGTTCGGGATAGTCTTTTACTGTAGAAAGCTTATCTGGGTCTGGCGATGTGCCATGCGAACTGACCACATGTCCCAGGTAATCGATTTGATGCTGAGCGAGGCAACATTTCTCTGGATGGAGTTTGAGGTTGGCTTGCCTGAGACATTTGAACACCTCTTTGAGATGATGGAGGTGTTCTTGGAAAGTTCTACTGAAGACAATAACATCATCAAGATACACTAGGCAAGATTTCCAAGACAGTCCATGCAACATAGCTTCCATGATGCATTGAAAGGTGGTTAGGCTGTTTTGAAGTTCCATAGGCAGACGTTTGAACTGGAAAAGTCCAAGGTGACTGCACCAGACTGTGTACGGGCATGACGCTGGATCAATAATGACTTGTTAGAATCCACTCTGGATATCTAGAGTGGTGAAGTAGACTGGGCTGGACACACCAAGACTCTCTAAGGTGTCCTCTGTGGTAGGTAAGGGATGGGTGTCCTGTACTGTGAGGGCACTGAGCTTTCTGTAGTCCACCACAAACCAATAACCTTTGTCTTTCTTGACTATCAGCAAGCAAGGTGCACCCCAGGGACTGGTGGATTCCTCAATAATGTCTTGTTCAAGCATGTCCGTAATTAAGTTCTGTAGGATTTGCAGTTTATGTCCCACTTTGTAGACTCGCTGACGAATTGCCTTTTGGTTGGCTGCACCTCAATGGTGTGTTGCAGGGTATTGCAGCATCTGAGCTTATTATCAGGGCCAACAAAGACATCTGAGTAGTTTTCCAGGATCTCTGGACTTTGCTGTTTCTCTGTGGGACAGGCTGGAAGTTTTGAGGCAGAGAGACACTGGCTGAAGGACATGTGCATTTCTTGTGAAGTGGGGGTGGTTGTGATTGTACTAACAGGATGATTGTTAAGGGAACCAGGCAGAGGTTCGGGTAGAAGCTGAAACTGATCCTCTGAAGACAGAAAAACAAGCATTCCGATACTGGCACCCTTGGAAATGACCACTGATTCATCCATGAAGTTGCAGCACTTTTGGAATGCTGAACCACTGTGCACAGCAGACAGGGTGTTCCCTGGAAGGAGACTTGAGGAGTGCAAAGCTGGGGATCCTGTGATGATGCCAACAGCACCTTGGGGAAGGGGGCTCACCTCGAATCTTGGCAATCAAAACCATCTCTGACTTAGGAGGTACAGTGACTGAGTCTATAGCTGTGAGTTGCCTCCGGGGATCTAGTGACAGTTTGTTTGAGGCAAAGTCCAGTATGTCTTTGTGTGCCTTGAGAAAATCCAGGCCAAGGATCATGTCTGTTTGAAGTTCAGGCACTAAGTAGAATTTAACTGTAGCTCGCTGTGGGCCAAAGTGGAGCTTGAGCTGGATCACACCTGTAATAGGTACTGTAGCAGTGCTTGCAGTGATGATTTATTTTAGGTCAGCCAGAGCAACAGTAGGTACATGGCGAATAGCTGGATTGTCTGGGATAGGGCTGTGGATCACAGAGATTTCTGCTCCACAGTCGACCAAGACATGCGTGGACCAATTGGCAGAAGACACCAGGAGAAAGGACTGCTGTGTGACTGGACTTCTCTGCTGGGACTAAAGAAGAAGAACTCTTGTACTTGTAACTTTAATTTAGGGTAAAAAAAACTAACAAACAAAACAAAAACATTGTGTGTTTGTCTGAGTTAACTGAACTGAATGGTTTTCTGAACAGTTATCTAGGTGTAGATCTCAGGTGATTGAAAGGACTTGATAGCTGTGAGGTTTAAATTACTTGTAGAAAGATCTAGTAAGTAGGGGGAGTGGCTTAGATAGAAGGAAGCTACATTTAAAGACTGCCTTAGAAAGATTTTGCAAGTAGCTTGGCAGAAGACACCAGGAGGAAGGAGTGCTGTGTGACTGGACTTCTCTACTGGGACTATATTGCCCTCCTTCCTTCCCCTCCACCCTCCCACCCAAAGCTAGTTCTACTTTTATAGGCACAGAATTTGACTGACAACAGGAACTTCCTGTTTGGGAGCAGGAAGTGAGTGATCACAGAGCCACCAAAGACCCACCATCCTAGAAGGGCAAGAGTAGCTCTCCGGTCCCCTCTAGCTGCTGGAGGTCTGCCTCTGAGCAAGTAAGGGGTTTACTGAGAAATATAGGATATTCTTGTCTCAGAGTAGGACAATCAGGAGCTTAAAGGGCACACAGGCAGAAAGTAAGGAGAGAGAGAAAAAAAAAGAGGAAAGAGTAATGATTGCAAACAGTTAAGGGACCAGAAATAAGACATGATGGGAGTGGTGCAGTGCAGTGGCTGTGGAGCAGCAGTCTTCTGGGAGATGTTCTGGAGGATGCGGTGTTGTCCCATCTGAAGGCACCTCTCTGGGCTGAGGGAGGAGGTTGCTCATCTCCAGGCTGAGTTGGCCAGGATTTGTGGGACCTCCTCTTCCATCCAGGGACCACCAGTGCCACTGCTGTTGCCTCAGAGGTTGCGAAGAGGAGCGGTTGGACTACAGTGGGCTCAGGGAGGGTGAGGGTGGTGGAACAGAGGTGCATCCCTCCAGCTGTACCTCTCTAAAATTCCTATGCCATTCTGGCAAAGTGTGGTTCCTCTATGGAGGCACCCGCAGTGGAGACCAAGGAGGATGCTGGGAACCTCCACAAGGAGACCCACAGAAGGGTGGCAGGGGACCTCGAGGAAGAAACAACTCCTGGTGGGGGACTCCATTGTTAGGAATGTAGAACTGGGGGAGGAAGGGAGGGAGGTAAGGTGCCTGCTTGGTGCCATGGCTTGGAGGGACAGAGAGCGAATCCTCAGGATTGCCAGAGAAGCTACACAGGGAAGGGAGATGGATGTAATTGTCCACCTAGGGACAAATGACCTGGCTAAGAAAGGGATTAGAGAAGCGCAGGAAGAGTTTGTGGAATTGGGGAGGGGCCTTAGACAAGTAGCATGCACGGTAACCTTCTCGGAGGTGCTGCCCATCTATGGCGGGGAGAGGCTAGGTGTTCTGCACCATGGGATTCAATCAGTGGTTGAAAAACTGGTGTGGAGCTCAGGATTTGGCTTCATTGGGGACTGGGGTCCACCTGGAGTGATGCTGAAGCCTATACTGGCATGATGGATTGCATCTGTCCAGGAGGGAACCAGGATCCTAGGTGATAGGGTTTAATGCTTCATTGGCAAGCTTTTAAACTAGCCAAGGGGGGGCACTGGAAAGGAGCAGGGAAATCCTAGCCCCCCCCAAAAAAAATCATGGTAGTAAGTGTGGTAAACACCAGCATAGAGGTGTCAATAGGGAGAAGAGCAGCGGTAAATGGAGAAAGTGACAAAGGCTAGATGGACAGGGATGGGGCAAAAAGGAGTAAGGCCTTCAGGAAATGGAGGGTAATGAGTACCAATGCCCATAGTCTGGGCAACAAGCTCCCTGAGCTGGTGGCCTTGATGGAAGAGGGATGCCTGGATATCGTAGCAGTCACAGAAACATGGTACACAGAGAACCATGACTTGGATGTTAACATACCAGGGTACATAACCTACAGGAGAGACAGGCAGGGGAGAAGAGGAGAGGAGTAGCTCTCTTGTAAAGGAAGGGATAAAAGCAACTGAACAAAAGAGTAAACAGGGAGAGAGGAGGCACTGTGGGTCACCTTGGAGACTGGAAAGGCACCACAATCCGCACAGGGGTTGTGTACAGACCCCCATGTCAGGGGGAGGGAATGGACAAGGATATGATAGAAGGCATTCTTAGAATGGCAGAGAAAGGGGAGATACTGTTGATGGGAGACCTGAATATGCCAGATGTTAACTGGAGCACATTTGCTGCAGCCACATACAAGAGCAGGGCCATTCTTGATGCCGTACAGGTGGCAGGCCTCAGACAGCTTGTTTCTGAACCCACTCATGAGGGAGCAATCTTAGACCTCATACTCTCAAACGGGTGCAGTGAGAGGATCTCAGATATAGAATTGGGTTACCATCTGTGAACAAGTGGCCATCAAACAGTGTGGTTCACATTAAACTCAGCTACAGAGTCAAGCCACTCAAAAGTGAGGGTACTGAACTTCAGGAGGGCTGACTTTGGCAAGATGGGAGAGTGCCTCAGAAAAGCACTAGCAAACAGGCTAGAAGGAAGTATGGAGCAACAATGGGGAATCATCAAAACTGCCATCACAGAGGCAATAAGCCTTTGTGTGAAGCAAATAAACAAATCAAAATGAAAGAAAAAGCCACTATGGTTCTCAAAAGAGGTAGCTGTGAAAGTCAGGAAGAAAAAGATAGCATTCAGGAAGTATAAGGAAACACAGAAAGAGCAGGACAGAGAGCTGTACCAGTTAAGGCAGAAGGAAGCAGGGAGGGAAGTCAGAATAGCAAAGGCCCAAACTGAGGAAAAGATAGCCAACTTAGTTAAGAAGGGGGATAAAACCTTTTATAGGTACATCAGCGAGCGTAGAAAGACAAAGGAAGGGATAGTGAGGCTGAATAGAATGAATGGTGGGTGGGTAGAGGGGGACAGTGAAAAAGCAGGGATACTGAACGAATATTTCTGCTCAGTATTCACAAATGAGGAGGGGGACGTGCCTAATCCAAGTAACAGAAGCACTTTTGATAGGGGAGTCAATCCCAGTCCTTTCACAGAAGAAAGGGTTCTGCAAGAACTCCTAAAACTGAAGGTGGACAAAGCAATGGGGCCTGATGGAATTCACCCCAGAATTCTTAAAGAATTAAAGGGGAACTAGTGAAACCACTGGCAACTCTTTTTAATAAATCATGGAAGGATGGTGTGGTACCCGAGGACTGGAGGAAGGCAGATGTGATTCTCCTTCACAAAAGTGGGATCAAGACAAAGGCAGGAAACTACAGACCTGTCAGTCTTACCTCTGTGGTAGGGAAAGTGATGGAGTCACTTCTGAAGGAAAGAATAGTTGAGTACCTAGAGGCCAGTGGGGCACAGGACCCAAGGCAGCATGGGTTCACAGCGGGAAGGTCATGTCAGACGAATCTAATCGATTTCTTTAACTGGGTGACCAAAGTAGTAGACCAGGGAGGGGCTGTGGACATGGCCTACCTAGACTTCAGCAAGGCATTTGACACTGTCCCACACAAAAGATTAATAGTCAAACTAACCAGCCTGGGAGTGAGTCCCAGGGTGGTAGCCTGCGTAAAACATTGGCTGGACAACAGGACACAGAAGGTAATTGTAAATGGAGTCCACTCTGAAGAAAGAGTGGTTACTAGTGGGGTACCGCAGGGTTCAGTATTGGGTCCAGTCCTTTTTAATGTCTTCATAAGTGACATTGCAGAGGAACTGGAAGGAAAAGTATGCCCCTTTGCAGATGACACAAAGATCTGCAACAGGGTTGATACACAAGGAGGCGTGGAAAGGATGAGAAGGGACTTGGCAAGGCTAGAGGAATGGTCAGAAGTATGGCAGCTAGGATTCAATACAAAGAAGTGCAAAATAATGCACCTGGGAAACAAGAACCCAGGGGAAGAATACATAATGGGGGGGAAGGTAGTAACAACAACAAAAGAGGAAAGGGACCTGTGGGTAATCATATCAGATGACCTTAAGGTTAGCAAGCAATGTGAGAAGGCAGTAAGGGGGGCTGGGTGTATACTGGGATGCATAGGGAGAGTCATCAGCAGCAGAAAACAGGAAGTTGTTATCCCTTTGTACAGACAGTTGGTGAGACCCCATCTGGAGTACTGTGTCCAGTTCTGGAGACCCCATCTCCGCAAGGACATGGACAGGATAGAGGTAGTCCAGAGGAGGGCAACTAAAATGGTGCAGAGTCTGCAAGAGAAGCTGTATGAGGAGAGACTAAAGGAGCTTAATATGTATACGCTTGAGGAAAGAAGAGAGAGAGGGGACATGATAGAAACTTTTAAGTACCTCAGTGGAATCAACAAAGTCCAAGAGGGTAGCATCTTTCAGAAAAAGAGACGTGCAAGAACAAGGGGACACAATTTAAAGATGGGGTGGGGGCGGTTCAGGGGCAATGAGAGGAAGTATTATTTCACAGAGAGGGTGGATGCATGGAACAGCCTTTCTGAGTAGGTTGTGGGGTCTAAAACTGTGGGAGAATTCAAGAATGCATGGGACAGACATAAGGCAATTCTTGTGGGGGGTAGGAAGAAATAGGCTGTTGGTTAACTAGGATCTGCGGCCTATCCTGTAGGTAGGGAAATGGGCAGACTAGATGGGCCAAGTGGTCCTTATCTGCCGTCAAAGTCTATGTCTATGTGACAGAAACGTAGATTGCAAGGAGTAGTGATCTGATGACAGGAATTTTGGCTCCTTTAGGTGGGATTGTGCTTGACTTATCAGCTAGAGGGTGCCGTTTGTTTGAGTTATGGGGCAGTCAGTTGCTTCATTTTCCTGCCCAAGAAGAGCCCCTAGTTTGCTGGGCAGTGCTCGTTTCCCTGGTCCTATGAATAGTTGCTAGCATATTGTTGATTGCACTGCGGCAGATGCCTTTGGCTGTCTTGAGTCCTATGAAAGTTTTGCAGTTTGCAGCAGACTGCAGCAGTGTGACCCTGAAACTGCATCACTAACAGGTCACTGGATCCCGCGAAGATGGAGGAGGCTCAAGTCACTGAGGAGGTGGCTGTAGGGCATTAACAGGAGTTGCAGTAGAAGCTGCAGTGGGGAAATTTATGCTGTTGACAGTTGAAATGAGCTAGTCAAGCATTTTTTGTTGCTGTTGGATGCAAGTAGTAAGTGCAGCCAATTGTGGGGATTGTGGGTCCTGAACAGTGGTAGGCCGAAGCATGGAAAGAGATTCTTGGGTTTACCAGGCCACTTGGATCATGTCTAGCCAGGTGGTTGGCTTTTGCTGGATAACATAGGTACGAAGTTGTGGAGACAGGCCCCAGACAAATGCTGTAATCTGGTCTTTTTCTGATTTTTGTGGATGTTTGCACCGTGATTCAGTGCCCACTATAAATGCTTCCAATGATTCAGAGGGTTGCATAGTGCGCTCCCATAGTTACTGTTCTAACAACCAGGGTGGATGAGCTTGTAAGAAATAGTCCTTGAAGGTGGAATACAGGATGACATTGTTCCCTCTCGTTTGGTCTGGAAGGGCACTGAACCACGATATGGCTGTCCCTCTCAGTAGCCAACACATAGCGTTGGAAATTCACAAGGGATCCATCCAACCATTGAAGGAGATCCAGGCCTGAAATTGCTCAAGCCAGGTGACAGCATCTTCATGAGATAGTGCTGAGAATGGTACTGGCTGCAAGCTGGAGTGGACCATTGAGTGTGTGGAAATAGTTTTAATGTAGGCAAGGTCATCCTGGATGGCCTATATAGTGGGCGTCCCTTGGGCTGTAATGGATGACCAGATATCATGCAGCATAGTTTCAATCTTGTGACCCCATACTCTCGAGGTAGGTGAAGATGGAGCCCAAGAGCTGGCAGTGCTCAGGGAGTCGGTATCCTTGGAAGACATGGTTGGAGAGTGGCTGCATGGCCCTGAACAAAGGTCGTGGGGATGAGTAGGAGTGGTTGTCATGGAGAGAATGAAACAGCTTGGAAGAATTAATTCATTGAGTGAATAAAAAGTTTTGTTCTTTGGGGTTTGTTTTTGTAGACAAGTACAGTTATGTGTAAGCAGTTTTCATCAATAGACATCTCAATAAAGAACTTCCACTCTAGTTTGGTGTTGTCTATTATTGAAATAAACTTTTCTTTTGCAAGATGCAACTATGTGTTGCAGTGTCCATTCATTTCAATGGGTGCCTCTCAAAACCATGGCTGCCATTACTTTCCATGGAGTGAGGTCATTTTGAAAAAGCTGGTGCCTCTTACAAAGATGGCCACTGGACCTGTAGCATAGGCCTCTTGGCTAATTTGACATTCCCAATATGACTGCCAACAGGGGGAAAGGTTGCTTCCTGTTTTGTAGTTGTAGGCAGTGGCTTATGTCAGGGCAGATGAAAGAATGCAAGATGGCCATGCTGCAGTCTGTTCAAAAGATAAATGGCAGGCTTTGGTTTGGCTGAATGACTCCCACCCAAGCTATCCAAAGTTTTTGTGTTGAGAGATTTATTGCTGTCTTTAAGGTTTAGAAGTCTTGAATACTTACTTCAGACCGAACTGGCAAAACAAATGTCTGTGTATTGGAAGGCACCTTGACTTAAAATAACAGAATCCATATGTCTCTGGTTTATATGCAAGGAGAGTTATATATTCTGAGGCAGAATGCAGGAGGAGTACTTTAACAGAGAACAGTTTTAATTTGCCTCTCTGCTGCCAAGTTTATTCTTTCTGAGCATGCATACAGTTCAGGCACACTTGGGTGATGATTCTGTGGTACCCTACAATGTAGAGCAAGCGAGATGGGGGTCTGGGCAGAAGAAGAAGGGCCGCATTCTCCACCATGTGTGGCATTTTGGTATTTGGTCTGTACTAAAGGATCTCTTACCTTCTGGTATTCTACTTTCTCATCTGGTGCTTCTGCTGCAGGAGTCACTAGGTACTGAACAAACTGATGCATAAAATAATGAACAAGATAAGGTTTATTTAGGAGCTTAGGAAGACACATCTCATTAGGACAGGGAACATCCTAGACTGACCAGAGGACAAAGGAATTTGCCCTTCCCTAGCCTTAGCTGGACACTAATTAGCATAACATGTGACCATAGCTGGCTGCCCATTACTGTTCCTAGTTAAAGGGGCGGCAGCTAATCTTTAGCCCCATGCTCAACTCTGTACTCTGCAGTACATTACTGAGAGAGCGCACTGCTCTTTATAGGCTAAACCTGATATTCATGACAGAACCCAGATCTTTCATTTTAAAGAGGAACTTTCATGATGGTAGAAAAAGTTACAGCTTATAGTCATCATATGCAGTACTAGACCTGAAAAGGTGTGTGCATGTATTATTTTTGGCCAAGGTTTACTCTGCCTTCCATAATTTGGATTTGTTTGTGAGCCCTGCTGCACTTGCCTTGCTGTTCAGCTGCTGGGCTGCTAGCACCTGATGACATCACTGTGGGGTAGAGGAATGACTCACACTGTGCAGTACCATGCAGTTGCAACAATGTTGCATGGGAAACCTACCAGTATTTAGATTACATACTGTGTTTCCTCTTCTCCAAGACACGCTGTTAGCAATGCATTATGCCAAAATCCAAAATGCCTTGTCGGTATGTTTTTTTTTTTTTTTGTGTGAAATTGACTCTGCCCTATAGTGATGTCAGCAGTACAACCCTGGGCCCACAGCAACACGAGGCTTGCTATAGAAGCTTTGGTACACCCTGCAGTTTTTAGAAGCTCAGAGTGCAAAAACTAACTGCAGTGGACAGTAATGAAATACAATGCCAGAATCAATGCAAGAAGGGGTAATTTATGCAAGAAAGTCAAAAGAAAAGGACTGGGGAAGCTCCTCTTTAAGGCTACTCAGTTTCAACATAAGGTTTTTATACAGTGGGCCCTCTGAAGTAACAACAATCTTCTTTTCAAAGGCTGTAATTTGAAAATATTCAATGACCTCTCTCCTGAAGCGATTAAAAAGCATGATGGCTTTCTCCCAATCAAAAAGAAGCTCAGGGAAGCAGGTCTTTAAATATGGTTTGCTCATTCCCACATTATTGAAAATGTGGTCACTGAATGCAATATTTGAGTCAACGGTTTAGAAACTGCCAAGGCTGGCTTAAGAAAAGACTTTCCTGCACTGTTCTCCAGCTTTAACATTCAGACAGACTGTGCTCACATGGGTCTGGCCCGAAGTGAGGTAAGCTTTATGTCTTAGTTATTTTTTACTGGATCCAGATCTGATTTCCTAGTGTAGGGTTTATTTCTACTCTTTTACAACAATGGAATTATTATTTTATTATTTGATGGTTTTATTATTTATTGGTTGTTGATTGGTTATATATGGATGCTGGGTAATTTTTGGTGCCTGGGTTCCTTCTGTATTCTCTGTTTATATGTCTGATTTCATAGGTCTCAGAGGGCGGATGATTATTATTATTATATTAAAGGGTGGGGATAGATTGAGTGTTTTGTTTGTATTTTTTATAATTTGATGATTGTCTTATTAGGGCTTCTTTAACAATTACACAGCATTATGTATAATTTTACCAAATTCCCCAGGTTTCCATATATATATATATATATATATATATATATATATATATATATATGTATTTTATTTTGAAAATTAATAAAAATTATAGAATTAAAAAAAGATGGAGAGAAAATTAATTAAGATGTTTTCTGAAGTAAACCCTGAGGAAAAAAAAACATTGCTTTCCTCACACTGTAGTTTTGATGATCAGAGGGAGTCAGTAGCTACGAAACAAGCCACCCAAACCTCTAACTGTAGCCTGTTTTGCTCTCTGAATTGTATGAAACTAACTGAATAAAATGGTACTTGATGTTACGGAGATTAGACAAGAACTGTCCAAACACAAAACTAGAATAACAGACATGGGGGCTAGAGTCAGCAGTGTGGAGGATTTGGCAGTTAAAAAACAAAAGGAAAGAATAACGAACTGCAGGAAGATAGCAAAACTAGAAGCTAAATTAAAATCCTGACATCTGAAATCAATGAAATAATGTTAGAATGTTTTGTCTGAAGGAAGGAATTGTGGGAGCTGATCCCACTAAATTTGCTAACAGGCTTCTCATTCAATTAGTTGGCTCTCTGGATTGTAATAAGTACATTATTGAGAGAGCACACTGCTCTTTATAGGCTACACCTGATATTCATGACAGACTCAGATCTTTCATTTTAAGGCTATTCAATTTCAACATAAGGTTCTTATACAGTTTGCCCTCTGAAGTAACAACAATCTATTTTTCAAAGGGTGTAAGTTGAAAGTATTCAATTGCCTTTCTCCTGAAACTATTAAAAAGCATGATGGCTTTCTCCCAATCAAAAAGCTCAGGAAAGCAGGTCTGTAAATATGATTTGCTCGTTCCCACATTATTGAAAATGTGGTCACTGAATGTAATATTTGAGTCAATGGTGTAGAAACTGCCAAGGCTGTCTTAAGAAAAAGACTTTCCTGCACTGTTCTCCAGCTTTAACATTCAGACAGACTGTGCTCACATGGATCTGGCTGGCATGGTCCCTTCTTACACTGTTATAATTTTTGTTTTTGCTTATCTGTTTCTCCTACTCCCTGACCCCAGTCAGCTCCTCATCTGACCACTATCCCATCACTCTACTCCTTCAGGACCTCACCCCCTGCAACTCCCATGGCTTACCCCCCATGGTGGGGCAGAAGGGTGTCCCCCTTATATTCCAGATCCATTTCGGGGACATTACCTTTGGAACACAACGTGGGGATGGCCATCAAGCCAGAATGACCAGCCACCAGGGTCTCTTTTTCCATTTTCTGCTCCTCCATGCAGAAGCACAGTGTGCAATGATGCCTGTGGCAGGCCCATGCATGAACCCATGTGTGGCTCCACCAAGCATCTGCCATGCACCCGCCCCATGTTCTTTGCAGTGGCATATTGTTGAGCTCCGGCCTCTGCTAGGGGTCAGGCATGCACTTACCGCTTGTCCCCCCCCTCCCTCGAGATGGAGACACAGTCCAATGAATGCTCAATCCATCTCCTCCCTGCTGACCCACGGTGGCCCGTGCTTGTTTCTGAATGTGGGTTGCTAGTGTGGTGCAAGGTGTGGCATTCAGCACCTCAACCCTCAGTGCCACTGGGCTGGCCCTCACTGTTATCATTTTAATGTTATTCTTATACTTCTGTTTAGTTAATTCACAAATATTTTTTCAGAAATGATTTTTTAGAAGTAACATTTTTGTGGAGGCCTGTGCACTGTTTGCCTTGCTCACTCGCTCCTACCGTATAATGCTGTGAGAGTATTAGTTTCTCTCTTTATTTGACACTAAATTTCTATCACTCCTCTGTGTGATCAGAGTTGTAATGAATGTTTCTGATGACAGCCATTACTTTGTTGATACTCATACTGGAACAGTTTGCAGTTTAAACTTAGGATCTGTTTGATGACAGGAGGAATTAACTGATCCCGGACTGCGGGGGGTCTTAACATCTACACCAGGTATATTCATTCCTCTCTTGCAGTACTGAAGTGGTGGTGTATGTGGCAACTTGTGATTGTTGCTGTTTTTATGTTGGTAAAACTGTTAGGAAATTTAGGATCAGAATTAATGAACATCTGCAGAATATTAAACTGGGACATTTGGATAATGCTTTAGCCCAGGACATTATGAAGAATGGACTTTAACATAAATTTTGTTTTAAGATGTGGAAAAGGTGTCCTTGGGAGAAGGGGGATTTATAATACGCTGATGTGCTGAGAAACATTTTGGCAATGCATACTGAAGCTCTTTATCCCCCTCCCTCCACCCAATGAGTGATCATTTTCAACTGTCCCCTTTTTAAAGCAAAACAGATTATATATATATATATATATATATATATATATATTCATGGCAAAAACTGCATTTAATGCATCAGTTAGGGTTGTTCCACAGTGAAAAAGTGAGAAATTCGTGTTAGGGTTGAAAGCCCTCTTCCCCCAGCCCACCCCCCCAACAGGCATCAGGGTGTGCGTGGGGTCATCAGCCCTAACTCTCACCCCATCACATGTGTAAACAAGCTGAGGTATAGGAGAATGGGGTGAGAGTTAGGACTGATGACCCCAATGCACACCCGATGCCAGTTAGGGCAAGCTGGGGGGAATGCAAGGGGGGCTTTCAACCCTAACACTGAATTTCCTCACTTTTGTTGCTGTGGAACAACCCTAACTGATGCATTAAATTAATTTTTTTGCCATGAATTTCCCTTCTTTTTGAGAATGAGGACTATAAATAGTGACTAGAATGTGGGCCCCGCGCTCCCACCATGTGATGTCTTGTTACATAGTAACAGTAACTGCAGTGCAAACACAAGTGCTAACGGTTGCGCACATGGTGATGCAAATGTAAATGCTAATGCAAACATTAATAGAAAGGCAAGCACAAAGTGACGCCAAAGCGAACAGTGACGCAAACAGAGACATGTGTGTACGGAAATGCAACTGGTAATGTGCACGGTCACTGTACTGCTATTGTAAATGCAAATGTTAACTGTTATAACAACAATAATGCCAAAGGGGACAGAAATGGAAAGGCAAATGCAAGCGGATATAGAAACACAAAGCGTAACACGCACAGTCACGGTACCACAATTGCAAATGAAAATGGTAATGGTAACAGCAGAAATAACGCCAAAGGAAACAGAAACAAAAAGGTAAACACAAGTGTGTATGGAAACGCAAACTGTAATGAGCATGGTCAAGGTACTGCAATTGGAAATGCAAATGGTAACAGTAACAGCAACAATAACGCCAAAGGAAAGAGAAACGCAAATGCAAGCACGTACAGAAATGCAAACCGTAACACGCATGGTCACGGTACTGCAATTGGAAATGCAAATGGTAACTTTAACAGCTAAAATAATGCTAAAGTAAACAGAAATGGAAATGTGAATGCAAGCGCGTACAGAAACGCAAACCATTAAGCGCATGGTCACGGTACCGCAATTGTAAATGCAAATGGTAATGGTAACAACAACCACAATAATGCCAAAGGAAACAGAAACAGAAATGCAAATGCAAGCATGTATGGAAATACAAACTGTAACGCGTACCGGCACGGGAATGCAATTGGAAATGCAAATGGTAATGGTAACAACAAAGATGACGCAAAGCAAAAGACAAACGCAAACTCAAGCACAAAAGGAAGGGAGGCCGCAAATGCAAATGGTAAGGTGCATAATGACGCAAAGTGAAATGCAAACAGAAACAGTACTGTAGACACAAATGGTAAGAGTAATGCAAATGCAAGTGCAAAGAGAAACTCAAAAGATAACTCACACGGTGGCATACACAGGAACGGTAACACAAATGGGTATGGAAACGCAAGTGGAAATGCTACATGTAACAGTAACTGGAGCTCACACCCTGGTATTCCCCAACAGCTGCATAGAGAAACACAGTGAGTACAAAGAACGTATGCATAATAATCGGGCTTGGAGCAGAAAATGAGGAGTTGGAATACTAAATTGCTTATATCTGAGGAACCGTACAACACAGAAAAAAAAATTAAAATTCCTTATGAATTATGACTTTCCTGGCTAGTTTTGTACTTAGCCCCTGTTTGGGGGGCTAAGTATTTTTCCAACAAAAAGTCTGTATCTCGCACTGTTTCCGGGATACGGGCCCCGAAAGGCGTGGCTGATGCCACAATATTAGTCTATGTGAAAAAACATCAATTTCAGAGTACCATAACTTTGCATCCCTGCTATATTATTTCATCAAGCCATGAAAAGGCACATATGTGAGATGTTGGCTTTCCTCCTTCCAAATTTCAGCCCAAAAGACAAAACAGTTCTTTTGCAGCAGGGTGGCAAACAATTCCAGTCATTTTAGCCATAGTGTTGCAAAGTAGTGTCGTGATTTGCGACATCTTTCTCAAAAATGTGCTACAGTGTCACAGGTGTGACACTACTTTGTGACACTACTTTTTCCCAAAATTTTAAAAACATATTTCTGGGGTGTTTAACTCCAAAATAAAGACATGCCTAGCATCCTCAGGACTCGACAAGGTAAACACAGAAATAATTATGTCCCTAGATGGTCCCATTTTTAAATTCAAATAATTTCTGTGATCAGTATCTGAAAACAAAATGGTGGATTTGCGACACTACTAGGGTAATTTGCAACACTAGAAAGTGCCTTTGCAATGCTGTCAAACTTTTTGTTAACTTTTCCCATTGACTATAATGGGAAACTTGTTTTTTGAATAACTTTTCAACCGTTCAATATTTTTTCACAAAATCTTCAAAAGGCACATCGGGGACCCTGGCCACACGTTCTTTGCAGTTTTCTGACTGGTCACGCAAACCATATGACCTGTAGGTGCCAGCAAAGGATGTGCAAAAAAATGTAAATGCACCCCAGAATGTCACTTAATAACTCCGCAGCTGTATATCCGACCAGTACAAAAGTTGGCAGATCCCAAGATCTATGATTACGCCCTATGCCTGTTAAATTTCAGGCAACTCTGTTGAACAGTGGCAGTTATTAAGGTGCAAAGTTTCACCATTTAACCTTAAATGGGATATTCAAACCTAACTATGGTAGCACTACCGTGCTACCATAATATAACATCTTAGCTCTTGGTACCTTAAGCACAACCCCTCGACCAGATGCTAAGAAACTGGCAACCAATCCCCCTGCACTGCAACAACCCTGGGTCCCTATACAACCCTAGAGAAACCTAAAGAAACTAACCAAGCAAGCTAATTACTCTGTACGGAATAACCATGTTATATTTGTCTTAATGTATTGTTTGCCTAGTTAGCAATGTACAATTTTGTCTCTAAGTGATGTTCTGTTTGTATTGCTGTGGAGCCTTTACAAAGGAGTCTTCAACTCAAAGGATTGTAATTACAAAATTTCAAATATATATATATATATATATATATATATTGTTGCAGGGTCTTGCTGTATCCTTTTAATATGTTTTGTGCTATATTTATTATATTTATATTGGAATTATTTATACGTATTTTACAGTTTGGTGCTATAATAGTTTATAGTACTAGTATAATGATTAGCTTTATACCCATTTGGTCTCTAACATTTACTAGTCCCCCCATTCTCTTTCCTCAGGTCCTTGGCCTAGAACCCACATTCGTCCCTCTCCTCCCCTCCCTTCCCCCCTTTTTATGGCTGAATAGCACAGCTGTGCAATGTATTGCTATGAGGTAGCAGAGAAAGGGGACTGTGGAATCACATGACTGGATTCCTCGATTGTGTCCTTCTGCAGTGGAGTTGAAGCGGTTTATGGACTAATAGTCATGGTTTCTTTCAGTGCGGTTATAATGTAGCGGTGAAAATGTTGCCAATATGAGTAGTCACTGGCATATTAGTTGCGGTCATGTAACTGAGGAGGAACTAGCAGAGAATGTCACACTGTGGATTACATGTACCTCACTTAATGAATTAATTGATAAGCAGGTGATCATACCATACTTACATATGTAAGGTCATGGCGTAAAATGAGAGAGCATCGATTGTTGCCTTTGGTGACAAGGTCAGGGTATGAAATCAGAGAGCATCGATTGTTGCCTTTGCTGACATGGATTTCGTTACCACACAGAAAGGCAAGAATAAGCTGTGTTTGGACAATTTTCCTTATACTTAAGAAAAGGATGGTGCAGAAGATAAAATAATCTGGCGTTGCGAGCAACGGACATGCAGAGCTTGCATGCACACCCTGGGTGACAGCATTGTGAAAGCACCAACTGAGCATAACCATGCTCTAGTACACGGTCGTGCTCCAGTCTCCCTTCTGCATACAATTGTTTTAACAGAGTTACAGTTAAGTCTCCCATCAGTCTCCCTTCAGTTGCATACAACTGTTTTAACAGAGTTCCTGCTATAAACACTTTCTGACCTTCGTCGATGAAAGCTACTGCTTTCTGACCTTACAGTAAAGTCTCCCTTCAGTCTCCCTTTAGTTGCATATAACTGTTTTAACAGAGTTCCCACTATAAACACTTTCTGACCTTCAGCGACGACAGCTACTGCTACACTTTGTCCACGCGATGACAGCGGTAATGGCAAATTGTCCTGGTGACCTTAAGTCCACTATTACTATGCCACAATGATTTGACCAGGGACTAAATGGCCATACCCCAGTTGAAGCACATTCAGTCCTCTCCATTGACCACAGTGCTGTTCCTCCCTCTCCCGCACTGTTTATCTGCTCCACTGTGACTTCCGGCTCACTTCTGAGTTTGGAGCCAACACTTCTTTTCCTCCTCTTATATATGTAAAAATGTTTCTTTGGTGTCTAGTGGCAGCCCCCCCCCCACCCTCCAGTCACTGTCCCTATTATATTGTATTTCTTCCCTGGTGTCTAGTGGCACCCCACCCTCTAGTCATCATCCCCATTATGTTGTATTCATTCCCTGGTGTCTAGTGGCAGCCTACCCACTTTGCAGTCACCGGCCCCATTATGTTGCATTCCTTCCCTGGTATCTAGTTGAACCCCCACCATCTGATCACAGTCCCAATTATGCTGTATTCCTTCCCTGGTATCTAGTGGCATCTCTCACCCTCTGCTCGCCATCCTCATTATGTTGTATTCTTTTCCTGGTATCTAATGGCAACCCCTACACTCCCATTGTCATCCCCATTATGTTGTATTCCTGCCCTGGGGTCTAGTGGCACCCCCAATCCTTCAATCACCATCCCCTTACTGTCACAATGTTCAGCTGAGATAAAGAAAACCAGCCCTTAATGTGTTTTATTGAAACTTGAAAAAATGGTGCCTTGATGATCTAACCCCCCCACCCCAACCTCACACTTAGCACCCACCACCCCATACTCCCCACACTCCCCACACCCTAACTCACATAAACGTGCCCCATGGCAGAGTCACTCTCCAGTAAAAGACATGTCTTGCTGCTTGAACTGCTGACTTCAATATGAGAAACTAAGGTAAGTGCGATTCAATGCATTTCAAACAGGTTTTGAACATTGATACAAAACTTTGTCATTTTTGCATATTTTGGCTCTAAAGTTTCAACATTGCCTTTCTGAGACCCCTCTTCATAACCAATGGTGATGTAAATATCCTAATCAGGCCCAAAAGGTGATTTTGCACTCACATTGTGAAATCACCTTCTGGGTGGGAGAACATTTTTACCACCCTTGTTCATGAGGTGGAGTCATAAGAAGGCAATGTTGAAAATTTGGGGTCAAAAAATATAAATCTAACAAAGTTAAGAGTGCACATTGAAATTTTTCTATGCTCGCTCATAACTTTGGAAAGTTCAATATTTTGTCCCCAACTTTTCAACATAGCCATTTTTTCACAGCGCATCATGAACATGACAGCTGTCATTTTTCAAATCTTGGCCAAAATGTGTTTTTGCACCTGTAGCATGGAATGATGTTTCAGTGGCATGGAATCACATTTCTGTAGGGATTTGTAAACTTTCACTTAGGGGGTTCACGAGATGGGGTGAGGTAGCCTCTCGCTTTTTTCGGCTGCATCACTACCATCACTTTGCAGCCATATTGGCTCTGACCAGAATTTGTTCTTACTGGAGGTTGCTGCAGATAAACCCCTCTCCCCTGCAGCACACTACTCAGTCTGCAAAACAGAAATGGAAACTACTACTTTAAACTAGGTAAATCACAAAAAAATCCATAAATAGGTGGTGATCGAGAGGCACAAGGCACAGTAAACACTTAATGAACTGATTTGGGGCAAAACAGTTTGTATTTTAAACAGTTTGACAAGGTTATTTTGCACGCAGCTCCAGAGCACAACTAACTGCAACTTTCTCTTCTTCACACTGCACAGAATTCAACCTATGCATGGTAAAACAGCTCCTGGCAGCACCATGTAACCTCCTTTCCTATGGATCCGTGCTAACGGCACCTTAGAACTGTAATTCATAAGCAAAGTTAGGCAAGGTTAGCAGTTTCTGCCATCTACGAATTTCTCCTTTAAGGTGAAGTGGAACTTTGCCTTGTGGATTAATATTGTGAATTGTGGAAATTTCACGAAATTCTCCATGAAGCAAATGTTACTAACTTTCCCATCACTAGTTCTGGTTTACAGGAGCAAATAGGTTGTTGCCTGTTAATGCCTCTTTTGGATGGCATACTGGAATATGATTTTAGTGCTTGCTATGTGCATCACACAAGATTTAACATTCCTGTAGTTTGCTCCATGTACTAATGTGCTCCTAGAGAAAACTTATTGTGGGCACAAACCAGGATTTTTGAATATCCTGGACAAAGTGTTCTGCTATTTCAAATTAAACATTCTCATTTTATTTTAGTATAAAAAAAAAATCACTATGCGGTTAACACACTTACAGGCTATTTTGAGCAGTGGATAATGTTCTCCAAGGAGATGAATGCACACCTCATGGTGCTAAAGCACTCCATTAATGCCTCAAGCCCTTTGTTGAACCAGGAATGTACATTCCATCCCATGATCAGACATTATTCACTGCACTGCTCAGTCTGTCATGTGTTAACCCCATATTTCTTACTCGGCTTCAACAAATTAATATTCTGTGCTACTCATTAAAAAGGGATAATGTAGGTGTAGACTGAATGGGATAGAAACATGGAAACATAGAAAATGTCAGCAAAAAAGACCATTGGTCTATCATGTCTACCCTGTTATACCCTGTCATACCCTGAAACCTATTGTCTAGTTGGGGTTTTGTCCTTGCTTCATCCACCTTGACCCCATACCATTTTGCTATCCCACTGAGTAATGTTTAAGCCTTTTACTTGGTCCCAGTCATGTTTGAAACCATTAATGTTTTTTGCGCTCACTTCCTCTGCCATATTGGTTGTTCCATAGTTCAAGAAATCTCTCTGAAAAATAAAACTTTCTCACATCCCTTTTGAATAGCCCCCCTCCCTGCACCAGCTTCCCCTTATGTCCCTGTGTTTTTGACTCACCATTCCTGCTGAATATTTACTTGTAGTCCACCTTGTTAATTTCTTTCAAGAACTTGAACATCTCTATCATATTGCCCTTCTCCTTTCTAATCTCCAACAAGTACATGTCCATAGCCATAAGTTAATCCTCATAGGGTCTGCCTTGTTGGCCCTGAATCACATGGTTATCATATGCTGTACTGTCTCCAGCCTGTCTTTGTCTTTCAGTTAAAGGGGACTTCAGAACTTGACCCAGCATTCATGATATGGCCTCAGAGAAGGTTAGGCCAGGCAAGGTCCAGGAATCTCTGTGGGAAGCAGCATTGCCTGCAGCATCTTCCCTTAGCATAGGTGGTGTGTGAAATAAATTGTGTGTGTGTGTGTGAAATAAAATATGCCAGCCAGTCACCAGTGTCACTTTTTGCATACTGTCTGTGTGACCCCCCTCAGAAGTCAGTCATCTGTCATCTTCCTCCCTGTGCTCGGTGGGGTGTAAGTTTTGGCTCAGTGGGCAGGGCATTCCATTACATCATGTGGAATAAATTAAAAAAAACATGAAGGGAAAGCACTGTGTCAGAGAGGGTTAGGCCAGGCAGGGTCCCTGAATCTCTGTGGGTAGGAGTAGTGCCTGCAGTATCGTCCCTTAGCGTAGGTGGTGTGTGAAATAAATTGTGTGTGTGTGTGTGTGAAATTAAATCTGCCAGCCAGTCACCAATGCCACTTGTTGCACACTGTCTGTGTGCCCCCCCAAGAAATCAGTCATCTGTCATCTTCCACCCTGTGCTAGGTGGGGTATAGGCTTTGGCTCAGTGGGCGGGGTATTCTGTCACATCACATGGAATAAATAAAAAAAAAATTCTTGAAGGGGGAAAGTACTGTGTATGACAGGATTATGCTAGGCAAGGTCCCTGAATCTCTATGGGTTGCAGCAGTGCCTGCAGCATCATCCCTTAGCTTGGCTGGTGTGTGAAATAAATTTTGTGTGTGTGTGTGTGTGCCACTTCCTGCATACTGTCTGTGTACTTCCCAAGAAGTCAGTCATCTGTCATCTTCCTCCCTATGCTCACTGGGTATAAGCTTTGGCTCAGTGGGCAGAGCATTCGGTCACATCATGTGGAATAAATAAATAAAAAATCCTTGAAGGGAAACTACTGTGTCAGAGAGGGTTAGGCCAGGCAGGGTCCTTGAATCTCAGTGGGTAGCAGCAGTGCCTGCAGCATTGGTCCAAAGCCTAGGTGGTGTGTGAAATAAATTCTGCATATGTGTGTGTGTGTATATGTGTGTGTGTGTGTGTGTGTGTGTGCATATGTGTGTGTGTGTGTGTGTGCATGTGTGCGTGTGTGTGTGTAAACTAAAATCTGCCAAAAAGTCACCAGTGCCACTTCTTACATACTGTCTTTGTGACATCCCCCAAGAAGTGAGGCATTTGTCATCTTCTGTCCTGTACTCGATGGGGTATAAGCTTTGGCATAGTGGGCAGGGCATTCCATCACATCACATGGATTAAATAAAAAAATAAAAATCCTTGAAGGGAAAGTACTGTGTCAGAGAGGGTTAGGCCAGGCATGGTCCCTGATTCTTTGTGGGTAGCAGCAGTGCCTGCAGCATCAGCCCTCAGCCTAGGTGGTGTGTGAAAGAAATTCTGTGTGTTTGTTCATGAAATAAAATCTACCAGCCATTCACAAGTGCCACTTCTTGAATACTATCTGTGTGCCCCCCAAAAAATCATTCTTCTGTCATCTTCCTCCCTGTGCTCAGTAGGGTATAAGCTTAGGCTTAGTGAGCAGGGAATTCCATCACATCACATGGAATAAATCAAATAAAAAATCCTTGAAGGGAAAGCATGTGTCAGAGAGGGTTAGGCCAGTTAGGGTCCCTGAATCTCTGTGGGTAGCAGCTGTGCCTGCAACATCAGCCCTTAGACTAGGTGGAGTGTGAAATACATTCTGTGTGTGTTTGTGTGAAATAAAATCTGCCAGCCAGTCACTTGTGTCACTTCTTGCATACTGTCTCTATGCCCACCCCCCCAGAAGTCAGTCATCTGTTATCTTCCTCCCTGTGGTTGGTGGGGCATAAGCTTTGGCTCAGTGGGACTTGCCTAACTTTCAACCACATCATTGTCATCCTGGGGGTGGGTGGGTGGTGTAGCCAGTTCATCATGCCATTATGTATTGTTAGCAACTATGGCAGACAAGTCCCTGATCTCACACACAGTTGCTCTCTCATTCTGATGGATCATTTGCCTACTGTAAATGCACCAATGAATAATTATTTCTTATATAACCATGCTGATACATGCTGCTAGCTCTATTTTCCCCCTGATAGTAGTGGTAGTAGCAGTGGTGAAGTGGTCACTTTGGACTGCCTGGTGCTCTTCTTTTACATTACTTTGTGTTGCGTTCCATACTGAGACCTGTTGCTATGCTAAACATAATTGGTGACATACAAAAACACTGACTCCTTCTAGAAAAAGTCAGAATCTGTACACTGGTTTAAAAAAAATATAGAGATCTGGGACTTGCCTGCCTTTGGACTGCATCATTGTTATCCTGGGGTTGGGTGAGAGGTGCAGCCAGTACATCATGTCATCATTGTACTGGTAGCAACTGTGGCAGACAAGTCCCTGATCTCACACACAGTCACTTTCTTATTCTGGCAAGATCATTTACCTAAATGCACCTAAGAATAATTATTTCTTATATAACCACATTGATATTGATTCATGCTGCTAGCTCTGTTTATTCCCCCCGATAGTAGTGGTAGTAGTAGCAGTGGTGAAGTGGTCACTTTGGACTGCCTGGTGCTCTTCTTTCACATTGCTTCACACTGTGTTCCATACTGAGACCTGTTGCTATACTAAACGTAATTGGTGACATACAAAAAACACACTGACCCCTTCTACAAAAAGTCAGACTCGGCAGACTGGTTTCAAAAAATAGAGATCTGGGACTTGCCTGCCTTTTGGACTGCATCATCATCATCCTGGGGGTGGATGGGAGGTGCAGCCAGTGCATCACATCATTGTACTGGTAGCAACTGTGGCAGACAAGTCGCTGTTCTCACACACCCAGTCGATTTCTCATTCTAAGGAGATCATTTACCTAAATGCACACAATTAAATAACCACATTGATAAATGCTGCTAGCTCTGTTTTTTTCCCCTGGTAGTAGTGGTAGTAGTAGTAACTAGTAAGGGTGGTGAATTAGTTACTTTTGGACTGTCTGGTGCTCTTCTCTCATGTTGTTTCACGTTGCATTCCATACCAAGAGAGAACCTTTGCTGCCAAACAAAAAACACACATGGTACCCATGACTGAGAAATAAAACTAGTAAACACAACTGTACAAAGTTCAATTAAACGCACAATCCCCTTCTGAAAAATCAGACTCAGGAGGAGAATATTTATTTACAAACTAGAGATCTGGTCTGGGATTTTCTTGTCATCACAGTCACTTTCTCCTTCTTTTCTAAGCAATCATTTTTGGTAAATGTGCCTTAACCATAGTGATTTCAGTGCTGGTAGACTAAAACAGTGTCAGTGGCTCAGTAGGTAGCACACTTGCCTCTGAGACCGGGAGATCACAGGGCTGTGGGTTCAGTTCCCACATCTGGCACTTGGGTTAATATCCCAGTACTGACACTGTAGTGCAGCATGAGAGGGGTGCTGCACTTCTGAGGTGCCGTCTTTCAGATGAGACGTTAAACCGAGGTCCCATCTGCCTGGATTGGTGGTAGTTCAGGTGGATGTTAAAGATCCCATGGCACTTATCGAAAAGAGTAGGGATTCCCTGGTCCTGGCCAAATTTCCCTCATTCAGTAAAAATATCACCAACAGCTTAATCTGGTTCAAGGTCAGTTGGCATTCATCTGTATCCCCCTCCCCCGGGTCATGCCTGAAAATAGGCAGGATTTGTCTAGTGCACTTACCCGGTCAACAAAAGCTAAAATAAAAAAATAAATAAATAAATTAAAAAAAAACTTCTGGTTTTCCCTTGATTGTAGTAGGTGGCGGTAGTAGCAGACTGCAGTCTTGAGGTGGTAGCTGGCTGACTAGCTCTCTGACTAGCTGCCCTCTGTTCTGGCCTAGTGCTGTTTTTGTGTTCCTTGCTTCTTCTTCGCGTAACTGTCCAAGACACATTCACACTGGTGCCTGTCTGTACCTGTTGAGGAATAGAAATCACTACTGTACTGTTAACTTATACACAGTATTAGTATTACTTTCTTAAATGCAGGAATAGAGTGATTAGAGAGCATGCTCTACTACTAAACAATGGTTTAATTGTTTTTTTCTACAGATATGTTGATTAAAAGCAGTTTAAAATGATTTTTTAACATACAGTTACCATAAAACAATAAAGGTTATAAAAGGTTCAAGTAAGGTTCAGATAAGGATCCAAGCCTTTTTTTTTGCTTATCAGAACCTTTTAGAACCTCACAACCTTTTGAGGTTCTCCCATCCCCACTTCTGAAAGAAAGAAAGAATCGTTGAGTATCTAGAGGCCAGCTGGGCACAAGACCCAAGGCAGCATGGATTCACAGCAGGAAGGTCACGTCAGATGAATGTAATAGATTTATTTGACTGGATGACCAAAGTAGTAGACTAGAGAAGGCTATGGACATGGCCTACCTAGACTTTAGCAATGCATTTGACACAGTCCCACACAAAAGATTAATAAATAAATTAGCCAGCCTATGAGTGGGTCCCAGGGTGGTAGCCTGGGTAAAAAATGGGCTGAACAACAGGACACAAAGGGTAATAGTAAACAGAGTCCACTCTGAAGAAAGGGGGTTTATTAATGGGGTACCACAGGGTTCAGTACTGGATCCAGTCCTTTTTAATGTCTTTAAAAGTGACATTGCAGAGAGACTGGAAGGAAAAGTATGCTTCTTTGCAGATGACTCAAAGATCTGCAACAGGGTTGATACACGGGGGGGGGGTGTGGAAAGGATGAGAAGGAACTTGGCAAGGTTGGAGGAATAGTCAAAAGTATGTCAGCTTACATTCAATGCAAAGAAGTGCAAAGTAATGCATCTGGGAAACAAAAACCCAGGGGAAGAGTACACAATAGGGGGGGAGGTATTGACAACAACAAAAATGGAAAGAGACCTGGGGGTAGTCATATCAGATGACCTAAAGGTAAGTAAGCAATGTGGGAAGGCAGTAAGTATGGCTGGGGGGATACTGGAATGTACAGGGAGAGGCATTACCAGTAGAAAACAAGAAGTTGTCATCCCTCTGTACAGACAGTTGGTGAGACCCAATCTGGAGTACTGTATGCAGTTCTGGACACCCCATCTCTGCAAGGACATAGACAGGATGGAGGCAGTCCAGAGGAGGGCAACTAAAATGGTGCAGGGTCTGCAACGTAAGCCATATGAAGAAAAACTAAAGGAGCTTAACATGTATACCCTTGAGGAAAGGAGGAGAGGGGAGTCATGATAGAAACTTTCAAGTACCTCAAGGGAATCAACAAAGTCCAAGAGGGTAGCATCTTTCAAAAAAAGAGATGTACAAGAACAAGGGGACACAATTTGAAGATTGAGGGGGGACAGCTCAGGGGCAATGTGAGGAAGTATTTTTTCACAGAAAGGGTGGTGGACGCATGGAATGGCCTTCCTGAGGAGGATGTGGGTTCAAAAACAGAGGGAGAATTCAAGAATGCATGGGACAGACATAAGGCAATTCTGGTGGAGGGGTAGGAAGAAGTAGGCTGTTGGTTAACTAGAATCTGCAGCTTAGCCAATAGGTAGGGAAATGGGCAGACTAAGGGAGTGGTTTCCCCTTAAGACAGAGAGAAAGCAGGGGAACCTCAGCTCAGAATGACAAGGTAAAATTTAAAACATGATGCTTATTCCTGACTGCTGAGTGGGTCACCTTGTTGTGGTGGTTAGACTGATCATAATTCCACTGAATAGCGCTTTGTGGAATTTTCAAATTCCAGCAGAATTAAATTTCATGGAATTTTTGAAATTTTGCTGAAATTCTGCTGAATTTAGTCAGAAATGGAATGGTGGAATTCCATGGTGGAAAATGGTTGCAGAATGAACTTCCACAGAAAAATGCTGCTCCACTGAATATTATTCTGCAGATCATAGCAGGTAGAATTCCACAGAACAAAACAGCAAAATTCCAGTGGAAATTCTTCCAGCGGAATGGTCATTCTTCTCTAATTTCGCCAACAGAATTTTGCATTCCGCACAGCACTACAGCTGAATAATGAGACCAAGAATCCATCTAACATTTTTAAATGAAAAAAACATTGGTAAAAATATTGAAGTTATTTGAATGAATTCAGGCTCTAAGGCAGCTGAGTGGGGGAGGAGCACTGCTACTATAACTGTATGCTTTTGTTTAGTCACACACCAGGTGCACCCATGTAAACTTTTAAAATGTAATAAAGATGTATTGTAAATGTGATGGGTTGAGCTTTGCAAACCCTTAAAATTTGAATTGCATTTTGGAGAATTGTGGCCTTCTCCTAACTGGTGAGCTTTCCCGTGATCACCTGTGAGTCTCTTATTGGCCAGAGCACATTACATAAGCAATGAAGCCAGAGAGTTGTTTCCTCTTAAGACAGAGAGAAAGCAGGGGAACCTCAGCTCAGAATGACAAGGTAAAATTAAAAAAAATAGATGCTTTTTCCTGACTGATGATTGGATCACATTGTTGTGATGATCAGGCTGATCATAATTTAGCTGAATGATAAGACCAAGAACCCCTCTAACATTTTGAAATGAAAAAAAAAAAAAAAAAATACTTCAGTTATGTGAATGAACTGCAGGCTTTAAAGCAGCTGAGTGTGTGTGTGAGGTGGGGGGGCACTGGTACTGTAATTGTATTGCTTAACAAGAAAAAAATAAATAAATCAATAAAGTAAACAACACATTTGAAGTAAAGTTTCATTAAAAAACTTGAACTGTAGCGGGACTGCTTTCTGCATAGTCTAGACACATGGAGAATATGTGCCACATGGTGTTGTGTGGTTAGGTGGATTTGGCCTTCTATCTAGTTTGTCAATAGTATACCCCAAGCTTGCTTGGAGAAAGTAACATCTTTTCTTGTGAAACCACAGTGTGTTTCCTTTTTGTGTGCCCCCAAAAGATAAAAGAAAATATTTTAAAAATTCACAAATTTGATCTAGTAAACTTTGGCAGATTTTTGAGGTTTACTACATAATGATTTGTTGGCAAACTGCTGCATGTAGTATACTCAGAACCCCCATTATTTGTTTATTGATTGATTGATTGAGTGATTTTAACACTGGTAACTGGGAAAGGCATACTGAACTTTAGGTCATTTTCAGTCAGTACCCAGGGAAGGGGATCACTATCCGGGGAGGTGAAACAGATGAGTAAACAGTTAAGACAATAAGACAATGATGGTATGTACAAATACAGTGTGGTAGCAGAAAACTACCAACATGACAACAGTGGCAGGGCAGTAACTCAAATATACAATAAGACTGCATTGTAAGGGCCAGTGGATGGGCAAAAACTCGTATACAGTATACAGTAATATAGCAATATAATGACTAGCACTAGAAGAGGAAAACAGGCTAGTTTAGGAGCCAGCTAAGTGGGGACAGGAGCAAGCAGGAGAGAAGTGAGCCCACAGAAGCATCTTAAAGGAATGTAAGATGGAACTAGTCTATAGGATGAGGGGAGAGAGTTCCAGATTGAAGGCAGCCACAGCACTGGGGAATAATGAAGGAGTGGAGTTAGAGGAACAAAGGGAATACATAGAGGAAGTCAAAGGAGGGACTAGATTAGCAGGTAGGAGGGGAGGGATGTAAACCAGAATTTGGAGAGAAATAAAGCACAAAGGCATAGGCAGCATGAAAATAAGGAGAGAGAGGATGGTACAGGGATCAGTGATGAGTAAAGGGGAAGGGAGCAGTAGCAAATGGCAGAAGGAGAGGAAGAGATGGTACAGTCTGGCTAAAGGTGAGTCAGGGAGCACCATCACTGACCACATCTTTGAGGCTGAACAGTTGGAGGATCATTTTGAGAACACTCATGCCAGACTCAGGGCAGTAGGAAAGGTTTTTGCTAGTGGAGGACACAAGGTTTGGGGCATAATTGTTTGATGATGGCAACAATGTTTATCAAGAAGTCACTGACAGACAGCTTTCCTACAGTACTCATGAGGGCGACACTACAGCAACATGAATATTCAAGAAAGCTAGAGAACAAGTGATCATGGGGTAGAGAACCACTAGACCAGCAAGAATATTCAAGACAGTTACAGAATGGTCACTTTGGGGTCATGCAGGCATGTTAATGATCCCAAAATGAGTCTGCAAATGCCGCAAACTACATTTCATGCCCAGTGTTCTTGGGCATGCAAATGGTCCATACTACCTCCTATGCCCAGTGTGCTTAGCATGCTAGAGTTGAATATGACCCACAGGAGCCCTGGCATTATCCCATGTGGGCTGTGCTATATCCATAGGGTTCCTGTCAGTCCTATTCAGTCTGGGGCTGTGTTAGCGTAGTACATAGTCACTATGCACTGCACCCACATGGCCCTGTATTTAGAAAGTGTGCTGCTGTTGGTGTGTGCTAATTACCTGAATATCAACCCTCAGCCAGCCATTAGCCAAGTGCTGCACAGCTCACACAACCAGGTCTGAGTATGGGGACTATACTCCTTAATCCTGTGGAACCCAATGTCCACAAAACAATGACTACTGGGACTACAATGGACCTGCCCATTGCCTCAAGATACTGTTGTTCTAACTTGTACCAGCATGTAAGCAAACTTGTTCGGCACTGACAAATACTTGTTTAATGATGCTACTCAGTGCCTCCACACAAAAGTTTGTTCATGTGTCAAAACGCACCGGTGTTAACTCTTTGGAAAATATGGCTGACTACTGGACTACAAGGGCACCTTGAACTGGAGGGGACCATATAAAGGAAATTCTTATTACTACTCCTTCTGAAGCCACCCTAAGAACTGTAAATCCAAAACTGAAAGGTCCACAACAACTTAAGGCAAGTTGGTAACTGTCATTACTTACAAAAATAAAAGTTGTTATATCACAGGCACAGTTCAGAAGTTACATGGGTGTACACTCAGAGGACATACAGAGACTCAAACACAAGGGCATATTATGGGGCTCTACTGCTACAGTCCCTAAGCTGGGGTAATGTTTGCTGGAGGAGATCCATTCCTCCAATTCCCAAACTCAGGAACTCTCACCCCTTAGACCTCAGGCATGCCAAACTAGCAGCTATGCTATTGTACCATGGCAGTCCCACCACATTGACAGCTCAGCACCTTTGTCCCACAATACTGAGGACAAGCAAGCTCTTAGTGGCATGTGACTCTGCAGGGCCTCCAGCACTACATCAATCTAGCATGCTACCGTGAGTGACACTTTACTGAAGCACCCCTCTTACTTTCAGCTACCAGGGCTTATCCCTCTCAGTGACGCACACTCTGCTCCTTCCAGGTATTTGGGGAATGCCAGGGTCTGTTTACAGAGACATCTTGAATGCTGGCCTAAGTTGAGCCCACCACAGGTCATACAGTCCTCCAGCAGCCCCCTTGAAGAGGTCTATTCTGGCTCCACAGCTCTCTTTTCTCACCTTTCCCAGACCATCTCTTCACTCTTAGATAGCTCCTCCCATTTTACAGGGATGCCCAGAACACATGATGAGGACAGACATGTGACCCTCCAGTCTTAAAGACACATGGCTCAAACTTAATAACCTACCCTAAACAAATAGAGGATTACACTTGGTTCCTTGGGAGGTGAGGGTGCACTAGCCAATACATGGGCACATCCTTGCTTTTCAAGGCTGTTGAGGCTTATTCTCTTCCACCCACCTAGCTGCAGTATATAGTGTATTTTTGGTGGTGTCCCCCAAATGAGGGGGAAGCCATGGCAGAAATGGGGGCACATACTCCCACACAATAAAAATAATTGAATTCCCAAGTGATTTTTTAACTTAGCATTGCGGTAGTCTTGCTCCATTCCTCTTTAAAAAAGTGTTGTAGTCAGGAGGTAGTATTAATCTAAGACAAAGTTATTTGTAAATTGCAACTGCAACTGGCTTTTTTCTAATTTCTTTAGGGCTATTTGTTGTAGTCAAAAGCTGTCTTTCTGCTTTCACTTAGGAGCCAGTGAAAGTGCACAAAACTGGAATACGGTGAATATGCAATGGTTGACACCTACAGAATGAATCTTAGTGGGATGCTGACCTGATAAGAGTCGTAATGCAATTGTATAAAAAATGTATTGAATTATATAATTTTCGTAACAGTTGGTGACTGTTTTTTTCTTCCCTTCCAAGAAGTGCCACTTAATAAAATTAAATTAAATGTTTTTTTTCTCAATGGCAGGCACAGCCATGATGTACTGACACTCATTCACCACCACTGCCTGGGTATGTTATGCTGATGTTGTTCAGACCAGGGCTGGTGTAATGGAAACAGGATCCACCTATACTGCTGCTGCTACAGCTTGCTGTCAGTCGTAGGGAACTCTTTCTATTTCCCCATCCAAGTTTACATCCTGATCACATGCCCCATCCACATTCAAATTGTGGCTACCCACTGCAGCTTATCCCACCTGCCTCCTAATTGCTTCCATAGCTACTGCCCCTGGTCCATATTTGAAATATTCCCACCAACTGCTGCTGATCCCTCTTACTGTACCTCTCAATTCTTCACACACTGCCCCAGTGTACATTTGAAATTCTCTTACCTGCAGCCTGTAATCCCACCTGCTTTTCAATTCTTCCTTTGCTGCCACCTGCTGTGGCTGATCCTGTCCTACTTCTAATCTTTTCTCTGCTGCCTGGTCCACATTCTACGTACTTCTTCTCACTTCTGCCTATTCAGCACACCTACAAATCTTTCCCCTGCTGCCTCTGTTCCAGATTTACAAATGCAGCTTGTGGAGTGAAATGGTAGTGGCAGCAGCAGTGGAAGCTGGAATGAGGGGGACAGCACCTGGGACAGTAGTGTGGCTGCAGCTTCCAGCACCATGTTGTCTTACTTGAGAGCAAATCAGAAAGCCTTTCAACTTAAACCCCATAGGTTTGTGAGCTCCAGGAGTGTATGACCCCAGATGTGTGAGGACCTTAGGAGCAGGAGGATGTCATCTGCAGGGCCATTTGTATGTCTGCAGGTAATTCTGATCTGTAAAGATCAGGTAAGTCTGCATGAAGGCAAATAACTACTCCAGCTAACACGTCTATCTAAAATAGGGTGACATAGTGAATTAGTAAAGTAAGTTGAGCAAGGTAAAAAAAAGCAGGCTATATTTATCTAGGAAAGCAACACCCTATCTAGGGTAGGGTGAAACAGTAATTTAGAAATAAAACTTTAAAAGGTTGGTAGAAGTCAGATGCAACCATTATTGTTTATATTGAGGGGAATATAAACAGAATGGAATGTTGGTGTTGCAGGGGGGCTAACCAACTGCAGGGAGTATGAGGTGATAGTCCCCCTGGCTATGCTCTTGATGTTGAGTCCCATCTGTAGGAAATTTATAGATCTGTAGACACAGCTGGGGGCTGCATGGAATGAGATATCCTTGCTGCACAATTAGTTAAGATGGAGTCTGAAGCCACATACCCTGCCTTCAGGGGTTGGTGTATAGTAGGGAAGGGTGGCATAAACAATACAAGGGGGTGCACATCAGGGTCCTTCAGTAGCAACTGAAACCATTTTTAACCCCTAGAGGAGGAAAAGGTATATAATTCCTCTGGGGGGCTGTGAGCCAGTTGCAAAAAAGAAACTGGCCATGACTGCAACACCCAGTGGGGAGGAGGAAGAATAGTGCAACCAGTAGAGTTCTGATAGCTGAGGACTACATGTTAAGAGGCATGGAGAGGATAGTTTGTGGAGGATTGAAGGGAAGGGGTTGCTCAGATACCTACCAGGCACATAAAAGCCAATTAGGATTGCAGACAGGATAGGGAGATTGGTTAGTTGTAGAGATGGAGAAACAGTGGTCCTGGAACACTTAGTTACTAATGACCTGGAAAATCAGAGAGTAGAAGCAGTTAAACTGAATGTCAGGGTGCTTGGAGACAACTAGAAGGGACCTACAGGTTCATTGGGCTTTTTGGAGGTCCTTCTGGTGCGAAGCAAGGGGGGAGGAAAAGCTGAGGAGGGAGGAAATAGAGACTTTAAAAATGGTTGAAAGGCAGTGTCAACAGAAAGGTTATCACTCTCTGGGAGACTAGGGAGACTTCTGGGACAGAAGGCTTTAAAGGGGATGGCTTTCACCTGATGGGGGAGGGAATTAGACTACATAGATGGATATTTTTTTCTTTTTGCAGCTACTTATTTTTTCCTCCCCTGAAGTCCTCTGCCAGCATCTGACGTCCCCCCATGTAGGCTTCGGGTATGAGATCCCCTCCCCATAACCCCACAACTTAACCCTTCATGGCAGGGGTTGGGGAGCGACTCAACCCACCGGACCGGATGAGCGTTCGAGGAGGTGCCTTCCCGGATGAACACAGATGTGAACCATCATCATTCACTGAGGACTCCGTGTTTTCTTGTGTTTACTCTGTTCCCCTGGAGGTGCGGCATGCAATGGTGCCAGTGGCGGCAGTGCATATACTCCCATGCACATCCCGCCAAGCGCCTGCCACACTCATGCCCTTCTTCTGCAGCACTGACATGCCACCTCCCAGCCTCCGCTAGGTGGCAGGCAATTGCTGAGCCCTGCAATCCCCCTTCCCCAGAGAAGAAGAGCTGTCCTAGGGATGCTCGATCCTTCTCCTCTCTGCCAACCTCCGGCGCCCCGTGTCCATTCCCAAACACGGGTCACTGGTGTGGCGTGAGGTAAGGCGTCCAGTGCCTCAGCCCTCAGCGCCACCGGGCCGGCTCATAGATGGAAATTTAAGTTAAATGGGGAAGACTTGCTAGGGAAACCATTGTAGGTGGGAGAAGGGAAGTCTAGCTATGGCACATGGATCTAATTGGTTTGGAAGGAGGTGCTAAGGGGTTATTTACAATAAACCAGTAAGAAAGATGGGCAACAGAAAGTGAAGGATTGGGTGTGAGGACAAAGAATGGAGCACAGGTAATTGAAAAAAAGTGGTAAGGAGTGGGAGCTGGTAGTTGACCTGCCTCAATACCAGGAGCCTGGGTTATAAAATTAGTAAACTACAGGCAGTGGTGGCAGATGCTGAGCTAGACTTTGCAGCCATTATAGAGACTTGGCCCACTGGAAATTATGACTGAGACCTGGCTTTTCCAAAGTATAACCTGTTCAGGAGGGATAGGTGTTAAGGTGAGGGAGATACATAGCCCTCTACAGTAGGGATGGCAGAGAAGTAATTGTGGATGGGTCCATCAAAAGGAAGGGAGGAAAAGGAGGCATGAATTTGATCTGGGTGCAGCTGAAAACTGCTCAGTGAAAAAGATAAGAATGGGGTGGTCTACAGATCACCAAGAGAAGATGAGGGAGAAATTAGATACAGATACTTTAGATAGATAGATAGATAGATAGATAGATAGATAGATAGATAGATAGATAGATAGATAGACAGATAGATAGATAGATAGATAGATAGATAGATAGATAGATGAAAATCTTTATTTTTATATAGGAGTAAAACATGTCATTAGGGAAATAATTCCTGGTTTACAAGACAGTCCTGTGTGTGGACAGTACGATTTTGATAAAATATAAAACACATTACAAAATATTACATTTTTCATGTAACATCACATTTGACTCTGGGCTAACTATATGAACATTGGAGACAAGAGACTTGTACACTCTAACAATTACAAATAAAAGGAACACAGCTGTCCAATGCAGTAACAAAAGCATTATGAGATGATGTTGCATGTACTGAAACAGGCAAGTTATCCTATAAAAGTGCAATCTGAGACTGCAAGTTTTTTTCTCCAAACTTTGTTTTGCATATTGCAGAACTAATTTTATTTATGTATACCAATCTATTTAATTTGTGTGCTTTATGCTTTCCTTTGCAAAACACTACACATGTAATATAATGATTTGTGTATTGAACACTTATGAAGGAGTTTCAAACAGAATTTTGCACTTCGTAAGGCTAATATTTGCCATTTTAACCTTGATAATAATACACATTGATGGGTGTTAAAATTACAAGGTAGTACAAGCTGAGCTAATTTATAATATAATTTGTCTAACTTGTCTAACATTCTCTTGTTTGTAGTTTGATATATCAGATTGCCATATTCAAGGGAGGGTAGGATCAGTAGCTCGGCTACTGTTTTTTTGGCAGTTTGATTAAGGTACTTAGTTGTGCATCTTAAAGCACCAATCTTTTTATTTATCTTACTAACAAGTGAAGTTATATGTTCAGTAAAGGTTAAATTGGTCTCAAATGTTACTCCCAGGTAGTGGTATTGATTGATCTGCTCAATTTGTTCACTTGCATCAGTAAATATGTGCAGTTGTGGTTTACTTTTTATCCAAAGTGGATCAATTTAGTGTTTTTTTTGTATTCATTTTAAGCCTTGACCTGGTGAACCATTCCCACACTCTGTCAAAATCTGCTTGTAATTTATTTCTGCGATCCAACATGTTCTCTCCTGTAGCAATAAGAGCTATATCATCTGCATATAATCTTAATGCAGAATGCTGTACTACTTGAGTGGAGGTCATTGTTAAAAAGCAGAAACAGGAGGGGTCCAAAAATGGATCCCTGAGGCACCCCTCGAGTAACTTTCATCTTGGTCGAAAGGGTCTGGGAGACTAACACCATCTGGGAACAGTCTGTCAAATAAGATGTGATCCAGCCCCAGGGAACATCACTTATCCCCAGTACTCTTATTTTATTAAGTATCAGGGAGTGGTTCACCAGGTCAAATGCTTTAGACAAATCTATAAAAGTGACTGCAGTTTCCAGCCTGGAGTGTAGGAAGGAAGACACTAGGTCATTGAATTCCAGCAAAGCTGTGGTTGTAGAGTGTGCCTTCCTGAATCCAAACTGGAGAGGCATCAAGATATCATGTTTATCCAGGTATTCAGACAATTGTAGGTGTATGTGCTTTTCCAAGCATTTACATAGCAGAGATAATAATGCTACTGGTCGAGAGTTACCTGGATCTGAATAATCCCCTGATTTTTAGACTGGAATTACCTTACTTTTTTTCCATGTTGAAGGAAATTATCCTATGCTTCACTGCCAATTAAAAATGTAGGTAATAGTAGGGGCTATGTAGTCAGCTACCAGTTTTTGAAATTTGCCTTCAACTTCATCAGGCCCAGCAGATTTATATACATTAATTCTCTTTAGGCCCTTGCAAGCCTCAAAACTGCTCAGTACCCTAAACCTAAAGGGAGGAGGTGGAGGCCTGGATTCCCTGTCAGTGTTATTATCATCTGGATTTTAAGGAGGGTCACTAATCTCCATACCTGGTAAATTAACGTGTTGAGGATGTTGGAAATCACATTATGGTCATTTATCAGTTTCTCTTCATGCATCAGGTGTAGTGATTTTTGTGGTCTTACACAACCTGGACTAGTTAATTGATTCACTGTTTGCTAAAATTTACGAGGGTCATTATTATTTTCTGTTTTCTATTTGTAATATTTTGATTTTGATTTCTTTATCTATTCCTTACACTCATTTCATTTATGTTTAAAAATTTCCCAATCCCTCTTCCCCCTTTTTGTTGCTATATGCCAGGTTTTGTTTTTTATCCCAATCGTTTTCAAAATGTTCATTTATCCATGGGATCCTAGCTCTCTAATTAGGGACTTTGCATCTAGAGGCATGCATGTCACATATGTCTTGAAAGGTCTCTAAGAAACACTGTACAGTCCATTCTAGATCAGGAATTAATTTACAACTATCACAATTTTCATTTCCCAGAATGCTTAAATTTATCAACTGAAAAGTTTTGCATGTCTCTGGTCCAGCATTTGTTGTTTTTTGTACAAAGGCTGATCATGCTTTATGCTAACCAGGATTGGATTATGGTCCCCCAGGTATGGTGGTAGTAACCAACATTCCAGTACCTTGATCTGTGGGGAAGTAAATAATAAATCCAGAATTGATCCTTGAGTGGAAGTTTTGGTGTAGTTGGTAGGCTTCTTAATATGTTGTTTGATTTTCAAAATTGAGAATATTTCCTTTTATTGCTTTCTCCTTGGTTACTACCAGTTGGAATGCATATCACCTATTAAAATGAGTAATTTATCCTCTAAGCATTAATCAGTTTTATTAATTACCACTTCTAAATTAACTAAATTAATTTTTGGTGGAGAATATACCACCCCAACTGACAATTTAAGATTTACTAAGTTAACCACTAAATATTCTATATTTTCATCACTAACTTTTTTAATAAAGTCTCCTCATTTCCCAGTGCATGTTTTATGTATAATGCTACCCCACTTCCATGCTTACCACTTACGGATCTAAAATGTTGATAACCAGGAACTCTAATCTCTTTGCCATCAATGTGTTTGGAAAACCAGGTTTCTGTGAGAACCAGTATTCCCAAATCCTGCTCCAAAACTATTGTCAATATCAAATCCATATGTGGTGCTAAGCTATGAACATTATCATGCAGTATTTTTAAGCTATAGCTAGTAACCTCTTGAGGGCCTGGATTTATCTCAATGTCTCCTACTAGTAACATGAAACACATAATACACAAAGGGCCAGATATTCAAAACTTTGTTCTTGGTGCAAACTGTTTGTGCTGGGTTAACACTGGGTTAGCAAGGGTCCACAATATTCAAAAGGTCAAATAGCGCATGCAAACTGCATTAGAGCCAGGCAAAATTATAATGTATGCAAGGGGCAAACTGAGGGGGCATGTACATGAATATAGGCTCAATGCTATATTCAGTGAATAGTGTCATGCAACGTGTTTTTGCATGACTTAGTGCAACACTTTGCATGGTGTAAATTGCCTCCTAGGAAAAGGTAGTCTTAACTCTGGGCAAACCAGCTTTGTGTGACTTTATGGCTTTGCATGGCTTTGTGTGACTTTTGCATGGCTTTGCACCACCCTAACTAGTAAGTATGAAACACAGAAATAAGCCAGACATAGAAGAAACATGCTGCTCATGGCATCATCTGCCACCAGTCTCAGCCATGCGAGGCAGTATGTGGTGACCCGGCTCCCAGTGGACACCATGGCAGTGCGGCCATACAGCAATCATCTGTGGACCACCCTTCAGTGGATACCAACAGATGCCAGCAAACACATGCTGCACTGTGGGCATGGAGGGTGTTGAGGGGTGGGTGTAAAAGTGGCCAGGCTGCATCACAGACTGGGTGTGGCCACAAGGCTGGGACAAGCCACACAGTGCAAATGGGCCAGTGCTGCATATACACCAATACCAGTGAACCTGTCTGATGGCATGTACTCTCCAAGCCACATACCGCACATCTGTACAGACACCACAGCACACCCAGACAGCCATGTATATGTCACTGTGAGTATTCCATGTCAGTGGTGCAGCATCTGTGGGTCACACAACAGCATAACAGTAGTGTCCACTGTCAGTAAACACCTGCAAGTTGGGCCTGTCACTGTGTACAGTGCAGTGGTTATCAACGCCCTACACACCATAAGCATTGCTCTGTCACTCACACTACTGGCCCCCTTGCTACTGTAGTGTCTGTTGTGCACTGTAGCAGGAACTAAAGTTTGACAATTGCATGCAGCACCACCACCTGTGCCTGTGCTGTGTAGTCCCCTGGGGAACAATATTCTATGCTGTACTGAACAAATGTAGAATGCAGCTACCACCATGCACTGCCAGACTTACCTACAGGTGGAGCTGTGGACAGACCCAGCCAGCCCCTGTACTTCCAGATTAACCTACAGGTGGAGCTGTGGGACCCTTTAATAGAGCTGGTCAAGCTGCAAGCAAATCAGGTCAATAATGAGATGCTAATCTGGATGTTTGCCCATAGACTGCTTAAGTAGGATCATTTGCATGTCACTTTTTGAATATAGTAAAGTTTTGCCCCGGCAAACATGATTGCACCGGACAAATGGCTTTGCTCCGCGCTAAACCTGAACAAATGTGTTTGAGCCGCACAAATGTTTCAGAAACATTTCTGCACAATGTAATTTCACATACACTGATGCTTGCAGCTTTTCTGACTCCACTCCTTTACTAGCACACACATTAGCCACATGGTTCACCTCTACCTTCCTTCACATCACTGTGAACTGGGATGATGTTGCAGTTTGTACTTCCTGGTTGCTATATTCAGAGCTGTCTTATTCCTGGGCTATTTTTTGCACTGCACTCCCAGACCAGTTTGCCCAGTTTCCTTAGCATGCTATATTCAGCAGGTTTAGCACTGGGGCTATCCCTTTTGAATATAGCAGACTGTTGATTCTGGGCTAATTTAACATGCCAGGTAGTGCTAATTTAGCCCTGGGGCAAAGTTTTGAATACAGTACCTGTCCCAAAGTGTGTTCCCTGTGCAGTATTTTAGGTAAACCATAAGGACTAACAACAATCAGCTGCTTAGCTGAGCAAAAACATTTCCAATTTCTGGTAAAAATGTTTCTTCTGTTTTTAAGAGATTTTGATGTATCTGTTAATTTCTTATTTAAGGACTCTTGAATTGGCCAATAAGCTCCAATTTTCCTATTTTGTACCACAACTGGTTGAGTAAGTGAACAATCAATCAATCAATTTTTATTTGTATACTGGAAAGGTATGTGAACAAAAATGCCTGTTTTCACAAGCGTCCAGTGTTGGAAATAAAAATTATAACAAAGACAATGGAGACTATATTACAAAGGCCAAAAACAGTACATAGTGTGAACATCATTTAAACAGTTATAGGATTTACAGTCATGTGTGATCATATTTACACTGTTAAAAGAATCAGGTGAAGCTAACAGGTATAAAAGTGGTACAAAAAAGGCAAACCAGAAGGCAAAAGAAGAAAACAAAGGATAGTGTAGAAAAATGGGGTAGAGGTGATACATTGACAGGGAAGGAAAACAAAGGCAGAGGCTGGGCAGATGGAAGGCAACAAGGGGGGAAGAGATTAACAAGAAAGACTGGGGTATTTTGAATCTGGGGTGTTTAACTTGAGAGAGTAAAGAGGAGAGCGAAAGTAGGATGGGGCATGCATAGAGCCATCTATTTAAGTACAGTGGGGGGATGGGGAGAAAGTGCAGGAAATGGGGGATGGAAGTGGGCCACTGGGTATTAATGAGTGGGCCGTGGGCAATGGCAGGTGGAAGGCTCGAGGAGGCACTCTTTAAGGGCGGTGTTAAAAGAGTACAATGATCTACAGGCCTGGATTACACGAGGCAGATTGTTGTAAAGTTTTATGCCCCTCTAGGTGATTGGGTTCTGTGCCTGGTTAGTCCTCTAAAAAGGGGTGTCAGAGATAAGACTGGCAGAACCCCTGGTGTCCCATTCAGGGGCTGTGAACAGGAATAAAGAGTTGATGCTTGGGGGAGGCTATTGAGGGAACTGTTATGTAGAAAGGAGAGCATCTTGAGCTGAAACCTACCTTCTAGAGTGGGCCAGTCGAATGTGGAGTAGAGTGCAGTGATGTGTATGCCAGGGGAGATCAGTGATGAAACATGCTATGCTGTTGTAAGTGGGTCTCAGTTTAGTGTACAGGATGGAAGAGGTTGGAGGGGAGAAGATAATGGAGCCATAGTCGATATGAGGCAGGAGTAGAGAGCTAGCTAGATGAGAGCTGGATGTGGGGATCGGGAACTTCCTAATCCTGTATAGGAAATCAAGCCTGACATGGACCTTCTTAATGAGGTTGTTAATGTGAAGGTTGTAGGTGAGGTGGGGGGGTGGTGAGACCCAGGTATTTAAATTCTGATACTTGTTCGATGAGGTTACCAGTGTTGTTGAAGAGTTTAAGGCCAGAAACAAAGACTTTCCTGAGGCATTTAAAGACCATGAACTTGGCCTTCTTGGAATTGAGAACCAGGCCTTTACTGCAGAATCAGAAATGCAGCCTACAAACATCAGACTGCAGATTGTGGGGCATAGTGATGGGGTTTTTGTCACTGCAGTACATAGCTGCATTGTCAGCGTAGAGAACAAGTTGAGTGGAATGATATATGGAGAGGAGGTCATTAATGAAGAGAGAGAGAGAGAGAGAAGAAAATGGGGCCTAGGATCAATCCTTATGGGACTCCGTATTTAATTGGACATTTGGCAGAGAGGTGGCCTTTGACTGAGGTCATGTGGGATCTCTTAGAGAGGTAGCAGCTGACCCACCTGATGGCATTTTCAGAGAGATGCATGCCTCTTAGGGTGTCAAGGAGGACGGTGTGATCCACAAGGCTAAATGCCTTGGTTAAGTCAACAAAGATGGAGCCGGTGTACTGGCTTTTGTCGTTAGCTATGAGAACATCACTGGTGAACCTGAACAGGTCTGTTTCAGTGCTGTGCCTAGATATGAACCCATGCTATGCACCAGAGAGTAGGTTGTTGGATTCCAGGAAGGAGGTAAGTTGAGTATGCACGACTTTCTCAATACTTTTAGAGAGAGGAGCGAGGAGGGAAATAGGATGGTAGTTTCTGACATCATTTCTGGACCTGGGCTTGAATAAAGGCCTGATGGTGGTGGCTTTCCAAGTGGAGGGAAATAGCCAGTGCAGAGGAGTGGCTGAGTAGGTTGATAAAGGGACTGCCAAGGCACTGATGGATAGTTTAAGGATTTTATAGTCAATGCCGTCAGCACCTTTACTGCGTTTGGTGTTGATCCTGAGGATGAGCTTGATGGTGTCCACAGGATTTAGTGCCCTAAAGTAGAAATTGGGGAGAGGCCTACCAGACAGGGTAAGGGTCTAAGCAGAGGTGTGGGGGAGGATTGGGCAGAGGAGGGGAGTGTGTGGATCTGTATTTTTCGAGGTCACTGAAGAAAGTGCTGAAGATGTTGGCTACTTCAGTATGGTCATTGGTCTGTTTGTCACTGCGGTACAAGGTAATAGAATTTGAGTTTCTGGTCTTGCCGAGCAGAGAATTGAAGGTACCCCAAAGCTGATGGGGATTAGATGATTCACCAAGTTGCTTATCATGAAAGAGTCAATTTTTGCTTTTCTTACAGCCAACTTACCCTTGTTTTGTAGTGACTTATAAAGGGAGAGCTGGACTTATCTGTGCTTATGGTATCAGGCCCAAGCTTTTTCCCTAGCTCTCAGAAGCATAATAATATTGGTAGACATCCATTCATTGGTGTGGCCCCTGGTTCTGATTCTTTTTAAGTGCTTTTAAGTGCTTAAGTGCGCACATTACAGCTGAAAATCAGCAACATCAACAATCTTAACAAATACATTTTGAATTGAATATGTTTCTAAGTAAACTCCTTGAATTTTAGTTAAAGGCTAAAAAGCTAAAACAAATAGTTCTCCAATGAAAATTATTGCCAAATATACCATTAATGGAAAATTCTAAGAAGAGTTATAGTTTAAAGCCAAAAAGTGTCACTATGTTCAATATTAGTAGGTGCTAAACTATATACACAATTAATACCAGTCTATACAATAAAAACAGGTATCAGGTTAAGGAATTGGGAGAAGAAATGAAGGAGGGCGGCAAAAGGAGATGTAGTGGTTGTGGGGGTTCTGAGCCTACTGGACACAAACTGACATGCCCCAGCAGCAAATAGCACCAGAAGTCAGATCTTATTTGATGCAATACAGGGCTGCTTATTTGGACAGTGTCAGTGGCTCAGCAGGTAGGATGCTCACCTTTAGGGAGTGAAGAACAGAAGGTTCTTGTTCTAGCTCCACACCAAGTACTTGGGGTAATACCATAACTGGCACTGTAGGGCACTAAAGGGGGTGGTATTGCACTGCTGAGGTGCTGTGCTTATATATGTTAAATCAAGGTTCCTTCTCCCCATCTCTGGTCACTGTCCAGGTGGATTTAAAGGATCCCATGGCAGCTGTTGATGAAGAATAGAGGTGTTTCCCTGGTGTCATGGCCAAGATCCCCCTATCAATAAATCAGGAAAGTAATCCACCCCTACAATGTATCTGAAAACAAGCTGTCACAGGTTAGTGTGCCTTTCCTGGTTAAAAATTACAAATACATACATACATGCATACATAAATACATAAATAAATATAAATAAGCAGCTAATCAGTGAACCCATGAGACAGACTGCCATTCTTGATGTGGTGCTTACTTATCTGGAGACAATGGATGACATGGTGGTAGGAGAACCACTGCGGTCCAGTGACCATGATACTGTATGGTTCAAAGTGGTCCAGGGTCTCATCAGTCCTTCATTAAAAGCTGTGGCACGGACTTCAGAAAAGAATGTTCTAAGCTGGCCCCATTGTGTGGAGGACTTAGATGCTGGGTGTCTTACCTCCTACCACACTGGTGACCTAAGGGTTGAAGAACGTAAATCACACGAGTACAGTATGGAAATGAAAAAATTAGTGGTTGGATTCTCAGAGGATAATGTATGGTCTTTGGTTAATAATCACACTGTAAACACTTCGAGAGGTTACCATGGCGTCATGGCAAACCTCGAGAGCACAGCTTGAGAGATTTTCAGATTTCTTGGCAACCTCAAGAAGTGTTTTCAGCACGGTTGTTAATCAAAGACCATACATTATATTGTATTGTGTATGGGCTTCCAAGATTGTGTAATCCCAGATTGAATTACTTTACAGAACATTGATTGTTTTGAGCATTTCATTTTGTCAGAACATTGATTGTTGTGATCATTCCATTTTGTTATACCATTGATATGACATACTTAGGAAGGGTTAACAACAGAATGATGTCATAACAATGGCATACCAAGGTTGTAATTTTCTTGATTTCAATTAATAATAAGGGCTCCCCATACATTGTAAAAGTCTTGTCAAATCAGTGGTATGTTTTTCCTTCGGGTTCTCAACCTTAATGCCTACCCCTCATCTGAGAAAATACATGCTTGTATCATCTTATCCTTTGCACAAGTGCAATAAATGACATACAGTACATGATCAATTGAGGCCTGGTGGGAAGAAACCTATGACTGACTTTGTGGGCCATATGTGGTGAGCAATACTTTTCTAGCTCCAAGAACTAAGTCTACTGTATGAAGCATGGGCATGGGCCTGTACCTTGTGCTTGAGTCATGATGCTAGAAGCTGGGAAGAGGGGGTGGGCATTATAGCTGAGAACCCCAAGAAACAGCAAACCACTGATTTGCCAAGAATCCTGAGGCCTCAAACTTTAAATATTTAATCTCCTTACTCTATGCACTATGTGTTCTTCAACCCTAATGTCTGTATTCTTGTTCATAATTACTATATAATGTATGGTAGAATGCTGTTAACCTTAGGAAACCATAATTTCCTAAGGTTGTTAACCATTGTTTGTCTGTTCTAGTGTTGTTAACCTATCAATGCTATGTCACATCTATAAGTTAACAACAGGGATCGCTTTGCTTATGTGTACTACACACCCGACAGCCTTCCAGAAACATCCGCAGCGGTGAAAGCATGACCCAGAATGGCTGCGTGTGGAGACTAAAATTTAAACAGTAAGGATCATGATTAATTTTAATTGAAATGTATGGCCATACACTATAAAATATAACGTATGGTCATACATGACAACCAGTTTGAATAACCGTCTCGAGGTTGCCATGGCGACATATACCTTTCGAGCATCACTTTCGAGTTTACATGGTCACCATCGAGTCACTCTCAGTTTACATGGTCAGCATGGCAACCTCTCACCAGTTAAACTGGTTACCGATGCATGCCCATACATTATCCTCTCTCTCTATATATATATATATATATATATATATATATATATATATATATATATATATATTCTATAGTTACGGTTGAGTAGCCACTTTATTGCAAAACCTCAAATTTTGCACCTTAATAACTTCGCCACCATGTAACAGATTTGCCTGAAAGTTTGCATGCATAGTTTGGTTCGATAGATCTCTTTATCTATCAAGTTACATTATGGTTGAATGTATGGTTGCGGAGCTACAGAATGCCAAAAAATGCAAAAAAATGACTTTTTGCGTGTTTCTTTGCTCGCACCCACAGCCCCCCACGGTTTGTCTGTTGGGTCCAAACACCTCAGGAAACATGCAGCCTTGGTCACCAATGTGCCTTTCTAAGATTTGGTGAAAAAATATTAAACCGTTAAAGTTATTCAGAAAACAAATTTCCAATTATAGTTAACAGGAAAAGTTAACAAAAATCACAAAACCTTCACAAATGGCCATTTTACTGTTGCAAATGGCCCTTTACTTCGTGAGTTGGCCATCTTTTTTTTTCAGTTACTGCACAGAAAATGCCTGGCATTTAAAATTGGGACCCTCTAGGAACACATTGCTTGTTGTGTTCATCTAGTCAAGTCCTGAGGATGCTAGACATATGTTTTTTGGGGGGTTTAAACCACTCAGAAATGCATTTTTAAAATTTTCTGAAAAATACTTTGGCAAAATACTTTTGCAAATGCGAAAGTTTTGTGATTTGCTTTGCAAAACTTTTGTGATTTGCGAAAGTATTTTACAGAAGTATGCTCAAAATAACTACAAATCTTTGCCACTCTGCTGCAACAAAATGGTTTTGTCTTTTGGGCTGATATTTGCAGGGTGGCAAGCCGTGGTCCCACAGATGTGCTTTGTGGTGGTTTGGTGAAAACATTACAGGGGCCCAAAAGTTACAACATTCTGAAGTTACACAATTTTCCCATAGGATAACATTGCGCATCCATGGCGCTTCTGCAACCCGTATCTTGAAAACGGTTCGAGTTACAGACTTTTGTCAAAAAATTCTTAGTCCCCCTGGGTTGGAAGGTCTTGAAACCCATGAAATGTGATTTTTTTTCTACCTTGTACAGTTCCTAAGATATTTGCGATTTACTATTCCAATTGCTCATTTTCATGTCCAAGGACCACTATTATGCCCACAGACTTCGTATTCAAAGCATTTTCTGCTGCCCCTATCTCGGACACAATGCGCAATATGGATTTGGTCGACTCATGTTGTGGGAACTACTCATTCTCATGATTACAACCACACTTCCATTTTTTTACTAGCTGCTATAGTTCCACAGATATGGGCACATTAATATTACAAGCCTTCCATGATCTATAGGGCTGCTGTATGGATACATGCTTGTGTGCAAGTAGGAGTGCAGGCCCCAGAGGGCCCACACTCCCACAAACATATATCATTATGCAGAACTGGGCCCCACGCTCCCACCAACATGTATCATTTACTATTTATATCACACTTTCTCAAAAAGAAGGGAAATTCATTGCAAAAAACTCTGTTAATGCATCAGTTAGGGTTGTTTCCACAGTGACAAAAGTGTGGAAATGCGATGGGGTTAGCAGACCCTGATCCCCAACACACCACCCCCCACTCCTCCACAGACCAACAGATGCTGGTCTGCCATGAGGGTCATGCAGCCTAACTCTCACCCCATTCTCCATTACCGTATCATGTCAACTTGTTTACATATGGAATGGGGTGAGAATTGGGATGCATGACCCTATGGCAGACCTCAGCATCTGTAGTTCTGTGAAGGAGGGGTGGTGGGGTGGTTGGGGTCAGGATCTGTGACCCTAACATCGATTTAACACTTTGTCACTGTGGAAACAACCTCAACTGATGCATTAATGGAGTTTTTTTGCAATGAATATGTATGTGTGTATATATACATATATATATATATATATATATATATATATATATATATATATTAGGATCGACAAATCCTATAGCCCGACATCCTGGGCTACCATTTTTGTAACAGGGACAATCATTTGTCAGGGGACATTTGCCCATGGACAACCATTGCTCTGCATTGTGTCTGCATTCAATTTTCATTACCTGCACTTTATCATCCATCCGGGAGAGGGCTCCCCATTGTGGCATCAGTTCTGAAGCCTGGTGGTCTAGTGGAGCTGAGGGAGGCAGCCAGCAGCGGGCACAGCAGAAGGAGGTGCACACCATGTGGTTGAGGTGCATGTAGAAGCGTGGGAAATAACAGATGTCCAGACCAAAGGTTTAAGATGCATAAAAACGCAGGTATGAGTTTGTCAATTTATTTCCAAAAACAAAACAAAACAAAACAAAAATATTCTTAACTTAAAGTTCATAGAAAGGAAAACAATCGGTGTTAGTCTTCACACCCAAAAACAGGAAATACTTCTTTCCACAGACTCCTGAATTGCCTTTTCCTTTCCTTTTGTCTGTACAGCACTTTGTGTGGAAACACACACACAACCTTCTTGCTCTGTGGTCAGTCGAATACTGACTCTCCTCTCTCTATCCATCTACACAGGTCTCCTAGTGGAGGGTTTATATACTTTCCAGAAGGGGTGTGTCTTGAACTGAGCCCCTCCCCTATTGTGACATCACATTACCTGAATACTATAAAAGCAGCCATTTTGTAGGCTGCCATCCCTATAGCAGGACCTCAGCAGGAGAAGCAAGACATTCAGGTACACATTCATTTTGTTTTAATACAGAAAGAAAAGAAACACTTGTTAAAGATTGAATTAAAATCTGCAGCTTATAAGGAAAAACAGATGAGGGCGCTGCCTCTATCTGTCTTCCTTGCAAGGCTTCAGGATTCTATTTGCTTTTAAATGTAATTGCCAGAAAGTAAACATGCATTTATTTAAGACAACAATTCTAATAAATCTTTTTACACAGTAGTCTCCTCTAACATATTTTCTTTATATGCTGTATAATGCTTGTTTTTATGAAATTCCTCACAGCTAGAATTTCAGCTGACTGCTTTTCAGCTTATCAAGATTTGGATGCCAGATTGTTTTAAAGATAATCAGGGACAGTAAAGAAAGGTTTAAAGATTGCCAGGTTGGCCACCCTGACAAGAAAATTAGGATAGCTACGAATATAGAAGCAGACAGGATAGAGTGAAAATTGAAAAGTATGGGGGGGGGCATCTTGTAAATTCTTGATATTTCTCTTCATAACAGGACCCTGTTACACACCTCCCACCACAAGAAGGCAACATAATAAGTTTTTATTTGTTGGCTGAGACCCTTCACCTTGAAAGGGTTGGAACTTCCGCCCACCCACTCTCAGAAGTTCCACCTCAGGGACCCTTATAATTAGTTCTGTACAAAAACAATATTTACTGTCTTATCAGAACTACTGTACAAAACAATTCCCTGAGGTGTCTAGTGCTTACTTAGCACCAATATTCACTTTACTTTGGTATTCTTGCAGCACCATATCGAGATAGAAAATCAGCATTTAAATGCTTCGTTCCTGACCTGTGTTTTACGGTAAACTTATATGGTTGTAGAGACAAATACCATCTCATAATCCGTGCGTTTTTATCTTTCATCTGGTTTATCCAACACAACGGATTATGATCTGTCATCACTACAAAATCATTTCCCCACAAGTAATACTTAAGGGACCTCTATGGCCCACTTCAGTGCCAAACATTCCTTCTCTATCAGAGAGTACTCCTTCACGCCATGAAGTTTCCTGCTAATATACAATACTGATGTTCCCTTTTCATCATATTGGGTTAACACAGACCCCAAACCTGTCTCTGAGGCATCTGTGTGAATTTCAAACGGTCTTGTAAAATCTGGGCTAGTTAGCACAGGGGCTGAGCAAAGGACCGCTTTTATGTTCCTGAAGGCCTCCTCACATGCTTGCGTCCATTTAACTTTATTAGGATATTTGTTTTGGTCAGCTCTGTTAAGGAGTTGCCAGAGTAGCAAAATCTGGGATAAATCAGCGGTAATAATTTGCTAAACCCAAAAAGATCGAACATGTTTCTTTGTAATGGGGTGGGGCTGTTGCTGCCTCCACTTTATCAATCTCTGGTTTCAAGGATCCTTCCCAATTATGAAACCCAAATATCTGGTCTCTGTCCTTGCTATGGCACACTTAGCAGGGTTTATTGTTAATCCCGATCCTTAATGGTCTGAATAATTGCACTTAAATGCACCAAATGTGAATGCCAGTCATGACTGAAAATGACTACATCATCCAAGTACACTGAACTGTACTGGGCATGTGCTCTTAGGATGTGGTCCATGTACCGTTGGAATGTGGCAGGTGCCCCATGGAGTCCAAATGGCATAGTGGTAAATTGGTACAATCCAATTGGTGTAGGAAAAGCTGTTATTGCTTGGCAGTGGGGCCAGGGAATTTGCCAGTACCCTTGGTTAAATCTAACATGCTGATGTAGTGGGCATTTCCTATTCTATCTTACAGATCATCTATTCTGGGCATGGGGTACCCATCAAAATCTGAAATAGAATTTATTTTTGGAAGTCTAAACATACTCTTATTCCTCCTTCCTTTTTGTTCACTACTACCATTGGGAAGACCATGCACTCCTGGAAGGACAATCACCCCCAACTGTTCCATCTTTTTATCTCATCAATTACCTCCTGCCTAATCTTTTCCGGTAATCTATAGGCTTTTTGGTGTATGGGCTTCTGCTGGTTGACCTTAATGTCATGTTCTACTCCCTTAGCTCATCCTGGGGTGGATGTGAAAGTGTCCTGAAAATAGTGTAACAATTGATCTATCTCCACCTTTTGTTCAGGGCTTAGATTAGGATTTATTTGTATACTTTTATCATTCATGGGCCAGTCAAGCCTCTCATAAGCAATCTCCAATTCTGTCTGCTGGGGCTCAGGGTGAATGTAGAGTGCTTGGACCTGGGGTTTTTCTATCCATTTCCTCAAAAGATTTGCATGGTATACCCTCTTAGTTGGTCGATGACCAGGCATTTCAATTTCAAAGTTGACACTTCCTGTTTGTCTGATTACATCAAGGGACCCTGCCAGTGCATCAACAGTTTGTTCTCTGTTGAGGGTAATAATAACAACACTTTTTCTCCAGGTATAAACTTTTACACTTTAACCCCACGTCATATGCTTCTTTTGTCCCATTTGTTTCTGGGTCACATTTAAATGAGCCATATTTACATATTTGACCAATCTTCTCTTAATGCAGTCATGTAATCTATGATGTTACTATAGCCAACATTTTTACCATCCTCCCAGTGTTCTTTTACCACATCTAAGGGTCCCCTGGGATTTCTACCATAAAGTAAGGAAAAAGGTGAAAACCCAGTTGTAGCCTGTGGTACCTCTCTGTAGGCAAACAGGAGGTAAGGGAGATATTTGTCCCAATCTCTACCTTCTTCCTGAACATACTTCTGTAGCATTTTTTTTAAGGTTTTGTTAAATCTCTCCACAAGACCATCTGTTTGGGGGTGGTAAGGTGAAGTACGCACAGCAGATACCCCTAGGAGGTGATATAACTCCCTTAACATAACAGAAGTAAAATTACTACCTCTGTCTGTGAGAATCTCCTGGGGTATTCCCATTCTGCTGAATATTTTGGCTAACTCTTCAGCTATGCGAGGTGCAGTAACTGTTCGCATAGGAACAGCTTCAGGGTACGCGTGGCATAATCACATACCACTAATATGAACCGGTTACCCTTAGAACTTTTGGTAAGAGGGCCTACAACATCCATTGCGATTCGTTCAAATGGGGTAGTGACATAAGGTATTGGCTGAAGGGGCACCTGATCTCTTTTTCCCCCTTGTGCAACCAATTGGCATTCTTTACAGGCACGACAATATTCAGCCACATCCTGATGTATACCTGGCCAGCTAAACCGTGCAAGTAATCTTTGCAAGGTTCGATCCCTCCCCTCATGGCCTGCCATTGGAATATTGTGCTAACTGCATTACCTTTTCTCTATACATTTTGGTACCATTAGCTGTTCTACAGGTTCATTTATGGTAGTATCAACAGTGACTCTATACAAGATATTATTTTTCACAATAAAATGAGATTGTCCAGGGTGTTTTACTTGTTGAGCCTGTGGAAAAAAGGTTTTAAGGAAACATCAGCTTGTTGTTCCTTAATAATGTCTTGTAAGGGTACTTCCAAAATGCCAGCAATACTGTTCTTTATTGTTCTGCCCACTTTCTCTGCTCTTTTTCTTCTGATTTTTGATTTTCTGGGTTTCCTGAACCTTCAGCTCCTTCAAAGAAATCCTCTTCAAAAGAAAACACTGGCTCTGACTGTTGTTTTTTTGCTTGGGCAATGGGTTACCACATTTACTGATTTTACATAGTCTTGTTGTTCTTGCACCAGTGAGTTAAAGTGGGAAAGTCTTGGCCTATAATCACTGGAACTGGCAATCGAGGCACTAGGCCAACAGTCATACAGTGGTGCTCATTATTGACAGTCATTTCAACCACTGTAGTGTAATACTGATGAATATCCCGTGTATGCACATTACTGTTGTATCATTTGAGGTAACTTTACTGTCCGGGGCCAGATCTGCTCTCAGCAGGTCTGCTTACTCCTGTATCTAATAAACCCAATGTCTGTTGGTCTCCAATCCCACATTTGCAACATACCCAATATTAGCCAATGCTAGATGAGTCATGTCAGTTCTTTTCTTATTTGACAGTTTCTCATTATGTGGCCTTTGCCAAGACACCCATGGCAAATCAGTTCAGAATATGGTATTCTTCCCTCTGTCTCGCCTGCTGTAATTATTCTGACGTGCATTAGAATAAAAGGCCTTACCATTTCTGATGTCTGAGGTGGGGTATTTTGTTGCCCTCTGGGTCTAGTGGGTCGAGCAGCTATATAATCCTCTGCCAGCTTCACTGTATCCTCTGCAGATTCAGGCTGATGTTCTTTCACCCATAGCTGGACATCATGAGGTAACACCTGAATAAACTGTTCAATGACAATCATATCCATCATCTGCTCTTTAGTTTTTACTAACGTTGTAGCCATTTCCACCATAGTCCTTTAATTTTGCATAGATTTCTCTCGGTGTATCATGAATAGTCATTCTCTGGGTACGAAACCGCTGTCTATAGGTTTCCACGCTAATATCATAGCGTCGCAATATCTCTTCTTTTACTCGATCATAATTATTTGAGTCCACCCCACTTAACTGGCTATACACCATTTGAGCTCTACCAGTTAAATATGGGACCAGTCTTATGACCCATTGATCTTGGGGCCAAGCGCAAGTTTGGGCAATCCGCTCGAAAGTGGTGAGGTATGCCTCTATATCATCACTCTCTGACAGCTTTGTTAATTTAATGTCTCTGGGTATAGTTCGATCAGACTGACCTTGTGCAAGTGCCTGAATAGCCTTCAGGGTATCCGTCCATTTCTCATCCTGTCGCCGACGTTCCTCAGCCTGGACACGCCTGTCCTCTTCCCTCTGGCGATGATCCTCATCTCTCTCTGGCGACGATCCTCTTCCCTCTGACAATCCATTTTGATCTGGTGAATACACAGCCACTTTAATAATTCTCCGGGGTCATCTGGTACTGGGGTCACCTGGGCTGCCTCCTGCTTCAGGGGTTCCGTATCCATATTCTCCTCCTCTGTTCTTCTCAATTTAGGCCTTGCTCCAGGTTCTAGGCCAGGCAATAACTGAATACCAGTTTTTCAGTCACTGCTCTAGTGACATGATATACATCTTTCTTTGTCAGGTCCTCTTCCTCCATCTGTTAGGGTACTTAACTTCAGTACCCCTGCACGCTCTCCCAGGCAGTCTCGACGCGTTAGTTATATCCCACTTGACACCAGTGTAGAAGCGTGGGAAATAACAGATGTCCAGACCAAAGGTTTAAGATGCATAAAAATGCAAAGGTATGCTTGTCAATTTATTTCCAAAACAAAACAAAACAAAAACAAAAAATATTCTTAACTTAAAGTTCATAGAAAGGAAAACAATCGTGTTAGTCTTCATGCCCAAAAACAGGAAATACTTCTTTCCACAGACTCCTGAATTGCCTTTTCCTTTCCTTTTGTCTGTACAGCACTTTGTATGGAAACACACACACAACCTTCTTGCTCTGTGGTCAGTCGAATACTGACTCTCTCTCTATCCATCTACACAGGTCTCCTAGTGGAGGGTTTATATACTTTCCAGAAGGGTGTGTCTTGAACTGAGCCCTCCCTATTGTGACATCACATTACCTGAATACTATAAAAGCAGCTATTTTGTAGGCTGCCATCCCTATAGCAGGACCTCAGCAGGAGAAGCAAGACATTCAGGTACACATTCATTTTGTTTTAATACAGAAAGAAAAGAAACACTTGTTAAAGATTGAATTAAATTGTAGTTTTGGTAAGGAAAACAGATGAGGGCGCTCCCTATCTGTCTTCCTTGCAAGGCTTCAGGATTCTATTTGCTTTTAAATGTAATTGCCAGAAAGTAAACATGCATTTATTTAAGACAACAATTCTAGTAAATCTTTTTTACACAGTAGTCTCCTCTAACATATTTTCTTTATATGTGCTGCATAATGCTTGTTTTTATGAAATTCCTCACAGCTAGAATTTCAGCTGACTGCTTTTCAGCTTATCAAGATTTGGATGTCAGATTGTTTTAAAGATAATCAGAGACAGTAAAGAAAGGTTTAAAGATTGCCAGGTTGGCCACCCTGACAAGAAAATTAGGATAGATACTGAATATAGAAGAGACAGGATAGAGTGAAATTGAAAAGTATGGGGGGGCATCTTGTAAATTCTTGATATTTCTCTTCATAACAGGGCCCTGTTACAGTGCATACCAGGCAGAAATCTGCCTAGAGGTCAGGCACGTGCCATGCAGCAGGTGCAGCAGCATCACATGATGCCTCCTGGCAGTCACCTGATTAGAAGTCCGGGGTGCATGCCTCGCAAGTGGCTGAGGAGGAATGCTCATGCCCACACTGCCCACTGCCAGCAACGGGCAGGGGTTACTGGCAGAAGGAGTTGCCAATCAGCAGCGTGACTCCTTCCCCTTGCTGTGCATATTGGCTGAGCCCACTGTTGGAGGTGGAGCAAACAGGCAGGGAACAGGAGAGTATTGTGTGCAGTTTCTCCATTCTCATACTGAGACACAAGTTGTGTGTTCAACTTCAGATTCGGAGGGCGGCATAACTTCGCTCAGAGCTTTGAAAACAACTGTTTTGTTAGGGACTCATTGCTGACTGCAAGGGAAAAATAAGAGATTTAAAACAAGAGGAAAAGAAACAAGCAGGGAAGGGAATTAAAAGGGGTGGGGTGCGTCAGGCCTTGTATCATTGTATGAGAGCCACAGCAACCGTTGAGTTTGTCAGCTGATGTACGGGAGGGAGTGGGGGAGAAATTGATGAAAATAAAAGTAAAAAAGAAAAGTACTAAGGGGGAAAACAACAGGGTTCTTAATTTTTTGTAGTTTGTGTGTGTGTCTATTACTAAGAAGAAGTAGCAGCTGTGTGAACTGAGAGACTTGAGTCCTCTTCAGGCCAGACCAGCTCTACTGTAAGTGCATGCTAGTTGCTGGGTCTGCCTAGTGAGGAACAGGAGGGAGCGAGGGAGAGAGAGAGAGAGAGAGTACAAATTAAAAAAAAAGGAAAAAAAAAACAAAACAAAAAGCATAGTATAGCTGCTGCTGTGCTGCAGCTGTTTGAGCCACTGAATCCAGTCCACCAACTGCCTGCAGTGCCAGTGTCTTTCTACTGAGGACAGGAGGAGGAGAAAGCAGAAATTGAAATAAAAACTTTTAAACAACAAAGGCAAAATGAACATAAAAGGTTGGATTTGGTTTTGGGACAACATAAGCTTAGCTCATCTGTGTGTGAGAGAGACAGAGTCTTGACTGGGTCTGGGGCACTGACAGAGTGTGAGAGTCCACCCAGTTTCCACACTAGTGCCTGACTTTGAGGGACAGGACAGGAAGGTAACCACTGGTAGAGAGCAGACACAATGGTGTGGTAATGGGGGTGAGGCAGCAACAGCGTGAGCTGAAAGAGTGACCGCACAGAGCTGTCAAATGATAATACAAGGGTGAAACACACAGCAGGACTGCATGGGTGACCATCCATGCAGGGACACCAAACACAACGACCCAGACAGGCGAGAGGCAGTGGGTGAGCACAGGGAGGATGCTGTGCCACACACGGGTGGCAGACACACCAGAGCCACAAGCCCACAGTACAAAGGCAGCACACCTCAGCACAAAAGCAGTGCTAATGCACTGACAAAGACCAGGCTGGCCCTGTACAACACAGCACACAGGACACTCACCAGAGCAGGGCGATGGACCAGCACAGGCACCCGGGACAGGCACAGGACAGGAGGGCACCGATGGGTGAACGCCAGATATACATCCCAGACAGGAAGGGCGGCAACAGACAGCAGTGGGTGGGGAAGGACCACATACAAATGGGGGACAGGTACGGTGGAGGCAGGACTACCATCCTAGATCAAGGATGTCAGTTAGATACATCCAGAGCCAACTAAGCAAACTGCTAGCTGTTCACAATGGCTACATCTACTGAAAGGACAAAGCTGGGCCTGAAAAGGTGTATTGGTGATGTGCTGAGGCACACCGATATAGCTGCCTCACCCGCCTGCACACCCTAGATGACACTGTGATTGCCACCTTACGGGACTATAACCATGCTCCCGATGCAGCAGACATTGGTGTGCACCAGGTTCTGGGGTCACTTCAGGACAGAGCTCATAGTTTGCTGGACAGCGCATCACAAGTGGTCACAGCAAGCATGTCTGGGATACCTGTGGCTGTTGCAGGTTGCCTGCCAGGGGTGCGCCTACTGAGATGGACCATGCAGCACGTATGGCATGTATCACAGGGGTGGCCCATGAAACCGGCCATGGTCACCGACCTGGCCATACTGGCCGAATTCACCTTGATGGGGGAAGGGGGCAGGTTCCTGCTTCATGACAGTGGCCAGGAGTGGGGCTGGCTAGTGATATATGCCAGTGACCAGGGTCTGCAGCAGCAGCTGCAGGACTGCCCAGACTGGTTCATGGACGGCACCTTCTGGGCATGCCCAACACTGTTTGGACAGCTCTACACCATCCACGCCATCCAGTCTGGTACAGTCCTGCCAGCCGTCTATGCCCTCACCTGCACCAGGAGGGCTCAGACCTACAGTCGCCTACTGGGCCAGCTATGTCACCACCGTCCAGCACTAGCTCCTGCCACCATGCTGCTTGACTTCAAGAGTGCCAGCTGGCGCACACTGTCCAGCACCTTCCCAGATGACAACATCAGGTGCTGTTTCTTCCACTTCTTTCAGGCCATCTGGCACAGGATCCAACTGTGCCCAGAGGTGCTGCACCAGTATTCCATGGACCCAGACCTTGCCCTGTACCTCCGGATGCTGCTGGCATTGGCATTCATGCCACCCAGCGATGTGCCAGTGGTGTTCCAGGAGTTGCAAGCCTGGAAGCACATGGTAGAATGAGGAGCTGCTGCAGCTAGTCATGGACTACTTTGAGGACACCTGGATCTGTCGCCCCCAGCACCCACCAGGGCACCATAGGGCAACATTTCTACTGAGCAATGTAACTGCCATGCTGCAACCATTCATGGACTGGTCAGAACTAACAATGCGGTGGAGGGTGGCACCGAGCATTCAACACCGGGCTCAGTGCCTGCCACCCCAGTATCTGGAGACTGCTGGAGTGCCTCCGTGTGGAAGAGCGGCTGACAGTGGTCCACTCTGAGCAGCTGGTCTTGGCAGCAGAGGTCCCTCAGAGCCAGCATTGCTATAGGGACCTGAATGCCCATGTCACCACTGTTGTCACCGAGTATGCAACCCGGAGCCACTATGACTACCTCCCTGGGCCGGCACACAACTTCACCTTCCACATGTGACCAGCCATGGCCATGTGGTAGGTGTGCCCCATGCCCTGCCACTCATGGACCACCTCCTGACACTGGCCATCCTGCCATGGGCTATGGGCTGGTTTCTTGCCCAGCAGTTGAGCGGTACTTCCCAGTACAGGTGCCTGCTCCCCCTTTCATCTTCCCTGTAGTCGCTCTTTTGACACTCACTCTTGCCTATTGTGCATTTGCCCATTCTGTGCATTCACCCAGTGTGCACGTTTGCCAATGCTGCTGCTTGCCTCTCCAGCAGTCGCCATTGTCAAGGTCGCTTTGTGGACTCACGATGGGGTTGCCCACATCACATAAATTCCAGGAAGGAGAGAGACTAGAGGCAGAAATTGAAAAAGAAAAAGATATTAAAATAAAAAGAAAGAAATCACATTATATTAAAGTGTTGCAGTTGTTTGAGACACTAATTTCAGCCGACATCGATCATGTCTGTGCCTGTGTATCTTCTGAGGGACAGGAAGGGTGACTCAAGAGAAGAAGAAGGCAGAAACTGAAATACAACTATTAAACTAAGGCAAAAACAAACATAAAAAGTTAGATATTGGATAGCTTGTCTGAAAGTCTAGATCTTGACTGTCTACTGAAAGTGAGTCCCGTAGTTAAGTCCACATGTACAAATGGCTGACTGTGTGAGGGACAGGAGGGAAAGAGAGGCAGAAATTGAAAAAGATATTAAAAAGAAAGAGGCTCTAATTTAGCTGCTGCACTACATCTGTGTGAGACACTGAATACTCCACATCAACTGTTTTAGTGTTTTGGTGAGGGAGAGGAGGGGAGGGGAGAGAGGGGAACATGAGAGGAGCTATAGAGAGGCAGAAATTGAACAAAAAAACTGAAAAGTGAACAAGTGTGGTGGTGGGGTATTGTGTTGTGTTTTGTGTATGTTGTAGTTTATGTACATTGAACAGTACAGAGAAAAATATCAAATAAATAAAAACGTATTCTTAAGAAAGTAAATGTACTGAAGTTAAAAAGTTTAGCAGTGTGTGACTACACTATAGTGTTTCCAATTCCTGTGTTTACTCAGGCACCCAAGCACTAGTACACTACCCCCATCTCTCTTCCACCCAGACAAGAATGGACACTCACACACAGATATTATAGAATATATTTTATTTGCAGAGTAAGAAAGTTAAGCAAAGTTAATACAAACACAACAAACAAAAATATGGCTATGCAAAAGAACATAAAAACAAAACACTCTTTCTTCTATGTGGTCAGCAGCAGCAGCAATTGGGCGTAGTAGTAGCCAAACACAAACACAGTCTTCTCAAGATAAAAGTGACACTGAGTCTTCTGCTGTGGTAATGGATATAACAGCAGCTGATGCTGATGTTCATCAGTCAATTGAATTAAACCATGAAGCGAAAGCATCTGTTTCTCTTCCGCCTTAAGAAACAAACTTTGCAACATCAACATCAAGGAGACATAATCTCTAAAGACAAAAATATGACCAGGAAAAAGGGCCAGAATGTTTCAATCTCACTGGTTGAACATTATAAATGGTTACGATACGATGAAAAAAGGGACTGATGTACTACACAGTTTGCAAAAGTATCCAACTTTTGCAATACCAGCCTTTTCAAAAAGTGTTTGCCACAGGCTCTAACAATTTTAGAATTGAGTCGCTATGTGCGCATGAAAATCAAATCCGCATGTGCTGTGCCAGAACCAACATATTTTGGAAAGTGAGCCAGCTTGCAGTTCAGTGAGATATTACTGAGTCACCACTTTGTCAAGCCTTTGCAGTTGAAAGCACCACAAAGGAGAAAATTAGACATCTGTTCAACACAACATACTCCATTGCAAAAATTCTGTGTCCTTTTTCTGACATGGATTGGCTATGTAAATTGCAAGAGAAAAATGGTATTAAGCTTGGTACTAACTACACAAATGATAAGCGAGCCAGGGATTTTTGCAGAGCTATATCTCCTGTTCTGTCCAAAACCCAGATGCAGACTCTTAAAAACATAAAA